>BSDF01000005.1:5054620-6498370 GCA_027925045.1 Hypotaenidia okinawae | reverse complement strand
TGACAGCCTTGGAAATTGAAGTCTTCTATCAAGCTACAGAACTTGCACAGTATGGATGAAAATAGTGCCAACTTCTGCCATGCTATCCTCTCAAAGTGTCTCAAATTTAACCTGGAAAAATTATTTCTGGTGGTAGCAGCACTTCAGCCTCAATGCCCGGTCATTTCTTCCTACTTCAGATATAATTGCCAGCAAGCGTATGGATTATCTCGGTGATTTCATACTGCAGACAGGAGCTGGGCAAGACTTTTTCAACAGAATTATTTCTTATCAGAAAAAACAGTTGTATTGAAATCAGAAGTGCTTTGGGAAAGTGTAAAAATGGCAACATTCTCAAAACGCAGGTACTGAAACAATATATATATATATATTTTTATATATCTTTAAATATATATATATAAATTACATATATTTCTTTTGCATTTGTTTAGAACTCCATATTACCAGAACTACATTATTATTTTCTATGCAACACAGCTTATGCCATGTACCAGACTTTGATATTCTTCAAATGAAGTATTTTATCTTAACAAATTTAAGCATTTCAGTGCTTCTAAAATTAGTGATGTCTAAATTTCAATAGCAAGAGCAATTTCAAAATGGGAGTCTTATTTTGACCAAATAATAAGAATTTTAAAGCCAAAATATCCTTTTTTTTTTTTTTTTTTTTCCACCACTCCCACACTCCTGCATTCTTTCGGATGTTTAGCCCTGTTTCTATGTACTGTGTGAAAGGCAGTGGTGACCTGGGATGTTGGAGGGAAAGAGAGACTTTGGGGCAAATTTTGAGCATTAGTTAAGCCATGGCATTCAAGAAAACGTTGGAAATATTGGGGCCTCTGTCAAGGTAGCAGGACAATAGTCATGGGTAGTATTGTAAGTTATTTATCTACAATTTATCTACTTTACCTTTGTTGTGACGGCTCAAATCCGAGATTGCTGTAGTGGTAGGAGGGGGAGGAAGGGTTGTGATCTCTCAGTGCAGAGAAGAGACCTGAGTTTCTGCTTTCAAAAGGAGATCATAACAGGAGAGAAAGAAAGGGTGGAGGATGGATCCCTCTGGTGCAGTGAGGTGAGGTGAGTGTGGAAAAGGAGGCTGCCAAAAGCAACACAGAATGAGTGATGAGAAAGGTAAGAAGGGTCTAAAAAGATCAGCTTGGTGATTGTGCAGCTCTACTCTTGAAAATACATGTCGGCTTAAATGATAGGTTGAAAAAAGAAACAGAAGAAATAGTCCCTTAAGGAGGTGTCTGAGAGTAGATACAGCAGACCTTTACACAGAGAAAACAATGTTCGTGGTGTGTACCAGCTGATATCTGTTCTCTTTTCCAACCTTTATCTTCAGGCGTGAGGACAGACCTGAAAACTCACTCATGGCTTTTCCATTTGAGAATTATCTTTCTCTTCCACTTATCACATGTACAAAGCAGTATTCAACCATTCCCTTCACCAAAGCTAAAAGTATTACTGCATTCTCAGTGTACTCACTCTCATTAGATTTCTTCTAGGACTCACAACAAAAGATGCACTACACAACATTTTTTATATTCTTAGTAAAATCTTGTGAACTTGCCAGCCATTATTTCATCTTACTGCTTTCTGGAATTGCATATTTTATGAAAATAGATGCAACCTTCAAAGTAGCCATAATTCTTGCCTTACAGATTTCAGAAGATAGATAACCAGTGAGCAATTAGTCCAATGATAAAAGTAGCAGACCTTGTCAGCAGCATGGGTATGACTGGCCACGTGTACTCATTTTAATCATGTCAAGTATCTAATTTGCTCTATTTCCTTCTAGTGCCTCCATGCCCAAATCAATTCTTGCACGTATCACAGTTTGGATAGGGTCTTAAAGTGGAAAACTAAGTAAACAACAGGCTCAGCCTTGGAACTGTGTTTGTTACAAAGCATTGTTAAGTCAGGTGTTCAAAAGTCCTTTACTACCTTTGCTGTTCCCTGGAAAGAAAATTTGAAAAATCTGTCCTTTTTGTGAGACAGAGACATGGCTTCCAGCATGAGAGTGTTGTGGGACCTAGTACCGTCTGGAAGACTAGATGCTGTGGTCAATTCCTGATTAATCTTGCCAGGTCAAGTGTGAATAATTGAAATTCTGTCATTATGAGCATATTCAGATTTGGTTTTCCACTCTTTCAGGTTTTAATGACCCAAGCTTGAGCAGTGTCCTTTGTTAGCTCATTAGGTGAAACAGTATCTCAGAAGGAAGCTCACAGACCCTGTATGGCTTCTGTCTCCTGTCTAGATTCTGTTTTGTGGAACTATACAAAGTCAAACCATGAATCTCACATTCAGTTTGTTTGCTTATTGTTTGTTTGTTTGTTTTTTTTAATTTCAAGAATTAGTGCAAAGCTATTGTCACAACATCACAAATAAACTCCTGCATCTTGCTTTGGGTCTGGTGAACAAAGACACCCTCCTATCATACAAAGCATTGTTTCAGATGTGCTTCTTATGAGATAGCTGTACCCATGTTCCTTGCACAGCCAGCCAACCCAGCTTCCTGGCAATCTGTTGAAGCACCATAATTGAAATGCAGGTTAGACATTGCTGAAGAGATTACATCAGTATAGGAGAACAACACACATCCTATAAAGACACCAATTAGGCATGACATAGTCACTTCATGGATCTGTCTGCCTTTAAATGGTACTATCCTAATAATGCACATGCAGATTTTGCTACAGCATGTCTGCTCAGAAGGGGCTAAACTTCCTCAAAACCTGTTCTTATTCTTCCAGGTATTCACTGATGGGACTGGGGGATAGTGAATGTGCAATACACAGCCTTTTTGTGCCAGGCAGAATCAATATTGCTAGTGGGGCTAAGCAGATTGTGCCACAGATCATGCCTTCTTGTCTCCCAAAGGACCAAACTACATCTGTGTTTTCAGTGACAGCTGTACCACAGCAAACCCATCAACCTGTTGCATAGGGTATCAAGAGCTGGTGTGGAGTTCCTGGTTCAGTCCACACAATCTCATTTGCCAAAGCTCCTGCCTTTGAGTGGTTGTGTCCCAGATAAACCCTCTGCTGCAGCTGCTGAGCCAGACCAGTGGGCCTGGGGCTCAGCTTCCTCTGCTTTGATCCCTGAAATGGCCCAGCCACAGTCACAAGCAGCCCACCACATAGTTCTTCAGCTGCCTGCTGAAGAACTGCAGGGCTTCTGTACCCAATCCTTTGGGATCATCACAGACTATCATGCAGATAAATTGTACTTCAAGCTAGACAGATTTTCTCCCTCCCTAAACAAAGTTCACATCACTGTCAACCTACTGTTATTGTTTAACCCCAGATGGTAACTAAGCACCACACAGCCACTCACTAACCTGTCACAGCCAAGGGGATGGAGAGAAGAATAGAAAATAAGTTGTGTTTAGATAAATAGTGTTTAATAAGGTAACAAAGGAAGAGAATAACAATACCCCAAGTAATGCATAAATGCAATCACTCACCACATGTGGGAAAACCACAATGCCCAGTCTGTTTCTGAGCTGCAGTGTCCCCTCCCAGCTAGCTTCCCCAGTTAAATACAGCACGTGATGCTATATGGTATGGCATATCCCTTTGTTCAGTCTGGGTCAGCTGTCCTGGTTGTGCTCTCCCATACTCTTGTGCACCCGGAGGGGCATGAGAAGCTGAAAGGTTCTTGACTTAGTGTAGACACTACAACTATCTAGCAACAACTAAAATCATCAGTGTGTTATCAACATTATTCTCATACTAAATCCAAAGTGCAGCACTATTCCAGCTACTAAATTAGCTATTCCAGCCATATCTAGGACACCTACTTTGGAGGGGGCGTGACATCCCTTATCCCTTGAGGACTAGGATTTATTCCTTCCCTCAATTGGAAATTGATGGCAATCTTTACATTGAGGTCCTCCACAGCGTAGCTTTCAGGGTCTAGACTGTGCAAGACCATGCATGGCATTTCTTTGCTCTATTTTGAAGCTATTCATAGACTCTCACTCCAATGATCTATAATTGAAGTTGTGCTAGACCTAAATTAAATTCAAAGCTAACTGGTAAACAGGTTGTTTTGCACAGGTATTTCATGCATGCAAATATCTATAATTATGTAGAAGTGTGTGAAATTCATACATATTTAAATATATGGCAATAGAGATCATGTTGCTCCTTTCACAACTCAGGCTACCTGAGAAATGGCTGAGTTAACACTACCTCGTTGTTCCGGAGCAACTAGATTATTTTCCTGCATTGTTACGTTTCTTAACTTGCCGTGGTTGTTTCCTTTTTCCTTTTGTCTGTGGTTTGTGGCTGATGAAAACCATGCAGATCTGAAAAGCTGCAGAACCGCATTGTCTGCATATTCCTTTCGCTGTTTCTCATCTGAAAACAGTAGCTCCTGGCACCTGGAAAACCATCACAGATGCAGAACAGGTGATCTTTACAGAATGCTATTCAAAGTGAACAGTCTGCCAGGCCTATAGACAACAAAACACACTGCTGACTCCAGCTGGAGCGAGCGATTACTTTGATAACAAATTAAAACAGGCTCAGAAATTGGAAATGAAGGAGCTATGCAAGGATGAATAAACTCCTCAGATGGCCCCAATTTTGTGCAAGTCTACCCAACACATGTGCTATAAATTGGTGCTCTTCATTAATAGCTACTGTTTAGCCACTACCATCCTTCAAGAGGACGAATCAGGATCTGGCTCCTTGCACAGTGCTAACTTCCATCCTGATTGAGGAGACCATTTTCTCTTAACATGTTCAGAGCACTTCCTTGGGATCTTAAAAATTCTTTATGTGTCATTTTGCTTCTTGCATATGCAGACAATTGTAATGCTCAATTTAAAAATGTTTATATATTTTCTGTCTATGGGATTTTTACAGCACTGGATAATTCCTGGATGATTACTGTTTTTAATAACCACATAATTACTGTATTAATCAGAACTGTCCTATTGGCTTCTGTGTGACACAGAAGGGCAGAAGCAAGATAGAGATAAAGATACACCATATTTAAAAGAGCTCTACAACATTTCTTTCACTCTCTATTTTGCAACATGACACACACAGAGGTCATAACACAGAAACAGCCTTAGCAGATATCAGTCCAAAAGTCCATTGGGCCTAATGACTTTCGAAAATAGTCAATTTTCAAGAACTGGAAGAAAGTATAATACCTGAAGTTGTCAAAAAATGACAACTGGCAAGACAAGAGTGCTAGTCTGGGAGTACCCAGGACACCAAAACTGTGCACAGGACCTTGTGGTGTGAGGGGACACACAAACACAGATGAGACCCATGCTTCCCAAATAATTAATATTCTCAGCAATGCTAAATTGGTTTTTTGAAATCACAAAGTGAAAGGGAAGGTCAGAAATTGAGAGGACAACGAATGAGTTGCACAGGACAAAAAGAAGAAACAAAAGTAGCAAATAATAAAATATCACAAATTACTATGTTTTTATAACTTGGGGCCTCTAAGGAAAATGTTTCCTAGATTTGGGTACACTTCCTTTTGGGTGCACTTCTTCAAAATATTATGGGAAGGATTGTTGTGTCTATATAGGAAAATACCTTAAAATATGGAGATACCCAGGCTCTCTCTAAGTGAGGCAGGAATAACGTTATGCCATCCCCACGCAGTGATCAGAAGTTGTAAATTAGTGTGAGGTGCAGCACTGCTCCTGCTCATCACCACGCTGACATACCAGCATGTTTGGAGCTGGGCTGGGGATGCCCGACACAGAGACAAGTCTCTTGAGATGTACTGTCACGGACCAAGGTGCAGGTTTACCAGAGACAGTGTGCTTGGCACATGTGCCAAGAAAAGGCTAAGCCACGTTCCTCAAAGTCACTTTTATGTTGACCAAAAGAGACAAGGAGGAGCAGAGGTGGGCACTGGGCTAGGAATGGGTGTACATCTCCTGGGAGCAGCAAGGACAGGAGCAGAGCACTCGGAGCTGTTAGACTTATTAAAGCAGCAAAGACCAACTGCAGAACAGCTATGCTCACAAAGCAGCTTGAGATTTGCAAATGCAGGACTTAAAGTATTGCCAGTTATGACTAGAAACATTGAGTTCTCTTTACATGTAAGAATTTAAAAGCAACAAGTGTTTAATTCCAAGTCACTGCCTTTACCGGTCACTCCCAAAGACTGAACATGTCAGAGTAAAGGCAAATTTCCTATCTGCTTTTGATACCTGTTTGAGCCTTTTGTATTTCTTCTTAGCATACTTGCCAATGATTTCTCCCAGCTGCTCAATTTTCCCTCACTGCAAGTATACATAAGCAGGTGAGGTGCTCAGAATTCAGTTTCTGAAAACCACGCACAAAGGGCATCCTTCAATGGATGTGAATCCTGAAAAGAAGGTTAGTTTCATTAGTGGGATTAGGAAAACATCCCTTGGTTTGGGTTGATCATCCCCTACTTGGGTCTGATTTTATAAATCTGAAATGGAAGCCAGCATTTTTTTTTTTTTTTTTAAACTGACTTTGATGGACAGTTCCTTTTTATAATGTACAAATAATCTTTGTGACCCTGATAAGCAGGTCTGATGATACTCAGCTGAGTAATGTACCAGAACTGAAATTTCCATCTACTTGATGTTTTGCACAGGGCTTTTGATGAAGTCACTGTCACCTGCTATTAACTTAATATCAAGTCTTAATAGGGTCCTTTTCTTTCCATCTTCACGCTGTTGGGGTCCGAATTAATTACTAAGGGGAAAAAAAAAAATCTTTGCATAAATCCTTAAGCTTCACAGGAAGGAAAAAGTTTCCAGTGCTAGTTGAGATCTAATGGCTCATTAGGAATGTCTGTCTCAACTAGACATCAGTGCTATCCCTCCCCTTTCATGTACCTTTCATAAAGGCACTCGAAAATGTGCTTAACTTTAAGCTGGCGCATAGTTAAGTGCAAAAGGATATCTGATGTATTTGAAGTTAAGCACATGCTTAAGCAATTTGCTCAATCAGAGCCGCATCCTGGCAAGAGAAAACGTCTTCTTAATGTTTCTTCATGATTTGGCTTCATCTGCAGCCTGCCTGAATGCTCTCATCTTTGCTTTGCCTCACGAACAGGAACTGGCAGCTTTAGAGAGATTATCAGGGAGATTGACTCAGAACTGAAGGGCACATGATAATGGAATCAGATTTACCTACAGATGCTAAAATCTTTATCCTTGGAGACTCTGCATGGGCAAAAAGCATTGACAAATGAAAACACCCTTTTCTTCTTAAAAGGACCATAGCTCTAATGGTATATATACATCAAATATATATCTCAAATTATAGAAGAATAACTGTAGATCTATTGATTTTACATGAGTTAAGTAACTCAAGAGGGTCTTTTCCCATGAAGTACTGTGTTTCTGCTAGGGTCAGGCTATTAAAATTATCATTAACTGTAATAGGAAAAGGAAATTTATTTTGCTTGTGGAAAAAGCATACTTAAAATATAAATTTGCATTGCAAAAATACTTTACTATTGTTACCTTTGTTTTTTCTCAGTTTTCTAATGACCAGGGTGTTAAAGGCAGGTATAAATAGATAAAGTATGCTTTATTCCTTTCACTGTTTTTTTTTTTTCTTCTATTTTTTTTGTGCTTTTCCAGGTATGATGTATATCTGAAGAGGAAATGAGTGACAGCACAGTCTGCAGTCTGTTTTGTAGGAATATATGGCAGGTTTCTATTATGAGGTATTTACTGCTCCTCAATTCCACGCTTGCTTTGGGAGTGTGTTTGAATTACATACTATTTTGTTGTAGAGAGGGATAATTTCACTGAACCTAGTGGAGTCAGGCTGGCTAGCAAACATACTGAACTTGATAATTTTCTCTCTTATCCGGGTGGTACTATTCATTTGGCATTTTGCAGATGGGGAAATGGAGACGTCGTTATGCGGAGGGGTTTTGCTGAACTCTTTCTCACCACCCTTTCAACACCCCTTTTATTATAGCAAAATAGGAAATGACACGTTTAGAGCACTCTGTCTTTTCTTTGACAAGTAATAGTCTTTCCAACAAACTCTACTGAATCTGAGTCAAGAACAGTAAACACATCATTTCCCATAGAGAGAAACACCCTGGCTCCTACAACAGTGGCTTCAAATCAGGTTTAAACCTTTGATGCCATGACAGGGGCTACTGGATGTTACTCAAGTGTAAATAAAAGGTATTAAGTGTTTCTTTCTGTTAGAAACATATCTACTCATGA
Organism: Hypotaenidia okinawae; assembly: GCA_027925045.1. Classification (NCBI taxonomy): domain Eukaryota; kingdom Metazoa; phylum Chordata; class Aves; order Gruiformes; family Rallidae; genus Hypotaenidia; species Hypotaenidia okinawae. The sequence goes on along the minus strand of BSDF01000005.1, from coordinate 6,490,158 downwards.
AAACGGGGTTTGCTGCATGGAGTAGATGACTCCCACATTTCTTTATTTATTTGTATGTGCTGACTGATGGGGCATACTCTGCTTCTGTACAGAAGTTCAATTTTCTCTAAAATCGGTTGTCAAATGCTGAAACCCCCTCCTTCCTCCTCCCCTCACCCCCTGAAACGGGGTATCCGCTTTGATGTCACCTTGTTGCCTTGGGGCAAGGTTGTCATCCCCATCCCCCAGATCTGCTCAAGGGGATCTATGGTGCTGACCGGGGGTAAAACGTAGCTCTGCATCAGTCAGAGTGCCTGGCAATGTCCCCTGCAACCAGTCCTGGATGCAGAGAAATTGCCAGCGTATTGCTGCTTTCCTTTTAACTCAGGCTAAGCCAGAATTTTTTTTTCTGGTTTGGATTTGCAAAGAGTTCCGAGTTTTTCAGGAACACTCACAGAAAATTGTCTCTTCAGTTTTCCTGGGTTGTTGCAATGTCAGCTTGAGCCTGGTCCCATCCAGCTGCATCAGTCAAACCAAGCTCCACAACATGACATGACCTGACACAGCTGACACAGCCAGGTGTTACAAACCAATGGACACCATGGTTCACAAACTATTCAAATTACTTTCAGATACATATCCTACCTCTCTGCTCAAATCCTTCCCAGCTGTCTCTTTTCTCAGCTCCATATGAATCGGGTTTGGAGGAAAAAGAAGCAGGAGGGGGGATAGATGAGTGAGGGAAGAAGGAGGCGGGAGAGAAAACATCCTGCCTGGCAAAAATAATAAAAAAAAAAATACACTGAATTCTTGCAAACCCTATTGCCTGCAAAATTAACTCTTTGAAGGAGGCTTGCCGCAGTCTCCGAGCTTCCTTCAGGCTCACTAGAATAGGCTTGCAAATATCTCATCTGTAAATGCACATCTATTAGATTAAACATCCGTGGTCCAGAGTTCTGAATACTTTAATAATAATTATGATAATAATAGTAGTTATAATACTAATAATACAAGGTATTGCAATAAGGTACTATAAAGTGAAAGACTTGAAGTAGTTTTACAATCCTGGAAATAATGGAGCTGGCAGTACGAATAAACGAGAGGGACAGACTGGGCATACATCTATCCATCTGTCCATCCATTCATCCATCCATTCATCCATGCCTGGGCACGTGATATGGCCATACCAAGTTGTGTCTCACCAAAGCTAGTAAGATGATCAGTAGGAACTACTGATGACTAGCACAGGTCTGGGGTGATGGTGACCCATGGTGAGGCAGGCCTGGCAACCTCCATTTTGCAAAATGCAAGATGTAGGAAGTGGGGATGAAGTGACTTTCTGAAGGTCACAGAACAAGTCTGTGGCAGAGGCAGAAATTCAGACAAGAGTTTAGTTATCCAGCTAACTATCAATCACACTGGGGAAGGGAGAGGTTCAAATGCAGAAAGAATGTCTAGATACCCAGCTTCCAGCGAAGGTCAGTAAGCTCTGAATGCCTCATGTCTCCCATTACTGCAGGAAATCTCCCCCTCAGAATATAAGTGCTAAAAAGTGCTACCTCCCTCCTGAATATAAATCTCTATGATTTTCTTCTGCTCTTAATTATAATTGTCTGAAGGAGGAGAAATAGGCTGGAAGTCAATGGATTTACATCTCCTTAGTCAAGAGCAGAATTTACCCTACAACCTTCATGTCTTTGCTTTTATGTTTTGTCAAAAGCAAATAAAAATATGGGTGAAACCAGCACCATAGGCCATTAAGCAGCATTTTTGACTGGTCTTTAATGCAGCATGTGTAAGAAATCCCACAATACTCCCTGAGGTGCTCCTTTTATCTATTACAGACGGTCTCTGTGGGATGCATCTTTCTGTTCCGATTTGTTTGTAAGCAGAGAGTAAGAGAGAGAGAGAAAGAAGGAGACACTGAGAGAGTGAAAGAAAGAGGAAAAGAGAGAAATAATGAGAGAGAAAGAAAAAGGGAGATAAAGAAAAAAGTGAAACCCTAAGTTTTTGAAATATCAGTTGCTCTGATATTTGTATGTGTAGCTCCTAAAGAAACACAAAGAAGAAAAGCAAGCAAACAAAAAACCCCAACAACAACATTGTTCCTGGAGCAGCTGAACTAGCAGAGTACAGAGAGCAGTATACAGGTGTTTTGTGCTGCTTTTATTCATTGTGTAATAGGTGCCTACTGGAACGGGAGAAAGGGCATGAGAAGCTGTCCTTGTCTTTGCAGAGCATGAATAGCATTTATCTCAGTGCAGTGGGCATCGCCAAGTTGGGTTTTTGTCAACCTGTCAATTCTTTCTTTTTTTTTTTTTTTTCCCCCTTCTTTTTTTTTTTTTTTTTTTTTTTTTTAAACAGAAAGCAGAGTTCAGTAAATAAAGATAAATGATTGTGCTCCTTGTCTGCAGACCCTGGAGCTAAACTGAACAGGCCTCTTATGGTTTGGACCTGCTTCATTGACTGTTCAGACAGCCCAGTAATACGACAGATGTACCCAGCCGTTCCCTCTTCCCCGCTGTCCATTAGATTATGTTCATTTTGTCTGAGATGCCATTATAAGTCTCAAGGTCAAATAAGTCACAGAGAAGAAAGAGGAGGACTAATTTTTTTCCCTGCCGCCCTCCATGCATAAGGGCTCATTCGCAACTTGCAAAGCACATCGTCTTTTAAGGTGCACATACAGCTCAGCACAATTTATTTAAATAAAATGCAGGTGTAATATTCACCTGGAGGCCATTCTGGCATGACAGCAGAGGAGACTTCTCAAGAATGATTTGGGCTGCTTTCCTAAATTTCTAATGAATCATTTGTAAGTAAAATTCATTAAGGAGGCATCTTGCTAAAAAGAAAAAAAAAAAAAAGAAAAAAAAAAAGACCAAAAAAACCTGAACAACCAACCAACCAAAAGTAGAGGAAATGAGATTGCAAGGTCCAAACTGTTTTTCAAGGGAAACTATGCAATTTATTGTTGAGTAGTTTAAGTGTGGGTAGGGTAGATGAGGAAGGAAAAGCAATGGGTAAGAGTAATAAAGCTTCTTTCAAATAAACCTTGTTAAAAATGCAGAAATTAATTTTATTCCCAATTACAGCAGGATGTATGTCATCTCATCAGACTCTTGGATAATGAGTAGGGATCCACATCATGCCTAAGAACAGAATTTCCACTCCTGAGCCTGTAAGGATAAAAGTGAATTATAATAAACCAAGGACTGCATTTCTCTTTCTGTTCTTTAAGGAAAACTAACAAATGGCGACTAATCAACCACGAATAGGATTAATTATGCAGTTAGTATGATTTTTGTTTTCCTGGAACTTGACTCTGAGCAAGTAGGAAGATGTCCCTCTATTTCTGTGAATTTTGGAGTACAATCATGCATAAAGCTTGAGTTGTTAGGAAATTTAAGGTTAGGGAAGGGTTTGTTTGGGGTTTTTTTAAAAGGAAATAACATTTTCCTTTTTTAGTAACTTTCACTATTAGATATTGCTGCATCTGGGAAAAAAAAAAAAAGAAAAAAACCCACAAAAAGCAAAACTACTTAGGGCAAAATATCCAATAAGCAGACACCTCCCCCTTAAAAAGATTTTAAAAATATTAACATTCTACAGCATTTTAACAGATTCAGAAAACCTTTAACTTAATCACTATGTCTGTGAGGAAGGAAAGTATTATTCAGATTTTGCAGATCAGAGATCAAGACGAGAGAGATTAAGGGACTCAGCAAACCTGCAGCTGGTTGATTACAGCCAAACCTGGACCTGATTCTGCTTCTCACATGTCTCACATTTGAATCCTACACGTTGAACAGCCCTATCTCTGCACACTGAGGAGTAGGTAGGCATGATGTAGGCAAGCTGGATTCAGGATATCCATGCGTAACTTTATTTTAAGAAATTAAAACAACAAATAGGCCTATTAAAGGATGTTCAGCAATTTATAATTGCAAGTTCTGATCCTCATCTTATGTTAGGGCAAGCCAACTTGACCAGAAAATCCTATAGTGTTCCACAATTCAAAAGTCTTGACTCTCCAAAATTCTCCTTTTAGAGATGTGATAACTAGATCAAATCTTGCAAGTATCTTATGGTTTAATTTTACTGGGGGGAAAAAAACAAAAAAGGATATCACTCAACCCGTAGCATTCCCAGAGAAAGTCTTCATGCTTGCAGCATGTGAAGCTGCTCAGTCCTGCTCATGCTTTTCAAGGCTTCTAAGCACATCAGGGTAGAGCCACGCTGGTGTGCACAGGGAGGCTCAGCCTGCCTTGCCCACACTCCAAGTTTGCCAGACGTAAACCAGCTCTTGCCCAAAGCCCCATAACAGCACTTCGCTGTATCTTGAGCTAATAAGTCTTCCTTTGTTAGGACTGTGCAAGCAAAGAAGCCTGAGGGAAGCATGAGGAAATGCCAAGCAAATGAGACACTCCCCGAGGCCAGCCTCACACTGCAAAAATGCAGGCAGCAGAAGTAGCTGCTCTACCCTTTCATAGGTTACCACATCCATAACCCCATGAGCTCTGGTCAAGACTTTACTCTTCCCCATTTCAATTCCCCATGGGAAGTCTTAACATTCATTTCTTCACAAGGCTATTTTGGTCTTTGCAGTTACATGCTATAGTGACGAGTGTAGATTATTCCTTTGGGGTGTGAGGAAGGACCACTTTATAGACACTTTCCTCACCCTCGGCATGCAAGATTAAACACAAGTCGATATGAAGTATGCAGGGTTAGAAAGAATAGAGCCATAAGATTTTTAAAATATGAATCCACTCGAGTGAAACATAGACTAAAGTCTTGCAAATGCATTTTTGAGTGTGCTGCATTACTTCCCCATCGAGAGTTCTCCACATGATCCCTTGAGATATGCGGTCCTCTGAAGCCTGTAAAATTATTCTAATCAGCATTTGCTTAGCACTTCAGAAGTTCTGGCAAACACAAGCTAATTAATTCTCACAGTTTCCCCAGAGAAGGAAGATCTCATTTTGTTGATGGTAGCACAGAGGCATGGATAGTGTAAGTAACATGCCCAAGGCCGTATTTTGGCTTAGTGTCTGGCTCAAAATTGAAAGTTTGGGACTAGCTACCAAATCAAGCTACCCCTTCTATGACTCAAGAACATCAGATGCAGGACAAGGTGCCTGATGGAGTCAAATAACTTTCTCTTACATTGTACTCATGTTTGAGCACTAAATAAGTCTGACAGCATTTCTGTGCACACTTATTTGGAGGTCTTTCTCTTCATGAACTGCATAGGGAAGTTGTGCAGAAAGTTGAAGACCTTAAAATGTAGAGGCATGTTAACTGGAAGAACTGCATGTACTACCTTTGCTCCTGTGGGGAATTAAGTGACACATGGATTGGGAGGAAAAGAGTAGAAAGGGGAGTTTGTGCATCAGGCTTTCTTCTTCTTTCAAAAAAAGGCTTTTTAAACTTCTGAGAAAAGTTTGGGTGAGCTTCATGCTTTCCCTCTCTGTATGTAACATAAACTACAGGACTAGGCAGCAAAACTTATGAAAAGAAAAAGTAATCACCATGCAAAGTTATGTTGGATGGGGCTTTGAGCCACCTGGCATAGTTGAAGTTCTTCCTGCTCATTGCAAGAGGGTTGGGAACACCCCTTCTAACCCAAACCATTCTATGACTCCATGAAGTCAGGACTTGTGCAGGCAAAAATAGAGGATTGGAGCTGTGAGAATATGTGATGGGTTATGTTGCATAATGTGTATCACATTATACCTGGGTCAGGATCATAAATTCCTAATTTTCAGAAATACTAAGAAATATTAGGAAAGCAAACATCAAGTAAAGCTCCATCATGATGATATCAAGTAAGGGCAATTCATGAACTGTTTGTCTATTATTAATTTGTTCTGAGAAGACTGCAATGGATTGTTTAAAGTTTGTCAAGGAAATGGATTCCCTGACCTTCTCCTACCCCCACCCATTTTTCAAATAACTTTCATAAGTTTGACTAAACAGCCATCAAGGGATGCCCTTTGGGAGTAGATAGTTAAGCAAAGATTACCCCTAGTGTAACACGTGTTAATATCTTCTTCTGGTGGCTCAATGTGGAAAGGAGGTAGGCAACTTCCTAGAGAAATCTCTGTAAGAACTCTATTTAAAAAAGGGTAAGAGTGATTAAGTAGGCACTGAAATTTTTGGGTAGATAAAACTGTGTCCCTGTTGTGAAAATAAATAAAATAAAATAAAATAAAATAAATCCTACAAATATTTCTATTTCAATTCCACCGTTCTGAAAAACACGTAGTGTAGCAATTTGGAATAAAAACCTAAGCATTTCTAAGTATCATTTCAAAGCTTTGCTTCAAAGTAAAGTTATCTCTTTCAAAGTTCTTTATCAAAAACAAACAAATAAAAGCTAAACAATAGGCTTTTTACACAATACTGTTATTTTTACCGTCCCCTATTTTTCAAACCAGCAAGTCAATAAAATCAGCCTTTTTCCTATCAACAGTCATCCATTAAACCCTTTAAGGGGATGGGGTCAAAGCTACATCTGCTGTGTCTTTAAACCTCCAGTGGTAGGGATTGTTATGATATCACTGAAATGAAGGACTGGTTTAAATCTGCAGAAACCCCTGCATGCTTTGACTCACTTGGTTAGTACCTTTTTTGTAGATAGAAAAGCCCTGCAATCAAACTGGATTGGAAAGAGAAGTAATAAGAAAGGAAATGAAAGTGCATAAAAGAAACATTATTTTCCCAAGGCAGGTTATTTTAAAGGTTCAGTCAGAACAGTACCCATGTTTTCTACAACTTAGGGTGATTTCCATTGGATGGTGCTTCAGTGTTTTGTTCCTTATTTACAATTTTTTTTCTTCTCCTCTTTCCAGATACACTGAGGAAATAGCTAAGTTGCATCCTTACCCATTTCTTTCTGTTGCAACAGCAGTCAGACCTTGCTGAAAAGTACAGCAATGCAATGGGTGCCGTACTATCACCTTTTTGGTTAGAACATGGAGAGTATGTTATAATGCATGGAACTGAATGGGAGAAATGAGAGCAAACAGAAATGGAAATCCTCATCAATTTCAACTGCCTAGTACCTACCAATACGATCAACCCCACCTATTTGAATATCCAGTTTAAAATGATGTATGAATACAGTCCTGGGGTCTAGCAGAGACTAGGAATTTTCCTCTATTTTCCTTTTCTTAGTTTCTTTTTTCATATGACCCTAAAGAATTCCTTTGGTTCTTATGCTATTATTTCACCTTTATGATGCTTGCAGATAGTTACCAAAACTGTCTTATGGAAGATGTTGCTTTCTTTCAGGATGATATTTTGCATTAGATGTCTACCAGGAGAAAAGTCCAGCTAAACCAGGCAAATGAACCAAACTTTTCTTCCCACAACAGGGACAAATGGCATCTGGTGGAAATGAAACTTCAGCAGACTCATATTAGAAACTGAAAAATTATCTGTGCCTCAATCTTTTGAGCAAAAATTAACGTCAATGAATGCTCAATGCATAATAACTACACAGTATTTTCTTCATTATGCCAGTAGTTTATGAATCCAAAGAGCTGCACTTACATCATGTAATTTGTTTTCCTAAGATGACTCGAAGAAGAAAAATGTCAAGTAATTATATACTTGTTACTCTCAAGAATTTTCATTCCAGGCCCAAGATGAAGACTAATACAAGAATTTGGGAAATAGTCTATAATTTCTGTTCACTTATTCGATGTAGTTTACCTTTATTGCGATGGGGTTTTAATTGATAATTCAATAGAATATTTATACTCTGTCTTGTGGTTGCTGCACTAATTCTATTAATTCCTGGAGTGGCTACATGACATTCTGTTAGAATCATTATTTTCTTTTTAATAGAATATAGCAACAGACAGCAAGTGACTCGGCATACGGTAGATTGTTCCATTTATTGAAAATCAAGATACTGTATTTGCTCTATTACAATAATGAAGTTGATGATTTCCAATCTGTTTAATAAACTGTTTCTGCATTTGAATATTTATATTAAATCAACCAGCTGGTGAGATCACATCATTGGGTTTTTTACTCAGAAATGTATACCAATTATTAACAATAAACGTGCTATTTGCTTTTTGCCTCAGACAAGATCACAGGAATTTTCATGCCCATCCCATGCAAAGCAAACATTTGGACTTCAGCCTTAGCTTTTTAATTTTAAAGTTCCAGCTATGGATATTTACTAAATTGTATAGAAACTTCCCTTGGGGAAACTGAGGCATAAGATAATCATAGAGCAGATGTCAGAATGGACTTCTTTCCTCTCCAAACTACAGTGTCACCATACAATTGTCCTTAAAAAATTGAATGATTGTTCTCAATTATGAGGCAATAAGAATAGCTAAACAAGAGATTGTGTGATGTCATATAGTCCATTCTCCTATGTTGCAGTTCTGTTGTTCATTATAGTGCTTTATGCAGATGTAAGTAACTTTGAATGAACTGCTTGTGATTAAATGTGTTAAAACTTTTGGTTCTTCATTTCTTCACATTGTTGAGGAGCTAATGCTCCCAGTGCTGACTCTCCTCTGCCCCAGGTCTGATTCAGGGAGCTGGGGCTGTTCAGCCTGGAGTAAGACCTCTTCTCCTGAGGTTAAGGGGAGACTTTATCATTCTCTACAGCTACTTGAAAGAAGAGGTTGTAGTAAGGCAGATGTTGGCCTCTTCTCCCTAATAACTAGTGATAGGACAAGAGGGAACAGGTTCAAGTTGCACCAGGGGAGGTTCAGATTGGATATTAGGAAAAATGAATTTCTTCACCGGAAGAGTGGTGAAGCACTGGAACAGGCTGCCCAGGAAAGTGGTGGAATCGCCATCCCTGGAGCTGTTCTAAAAACAGGTAGATGTGGAGCTTCAGGATAATTTAAAGGTTACAGTGGTGTAAGGATGGAAGTTGGACTTGGTCATCTTGAAGGTCTTTTCCAACCAAATCCATTTGGATTCTATGATATCCTTGTGCACCATGGGTTTAAGCATGGGAGTGCTCCCACAGTGAAGGCTGAGACTTGAGACTCCAGATGTATGAGTTCACTGATGACTAATAACAAAGGACCAAAATGTCAGTGGTGGAACTCTGTAATTCGAGGTATCTGTGGTGACTTCCATCACCAAAGGATGGAGCAGCTTAGTGTGCAAGAAGCAGACATAAATTGTTTTAAGAACTTCCAGGAGAGCACTGGTGAGGTTTTAGCAAGTCATTGGTGGATTGGAGGCAGCAGAAAAATCTTATTTTATATAAATCCATAGAATGAAAAAACAGAGAGGGGTTTTGGACCTATCTCTGTGCCCTTTTCAAAGGAGCCTAAGGACATGCAGAGGAGTAGAATTGGCAGAGCTCTGAAGAAACTTAATAGCATTATAGAAATTACTCCAAAAACCTAAAGGATTTATTAGAGAGTTATTTCTTCTCCACAGGTTTCTTTGAACCATCTCATAGAAGTATATTTCATTGTATGTTTCATTTTACAAGGTGGTTTAAAAAATTATATGAGAAAGTTTGTAATTTTCTATGAAGCCCTATAGGATTTTTCCATAAGGGAAATATCTCTGTGTATCTAATACATGCAGGATATTACACTGCACAAGAATTGCTAATGAAAAATTTAACTCTTGGTACTTCCTTAAGTGCTAATGAAAGAAAGACTACTCAGGAATATGTGCAAAGTATCCAGTAAAGCAGTACCCTGGATAACACTGTGACTTGGGGAGAGGAGCAAAACAAAACAAAAGAAGCAGCCTGTGAATATTTATGAGTTGATCTTATGACTTATCTCTGTATTGACATTTTCAAGTTAAAAAACATTTGACTAAAGGAAAATGGCTAGTTCTCAACAGCAACAGCAGCATTCTGCAAATTTCCTAGCCTAGAGGCAGCATGAAGAAAGAAATAAGAGCAAATGATGTATACTTTGATGTAATGTGTAACCTGGGGGACTGCTAGCCAAAATGGGGGGAAGGGGATATGAAAAATTAAAATGAAACCGGAGACTAGGTCGCTGCCTATAGGATGAAGTTTAATCTCTCAGTAACATTAACAATAAGAATGGAAGGATAATGGGGAGAGGGCATCAGCAAAACAAATGGCTCTTTGTTCTGTTGGTTTAAAATTGTTTATTTTAGATGGTTTCAAGTAATTAAAGGAAATTGCAGTCTCTAACTATAAGAGAGATCATTAAAGAAAGTTTGGCAGGGAGAAAAAAAAAAAAAAGATAAAGTTCATTGTCCCAATTAGATGAGAAGTGTTTTGCTGGTGGAAGCCACCCAAGAAAAAACTGGAGGGAAAACAGAGGGAAGGGGCGTAATCATAGTTACAACCCAGAGAATCAGACTGAGGATCAGTCCAGAAAAGAAAAAAATACACATTGATTTATAGCTTCACAGACAAAGGCAAATGATGGGTTGTGTAAATCACATCAGACAGAAACTTACCATTATTGTTATGCAAAACTAGGAAACTACACTGTCAGGAAGTTAAGGCTGCTAATGTAAGCGATAATCCTATGAAGACTAAGCAATGTGCTGAAGTATGTAAATAGCTCCATTGTCTTCAAAAAGGCCTCACAGGTTTAAAGTTAATCACATGCTTAAGTATTTGCAAGATGATAGCCCCAATAAAAGAAAAGTTATGTTCTGTTTCCTAACTAGGCATATTAACAGTCTGCATTTTGCATGGTGTAGTTAGCATCAGGGTTTTGGGTTGTGGGTGGGGTTTTTTTGGCTATCACTGAAAGAGCATATTACCAGAAAATGAAATAGCTTGGAAAATCAGAGGATGCATACTAACAATTTCTTAAATTTTTTACTCACTTAGTGCTGATACCTGGTATGGTACATCCAATAGCCCATTTCACAGGCTTGGGATTTGATTCTTCTGCATGTGGGAAGAATGCAACCTGCAAACACCTAATCCAGTGTGTATAACCCAAAGAGGACAGGAGCCTACTTACCCTGGGTAACCTGTGCTTTAGCACAGTCAGAGGACCACATTTCAATCTCTTGCTCTAGCCTGAAATTCTGGTTTACAAAGGCGCTGTCTTTGCCTCCACTCCTACATGCATTGGGGAGGGAAGAGGTTGGTCTTGTTTTGCTCTGGAAGCCAACAGGAGCAGCCAGATGCAGGACTGTGCTCTCACTAAGGTTTCATCTGTGTTTTTATGAAATGCCTCTGGATGGAGTAGCAGCTAGGAACAACTGTGATGTCAACAGGTCATGGGAGGAGTTAGCACATGGTTCCAACATATATTGCTATGACTTCCAGGCAGTTGGACTAGATGATCATTGTAAGTCTTTTTGAACTGAAATAGTCTAGTCTAGTCTTGCAATCTGTGAATAACAAAAGTTTTCACTCAGTCTAGTAAGTTTGGATGAACTTTCTTATTCCACAACATACTCTGAGTATACTTTAGAATAAAAATAAAGAACCAGCATCTCCTTACTTTTACTTAGATAAACCAGATCAGTCAGCTCTAGCAGCTGGACATAATAGTAAAACCATGTTATGAAGTAAGAAACATCACTGGCTAAAGAAAAGGCTTTGTCTTATCACTAAAGTGGTACAGTGACCTCAGAGAGTCAGAGAATTTGGGAAGGTTGCTGCCCTAGAGGGAGAGTTTTAGTGACACACAGGGTGATGGTAAATGGATGGAAGGGCACAAAATCTTTCTTCATCTGCATGTTTGCTGCTGACCCCATTCAGATCTGATTTATTATGTACTATTAGTTTGCATTCAGTCTCTCTCTGAGATGCAACACCCAAACCTGATCATCCTTGCTGCCTGTGCACACTCTGAAAAAGAGCTGTTGCTTTCAAAGACCACAGAGCTCTCAAAGTGTGATGGGTATTATAACGGTTGTAAAGATCAAAGTAAAGGAGGTGGCAGTCTCCTTCCCATGTTGTTAGTAAAGTTTCACTTTGGAGAGTCTTAATTGCCTTTCAGAGCAGTCTTTTCAAGAAGCATTACTCTCAGCTTGTATATCTAACAAAGGAATTAACACTTGCATTGCAGTCTCAACTAGGGTAAGGGGTGCTTAGTCTGAACTGCCAAAGAAAGTGACAGTGCTTGCCCCTGCTCAGGGTTTGTCCCAGTATACGAATATAAAAATTATTCTTTGCCTATTCAACAGATTTCAAAGCCCTTTGCAAACTTACTCTCCAAGATGTCTTTGCAGTGCCCTGTGATCCACAAGAGAAATGAGATAACAGGCGATAGATGTCATAGCAGCATTTCTTGATATCTGGACTGCAAGAACAAGGAAGTCTACTGTTCTTATTGTTATCATCACTCACCTTGCTGGACCATACTTAGGCCATGGTCAAGCATCACAATCCTACTTCAGTAACTGATGCAAACCCAGAACAGAAAGTAGATGCCTGTTACTACAGAAAACTTAGAACTTAACTCAGGTTTATCGAAATCTTCAGACTCACCTGATGGTAAGAGGAGAGACAACAGATGGAGGCTGCAAACAGATGGAGAAGCTCAAAGTAACACTGAGACAATCATGATAATTGTAATAGGCAACATGAACAGCACACTAGGTACCTTGCCATTGCCATTACCCTGCTTTATCGCCAGGGGAAAAAAGGCATGGGAAAGAGGACTGTGCAGGGCTGCAAGGGGCAGGACTCACTGTGCTTCATTTTTAGATGCCTAGTCTTGCCTTTAGATATCTAAGAGTGTAAGAGATATTCGGGATCCCTATAAAACCAATGGAAAGAGACAGGCAATTCCAGAGATACACTGACATTTAACCTACCCCAGGGATGGCATAAAAGCATCTTCAGGAGCAGCTTCTCTAGTCTGAAGGTGGCACTGAATAGTTAAGGCAAGGAAGGAGACAACTGTTCTTGTCTAGATATGTATTTTAAGGGATACATTTTAACAAAACAAATCCAATCAAGTGGAAATAATAAGACAAGCATCCAATAATATCTGGTCCTCTTCACAACGCTTGCATACAGGCAACAGAAAAATTTCTGAGGCGATTTAGAGTAAACCCTTCGAAACAGAGACAAAAAAGCTAAGGAGAGAAATGGCATTTCTTAATGCAAATCCTTTGGCCATTTCATGGGTAAAATAGATTGACAGGAACTGGGATACACATAAACACGCACACATATGTATACCAGTGTCTTACACACACATGCACACACAGAAACAGACCCATACACATACATATCCTTCCAATTAAGAAGGGTAAATGTAGAATCTGCTGGGTTGAACAGGAGCACTAGTGAATTATCTAGTCCATCCTTTTGCCTGGGGCAAGACTGATTTAATTATCTCTAACACTTCTCTGATGGATGAGTGTCAAACCTTCCCTTGACTATCTCCAATGAAGGTGATCTGACTACCTCCCTTGGGTGACTTGCTTCATTGCCTTAAATGTACTAATAGTTATGAAGTTTTCCATAACAGTCAACCTAAATATTCAGTGCTTCATCCAGAACCTATCACTCCTTTTTTTTGTTCTCGCTGACTAATGAGGATAATTGGTTCCTCTCCTTTTTTCAGGGACATGCCTTTATGTGTTTATGGACATTCATCATGACTCCCTTTAGTCTTTTCCTCTCCAGACAGGACGTGCCTGGTTCTCTGAAACTTCAGTGGTAAGAAGCCTGAGGCAGAAAGATGAACGTGTTACAAAAAGCAGAAATATGGGCATTTTTTAAGGTAACAAGGAAGACTGGGCATTTTGCATTGCCAGATATTCAAGAAGTGACTTTCACAAATATGAGGGGTTGAAAGCTAAACCAGAAAATAAAACTGATATAATAAAAACTAGCTATGAATGCACAATGTATGAGGTAACACTTGAAGGGCCCTGCCAGACTATCACACAAACAGGAGTTCTGCCATCACCCGTACACATCTGTATAGACAGGGCTCTGTTGTTCAACTTCATAAGTAGTAAGCTGAAGAGCAAAAGTGAATTCCCAAGCCTATGTTCCCAACACAAATAAAGTTTGCATAGCTAAAACTGGTTGTTTTGTGACCCTTCCACCTGCTAGAATTTACACTGGCCTCTCCTCGTATCTGATTTAATTTCAAAGAGCAGACAATGGGTTCTTCACAAAGAGGCATTTAAAAGGTTAAAAGGGGAGAGGAACACTAATAAAACCTTCTTTGTATTTTATTCTGTCATGTGGGTTAGCTGTCCCCCAGCCTATTCAGTCTGAAATGGCATCAACGCTCCATAGAGACCAATTCATCCTCCTGTTCCTGAAGTGCAAACAATTCATAGAATAAAACAGCACCAGAAAGTGAGAGAAAAATCTCTGTGGGGCTGCCAAGAGTCTAGCTTCATGCAGTGAAATCGCTAGACTTCAAAACTAGAAGGAAGGGTGGTTAACTCAGACCTCAAATGATGGCTAAGGCACTGGACACAGAATTCTCTCAGAGGTATTTGGAGGATCTCTATTTCTACAGCACTGAGCTTGTCACAGTCTTTATTGTGTTTATTTTCACAGCATCATTATTTCTGCTTCACAGATGGTGAATTTAGGCAAAGTGAGAGTAAGACCTAAATTTTCAGAAGGACTTGTTCAGATTTCACAAAGCTGTAGGTAATCAGTGGTCCTCAGGCTCCCAAACAGTTCGAAGATGCCAAGCTCTAGCCAGGAAAGCTCTGGAAAATCTTCCTACTGAAACTTGAATTATTACCACTGTCTGAGTGGTACCACTCCCACATCATCACCAGCTGAAAGAAAAATAATCTTCCACCTCTGACATCCCCATGCAAAACTCTGCCGCTTACCAGAAACTGCTGGCAAAGATTGAAACACTGTGAAAATGAACCAAATGAACCATAGCTGCAGATGTGTGGCCAAATAACCTGTTTGATATCTCTGCAATGCTAGTGTTTCTTCTTTTTTTTTTTTTCCTCTTTTTTTTTTTTTTTTTTGGTGTGTGAATACTTGAAAGACAGACTGAAGAACATACTTCTAGAGTAGGTTTTAAAACTTTTATAACTGCTGGTCTTATGCAGAGCAAAGAAATGTTTTTTTTCGCCAGGAAAGGATGGTGGTCTTAAAAATCTGAGCACCAAAACTCTACTACCAGCCCTGGTAGGATCCCTTCCTCAGGCCAGTATCTCTTCCCAAGTCTGATAAATTGAGGTTCTACTGGTGTGGGGCTAATCCAGAGCTCATTGTGTAGCTCACACAATGGCTAAGTATCTCTGTTAATATATATTCAATTGCCAAAAATAGCATATTACAAAGACAACTTAAGCAAGGTGCTCCTAATCCTTTACCACCATCCCGGTCTCTGTACCTACCTTGCCATGAAATCAGTGATTGACCTCTACCCATATTTTCACTTCCACAGGTAAAACTGCTGTTTTGAAGAAAGAGAGGCTGGAGCAAGCTAACAAAATGAATTCTCTACCTTATCAGAAAGCTATAAATGGCTGCTGGGAAGTCTTGAGAGATTACCCACTGTCTGGGTATCACAGCTTCATACTGAAGCAGCAGCACTTGACTGTTGACATTTGTTATTACTGCTGAAGAGCAAAATGCCTGTGGTATTTTTATTTGGTATTTGTGTATCCCTAATGCCTAGTCTGCTGCATTCTAGGCTCTATCATGCTCTCACTGACGTCAGTAAGGGTCTTGCCATTAGATAGGAGGCTCCCCATTGGCTATTTCTGCAAACAATGTATGAATCTACTCTTATTTCTCAGGGCTTATCTGATTATGATTGAGAAAATAATTTTCTTGAGATGGCACTTGCAGTGACCTGTCTTTATTGAGTATGAGTCATGAACAGTGTTATTTCAGGTCCTGTCCTGCCTTATAATGAAGGACATTCAGTAGTGTTAATACCTTATTTTCTAAGACTTCTTTTTTAATGTATATTGGACTACATGGAAGTTCTTTTGACAGTGCAGTCTGATACAAGCTCTAGGGTCTTTAACGGTTAGATCTTTTAGCTAGGTGTCTTCCTACTCTTCCCCTGGAGAGGGAAAGAGGATGTGTCATTAAGACAAGGGACACAGATTTTTTATTAAAAACACTTTCCACTGCTGTGATGTTTGCAAGCCTGAACAAGAACTTCAGCTAAAACATATGACCAGAATGAGTCACCACTAAGAATAAAAATAATGGCTTGAAAATAGAAGTTTTGAGACTCCAAAGGCTTGTAAAATTAGTTTGTCTTTCTGTAAAAGTGAGTTAAATGATGAGAAAAGGTGACAGATGAATAGTTCTGCAGGCAGACATTTCCCTGCTAGTCCCCAAGCATGACTGGAAGGGGAAGTAGTCGCACATTTTTCCGTAAGACTGCTTGACCTGGGGGCATTCACCCTGTTCAGAAATGTTTTGTGTCTGGTAAAGTGGTTTACCTTCAGATGTGAGCTGGTTTCGGCTCCCTACAGAGCAAACAATCTCAGTTAGGACTGAATGGCAGAAGCTTGGACAAAGTAGAGGTCAGTTTCTGTCCACGAAGGCCAAAAAGTAGTTGGTAGGGATTTCAGTGCAAACTATGCAGATCTGTGTTCACTTGTGTCAATCCTTTTTAGGTCTTTCTCACAATGCCATAAATAGCATTCAGATTTACAGGCTTCTCATTGGCTTTCATTGAAAGATGTACTTGATTGTGGATAAGCATCCCCTTTCTGAGGGGAAGAACTGTTGTGGGATATAGAATACCATAAGAAAGGAGATGAAGTATCTATTAAAACACATCTGCACAATGAGGATTATAACTCTTTTGACACCTCGTGTGTTTGGACTGTACAAAAGTCACGTCTTACTGGCAACAAGATGTACAGGGCTGAGCATTTTTTCTTGTACTTAAACACACCTGAGTTCTGAATTCATCGTGTATCTCCTTGCACTTCTTTGATTAAACACTAAGGTATTTCATTGCATCAGTGAATAAACCAACATTCATTTTATCCTCATGGTATTGACAGATTTTCTCGATTTCTATTAAAATCCTGCCAGTTAAGGTTTGGGGATATTTGGCATGAGTTCAGAACAGTGCCATTCATTCTTAGGGCAGCTCAAAGCTTTCACGTACCTGAAAACCCCTTAGCTCATGATTGTCTATTAATCAAGCATAATGAATGCTTTTTAAAATGCGTTTGGAGTGTCTTAAAAATTCACTTACCCACAGATGAGTAGGGGACCTGAAATTTCCTTCTTTCTTCTGGAAATATGGAAATGAACTGAATGCAAAAGGTCTCAGCCTAACCTGACCTCAATTGCCCACAAAATTTAATGCTATGCCTCAGCACATTCAAATCCTGGAGAAAATAATTTTCATGCCGGCCCAGTACCAGGACTTAGGTCTCCCTCAACTGTCCTCTTGGATGATCAGCTTTACTGTTATTCTTACAGCTACTGGAAATCTGTTTGATGTCTACAGCAATTCTGAGATCATCATTTCCCTACTTGTTTTCCCTCAATCTCTCTTCCAGATTTGTCAACCAGCAAGACAACCAACATTGAGGTTTTTGCCCTCCAAACCTATCCTAATCTCTCTCATACTTATTTATACTTGTATATACAAATTAATTTAACATATCTAGGGGATTTCAGCTGTATGGATAGAACAACATATTTTTCTCTTTTTTTTCACTATCCAGCTTGCCCTTGTTTTTCCCCTTTGATGTGTAATAATGAGGTGGCACAGGGGAAATGTCTTTAATCAATTGCAGAAACTTAGAGCACTATCAGGATTACATGTATCTCGAAACACTTTATCACTGTCTCTTTCCAGCGTTCATAATTCTGATGTATCTGGTGTACCAGTGTCATGTCATTCTATTACATTAAACAATCTAACATAACAACTGAACGCAGCGAAATGATGAAATGCTGGCCTGCTTCAGAAAATATAAAAAGATAATACACTTGTTTTCATCTGGGAAAGCTGCTATTAGTTCACTTTGCGGCTTTACAAGATTAGAGAGAGAGCTAGATAGGCAGGTAGACAGACACCAAACACAAGCACACCGTACTCAGGAAAATGCAGATCAGGTTTCTCACCTCAGGTTTTCCACTTGGAAACATGAATAGAAGCAGAAAGTTCCCTTGTCTTTTGTAATTTAAAAAAAAAAAAAAAAACCAACAAAAAAAACCCCACCCAAACCTCCAAAAAAAGGTAGATCAGAAAAACTTTAGATCTCCATTCCTGGACTAGCTCGTACATTTGTATATTCATATTTTGTGTATTCATTTCAACATGAAATCATCAAACCTATGTTCCCCTCAGATTGGATACTTCTATTCATACTGCACCTTTCCTCACTTTAGATATGTTCCCATTGAAAATTATTTTACTGCAGTCAAAAGTCCAACTATAATATCTAGCCACCTTGAGTTAGTTTTGATTTAGCTGCCCATGTAGCTCTGTGTGTCAGAGCTCAGAGGCACCACTGTCACAGTATTTATTTCACCTTTTTTCCCTTCTCTGTCAGGGTTTATAGCCCAAACCAAACTTTAAACAAGCATGGCTTCACGACTGTAGTATCTGACAGACACTTCCAAGCTAGCCAAGAGACACAACACTGCCAACCCCTTCTTTGTCTGAAGTGAAGACATGTAAAAATGCCTTAGGTGTAATTTAATGCACAGCAACATAAACATGGTTTATGGGCAGATTCTAAGTACAGATTTATATACAGTTATTCATCTACATAGTTGGCATTGGTGAATCTAGAAAAATTCAGCAAATACCATCAGGCAGGGGAGAGGCTTGTATTATATGTGATAAAGTTCTGTCAAAAGTTTCCGTGTGCACTGTATTTCTCACCCTCCCCAGTGACTGACTCCAGTGGAGGCTTATTTTGAGCCTAGAGTCATTACTGACAGCCCGAGGAAAAAAAACAGTAGTAAAAAAAATATATTAGCCATTTAAAACTTCTATCCCTTGAATTGTTCACCTTTCTAATTTTTGAAGGAATAAGCTCTGGCTGTTGAGTCAAAAATTTCATCCAATTGTGCATTTTCCCACACTCACACACCTTGTCCCTTTCCTAAGATGCTTCAGCCACCTTCACTCAAGAGCATTTTCCCATTTCCCCATTTTCCCATTATCCGGTATTTGGTTGCTATGACTTGGTACCTGGTACAATTTGTTGGCATTGTCCTAGAAAAAAGCACCTTGAAAGTACAAAGAGGATAAATGTCAATATCCCAAGAAAAAAGGCCTTTGCAGAAGCATGATGTCCCCTCTCCCTAAGGCGGATCTTGAAGACATTTCCTAAACCTTCCGTATTAAGAATAATGTATAATTCATTTAGTTAATTAAAGAATTATCATTTATGAAACTAATATTCAAATTCAGCTATGGCTTAATAGCAATAACTGAAATCATAACTTTGGGCATTTATCTCCAGGTTGGTAGATACAGGGATTGCAATTATTGATGTTGTTTGGTTGTCAATTGCTTTCTTTGCCATGAACTCTATTGTGGGATAAATAAGGTCAAACAGACCAAGTGTCATGGACTCAAAATGTGAGTGACTAATGAAAGAACAGAATTATTGATTCACATTGGGCAGAAGTAATTTTTGTGTTAAAACCTTGGCATCCACATTCCTCGAAAAGCCAGTTGCACTGAGTGTCATCCAAGATTGTCCGATATGCTGCTGAGAACATGCCAGATGCCAGTCACCCAGGGGACTATATCTTTCCAAAAGAATATTTAATGATTTTATGGATTTAATTTTATATATATGTACACACACACACACACACATATAACAGATTTGTTGCATTAGCAGCAGCAGCTGATTTCTAGCAAACTTATCTCTAGGTCATCTTTCATGTATATGTACATACAATACCAATTACACTCCATAACACTTGAAATAGAACCAGTAAATGTATGTGTAATTCA
Organism: Hypotaenidia okinawae; assembly: GCA_027925045.1. NCBI lineage: Eukaryota > Metazoa > Chordata > Aves > Gruiformes > Rallidae > Hypotaenidia > Hypotaenidia okinawae. The sequence continues at coordinate 6,470,311 of BSDF01000005.1, read as the reverse complement.
TCAATGAAACAACACAGATTTTTCTAGTGATGCTTGACCCTATATTTTTCTTTCCTCCTTCTCGTTCTATTGTGTTCATTCATCATGTTATAGATCCATTCAAATCATAAACTCTTGAGGGTAAGATCTGTGTCCTTAATTTGTTTCTGAAGAACCCTGAGTACTATTATATACATAATAAAGAACAGCACTTTCCCCCAAACCTGTGTAACCCTCAATGCAACCAAAACCAAGGTCATTCACTTGGCTGAAAGTGTGTCACAGAAGCACAGTAGCTAAGCTGAGAAGGCTAAACTGGCATGTAGACTTGAAGGCTGCAGCATGGGGTGAATAATATAGAACCAAAGCTCTATAAGCAATGTAGTATTTTAATCACTTGTGCTCAGACACTGAACAATTCTGCAATAGGATTCAACAGCAAATGTCTCAGACTTATAAAATTATCAAAGAGCTTAAGCCCCCCTGATTTCAATTGCTATGAGAAGACAAAACATCTTGTGGTTAAAAATCTACAACCAAAGGCTAGAAGCTTAGAACTCAAATATGTTAAACTAACAGGTATTTGGTATAACAGCATGGTACAGTCTCAGATTTATTTTTATGTAATACCTTTGTGAGACAGAACAGAACTAATATTGTTCATTTTGACTTGAGATAGATCAAACAGGGAAGAAAAGCTATCTGTACAAATCTTAAACACTTTGACACAAATTAACGCCTCTGGCCTCATACCTGGTACAAATCCCGCAGCTCATCACCCAAAGACTTCTCACCCCAAATTTTTCTGAAGGAAGGCTGGATGAAAGAATGAAGCTCAAGAGAGCCCATGGCAGATGAAGACTCTCTCCATGGTTTTCATAGGCTCCTCAGGATCTTTCTTAAGCTTCTGCTAAGGAATAAATCTCCTTCCACTTTGACAAATCCTGCCAATTTTTCAATCAGTTGCCACTTGTGAAACCACTAATCAGAGTGGTAACACCCTTCCACAGAACTTCTTCCCCTGGAACTAGTAAAGTGAGGCGACTAAGAAATCTGAGTGTAGGATAATTCTTCAAAGCTTTGATTATAAAGCTTTGATTATAAAGGACTGTAGTGAGAGGCTTCTCCACCTCCATGTCCTGCTCACACCTTCCTTAGCAACTGGGAGCTGAGCAGAGGGAGAAAAATTGGGACAGAACAGCAAAGAAAGTGGTTGAGGTTTATGTACTGAAAAAAACCAACTATTAGAAGCTACTCATTTTCTTGTCAGCATTTATCAGGCTTAGACTGAATTGGCAACCTGAAGTGAAATGATATCTTATATCTTGTTGCATCATTCTTGTCATATATATCTTCTCATGTCATCGCTGAGTCTCCACATGGGTTAAATTAACAAAGAAGCAGATGGGCAAACTTCAAAAGAAAAAAGAAGAAAAAAAAAAGAAAAAAGAAATGGACTGTGTTGAGGCAATAATATTTTGGTTATGGTATCAAAATTTACTACCAGATGCTGTACTTCTTTAGTCCAACACTTTTGCATTTGTCATCCCATGGGAAAAAGCAAAAAAAGAAAAGAGAAAAACCAGACAGTTGTGCCAACGGGAGACTGACAGTAAGGTATTATGTACATCTTGATGTATGAGGTAGCAAACCTGCAACAATATATACACCCAAAAGCTCTAGGGTGAATATTAAATAATATTGGCTTTTTTCCACAACAAAAGCAAAAAAAGATATTCATCAGATTTTCAGAATGCTTGCAGTGGCAATGAAAAGATCTTGTTTCCCAGATGTCTTTCTGGGATGACTTTGTGCGGTGTTTTTTGCTATTAGCTGGTGTCTAATGTGATGAACTGGTTATGAACTCTTCATTCATCATCTAAGCTAGGAGAATACCTAGATGACTTGGTAATGAACAATATAGGGTGGTTGGGTTCCCCCCATCACCCCGCCCTTCTCTCTTGCTCGCTCTCTGTGACTCGTTCTCAGGATTTCTTGTCTGACCTTGTTGGACAAATTTTACAACTCCGCCATGGAAGGTTACAAGACATCAGGGCTTTTAATTCCAAGTGAGGCATTTCCTCACCCCACCAAAGTTAGCTGGCAGTTCCAAGAAATAAATGACTTTTGCTGGGCTCTTAAATAATATGATTTGCATGCTTGAAATGAGATCGCCGAAGTAATTGTAGAATATTGCTTGCCATTATAGTCATTAAAAACAGGCAGATGTAGGATCACTCTCATGGAAAACTTTCCTGCTGGGTTTTCATGGAGATAAGTGCACAAAATCCACTTCTGAAAAGATGTTGAATAGAATGAATTTGCCATTCACTGACTGTCTGATGATGATTTGCTTGTTAATTGGGAGTTTAGGCTTTAGAGAAACCTTAACAAATGTGATTGTTAAATTCTGGAGGTTGCCTCCCTCTTTGCAAGCCATGTTTACAGCTATAAATTCTTCTTTCTTTGTATGGCATTTTAGTAGACGTTTGTCAGTGGGGAAAATACAGCGTTACTCATTTTTATAGGGGGACTTTCAAAGGTATTTTCAACTTCTTTGCATGGCAAGAATGTGTTAATTTAATTCATAAAGGTGCTTAACTCTATGCTTAATTTTAAGCACATGCTGAAATCTTAATGTCTCCTTGGTAATTTCAGCAAGTGATTAAATGTAAGACATGTTTTCCCAGCAAGTAGTGTCTTAAAAAGCTACGTCACAAGTAGCTAATTATTTACATTGGTGGATGGAGACTCAGAGAAAGGGAGATGCATGGAAATAACTAAAACTAAACTCCGCCACAAAGTATTTAACTAAATGTTGGGTCAGTGCTGGGAGCCGGTGACTGGCGTGGCATGATACCTGCAATAGTCAACCATATCAGAGTAGCGTGACACTATCTCAGTGGGCTCCATGCCAAACATAGCGTAAGGCAGCGGTCACAGAAGCCCAGATCAGGGTAACAAACACCCAGACTACATTTCAGCATGTCCTGGAACAACAACCCGTTTGCTTCATATGGCCAAAATTACAAGAGGGAGTATTGTTGGAGGCTCATCAATAATGCCACACAGGTCAGGATATGAGCCTGGATGATATTCCTGTTGTTGCCTCTTCCAGACACTGGAGACTGGTAAATAGAAAAAGCTTTTGTTCTAAAGGGCTTGGAACCACAAAATACCTGGATAAAGCTGGGGAACTGTTATTTTTCTGACGACCACCTCTGAAAAGAGCATTTCCAAAGCAGAAGGAGGAGAAGGAGCCATGGGATGTCTGCTGTGCCTGATGCTGTTTGCCCTCCCAGTGCATTCAGGTAGCGCTGCAGATCCTGACCCCACATATCAGCCTGTGAGTCCAGCAATGTGTGAGCACCCGCCACCTCCCTCCCATGGACTCCAAAAAACTTTCAACACCAGAAAAAGGGATATAAGCCTTAGGAAATACACACAAACATACACGCCTACACAGCAGATAGTGCTGAAAGCAGGAAAGAATCAGTCAAAAGTAAGGGCAAAACTGCTGGATTTCTTGGCAAAACAGATCTTCCCATCCCTTCACTTTTGGGAGAGTGGAAACTAATTTCTGAGCTACAGCACCATGTGTCCCAGAGCACAATCTCCACTCCAGAGTACCTTTTCACCAACATCTGATGGACAAGATTTTCTCCTGGGCTTCCAGGCACAATGAATAGTCTTCCCTGGCAGTCACTGCCTGCTCTCCCCTCCCGTTTTTGGAGATGGAGAAACTGAGTCTCAGGAAATTGAAACACCTCATCCAAGGTCAGTAGAAAAGACAGAAGCACAACCCAGGAGTCCTGCTTTCCCCTTCCCTGTGCTGTAACCACTAAATCCCCCAATCAATAATGAATCCGTTATGGTAGACTCATATTATATCTAATGTCAGGGGGAGAAAAAAAACAAAAAAGAAGAAGTGAAGAGAAGAAGTTGTAATAAAAGCACATAGGATAGAGATATACATTTCTCTTTAGAGCAATAAATCTTTCCAAAAGGAAGTTGGTTAAAATTCTTTGCGTTAAAAAAATGAGGTCCACGGGGACTCCAAATTTCAGTTCGATTTTTAGCTGAGGCATTTTTTTTCTTTATCAAACACTTGGTGCTGTAATGTGATAAGGGCCCCATGCAGACCATAAAACTAATTTATCATCTGTAAGGTGTACAAAGAAAATGGTAACTGCCTGCTTGTCTGCTTGACATATGAGGTCATTTTTGCCGCTAGCTTTCTAATACTGAGCAATTTTATCAGCTATTTATATACATTAATTGTAGGCACCCATATGTTCACTGTTGTATTTAATAATGCATTGCATTGAATATGCATTCCTTAAGTTTTAGCATGCCGTGTGCATCTTTTATTTAACTGTTTGGTTTGCCTATTAAAGCCCATTATTCAGCTCTGCCGTGTAACCCTCTCTCTCTCGAGTGGATTTATGTTTCTTTAAATCTTGCTCACCATGTTGAAAGGCAGTGGCGTGAACAAGGCCACCTCTCTCTTCCCAAAGGAATAGCAGCAAAACAAGCAAAATAAGGGCCACGGTCCACTTAATAATATTAAACAAAAAGGATTATTCAATGAGTCTCTTTCCTCAAGGGACAGCAACGCATTCATGCTCTATGGTGTGCACACAGACATGGCTCTCTATCAATATAGGGAGGGAATTAAACGAGGGGCCTGATTCTGATGCCAGTTTAACCCGCACCAGAGCTCCTGCCAAAGGAAATGACCTGGGCAGAGCATGTAAAACACCACTGGCAAACGTCTGTGGTGTCCTCCTCTGAAAGAAGGATGAAGGACAAGAAAACCTTTAACCCTCTGCCACGAAATCCTTCTCGAGTCTAGAAACATATAATGTATTTGTATATACCAACTCTGAATTGTCTTGTTCCCCAGTGCTTCACTGCGGATAACTAGCCCTACAAGTGGCAATCGAGGGGGAGGGAGGGAGAAAGCACTTGTAGGCAGCAGCTCGGGGAGGAACTTTTCCTCCTCAAAGACCCCTTCCTCTGGTGCAGCTGCTTGCTTTTCCCTTTCAAATTCCTATACATTCGTGGCATTGCTTTGTGTCTGATCTACAGCAGCAGCAAACTATTTCAGCCCTTTTCCAATTCAGTGAACATGGATGGAGTTCCCGGAAAGGAAGTCCTGGCCATTGTCTCTCATCAAGCCTGGGAAAATGGGAGCTGCCCACACACATATGAGAAAAAGGACATTATCCTAACACAAACTATCCTTTTGTAAAGCGTGGTGCCTCTCTGTGAGGATCCCAAAACTCTCTCACAAATTCAAAATTTTCAGCAGCTGGAAATACCGTTCTGAGTTATCAAATGGTGTTCTGAACATCACATCCTGAGTTGGGTAGCAGAAATCTCTGTTGCTGTCTTTTCAGGATAGGATGAGAAGTCCTCAACCATGTATCCTGTGCACTGTAGTGCCATCAGATAAAAAGGAGCTGCTGCTAGCCTCAGAGATGTACTCTGATGCTTTCAGGAGATCTGAATTTTAATCTCCTCTTTATATTTCCAAGAAGCAAAGGAAGACTGTGTATTGACAAACACTGACTTTCAGGCAGCTACAGATTTCTTATGGCATTCAATAACATGTCAGAAAATACATCTGGGGAAGAAAAATTTCCTTTTTCTGATTTCTTCTTTGTTGCTATACTTCAAGTCCTCTTAAACCTGAAAAACCAAAGTTGCTCTTCAAAAAACTTTGCAAATTACATCTCAATATAAAATGAATTTCCCAAAGGCTAAACTTCCAGGTTGTGTTTTTTGAAAGGAAGATTCTCTAGCAATTGCAGCTGTCTTTGTAAGAGGCTTTTATTGTCTTCCACCAGGTAACGGAAAGCCTAAGTGGAGTTTGTGGGCAACAGGTCTGAAACAACAGCAATGCTTTTTGACAGCTGAGTACATTGGTGATCCTTTCCAGAGACCACAGTAAGAGCTTGAGAGTGCCTCAGAGCTCTGCTAGCCTTCAGCATCGTCTGTCAAATGCAAACAAACTTCTGGTTTAGGCCTGTGTGTTATTAAATGATGAAGAGGTACATTCTACTCCAGGCATTCTATTTAGTATATTAAAGGTCTTTTCATCTAAATATTTTTTGTTTCGTTTAGGGTCCGTGAAGGGTGCTGAGAGAGAGCCTCTGTTTTTTTGCAGAATAGCTGCCCAGCAATGTCTGGAAAAGCATCCTGACTACACTGCTCACCCACAAGCCTCAGTCTGATGCAGAGGTATCTTCTCTACAGCCAAATAGATATTCTGGACACTATGTAAGCACAACTTCCATCCTTGGGAAATTATACTGAGCAATTATATAGTGTCTTTAACACTGATATCTCATGTTAAGAATAAGCATTGTGACTGAAGAAAATGAGGGATGAGAAGGGAAGCACTTTGCGCAGTGCAAACACCGCTGGACAGCAGGATTTGGCAAAAGCGCTGCTCCAGTGCAGATGCAGGATTTTAACCCTTCTTGAATTTTAATCTTTCATCAAATTTATACTGGTCCTAGCAGGAAGTTAAATTAAATTTTCCTTCTTTTGTATCTTTTACATTTTATTAAATGTAACCTTCACACACATGAAGTCAAGCTTGTGAGCAGGGCTTATTCTGTAGACCATACTGTGTAGGCCTCACTGGCTCAGAGCCTTCCCCACTCCTCACCTCTCCTCACTCACCCATGTCTGAAAAGGTGCAAGTAGTCACGCAGCCCCCCTCAGCCCTCTTCAGCCCTCTGCTCCCACATTCACAATCCACAGGGCTGGAGTTAAGGAGTAAGGCGGTTCTGACTCTCCTGCACGGGCCTACAACATGAATTGAAATCTTTGCCACAACCCCACTAAGTCCCAGAAAGCAATCTACAAGATGAGCATAATAAATAACTGTTAAGAGAATTCTGCAGTGTTTTTAGGTAGTGAGTAATGAGAAGTCAGCGTTGGGTGTTTATAAGTATGATGAATCTTTAACAACGGCTAGGTTAAAAATTGTTAGGAGAAAGAAGAAAAAAAAGAAAAATAAAAAGAGAAAAGAACTGTTTGTCTCTCACAAGCTGTCAACACCAATAACAGCAACCAGTCTGAACAGAAGTGTTCAGGAGATGTTGCATTTCAACACAGGCCCCTGAAAGAAAGAGGTACACTTAGAGTTTAGGTTTGCAGTTCAATTATAGGAGACCTAGTAATTTTCTGGTCCCAAAAAGACATCCTCTAAATGCAAAAGCAATCATTTTTATTAATTTTGTTCTCTTTATTCCCTTTCTCCTGACTCCTGTCACATATCATTTTCTAGATGATGTGTACATATAACCATCAGCAGCTATCTAATTGTATCGACACTTTGACCTCTGTCCCTGTCTGATCAATTTAAGGGTCCAAAGGGCCAGGGGACAATATTAAAGTGAAGGGCAGGGCCTAAAAAGCCCCTCTCTCCACTTGAAGGTGGAAGGGCAGCTAGATTTAGTTGTTGTACCAGACCTATTTCCTATCCCCATCCTCAGCAGTAAGGTCTTCTGCAGAAGTATTGATCATGCCTTAAATCCTGCTTCTCCTACAGAACTGAGCTGGTGAGCAAACTGTGATGAATTCCCAATGTTTAAATCAAACTCATAATATCTGTCTGCACCCTTCAGTTTGATCATACCCCTGACTGCTGTGACACTACGGGCAGGGATATTGCTGGGGATTTAACCTTTTGGCCAAACCAGACATATTCTGCTATGAAAGGTGAGAATTTGATTGGTGTCAATCATTCACCAACCTGTCACACAGAGTTTTCAGCCAGTATAACCTTTTAAGGACTGTCTTAATGAACTGGCTCCACTCCTGTTGTCACCTGTCACTTCCAGATCACTGCCCGCTCACTGCCACTTGGGTCCCCTTCTATCATGGATTTTCTTACCTTCTCCTTCCAGTGTTTCAATCCCTAGAAAATCTACAGCCATCCCCACTTTCTAGTCCTCTCCTGAGTCATCTTGTTTCTTAACTGTCCTACCCCATGTTGATAAAAGAGGAGGTCACCACAACATCTTGGAGCGCCATGTGCCCTCCCCCAGGCAATTCCCCTGTGCACAGGCTGCTCTTCTCTTTGAAGTTCTCCAGCCTTTTGTCAGAAGTATCCCAGTTTAGGGGTCTTTTATTTTTAGGCTAAAGCTAGCATGGAGAAGGGAACACCAAGCAAATGAGCTCAATAAAATTTAAGCTAAAAAGCCCATCTCTGAAAACAACTGCACTCCACAAACATCTTCACACTAAAAGAAACCAAAACCACTGCAACAAGAGAGGGCTGCATATATCTCAAAAGGCACTTGAGATTAGGTCAAATCAGGGCAACTCTCCAGACCTTCCTTGAGTAGTTACAGCAAGTTATGGTATGTATATAAGCATACATAAGGAAGCTATAGTAGCTACAATAGCTACAGCTTGGATATGTATATAAGAATATGTATACAAGGCAGAAAGGAAAATGAAATAGAAACTAGAAATATTAGGATAAATCCAAAGCAGAGCTGCTCTTAGGCAGGCTCCAAATCCAACTTAAACATCCCTTTTTATGCCATCACTCATTATCTGATGAGCACTGCTGCTTTCTTCCCAGCACATGTTTACCTTTGGACTTGACCTGTCTGTCAGGGACATTGGTGGCCATTGCTCAGTGAGGGTGAACTGTGACTCCTGTGGTATGCAGGCAGATATGAGCTGTGTTTTGGGCTGTAGGAATAATGACCATCAAGATTCATCTGAATATGAATTTTAAGAATATTAGAAGAGATTCCCATCTGGTGCAAACAAAACCAGCAGATTTGCATGCTGGGAAGCCCAGCTACAACTTTCTTTACAAGAATGGGAATCAAGGGCAACTGCACCACAGAGACCTGGTTAAAATGACAGAAGAGGGTTAAGAACCAACTCCTACCACCTTCTGTACTTCCCTGTGCCAAGGAAATGTGTGAAATATATTTCAGTATTACTCCTGCTACGTCCTCTGGCCAGCGGGTGCAGAAGCAGCATCACTGATCAGCTCCTGGTGCATTTGTGTCTCAGTGTTTCATTTTCAGCATTGCAGGGAAAAATGAAATGTATCAATGTGCGTAAACTACCATTAATGGGATGTACCTCTCCAATTTACACTCAGGCCTTGGAAGTGTAAATATTTTCCTACTCCACATTTAGAGTTTTCTATGATTTGCTCAACTGTGTAAATTGCTGTCTTCTCCATGCAAAAAGTTGTGCAAGCTAGTTTTAAAGTCAGCTTTTTATGACAATGTGCTATTTAGAACAGGGATTTGTGAGGCAAGTCTCCTGGAGCCCAAACTCGTCCTCATTCACCACAATTTTACAGTCACATAAGTCCATCCGTTACAGGTAAATCAGTCTCTGTTTCCAAGGTAAGAAAAAACAAGTCCTGCTGATCCCAGGTGTGTGATGGTGGTTAATGTATTTTACTTGTATATACCTCAGTTTCCTCAGCTGTAAAACAGGATTAGGAGGTCAAGTTCTCCTGAATGTGACAAAGTGATTTCTACGAGCACTCCTTAACACCCATAGAGAGAATACTTTCAGGACAAAATAACATTTCAGAGGCAGTAAGGTCATGATCTGTTCTCATGACACGTTGACTTGTTTTTGCTGGTGTTCATCGTTTGACTGGGGGGTGGGAAATGAAAGGAAAAAAGAAAACAAAGGAGGCATTGCTGATCACCCTTTATCTCCCTTCTCCACACCGGCATTTCAGTGTTGGAAGGTGTTGGCGTGACTTAGGGAGCTACAGACCAACCTATGCATTTCTGGAAAGCAATTGTCAACCACCTCCCAGAGCAGGAATTGCTTTTGCACCTGTCCTTTGGACAGGCAAACACCAGGCACTGCCTGCTGCTCCAAGGGCACAAGTCTGCTTCTACTAGAATCAGGGACCAAGCTCCCTTTTGCTCCAACAGTACCCAGCAAAAGAGAAAAATAAAATCAGGCATTTCTATGTCACACAGTGGAAGCTAGTAGAGAGGATGAGTGGGTCTCGAAAGCCATGCAAGCATATTGCTTCCCAACCTAAGAGGGTGACTGCACAGCCATGGGGGACTTTGTCACACCCCGGAGATGCAGCCACTGAGGAACGGTGCAGGACCGTGGAGTGTCTCAATCCTCTGATGGGCTGTAGAAGGAAAAAAAAAACCCAAACCAAAACAAAGAACCCAAAACAAAAAACATTTGTTTTCCTAATGTTGGAAAAACAAACTGATAGGTGTACACACACATGCACACGTCTGTAGGCACATGCCAGCATGGAGACAGAGAAAGAGGCTTGTGCTTTCCTGTTGCTCACAGAGGCGGCCGCAGCACGGAGCGTCTGGAGCATGTGGCCAGGAGGGAGGGTGACGAACAGATGTGTTTGTTCATCTTAATGCAGCCCCATTAGGCGAGAACAGAACCAAATCCCCCATCTCATCTGGCTTAAACCACCTTGTCAGCCTTCAAGTACCTGGGAGAGGATGTACTGCCGCAACGCAGTTGGCGGCAGGAGAGCATTGCCCTCCTCTGAAAAATGAGGCATGTGCTCAGTAAGGTGGCCTGGCCAAGAGACTGCAAGGAGACAGAGGACTGAAGTCAGAAAAGGTGGTAGATAAATAAGGTACTCCTGGTGGAATACATTACCGGCTGATTAGGAGAGCTATTTGGGTTATCAATATCCAGATAAAGCACAGGCTGTGAGGGGGAACTCAACCATGAAGGTAGCCTGCTGCTGTCTCACCTCCAGAGCAGGGAGGACCCAGCTCCAATGGCAGTCTCTGAAGCATCCTTTGCTCCCCTTCATCCCTTGAAGTTCTCCATGTGTGTGAGGTCCCTCGTCCTTTGATGGAGGAAGGGAAGGGGACTTCGGAATAGGGAGGGCAGGGCATGCTAGCAGTGGAGCAGCATGGAGGAGGATGAGGACACAGCTTCCCCAGCATCCAACCATCAGTTGGATGAATCTGAAGGAGCACAGTGGGAAAGACCACAACATGATGTGCTCCCATGAAGGCCAAAAGCTGAGCTAAATAAAAAGGATCCAGGTCTAAATTTAAGGAAAAAAACCCATAAAATAAAAACCCACCTCATCTGATTAAAAATACCTGTGCTGTCTGGAGCAGTTGATTTAAGGACACAGGAAACAAAAGTAAATCAGTTTTGCTTTATTTCAACTGGCTTTAAAGAGGAGTGCAGCAGCCATCCCCAGCACACCACTGCTTAGCAGTGCCTGCTCATGCTGCCCCTTTCTGCAAGGTTTGGGAGATCAGAATTTAGCAGCAAAGCCCCAGACACATGGAAAGCTCACCACAGACATGGAAGGAATTGAGGGAGAAAGACTCTGAGGCCATCTGTGGAGGTTTGCGCAGATAGGGTTCCAGGAGCCTGATGGCCCTTTCCAGCAGAAGCTGCCACCCTACAGCAGGCATGGGGAGACCATGATTCTCCTGACCTTGATGGTGAGGAGACACCACTATTCCCCAAACGCAGGGAGCTGGTAGGTATGAGGCGGAGAAGCCAGCCGGACACATCTATAATGGTTTATTTTGGCCACAGCTTGGGACAGACAACCCAGAGCTGGTCAGCAGTAGTGTTGCCACTCTGAGCTTGCTTGTGGGAAGCACTCACCTCACCAGGGAGGACTGAGATTCAGCTGGTTGAGCCTCTATGGCTACACCATCCATACCACCTATGGGTTTTGCTTCAGACTGTCTCTTTCAGAGCCCTTGTTCCTGCTGGAAGTGATTTCTCTCAGGTCTCCTTCCCTGCTCTTTGTATTGCCTGCCCACCTTTCAGTGCCTGGCTGTTAGCATTCCTGCCTGGCTCCAGGCTCACTTCACTGTTCAGCTAAGTGAGCCTGGAATGGCTGTTTCCTTTTGCATGATTCTGCCTCTTTTCTTCCCCTCTCTGACTGGGTAAGCTTCCAGCCTTATGCCCTGCATGGAGTGGAGCAGTCTCAGGCTTTGCCTCCAGAAACCGGCCCAACTCCAGCACCAAGGGGATCCTTCCTCTGCGCTGCATGCCCCATCCCTATGGCGTGAGATGAATCGTCCACCGATAAGCCCTGCAAACCCTGTTCTCCAGCAGCAGCTGCTGAGATGCTTCCTGCCTATATCCCAGGCTGGGAGCCCCGACAGCAAGAGCAGCAGCATTTTGTAGAGTCAAACGATATACAAAGAGCAGAGACTGCGTGCAACAAAGACTGCGGCACAGGGAAGGAAAGTTCAATACGTCTTTATTTTGGGGCTCTACAGCTCAGCATTCCCACCGGCCCTTCCTCCTCACTAAAGCCTTTTCCACACCCTCTGTGCTTTCTGTTTATGTTCACCTGCTACCCAATTAACTCCCCGTTTAGCTGTGCACCTGCAGTGGCTTTATCCTCAGACCACTGCACTGGAGCCATTAACCCTCTAGATTGCACTTGCTCTGAAAAATACCCATCTGAACGGCTGGAGCATTCATCTGTGAATAGGAAATATGCTACAGTAGTTCATGGCTGGTAAATATGTGACGAGGGAAAGAGAGATTATGCTTTATTATCAATTGACTTGTGTTGCCAATGGGCTTTCTGTCATAATTGACTAATGCCACCCAGAGTGATATGTACTTCTGCTGATAGCTGCATTACAAGCTAAGGCTCCAGCACTGTATATGTTTTCATTTAATCTCTATAGGAGAAACTCATATATGGCAGCTGACAATGCCCCGAGGGGGGAAATCAGCCGTCTTGGGACTGAGTGGAAGGCACTCGACTACAAACGACAGGAGACGAGGGAAGAATTGGGAAAGTCGAGGCAAAATTAGTCAGAGGAGATTCGGTGTGTCGCAGCATCTCCTGCCTGACACGCACCAAACTTTTCTGAAGCAGCTGAAGAGCTGGAGCAGCCTTGAAGCTGCAGAGATGCTGCCGTTGGGGTTTTGTGGTAGGGTTGCAGTTTTTTGTTTGTTTTGTTTTGTTTTTTTCTGAAGGAGGAGGAGGAGGTAAGACCAGTAAAACTGTAGCAATTTGTTAACCAAAACAAAAATGCTGCAGAGGGTGACGCATAGGATGGGAGATAAAGGGCCAGAGCTGGCAACGCAGCAGCTGCAGGTCCGGAGAGAAGGAGAAACTTCGGCAGGGCTGGGGGAGGGCTCGGGGGAGAGGAGGCTGGAGGCGACACTGTCTCAGAACAAAACCTGCTGATTGCAACCTGCTTGTTGGCAGAGGAAAAATTAACCTCCCTGATCTCTCATAGCAGAGAAAAAAAAAAAAAAAATAGTTCAGAGCAAAGACACTTTTGCATACCTCCCCAAAGGAGACCTTACCCTTCGAGGGAGCCCCGCAGTCTTGTTCCGTTGTCCTGCTCCCTAGTCTGCAGTCCTGAAGACCTGACCACCTCAACCTGCTCTGGTGCTTTTCATGTAACAGTGAGAAAAAAGGAAGAATTTTGTACCTCATCTCTGGGCAGCACACTGACTTCTGCCTCAATTTCTCCCTGCACAATGTGGAGAACTTTCGCAAGGCTACTTAGATGCTATTAAAAATCTGCAGAGCCTTGAGTGGAAATTTCTGCAGAAACTATTATTATTCAGGACTGGGAAGGCAGCCTAGGTAGACGGAGAAGAGTGAGTTTAAAATGTTTTGTGCTGGCCTGTTGGAAAGCAGTAAGTTATCTGTATCAAACTCAATGTTTCTCTCCCCCATCATTCCCTGGTCACAAGTGAGACAAAGCACAGGGACAGCATCTTTATGAACATCCCCTCCTGTTGATCTCCACCTTTAGGACACGAGACTCCCCCATGGCAGCACTGGCTACCCCAGGCTGATGCAGATGCCAGGGCATCACACAGGGATGGTCCTCCCCATCTCACTCCACGTTCATCACTTGCCCACCCCATCCCTTCACCCAGGAAAACCCTTCCTTCCAAAGAACTGAGCCTGCCACCCTTCCCTGCTGCAAATCCCTCCAGAAAAACTTCCCAGCACCAGACGATCTCTCCCCCTGCCCACATCCACCCAGAAACACACATAGAGACACACACACTCTTATCTCTCCCATTGCATGCACGGCACCAACACTGGCTTATAAAATAAAATAAATAAATTTAAACATTAAAAAGAAAAAGTCAGACCAGCTCTGTGGCAGATGGAGAACCGATACAAAATCACGGCTGGTCAAATGTTTCCTCCTACCCTCCCCCCAGGCACCCCCCTCCCTCCCTCCCCCCACCCCCCCGCCCCGCTCCACTCTCCCATTCCTCCCCAATAAGTGAGCAACAAAGAGGGGGAGAGGGAGGGGAGAAATGGCCCATTTTCCAGCTTGTGAGATGATTAGCACTGAAAAAGGATTTGCTGCACCAAAATATGCCTGGAGGTTGTGCAAGCACCAGCTGCCATCTAGTGGAAAGCTGGTCAGATTTGTCACCAGCAGACACTGCCTCATTTACCTCCGCAGCAGGAGGCGAGGGAAGTGTATTCTCCTAAATGTGTTAACTTAGCAGTGTTATACACTAGAAACAAATTAATATATAATTCTTCTGTGTCTTAAGGTCATTACTGCCGAGGCATAAATTAATAGAGCTATTCCAGTTAATTCATTCTGGCGTTTGCTTCTGCATGTCTGAGCACATATGTGATTGGGGCCTTCGTCTCGTTTCCGCTAGTGGAAATGATGAAGTCCTGAAAGGAGCTTTGCCATATTAATGTCATTTTTAACCTAAAAGTCAGGGAGACACGGGGCTCTGCCGCTTTTCTTTTTCCCGGCCGCACTCCTGCCAGGCAGGCTGCAAGCACAGAGTTACTTTCCAAACAAATCCAAGATGAAACCGAAGGGCACAGTATTTTTCCTCACAGATGTGTGTCTCCTATGTATAAGCAGGGCATTAGAGCACTCTTCTGAGAATAGCAGAGAAGGCTGTAACGCACATTATCCGATCACGGATGCATTAAGCTGTCCTACAGAAATATAGATGTTTTCCTTTCAGATCAGAGAGAGAACAGACATAATCAGTGGAGAATGAGACAGCAGCTTTAGCATCCTTTCCCATTTCTTTCATTTCCCTGCTTTTCTTTTCAGGGATTCATCCTGTAGGGTAACATGTGCCCCAGGCACCCTGCTTGGCTGCAGCTGCATCCGCTGCTCTGGGAAGGGAAGGAGGGAGCTTGGTTTCTCATGGGGATGGGCCATCACCCAGGGATCCTTCTCTATCCTACCCTATAGCAAAGAGCATTTAAGACAAACAGGGCTGCTTGTTTTGTGTTCTTCATGAAAACATACTGCAGGAAGTTTTCGGGGCATTGTGGTGAAGTGTAGAATTTCTTATCAGACTCATATGAATAGAAATGGATCTGGCACTGGTTCTACCCAGCACATGGTCTAGTGGTAGCTCCATAGCCAGAGCACCCTCACATGAATGGGGCACACAGCATCAAGGCTCTATATTTTTCAGGCAGAGAAGAAACTGGACTCCAACTTCCAAAGCCATGAGACCAGAAAGTTCTTTCTGTGTTTTTTTGTTCTTTGTTGTTGTTTTTTTTAACTAACAGACACAAACTGGGAGACAAGAAATCTTGTAGCTGCTCAAACCGAACTATTTCCCAGATTCTTGCACCCATTTTTGCAGAGGAAAAAATTCTTTGTAGTAAAAATGTCACTGACGTGTCTACTTGAAAGATTCTTTCACTAACCAAAATAATTCCTGGGCCAAGAGAAGAAACAAAAAGAAATGTGTAGAAAAGTTTCAGGCTGTTTTTTTTTCTGTCTTCTTAAATTAAAAGGACTGCCAATAATGCATGTCTGTATTTTCTTTCCTGTGCTTTGCTGGGTGAGGACAGATCGCAGTAACATAACAAAAATCAGTGCAAGAGGTGTTCTGCAGCAACATGCTTGCTATTAAACCACCATGAACTTTACTGCTATTTGTATCTCCAGCTTCATACGGATTTGAATTATTTGGGCAGAGATAAACCATAAAGGCACAAGGCAACAAAATTAAAATGTCCCAGGTGCAGCAGAAACTAAACTGCAAATGGAAAGGGTAGGTGACTGTACCTTTCCTCCTTCTCCACATATGGTGTAAACCAGAATAGGTTCTGTGTGGCTGGCCAGGCTGGAATCCCAAAGCAATGACCACGTCAGTCACCACGACGTCTTTCATGTCTGTTTTCCTCTTCCCAGCAGAAACCACGTGCTCCCCTCCCCTTCTCATAGACACATATCTGAGAATTGTAGGGGTTGAAAGGGACCTCCAGAGATCATCGAGTCCAACCCCCCTGCCAAAGCAGGGTCCCTAGGACAGATCACACAGGTCGGCGTCCAGACAGGTCTTGAATATCTCCAGGGAAGGAGACTCCACACCGCCCTGGGCAGCCTGTCCCAGGGCTCTGTCACCCTCACTGTGAAAAAGTTCTTCCACACATTGGTGCAGAACTTCCTATGCTCCAACTTGAGGCCATGGCCCCTTGTCCTGTCCCCACAGACCACTGAAAAGAGGCTGGCCATTTCCCTCTGTCTCCCACACTTAAGATATTTATAAACATTAATCAAATCCCCTCTCAGTCTTCTTTTCTCAAGGCTCAACAGCCTCAGTGTATTCAGCCTTCCAAAAAATGCTCCTCCCACCCCAGTTCATCCATCTCGATGAGGACACAGAGCACCCTTGGTGCTTCTGAAGGCATTTTTGGGGTGAATCCCCAAATTCAGTCAGTTGTTTCAAGGCAATTTCTGAAAGAAGCAACAAGAAGAGTGAATGCATAGTGCCCTTCTGAGGAAGACGTCTGCAGTTACCTGTAGCATTGCAATGAAGTGCCAAATTTTGCATGGTGAAGTCAGAACAGGGTTGCTGAAATAAAGGAAGTGCTGCTTGTCACAACTGCATGCCCACAGCTGCGTTTGTGTGCTTGTGTGTGTGCATCTGTAAATATACAGGGGCATAAATGTACACACACACACACACACACACACACATATATATATGTTTGTGTGCACATTTGTGTGATTTTTCTTTTGCTTGAGCTTGTTAGGGGGTCTTTTGTGGGTTTGTTTTTTGTTTGGTTTTCCTCTCATGAACTTAACAGGAGCATATTCCTGGAGCCACCTGATGCTTGTCAAGGAGAAGCAGGACACGGGTCAGACTCATGGCACCATTCATGCACTGAGTCCCAATCCACTTAGCGGAAGGAAACCCCTCTCCTGTGGGCTTGGCTGGGGACTGGCCAGACCCAGCTCTGACAGGCTTTGCAAATCCTGTGGAGTCAGCTCCAGTCACACGATGAAAGCCACCGAAATCAAAGCTTAGTGTTTCATTCTTCAGCTGAGATCCCTTAATCTTGTGCTCTCTGTGGGGCAACTACTATTTGGGATTAAGGCTAGAACCTGAAGGATGAAAGAGAAAAGAATATGTTAAAATAAAGGACTCAGAGACAGAGAGAAGAGGGGGAGAATAAAGGACCATGCTGCATGTCATCGTGGCACGCTGTCATTTAAAGGGCCAAATATCTTCATTCCCCCTTTCTCATGTGAGAAGACAGGAACCAAATCCTGCATCACTCCTTTCTTTAATAAAAAATATGTTTTATCCCAGTGGAAGGATGTGTTTCTTCCTGTCAATAAGTGTCAGCAGCTAATCTGAACCTTTCAATAAAACAATGCCATTAAATAATTTAACCTGGGAAGAAACACTGATGGCTGTGAAATAATTTATGGATTTCAGATGTGTCAAACTTTAAAGCACTGAAGGGAAGAAATGTGAGAAATGGACCAGTGTGAGATTCCCCAGCAGAAAAAAAAAAAGGGATTTGTGAGACTCCCCCACTAAAAAGAAAAATCAGTGAGGATGAATAGCCATCTGGAACATAGATTGAGTATGAGCTAATTCTATCTTTCGCATGAAAATGCATTCTTTAGAAAAGCAACGTGTATAAAGACAGAAGTTATACTTCCTATAGAAACCCCTAAGAAGGCTAAACAAAGCATTAAGAATGATAAGGCAAATAGGTGGAGTCTGTTACTTGCCTCATGCCTGCATACAATTGCTAGTCTTGTTGCTAGACATTAAATAAACATGTCAAAAGAAAAGCAGAGAGATTTTGCCAGAACAGTGAGTTTCAATATGAGTTAAAGGTGACATCGCAGGAGAAAGTGACAGATGATTAAAAAAACCCACAACAAACCCAAACCTCAACTATAAAGTATATTTTTAAAAAGGGAAGGGGGAGGAATCCATTTAAATAGAGAAGGGTTTTGTATAGTCTGTTAACCTTATTAAGTAAACAAGCTATTTAAACCCTCTCAGATATATGGGAATTGAAGGAAAACACCAGACTGAGTCTCTGCAAGCACCTGGTTCTGACACTCTAGGGCATTTCCTTTTTCTTCTTTCTCTTTCCTTTCTTTTGTTTTCCCTCCTTGCTATTTATTTTATTTTATTTTCATTTTCATTTGGCAACTTCTGCATTCAGAGCCCAGAGCTTGGAATTTCATACCTATTTAACACCTGGTTAAGCAACACTTAACCATTGGCACCAGCTGACTGCATCCCCATTAAGCAGAATTACTCTCATCATAGACATTGGAAATGGAAAAGACCTACCCGGTCATGTAGACCATTATACCACAACCAATGCAGGATTGTTCCATTTAGTAAGAAAAGAAGAAGGATGGGCTTGTCAGGGGATGATGACTCAGAAGAGCTTGGTTCTCTTCCCAGCTCGATGTTAGACTTCCTGAGCGACCTCCAGAAAGCCACTTAACCTTGTTGCGCCTCAGTTCCCCACCTCTGCGACAGCTTCCTTTCTTCCACCTCTTGTCCACTTACCTTATAAGTTCTTCAAGGCCATGTTTATTTGCACTTGCAGTTGATATTAGAAAGGCTCCCTGATTTCAGATGGAGATGCAAAATACAGCTAGAGAGTCTGTAATAGCTTCTGCTCCCTTTAGGGCTTTACATCCGAGTAACACTACAGGTTTTATTCCTTTCCTGAACCGAAGAAGTAAGAAGGAAGTAGGGAGATGGAGACAGATTGAAGGTGACCTTTAATTTGAATTATTATCTGTTTCTTTCTTAAAACTGATTTAACAACAGAAATTATGAGCTTTAAATCCTAACCTATTTCTCCACACAGGTACCCTTTTCTCTTAAGGTCTCCCTGCTTTTACGCTGAAGCAGCTTTTTTTGGGCCAACGCTATGTGCAGTCTGGGATCGGTAAGTGCATCTATCACAGAGGAATATAAACTGCCAGCTGAAGAAATCTCAGAAGTCAGACAGTCAGAAGACTTACTATAGTCTGTGAGTTTATGTTAAATAATTCATATGCTAACACTTTCCACTGGTAGCAGTGACAGGGAAATCCCAAGCTGAATTTGACAAACAAAACAGAACTTTCTGCTCATCCCTGCTCCCCTCAAAACGGCCTGTTGCCAGACCCTCTCTCCTGAGATCACCAGCAAAGCTGGACAGGCTGGGAATGGACCAGCTCCAATGCCACAGAGGAGTCCATGCTGCTGTGTAAGTGTGATGCCATCACTCTGCACAGATGACACCTTCTATTTCATGTGGATGTGTAAAGCCACATTACTTCTGCCCTGGGCTCTCTGGTAGATGACTGTGGGGTCATTAGTTGGGTGGTCACTAGCTGGGATCCAGTAGTGTCTGCTTCTTAAGATTTTCTTTGAATCACTGTTGTGGGTTGTGCTACCAGGTGACATCACAACAGAGAGGCTTCCAAGTCCTTTTTCTTAATGCATGAGTCGGCTTAGGCTTCTGAGAAAACCTTAGGCACTGTTCACTTTGTCTTTTCCAAGGAAGAGACATTTGTATTTATTTTATATAGAGGCACAGAGTCATTCTAGGAACTGGTACTCTTTTTGGGTTGCTTCATACGTGATAGGACTGTTCTGCATGCTGTGGACGATTGTATGTCTAGACTAGTCTGTAGGTGGAAAGTAATAAGTTATTTTAAGAATAAACCTCTCTCCTTTGGTGATTTTTCCTCTTCTGTACAGCTAATCAACCAAGTCTGATCCATCAGTTATTGTTTGATAGAGGGGAAGAGGCTAATGGTAGAGGAAGAGGCGAGTTTTTAAAATGTTAATTAAATTTAAAAGGATATTGTTGTTAACACTGCAAGGGCATGAAAGATTAGTACTCTACATCTTGGAAATGTTAAAATACAGATGAAAATTTATGGGAATATATATGTATATATAAATAATGATAAATCTAATAGCTGTTCATTAACTTCTGTGCCTTTATATCAAGCTTGGAAAGAGATCATACACTAATATGGGATCTTCTAGTAAAGGATGGGATTAACCTACCAAACTCTTTTGCCTGCTAACTTAATGTGTCAAGCTGAGGAAACTAGAAACAAAAGGATGCCCTTCACAGTGCAGTGTCCTTTATCGACATTTTTCTTTACTTTTCCTCTTCTTTTGACTAAGCTAGA
Source organism: Hypotaenidia okinawae (assembly GCA_027925045.1). Lineage (NCBI taxonomy): Eukaryota > Metazoa > Chordata > Aves > Gruiformes > Rallidae > Hypotaenidia > Hypotaenidia okinawae. The sequence goes on along the minus strand of BSDF01000005.1, from coordinate 6,449,894 downwards.
GCCTTAGAGCCTTTTTCCCCATCCAGCATAAAATGATATCAGACCCACTGCATTCAATGATATATGCCTCTGCCTTCAGTCAAGAGAAAGTACATCACTATTTTATCGGCTGCAGGTCTCAAGAGCTCATGAACTCAACAAACACCCCCATAAATTACTGGAAAGCCACACCAAAGTGTAACAACAATAAACTAGAAATGGCCTAAGTGGCTTTTCTCAGCCAGACCTTCAAATACCACTCTCTAGGAGATTCCCATGCTGCTTCCTTACTCACTGCAGCTATTACTACCCTCTATCCAACCAAATGCATGAGGTTACATGTAACAAACTGCTCTTGCCTTCCCTGTAATGAAACAGCTTTAAGATAGTTACTTAAAAAATAATCGTGTCTAAAAAAGAAAATTTCTGTAAATTATCTTTCCTTTAATTGCAGCTACTTCTAGTATGCTGAGGAAATAGACTAAATGATTTGCTTTTCAAACTGGCATCCCATCCAGGAGTTAGGTGATGTGGTTGTGGAGACGAGGTTCAGAGCCCATGAGGTAACGTTTACCTTGCTAATGACTTCAGTCCAAAGGTGAACGTGCAGTTCATTACTAATGTCCATCCCCTTTTGGATTTCTTTGGCAAGATTGTCAGTGTGGATGTTAATTTAATGCTGATCCTGCTGTTCAAAGCATTTCTAATGTGAGCGCATGTCCAATATCTAGTAGAAATTCAACTGAGTGCATTAACTCATGTCACATCTTCTACCAAGTAGACATTATCTGGTGTTGATTTCCAGTCACTCCAGACTGGAGGCAGATCTAAAACAACTGTCTCAACTGGAAAACTATTTGTTGAAAGTATGCTAGTGACCAGATTGCCAAAACTGCACTTTTGGGGGTTTCCAGTGTACTCACTTCATCCACTAACTTGAAAGCCTCCTCCACATCCTCCCTGACGTGGTTTTGAACAGCGTGAAAGATATCACCGAATGTTTTTGGGAACTCTCCCTTTTAAATGCCTTCTCACACTCGGCTTCTTCTGAAAGCTCTGATACCTGTTGCACAGAAATATTCTAAAGTTAATTGCGTCGTTTCTGCAGAGTCTCTGGGAAGGAATTTATAGCTTGTTTGGTTCGGACTTCTACATCTTCTCATATTAGATTATTCCACAGCCTTTCCACTGAGAAGTTATTTTGATGTTTATCCTCTTTCTCTTAATTTCAACCCATTATCTTAGTTATTTCCCCCTTGGGTAATTTTGTTCCTCCCTGGGTGTTTGCACTGTTCAGACGTTTGCAACCAGCTCTCTCTCCCCCTCAGATGTTGCTCAACCCTGCTGTGCATATTGACAGTTGTTCTTGTAAAACTTTCCTTGTAAATCAACCCCTCCAGCTCTCTAATCATTTTTGTTGCACTTCTCTGAACTCCCTCCAGTTTGTCTTCATCTCACTGGTAATAACTTTGCCTATGTGTCATTTGGCATTTTCTCCTTATCACATTCCAGCAGAGCATCAAACCTTTTGCCCTGTTGCTGCGTGCTGTTGTCAGGTAGACTGGACTTGAGTGATTGACGTAATCCCTTAATTTGCCAGAGGGGCAGGTTTAGATTTTTGTAAACCAGCAAATTGGTGATTTGAGCCAAATATGATGCTTAGGAGGGGGTTATTCACTCATCTTGTCTAAACAAAACTGGAGCTGATTTTGTGGATTTAAATCCAGGGAGCTCCTGGGTATTTTTCCCTGCCGTTTCTGATGTTGGAATAAAGCATCAGTGCTAATTTGATGGCTTTCCAAGCAGAATTCAAAATTCAGAGGAACAAATCCTCCTCGTTGCTGGGCCTGGGCAGCTTCATTTTTATCAGTGGTGGCAGAAGGAGGGAGAGCCAGTGTTTCAGGCAAGAAGAAACAACGCCTGCACAATCCCACCTCCCCAGTCCCGCTCCCAGCCATTCCCCTGAGGTGCAGTCCAAGAGGGAACGGTCCTTCCTAGCAGATATGCCCTTGCTCATTCTCTGCCTTAGTCTAACAGGTCTCCGCTGGCTTCCACCTCCTGCTCTCATCCGAGTTTTATATTCTGCCGTGTTTATACTCTAACTATTTTTATTTTTTTTTTAAGACTGCCTTGTTTTATTCATAGAAAACAATTGCACTCCTGAGCAGATCCTGTCCCGAGGGTCAGGGAGCTGTAGGGGTTTACTGCCTACCCCGTGAACCTCCTGTTGTATCATTGAGCATGTTTTAATTTGCAGCAGATTTGATTCAGTTTCTCTGTCATTTCTGAGCAACGTGCCTGTCTGAAGATGTCCTATAGCTTGAATATCCCTTCCATGTCGAGAGCTTGCAGGCTCCCTACTAAGGTTTTTAAAAGACTGAATTCTCTGAGTGAAAGGTCCCTATGACAAAAGATTGCCTACCTTTCCCATGATTACATTCCCAAAGGTGAATGCCAATGTGTCAACAGAAGGAAATATTTCTCCTGCTTTCTTCAATAATTTATTGGTGTTCACAGCTTTCCCCTTCATGATGACTGCTCCTGCAGCTCTAAGAATATCAGCTCCACTGAGAGATTGAAATTTACTTGTCACAGCTCTCCCAGGCAGTTATGAACAGCATGGTGCAGGCAGGCTCCTGATTAACAAAATTAGAGAGAGGATGGGGAGCAAACATACAGCCACCCCATCCTGGAAAACTTTAAAGGCCAACCTAAATTCAGATGTGCCATTTTCCAGAGAGACAATTATATGGGGGTGAGGGGGAGAATGTGTGGGGAGAAGGTGAATACATTCACTGCCTCCCAGCACTGGGATATAGGAGGTATGGAGTCACCATCTCCATGAAACTGAGTGGGATGAATTGCTTATTTCTGTGAGAGCAGCACCTGTCTCAATCCATTCATATTCTGGATTTTGAATGAAGAAATACCCAATAGGGCTGAGTTTGTCCGAGCTAGTGACTCTCGATGGGTCACACTCAATTTTGTGACCCAGATCCCAAATTAGCAATTGTAGAGGAGAGAGAAGCCATTTATTGAAATGTATAATTTGTTACTGGAAGATGCTTGGATGCAACTTGGAAAGCATCAAGTAAGTTGCTGTTTAGAGGAAATAAGCAGGATTAACTATAACTACCTTCCTCCTTTTTTCAATGTTTCATCACAAGACAGACTCTGAGCTCAGAAGTCTCATGCTTACTCCACCTGGGCTAATGTTTCCTGCCTTTCATCATAGCAGCCCATTATGGTTAGCTAGTTAGATCACAGCTGGCCAGACAGAAGCAAAAGCAGAAGAGGCCAGATCAGCCTATGCCCATCCACACTGACCAGCCCAAAGCTGCAATCCAGCTGCTGCAGCACAAACGAACAAGTTGTAGCTAGCACTCACCGCAAATGAATATTCCTGTGGCACATGAGAAATTAAACTGATGATCTGTAAGTTAACATAGCAGCAGATCAATTGTATTCCTCAGTTTGTCTTGTGTACTTTTGTCCATACATGTTTTCCCAAGAAAAAGGGTTTTTTTAGTTAAAAAAGCCCTCGCAGAATTTTTTGTTGTGCTGGAAGTGTGTGTTATGAGGGTAATTTTAGGGGAGAAAGGAGGCTATTTTCTTGGTTTGTACTTCTGCTTTCTTCTGTCTTGCTTCATGAAAGCAAGGAGAAAATATTTCTTAAACGTTTGCATTTAGGTTAGAAAGATGAAACCTGGGATTGATTTAAACATATTTGTATGGCTATATAACAAGTTTTCCAAAAAGTAAACCACAAATAGTTTTGGAATGTGGTTGTTGGGTTTTTTTGGTTGGTTGGGTTTTTTTTATGCAATACAAACTAGATAATATTTTTAAAGTATTTCCTTTCCTAAAAGGAACTATTTTGGAAAACTTTCCTAAAAGGAAATATTTCCCTGGACATCCTTAGCACCCTTGTGTCTCCTCCACGCCTCCCTCAAACCTCACCACACTTTCAAATTCCAGGCTCTACCTACCAAAGTGCCAGCTGGTAATCACTCGTTTTCTTTTCTGAATTGCAGCTAGCCCACCTCCCACCCTGAAAATCATATTTTTTCCAGGGAGACATCACTTGAAAACAAGGCACACCAAAAGTTAATTTTTGGCCAAAGAAATTTTTTCATTACAATAAGTAGATATGTTTCAGTTTGTTTTAAAAAAATTTACACATCTATAGTGCAACTATATAATCACAACAGTGATTGTCCTTGTGAAAAGTTACTTTGAAGGAAAGAAAAACTGCTTGCTGCTCTGAAAAACTGAGACCGGAATGACTGCACATTATTGAAATGCTGTATTTCATTTTTAAGTGCTTCATCAACATGTCATTACATTACCTTCAGGTTTTCTGATGAAAACCAGAGTTTTAAAGGATGAGGGGTAATGAGCACGAGTTACTCTTGGGGACATTCCAACTGGACACAAGAGAAAAATTGTTCACAATGAGAACATCAACCGTTGGAATAAACTCCCCAGAGAAGTGGTAGATTCCCTAACATTGCAGACTTTTAAGACTCAGCTGCATACAGTGCTGGGCCAACTTGGTTAGATGGAGCTTTTGCTAAGGAAGGTAGGACTAGATGATCTTTGAGGTCCCTTTCAATCTGGTATGCTGTGATTTTATGATTTTGTTCTGACCAGCTCTGTGTACCACATCTAAGATTAAAATACCTTCCTTAAAGGGTTTTCTGAGCCAGGATCCTGTGGGAGTTGAAGGATGTTCACCCTTAATTGTATGGCAAATGCTGAATGGGAACAGTTTGTCTGTGATTCTTGTAGACAACTGCTTCAACAACTTTACCATCATCAGTTACCTGGTGGTATGGGGGATTTCAGAAGTAATAAAACCTTGATGAGCAGACACATTCCCATTTTCTGTATTTCAGAGTGACCAGACACAGGAGGGAGTTGTGAGACAAGAAGACTTACGATCCCCCCTCCCCAACAGCCAATTGAGAGGACACTCCTGAGAACCCAGCCGCTGGGAGGAGAAGCAGTCTTTCTAACAAGGAACAGATTTTCAGGGATGCTTCTTGCCTGGGAAGCCACTTCCCAACCCAGACAGAGACTATCAGTTTTTTCTAATCACTGCTTAGTCTCGGGATATAAAGCCTTGTGATTCAGGGCCTGAGCTAGCCTCTAATTAATGAAGTTGAGGAAGGAACTTCCCTGTAGGCCAGCTATTCTGTATCTGCCTTCTGCAGGGTTTCCTGTGCTTGCCTCTGAGGTGGGAACTATGGTCACTCCAGAGGAAACACCAAGCAGTAGCTCTGGCCCCTCATCGAGTCCTTACACAGATCTGGGTCCCACAGTCCCAAGACTCCCTTTGTGGAAGCCCCAACTATTTGAGTTGTTATAATGCCCACTTCACAAGAGTTACAGATATAACAAATGATCACCTGATTTTCTTAATGTTTTGGTTTGTTTTTCTAACTTTTTTTTTTTTTTTTCCATAAGAAAAGCCAGGCACATTAAATTGGACACGGACAAGTAAACCTGTTTGTAATGATATGTCGGACTTCCCGTAGCAAGAGTAGGTAATTTGGCTCCATTCTGAATTTAGATTTTTAATTTTCCTCTGTCACAGAAAGGATTTTTCAGCAGAGACTTTGGATGCACAATAGCTGCAGGCATTTAATCTGCAGAGGTGCTCCTGAGGATACACTCTGTAGCATCTACTGTCTTTGGTTTGCATCCAGAGAGAGAAGGCGGAGCTGAATTTGGAAGGGATCCAAAGAAAGAAAGAAAGAAAAGAAAGTGGTGTTGCTAATTTCACACATTTCTGGAGCGTGCGTCTCTCAGGCAGCAGGATGCCACTCATGTCCCCACAGCCTAGGGAGGTCCTGTGGCATTTAACTTCAACTATCCCACTTATTCTGTAAATTTCAAAAATGTCTGGTTATAAATGAATTCTTCAAAGAGGTACAGGGTAAGAGAATGTTCCAATAAATATGTAACATCCCACTTCTTCATCTGTTTGATTATTTAGATGCAGAGAAATATCTCATACGATTGAACCCCCTTATTTCCATGAATAGACTCAAGAAAGAGAGAGGTGATCTGAGCCTCACTCCCAGGATATTTCATGAGTGGTGCAAGGCAAGTTTATAGGGCACAAAGCCACCCCTGAAAAAATTCAGGAGTCCCTTAAACTTTATATTGATTGTAAAGAGTCTTCCCAGAAGTCTCTGTTCTACAGAGAGCAGCCTGACAAAGGGGATGCTCTTCTCAACCCATTCCTAAGGATGGCAGCCTGAAGATCAGCCAGCTCTGTTGAATATGGCATCATCCAACTCATGTCCATGCCACCCCTGGTTTCAAGCTGCCCTTTACACTTGATGTTCTCCCTCTTGCTGTAGAGTGAGCAGAAGAATCTGCCTGCCTGGCACAACAACACAAGCCATGCTTGTGAAGGAATAAGCTGAGATGCTGGGATACAAGCTAGAGAGGCTGAAGTGAGGGCACACGTACCTTGTGGTGCTGGGCAGCAAGAAGAGATGATCTGTAACTGAGAGGAGGTTGTTGATTTGCCAGGAGTGCCTCTGTCAAACCTGTAAGCAGCAAGTAGGTTAAGCAGCTTGCCCAAGGCAGCTGAGGAAAGCTATGTCAGTGCTGAAGCTAGAACAGGTCCTAGCCCAGAGCTTCATCCAGGATGCTCCACCTGGACAGGCAAACCCAGGCTCCACAGCACCAGCATGATCCTGTTCCTCTTACTACAAACCACACAGAAACACGGGAGCAAAGGAGATGATGTGACTTCATGCAAGGTGCCTTGAAGAACAGCACCCTGATTCCAGCACTCTGGCTCCAAAATATTTGCCTGTGCCCCTTTAAGCCTTGTAATGAGCCTGTTTTTACTTCTGCCTTTTGTTACTGCTTACAAAAAGAGAGACCGCGCTCACTTTTCTCTCGAAACTTATTTCTCTCCAACAGCCGTGGCCCCAAAATTACTGCTAATTTCCTGCAAGGAATTCATTCTTTGAAACATACTGTATGGCACTTTTCATTTTCCTCTCTTTTCTTCTTTTTTTTTTTCTTTCTTTTTTTTTTTTTTCCTTCTATCTGAGACTGGCGCTGAGTCTGTTGAGAACATGTAAGTGTAGTTGCTTTTGAATGCTGCAAGGTAAATGCTGAAAATGACAGCTTAAATGGAATCATTAAAGCAGATGTAAGTATTATCTGAATGCTTCTGAAGTCTTCTATGCGCAGCAATAGCGTCTTTATTTTCTCTCCTGATGCATGCACCTTTTTAAAGAGCGCTGACAACCTATTATTTCTTACTTTCTCCCCATTTTGAAGCCTGAACTTAGGGACCACGTTCATATCTTAAAGGTATAACCTGTTTGCCAGGAAATGTCTGTAAATCTGACCAAAATAGAGGCATGGCACAACAGTGACAATGATATATAACAACTCATTTTAGGCTACTAAGCCAAAGGAAATGTGTGGCAAACTTTAAACCACTGGCTTAAAGGGAATAAAGTGGCATGCCCCTTATTCTGATTAGAAAAAGTTCATGGATCTGGGGGCTGCCATAGACTTCCTCAGTTTTAAAATTTGGCTCCTGACTAAGGTGGGATGCATCTCACTTTGCTACCCACTATGGAATAGGGCAACTAGTCCCACATGGTTTCATTTCCAGAAGACAGTTCATATCATCACACTGAGGAAGGGGTGAGTCTCCAGATCTTTCTGTCCTCTAGTCAAGTGAGAAGGAACCTACAGATGAAGCTCATATGACCACCCTAGACTTGATGCTGAATTCTTAAACAGTTAAGGCCAGATGACATGAATCACACTGACTGAATTTTTGGTTGCTACTGAATTTGGCACTGTTGCCAGATGAGCTAATCTACTCTGAGCATTGAACTAAGTGTTGGCACTGCAGCTTTGCTAAAGAATGACTGTCCAGGGTGTAGTGCAGCACTCAGCTGCTCTGCATTGGAGCAACACCAAGTAACAAGCTCAGAGAGCTCAGGAAAGATGATAGATAGGCTATTTTGGCTTTGGAGATGCTGCCATCTCTTCTTCCCTCAAGTCTGAGGTCATACCTGTACATTGGCCAGATGGGAGCTCCTCTGATTAGCTCCTCTGATTAGCTCATCCTTTTGCTCACACTTGTGAAGCCCAACAGCAAGCTGGAGGCACATACTAATTCCTTTTTCAGGTGAAGCAGGTCATGCCAGGGAGCCATGTGGTGTCTTGTCTGCATCCAAATGAGATAAATGCTTTTCTGTGGTGTTTAGCCTAAAGACTGCGACCAAACACCAGTCAGGAAAGCCTATCACAGTGTTAGTAGGGCATCAAGCCTCAGCCCTGAACTGGGTACATCAGTTCTGTCCCACATGCACTAGTCTTAATTCAGGATACATGTGGCATAGATATGTGGAATGAAGCATGTTTGCTTTGTGCAAGTATCGGGTTAATGCCATTCTGTGTTAAAGAGTAGGACAACAGACAGAAGTTACAAATTAACCCCCCCAGAATCACAAACTTAAAGGAATGGTAGATAACAGCATCAATGCCAATGACCCAAGTTCTCAGATCACTGAATGATAAGTGGTAAGAAAAGGGAAATAAGATTCCCATGGGACAGAGCAAACTTACCGTGGGATATCTGAGCTGAGTGACTGTGGGCATCATGAGATACTTGCTATGTGATGTTTGAAGGTGCCCCCACAGCTCTCTGGGGTACTTGTGGATTGGCCCTGACCCTTTACCTTTGGGATAACAAATCCTTTTTTTCCATTTACCTCTAAGAAACCCTGAGCAAGTATTTTTTTTGTTGTTGTAACCAGGCACAGAAATTCTATGGTTGCAGTTCTTTCTTGGGACTTGTTAGACTTATGCTCATCTCCTTGGCTTTCCAGAAAGCCCTTGCATAGCTTTGTTACTGCTCAAATCCGGTAAGATATGTCTCTAGGTGTTTTGCTAATGGGTGCCAGGCCATGATACTAGACTGCTATCTGAGCTAATTTTTTGACATTCAGACAGCCGTAAACCTGAGATTACAGCAACGTGCAAGTTTCATTTATGTCATGCTTGGAAGGGATTTTGTTTGCTAACATCCTTCTTGTTTTCCAACAAAACAAAAAAAAAAAAAAAAAGGGGTGGGGGGGGTTCAAAGGAAAGCTGAAATTCTGCCAATTACGGATTACCCTGCGGATACCTGTGCAGGGATATGTTTGACAGTGCTGATACACTGCATAAGCACTGGCTCTGCACCTAAAGAAGCGGTCAGATCGAGAGGCTACATCTGCTTTTAGTGAAGCCAGCAGGTCCTAGGAGCAGACCTGCTTGGTTCTGGCCCTGTTGTCCTTGTAGAGTCAGATGTAAGTGTATATAGATATCATTCATAACCTATCCTGCGCCTCACTGGAAGCCTTGGTTTAGGACCAGGGTGGCCTTGATTTTATTATTAGTGCTTCCACTGGCCTGCTGCTCAGCAGTAGGTAAATGAGGTCATCGCTTTGTGACTCCATTCCCTTTTGCAAAATGTAGATAAAAACTCTTTTAATCCTGCTGATGAAAGGTAGCATGATGAATAGCATTCTTACCCGTCTTGCCTTCCTTATAGTAGGGGTCTTTGTGAATCCATTCTATTAACAGCTCTAAGGACCATAGAAATCCCTATATAAATTAAACACAAAACCTTGGCAGTGCCATGAAACTGCAATTAGGAAATGAAAAAGCTATAGTTTTCAGAGTAACAATAGACTTGCCCACATTGCATATTGTGCATAGATTTAAGTATGCATTTAATAGTCTGACTGGTAATAAAAATATTATATAGATACAATATGTTTGAATTATTATTGCTACGCTGGAAGAACCGCACTGTTTCTGTACCCTGACTCTTGTGTGCTTAAATCTGTAACTTCGCTGTTACTCTCTCAGACTTGCTTGCATTCAATTTCTTTGAGCTTTTTAAATTAGATATGCGTGTGATGCTCTGCATTAAGACGAAATCAATTGATTCTTAACAGTCACGTGATGTTAATATTAAGCCAATTAAGCTCAAATTAACACGCACATTTATTTAAGCAAGGCCTTGATCTTGCAAAGGACTTGAACATGCATTTTGAATTCTGGCTTAGCAAAGTTCCTAAGTACATCAGTGATATAAACCCTATAAGACATAGTTCAGTTGCATAAGTTAATTACTGAAGCAAACTTGAAGTGGCACCACAGAGAAGCTATGTGAATAAACACCATCATGTCAGGGGTGGGGAGGGGGAAGGGAAAGATAAAACTTTCACAAACTCCTTTGGTAGCTCCAGCTTCAGGCCACCAAGTGTACAAATCCATGGAATAGGTGTCTACCCTATGTTTTCTTCTCAGAGATTTAGCAGGTAGAGGTACACTAAGAGTGATTCAGTTCATCAGGAGGTGGACACTTACCAGTTAATCAGATAAACATCTCTGGTTTTCACTGTTTAAATCTCCACTGACCCCAGTGGGAGCTCAGGCATGAAGCTCATGTGCAGACAGCTACCTGCAGATACAAATGTACCTAGACTCATGTAGGTATCCAGATTGGGAGTTGAATCCTGTCTGTCACTAGAAAAACTGGTGGGAAACCTAAGGTATTTCCTCATGTGTAACTCCTAAGTCTTCTGTTGGAAGCAGTATAGGTAAAGAGGTTGGGCTTTTCCCTAAAACTATGCACATGCCTACATGTGCTGTTAAATCTGGGGCCAAGGGCTCTAAATTCAGTATGACTAATATTTATAGATGATGAGTAAGTCCTGCTCCTACCTCTTTTCCAAAATACCATCTCTCTCTTTGGCTAGATGCTGCCAGAACTTTCAGCATCGAGATAAGACAGTATTTACTTTCTTCCTTAAGTTTTTGCATCCACAGACTTAGACATACAATCAAGCTATGTTGGTTCAACAAATTACTAGGTGTCTGCTGGAGTGGCTGTTCACATGTTAAGAGCTGCCTATCCACATGCATGCTCTTAGTCTTCTCCAGTCACGAGATTATGTGAGATGGCTTAACAATGCTTAACATTGCCTTAAGAGGGGTTATTGGAGTGCAGTACATCTTTAATTCCCTCAAATGCAGTCATTTTTCTAAGCCTAGATGATAGCCCTGAAGGTTTTCTATAGCGTGCCTCTGCGAGTGCACAGACAGAAGTACACAAAGACACAAACCTGAGAGGTGAAGAAAGAGAGTTGGAGGAGAAGATTAGCCCAGGTCCTGCAGAGGCAGAGCTGTCTCTGCAATGACCATGTGTGCAGCAATATCCAGCTGAAGATAAGTACAGGCAGGGCAGCAAACTCCTGCTACCTGTGTGGGTTTTTTTTTTTACTTTTCTGGCTGTGGAAGTCTTCAGGGAAGTAATAAGGCCATATACTGGCTCAACTGTTTGTGGTCAAGAATTTGTGCCCTCAAAAGAAGCAGTGCACAGCCCTGTTTTATGATCAATAGAACGAATGGAGTAATTCATCCAAATTCATTCCCAGAGTAATTCTGCTGCAGCCTGCAGAGAACTACTAGGGATGCATTTAGCCCATAATCTTCCTCCATCAAGATATGACTATACTCTCCAGTGGGCAATAAAGTGCTTTGGGGCATCTAATTGAAAGTGTGACAGTTTTACACTGTTGGGAAGCAGCAGTTGTGGGTGGCATGTGCTCTGCTGGCATCTGAGGGTAAATACAGCAGGATATGTGGCAGTCTACAACTGGGAGCTACATTATGCATGTGCTGGGAACAGCAAGCCAGTGCCACAATGCAATTATAGCTTTAAACCGTGCCCAGTGTGTCTGTTCGGCAGCAGTAGACAGACAGCTCCAAATCATTATTTTTTTTCTGCTTACTTAGCTTCTGGTGATTAGGTTCCTGTTTTGCAATTGCGGTGACTAAACCAATTAAGGTGCAATTTAAAGAAGGAACTCATAAATACTGTACAAAGGTAGTATTGACATATCTAAACTTTAAAAAAAAGAAGGGGGGGGGAGAGGGGAAAGGGGAAGAGAGGAGGCTAAGTTTCTGAACTGAGCAATCCATCTTAGAAGACTCTGCTACGTGCAGTAACTTCTGCAGTATGAATAAATATGCATAATCAAAAAAGGAGCACAGCTCGCTTCTCTCTATTGCTCATTTGATATACCTCTTCATGTCATATCCACTTTCACATAAACAACACAATAATAAAACATCTGCATTGCTAAATAACACTACTGTGTTCTAATTCCTCTGGAATGACATGAATAAGAACATCCTACTCCTGTTTATTAGAATTTATTGATGACATGAGTGTGTAAAGCAGCAGAAGGCATAATTAATCCTGGTACAGCCCCAAGTTACACGTCCAAACTTGACAAGATTCACTCTTGACTTGCATTACTTTCCCTTGTTGCGTGATAACATCAGGGGCTTTGACAAGGTACAGATGTCCTGCTAGAGGAGTGGCAGGGAGGTGGTTTGCTCCTTGGTACCAGCTCTGGCAGATGCAAAGGCTGGGTTACGGCTTCGCGAGGAATGATGGGGGAAATCTGAGCACTTGGTGAGAAAAAGAAAATAAGCAGCCCCTTGCTCGAGACAGCAAACAGCACGTTAATGAAGTTCACAGATGATGCTCAATTGGGAGGAGGAGTGAGCCCCGTCAGGGTGGAACAATAATATCGGCAGATTTAGAGAAATTAGAAATAAGAGAAGAAAATAACAAAATTAGATCAATCTTGGGGAAGACAATTTGAAGCACAAAGGCAGCTGGAAGAAAAAGCTGAAAGCAAGCTGTAATGTTGAAATAAGTCCAGAGGGGATAATGGATGAGGACATAAACATTGTTTGCAATGTGATGTGGCTATGAAAACAGTGACACGTCTAGAAATCTAGCCCCCTTTCAGTTCACCTATCTATCCCTCTTTCCCAAATCACAGACTATATGAATCCTTCACAGCTCCAAACTACACAGCTTAGAATTTGAGGTGCAAAAGCACTAATGTACTATATCTTCAGGTGCTGAAGCCTGTGGATTTTGGATCCTTGCAACTTCTTTCCTGACCTTCAAGGCACCAGTAGCTCACAAGACACCATCTCTAATTTTACATGTTAGAATTTTCACCATGCCTGTGGGGATGAAGCTGAGGGGCATACAGCTGGTTGATGGGAGCATGAACGAAAGACAACCCCATGTATATCCCACAGAGTGATGGCTACAATGCTTGCTAGAAATGAGAAGGGAAAAAAATTGTCATCTCTTCTTTGCATGATGGGTTTGAACCCACAGCCCTGAGAAGTGCCTTACCTACCAGACATGAATGCTCTGGAAGGGAATCTTGACAAGTCCCTTCCATTGTTTTTCATATAAAATGCATCAAATGCTGAACACTGCCATATCAGAAAGCACTCAGCCTGAAGCCAAATAGGCAGCTTCCTTTCACCCTTCCTCTGCTCTATTTATTCTCCAAAAATTTCTTTCTCCTTTCCTGGATTGGAAAGACCAGCCCAAGTCTACTCCTATAGCCCCACAACTAGTGCACTTTCCTCCCTGAAGACCCTGGAAATTGCTTCCAAGGGGAACAAATAACTTAAATCCTAAATTATTGAAAAATCAAGGTGTCTTCTTCTTACATTTCCTGGGATGACACTCTCTCCTCTCCTCTCCTCTCCTCTCCTCTCCTCTCCTCTCCTCTCCTCTCCTCTCCTCTCCTCTCCTCTCCTCTCCTCTCCTCTCCTCTCCTCTCCTCTCCTCTCCCTCTCCTCTCCTCTCCTCTCCTCTCCTCTTCTCTCCTCTCCTCTCCTCTCCTCTCCTCTCCTCTCCTCTCCTCTTTCTTCTGTTCTTGCCTTCTCTTGCCTTGCTTTCTTTTCGTACCATCTTTACCCCTCCTTCTGCTAAGAGGTGCAGAGAATTACTCCAAAGGCTTGTGTGCTGATGAATGTCTGCCTGCCCACAAGCCACTTTATTAGTATGGGATTCATAAGGGAGATTTCATAAATTTAACAAAGGTGCTTCTCAGATTCTCCCTGTCTCTTATGAAACATTATTTTAATATTTTGGTTTCTAGGGAACACATCTGCTAAAACTGCAGTACCTATCTTTCCTTCCCATAACAAATGTTAGCAAGATTTTGAAGCACACAATTAGAAATATGGAGTTACAACCCTTTCCAGGTCATTGACACGCTCTGTATGTTTGGAAATGCTGTTTAATGTTTCCTTGTGCATATTTACTTCTACAGTAGTGATACTAAGTCTTGCATACTCAGAAATTCAGAATAATATTTTCCATTTTGGTGAAGTATTTTAAGATCATTGCCTGGAAGCACCAGCAGACACTAAGCAGTGTTGCTATTTGGCAGAGAAACTCATCTGCCAAGTAATATCAAATTCGGAAAAAAACCCCAAGATTGAAATAGGTGCACAAGTTTGCTTCAGGATAAATACGGTATGGTCCCCAGAGCATCATGCAGTGCACAGTGACTTTTCTTATTGTGTGCATTTACTAAAGCAAATTTAGTATTTGATTTCCCTGCGAGAACTTGCTTTCAGCTTTTCTCATGATCAGTGCACTGATTAAGGGTATGCCTAGAAATAGTTTATCAATTTATAAATAGATACATGCAAACATCTTTACTTTTTCAACATACACCTTCTTACTCCATTAATGTTTGCTTCAATACATATGGAATTGGTCTGATTTTTAGCTAGAAAATCCTAGGAAAGAGAAAAATAATTGAAAGCATAGTAGCATGTGTGTCTGGCCATACACAGGAGTAATACAACAGGGCGGAGTGGAATTATTTAGGCCCAAAATTTCAGCACTGTTTCTAGTATTGCCATCAACAAGCTCATTTCCCAGAAAATTCACTGGTGAATCCACTCATTTTCCTGAATTCTTTAGTGCCAATTGTTGCAGCAAAAACTCAGGTGTGTTTGCCATATCTTTATTTTGGCAGAGAGTCTCTAAAGCCTTCGGGGATTCTCCCAGTTAACTAGAATTGCAGATGCAAGATGCCATCACACTTCCTAGGGCACCTAGAATCTACCATATTCACTACAGTGCACAATTTCTGGACTGTCTCTAAAGTTCATCAGGATTTTGGTGTTTTGGAGGTTGGAAAATACATATAGCTTTTTAGCCCCTCCTAACTGAAGACAGTTTCCGAGAGGACAAATGAAGCAATGGATTTTATTTACTTTATTTTTTTACAATTTATGTTCCTGAAGCTCTATTTTATTCCTCTGTACATTTTATTTTCCTCTAGCTCTAATTTGTATATGTGCATTAGTCCCAGCAGGAGATGTTCATAAACCTGTTTAGGATTTGCAGGCTTCCTTATTCGACCTTCTTTGTCTTCTTGCAAGAGGATCCTGTGTCACAGAGCCAACCAACCAAGTGTATTATATGCAAACAGCAGACAAACGCCCATTGGCTCAAGCAGTAAACTGTTGTGTTTGAGCATCAAAGTCAGTCATGTAGCCCCATTTCTAGTCTTAAAACCACAGGTGAAATGAGTGTCCTGTTCTTGCCATCATGCTGTATGGCTAGATGACAAAGAAGAATATTCCCTCCTGTCCATAACCAGGGTTGCTTCTGTTTCAGCTTTTTAAGGTTTTGTTATGTTGTACAAATTGCCATTGGAAGGTGAGTACAGTTCCTGTCTTCATATAAACGTCTTCAAGAAAAGCAAGGTGTGATCTAAAAAGAGGATAAACAAATTACCATGCAGCTTCTGCAGAATTTAGGTTCCCAACACTGACATTGATGCTAATCCCTCCTTCTAAGAGCTCAGTTATCCATGAACATACAAGGACATCTGTTTTCCCCAGAAAAACACCTTGAAAGACATCACTTGAGACCCACCCCCAAGAGCCACAACTGCTAAGCTACAGCCTCAGACTTTGCTCTCTCTAACATGGAATCTTTGCGTTGCACCTACACGGCAGTCCACACTCTGCAGCTTTGGGATGCAAAAGAGATGGACATAGATGATGGGGACTATGGGGATCATGTAGGCACAGAAGAAGAAAGTGATCAGTCTTTCAGAAGTGTTTTGCTCAAGTAGCAGAAGATGTAAGATCTCAGACTCCCCCACACCTCCGTGGTTGACTAATGGCTTCTTTTAGATTTTTCCTAACCTATCAAGTCATCTCCTGTAAAATCACTTCACTGTAAGTAGAGCTGAGATTTGTTCCATTAAGATCCCTAATTCCTTTGAGCAGATAAAGATCTATTTGCACTTGTCACTGCAACAGTGTTTTACTTACTTCCCTGGTCCCATTCTCTGTCTGACTTATTTAAAATACAAGCCCTCATGGGAAGGGGTTGGTTTTTATTTTGTGTTTGATATAGTGGCTATGAAACCTCATCTCCCCTTAAGTCTCCAGCTCCGGCCTTTGGTGATACTGAAGAATGATGAGAGATAGAGAGGCAAATGTCTTTTTAAGACAAAATTTCCTGCTCCTCCCCACTCTGAAATCCATAGATCTCACTTTGCATAGCATTTTCATAAACAGAGAAAACTCTCTATAGCAATGAAATAAAATTAAGATACAGTAGTGCCCCGCAGAACACCCATCATACTTTCAAAATAGACCATTCACTTACTGTAAAGGTTATTTCAAGCCAAGAATCCATTTATTTGAATGTATTTCCATTTTAATCAATATCCTTTAGAAATGGCCTCTTTCTTAGTCATGTAAGGTGAATTGATATAATTTTAAGGACATGTATTTCTTTTCTAAATGTTCTTATATGGCAAGGACATATGTGAGATTGGATTTTCACCTCTGGTAGATATGAGTCAACAGCACTTTCTTTATGTTAGTGCAACAAGACGAGTGCCAGAGGCAAGACTTTCAGAAAAGGAGGTGTTTCTGCAGCACCTGAACAAGGCGGTGACAATGCCTCATTTGTAATCCCAAGAGATGTTTTAGCAGCTCTGAAAAACCTCACTTTCCTCCTGAAAGTCTGAGCCACATTCCACCAAAAACAACTGAAAGACTTCCATTAATTTAAACAGTTTTTCAATCAAGGTCTTATCCAAGATGAGTACTTTCTTTTAATGTGTGAATAGGATGTAATTACCTTTCATTACATCAAATGTAGCAGAAGATGGGCAAGTAGGTTCTCTGGGTTGGTTTTTTTTTTTCTTCTTGGGCTTGTGCATTTTTGTAACATTTGCAAAATGCTGACTTGTGCACTGAGTTGCTCTTGAAACACAATTACTCACATATAAATCTGCATTTGTGTTTAAATGTCACTGGTAACAAGAACGCTTCTAGTAACAAATTTGTTTATCAAATATACATCAGAAAATGCAACATTAAATAAGAAAATGTTTAATAAAAGATATGTTCAGCATTTTTACAGGCAGTCTGGGCCTGGTCCAACAAACCCCAATGTAAAAAAGAAGAGCTATCATTAATGTCAAAGCATCCGGATTAAACCCATAATGGAGAATTCACAGATTTTTGCTTTCTTTACACCTTTGATGCGCATTTTTTTACTTTGGAACCAGACTGCATGTCTCTACATACTGAGCTCATAGACTGAAGTCATGGAAGGACTCCTGTATGTTTCAGGGGAGTCTGAAGAGTCTTTCTTTCAAAAAAGTGATAGTAATACTGAATGTTTTCATCTTTTTTCCCTTTTTTTTTCTTTTTTTTTTTTTTTAAATCTTTAAGAGCTATCTGAGATTTGTTATCATTTTAGATTCCAGGAGGATTATTAGTTTGTGAATAGGAATGTTCAAGGGTTACAAGGATGATAAAATTTATGAAAAAACCTCTTTGTTAAAAACAGCAAAGAAGACTTGGACTCAGCCTGAGGAAAAAACATGGAAAGATATATTGTTGGTCTTAAAATCAGGGATGATTTCTTTCTAATGGTAGAACTGAGAGGTAGCAAATGAGGCTATCAGATTGCAGGTTGACAGTAAATGATAGCAGGAGAGGTTAAACCAGCCTTGAAGTTGCTTATGTTTCCACCCTCACTGCAGAGGGAACCAAAGACTTAAGTGTGGTTACCTGAATAAAGGAGGTTAATCACACATGAGATTCACAGAACTATTGGAGATATCACTATGGAACCATCTAAACAATACCTATAGAAGAGCAGTGCCTCTCTGGAGTGACACTGGAGGGCTAAGGAATATCCCAGAGCATTTCCAAAGGTGCTGATGATAAGCCAAAAGCACCATGCTTTGAAATTACTCTGCTTATGCTGTAGTTTCTCAAGAAACTGGTGGTCTGTTGGAAAAATCTGGGTGTGAAATCCTGCTCAGCCCTCTTTCTTGTTTCTGCCGTTCAGGAATTCACAGAATCACAGAACATTAGGAGCTGGAAGGGACCTCAAAAGATCATCTAGTGCAACCAGAGCAGGATCACCCAGACTAAATCACACAGGAACACATCCAGGTGGGGTTTGAATGTCTCCAGAGAAGGAGATTCCACAACCTCTCTGGGCAGTGTGTTCCAGTGCTCCATCACTGTCACACTGAAAAAGTTCCTCCTTATATTTACATGGAACTTCCTATGCTCCAGCTTGCACTCATTGCCCCTTGAAAGACTCAGGGTGTCCATGAAGCCACTCTCTAATATGCATACCAAAACCAGGAAACAACAGGTGAGTGCAGAGAATTTGTCAGCATGCAAAATCGGCATGACAGAGAGTGATTTTTACTTCTGTTTACAGCATTGGTGAGATTGATATCAGAACACATTTGAAAAGGTACTGAAAAATTGTCAAGGATGCAGAGAAGAGCCAGAAAAAAAATATTAGAGAGTTTAGAAAAATACCTTGCAGTGAGAGATTTAAGCAGCTCATTCTGTCTAGCATATCAAAGATGTATTTTAGTGCAACCTGAAAGTCAAAACTGAATGATTCAAAATGGTAAAGTCAAAAAGTGATGGCTTTGTTAGGAGGCCTAACCCTCTGTCTTGATGTGATGGTGCATGTTAACACAATTACAATGATTTATTTGTAGGCTGAGACAAAGTTGCATGGCCCTTTCCTAAATTTGAAGAAATATTTGTAAATATGTTTATATATGTGATTCTTCAGGAATAATAAATATGTAACTAGATTTAGAAGAATTGCTATTATTTTACTAAATGTTCTACCGAATGAGTGGTTGGGGACATTACAGAAATTCACGGGCAATTCCTGTTTCCTTCCAAAGACATGAAGAGAAAAAAAAATCTCCTTTTTTTTATTTCCCTAAGGAATGTTATTAATTTTCCCCCTCCCCATGATATCATATACAGAAAATGTATAGAATCTGGTTTCCAAGGCCAAAGAAACTGTCTGAATTTTCTTTTCCCTCCTGTATCTCTCCTCATGAAATTCACGCAGAAAATAATAGTAAAATTTCTTGAAAAGAAATTCTATTGATACTATTAAGAGGGACTTAAGGCACTTGAATATCTTCCTATAACAGTAAGGAAAAAAATGGATAATTGCTCTTCTCCATTACCCTTTGAACTTCGTTTATCCACAGCACCCCTGCAGTAGTATGGTGTCTCTCTGGCTCCCCATCATCACTTGCCTACAAGTCAGGAGGCAACTGCATCTCCACAGCTAGAGACCAGCATTAATTAATTAATTGTCTTAAGCTACATCTTCATCAATCTATTCAGCATTATTATATTTCACTGAATCACAACTCTGGTGGCAGAAGATGCATCAAAGCACTCCACCACCATGTACTGTAAATCCTTGCCTTCACATCAGAGCTTTTTTACTTCTCTAGTAGGCAGACATACGTGAAAAGCTGACTGGCATCAAGTGGCCAGAAGGAAGCCAAGTCACACACATGATCTGTGTAACCATGTGAGCACAGAGTCATATCAGCTCATATCAGACAGTATCATAGTATTACAGAATGCTTTGGGTTGGAAGGGACCTCAAAGGTCATAGAGTTCCAACCCCCAGCCATGGGCAGGGACACCCTCCACTAGATCTGGTTGCCCAAAGCCTCATCCAACCTGGCCTTAAACACTTCCAGGGATGGTGTGTCCACAACCTCTCTGAGCAACTGTTTCAGTGCCTCACCACCTTCAAGGTAAAGGATTTCTTCCTAATGATGATAGAATCCAGTGCCATGTGAACAACCATCCTCTCAACTGAATGGGTAACTGAAATGACCTTGTGTCTGCTTGCACCTAGCTACACAAATACACTTGCTTATTGGGAAATGTGTTGTATTTAAATAGAAGTTTCAAATAATGGACACATGGTGTAATTGCTATATAAATAGGAAGGTGGTTTACACACAAATGTAGTAGTGCTGTTAGAGGTGATTATTAGTTACTTACATAAGAAGTTATTTGAACATTAGCATATTGTTATTCATAACAGAATTCATTATGCATTTGCTATATAAGTAATAGTTTCCTTAATAAACTTAGGAGAATAAAGAATCTCTGTTCTGTAGATTGTTAAAGATGGGCAATAAATTTAGTGATTATTAAGGTCTAAAATTTTCTAACAATTTTTTTTTTCAAATTTTGAAAGACTATTTGAAAATAAAAAGAGAAGATATTAGAGCATTTTCACCAGTTTCAAATAGAATTTCCACTCATATTTAGAACCAATGAAATTAAATAGCCAGAAAAGAAAATGGAAAGACCAGAAGAAAGTGTTAAAACTCTAAAGATATGCTGAACATGTCGTCCCAAAGAGCAAAAGCAATTAATTCCCTATTACATGTGCCTTAAAGGATTATATATTCATAAATTGACAACTCAGAAAGGTCTATCCCATCAAGATGCCAAACCAACCAACTATGACAGAAGCTCATATTTAAAATCCACCCCTTATCCAAGAAGAGGTATGTCACTCCATCAGTGAAACTGCACAAGGGGAGACTATAAACCTTCCTGATACCAGCCAGCAACAAATTCTCCTCTCATCTTTCCAACGTAATGATGTCTTTCAACATAATACTTTCTCATCTTACACCTTCTCTCTGATTTTTTTTCCAACATTAAAAAAAAAATAGGGGAAGGAAATGAGCAAGGCTTGACAAGGTGCCAAGGAAGAGCTACTTTCTTGTGTGATGTCACTCCTAAGACAAGATCAAGGCCAGTTTTGCCCTACAGTCATGGCTCTGTGATTCATGTCATCATACCTAAATTAGGGTTAGACTCACAAGCTTGGATGCTTTCAAGGATACTGGCAGCACTAAATTCAACAGGGATCACTAAAGCCATGTAAAAGACCAAAATAAGCCCATGTCAAACTGTACCTCTCCAGGTGTGAGTAAGCTTCTTCAGTGGTAACTTGGAGGCACATGTGCATTTATGACATGTGCAACCATAGTCATATTCAAAGTCACCAATTTGATGAATGTTAGGAAACTCATTAAACACTGTTGGCAAAGTGTATTTGAACCTTTCTTTTTACTTTCCTGTGTGACGAAATAAATGCAAAACTATACTTTAATTTATTTCCAGTGTTTCCAATTAGATTCCAAATGATTTCAAGTATGGTGACCAAAAAGAAAACAAGCTCATTTGGGCTAACTCTGACAAATAATGGATTTTAATTGTGATTTAAGATTCCTAATGTTCATTGATTATTCCATTCAAAAACAGTCCTTGGATAATCTCTTATAAATAACAGAGTTTAAATACTTCATTTAGTTTTCCAGGACAGCACTTAGGTCACTTATATCCATTCATTTCTTTTTTTTTTTTTCATTACCTAATCTTTTATGAGATTTATATCTATAAATTATCATTGAAACTTCACTGATTTGGATAGCGACATACACTGATGACAACCTAGATAAGAACATCTGTAGGTGTTCACACAGTGTCAAGCTTCCTGAAGCAGCTTGGCAGAGAGGATGGCCAAAGAGGCCAGAAAATCTTGTATGTGCAGAAAAGCAAACTCAGGCTAAGGTAGAATATGAGGTTGAACATCGATGGCTAATTCTGAGTAACTCCCTGTCTTCTGAAATAAATGTGTCGGTTTGATTTTATTTCCTTTCCAAGTGAGTTTCATTAAAGTAAAAAAAAATAAAAGTCAACAATAAAAAACCCCAAACCCCAAAGCCACAAACATGTACATAGAATCCCTTGCAAAGTGAAAACGCCTGTGCTGTTGTACTCAGCTTTTCATTACTTTTCTCCTACTAAAAATGAAATTATTTTTGTAAATTCCAGCAATTCTGTATTTATTCCTTGTGGGAAAGGATCCCATCTGCCTAATACATGGACAATCATGTCTGAAATGGCTCTGGAAAACAGGCTCAGGCCTACTATCTTTTGTTACTTTAAACTTTCTATTTTATGAATCCTGAAGACAAGATTACTTGGCGCTCCACAGCTCTCTCCTACCTCATTGCTAAAATGAGATGTTTCAATATTCTTGAAATGAAACATTCTGACATTATCAAAATGCAAGGAGAAGATTGAAATGATTCATTTGGACTTAGTCCCATAAAAATGTCACTGAAATCAGCACATTTTCACAACATGTTTTGATTTGGGCAAAGCTGCATTTTTCTCCTCCCCCTCTGCTTCTGTATCTCCCTCCATGGAAAATTATTTCATTAAAAAAAAAATGACCAGCTCTAATTACAACTCAGTGAGCCTTTGCTCCAAAAAGTCAAAGCCATTAAACCAGCACTTTCTATGTACTGGAAGACAGATTCTCCCTTACACGTTGCTATGAAAAACATCTCCCCTGCAGAAGAGCTGGTATTTGATGTCCCTGGGACCAAAAGGTAATTCATGTCTTGCCTTTAAGTGGTGCCTACGATTTGTAAAAAAATAAATAAATAAATTCAAGAATTTAATAAACAAGTCGAAGGCAAAAGGCGAAGGGCACATCCCAACCCTTTGAAGAAAATTATCATTGACTTCTGAGTTTAGTTCTGGAAATGGAAAGCAGGAGCTATAAAGCCATGTCTTCATGGCACCAAGGGCTGAGCAGAGATCTGAGACAGGACCAATTGAGCCATCTTCCAAGCCAAAGTCAGGACAGCCAGGCGAGAGCAGTCCTCTGTCCAAACAGATTAGGCTGATGAAAAGCTGCATTTTGTGACTTTGTCCGTGCTACTAAATTAAATGTTCCTTATTCCACAGTGTGACACTGAGGCCAGCTGGCATGCAGCAGCTCACATCAGTGATGAATCCTCCAGACCCCCACAGCCAGGTGGCTACATCTCAACTGCCTCTTGGGAGCGACCCTTCTCCCACATTCACACCCAGAAAGAATACAGACACCGTTTGGGGGGATGCCTCTTTGCCTGGGGCATAAATCAGTTTATCTCTAAGCAGTAAAGATGCAGTGCCCAACGCTAATTTAGTGATATGGACATGGCCTGTTAATCTGATCATGTGACTGACCAAAGTGCTCATATCACTTAATGAGTGAATGTCTTCAGCCCCACCAGGGTCATGGAGCATGTGGCCCTGTCATGGTGCCTGTGGCCCAGGAGAGACTTTCCTAGTACCGATATGAGCCCTGGCCTCATTACAGGGCTGAACAGACCAGGGTCAGCTCTGCAGTCCTGCTGCATCTTCAGGGTCAGATGCCAACACACATCCATCTCTCAACCTGGGTTCGGAGGAGTTTTATACTGCTTTTAAGTTTGCCACCCTAGTCACAGGTCTGTTATTTTGGTTTTGGCCCTTCTTCCTTTCCCTGACAAGCTTTGCTTGTGTTCCTGGTGACAGAAACCATGAAGACGAGCCTAGGTCTGGAACAGGACCCTCAAGAAAAACTTCATCCTCCTTCTCCAGCACCATGTGCTGCTGTGAGTGCAAATCCCGCCTCTACAAAACCAATTAAATCCTCCCCAGTTGGGGTCCATCTCTGTCTGTGAGTCAGCAATGGGAAGGAGAGCAATGGCTGACAAGGAGTTTATGCTTTTGATGCTTTCTGGTTGCCTCATGCCTTCTCTCTCCTTCCCTGCATCATTCTCAACATGGCAGGTGCAGCACGAGGCAAGCAGACACCAGTCACCTCCACAAGCTCCGGGGACACACACTTGTAAATCAGTAATATTGTCTCACCGAGCAGAGCTTTGAATAAGGCCCTAATTGTACCATTTCTGTGGAGGAATTACTGAGTAGCTGGGATCAAAAATAAGGAGGGGTGATGAACAACAGGAAGTGCCTCTGGAGAGGTGGGGAGAGGAGCAGGGCTGGGCGGGTGAAAGGGAAAGAGCTGGGAAAACAGTAAAAAAAAAGGAACATTTGTATGGTATTAAGGAAAATTCAGTGAGAGATTAAAACCCACAAAAGATTCAAGATGAGTAAAGAACTCCAGACACTCATCATTGCTCCAGTTTGGTGTCTGGAGTCCTTGACAGAAGATGTGATTCATCACAGCCCACACACACACATGCACACACACACACACACACCCTTTTTTTTAAATATGCATGCTCATTTCAACAAATGTGAAATTTCCAGGCAAAGCAAGAGCTCTGCACACCCACTCAACCTTGAACAGCCCGGCGTGGGTATGGTGCTGCCGTCCTGGGATGCCTGCCAAGCACGGCAGCACTGCCACACCACCCTCTGTCTTCATCCCACGGGGAGGGCGAGAAGGAGCTCCTTCCTCTCCTTCCCCTCCCCTCTGCTTCTCCACTTGTGAAAGGGTTGGGTTCACTCTGCTGTAGATTGATGTGAGTCATCTCCTCATAACATATGAGGAAAAAAATAGTGGATTATAAGTGTGTGTGTATATATATATATATATTATATACATACTGCTGGGACAGCTAAGCTCTGAGGAGCTGAGTGAACGAGGGCTGTTCAACCTTGAGAAAAGAAGACTGAGAGGGGATTTTATTAATGTTTATAAGTATCTCAAGTGTGAAACACGGGGGAAAATGGCCAGCCTCTTTTCAATGGTCTGTGGGGACAGGACAAGGGGTGATGGCTTCAAGCTGGAGCACAGGAAGTTCTGCACCAACATGCGGAAGAACTTCTTCACAGTGAGGGGACAGGCTGTCCAGGGGGTGTGGAGTCTCCTTCTCTGGAGATATTCAAGACCCCTCTGGATGGCTACCTGTTCAACCTGTCCTAGGAAACCTGCTTTGGCAGGGGGTTGGAACCCATGGGCTCTTGAGGTCCCTTCCAACCCCTACAGTTCTGTGATTCTGTGAGACAAAGTTTTGATGGACAAGACAACGTGCATAGGGATCCATAAGACCTTTGAATAGCTATTCAGAAGGTACTGAGAGCCTGCTATTTGCTGCACTGGCATCTGCAGTTTGGCTTTACAAAGAAGATGCTTCAAGGCTCATAATTATGGGTGAAACAATGCCCTGCAGAAAACCTGATAGGAAATGCGAGGGAGATTGGATGTAGTAACACCTGCGCATATCTTCAGTGGTCTCATATATCAGCTTCAGTAAGTAGGAACTGGACGCATCCATGAGGATAGGGAGCTCCAAAACCCAATGATATTAGAAATATAACCTGTATAAAACCTTTTCTGTTTAATGATGTAGTATTATTTGACCAATATATCGATATGATCCCTGAACCCCAGTCCTCAGCTCCCTGCTACACCAAAGTGCTATGATGCCTTAGAAAGAGCCAACTTCTCCATCTTTGTCCCTCATAATCCAAACACATGACCAGTAATTATTAAATAAAATGAACAAACAAACAAACAAACAAACCTTCTTATACTTAAATGGACAAATAAATACAGTTAAATACTCGCCTGCTTTTCTACTGTTTTATTCATGCACGGATAAATAATCCATTAAAAGTCCCTATCAGAAAAAAGAACTGAAGCTGCTCCAGACTTTCTATCTTGCTGAATCTCATGCAGCAAAATTTAGGGATCTTTGACTTGGAATTTATGTCTGACTTTCCACCGAGTACCATCACCTCTGTTGGTGAGAACAGCCTGAATTATCGCTCTGGCTATGAACTGGACTAGATGACCTCATAGGTCTTTTTGAGGCGTGCTTTCTGAAAGTCTATTAAAGGCCGCTGTCAAAACCCCACCTCCGCGTGCTCTGCTGAGAGGGAGGGGGCATTTGGGTTTGCAGTCAAGGCACAAAACCAGGACATGTAAAATTAAATTCCTATCCTTCCTCCTATGCGAGCTGATACGGGTGTGGATACAGATCAGCAAAAGGAAAAGTAATATTCTTCAAAAATGCTCACATTAACTTGGTGATTTAGACCCATTCTCCAAAGTAAATGAAATATTTGGGAAAGTCAAAGGGGTTTGTTTGGGTTTTTTTTCTATTGCCAACCTGTTTCACACCAAGGGACTGATAGCCAGCTTATTATTTTGGGACACAAACAAAGACTTTCTTTCAATAAGAGAAAGAGATAAATTAGAAAAGATAATTAGTTTAAGCATCTTTATCATAAACTCAATATACTCAGTGCTCCTGAATTGTGCTGAGTGTGGGTGGCAGTTTGAAAGCTATGGACACAAGCCAGTCCACACTAATTGCTTCCTCCCTGGATGGGGCACAAAGTCAATACTGCCTTTTTTATAAATCTTACTGGATTAAATTCCCTAAATACCTATGGTAGGTCCAATATAGGCAACTATGAATTTCTTGCAAAAACTGGTTTCATGTTCTTTAAACATAAATCTGGAGACAGGTCGCTTACAGCTTTCTCTAGGTGGACTATTGATCAGAGCAGCCAGGATGTCCAGCTCCCAGAGTGAGCCATTCCAGGTCTGAAGCCAGTCCCCATCATACACCAAAGCTCGACACTACTTACTGTAGAAGATGATGGCAATTATGTGGCTCTTCTGGTCAAATGGTGGGATTATGTCAGTCCTGATGTCCATTATGCTGTCACACCCTGGTATCTCAGAATGGGATGGGTGGATGTGTGAAAAATAGAAATCTGGGGGGAAAGGACAATCTTTTCTCCTCCTTCTTTGAGTGCCAACTACAGATATGCTTAAAAAGAGTTAATCTCCTTCTAGATGTAGGTGGAAGCTGTGATGTCCACCTTGCCCAACTGGAGGCCGTGAGGTGTGCTCTCATTTAGACATTTTGGGTAGAGCTCAGCTAGATTTATACAGCTGCATACCACTCACAGACAAACCGTAGTGACCTTAAGTCAGGTTCAGACACAGACACTTAAATTCTCAGTCAGGTTGAATACCACCCTTAGGAACCTCCAAAGGGAAGCTGGCAGCAGAGGAAGGGAAGATTTCTGGATTTTGGCCTCATAGTGCTTAAATTTTCTGCAAATTGCACTTCATATACTTTTCAGAATCAGATCCTACATGTCTTCTGGAAATTGGTCAGATGTTCCTTCCCCCCTTATATACACCTGATGATTTACTTCTGCAGACTTACCACATGACAGCAGCCAATATACACCTATATTTCTGAGGACTGTCACAGTCGATGCTATACAAGAGTTAAATATTGCTTTGTATTATTTTTAGTTGCCTTGAGAAATGCACAGGAAAAAATCCCAAAATATAGGGCAACGTGCTGTAAAAATAAATACTTAAAGAGGATCTAAATTAAATTGAAAAGCAGCCCCGTGCATATGATTACCATTTCAAACAGGGAAATCCTGACCCACTGAATACTCCTGAGAGTGCTCCCCCATGGAAGGGTATTCATATATATCAGCATTTGTGAGATCCAGAACAACATCGGGGTCATTTTGTTTAAAATATACTGTGAACTCAGCAGGATACATCTGCTTTATATTAGTCTAGTGGAAATACTGTAAAGGGCTTTGGGGGGCTTTTTGGGGTTTTTTGTGTTTACTTGGTGGATAATTGAGATAAAATTGAACTTGTGTAAAAAGAAAAATAAAATAATGCAACTCATAGTAGAAATATTATTACTATACTAAATTACCAGAAAGGAAACAGAAGTTTGAAAATTAAATGTGTTCTTTTGAGGAACTAGTTATTAAAGTATCTAATGGTATTTCAATATTCCCTTTATAATTGCACTGCAGTACTGGCTTTTTGTTTCCAATCTGACAATATAAATATATATTTTTTTATTACTCAGTACAACTGTAGCTCAGGTTTTGGATCAACTGATCGCTTTTTGGGATGGAATCAAATCTGTTCACCTTGTACTGTCATTAAAGCACGTGCAAAGCCAGCAACTCTTATGGCTGGTTTAAGCTGATCTGATTTGGTAGCATCTTTGCTGCAATTTGTCATTCTCCTTGCACAGATGCAAATGACAAAGGAAGGGAGAATCAGGCCCTTGGTGCTGACAAAGGGCTCTTATCTTCCTAGTGTTTTGTTAGCTGATCATACCATTTCCTTGTCCTTTCATTTAAGGGTCATCAAGATAAAAGTGTTTATTTGAATTCTTTTTTACTCTTTCTTTCTCTCAGTTCCTGTTACACATAACACTCCTACTAAGGATGTACTGTGGTCCCCTAGCTAAGTCTCTGAATGTCGCCTTGGTCTTATGGTTTTGCTTAATTATTTAAAGAAATCATGTTAGGTCTGAACACAGAAAACACAGTGAGGATGAGAGAGATCATTAACATCTTTGTTCTCATAACTTCCCCTCCATGATCTTTCAAATAAACACAATGTGGGGGGATGTGTCCCCTCCCTGCCCTCGGATCCCCAGCCCCAGCACTGCTTTAAGAAAATGTTAAGCAGAAAGGATTCATCAGAGCAGGGTCTTACAAGCTCAGTATCCGTGTCTCACGCAGTGTGAGATCAGGAGCTGCTACAGTCATCTGTTTGTTTACTTTCTTACTCAACTTAAATAAAACAAGAGGTGGGGGTTGTTCTTAAGAGATAGTTCCTGCTTATGTGAGAAATTCACAGGGAATAAAAGTAAAAATCTATTTACTTGCAATGACTTGCAATGAATTATGAATACAGAGGTGTCACCAATTTGCATAGAGCACGTACATGCAGCTCATTCTTGCTTAATCCTTTTGCTTGAGCTTTTTATTATTTCTTATTATTATAAATTCAAGTACAGAAGGCAATTTCAGCACCTGAAATATTTAGAGAGGAGACTGATTATATTATTATGGAGAAAACAGTTTTTTATCAATTGATTTGGCAAATTCAGACTCAGACACTCTCCAGTTCCACGATCTCCCATCTTGATTACTGTAATATCCTGCTCACCTCATTTGATTCATATTTCCATGGTATCAGCCATTCCAAGCACAAACAGCAGAGCAAAAGAAATGAATGCCCATTAGTTTACTGGTGACATTTCTGTTTCTGGTCCTGCCTTTTTACTCCTCCTCAATCACATCTTTTCCAAGGGTTTGGTTTCAGTGAGTTCAAGTATGCTTTAGTTTATATCCGGGACAGCAAAGGTGCTGAGGAAAACTTGTGTTTGATAGTATGAAAGACAAAGTATCATTTGTCTTCTGAGGGTGGAGATTATTTCAAGACTTTCTCAGAGGTAGGCAAAAAGGAATTTCTGAGGTCCAATGGCTTGTCTGTAGAGCAATGGGAATGTTGCACCTTTGCACACTTTGAGAGGTCACTGCACAGATCAGCGTGCAAGCGATCTCTCTGATAACACCAGGTCCACTGGATTCATGATCCCCACTTTCACCTCACACGGTTGTCTTTGACTGCATTGGTGGCAGACACCCCATAACACAACAGTACAAACACAGCAATGAAGAAAAAAAATATATGGGGGGGGGGAGATAGTAAGTTTAAGAACAAGCAAGGAAAACAATTGAAGCACAAGCAATGTTGAAGGAGATTGAAGAAGAGATGAGAAGAGGCTAGCTGGGCAACAGCAAAAGACAGGAGTTGTCAGGTGGCTGTAAGTATGAACCCAAATGGGGCCAAAAGAAGGGATGAGGGTGTGAAAAAAGGGCTACCAGCAAAATCCTGCAAGATGCCAATATATAAACAGGGGAATGAGGTGCAGGGAGCCATACACAGATAACTACCAAAGGTCTACAATGACATTCATCCACCTCAGTAAAATGGAAGCAGACAAGGAGGAAGTAGAAGTGGAGAGCAAGAAAAAAACCTTTTTGGTTTAACTCAGGACAGAAGGTAACTGAAAGTATTAGACAAGTTGATTTCAGCAGAGAAAAACAGGAGGAGCAGAATTTAAGGCCATAATGAGGTATACTCCAACATTTTGGAGACTGGGGAAGGAAGGGGAAAAGGCTGAGGAGTTTGAGAGACTTTGGAAGGAAGAAGAAATTTGCTGACTATTCTGCCACCAAGTGATCATCGCAGAGTCACCTTAAAACATGACTAGTTCAGAGAACTCTTCTGCTTCTTTTTTCCTTTCTCATCCCCAAACTTCCCACCATTAAAGAAAAAACAACCAAAAAAAAAGCCCCAACAAACAAAAAAAAAACCTAAAAAACCAAAACTCCCAAAAAAAACCCCAAACCAAAAACCAAATCCCTCAAATGAACATAATCATATAATAACAGAATGGTTTGAGTTGGAAGGAACCTCAAAGATCATCTAGTCCCAATCCCCTGCCATTGTCAGGGGCACCGTCCACTAGACCAATTTGCTTAATGCCCCATCCAACCTGGCCTTGAACCCTGCCAGGGACCCAGGGGCAGCCACAGCTTCTCTGGTCAACCTGTGGCAATGTCTCTCACAGGGCAGAATTTTTTCCTAATATCTCATCTAAATCCACTTTTCTTCACTTAAAACCCATTACCACAATTACCCATTGTGTTATCACTACACTGCCTGACAAAGAGTTATTCTCCATCTCTCCTGTAGTCCCTTTAAGGTACCAGAAGGCTGCTTCAAGGTCTCCCAGAGTCCTCTCTTCTGCAGACTAAACAAGCCCAATGCTCTCAGCCTGTCTTCACAGGAAAGGTTCTTCTTTGTTGCTTCCTCTGGACTCACGCTAAGAGCTCCATGTCTTTCCTGTACTGGGCACCCCAGAGCTGGACACAGTACTCCAGGTGGGGTCTCACCTGAGTGCAGTAGAGGTACACAATCACCTCCTTTGACCTGTCTACTGGTCATACTGCTTTTGGTGGAGCCAAGGACATGGTTGACTTTCTGGGCTGCAAGTACATATTGCCAGCTCATGTTGAGCTTTCCATCAATAAACACGCCAAGTACTTCTCCTCAGGGCTGCTCTCAATCCGTCGTCAGCCCAGCCTGTAGCTGTGCTTAGGATTTCCCTCACCCATGTCCAGGACCTTGTATTTGGCCTTGTTGAACTTCATGCAGTTCACACGGTCCCACCCCTCCAGCCTGTCAGGCTGTGGATGTCATCTCTTTCATCCAGCATGTGAACCACATCACACACCTTGGCATTGTCAACAGAGTTGCTGAGGGTACAGTTGATCCCACTGTCCATTCCTCTAACAAAGATATTAAACAGCACTGGTCCAACCCCTGAGGAATGCCACTGATCTCAAGTTGAACATCAAGTCATTGACCACAACTCTTTGAGTGCAACCATCCAGCAAATTACTTCTCCACAGAGTGGTTCATCCATCAAATCCATGTTTCTCCAATTTAGAGACAAGGATATCATGTGGGACAGTGTTACATTGTTTGCACAAGTCCAGGAAGATGATGTCTGCAACTCTTCCCTTATCCAACAATGCTGGAACCTGTTCAGTAAAGGCTACCAAATTTCTCAGGCATGATTTGCCCTTAGTGAAACCATGCTGGCTGTCACCAATCACTTTATTTTCCATGTACCAGAGTGTAATTTCCAGTAGGACATGTTCTATGATCTTGTCAGGCACAGAGGTGAGACTGACCAGTCTCCAGTTCCCCATGCCTTCATTTTTGTTCCTTTTCCCCTTTTCCAGTCTGTGAGAACTTCACTGGACTACC
Source organism: Hypotaenidia okinawae (assembly GCA_027925045.1). NCBI lineage: Eukaryota > Metazoa > Chordata > Aves > Gruiformes > Rallidae > Hypotaenidia > Hypotaenidia okinawae. The sequence continues at coordinate 6,418,183 of BSDF01000005.1, read as the reverse complement.
ATAACTTCTCAAATACGATGCAGAATGGTGCAGACACTTCATCTAGCAGTTCCCTCGGGACCCATAGATTAGGTCTCATGGATTTGTGCACCTTCAGCTTCCATAGATGATGTGTTAAGTCCAGGTGAGTTAATTTTCCCCAAAGCAGCCATCAGAGCATTGTGCTGTGCCTTGGTATCTAGCAGGATATTGATAACACACTGGTGTTTTGATTACTTCTAAGCAGGGCTGGGAATGTGGCTGGACAGCTGATGGTAATTAGAGAACAAATCTTTTGGTTTTTTTACCTTTGCTCACACATGTAGCCTTTTACCTTATTAAACTGCTTTTATCTTGACCCATGAGTTGGGGATTTTGCCATCTTATTTTTCTCCCCTTCTTGTCCTGTTCAGGAGGAGAGTAATGGAGTGACTTGCTGGGCACCTGGCATCCAGCCACAATTTTTTCTGGTGCCAAACTTGGGACATGAGGAAAGCAAGTTAAGAACAGCCATTGGCATTGGTAACAGGAAAACATGGACTGACCCCAGTTAGAAATCGGAATGATAGTGGACGATTTCTGTTGTTCTAATGTTCTTTGTTCTAATTGTGGTGTAGGATGTGGATTTTGAGTTGGGAGTAAAGTTGAGCCAGGGAAGAAGGGAGGAGTGGCGGTGAGGGGAGTTACTTCTCATTGCTGCAGTCTGTTTGGCTTGGTAATAAATTAGATAAACTTTTCCTAAATTAAATCCAATTTGCCCATGACAGTAATTGCTGAGTGATCTCTCCCTGCCCTTATCTCAACCCACAAGCCTTTCATTGTATCTTCTCTCCGCTGCCCAGTTGAGAAAGGCAGTGATAGAATTGGCTTTGGGGGGCACCTGGCTTTCATCCCTGGTCAATCCACCACATGATGGTCTGGAGCCTGATCTCCCTCTACTGCGGGTGGCTATTCACTCTCCCAGTCCCTGCAGGTGGGCGCCCATCTTCAACTCCTCTTGCTTGTTCCCCATGCTATGTGAATTTGCACGGAGGCATCTAAGTTGGGCGCCTGATGAAGCTGACTGGAGTGTCTGGAATTCCTGTGTGTGAGAAACTGCCATGGGCAAAGCAGGAAGATGTTTAATGTCATTAAGCAGGGTAAGTTCTGACTTGGCCCAGAGGTCCGTCCCATAATAAGTACCTGGCCTAGATGTCATAAGGGTTAGGGCAGTCCCTGCCTACCCAGGCAGGCTCCCAAAGGGGCAAAACCAGTTAGTCCTCATTTACAGTATGGTGGGTGAAAGGGATGGGAGAGAAGGGAAGGAGGCGGAAGATAATGGAGGAGTAAATTGATTTACATTTAAATGTTATGGTTTTATTATTTTATTTTTTTTTTTGGCACTCAGTGTGAAATCTCATCTTTTAAACTAGACAAACCTGGGTAAACTATTTTTTCTAGTGTGGAAAAAAAAAATGATTGACACTCTAAGGTAATACTTTTTAAATTCCTCCAATTAAACAAAGCGAATTTAATTTTAAGTTTAATTAAAAGGAAATTTAATTAGAAAGAAGATTAAATTTTAATTAAATTTCTCCAAAATCCTTATCCTTGCCTTTACTGCTAATATTTCTCTCGGAACCAAATCCCTTTTTAATATTCTTAAATTCTATTCTAGTAAACTTCCCCTTTATATTAAAATTATATCTGCCTGGATGTACTTGCTACCAGGAAAAAAAAAAAATCATTACCCCTTTTAAAATACTTGAAGAGTACACCTGAGACACAGAGTAACTCAAGAGCGACCAGTGGAACATTTGGATATGCTCTGAGTGCAGCACCGCTAAATTAACCCGCCTGCTGCTGAACAGTCTGCAGGCAGGCAGGGAAGCATCTTGGTGTTGCAGGGCATTCCTTTCCTGCACACAGCTACCAGCTGTTCAGCACATCCATGATGTCCGTACGGATCGTACTGCTCAGCACTCCCTATCATCTGCTTGGGCATCCTGCTTTCTTCTACAAAGGATTTTTTGATTTTTTTTTTTTTTTTCCTCTCTGGTGGCAGGTTTGTTGTTGTTTCAGGTTTCTTTAATCTGTTTTGGAGTCGTGGTCAGGTTCGCATCAGTCACACACACACACCCCCCGCCACATGGACTAGGCCAAATTTATCTTTTGCTTGCCCTGTGTTCCTCTGGCATCAGCTCCAGTCTCCACAGTAGACACAGCTGTCTGGTAACAGTAAGACTATTGGTATAAGGTACTATGAAGATTGTGCAAGGCTCTGCTTGATGTCTCCTGCGAGGAGGAGAGAGGTGGAGCACTGATGCACCTACTCTGCCTCCTGACCATGCTCCTGAATCTGCTTGGACACATCTCCTGTGCATAAAGCAATGCCATGCAGTGACAGGGTGGTGACATTGACCCAGTCGGCACAGGGTCAGCAACAGTTATGTCACAGCAGTGCTTGTGCCAATGAGCCGTGCTCTCACCCTTTCAATTTTGCAGGTTTTCCAGCAATGGCAACCACTTCTGATAGCAATAATCAGGTGAAAGGAGAGTTTGCATCACTGGAAATTGGACAGGCAGGATGGCATTTAGTGCGACCTTCCAGGGTTCAGAGCACCCCTGACAGCCACCTCCCAATATTTAATTTGAAGCATGCTGTACTGGCCTCTGTTCACCACAGTGACCCAACAGCCAAGCGTGCGCTGGTGGGTCCAGCACAGGGTCACAGGGCACCAAAGATGCTGTGAAACTGCTGCTGCCTGCAGTTTGTGCTGGGGTCACGCACAAGGGGTGGGAGCAAGAGGGTGCCAGCCAGCACTGACCTTGAGCCCTTGAGCTGTGATCAGAGTCTCTGTCACCAAGACCTTCCATACTCCTAATGAGCCCATCATGCCAGATTCAGAAACACTCATGTTCATTTTAAAATGTTGTCATGGTGACCACAAGCCTTGGCAATGGATGCTAGCTTGGAAAACATCAATGTTTTTATAGCTACACTTATATGTACCTCATCTGCCGAACTCATAGACTGCTATACCTGACAGCCACCTATCTGCTCTAGCCTCCCTTCTTTAACAGTAACCAGAAACAGACACTGCAGAAACTCCACAAAAGGCCATTTGCAAAAACCTGCCTGTAGATGATGTTTTGTCGACAAATCTGTCATCTAGAAAACTCACAGACCCACTTTGAAAAAAGAGCCCCTGAGAATGATGGTCCCTGTGAAACCCAGTTTTTCATGGTCTTTGCAGACCACAAGCTCCATGGGGTGCTGAGAGGTGCTGCAGAGCATTCATTCAACTTTTGAGGGACTACTCACAGAAAACACTTTTGCAGAACTGGTGCAGAAACCACCTAGCAACAATGTGCCTACTTTGTACACTTGTTTCTTTCTTGTTGCCATTTCTTTTTCCTCCTGAAAAGCAGACTTTTCATTTGTTTGGGTTTTTTTTTTTAAATAATCTTTCTGTATTACCTAACCCTTAAGATATCTGGTCTTTTCCTGGGGGCACCTCATTCACCTTCTGATGGTCATGCTTCTCTCCTGCCCAGTGCAAAAGTTGGTAGGAGCCCTTCTCCTTGACAGCTGCCAGACCTGGTGTAGGTTCCTGAGCAATGGAATTGTTGTCTTCTTGTGTGGCCCTTTTATTTTTTCCCCTCATCTCTTAAAACTAAACATGGACCAAGTGACACAAACTCATACACCAGGAGTCTGCGTAGCAGCCATTGATTGGCAAACACACACAGCAAGGACTGATAAAGTGAAGTAATGGAGTTATGCATCTTATCTCTTTCCCAGATGCAGTCCTAAAAGTATTTTATGGAAGACCTGAGAACATGGTGATAATCTTTTCTTTATAGTGATTAAATTGTTAACATGATGGAGATTTATATTCTTGTTATTGTATACCACTGCTCATTTCCAAAATCTCCCTTTTGGGAGGAAGGTATTTTTATTACTCACTTCCTTTATACCAGGATCAGCACAGATGAGGTCTAACAGGCAATACTAAGATCTTAAGTAGGATTGAAAATAAGGGAGTGCATTTTTTTAATTTTTTTTTATTTTCAGATGAGAAACTAAGGTATGAAGAAACTGGCCACCTGGAAACACTCTCTTCGCAAAGTTTGCCTAGAAAACCTGTTGCAAATCAGACTTTAATCCTGATTTCCAGAGAATATAAACTGCTATTTCAAGAAAAAATAACCCCATTATATTATACAGAAAACAAAATCAAAAGATAACACAAGGCAGAACATTTGGATTACTGTTGAAATCATAAATATGTTATCATCCAGATAATGAAATATGATACCATCCAGATATCTTGGAAAAAATCATTACACCATGTAGCTATACCTTTTAACCGACAGATAATTTGGGTTCCTCTTTTGTATGAGGGCTCATTCTATTCAGATGACTTTTCATCTGAAAAATAACCCAAGCAGGACAGCTACCAACCATCTAATGCTGCCACTATTACATGTTTGTGGTGCCAGCAAGCAGAAGACACATGCCGTATAACCTAGGGATCTCCATCACTAAGAAGTCTGACAATGGTTCCATTCAAAATCTGAGTCCCTTGAAAAGCACAGCAGAGGAAGAGAGTGAATGCTTATGATCATCATTATTAGAAGATGCTTCTGAGAGCATGTCCTGGGCTGCATTCTTAACCAGTGGAAGCTGGAAAAGCTGGAAACTCTTCAGCACGTTGGTGTTGTGTTATGGTAAGCTACATGTCATGTGATATAATGCCACTTGAGAAGGTAAAATTTAAAAAGAAAAATCACAACAATGTATGTGAAACTGAAAATAAAAGCCCAAGAGCATAGCCCTGTATCCATTTCCATGAATTTGGACTTTTCCAGGTGATATACTCTACCCGTAGATCTGAATTTGTCTGCAGAGGAGAGGGCATACAGGCAGTGCTGGACTGCATGAAGCCAATGGTCCATCTGATTCAGTATGCTGTCTGGCAGTAACGAAGGAGGTTCAAGAAATTAGTCTCTCAAGGGAATGTTCTTGCTTTCCCACAGTCAGTTGAGATCTTCTCAACACTAGAAGCATAAGGATTTATCTCCCTTCTCTTGCTCATGTTGAAAGAAAACTGTTCTTTACCATTAAGTGTATTCTGCAGACTATCTGGAGAGTAAGGAGCTTTCATCACGTAGACACAAAAATAGAGTTTTATGGGGTGTGTTTCATTCCCGTTGGGTGCCCACCAGCCATGACTACTGCCCTTTGGGCCACACAATCAACCTCCTCACTCATGAAGATAAATGTCTTATCAGCCCTGCAGTAAGCCATCATCTATTCTTGAGAAACAAAGAGAGTATATAGCATGACCTTCCTTGAAATATTGGATCTATTTACACGGGTTTGCGTGGACCACATTACTTATGAGTCACCAAGGGGAAACTGAGCTCCTTGTAGATAAAGCGATCAGTGCAAACCACTGTAAATAAATCTGAAATTTCTATGAAGGTCGCACTATGTCTGATTTATACTTCAGCACCCTGTGAAATAATGTTGACCAGGTAAGTGGTTTTCAATTATTTTTTTTTAATTCGCATAAGGAAAAGAATTATTTATATATATATAAATATATATAAAAATATATAAGGGACTGTTCTATTTTAGAGTGCATCTGGTTAGAGAGATGACACATGCACAGGAAGTAAGTTATTATAGTCTGGCATAAGGCTAAATGTTCCTGGACCTGATTCTGCCATCCTTACTAACCAGGATGACTTGCATGGACATACGCAACAGAATAAAACCTAGCAGCAGCAACAGACAGCCCTGAGAAAGTTTGAAGCTCCGTTTTACTGATTAATCTATACCTTTGTTTCCATGAATAGCCCTAGCATAGGTCAGGGCTGACTGAAACCTTTGTTTCACAGAAGTAGGAGTTATCATGAGCACAGGCTTTTGATCTTGGAAGATAAGTAATGCTCCAGTGACCAAATTACAGGAGTGGAAGTCAGGAATCTTGTTTCTGTCATTAATCTGCTTTGTGACCAATTTTGCTTCCCTTACCAGCTTTCACCTGGCCTGTCTGGTAAAGCAAGTGAGCCCCTGATACTGGAGAGGACTACTTGATGCAATTATAATTTGAATAATAAGCAGTAGGACTCCATTTTAAGTTCAGAGAAGTTTTTTTCTGGTCAAATGTGTATCCAGTTGCTTCAGTCTGCAAAATCAGACCAGAAATCTATGAGCAGATTCTCTAAGAATACTGACAGATTTTCTACTTGCTGTTCAGAATGTCACTGGAAGGTAAAAATGGTATCTAGTAAGTGAATTTGATCACCTCATATGTCTTTCTGAGCCCCAAACCTGATGTTTTAGTGTTCTAAGAAAGTCAAAATCGAATCAAACTATTTTGGAGTGCCTAAGCTGAGCACAGGAAAAACAATCTTTTGAGAATTAGAGCTAGAAAGCTTGAACTTGTCTGAACTGTTACTCTTTCTCACAGAACTAAGTTTTACTTAACACAGTAGGAAGTCAAGATTCAGAAAGACTGGGAAGGTCTTCAGAGACACTAAGCAGCCTGGGTGATGACAGCAGATGAAATTCAGGCATGGAAAAGAGAGTGATACTCTCTGGCAGAAGAGAAGAGTTTGAGCTACTTCATGATTCTTCCACAATTTCATCTGTCAAATTACCTGTAAACTAGGCCAGCCCTCGGCGAATGGCAATTAAGTAAGGCAGCACATCACTGGGGTCCAGCAAAATGGCCAAAGTCACGTAGTTTTATTCCTGAAACTTTGAAAATCAGGTCTAGCTGCTGCAGCAGCAGGAGGAGTATGGCTCAGCTAGCCGTTCCCCTAAGGGGCTAGTCCCTCTCTGCAGAACTAATTGTCAAAGTCTTCTGTCACATCTGCCATGAAGGCCCTCCGCTGCCACCACAGTCAGCAGATGCTAAGCTATTCTTGCTGTCCCTGCACATCTGTGCTGGGCTGGTCCAGGTTCCCACCCGGGCTGCTTGCCGTGGTGAAGCTCTGATCAGTTCCTACCACAATACTCAGGAAAAAGATGTGGCTACCTCTATGGTTGCATTTATGACATGTTAAGTATGCATAAATAAGAATACAGAATAAGAGAAAAAGCAAGGGTGGTTGTACTATTATTATTATTATTATTATTATTATTATTATTATTATTATTATTATTATTGGCAATCCTTTAGCCTTGTTTGAAATATTAAATTTGGTTCTGCTCACATTATCTTTATAAAAAGTAAAAGCAAAATTGATGGGAACTCAAGTTCCATCCTAACAGGAAGTATACTTGGCGTTGACTTCCCATTGCTCTGTTGTTCCATTGCTGCTGACATTTACCAGGTGCAGGACATTCACACGGAGTGTGAACAATTGCATTAGATGTGTGCCTATTAAATGTGTTTTACATTGTGTAGGGCAACACCAAATTGGCCCAGTGGATCTGTATAGCTAAAGGCGAGCCCCTAAGAAAAGCTGGCACCTTTTAACCTTGGCCTTGGTGGCCAGCAATCCTGCTACAAGACACCTTTTCCATAAAAGATCTTAACAGCTTCATAAAAACTAGGTGACTTTTATCTTAGGGGGATTGTGGGAACTCCTGTCCTTCCCAGCTCCATTTTCAACTTTTCCTAGGTTTTCAAACAAGAAGGAAACCAGAATATCTTTGCCCAGGCATTGCATGAAAATACACCTTCTTTAATATTTCCTGGAAAATATGCCCAGCACTCAGACTTCAGGCCAGATTTTAAACTTTTTAATAAAATGGGCTAAGCAAGAAGCTGGTCTGAAGCACAGCCTCTCAGGGAGTCTAGCTAGAATGAGGGTTGGTTTTTTTTGTTTTTTAAAACCAGATTGAGGTTTGAAAACCAGATTGGTTAATTTAAACTGGACTGGGACCAGCTTTTTCTCAGCCTCAGCAGTTCTGTCACACCTCAGGACCTTTTATCAAATCTACGCCTCAGCAAATTTAAATGCTAGTTTAACTGCAGTTGTTAGTTAAATGCAGTTAATTACATTCTTGTAGCTCAGATTAATCACTGTAGCATATGAGTACCTTACAAGTTGGACAGGAGGTATCTGAAATGTCTCTGGAAAACGTGAGTCAGAGCAGCAGGTTTCCTCTTCAGTGTGAAACCATCTTTCTATCCAAGGGAGGAAAAACCTGAGCACCCACCAGCTCTTCAGCACCATCCTCAGCCAGAGTAGGTGGCTCGTCTGGTTATTTCCTACCTAGGGGCAGGACCAAGAGCTGCCCCATGGCACATAGGGGTGGAGCCCAAAAAAGCTGCTAAAACAGCGCTGTCACATTGAGCAGGTGGGCTTTGTTGCTACTTTTAATAGCAGTGTTAGGATCACCCTCGTTTTTCCCACAAGCACCAGACAAGAAGAAAACCCAAACCATCCTTGGACTTGTGTGAATGCAGAACAGAACTCCAGTCTCTGCCATAAACAGCTACTGTTTAGGAAAGTTAGCTGTTCAACTGCACCAAGTGATCTGTATTTAATTTCAAATGAGTGCAGTGGTTTCAGAGTAATTGCACGGGGTAAAAAAAAAAAAAAAAAAAAACAAAACAACAAACAAACATCTATGCAAAATACTAATTCAGAATTTTATTTACTGCACTTGGCAGTTAGTTTGGCCACCTTCTCAACACCCAGATTTATCAGTAGCCTGGCGAGCCTGAGGGACCACTTGAGAAGCGGCGCGGTTTTGGCAAGGGCTAAATCCTAGCAGAGGACTCTCTGAAAGCCACAGTCAAGCCCTCCTGCTGCTCTGCAGACCCTGCTTCCCCCACCTGCCCCGAGAGCCGTGTTTTTGTTGCGGTTGTTTCACAAGTTCTGAAATACGGTTACTGTGATTCATAAACCGGCCTTCACAGGGATTATTAATTAAGTCCAAAATACTGTAGCAACATGCCTTGTGAAATACGGCTCAGACATCAGGGCCCTGCTGCCATTATAACCCATCTGTGTAATATTAGATTGGGGTGTTTAAAAGCTGTAAGGTTTTTTGTTTGTTGAGGGGCAGGGGTTTAGGGGGGTGGGGGGAGGAGGAGGATGGGAGGGTGGTGGTGGTGAGGGGGGAAAGGTTTGCTTTGTTTTCCCTTGTAGCAGTCCAAGAAGTAAAACCGGGCGCCTTAAAGTCAGGTGGATGAGATAAATTGAAACGGATCTTATTGCTCCCAAACACTCTCCTGGAAATAATGGCATCTTGACATTTTATCAGTCACTCATGCGGTCATTCTCAGCGGTATCAGCCAGAGCTTGAAGGATAGAGCCGTAAAGAAAGGATTGTCAGCCATAAACATTCCTCAAAACCATGAAAGCCACAAATGAAAGCTTAAGTAATGGAGGACGGAATACCCTTGATATTTCAACAATTACCTGCAACAACAGGCTTTGTTCAGAGCCCTGGCCATTTTTTCAAAAGCCTTTAGTTGTCATGGCCAGAATAGGATAGGGGAAAGGAAAAAAAAAGAAAAAAAAAAAAAATAAAAAAAAAGAGAGAGAAAAACAGAAGGATCAGAAGCTCTGATGTTAAAAAGATGAACTTGAGTGGCTGCATATATGAGGAAGTTTATGGAAAATTTGTATTTTTTTTTTAAATCGTGATTTACTGCCAGGTATTAGAATTATCAGGCTTGTAGTGAGATACTTTTTCCTTTTTTTTTTTTCCTCCAAGAGTTCATTAGAAAGACATTCATGCTGCTGAGCTGTTACCTCTGTGGCCATTTCTGATGTCAAATTATGGAGGAAAAAAATGACACTTGCAAGCACATTGCAATTGAAGGAGTTTCTGTAAAGGACTGAAGCAAGCAAGTGGGAAAGCAAAAGTGAATTCGACTTCATTGCACTTTGGAAAAATATATTTCTGTGGAGGATGAGAAAAGAAGAAAAGCTAGTTTTAAATAGTCTTTGTGCCATTATTTTAGCAATTTAGAGCTCATAGAAACTAAGTAAAATGTAGTGTCTGGTATCCAAGTCAACCCAAACTCTGGAGGCAGCAAACATGAAAGGTTAAATGCTCTAGAAATTGCATTTGTAGAGTTTCTCAACTTAGGAGATTAATAGTTACTCAAAGCAATGGATAAATATTAGCAAAGGACCATTAGCAGAGAAAAACACATCAGTGAATCAGAGCTCCCCAGCTTATCAGATCAATTTTAAATAGGTTTATCTTGGACTTTCCAGCACCTTAATGAGGAACAAATTGGTTTTTTACCCCTTTTTGTTTCGTGAGCCTTTGTTGACTTTTTGATGTTACCTACATACAACCATTAATATAAATGGGTCAGTGGCATAAGAGCGTTAATTTCCTCTCCCCTGCAGGTTCCTGAATACAGTCATTTTATAAAAGTTCCCTTTTATTACTCTGCTCATGGTCACCTAAAGTTTAAGAACAAATGAGTTACTGTTGTTTAGTTATTCCTACTAAGGAAGAGGAGACCACGTAGTGAATGGAAACGAGACCCAGAAACAGGAGGTCAGCGTTTCTTTTCTTTTATATATATGCAGACATCGATAGGAACAGCGAAGTTAGAGCTTGTACACTGGTGTGAGGAAGCTTGTGGCCAGAGAGAAAAGAATCACACCCTGTGTTTGCAAGATATTGAACACAACCAATTGAATAGGAACACTCCATTTTACCTTTTAAACCTCCAGGGGCGGGGGGAAGCATAAAAAAATAAAAGAGAGAGTGACGTTTGAAATACAGACCTTGTTAAAGCAACAAAACACATTCATTGTACTTAATTAACGGTAGAGAAGAGAGCAAAGCAAGGGCGCTCTTCCCAAACTGAACTCATTTTGCTTGCATGTAGAAGTCTGTGTCCATTTGAAATGCCCCACAATATGCCCCTGCCCCTCTACTGCCATCTCTAGAAAACTGTAAGATGCTTGCGAATCCTGGACCTTTGGTGACACTGTGATGTGGATCTCTCCAACACTCCAGATTATCTCAGAGTATTCAGAAGGAAAAACACCCCACCGGAATTAAGTAGGAGAGCTAAATCTTCCAAGACATGAGGATAGCTGCCTCTAAGCCAGGCATCTCACTGACTGTTGACTTCTGCAGGCATCTGTTGACATTTGGCACCTAAGCGCTTCTATGGAGCTGACTGCAGAAATTCTTTTTCCTGGGTTGCCTCTATCTGGAGTTCATAGCACTGCTCTGCAAGCTGGCAGCTAGGTTTGGTCCTGAACAGATGAGTAAATCTTGACCTTCTATTTACCACCTTTCCTTCTGTCATTGCATGACTTTGGTTTATTTAAACTACTGCCTGAAAGGCTGAATCGCTCTATGCCACTGTTAAAGGAGCCTCATTCAAAACAAAATTATTTTCGTGGCTGCTGGATGTTAAAGTGCAGGTGGTCATTTTGGAATGTGAGATGTGTAGTTGTTTTGTGGACCTGTAAAGTCTTACAGAGGGACATGCCCCTACCTCCATCAGAACTTGTATGTATATGATAATCATAGAATCATAAAATCATTAAGGCTGGAAAAGATCATATAATCCAACCACGCCCTTACCACCTATATTACTCAGTAAACCATGTCCCTAAGTATCTCATCCAAACTTCCCTTGAACATCCTGAGGGATGGTGACTCCACCACTTCCCTGAGCAGCCCATTCCAATGCCTAACAACACCCATTCTGAAGAGAAATTTCTCCTGACTTCTAGCCTGAACCTCCCCTGGTGCAACTTGCAGCCATTCCTTCTTGTCCTATTGCTACTTATCTGCGAGAAGAGGCTGATGGGGTGCATCATGCAATCCCCTTCCACCCATGGACCCCAAAGACTGGGGACTTTGCTCATTCTCCTCCCACGATCCACCAGCCACATAAACCTCGTAGGTCCCTGAAAATGTCTTTTTACATTTTACATCTTTTTACCAAAAAATTCCTAAAAGGCTTTGACATCAGTAGTTGGCTTAATACATGATTTGGATGCACAAGGTCTAACAGGGTAACATAGGAAACTTTTTATACCAATTGCAGCTGACAAGCCAATGCAGCTGTCCTTTTTTTTTTTTCTTTCCTTATAATCAGAATCATCTGAGTATTCCAAATAATGACGCTGGCAAGTTTAGAAAACGTCTTTGGGATTCATATATTCATCCCATTTTCATGACAAAACAAGTGCTTTTTGTGTGAATACTTCATGCTTTTATAGATGGAAGAACAGAGTTACCATGAGGTTAAATGTTGCAGTGTAGGTCTGAGCAAGTTGAAATACAGAATAACATTTCCACTTCCTTCAATGTAATATGCATTTTATCTTCTTTGAAGACTTGTTTCTTGCTAGTCTCTGTCAGCAGGAGCCATCAACATAATACTGTTTTGCTGACCTGTGAAAGAGCTTCTGGTAACCACTACTCAAGAGCTCCATTAAGACAGAATCATTTAAGCTGATTCCATAACAATGTGAAACTTTTGTAAAATGAGGTTAGAAGGTTGATGCATTTTATATAACCAAATGCAACCATTTTGGGCTTGAACTTGTGAGCTGCTGAACAGTCTCAACTTCCATTAACATTATAGACATGCTCAGCATTTTATGAGATCAATATCAATGAAATCTAAAATCTTAAGATAATGTTTTAGTTACAGTAATAATAATGAAAGTGCACAGGAATTTGAAGACATTTCCAAAACAGAAGAAACAAAAACCATGTAGCTGATAACAGTTCCCAGTTAAATCCTTTCCTCACCTCGCCTCACCTTGACTTGACATGACTTGCCTTGTCTTCCTTCCTCCTCCTTAGTCTGGAATGCCTGTTAGAACATAGTAACATTAGCCTGATTCATGGTTTACTATATTTTTAACACTATTCCTCAACAATTATCAAATATATTATGTTCTAATAATAACTTGAACAGGTCTAGTTTATATTAAGTACAACACATCACAGCCAAACCATTAAACATGAATGTAAGGACCAGCATCTAATGTAGATGAGTAAAATAAGAAATCTAGCCAGGAAAGAATCCTGTCCAGTGCCCTTTTTTCTTAGGAAAATTTATAATTTAGTCCCACATATAAATTGTGTTGAACACTGTTCAAAGCTTTGTTGACTCTATTTGACTCCAATGGGAGAAAAGTTTCAGGGACATATTCCTCTTACAGATACAATCTTTATCACCTTTTTCAGGCAAAATATATTCATTTCTAGTTTATCCCTATCAAAATTATCTTGGTGGTACCCCCTATGACAATTGAACCCATAGAGTTGTAGATTTTTGGAAGATGTTCAAGGATCCCCATTCCTATTGATTGCAGCAGACCTAGACATTCCTTCAAAATTAAATTCAATCAGTGTAAATAGAGACAGCACTGCTAAGAAGCAGGTTAAATAATAGTTTGTGGGAAGTTGATAGGCAATTTTCCCAAAAAAATTCGTTCATCTTGAAACTCCTAGGACTTGAACACACAAATCACTCCTTTCTCAGGCTATTTATCATTTTTAGAAGCTATAAATTATACACACCAAGCACCAATTTTATACACCAACAACCATAACAATGCAGTTGCAAAACAGAACACTCTGAAGGGTACGCTCCCCTTTCAAAAAAGGAAAAGTAAGAATAATAATGCAATGCCAGGGTCTGCAGTAACATTTTCCATTCGAAGACCTCAAACTGGTTATAAAGGGGCCATTAACCTAATTAAACACCTGTGAGACAGAAATATAGCCTTTATGTTCATTGCTTTCCATAAAGTGGGGGGAGTGGGGAGAGCATCTCAAGTCTGTGTACCTTAAGGGGAAGTTCTGCAAATGTTTTCCACTCTTGCTATGAGTGGTTCAGCTCCAACAGTTTTCAACAAATTCTGGAGCAATGTATTGATTGTTCTGAGCCAAGATAGATTACATGATATATAACATGCTGACAGCAATGCTGGATAGATCAGGCTCCTAACACTAACTGACTGACTGTTGTTAGTATTGCCATTAAGTTAATTCATAGGGTGGCGATGTTGTCCAACAGAAATCAAAGGTGTATATCATCGCTTCTCCCAAGCCAGGGCTTCACTGATGGAGTTTGGGGTCTTCCATGGCCTAGAATGGACTGTGTGTGTCTCTTGGAAGAGCTTGTCATAAATTGGAAGTGGGAATTCACCCTCAACCAGCCAGCAAGGGGGATATCCTGAGTGAAAAAGGGTAACTTGAAGACCCAGGCCTGGCAGGACTAAACCTCGGAGACAAACTCCACATCTCAGTTTTCCTTTTGGATAGCCTTTGGTGATTCACACTTAACTGACTTCTGGATCGCAGATGAGGCGCGATTATCTCCCTCTAGTCACTGAGCTGCCACTACAGTCTGGGATACATGTCAGGCAAGGTCTAGACTTTCATGCTTGGAGTCTGGCTGGAAGTGCCTACAGCTGAGCTTAGCAACCAGAGCTTTCTCTGTGTTCAGCGGTGATTCAGTCAGTAGCACAGGGAGCACTATTCAACACACCCTAATGTAGAATTTGCCTAGCTGTACCTCACCACCAACGGGATCAACTAGTTCAAGAACAGCACTTGAGATTTCATTGACTCTAATGTACTGCCTGCAATAGACATATTGACCCACAGCACCTATGGAAACATTTACACTTTGGAGTCTGAATCTAGAATGAACCCACCCTGGATTGCACTCCCCCTTGTCAGGCATCTAGATTTTCAGATACTGCGATGACAAAGTTAGCAGTCTGAGTCTTGGCCTGTGTGTTTATAATTTCTGTGACTTTCTCCTGCTTTTGCTTTATTAACAGCATTTTAAATGAAATTTCCCAAGGAAAATGGCTCTAGTGAGGCCCAGCTTCTTACTCAGGATCATGAGCATAGAAACAGAATTCAAATTGTCTGTATCTTTTGTCCCCAAGTCACTGGGCAAAGTTCCTTACCCTGTGGAAGACATGTTTTCCATCACAGCTTATTTTCCAGAGAAAGAGTCCTCTGAAGTCTCTCTCTATCTCCAGAGGCTGGTCTTGTCCATCTCAAAATCACTCAGCTTAACTCTGACACTGCCACTGGGCTCAGGGAGGCGGTGCCTACGGTGGTATGCTTGTCTTTCAACTTTGATGCACACCTGGTATGTAATAGTTAGGTTCAGACAGTACTTAGGAGTAAATTTCCAACTTTGGTTTTGCTTCATAACCATTGTGAAGGTCAGTCTTTGCTCATCCTCACTACAAAGTAAATTTCCTGATAAGTGTAAAAATTGCAGCACATGCAAAATCTCTGTTGCTTTACTTATTTCATCACTTTGGAACTCGAGAAATATATCTTGTATGGTGAGGTTATTATGGGTGTTTGAATGGTGCTAAGGGATGTGAGAGCTTTGTCCCCAAACTCCAGCACAGCAATTGTGGTAAGACCTGTACATGCCATGAGTCAGCGCATCCCTGAAGTGCTAAATGGGCAAGCAAGAGTACAGATGAGAAAGGAAATGTCCACAGAGGCATTTGGCCAAAGTTATTGCATAAGTCAAGGGGAGAATGGAACATGGGTCACAAATTTCTCAGCTTGTACTAAGTGTTCTTGACACAGGCTGAAATATGAAAAGGACTTGTTCATCTAGCCTTCCTATTTTAGTACCTATCACTAGATGAGATTCTCCTGCCCTTTGTACAGACTAATTACACAGTTTTGAAGTTCCTGAAGTTTCTTTTGGACTTCCAGAAGTCAAAACGAGATTCAAATCAAAATGAACAAGGAGAAGAAAAATACATTTGCTCTGCCCTTACTGCAGAGTTGTTCACAGAAACATATGTTTCTGACTTTCCCTAGGGAAGGTTACATCACAGCTTTGCACTGTGCTCGTAAATGAAAGGGAACCTGAAGCCTACACACTCTGGTTTTCTCCCTCCCAACCCACAAATGCATGTAAAACCTTGAAATGTGTAGTCTTCGCTCTTTGCAATTGTGCTTACCTGGGACATGAATTCCAGTCTGAGTTGTGCTTTGCTTGATCTGGAACTCACTTTGCCAAGAGGATGCAAACAAGAACATATAAGTGCTGACAGTTCTCCAATGCCATTTCCACAAATCCTCCTCCAGGGACAGATAAATAATGAAACAACTCGATGGGAAATAACACTGAAGCATCTCAGCCCACAGAACCACGGGATGTGCACCAGACACACATGGGTGAGTGCAGAAACGCTGAGAACATTTAGCAACATGGATAGGACTTGGGGAATCCTCATGCTTGCCTAGGTTAACCGAATCATCAATCTGGAGTAAATGGAGCAACGGTGATGCAGACTGTCATAAGAGATTGAGAACCAGACGGAGAGTCCCTACCATCTACCTACATGATAGGAAAAACCTTCATCATCTCCACGTCATGGTGTATTTCTTGATATTTCTCTTCAAACGCCTACTCCGCCTGTTTTAGCAGTGCTGAAATGCAAAATACTTCTTGTTCATTTTCCACATCTGACTCCCATTCTGCTAATTCAGTTATGCAAGGCTTGACCAGAGTGATTCCGCTCTTGGCTTTTTCTTTTTGTTTTTCTTTTTCTTTTTTTAATACTTTGCTGATATTTACAGGCAGTCTTTTTGTCCGAGGCTGTCAGCGAGCTGAGTTTGATCAGGCAAATTTTTCCTCCCAAGACTGTGCTGCTGAATTAGAATGGTGAAGAGTGTTCTCAGCTAAGTGCATTAAGTAAAACAGCATAACAGCATGCAGCATTTTAGACTTGTAGCCTACAATTTCCCCTCCTGCCCAGAACTTATCAGGGAGATCTATTAACATCCTGCAAGCACAGGATTTTTCTGTTCAGTTACCATTTCCTTTCCTATTCATTACTAACATGCTATTAACCATTTCAACCACTGCTGAGTGTTGAGCCAGTGTTTTCAGAGAACTATCTAAAATGACTCAAAAGCTGTCTTCCTTATTGATAAGTATTTCCGTAAAGATCTTTGTAACTTCTATAAAAATGCTTCTTTTTTTTTTTTTTTTTTTTGTTTAGTGGCCAACTTGAACCCCTCTCGTTACAGGAGAACCACATACAACCACAGACCCACATATAACCTCCAGGACATCTCAAATACATCAGGGGCCCCAAGACTGATGATTTAATGCTTATTATTGACAAGACTGACTTCAGTTTTCTCTGAGCAAAAGACAGCTAGAGGACTTACACTCTTGTGCTGCAGTCATTAGCCATGTGTTGTCCTCCTCTCCCCATGCCTCCTGATTCCACTCTTCTCAGCCAGGGACATGGAGTGCTGGCTCTAATTTGAGCAGATATCAGTGGCCTCATTTTCTATCATCAGTTTTAGGTATTACACATCTTTTTTTTAGTCAGCCAGTACCTTTTGTTTGTTTGTTTGTTCCCCCCCTCCAGCCAATATGGCTATGGAGCAAACTGTGGGTTTCTTTCTATTAACATGATACTTAATTGTTCTTTGGGAGGTTCTCTGAATTTTATGCAAGACTGCCGCATCCCACTTCGATCCACCTTTAACAACAAGAGGCAAGAGAGGGTCTTTAACCAGCTTAAAAGGGAAATGCTTTTCATACACCAGCTCTTTGGTTTTCATATGGCTCTTGCTCATTGCGCTTTGATCCTATTGATGCTGAATGCTCTCTTGCTATACCTCAGTGTGATATAATGGAAGGAACGCCATGTGGTAGTCTGCAGAAAAGTCGATTAAACTAGCAGACATAAAACTGCAAACAGCTTTTACGCGTCACTAATGGACTGGGACCACTTGGCTTTTATGATAGCTCAGAAAACCTTACACACCTGAGGTGCTGTAAAAATGAGTAACAGTTAAAAACAGGAAGAAATGTAAAGGACGAGGGGCAAAGCTAGATGGCTTTTGGCATTAGCTGTTCGACAATGTCAGACCATGGTCTGTTTACAGGTGCAAACAAAATGAGCTCTCCTTCTCACGGGAGAACTGCCTTGATCCCAAACGTCCCCCGGAAACTTGGCGATCAAAAATTTTACTGTTAGCAGTGTCCCTCTCCATCTGTTAAAAAGTGGGAAAGGCATTGGTCAACAGGGACATTTCAACGGTAGGTTCAATGTTTGGCTAACAAAGGATGTGATTTGGCACTTTCCTCTGAGCTAGCAGAAATACTAATCATTAAATGTTTCCCCACATTGTGTTTAGCTCTGGCTAGTGTCATCTGCCTTTTGCTTTCCGAGGAATTAGACCCCAAAGGCTTTTTGCATGATGACCATGTGACCACATGTAAATTCTTCTTGGTGATGTTTTCCCTGTTATGCCCCAGGACTCAGAAGGACAAAAGTTCTGCAAAATCCTTTTTGCCCATCTGCAACTGGCAAGCATGTGGACTTATTCTCCAGGATGAGCCTCAAAAAGCAATATCAGAGAAACGACAAATTTCCATAAGTAATGCTGGATATTGCAAGGGATATGCCTGAAAAATCACTTGATTTTTAAAAAAATACAAGATGCATTCTGTAAAATAAACCAAAATAAGTTTAAATAAATAAACTGAGCAGTCAAATCTGCAATTTAACATTCATATGACCTGAGGAGTGCAGATAGATATTGGCCAAGTGAGAAGACACTGTGTGTCACACACCTTTGAAAGACCCTGTTCCCAAAGCAAATCTGAAGTCAGATCTAACACCTGACTCATACCAACAGGGAAGACAGAGAAATCTCCAGTGCTGGCTCACCTAGGTAGCAGACAGCAGGGTTTTTATGGCAAAATCTTTTGACCATCATAAATTTTCATGCTCTGTACCTGGATACCACGGTGAATGGCGATAGATTAGATCCATTTGTCTTTCCAGTCTGAGTCACTGTGTTAAAGGAACGTGACACTTAGCAATCTAGTCATGAAAAAATAAAAACTCTGTGATGTCTTATTAATATTCCTGCACATAGTTGGAAGAAAAAAGTTAACTTGCAGATACTGTAGCTCAATTAAGTGGAAAACACACATTCTAAAGAAAACCCAACCATAATTGCATAGCTTTGACCTAAAATGAATCAAGTTTGATCTTAACTGGCTGAGCACCAAAATATATATTCTATTATTTTTTATCTTGCTGTGGTAATTAATGTAAGAAATGCTTCATGCCAAGTTAGGTTTGCCTGTAGTGTCCTCAGATTAAAGGGAAATGGAAATAGCATCTCTGTCAGAGTGGTTGCACAGTGTTCTCATCCCCTGAAGGAAACCCAAGCTCTGCTGACTAAGAAGACTTCAGCTTTTGATCATGAGTTATTGGATATCGACCCGTCATTCAATCAGGGTTGCAAACTGACTGTCCTGAACTGAAAAGGTTGGAATCAGATCACATCCAGGGGGAACAGTTCTCCTAGCAAAACTTCCTTCCCATCTAAATCAAGCCTACAAATAGCAACTCGCGTTTGTCAGACATTCATCAAATGTGACATGCTTCATGGAGCCAGGCCACAAAAACACAGGAACCTGTCATAATAACCTCACGCAAGACAGTAGACAATCCTGATGCTGTGTGACATGCTGGGTAGCAGATACCGTGCTTCCCGAACAGGTGAATGTAAAACTCGATCTCCTAGAAAGAGAAATTGTCACTCATAAATTGGAAAAAAAAAAAAAAAGAAGAAAGTCCTATCTGTTCCAATTAAAATGCACATTGATTACTGTCAGGTTGTGGAAACGCTGACACGCAGGGATTGATCCTGCTTGGGGATGTTGCATAAAGCAGCAAGCCCCAAAACTGGAAGCTATCGGTCTTTCCAAACCCACAAGGAGTAACCACTAAAGCCAGGCAAAAAAGTTCTCCAAAGTTACATACATCAGCCTAGCACTTAGAAGCACTACTGGTTTGGGCAACAATGATCACTACTTTTGCCATTTTTCTGTGTAGTATCATAGAATCATAGAATTGTAGGGGTTGGAAGGGACCTCGAGAGATCATCGGGTCCAACCCCCTGCCAAAGCAGCACCCTAGGACATTTCACTGAGATAGGCATCCAGATGGGTCTTGAATCTCTCCAGAGAAGGAGACTCCACACCCCCCTGGGCAGCCTGTCCCAGGGCTCTGTCACCCTCACTGTGAAAAAGTTCTTCCGCATGTTGGTGTGGAACTTCCTATGCTCCAACTTGCAGCCATTGCCCCTTGTCCTGTCCCCACAGACACTGAAAAGTGGCTGGCTGATTCCCCCTGCATCCCCTGCTTAAGATAATTATAGACATTAATTAGGTCCCCCTTAGTCTTCTCAAGGCTGAACAGTCCCAATTTTCTCAGCCTTTCCTCACAGGGGAGATGCTCCAGGCCCTTAATCATCTTCGTAGCCCTTCTTTGGACTCTCTCCAGGAGATCCCTGTCCTTTTTATAACAGGGAGCCCAGCACTGGACACAATACTCCAGGTGGGGCCTGACCAGGGCAGAGTAGAGGGGGAGGATCACCTCCCTTGACCTGCTGGCCACACTCCTCCTGATGCACCCCAGGATCCCATTGGCTCTCTTAGCCACCGAGGCACACTGCTGGCTCAAGTTGTATGGTACAACTTAGAGAGTTTGGGACACTATCAGCCTAATTCACTGATCCTCCTGCAGTAACAAGTATTCTGCAAGACTTGGGGCTATAATGGGACAAACTCAATAAAAAAAAGCAGATGACAAGATATGATGAGCAAGAGCAGCCAGGTCCTATCCAAGAGTGTCTTGCATCAACAGCACATGGCAGGACTGCATCAACAGGTAATGCAGGGAAAACAGGGAAGGTTTTGAGAGGTAGGTGAAATCAACAGTGAAAGAAAAATAAAATAAGATAGAACTTTTCAAAGAAAAGGTGCTAACTGCCTCCTTTTCAAAACCAGGGAATGGTTTTGAAGAAAACAATTTTGCCCCATAATGATTTGTCTCTCCACAAAATTCTCCCTATTTAAAACAAATACTTTATCCCTCCGTTATTTTTTTATACCCCTTTCTTTCTATCTTTCATTGTCCCACAACCCATTTTCCATAGGGGAAAAGAGAAATAAAACAAGGAAAAAGAAATTACAGATGAACACTTTTAATAAAACTTCCACAACAAAAATTAAAATAAACAAACAACAACAACAAAAGGTTTTGGAAAGTGAGAAATTTAAATAAAATAAAATAAAGCATTTTCTTTCTTTAGTAGTTTTACCCATATCCATTCCCATATCCAGTAACAAATGTATTTATTTTATTTTCCCAAAAGAAAAGAAGGATGGATCATTTTTTTTGGTTCATGCCTGTTCTTCAAAACTTGTTTTCTTGTATGCCCACGTGCCAACTTGATTATGTGTTGGGAGAAAAAGCCAAATAAGTATGTAATTATAGATAAATACATCATATGTGTACTGCTGAGAAGAAAATGCAACAGGTGAGAGCCCCCAGTGGGTTGTTCAGGTGCCCAGTTGGGTCTGATAGTATCGCATGCATAGATGTTTCAGTGCCAAAGGCAGTCTGAAACGGTAGCTACCATTAGGTACTTGAATGGCTCCATTGGATGCTACTCAGACTGTATCCCCTTAGGTAAAATTACATCAATTTTCCTTGTATCAGTTCATTCACCCTCAAAAAAAGAATACTAATACCTCCTGGGCATCACTTGAAAAATTCTATTTTATCCATTGACAAAATTACAAAGAGAAAATATTAAAATGCATTGACATATCTACCTAATGTATTGAGGTATTTTAGATCAGGAGATGAAGTGATATTATATACCCTATTGACTGGCCACAAAAAATTTAAAACTCAGCCTTACCCTGGAAGGAATGGTGACTGCTCAACTCTTGTCTTACATCCTTTAGCAAAATAGAAAAACACTATCATAGGTAATAGTTTATAGTTGATTTTTCAGGTAAAACAATAGACACCAGTAGTCTGCTGATAGAAAATTTTACCCTTTTGATTGTCAAGTTCTAAACTACAGT
Source organism: Hypotaenidia okinawae (assembly GCA_027925045.1). Lineage (NCBI taxonomy): Eukaryota > Metazoa > Chordata > Aves > Gruiformes > Rallidae > Hypotaenidia > Hypotaenidia okinawae. The sequence goes on along the minus strand of BSDF01000005.1, from coordinate 6,396,332 downwards.
GACACATATTTGACTGACAACCTATAGCAACACTATACGGCTAGAGATGGGCAAAAACACCCATCCAGTTTATGTACATGTAACAGTCTGTGAGCTGCAATTTACAAGCTTCTCAAAACTGCAAACCACCTTGGAAAAAACACCACGTAGAACTTCACACAGGCATACCATTCCTCTTAACAAAAGGCATAAGAGATCTTCTACAGTACAGCAAAAAGTGAGCAAAAAACCACCCTGGATTATTGACAATTTGCGGCTGGAATGGGGTGCCTTATGATTTACAGCATCCTCCCTGTGAGGAGGATGCTGTAAACAAAACATTATTTTGTATTGCAAATAAATGGGACTGCTAAGCACTGTGTAAATCCCCCCAGGTACCAATGGTCCATAGCTCTGACAAAAATGCATTTGCAGAGCACTTAGTGTCAAGAAATCCCATCTCTTGGTGCCAAAGGGTTAAGAGTCTCTCCAAATCAGAGGATAAACTCATTAAAATGGGCCATTACTGGAGGAAGAAGAAGCCCCAAGACTCCTTCCCCATTTCTTTGACGGGTTAGCAGGAAGAACCAAAGAGCATAATACAGGTTTGAGTACACATAAAACAATAGTAAGCTCCATAAGGAGTAAGGATTCCAAAGTAAATAGAATACTGAAAGTCAGCAGAGGCAAAAGTTAACTTAATATAATATACTTGACCCTCAGGTAAGGCATTAAGATGCTGTTTTGGCAGCCAGAACTGATAGCAGACTTGCTGAAAGGGTATTGGCTTCAGAAAGAAGACAAATGCAATCCTAATCCCTTTTTCCTGCCACACACTGAAGATGAGTGAAACCCAAGGGGGAAATTCTTATTACAGCAAATAGGTGCAAGTCCAGAGGAAAAATTAAGTCAACTTGACAATTTACAAATTTCCTTTCAAGCATGAAAGGTGGATGAAAACAGAAGGTTATTTTTAAATCCAAACCACAGTATTTTGTATCTGTTAATATCTCTGCCAAAGAATAAGGGACACAGGAAAAGAGTTCATAATGAACTCAAGCTTCATCTCACTGGAACAAAGCCAGGACAAAATAACTTTTGTCAGACAAGCAATATTAGAAAATCTAATGCAAGGAAGAGATATTTTTCCTTCTTCCCATCAGGAGTAGTGAGACCTGGCGGTTTATCCACGGCTTTCCGGGTGAAGATGCAAACCAAGGTAAAATCTGCTTATCCCTGACTTTGCCAGGGTAAGAAATATACAGTATAACATTCCTCAGGAAAAAAAAATAAAATTTTTTTGCTGTTTGCTTCACGTTCCTCCTGATTTATTCCCCTGCAGACAAAAGAGGATTAGGTATAATCAAAGTTTGCCATCAGCTTACCTATCCTATTCCACAAATGAAAGACCTTCAGCTTTGTGGAAAATACCCGTACTGTTTGGTGGGCATCTGCTTAACTCTTGTGGACCTTTAACATGTGTTTTGAAATGCTCAGGCATAGCAGGACCTAGCAGTATTAAATCTTGCTTTTGTAGGTGGAAAAATTGCAATCCATGCTATGTTACAGTGAGGCAATCGTACAGATCGAATTACATCCTACCCAATACACAGAGCCAGATACTCCCTGATCTTGAATCTTGGGCTCCAGTGCTCTTACCTCCTTTATGACATCCAGCAATCTGCACTTTCACTGTTCATTTTGGGGGTGGAAAGTACACCCCTTTCCAAACGTACTGTGGTTTGGATTTACATCAACCCAAGCAAGATAGCATCATTGAAGATTGCACCTGGGGCCAAAACAGCTATTTTGGAGGTGAAATGCAAACTGCAGAAATCACATCCTTCCTTGATGTTCCAGAAAGTGGTTGCTTGACTTTACACCCCACACACACCCCCTCCCTGCCCCATCATTGTAGAGCCAGATGTCTCTTCCTTTGAGTGAGGAAATCAAAGCAGAGCACTCTGATCAAGGAGCTGCATGAGCTCTAGGCACATGTGGCTGCCATGAAAGCATGCCCTACAATGAGAAGAGACCTGATGCTGAGGAGTAGGGAAATGCTGGAGGAAAAGAAACTGCATCTCGGGGGCTGGAAGAAGGAGGTTTGCCCTTCCTTTGTAGACCACAGAGGAGATGAAGTGGGGTGGCAGATGAGATGAGAGAATTGGTTTGGAAATCTGCTTTTTTGCTTCTTGCAGAGGTCACCCAGGTGGAGAAACACATCCATTCCTAGGGGCAGACTGTGAACTTAAGGCTGAGGCTGTGGAGAGTTTAGCAGAGATAATTGCCTGAAGGAGAGAACATCAATTAAAATTCTGAAATGGAAAACATCACAGAGGCTCATAAACAGACAATGTTTAAATGTCTCTGTCAGCAGATACGCTGGATTATCATTTGCTACCTAAGATAGCAAAAGGATGACCAGCCACTAAACACAGCAAAAATATCATGCCCAACCACAACAAAATGCTGCTGGAAATTTCCACACCAAGAGAGTAGCCCTTTTGGTCATATCTTTAAATGCTTTTCCACAAATGGACTTACAGCTGACTTGTAGCCGAGTATGATATAGAAGTATCTCAGCTAACATGATGGGATCTGGTGTTACAAAGTTCATTACATGATTGCTACCATGAATTGGACTGTAATGCTCTTATTATACAGAAGGTGTTTGCAGGATTGGGGCCTAAAATGCTACCTCATGCAAACTTCCCTCAAATCATCCTTTTTGAAATACTGCTCTTCTTCCAAAAGATCTAATTAGAGACTTGCTTGGTGGAGAGATCTATATGACTACCTATATGAGTACATAAATATTCATATAAATAAACATATAAATATCTACAGATGAGTATATAAATATCTTTACACAGAGAGATTTGAATAAGCATTAAAATACATCTCAGTACCAGCAATGTCAACAAAATTGTAAGCAGGATACAGAACAGAATTTCAGTCGGTGTGTTTTTTAGATTTGTCAGCACAGGTTCGTCCTCTCTAATTTTATATTTTCAGTCAATAGCCATAAGTTAGGATTTAGTCACCCTTCAATTTCTCTGGAGTTGAGAAAGAGAGGAAGATATTCTTTGAGCAGGTGATTCTGATATTTTTTTGAGGTTGAATCACCCTTGCCCTGGAGGTGCCTGTTTTATTTCCTGCATAAGCAGCAATATAGGATTGATTCTTACTTTGCATGCTGGCTAAAAACGTTTGAAGTTGAATTTTTTTCCTAGTACCAAATTCCCTGATCAGCCAGATAACATAACAACTCTCTTTGTCTGGTGCAGGTAAAGGTGTTCATGGTCTGTTAATTTAACCTGATTTATACAGTGGTTGACTTCATCTTGGGAAAAGAATCTGAGACTGGTGACGTCACTTTTAGATATATCAGCCCAACATGATCACCCACAGACATTACAACTTTTTGACACCTGAAGTTACAAGAGATGCTCCTCTTCCTCTTTTTTTAACTAGTACTCCTGTTTTCACTCGCCTGGGCGATTCTCATATTTCCTTGCAAAGTCCTCTCTTAAAATTCAAGCACAGCTAGGATGAAGCAGGTTTTTATCAATTGCTAACAACACTGTACCTACTGTTTGGGACAGAAAATGATATAAGTTTGAGCTAGACACCTAGGCTCCATCATAGATAATAGAAAAAGGTAAACATCTTCAGAGGGCAATTAATCCACAGGCTCAGTCTTGCTTTTGGTAAAGTGAAAGTCATTTTGGGGTGGATATGAAATGTAGAACTGTCTTGCAAGAGTGCTAAATATAAGGAGAGGTGTTATGAGACAAGAAGAGTGAAGATAACAGTACAGCTGCTAAACATCTGAGCTAGGAGTGTACAGGATGGAATTCATCTCATCCAACTTTACCCATTTAAAATATCATCATCAAGTCCAAGTTAGACATCCAGGATTCTTTCTAGTTGATGGGGAAAGACAGCATTACCAGAGGGTCTATCTACCTGGTACCCACTATTGGCAGGCTGAAACACTCATGGTATGTGACAGCATTTGCCGTTAACTTAAGCAAAAACCTTGATAACTAATTCTGAATGTCTTTCTTTTAGTCAACATAGATCAGGTGAGAGGAACCCCATCCCAGGTATTTCCTATGGATACATAGTTGTTCAGTTTAACTGTTGAGTTGGGAACTGGCCACGGCCCTTCAAAAATTCTTCCATGTCCTGTAGGTTCAGGGAATGTAAAGCCTGGAATAAGATTATTAGCTCACCTAGTCTAGCCTCTTGGATATCATCAGCTATTTACTCCCACACAATCATAACCTCATTAAATCCAGTCACCCCCATCACTAGGTTTTGCTTAACCACAATCCATATTTAGCCACATTTAGTTTTCAGTCTTGATCTGAAGACATCAAAAGTGAGTGAATTCCCCTCATCTCACTACTTTTTTATTTATTTTTTTTTCTGAGAGCTAATTCCCTTCTCCACTACAAAAGTGAGCTTTTTTCCCCATTTGAATTCCCCTAGCTTCTAGCCACTGACTCCTGTTAAAATTTTGTCTTCAAGATTCAAGACGCTTTTACAACCCAGCGTATTTCCCTCAGGAGGCAACTTGCATGTGGTCACGAAGGAAATACACAGCACAGAGCAAGGAACCAAGCCTTACACTGAAATCTCAGGGTAATGTCCAGATGATCAGCTCACCCATGCTGCTGACAGCGCTCAGGGGACTGGAGATGGGTAACGATTATTAAGGCAGCGTGCAGAGGGAGGTCTACAGGTGACACTGTGAGAAAGGACACCATTACCCTCTGCCTCTTCCAGACCAGCACATGAAAGCTGGGGCAGAACAGAGGAGACCTGGTTACACAGGACACAAATTGCTTCAGAAACTCAGCAACATGTGGCCCCGGCCTCTCATGAGGCACACTGTTTCCTAAAAACAGCTTCAGCCTGCTGCTAATGTAATAGCAAATATCTACCTCGATTGTCCTCTGACTTTCATGGACCAGATGATGCTATCTGCAACACTGCAAGCACCAGGTGCCAATGAACCCAGCATCCCTCCTCCTCCAGCTTCGACTCTTGGCACCCTGACGTTATTGTCCCCTCATGAAAGGGGACACAACTTCCACAGAAAATGGCACATTTCATATATGAGAAAGCACCTTCCCCCTTCCTAGAACTTCACCTTGTCGTTGTGAACTGAAGCTCCGCTCATTTTCTGCTGCAGCCCCACATAAAAAGAAAATTGTTTCTCATAAATTACTTCGGAAATGCACATTGCATGTTAATTGTAAAATAAACAGTTTAAATTCATTTCATTGAGCACAACATCAGAAAGAAAATGAGCCAACTGCAGTAGATTATTTCTGTTGGATAGGTTTCAATCATCTTTACTGATGCCCTTCATTCTTCTCCTGATTACCATCACTAAAAACCCCCATAGCAAATTTCATCTGAGTATCTAAAAATAGAGATATTTATAACTTGGCTGTTTTTGTCTCACATCTCTCCTCCCCCTTTCCTCCTTGCATTTCTGATCAGACTTATTTCAGACTCTGGTGAAATATGTAAAACACCCGTGCAAGGACTATGTACGGAGAGGGATCTGGGGGCTTCACCACCTTCTTTTCTTTATGTACTGTAGCTGGTGAAAGGAGAAGCCACAGGCCATTCCCAGTTGCTCTGCCAGAGACTGTCATCCCATGAGCCTTGCCATCTCAGCTGCTTATGTGAACACTGCCTATTGTCATTTTAATTCAGCCAGGTTAGCAAAGAAGTCCTAGTTAGACTCCTTAAGCCAACCCAGTTCATTCTCCCTAAAAGGAGAGTGAAAAAGGCAACGCAAAGAGTCCATCCTGCAGACCAGCAAGAGCAGAAGTGAACAGATAGGGTAGGAAGGACAGGGAGCAGCAACTTCTGCTTCTCTGCAGCCACTGAGGTGTGTGACCAAGGCTTTAGCACAAGTCCCCATTTGGAATAAAAGTGGCATAGCCCTATTGACTTCACATCATCAGCTGATAATGCAGATGCAAATCCAGCATGTTTCACAAGTTGCAGGCACAGTGAATGTCACCCTTCTGAGCTTCTCTTTGATCTTTTGGTTGACATCCCAAAAATTAAACAATTCATACCAAAGGCAGGGTGCCTACATTTTGAGCCTACACAATCACTTTGTAGGTTGTAAGTCATACCTTAAGGCACAAGACAACTTGAAACTTAGCCCAGCTTTGTTTAAAATTCAGCTCAGGTTCATAAACGTACCAACCTTGGTGAACCCTGTGAACTTGGCTCAGTTTTAGTATCTGAACAGTCTGGGTCTAAACACATTTAAAATACTTTTTTTTTTTTCAAAAGCAGCCTGGGCAACAACAGAAAGCCTTGGGAAAAGTTCCTCTGCATAGGAAAATAGCTAATGCATCAAGTTATGGTTTCTTAATGGCATTCAATTAACACATCACCGTTGTTAGTTGATTAAAAATTAACTGTGAATACACATTTAACATTTAGTACTTACAAATGTTCCTTGATTTATTAAAATTGTCAGGAGTTAAGGAGTCTTGGGATAAGCAAGGAATATTTTCTTTGCCTATTTTGCTAACTCTGTAATGAAGCAAGCAGCTTTTAATAGAGAATTCAGAGTTGCTGAAAACTTTTCTGTAAAGCACATTATAAATCATTCTTCACATATTAACTACTCGCTTTCCTCAATTCAAGTTTTGTTTGTGAAAGCACGTACTGGCTAGGAGAAGCCTCCTTTTCCGGGAGCGCTAAAGAAAGGGGTGCTGTTGGTGAGAGTCCTTCAGGACTGCAGCTGAGTTCCCACTCCTATCTGTGTCTGCTGATGGGGAAATCTTCTTCACACGGACATTTTGGGCTGCAGAGTGCCACCAAAGCCACCGCGGGCTTTTTGCTGCCACTGCTGTGTCAACAGGGGAAACAAGAGGTGACAGGCTGCAGTGGGGAGCGAGTGGGAGGAAAGCCATGCTCAGGAGCAGCACAGCCTCAGGGTGTGCATGCATCCTTTGCATGGAGGGTTTTCAAGAAACCAGCAACCCTGCCCTGGCCCTGAAATCATTTACAGGACCAGTTCTGGCAGGCCCACCAATGCAAGCTGGCCTGCATTCCCTTCCATGTGACACCAGCACAGCTCCTCTTACATATGATCATCCTAAACGTGGACATGTCTGTATCGGTGCTGCATTACGGGGCAGACTCTGGCCGCACGTGCAGTTACTGCAATCACATGTTCAAACAGACATTTAAGCCTCTGAAGAAATATTTGTACTCTCAGATGTGGCTAATGTGTTTATTGAACCAGGTCCAGGCAATGACAGGCATGAGGACACTGCGGAAATAGAAACAGCCCAACCAAGAAGTAGCAATAGCAGTGCAAAGTGCTCAACATTTCAGCTAAAGAAGTCAGGGGGAAGAGGGCTTTCCTCCTACCTGAGCACTGACATTTCAGATCTGCCTGCTTTAGTCCACGATTGCGCCTCTCGGATTAAGTGTGTGACATATGGATGCAGATCATGGGAACGAGACCCCTACAATGTGAGCATTTGGTCGCCCTGCTCACGAGACGCTGACAAAAATCTCTTAAACACAGAAGTTGGTTTCCAGCACTATAATTTTCTGTCTTTTCCCTCCCACATTGCTCTGCCCTCGGTATAATACAAACACAAATGAGGGGAAAAAAAAAAAAAGAAAAAAGAAAAGAATAAAGGGAAAAAAGAAAGCTTGGAAGCACTTTATGTCACATTCCCCCACCCCGTCCTTCCTTGCTCCCAGGAATGCAGCAGTGTTTTTCCCTGGTTCTGCACCTAATGAAACTCTTGTCATGATGCAGGGATTAATCTGATTATTTATTATTTGCATTAGTATGATACCATCTGCCCTTCCCTCCCCTCTCCTCTCTTCTTCCCTGCATGATTAGAGATCTATTGTGTTGAGCAAGATGGGCACCGTGTTAGGAAAAGGTTGTTATCCCTGTTTCAAGGAAGGGAAGTGAGGTGGGCAGAATTTCATGATTTAGATGGAGTTTGCTGAAGCAGTCAAAAGCATCCTATCCATTTCTGTGGGCTCCGGATCAGCCTCCAAGCACAAGCCTGCTCTGCATAAGACTGTGAGATAGAGATTTAAATTGGCTCAAAAATAGCTGAGTGTCTGCACTGCAGCACCGCAGCCCGAAGAGATGCTAGTTCTGTCTGTGGGAGCAGACTGGCCATCCCAGCTTGGAGCTGGTAAACTGAGGTACTGCAGCCTACTCGTTCAGAGCTGGCTCAGTGTACCAGCACTCCAGGGTGCATCAACCAAACGTGACCCCAAATGCCCAGGGAAATCTTCCTCAATTCACCCAGGAAGTGGTAAAATGAGAAAAGTGGTTCTGCCATTCATAAGCCTTGCTTTCCCACTGTCAGTCTTAAAGCACGCCTGCCATGCTGATAACACAGGGTTCAGGATGAATCCCAAAGCAAGGTCTAGTTTTAATTTTGTCTCAGGTCTTCAGCCACGTTTAGTGTGTCCTTGTTAATTCCTAAAACTTGCGTTTATCCAGTAGTTATGTGAATAACCATTCCCTAGAGAAAGCATAAGCATTGCTTTATGATACTAACAGTGTAACAGCTGAGCACTCTGTCAGGAATGGTTTTCAGTGCTCATATTTAAAATTAAGAACTTTCTATCTGGAAGTTCTCAGAGATATTTTTAAAGATGTCTAGATACTTCAAGATACCAGTAAGTGGAAACTGAAGTTAAAATGCTTACCTCCTGCTGAAAGTGTGGGAATGAAAGACATAAAAACTTTTGAAAAATCTGCTGATCTTTCATCTAAGCATCCTTGAAAACCTGAGTGGTGTGTGCACTTATGAGATCCTATTGTGCATGTCTGACACTCTTAACCATTGAGCTATTTTTCTAGCATTGCTTACAGCCTGTGATGCCCCACGAGAAAGCTAACACTAATATTCCCTTTTGCCAAGCAGGGATGCTTGCAGGGGAAACATGACACAAATAAGGGGAGAAACATGCCCCTGTGTGGCCCATCACAAAGAACCATGCAAGAGACCATCACACTACCACCGTGCTCTCTGGAGCATCGTATGGAGTACTGCCCAGGGAAATGTTATGAGGCGCATGTGAAGTGTTTTGGTATTGAGTGGGATTGATTATGGGTTGTCTAGAGGAGGACAACAAAGGTGGGAAAGGGAGGGACCAAGGTGGCTTGGGAAAATCAAACATGGGAAAATTGAGGGGAAAAGGTGGTACAATAGCTGGCTGTGAGCAAACAGGGCTAGTCAGTGCTCTTGTCTGGATGGACTGTGTATGTGTGTTCGTGTGACTGTGTGTGCAGGGGCTCTGTACCCCTACCCACCTTGAGTGGGGCTGCAGCCCCAGGACCTGCTATGTCCTCGTGCCAGAAGCCTGGGGGAGCCTAGGATCCATGGGAAGTTGCTGGGCAGGAGGATTGTCCAAGTCCAGCTGCTTCACACATTCATGCGTATTTTGCACTGAGAGACTTTCACCCCGATCAGCCAGAAAGGAGACATGGTGAGGTGCTTGGTGCTTTGTGTGTCAGTGATCTGTGTGGATCTGAATACATCTATACATAAATACATATGCTCTGCGTGCGTGTGCACGTCCCCTGGGAACACACTCTCAGTATCTGCTGGTTGGAGCTGGGGCATGGAGCTCCTTACAGCCTCAGCTCTATTGGGCTGCCAGGTTCGGTCTTACCCTAACATTGTTCTCAAGCCACTGAAAAATGCAGGAGTGCCATATGCTAACCTGCAACACATTCAGTGATCTCAGTATTTGGAGTCAGACGTTGGAGGTTTGGAGAGGCTACTATATCGTAACGCTCTGTTTGATAAGCTTCTCCAGCCAGATCCGGGGAAGGGAACGAGAAAAGGAGGTACCTTTGGACAGCCCTGCCAGGCAGATGGACAGGGGAGCCTTTTTTTCAGTTGAATGATCCCAAGCAAAATTGCACAGAAAGTTTATGGTGCAAAAGGAAAGATAATAAGAATCTAATGTGGGGGAAATTTTCAGATAACAACTGTCTCCTCTGTCTCCACAGGCTGATATTGCTTAGTGCTTTCATTTTCTGATACTCCAAGCTGACTGTAATCTCTCTTGATGAAGGCACTGAGACAAAGAGCAGCTGGGTGCCTAAATATCTCTGAAAAATCTCTGTGGACCTAGCTCTGAAGACCCCAAGCACTCAAAATTCAAAATGGGGTTAGATTCCTCCAGCTGCAGAACAATAACTTTTATAGCCCTTTTCCCCAGACAGTCTCAAAGTCTAGAGTCTGAGACTGTAATGAGAAGTTTAGAGCAATTGAAGTCTCTTATTTCATATTCATACGAATGAGGACAGCCTGGAACCTGACATATCTCACTTTTTGTTTTAACAGCTAGACCTGTTTCATCTGTGAAAGGGGCCTTGACTGAAATGAGGCCTTGTGCTGATCTTGAAGACATCAGGGATGGTTCAAGCTACACCTATCAGACTTAGAGGCTTAACATTACCTAATTCCTGGATCTCATCAGGATTTAGGCAGGAGTTCGGCACTCACACCATCCCTCAAATTTAAGGGTGTCCAGGGTATGTTTTCAGTGTAAAAGCACAGACACCCAGAGAGTTTATGAGTCTCATTGATTAAACAGTGGAAAGCAGGAGTGGTTTGGATGACAATTTGAGGCTACGTTTTTTCACCAAAGTCCTTCTTCAGGACAGCTCCTGAGATGCATTTGTGAGCAACAGAGCGGTGACCTATTCAGACAGTGCTTGCAATTAGAAGAGGTTTCCTCTCACCTATTTTTTTCCCATTTCACAGGGAACACCAAACCCAGAGCCACCTGGGCAGACAGGTAAGCAGAAGAGATGCCTTCTTCTGTAAGCTACACAGCATGAATTACCTTTTTCATTGTTTTGTCTCTTTCCCCCTGTAAGAAGGAACCTGGGTGTTAAGCTTAGACTGAGAAGGCGCAGAGAAGATGAATCTTGCTCGACTCAACACTCCTTCTTCCCAAAGACCTGCCCTAACTGGCACTGAGTTTAAACCAGAGAAAACTTTGGGAACTGACCACTCATTTCAAAATCTTACCATGTAATTGGAAGATGTTCACTGGGGCAATACAGCTTGTTAATTATGAAGCATTAAACATATGAGGCCAGCTTTTGACATCTTGACAATGATGGCAATCTTGTATACAAATAGTCCTGCTGCAATAAATTGGACCATTTGTGCAATGGGATCTACCCAAGGCTACGAGTGACTCCGTGTGAATCCAAATCCGACACCTAATATTTATAACGGGGACTAGATGACTCAGGGCTTCCTAACAAAACACGGAGTTTTTCAGCCTCCGGCTACCCGCTTTAATCTCACTGCTGTCAGCCGTGACAGAAAGTCAGCACCACATGACAGCTGTTCAGAGACATCCTAATGAGCGGGTGATGTTGGAGGTCCTGGTGGACATCACCTGGGAAAGCAGCGCTACGCCCCAGCCTCCGCGCTGGCAGCCCTAGCAGAGGAGCGGTGGCCTCCAAGGTCAGGGTCGGAGCATGTCAGGTGGCATAAAGGAACCGGCACCACCGCCACTCCTGCAGCGTCTGCGTGAGGAGAAGGGCACGTCTCAGCTCACCGGGCGCCGCGAGGACAGAGCTCTCCATCAGCATGCACGACCAAAACCAAAATCACCCCCAGACAATTTTGGCTCGCCTGTGAGACCTAAACCGTGTATTCTTCAGGGAGCGCAGCAAACCCGGAGACCATAATTAAAATATGTTAATCTACACTGGGCACTTACCCATGGATAAACATTTCCATTTGGCACGATTTCCAGCAGTCTTCTTCTGAGATTTGGGACTGATCTCAGAACCCCACTCCTTTCCCTTTTTGACATTTTTGGTCTTACTTTTGAGCCAAAAAGAAATTGAAGAAAAAAAAGAAAAAGAAAAAAAAAAAAAAAGGAAGAAAAGAAAAAAAAAAGAAAGAAAAATAAATTGACCCTTCTTTTCTTCATAAGCTTTGTAATTCCAGTTTTATTTTACCAGGGGTGGGGGAATGCTGTAGCTAAGCTATGTGTTCATTACAACCAGGGGGAAAAAATGAGGTTGGCTCCCAGTTTTGCTTATGTTGTTAAAAGAGCCTCTGAAGCTGCAGTTCTGGAACAGGTCTCCTCTTTCTTTGAAAGCATGCTGTTTGATAGACTGTCATTTGTCCCCTCCTTTCAGAAGAGCCAGCTGGCAGCTAAGTGCTAAAGCCAGTGACTTGCATGTGTTTTTCTGACATTTAACAAATGGGAACAGCTTGCAAATCTGCATTAACTCACTCTGTCTCACAAATAATCATCGGCTACGCGGTGTAGACATTCGGAACATTAGCGCAAACACAAAAGGGAGCGGGAGTCTGTGGGAAAAACAAGTTGGCAAATAAAAGATGTTTTACTAAGGGACAGATACAGCTTTTTGGTTCAGACAGAGGGTTGGGATATAGATCCTGGAGATGGGGGGTGGGGTGTAGGCATGAGAAGCGCCTGGTGAAGGGAACTAATCCTCTCCCTGGCACCGCGGGGGAAGCTATCGGATTTGCACCTGAAATGTGAGCTTCTTTCACCTACCATTCACCAGCGTTTATCAGCAGAGCATTTTCATTTTGCAGCCACCACCTGAGATAGTCTGAGGAAAATGCAGAAAGTGCACCCAGTGCCAAGCTGTTTCCTCATCAGTGCCTCTGTGTCAGAGCTTATGGATGTCCCTGGGTTTTTCTCTTTGTAAATTGGCATAGAGCCTGTTACCAGGATAATGAATACTATGGGATGGTTCAGGTACTAAAGGAGCATGGATAAAACCAATACACGATGAGTTCTGAGGCTAACATACAGCATGTAGAACATTTACCTTCTAGGGTTAGGTCACAGATTCAGACTACTCCCTTGAAAAGAAATGGACACTTAATTCCTTTAGCCTTCCTGAAAACTATAGCCACAGCTTTTAGGGAGTGAAAGAAAAATCCTGCTGCTATTTCATCTTAAATACTCTTCTCTCCTCCCCACAATTCCAGGCACTAAGGAATGCATATACACAGGAAACAACACAGATTTTTTTTCCCCTAAACTAAGAAACTGCCTTTTTTGTAGGTTACCACTCCTGAAGGTCGTGAGTGGACATGAACCACACATAAAATGATGGCAAAGCCCTATCTGCAGGCCATAACAGTTTGGGGTGATCATCATCCTTTAGTAGGCAGCATTTACACCTAAACAGCTCCCTTGCTGAAGGTAAGGACGAAGTCCTGTATCTGGGAGTCACCAGAGACTCATGGCACCTGCAGATTCACCTCCCGAGGATGTGAGTAGCCAGCTGCAGAAACAGACTTGGTCCCCCTCCAAGGGCAGATGAAAATTACCACAACGCTGGCACAGGTTGAGCTGGTGCTGGGCAGGATATGTGATTTCCAGACAGTATCTGACGGATATGAGTGCCATTAAAAAGGGTTTTACTGAGTGGACAGGTATGTTACCTTGCATTACCAGTAGCTGAGAAGGAAACATGCCTTGGCTGCCTCCCTGTAGCACACTAACATTTCAAGAAATATCACCACATGTGAATGCATTTGTACTTCTGAGATCATTTACCCTGGAAGGTGTAAATTTCTTTGCCCCTAAGTTATCCTGACCAGTGCTAACTGCAGTTAAAAATATCATCTATAGGTGAGCTTTTATCTGGTCTCACTAATGCCAAAATAGACCAGGATCAAATCTTGTGTCAGCTTTTCCTTCAGGCAGGATTCAGCCTGTAGGACCCCATGAGGACATGTCACTTCAGGAATGAGCCTGTCCTGAAAGCAAAGCTTTAGTGTGCTCATGAAATTGCAGATCAAAATCTCATAGAATCATTTTGGTTGGAAAAGACCTTTAAGATCAAGTGCAACTGCTAACCCAGCACTGCCAAGCCCACCACTAAACCATGTCCCCAAGCACCACATCTACACGCCTTTTAAATACCTCCAGGGATGGTGAGTCCCTGGGCAGCCAATGCTTGATAATCTTTTCAGTGAGTAATTTTTTCCTAATATCCAATCCAAACCTCTCCTGGTGCACGTGAGGCCATTTCCTCTCTTCCTATGACAGCTGGACTCTCTTTCCATCAAGAACAAAAGCAGTCCCATACCTTCTTGGGTGTGTCCTGTGCAGGTAAGTGATTCCTGGTTTGCAAAACCTGTCTCAGAAAAAGCAGCAGAGCCATAGGTGCTGACTGGCTGCATTTTCTCTCATCTGAACATCTGCAGGCATGCTTTTTGTCTTTTGGGGTTTGAAGATCTAGGATTCTAGGAAAATAAAAAGTTATTTTTTTGTACTTGTCTTTGTTCCCCCCACTCCTCCCTACCAAATATTTAGTCTACCAGTAAAAATCATCTGGTCATTCAAATCAGCTATAGGAAGTTCAAGACCATGGATGATAAATTGTATGCACCATCTCTAATTACTCTGTCATCTGTTTTCCCGTAAGTACTGGGCAATTTCAGCGAAGCCTTAAGTAGGGAACTCAAGTCACACTTCCTTATCACATGTGCACTGTGGTGTGTTTGCTTCTCTGAGATATAAGAGCTGCCATTTTTCCTGTAGCATCAACATTTCTTTTCAGTACATCCCTCCACCTCTTTCTCTTTCCCTCTCCTCTCTCTCTCTCACAGCACTTGGCAAGATTCTCCCTGACAAAATGTCCATCTGTAAAAAAATAAACAGAACAATAACACCTTGTAGGCATGATGTAAGTGTTGCTTGGGTTTTATTTTTGTATGGGTATTTATATATTTAATTAAATACAGTCCTGGCAGTTTTGTAATTGCTTAAGTATATTCTAACAAAAGCCTAACTGCTGAAGTGGGCAGAATTGCATGTTCCTTCATTTTTCTTGCTCTCCTTTAGCGTATTCTGTGCAGTGCAGCAATGAGTGTATGATTTACTATTGTCCTGGAACAATCTCTGCAAAAACTTACCTTAGATTCCCCTCCCTACCTCTGGCTGTTCATATGTGCAGATACACATTTTGTATCCAGACTGGTCCCCACGGAAGATCGTGGATCAAATTCATCCCTTGTCTATCTTCCTTGAAGCCACTGAAGTTTCACTGCTGTGGATGAGTTTAGCCCCATAGTGGTTCCAAGAGGAACAACCCTGAATGTATTCCCATCCGGACTGTGAAGCAGCAGATCAGACAGACAGATGGAATAAGAAACAGACAGGAAGAGAGAGGATTAGTTCTGAGAAGAAAAAATGGTGAATATTTCCGTGACTGAGCTAGGAACAAAGCAGTTCTGGGGGAAAAAAAAAAAGGAAAAAAAAAAAGAAAAGGAAATTCAGGGACTTGGAAGCAAATTGCAACTAATGAACTAGAAGTTACCAACGGGAAGAAAGTGCAAAGTTTCTCAAGCCTTACCCCTCTTGATGTTACCAGGGTCACCTGGCCAATGGATACAATCAGTGTGTGACTCCTGAAGATACCATACACTATAGAAAAAAATAAAAACTGCCCAGAAGTAAACTGCCCAGAAGTTTACTGCTGAACAGCCGTGATTCTAGAAAATAAATAACTCCCAGCCAGTAGCTGGTCAAACACAGGAACTGCGGGATGAAACTCAAATTAAAAGGTTTCACACATGGACTCATTACCAAAGACAGGCCCTTTGGTGCAAAGCCATTATGTAAGAGCAAATCTCCATGCTGAGATCAATGATACAGTTATTCCTGAAGCTTTGAGAAAAAAGTTCCTGTTCACAGGGCCTGCGATGACACTAACGAATGGACCTTGTCCTGAGGGAGAACTTGTCCTGTGCTCCAGGAGCTTTACATCAGGCCCAAAACTGCTGGGTTTATCATAGGCAAGCAAAGAATTATGAAGAAGCAGACCGACTCACCTTTTCCTTAAGAAAAGTTAAGCTTTGGTAACAAAGCCATTCCCTACTAATTCTCTGGATGATCTAACAATTTGTAACATTTTTTGATGTACTTTCCAGCCTTAATGTCATTCATGGCTATTTGTATAAAGATATAACAAAATAGTTTTTCTCCTTCCTTCCTTCCTTCCTTCCTTCCTTCCTTCCTTCCTTCCTTCCTTCCTGCCTTCCTTCCTTCCTTCCTTCCTTCCTTCCTTCCTTCCTTCCTTCCTTCCTTCCTTCCTTCCTTCCTTCCTTCCTTCCTTCCTTCCTTCCTTCCTTCCTTCCTTCCTTCCTTCCTCCCTTTCTCTCTTTCTTATTCTTTCTTTCTTTCTTTCTTTCTTTCTTTCTTTCTTTCTTTCTTTCTGTCTTTCTTTCTTTCTTTCTTTCTTTCTTCCTTTCTCGTTCTCCCTTTCTCCCTTTCTCTCTCTTTCTCTCTCTCTTTCTCTCTCTCTCTTTCTCTCTTTCTCTCTTTCTCTCTTTCTTTTGTTATTGTTGGATAATCAGAGATACCAAACAAATATCTGGAGGTTTTAGATCTCAAAGGCACTGAATACCCCAGAGAAAAATCATGTGAGATACTTTTAGAAAAGATCTCGTGGCGATTTTTTTAAGGAATAAGAATCAGACTAACCTTTTCATGTACATTAAGCAACAGTATTGATCTGCATACCTCTGGGGACAGTTTACAGGCAGGAGAGGTCAGGAAGAAATGCTTCGAGTTACGCAGCAGGGTGTTTAATGGGAGGAACTACAGGGAGATATTTGTTATTCACAAGTTCCTGGAAAAATCTCACTGACCTCTTCTGTACTTCTCCTCGGTGTAAAAATTCACATGGGGAATGAACCCAAAACAAAGCACCAGCTAAAACCATTCAGCCCGGGGTGGAATGGGAGAGGTCACCCAGCACAGGGTGAGTAACAGTTTTGAGTCCTAATGCTTCAAAGTTGGACTGAAAGTCCAAAATCTGCAGGCAAGGTACATTTTAAATTTCCAGGTATCCACTGCAGTATCGTGACTATAGATGTAAATTTATCTGCTAGTCAGTTTTGGAAATAGACTCTTCTTTCAGGAAACTAGAGCTGGAAAAAAGGAGCAGCAGCAACTGAACTATCTTTTCTCTAGATTCTGCTCTCTCTCTTCTAGTCTTTCCCCCAGAACATGTAAAAAATTGTGAAAAAAGCCAAAAAAATAACACACAGCCTTTTATGGGTATGCAGGCATGTGTTTGCATGCATGTGAAAGAGAGAGATGGGGAGAGGATTCCTGCCCCAGAAGTGTGATTAAATCCAAAGAAGGTTGATAAAGGATCTACTGTAGTAGGATGTATTAAAAAAGAGAGTTATTGTATCTTCCGAACTGATCAAGGTGATAAAGTAACTGATCACACTGAAGAACTGCTGGAACTGCACCCAATTCTACTCTATGAGTAAACAGAGTCCTGTGGCTCGTTCAAGAGGCTATAAATTTAAGCTTAGTATTTCAGGTCTATATCTAAAGAGTGACAGAACCTCATATCTCCTGATTCATCCAGAAAGAATGCATCATCTTTTTGTACCAATCTAATCAGGAACACTTTTGCCATGTCCATTTTTCTTTTTAAGTCAAAAAAGGCACAGAAGAGAGATTTAGTCCTTTTTTTTTTTTTTTCCCTTTTTCTTTTTTTTTTCTTTTTTTCTTTTTTTTTTTTCATCCTGGATATGGGGAAAATAAAACCAACCTAAGCCTCTGACACAGGTACCCTGACTATACATCTCACGGCGCAGCTCGTTTCAACCCTGTTCTTTAAGTACCATCTAGTGGCTAGAAATATATTTGCATGTCTTCTGGTTTGAGGTCTTCCGATTCAGTCTGATTTCTGTATCTTTTAGAGATGGACTAGTTTTATCATTTTCTGAAATGAAAGAAAAAGAAACACTCCTCAATTTATTATACTCCTATTTATTGAAAAGAAAAGAAAAGAAAACAAAATCTTCATGTCTTTTTATCCACCTTGTTTCAGTTCCATCAGGAGCACTGCAGTATTTAGTAACTTCAGAGGAAAAAAGGCACAGCTACATTTTTCTGGTGCCTTTTTTCCCCTTAAAAATAGAAAATAAATATCAATGCACAATCTTTTGTTTCCTCATGTTTAAAAAAAAAGAAAACAAACAAACAAAAAAAACCAACCCAAACCCCTTTTCATTAGGACTTCAAGACATACTGCTCTGAATATACATTTGAGAATTGGCCTTCAATTTCAGCCATTTATTACTTTTGAAAGTATTGCTCCATCTATCTGTCTGTCTTAAATTAGTATTTCTCTTAGTGTGTTCCCCTTCCCATATTGTCTGCCATCTGTTGTATGATCACTGAGAGATAATGCCTGGTTCGCTTGTTTGATTAGTTATCTTGCTTTCTGTTTCAGTGGACATTGGTTAAACGTACCCATGGTGTTGCTCCTCATGTATCAGCAAAGTTACACCACAAACAGGTAGAGGTGACCTCCTTCTTTCCACCAAATCCATGTGATTCTTTCTAGCATAAGGCTCCCAATCTCAGCAGCAGCCAGTCATTTTTAAATAATCATTTAGGAGAAAATAGGCATTTACAATTATATTAAATGAAAATGTTGCTTAAGGCACCTGTCTTCTCCCCTCATTACAGAGGGAAGCCATCAATGCAGGTCAGGTGTGTCTCCTGGACCGTGATTCAGTTCCTCTATGTCAACCTCCAGCACTGGTCAAGCTCCTCCCGGGCATGAAAGAGCCTCCAGGAAACGTGTCCTCTCCCTGACCAGAAGCCCAGGGACAGGGGGTAGTAACAGCAGCTCAGAGGGCATGAAATAAGGTAGCCTGAGTTGAGTCCTTGCATGCATAGGCTCTCTTTCTGTGCAGGGGAGACCAGCAAGCGCAGCCCATGGAACTAGGGGATGATGCTGCCTACCCAACAGCAGGCACGAGTACCACTTCAACACCTCCCTAGGAGCCACCAGCAGTGCTGACCAGCTCCTTAGTGGCTATAAAGATAGCTTAAACACCAGTGTGGGCAAAAACATCTCTGTCTGTCTAAATTCAAGAGTTTTGCTTATGCACACTGTCCCACTTAATACTTGAGTCAGCTAAAATTTGTCAAGACAAAGTCCACCACGGAAGGTTGTTAATTTCACCTTGCAAGTCTAACTGGCAAGTGATGTGAGAAAAATAAAGACAATAAAACATCTATCATTCTCACACTGCCTCAGCATGGGTTATTACCCTCTCAAAGTTTGTCCCCACAAACATTCAATTTGGTGTTTGTCACAAGTGATGGAGCAGGATCCCATAAAGAAGGTCCTGCTGCTGCTGAGAAATATTTCTGTCCCTGGTTCTCTGTCCAGATGCTTGTTCCCTCTCCCCCACACTGAGATTTCCAGCCAGATCTGCATGCAGCCATACTATAACTCTGGAGACACCAAGAATATGTGTATGGGAGGGATTCTTACACGACAGTATAAAAAAAGTAAATTAAATTCCTATCTAAGAAAAGCAGGAATCATTTAACTGCTTCCCATTTGACAAAATTTGGAGATCACCCTTTCTCTTGTTAGAATACTGCTCTTCCTGCTTATATCATATATCATAAATTGCTGCCTAATGTTGAGCTGTGAAGTTTCATCCTAGAAATTCTGCTGGAGACATTTTGACATGAGCACAAGATTTATTGCTGGGCAGCGAGTGGATCCGACATCTGTGATGACAGATACTCTTTTTTCAAATGAGCATAATGACACTGAAAGGAACAGGATCAACCTTAATGTCCCTGAAGTCTTTTCCTTTGAGCTGCAGGTGTACCCACACACAGATTTCTGAGGAATCCCCATCAGCAGAGGCGGCATCCTCACACGACGTTAGCGAGCAAGAAAAATGTAATGTATTTATCAGGCAAATGCGTCTTGCCCGCAGGGGTGGGGGCAGGAGGCTGTGATGGAGTCCTGGCCTGAAGCTAAACTAGTGGGGAGACCCCGGTCTTGCACTGGAAGATATCGCGCATCTGCACGCTAAAGCACATTTCTGTTATGTTACCCAGAGCGAATAGTTTATTACGTATCATTACCTCTGAACAACAGATAATCAATTTGGATGTGTCCTTATTTACCTGGACAAACAATGGAAGGCTCTGCAACTTAATGGCCTAACTGTTTGTTAGAACAAATAGACCTATTCGGCTCTGAGATCACAGTCAATCTGACGGTTTATAGCTGGGTGGTTTCTGCTTCCGAACTGTGAAACCCCGATTTGTTTCCAAGGTGTAAAATTAGCAGTAACATTTTCACGTGCTAACAGATAAGTCCCTTATTGAAACATATGACTGCACTTGCTCGCTGCAGAGTGAAAATAGCCCTGCTCAAAAACCCAGCACAAAGCCTCTGGCCCGCCTGAATTCCACCTAAGCCCTGATGTGATGCCAAGTGTGAACTGGCCCAGACACCGGCTGTCTGCACAAGAGTAAACTCCAGCCTCCTGAAGCAGGAGGTTTTCTGCTCATTATTAAATTACACTGTTTGTATACAGCTCTGTAGAGCGGCAATGGGGTGCTTGAACCGAACACGGGCATTTAAACTGGTAATTCTTCATCTCTGAAATGATTAGCCTTGCTAAATCATTCTGAATGCTGAAAAGGGGCGTTGAATCATGTCCCCCTGGTTGAGCAATACATTCCACATTGTAATGTCACCAATGTAAGTACGTACAAGGTTAAAAAATCAAAGGATATCTGATCTCAGACCTTTAGATATTAGAAACCAAAGGAGTCAGAACCAGCATACAAGGAAAGGAAAAACAAGAAAAAAATGCATTTTATCATATTAATGTATTGGCTTATTTTTTGTGATTAGGTGGGTAAACCAAACTAAACCCTTAGAAACAGGTAAATTCTGCAAATAGCAGAGTGGCCTTCATTTGGAGTTGAAGGTGGAGAAAGGAAACATCTGGCAAACGAAACAGGCTGTAGATGTAGCAATTCCAGTGAAAAGCATCAGGCCTGTAAATCTCCTTCTTGGCCAGCGTGGAATGAGTTGCTGTTTCCAGCACAAACATCACCTCATCCAGCAATATCCCAGCATTAATCTCCTTGAGAAACTTATTGGATTGGACATCTGAAGAAGACACTTACTAGGACACACAAGTATATATGTGGAGTATATGTTATAAGAAGATCCTTCAGAATATATAGTGATGTTCAAAGAGGGAGCTTCCAAGGGGCATGTGGATGTTTCCAGCACTCTCCGACCAGAGTTCAGCTGTACCCAGCTATGCCATTTTTTTGTACTCCTTTGCATTTTTCATTGCTTTTCCTTAATTTGACTATCTTTTCCTCCTTCCAGGGACTTCCTTCACGAGGAAAAGTTAATTAAACAGCAAAACCAGTGTAACGCCTCCCATCCTTTGGTTTAAAAGCCCAGTCTCTTTTAATCTCTCCACATAAAACAGGCTCTCTATTCCCCTTTTCATTTTAATAGTCCTTCTCTATACCCACTCTGTTTTGGATTTGCCTTTTCGTGGCCCTAAGTGCCTTCAAGTCCTGGTGGAAATTTTTTTTTGTACTTGCCTTTTTATACTCAGTTTCATCACTTTAATCACAGACATCACAAAAACAGTCAGCCCAGGTCTTCCTTTTTCTCAGTAATAACAGGTGGACTCTTTCTACTCAAATCAGAAATGGCTAGGTTAAAATTCCTCCAAAGCTTAAGAACGATATCACAGAACAGGTTCAAAAGGGATCCTATCAGCAACCCGAAGGAAAGATCCACATCCAACACAACATTTTGATAAAGTCCATTTACATTTTGGTTATCTTACTCTTATCTATGCTGAGATGGATTCCTTTCATTTAATAATTACTCCCACTTAAATAACAGGGATAGAATACAAATTGCTGAGTTGCGTGCTACTTAATCACCAACCTACAGAGAGCAAATATCTCCTTAGATACATCACAAGCACTTCAAGGAAGTTGTATTTGAGAAGTAAAACCTCACAAGATGCACAGAACACAACACACCAGTAGCTCTGGCTCAGACAGCAGCATCCTTGAACTGAAGATGCTTCATTGCCTTACTCCATTTCCAGTGAAACGCTTACCAACTCCTTTGAAAGTCTCCATCATCTAATAATAAAGCTAGTACACACTGGCACTTAGATTTTCCCATCACAGAGCTTTGAAGCACTCTGAATCAATGGTATTTTGCTTACACTTCTAAAGCCTTAGATATTTTTTTGTTTTCATTTCTTGACATAAGTGATCACAATTGTCAATCTTTTCTTGAGTTTTCAATTGAAGGTTTTCATCAAGTGGTAGTAAAAAATTCCACAGTGAATCCTTCTTATTATTATCATGATCACTAACATTACCATTGTCATTATCTGCCACAGATGTAAGTTCTTTAGCTTGTTTCACTAAGGCTTCTTGCCTCAGAATATCCGTGAGTGACAAAGGAAATGCTTGTATTTGTGGTCCTGTACAAACTTCCAGAAACAGTTTTGGACCAGGGTGCGATGAGGATTTATTCAGTTATTGCTAGGGATTCATCTTTAAATTAACTGTGCCTTTATAGTACTGAAATTCTGCTTTTTCATTAGTGACATAGCTTAATTGCTTCACAATCAGGGCAAAAAAAATTAGAAATAAGAAGGAGAAAGAAAAAAAGAAGAGTAGCCTGACTTAACCACATTAAGCAGCGTGGTGCAGAATGTAACTTAACAGTCCAGTGAACTGTCAGTGGCAGAAGTAATTGGAAATTGGTGGGATAGTTCTTCATGTGATGGGGATGGGAGTTTTTCATGCCTATTTTTAATGGGCAAATAGCTCTCAGGGCAGCTTCATATTCTGTCATTAATTTGTAAAGATCCTTTATAATGTAGAAAAGTTAAGATAGCAAAAAAAAAAAAATTCCAATTACATGTTTAATGACTTGGCATTTGTGGTAATGCTATCTAGCACTAATTCACCTGTTAGAAAACATTCTATCTTTTAGCCCCTGGGGTTAATAGAGTGCAAAAGCCTAGTCTTATCAGAGGGTGGGAGAAAAGTGATTAATTTTTTTCCTACAAATAAGAAAGAAAAGTAAGAATGACAAAATTGATTATAAGTTTTCAACTTGCTTTTAGAGCTTAGACTATTTATTAAATATCTTTTTAAAGAAAATAACAAACTTCTAATTGCTGGTGTCTCTCCAGGTCTCAGTATTCTGCAGAGAGCCATGGGGGTCCTCAGTCCCTCTGCAGCCAACGTAGGCACCCACCGGAATGAGGCATGCACCCATAGCATGTCACAGGGCTGCAGATCAAGGCCTGCCTGACTTCTGTATGGAAATGGGATCTGTAATAGAAAACATGTCTTGATCTGTCAATAGGTGGGTGGATGGATGGATGGATGGATGGATGGATGGATGGATGGATGGATTTATCCTCTCCTCAGCTGCATACTCATAGCTACACGGAAATCAACAGCAGATGCCTAAATGCAACTTAGAGCAGAATTCATTCTGCAACAGCGAGGAAATACTGTCTATGCAAACATCCATATTCACTTACATGTCTGTCTTTGACAGCCACTGCTGTATTTGCATCTCAACCTGGACAAAAGGCTAGTGAAGGCATTTGTAATGAGGCATTTTAAGAATCTGAATAGCCAGTACTGTAAATTGCATATTCTAACTGACTGCCCTGGTGTGAATTCCTGAGCCCGCTGAAAGGAAGAGAGGCAGGACTTACTCTGCTTATGCAACATCTTCCTTTGCTTAATACCAGATTTGTCTGTGTCAAGGCTAAACCAGGATTAGCAGCAGAAATACTAAATGATGTTTGAATTCATGCAGACCTGTCTAGGCCATGTAGAACACAGAGATACCAGTAATATCAAAAAAACCCCAAACCAAAACAAACAATTGTCATCAGTCCAATCTCTAAAACTAGGAGTTTCACATTAAAGATAAGTGCTGTCTAATGGCTGGAAAACAAGCTCAGAAATCAAGGCTTATCTCCCCTGTTCCTAACTCCGCTCATGGTTCATCTGTCAAGAGCTAATGAAGGCAGAATACTGAGCATCCACAATACTGAAATCCAGTGACTTCATCAGGAATTCTGTAACCTTGGGTTTTCTGAGCAGTCAGCCAGTATAACATCTTCCTGAGCCCTTTAGGGTCAATTAGGGTTCTGTCATTAACTTCAGCTGAAGAAGAAAACATTGACATTTATATTCCCTGTACATCAGCCCCCTCCCATCTGTGGCATTGAAACAACAAAACCCAGCACACCCTGAACAACTAGGATGTGTTTGGTGCTTAAGAGAACTAATGCCTGCAGTGTGCCCTTTAGTGAACTCGTGGTGATGGAGAAAACACACAAACCTCACCTCAGGGTGGAATTCACCTAATTTAACATCAGCTTATAAAAACTTTGTAGGTCATCTCGGTTCCTTTCACAATTTTTGGACAAAAACATGTTTGCAAACAGTTGTACATCCCAGACTCACACAATTACTGAATGTAAGTGGGGCTATACTGCTCTGAAATAATGCCAAGTCCAGAGTCCTGCACTTGGGACACAACAACCCCGTGCAGTGCTACAGGCTTGGAGGAGACTGGCTGGAGAGCTGTCAGGCAGAGAAGGACCTGGGGGTGTTGGGTGACTGCAGACTGAACATGAGCCAGCAGTGTGCCCTGGTGGCCAAGAAGGCCAATGGCATCCTGGCCTGTGTCAGAAATAGTGTGGCCAGTAGGTCTGGGGAGGGGATTGTGCCCCTGGACTCAGCATTGGTGAGGCTGCACCTGGAGTGCTGGGTCCAGTTCTGGGCCCCTCACCATCAGAAGGACATTGAGGTCCTGGAGCGAGTCCAGAGAAGGGCAACCAGGCTGGGGAAGGAGCTGGAGGGCAAATCCTATGAGGAACTGCTGAGGGAGCTGGGGATGTTTAGCCTTGAGAAGAGGAGGCTGAGGAAGGATCTTATCACTGCCTACAACTACCTGACAGGAGGTTGTAGGGAGGTGGGAGATGGTCTCTTCAGCCAGGTGACAGGAGGTAGGACAAGGGGAAATGGCACAAAGCTGGGCCAGGGCAGGTTCAGATTAGATGTTAGGAAAAAAAAATCACTGAAAGAGTTGTAAGGGCCTGGAACAGGCTGCCCAGGGAGGAGGTTGAGTCACCATCCCTGGATGTGTTTAACAGACAGGTAGATGATGTACTTCAGGGATATGGTTTAACATAGGACAGGAACAGTTGGACTTGATGATCTTAAAGGTGTTTCCCAACCTTGTGATTCTGTGATTCTGTGCAATGTTACTGTCTCCTTCCCTTGCCTCCAAACAAAGGTGAGGCTAGCCTGGACAAGGTAAAATCATGTATCCCAACATAGCAGTGTAATCTTAAAGAAATGCTCATTTGTTTGTGGCGTGAGGCCTTACTTGGATGCTACAAAAATGGACTCTTCTGTAAGATGGGTGAATGAATGAACAAATTATATTTTGTCCTTACTAGGATGGTCAAAACTTTGGTGGCTTTTTGGTTTTGGTGTGGTTTTCGTGGCTTTTTTTAAATAAAGTTGCTATTTTAATTGCTTCTTATTTGGAACAACCTAAAAGAGATGTTCAGCTACTTTGGGGAAGCATAGGGTGCAGGTGAAAATATGACCCACTCATATAAAAGAGTAAAACTTGTTTTCACTAAGTTAGTTGAAAGTGATGTGCCCTCATTCCCATGGCAAGGAACATTTCCTTTAGTGCAGCTGACAAGTTTTTCAAGGTGTTTCTGCACATCCTGTAGGGAAAGCAAATTGTCATCAAAATTGAAAATTCAGAATATGGTGGGGTTTTTTTTTTTCCCCTGAAGGTCCTTAGGGCTCTTGAAATGCTAAGTAGAAAACTGAGCTCAATGCATATGGAGGAGATTTTCATATTTTAAAAGACAGACAGAGTGTCAGCCGGCAGACGCAGCAACTCCAAGAATCTTCAAAAAGGCAGAAGCAGAAAAGTTTACTGCTTGTTCGGCGGACACATTATTTTACCCTGTGTTCTGCAGACTGAGAGGCAGATTGCCTAGGGTCAGAGGGTGACCCTGCCCTGCAGCACGAGCATTTTCCTTTTTTTTTTTTTTTTTTTTTTTTTAAAGTGCAAATTTACATTTGGCTGCAACCTGCCTTCTTAATGATGGATCAGCCTTTTGTGCAGGTATAAGCTCTGATTGATGGGGCATGGGGATAGGAGAGGAGCATGGAGAAAACAAGTTTATAAATTTGACATAAGATTTGAATCGCAGCAGGAACTCTGCCAGTCTCCGTAGGCATAAAATTGGACTGGCTGGAGATATGTACTGCATGTGTGATGTTTCAGCACTTATTGCTTTCATTATATCTTTACTTACTCAGTTAACAGACTACTGAACTTGCAAAATCTGGCAGACTGGGTTTTTTTTTAAACAAATTTTATGATGGAGATGGAGGGAGGAACTGGAAAAAAAACCCCTGAAAATTACATACCAGATCTTCATCTAGTGTAATCCAACATAATTTAATTGATTTCACTGGAGTTACACTGATTTTCTCTAGCTGATGACCTGACTCAGTAGTTTTGTTTTGCTTCAGCTTTTATTTTTTTTTCCCCTCTTCTGAACAGGCTGTGTTGACTTTTCATGTTTCCTATTATTATTATTATTATTATTATCCCTTCCCCTTCTTTGTTTGGGGAATTATACGGCTTATTGACTAAACAGCATTAGAAAACTAAAGTTAATGGGCCAGACTCTTCCCTAGTGCAACTTTATTGAGTTCAAGTTATATAGGGATGAATGAGTTCAGGGACTCCTCCAAAGACGGTTATTGCAGAGGCTGGTTCTATAATAAAAAGGAAGTCCACAGCTTTGTTGTCATTTCAATGGAAATGCAATGTTGCAAGAAGCCCAGTGCTTTCAGCTTCAGCTGATGTGATGAAGCCTCAGGGTACTGAGCACAAGAAGGTAGAATCACACCTTGTTTTAATGGTTTAGAACACATCCTTTAATACTATAAAGAATGGATTAAATAATACTCCTTCATGTCTACCTATTCCCTTGAGCACTCTGAGTTGTATGACCAAGCAGAATGGTCATCTTCTCCACCACCTCTCTATCAATGGCAAAAGAGGGATGATCCTAGTGACTGATACATCTGTCCTTGGAGCAAAGTGATGCTGTGAGGATTTAACTCCTTAAAATAGCAAAACCACAGCATCAGCCTGGATCTGTTCACGAGAGCATGCAGCAGTAGGACAAGGGGTAATGGTTTTAAACTTGAAAAGGGGAGATTTAGGTTGGGTATTAGGAAAAATGCCTTCAGTATGAGGGTGGTAGATCACTGGGACAGGTTGCCCAGAGAGGTAGTGGAGGGCCCATCCCTGGACAAATTCAAGGTCAGGTTTGATGGGGCTCTAAGCAACCTGATCTAGTGAAGATGTCCCTGCTCACTGCAGGGAGGTTGGACTAGGTGACCTCTAAAGGTCCCTTCCAACCTTACACAGTCTATGATTCTATCATCATGCTCAGTGAAAAGAGACTCTTATGAATGGGACAAGGAAAAAAAAAAAAAGAAAAAAGAAAAAGAAGTAAGTGTGTCCTAACCAGGATTTTTTTGGGACAAAATGCTGTCATGATTTTAGTGGAGCCAAACCCCTTTTTGCTGGTAAAGTGGAACACTATAAGACAGATTGAAGAAGTTGTTGGTGGTAATAGGAAAATATGGGCTGAATGTGTGAGGAGATGCCTACAAGTCCTGATTTGCTTTGGGTAGAAATGATGCTATTGTTGTGCTGGTACAGAAAGTTGGGGAAACAAAAACCTGTAAAGCTTGTTCAGTGGCAGTGTGGCTTATGGCACACACTATACTGTAAGAAAATACCATACCTTTTACTGCAGTATGTAGGAGGTATGGCCCGAGACAGCAAAGCACAGTAAAAATGGAGAAGGGTAGATGAATGCTTTCTCAGAGAACTCTAACCTAAAGCTTAGAGACATTAATTATGGAAAAATATAAAATCAGCTGGAGAATGATTAGGTCTTAGGTAATACATCATTCCATAAACCTAAGTTATTTGTACTCTGAGTTTTCAAATAGAACTTTATGCATGGCTTTGTGCTATCTGGATGAGAAACCACAGGGCCACCCTTGTGAGTGCCTCAACTCACTACAGGTGTATATGCTGTTGGCCAAACACTCTCAGAGTTTGGACGTTTGCTACCTGCTCCAGATGGTCTGAATGTTTTCTGAGCACATTACATGCACAGCTTTGTTCCAAGGATAGAAGTGTCAGAAAGGTCAATTTTTTTGGCCCAAATGATATTCCTAGGTTTGAATTTAACTCCAGATTAATGCATCCTTTCATACCTAACTACTGTTTCACACAGACACATTAAATATTCAGTACCTAAAGTATATGAATCAGTTACCTTTTAATATATCTATAAATAAAGGTAAAACATTCACTAGAGGAAAGGAAAGCTGTGTAATATTCTTAAACCCCATTTGCACCCATTTTTAAAGGAAGTAAGATGAACACTGTGTTAACCACCTCTCCACTGTGGTTCTGAACACCTGCCCATCATTGTGGTATCCAAACTGCAGAAACTCTCTCTGCCATACATCCAGCATGTAAAGTCTTTCTCGGGATATTACTAGAGGGAAAAAGGCAGTTGCCAATTCAGTTTTGTTCCAGTTCATTAGTGACTGAAAGTCATTACCATCTGACAGATGTACTAAGAGTTATGTATCGGTTTTAGTTGTCTCAGTCCCGTTTCTAGTGGACAGATGTCCACATTCAAAAAAGATGAAACAAAGTAAGTCTGACAACACAGCTACCTCCAGCAACTTTGCCGAAAGCCTCTGCCAAGAGTGTGGGACCTGGCTGAACATCTGAACTGATCAGTCCTCTCGCTTACTGTGGTAGTCCCACTAGCAGAAAACAGATGGTATATGAGGAAGCAATGCCATCCTCTGGAAGATGGCATATACTTCTTGGTAGGATTGAGAGGTTACATACTTCTCTGTGGCTATCAATCGAATATGGACTGCGAGTGATGGCTGCGGTGATACTTCTGCTGCAGAGCAAGAAAAATAGCTCCATTGCACCCAAAGAGATCTGTGTCAGCAGCAGAGCTCTCTACTGATACCACTGTTTTGTCGGTGCTTCACCTCATCAGGCCTCTGGGACCTGACAAACTATCAGACTGAAAAAGAGAAAAGGGATGGGGGATTTCAACACAAAAGCGAAGCAATGAAGAGTGTTGATACCACACTTGTTACAGGTTTTCTAGTTAAAAGAAAGGCAAAATATCCATGACTAACTAAATCTAGATTCAGCTAGCCAGTTTCTTATACTTTCCATGGAAGAAAACAAAACAAAACCCACAAAAACCAAACCAAAACACACACACACACACAAAAAAAAAACCCCAAACTACCCAACTTTGTAAATGCCTCCCTGCATTGGATTAAACTGATGTTTCAAGACGAAACATGCAGGTAAATGTTAGGCATTAGATGAATGTGTGGCTGTAGCAGAAAGCCAGGGCTTGTCCCACTGCCCCAGGAAGAAGGCAGGGCAGCCAGGATAGCCCCAGCCCTGGGCATTGAGCAGCCCCATGGTGATGGGCTGATGCTGGGCTAGGACACCAGCCCAAAAGGTGGGAGTTGGCTGAGTTGCCCATGGCTGGGCCAGGCAGGGCTGTGATGGAGCAGGAGACTGATAGCTATGGTCTTGCTGGGGAACCCCAAAATGGGGTTCTGGGCCATAATTAGGGGAGACTGGTCATAATAATTCCTCAGGTACCTCTCTGTGGTGGTTGAGCCCTGGCTAAAGGCCAGATACCCACCAAAATCAGTCTATTACTCCCCTTCTTAGTTGGACAGGGGAGAAAACATATATTCAGCACCTCAAGAGTCAAACTTGTTAATGACGTGGGCAAAACAGACTCAACACAGAGTGCAGAAGAGAAAGTTATCTAATTTATTACACCACACTTAAGAGAAAAAACAGTGAAAGAACCAGAGTCAGGAGTGCAACCAACAATCTTAAAACAAATGCAACCAGGCAAACACTTTCCCCCCACCACTCCCTCCTCAGCAGGCTTTAGTTAGAAGTTTGCTCCCTTCTTCCCTCCCAGTCGCAGCCCAGGAGGGGCAGGGACTGGGGAAAATGGGGGTCTCAGTAACACCTTCTCCCCACCCCTCCATTCTAAAGCAGACTTTCCTTTTAGCCATGATTTTGCTCCCTTCTTCCCCTCCTGCTCACAGCACGGGGGGAGTGGGGAGGGAGAGTGGGACTAGGAGATGGGGGCTTTAGTCAGTCCCTTGCCAGTTGGTTTCCTTCTCAGCCGGGATGGGGGCATCCATTCCACACAGCCTCCCCCTGCTGCACCGTAGGATCTCACCCATGAGAGCCAGTCCTCCACGAACTTTCTCCAAGGCAAATCTCTTCCCACTGGGCTTCATCTCTGCTCTGGCAGGCAGCAACAAATCACAGTGTCTCTCAGTCCCAGTCCTCCACGGGGCTATGATGCCTCCCCCAGCAAACCTGTTTGGCTCATCTCTGTAGGTTTCTTGTGCTGGCAGGGGCTCATCCCAACGTCAGTCACGGCATCTTCTCTATGTCTCCACCTGTTCCATCCAGCGTGGAGCCTCTCCACTGGCTGCAGATGGGCTCTCTGCCTCTTCCATGGGTCCTCTCCACTGGCTACTCCATGGGCTGCAGGGGCATCTCTCTCTCTGGCACCTGGGCACCTCCTCCCCCAGCCTTCCTGGCCTTTTGTGTCTGTCATCTGCAGCTACTTCTGAGTCTTTTTCTTCTATATGTGATTCTCAGAGGCACTATCAGAATGCAGGCTGGCAGAAGATTCCAGCAGCCATTTTCTGCAGCCCCTGGTCCTCACCCAACTATGCACAACTGTGACACTTTTGAAACTCTCAGTTTTAAAAGTTCCCACCCTTCTTCTGTTGGCATAATGAAGGTTAAGGTTTACTTCACAAAGCATTTGGAGCACCAGCAATCTTGGCACTCTGGTTTGCTTCAGAACTGCTCCCTCTACCGCCTATACATAGCTGCCTGTACACCATGTGTGCTAGTTCACTACTGGACTCCCTTCTCGAACATGCTTATTAGTCTTCAAGAAGAAACCCAAGAAGGGTTGCCAGGATAGTTTACTTACAGGTGTCCCCTGGATAGGCAATATGAGAACACGTGTGCTTGTCTGACACCCAGCAGTTGGAGTAGTCCTGCCAACAACATGTTTTCATGCCGTGCCTTAGATGCCACACTACGAAAAAACCTTCCCACAGGCTGAAAAACAACCTTACTTGTATCAGGCAATTTCAGCTTGAAAACACAGAGAGAAATAATCATGCCTTTTGTCCAAAGGTGTAGTCACTGAAGCCTAGAGAACAGATGGACCAAGTATTATTGCAGTGGGGATACTGATAGAACAGGCCACAGGGCCCAAGTCAAGACAGGTAAGATGCAAACCACATATAGTGATGATTCAGAGGCAAGAGCCCATGGCGGCTGTTTTTAGCAGTATTTATGTTGTCATGAATGCCAAGTGCCCTGAATGATGCACAGAAGTGGCAGCAGAGAGCAAATGCCCTTACCTAGCTTTGCATCTGCTCCATAGTTAGGCTTCAGCATGCTGCAGCAGTTGTACCAGTGCCACGTGTCGTACAGTCACTGCACCGCCACAGACACCTGTCACCTCCAGCAAGATCTGCGCCTATGGTGTAGGCAGTGATTCCCAGACTCATATACTATGTTCATCACCGTGTCTTCCAAGTACACTAGGATCTTGTCTCTATGGCAGTATTTGAAACCATACAAATATAGGGTTGCTTATATGAGAAAGTAGTATAAAACAACATTTGATTTAAATTAAATCTTTCTACAATTGTATTGTCCAAAATATATTTACTAAACATTTTTCTGCTCTTTTGCCTCCCACAGGCTTAATTTACTTACCTAATTAGACACGTTGGAATTGGAGAGAGTTTGGAGATACACTACTTCAGAAACCTTTTTAAGGCAAACATCAAAGGTCTTTGTATATTTTTCTCTTTACCCCCCTTTTCCCCCCCTCCACCCCACCCCCGGATAAATAAACAAAATTGCAGAATCACAGAATGGTAGTGGATGGAAGAGACCTCTGGAGATCATCTAGTCCAACCCTTCTGCTAAAGCAGGATCACCTAGAGCAGGCTACACAGAATAATATCCAGGTAGGCTGTGAATCTCTCCAGAGAAGGAGACTCCACAGCCTCTCTGAGCAGCCTGTCCCAGTGGTCTATGACCCGTGGAGTGAAGAGGTTTTTCCTCAAGTTCAGGGGGAATGTCCTGTGTTCCAGTTTGTGCCCATTGCCCCTCCTTCAATCACTGGGTACCACTGAGAACAGTCTGACCTCATCCTCTTGGCATCCACCCTTTAGGTATTTATAAGTATTGGTTAGATCCCTTCTCAGTCTTTTCTCCAGACTAGACTTGAATAATAAATTAAGAATGTCTCTGCAATGGTAAAATCAATGGTGAGATTATTTAACTGATACTAGCTCAATTAATTGAAAAAAGATCAACATTTTCCTGTCATAAAATAATACTAAACCATGTATACACATACGAATGCACTTGTCATTTGTGTACACACAGAGGTATACACTGCTTAGCTTTAAAATTGTGAGATTTATTTGTCTTTTAAATTTTTATAGCTTTATGTTTTACTTCTCCTCCACAGCCAAGAAGAACAATATGTTTGTTTATCTTTGTTATGGAAAGCAGAGCTTTTATGTAAAAAACTGGGCTGGAACCAAACTAACAAACAGAACCCATCAAAAATTATGAGGCAGGCAACAAATGAATGGCAGATGCCAAAGCCGTAGAAACTGTAAATGTGATCAAAAAGTGACAAATTAAGATAGAGAAAGCTAGATAAAAGATCCCTTTTTTTAAAAAAAAAAAGTTATTTTAACATCATCTGTGCAATGGAATTTGTTAATTCAATTATGTTTAAATTACACTTTGCACTCATGACACATGCCAGCTTGACTGTGCTAGAAAGTAAAGGCTCCAGTTTAGTGCTTTGTAGTTTGGGGTCATGGCCTTCTGTAATTTAATAGTTGTTTTGGTGAAAAAGAAGAAGAAAAAAAATCTCCTGATCACAGAATATGGGAGTAAAAAAAATAAACCAAAATAATGCTTCAGTAAAATAGTCCTTCTTTCTTTAAAAAAATCATTCTCCCCCACTTCTGCCTCATCCCCAATTGTGGCTGACTTGCAAGAGAAGAGGACTACCTAAGGACGTGTCCTTCCACACCCCCCTATTAACATTTCTTGCTGTGAAAACGGAAGAGAACATACCAGTTACTATTTTTTTAATGCACTGTTGTAGATTTGCTAGGCCGGGTTCTGGTGGAGGAGGGGCTGCAGGGATGTCTTTTGCCAGAAGCAGCCAGAAGCTTCCCCCAGGTCCCACAGAGCAAACACCATCCAGCTCAAGGCTGGAGTCCTTGCTGACTAAGGCCAAGCCCATCAGAGACAGTCACACTGTCTCTGGAAATCACAGTAGGATTAAAAAAAACATGCAAGCAGACACTTTTCGCCCCCAGAGAAGGGCGTGAGAAGATGTAAGAAACTGTGCAGGGACCAAGAGCAAGGACGTGCCCCAGGAGAGAAGGATGCCACGCTGCGCCATGGGATGCGCTGTGATCCTGTTGGAGCAAGCCTCTGCCAGCACTTGAAGCTGGTGGAGAGAGACAGAGACACAGAGATAAGAGAGAGAGAGACCCACACCTGAGCAGGTTTGCTGGAGGGGAGGGTGGGGGTAGTTGGGAGGGTGGGGGTAGTTGAGTCACAGCCATGGGGCACCAGGCTGGAGCAGTCTGGGCCTAAAAGACTGAAAGACATTCTGTGATTTATGACTGCACCCATAGCAGTGACCCGCGCTCGGGCAGCGGGGGAAGAGCTGAAGCCCTGTGGGAAAGGATTCACGTTTGGAGAAGTTTGTGGAGGACTGTCTCCCATGAGTGGGACCCCATGCTGGAGCAGGGGAAGGGTGTAAGGAATGACACACCCTGGCTAAGAAGGAAAACAGCTCTTGAGGAACTGACTGAAACCCTCATTCCCCCAGTCCCTGCCCCTCCCCATGCCACAATGCGGGGAAGAAGGGGACAAAAATCTGACTAAAGTGACATCTACTAAGAAGGGAGGTGCTTTAAGATCTGGCTGCACTTCTCATTACCTGACTGGTGTCACTGGGTGTGCAGTGTAATAGAGTTTTCTTGCCTTTATTCTGCGTTGAGTCTGTTCTGCCTGTGACACTGATTGCAGGATGATCTCTCCCTGTTCTTATTTTGACTCCTAAGCCTCTCAATATACATTTTCTCCCCTGTCCAGCTGGAAAGCAGAGCGATTGAGCTGCTTTGGTGGGCAACTGGCCTTCAGCCAGGCTCAAACCACCACGTGTGCAGTGCATTGTGGGAGAAAGTGCCTCTGCAGTGATGTTTCCTCAGGACTAACACTGCTGTATGTACAGTGATCTACACCAAAACACTGCTGTTTATATGTCAGTTCAGTAGTGTTCAGTTTTGGTATTTAAAAGGACCTGCAAGCCTTATTAGCCTCCAAAACACTACTGATTGTTTCAAACAATACTGTTACTTACAGTGTGTAAGCTATGGGTAATTTTTGATTGCCCGTGTCAGATGTGGAGTAATACTGCATACATAATTAGCAACAGATAGGAAATTATTTTCTTGTGTAAAAAAAAAAAAAAAGATTCTGTATTCTGTAAGGGATGCATATCAAGATCTTAAAGTAACTTCTGGAAAGCAGTAGTTTGTGCTTGTCTCATTTATACTGTCAAGTGTCATTTTTGTGTGAAGGGGGCTTAGGCCAGGTTTGTTTTCCTTTCAGTATGCTTGGATGTCCTGAGTTTGGCTGAGATAGCTAATTTTCTTTCTAGTAGCTGGTATAGTGCTGTGTTTTGGATTTAGTGGGAGAGTAATGTTGGTGACACACTGATGGTGTCAGCTATTGCTAGGTAGTGGCAGTGTCTACACCAATCTAAAAACTTGTCAGATTAGGGACAGGAGAGCACAGCCAGGATAGCTGACTTGGACTTGCTCCAGAGCAGGATATTCCTGATATTCTGGATCCTGGACAGGGATATTTCTGACCAGGTAAACATAAGGAAAAAACTTTTTCACTGTGAGGACATCACGATCCACAAACAGACTAATTTGGCAGAGGTTAAACCCCCTTGTGTTCCAACCAACCTCAGATTCATCTGGCGGGCTGAGGGTGGCTAAGCTTAACTCCTGAGTGAGGTTCAATTAGGTGTTTTATTGTGACCAGTTCTTTGTAGTTCTTAGAAATAGAATTCAGGCTTAAATGGAGTTAAGTCATTTTATTTGGCCCACAACAAGCTTGCAAGAGAAGGGGTGAAGAAAGTGGAAAAAGGGGAGAGAGAGACAGAGAAAGTGCAGTAGCTACTACCACAGATCTGTGACATCCCGTCAGTATGATGTCTTCAGGTCTGGTGGGGGAATGTTCCTCCCTGTCTTTGTTGGTCTTGCTGTTTTACAGTGTTATCTCATTCCGTAGTCATAAGTCCTTGCCACAGCCACACCTTCCACCTGGTGGTGGGACACATGCCCATTGCCATCTCCAGAGGGTCCCCAAAAATTTGAGGGAGTCAGAGGCCCCTCAGGAGGGTCTGAGCCCTCTCACACTTTGTCCTTCAGTTAACCCTGGACTTGGGCACATGTGCAGAGTACTTGGGCTACATGCTTTGAGATAAGCCAGTTTGAGATAAACAAGATGTATATCCATTCCTGACCTGTGGAATTTAGTTTGTTGGCTGGGTGTCATGAGGAAGAAGTTTTATGATGATTAAGAAAGAGGAAAGAGGGTGTTATGGTTATGGTGGTTGAGAGAGAAGAAAGAGAGCGGGGAGTATGGTTAAGAACCGGGGGGGGGGGGAGGGGGGGAGGGGCAGGAGTACAGTTCTCTAGACAATTGTTTAGGCATATCTCTAGTCCCTTAACAGAGAGTGACAGAGCACTGGAACAGACTGTCCAGAGAGGTTGTGGATTTGCCTTCTCTGGATACATCCAGAACCTACCTGGATGCATTTATGTGTGACCTAATCTAGGTGTTCCTGCTCTGGCAGAGGGGGTTGGACTAGATGATCTTTTGAGGTCCCTTCCAAGCCCTAAAGCTCTGTGATTCTGAGTGATGTTTTAGAGTTTTGTTTTGTTTCCTGCTGATCACTGATCACCCACTGCTGATGACAGCTGAAGCTTCAGGAAGAATGTAACAAATGAGTTAAAACCACTCCCAAATTTTGGTGAGACTCACAAATGAATCACAGCCATGAATTCGTAATCAACTTGCAACATCTGTGTCTGGCCCAGCACTGGCTGTGCACTGGCGTAAGGCAACTGACCCTTCTGCTCAGCATCCTTCAGAGGAGCCAGTAACAAAGAATCACAGAATTGTAGGGGTTGGAAGGGACCTGGAGAGATGGAGTCCAGCCATGATACAGCAGGTTCTTTAGGACAGGTTGCACATGCAGGTGTCCAGACGAGTCTTGAATATCTCCAGAGAAGAAGACTCCACAACCCCCCTGGGCAGGCTGTCCCAGGGCTCTGTCACCCTCGCTGTGAAGAAGTTCTTCTGCATATTGGTGTGGAACTTCCTGTACTCCAACTTGAGGCCATTGCCCCTTATCCTGTCCCCACAGACAACTAACTTGGAAATCACTTGGTGCATGACTACCCCTGGGGAAGCATAAGGTGCCTGGTCCGTATACCTCGTGGGTGTCCAAGACAGAGAAATGATTTGGAGATGAGGGATTTCAGCACAGCATGGAAACTCAAAGCCTGAGGGGAGGATGAGGCAGTGAATTGCGGGGAAGCTGAGCAGGAGTCAGAGCTTTGTCACCTTCAGACACATCATCTCGGGGGCTGCTAAGCGCATGGCCCACGCCTCTCTGCCCTCAGGTGTCACCCACGGCCGCCGGGCAGCAGCCATCTTGCCATGCCTCTCATGGAAGCCGCCATCTTGCTTGCCGTACAGCTGGCGGCAGCCATGCCGGTCAGTGAGCCCGCCCACTCGACTGACTGAGGTCGGCAGCCATCTTGATAAACGGCCATTACACTGTAAGGCGCTGGCGTCGCCGCTGCTTCCTCCCTTAAGCGAGATGGCGGCGGCGCATGCGCAGAGTGGAACGGCGCGGAAGGACCGAATCGGCGGGCCGGACGGCACCTATGTCCTGCAGCAGCCGCGGACGGCTTGGGGGCTGCTGAGGTAGCGGCGCCGGCAGCAGCAGCAGCTATGGGCGAGACTGAGAAGCTGTATTATGTGTACAGCTGCGACCTCGATATCAACGTGCAACTGAAGATGTGAGTGAGGGACGCCGGGGCTTGCAGCGTCCCTTCCGCTCCGCTGCGAGCGGTGTGGAGAGCGGCCCGGTGCCTGCCGTCTCGGGGAAACCTGGGCCGCCCGCCCGCTCAGCCGAGCCCCGAAGCTTGGCTTCCCCGCGGGGGCAGTCCGGTTAAGGGGGGTGCTGGCTCCGCTCCCGCGGTCCTTGCGGTAACTCTCGGATGTCGCCGCCTGCGTCCGTCGGGGCCGCGTCCCTGCCAGCGCTCTCCGCCTCCGAGCCGTGCCGGGGGAGGGGGCGGGCGAGGGGCGGTGGCGGCAGCGGGGCCGGAGCGGTGAGCTTCCCTTTAGCCGAGCTCCTAACCGGCGTGGCCTTGCGTCCTGCGGCGCGAGACGGCGCTTTGAGGCGGAGATTGTCACCGCTGACGTCCCTGATAACCTCTCGCCTCCTGTCACAGCTCCCCTCGGTGTTAGCAGAGCGCGATAAGGCGGCGACGCGCTTCCCGCCCCCCTCCCCCCCCCCCCCCCCCGGGGGCGATTGTTCTCACGCCCTTTCGAAAGCAAGTTGCTTTTAGTCGGGCCTCTTTCGTGTAGGGAGATCCAGGTGTGCTAGGAGTAAGCGTGTTCCTGACAGGGTGTGCGCCGCCACTCTTCTTGTGGCTTACCACGCACAGAGCTATCGGCTCGGTCAGGTGTTTATTTTCTTGATATTTCCCTGCACCGCAGCAGAGGAATGTTTGCATCCCTGACCCTAAAATGTAGTATGCTGCATCCCTGCTGCATCCCTGACTCTAAAATGTAGTATGCTGCATTAAGGTATCTTGCACTTTATCTTCTTTTTTTTTTTTTTAAAGTAACTTGGGAAAGCTTTTTTGGGGGCTGTTTAACTTCCAAATGGAAGCTGCTGTCAGCAGTCAGATGCACATGTCCCCTTTGCTAATTCATTCTGCCTAACAAAAACACAGTTAGAGTTTTGTTTTTGTGCTTCAGAGTGGATGTCATCCTGGAACTTCCTATGCAACTTTCTTGCAAGAAACTTATTCATCTAGTCTGAAGTGTTCTTGTGGTACTAAGAGGTTTTTGTTTGTTGGAATATTAATCTTTCATGTTTTCCACCAGAATGCTTCTTTTGTTTTCACAGAACATTCACAATCAAGGCATTTATATGTGCATGTTTTTTTCCTTGTGGAATAGCTGAGGCCTGAGAAATTCCATTAATTTTTAACTCTGCATTCTGCACACTGTAGCAGGGCTTTAACCAACTTTGATTTGAATAACCTGCTTAATTGAGCTTTGATTTGTTGATTTGAAGACTGGCTTTGTATGCCAGTCATATGTTTCACTATTTGAATCACATGTATGCTAGTATTTGTTTTATTTTTTTTAATAATAGCACCATGTGTCATCTCATTCTTTCTCTGATTAGGGTTGCTTTGTTTGATGCTGTCTGAGAATCTACAGGTTGTAGAAGAAGTTCTCAAATGAAATGACGAACAAATAATTCTTCCCTTCCCAGCTCTCTCTCCCCCGCCTCCTCCCCTCATCTCCTCCTTGTGCTTCCCCCTCCCACCCCCCCAAGCAGAATAGCAATAGGTTCTGTATTGTATCCTGCATTCCTCACTGATACTTGGATTTCACTATTGGCTAGTAATGCAAAGTGAGGATAGCCTTAGTGTGTAAGTAATCTAGTTAAAAAACGGAGAAGTAGGATAGAATTTTTACTAGGATAAAATAATTTCTGTTTGTTTTTACTGTTCCCCCTCTCTCCTTTCCTGCGTGCCATCTACCCCAGAGGAAGTTTGGAAGGGAAAAGAGAACAGAAGAGTTACAAAGCTCTTTTGGAGGACCCCATGCTGAAGTTCTCAGGACTGTATCAAGAAACTTGCTCTGACTTGTATGTAACCTGTCAGGTGTTTGCAGAAGGGAAGCCTCTTGCTCTTCCAGTCAGAACTTCCTACAAAGCTTTTAGCACTAGATGGAAGTAAGTGACTACCTTTAATTTCATATTCCTTTTGACTCCCTGGGCACCAAGTTATATAAACAACTCTTTGTGGGTTTTATTTGCATCAGAAAGATTTGTCTTCTGTTTTCTTCTTCGAATAACTTCTATTTCTCCAAGTCTCTATGTTAATGAGTGACAGCACAAAACCAACATTCTTGTGTAATGGGTAAGTAACAAGACTGCTGCTTGTGTGTTTGGGCATGGCTCACTACTTAAATCTGGGGCCTGGACTAGCACTCTTTCAAAGTCTTTACCAGAAATGCTGATCTTTGGTACTTAGTCATCAAACAAGAGTTTGGTATTCTTCATCTAGCCCTTCAGTCATGGTCATGACAAGTATTTGAATGGTTAAAGCCCCCAAGAGAATAGTCTCTCTGCCCTTAGGAATATATACACTAAGGAGAATCTGGATTGTGTAAAGCAGTGTGGAGTAACTTAGACTTCTGAAGCTTTATGACTAATAAGTGTTTCTCTGCAGCTGGAACGAATGGCTGAAGCTGCCTGTGAAGTACCCAGACTTGCCTCGCAATGCACAGGTAGCTCTGACCATCTGGGATGTGTATGGACCTGGTAAAGCAGTTCCTGTGGGAGGAACAACAGTCTCGCTCTTTGGGAAATATGGGTATACTGCTTTTTCTTCTATGGTACAGGTTTGAAGCTAGCTTCTGAGTAGTCAGATAGCAGTTGTTATGAGAGATTTTCTTCTGCATATTTTAAACCATCTGTTAATATATACAAGTTCAAAAAAACCCAGATACATACACGGGTTTGGGTTTTTTTTTCTTTGAGTGGAGCTTTTTACACACTACAGTGTTGTGTAAAAGAACCTACTCTTGTATAACATCACAGTGTAGAGGGTTTTAATTGTTATTTTTTTTTTGGATCTGTAAGCTCGGATTTTAAGGTAGCAAATGCTCAAATGCTGAAAACACTTTATTTTTGTAATACATGGAAGCCAGTACTGATGACTTCGTGTGATTGCTTGAGCTGGTGGCAGTAGGGCTGTTTATGCAGTATTGTTTATAAGGAATAAAGTGTGACTCAGTAAATAAGGAATTTTCAAAACAATCAATGATCCAGTAGCGGTTGGGTTTGGTGAACTTGTGGATCACAACAGTAAGATGGGAAGGACTGTGAGTGTGCTGTAAGGTGACTGTGTATCAAAAGGATATTGACTGAGTGTGAAGGGGACTGAAAAAAACCAAAGCAGCCAAAACCAAGAAACAGTTTAAGGAAAACTACAAGGCATTGGTACCTCTTGCAATTGATTGTCATCAAATACAGAATGGGGAGCAGCTCCCCATGAAAATAAGAGGAAAAGCTTTAGGTTTTAGAGTGAATCTTAATCTTTACATGATTCAACATCATGATGCTCTTGTGAAATGTGCAAACAACATGGAATGTGTGAACGGTCTAGAAGTATATGCATCAGGGACAATGTTGTATCCTCCTTCTCCTTCGATGTCCACTCAGCTGGGATATGTTCAGTTCTATATAAATCGTTTAAAAGAAGTTGCTCACCACTGAGAGTCTAAGGGAATCTTTATCCTTGAACATCTAGCAAATGTAAATGTGTGATGGAGGAGGAGAAAAGACTAATGGGGCCAAAGAAGGGGCTGTAGAAACAGTTTTCTAGTATATAACTTTGGAAAATTAGGAGAAAGCCTTTTTTGGTCTTGGCAGTGGATAAATAATAAGGCTAAACTGAAGTGCAGGAAAAGTTTACATTAGCATTATGAAACTGTTGTAATGACGCTTGAATGCAGAATGTTACTGTAGAGGGAGTTTGTGTCTTTGTCCTTGAAGACTATGTCTGCTTTGGCAAAAGAAATTGATACTGTTTTAGGGCAGGAGATTGAACTGGATCAATTGGACTGTAACCCAAAGAATTCTAGTAATTTTTTAAAGTATTAGAGGGCAGTTCATGGAAAAGCAACTTAGTTTTATTTCCAGCATGTGGGATCTGGGAAAAGTAGATGGTCAGAAAGTGGCAAATAATATCAGAAAGCAACAAATAATTTCAAAGTTTTGTGTTTACTTATAAATGGAACCCCCTGTAATAGTATTCCATGAAGTGATGAGTACATTAAAGGTTAGATGGTTCTTCTGATTGGTACTTCACACTTCTAATGGCTGACTCTGTAAGCATTCTGCTTTGTTGTATTACCAGAAGATGCTAAAGTTAAATGATCATCTCTCACTATCAATACTAAACAGTTGATTTTGGGCATCTTTCATAGGTGGACCAGCACAATTATGCAAGGGAGGCAGGGTTATGCAGAGGAAAAGTGTGGTCAGCTACCCTGCAAGGTTCTGTTCACTGCACAGTTTCAATTACAAATTCAATTTCAAGCACAGATGGAGAAAATGGGTGTGTTCAGGGTTGTGTTGGTTTTTTTTTTAAATTAGTTGTCAGTTCAGAAAGGTGTGTTTTATCATCTAACCTTCAGGTGAAACTTCTTCGGGTTTTAGTTGAATTGTTTTTCAGACAGACCAAAAGTCAGTATAGTAATTTGCAAGTCAAGAAGAATACTTTCTGCTTCATTACAAATAATAAAAATATGAAGGTCAAGCTCCGTCCTTCCTTTTCGTTTGTACCACCCCACTGACTTGGGGAATTACCCATTTTTCTTCCACTTGCCAAATAAGTTATCTCAGACTTAGTAAATTTCTTCTAAATTCCCTGTGCCAATAAAAATGAAGGCCGTAGAGGGCAGGAGGTACAAGGTGCTTTTGCAGCTCAGTTAAATTATGCATGGCAGTGCATGTTTGTTGGTTTGGCAAAGGAAGCTACTTTATTTTCCTGCAGCTGTTGCTGTGCTTTGATTCCTGACAGCTGTATTATTTTAAATTTACTGGAGCGATTCTGCTTTTTTTCCCCCCCTGCAGTATGTTCCGTCAAGGAATGCATGATTTGAAAGTCTGGCCCAACGTAGAAGCTGATGGCTCGGAGCCCACCAAAACTCCAGGGAGAACCAGCAGCACAGTCTCTGAAGATCAAATGAGTCGCTTGGCAAAGGTGATGGAATTGCAAGTAACCTTTGAGATGTATGTAAAAATCTTGCACTTTTGCTGGGGTGAAATGAAGGCAGGTTGTAACGATGACAGGCTGCTCATGTTTTGCTCTCATGCGACAGCTAACTTGCTGTAATCGCTTCACAGGACTTAACACAAAGGAGTATAATAGATAATACTCATTTGCTTCTGAGGTATTTTTTTAAAGCAGGAGATACGTTTTAGTATATGTAGCATTCTGTTGTAACAATTTAGCATCCTGCTTTCTAAAGAATCAAAATGTGAATGTGCCTTGAAGATGGTTGAAGCCGAAATTCCATCAGGTTCTGTATGAGCAGCTCTTAGCAGTAACTTCAGAGAACAGTCTGGTTTATTCCAGTAGCTGTCCTATAGATCTAAGGCTCTCTGGTGTTGTGTTCAGATGGGTGACATTCTGTCCAATGTAGAGGTGAGTAGAATTGAAAAAAAAAATCCTAACCCTGCAGTTTCATTTAAGCTTGTGAATATGCGTGTATATTAATATTTCCTTACCTCAGCTTGATAGTGGAGTGTTTTTTGGCCATCAAAACAACTTCTGAAACTAAAACATACTACTTCTTGAACTGTTTTTTCTATCTGATACCTCTCTTTTCAGGTAAGTATGTCCCAAGCTTGCCAAATCATTCAACCCATGTAGTATGCTCTTTTTCCTTAATCTTGGTCTCCTAGTTTTCAACTTCCCCTTTATACAACTCCCAGTGAAAGATAGGTCCAGTGCTATAAATGTGTCCATTTTCTCCTCTAGAAACTTAACCACAGCAGTAAACTTAACTTTCATTTAAGGTCTCTCTTATTAGTCTGTCATCTTGATTTTGTAATGGAAGACTCATAAAATCTGCTAGTGGTGGTGTCCCATTTCTTGGTCATAGTAGAATAAATCCCCTCTAGCCTAAAGAAGCTCTCAGAACTAAATACCAAGGCTTGTTTATAGTTGTCATACCCCACCAGGTGAGCAAACCAGAGAGGTTCAAAC
Organism: Hypotaenidia okinawae; assembly: GCA_027925045.1. Taxonomy (NCBI): domain Eukaryota; kingdom Metazoa; phylum Chordata; class Aves; order Gruiformes; family Rallidae; genus Hypotaenidia; species Hypotaenidia okinawae. The sequence continues at coordinate 6,353,009 of BSDF01000005.1, read as the reverse complement.
CTGTCTGCCCTGTCCCAGTAGAGTTAACCTTTGTTACCTGCTGCAGGGGCCAGGTTAACCCTCTTGACTGGTCTCTTGTAAGAACCACACCAGTGAGATTAGCTCCTGTAATCCTCTGGGCAATATTCAGGAGTAACCAGTTACTCAGGAGGTCCAAGCAAAGCAATGCTGAAAGCCTCTGAGGAAGAGGAGGGAATTCTTTAACATAGCAACATAATACAATCAGTAGACGTTAAGAAAACTGGAAATGCTGTTACTGTTATGTGTAGAGAATAAGGTTAGAAATTGAGAGAGAGAGAGAGAGATTGAGAAAGGATGGAAAAGAGAAAAAATGAGAAGACATGACCACCCAGGGATCCAGTGTAGATTGTCATGAAGTTGTAGTCCCTGGATGATGGGTGTGCTGGATGTTCTGAAACTGCATCTTTTATTCTCCCTGTACCCACTCTTCAGGTAGGCCAAGAAGGCCTTGCACAAATTCAGCGTTGGGTTGCAGAGTGTTCTGGAAATGAGTCAGTGGGGAATGGGGGTCCCAAGTGGTCATTTGACCCCCCTCCCCCCCAACTGGGCTAATGGAACAATGACCCTGTTCAGTGGCTTCACATAGGGTTTTAGCAAGAGGGTGCTCTGCCTCCGCGGGGCCCCGCTTGCCTATCACTGTTCTTTATTGGGTAAGGACTGGGCCCTGTTTATCAGGGTGGCTACTGGATGGGGGGCTGCCCTTGCAGGGTCAGTGTCCACATGGTTTATTGAGTAATGACCCCACCTAAGCATAATGTCCAGAGCGGCTGTCTTAGATCAAGTCTACAGGCCCTTCCAGCCTGTGGAGGGTGGAGGCGCTAGTCCAGCGCCCTTCAGGTGCTTGTAGGATAAAGCCCCTTGTAGAGATGAGAGCCAACCCACAAAACGGTACCTGCCTCTGCAGGTTCTGTTACCTTGCAAGACAGATTGTTTGAGACAAACCACTCATCCTGGTTCCTGCAAAACAGTATTTGGAGCAATACAGTAGTTGAGCACATGGTTACACGATCTAGGCAGTAGGCCTTTAAGAAAGGGCTTTAAAGAGTGTAGGCCTGCCTTTTCATATTAGTTTTGTTACACAAACGTGAACATATCCTACCATTGTGTTTTTCTCCTCTTTCTTCAGTCCCTTACTCTCCTTAGCTCAAGAAGTACGGATAAAGTATTTAATATTTGGGGCAGTTATAGCCTGTTACTTTTTGCATACAGGAAATGCGGGCTGAAAGCCTCTGAGGAAGGGAAGGGAATTCCTTAACATGGCAATGGAAGTTCTAGTTAATGGCTTAATCACTGCCCCCACCTCTTCCTCCTAAATATCTATTGCAGTATAGTAATTTCTGAAAGATGAGAGCATTTTCACTGATACTTTGTTGTGTTGATAGATAAAAACATTTTAAAATCATGTGACAGTGAAGTGAATAGGGCTTCTGGGAAGTGTGTCTATGAGAGCTTTCATTTCCTCAGCTGTTTGCACAGCGGATGAGGTTCTTGTGATTTATCATTCCTAAATAGCCATTGTTAGAGTGCAAACAGCTTCAGTTTCTTCTGTGACTTGCACATCAGTTGCTGAATGCCTCCTGATGCTACTGTATATGAGGCTATATTAAAATAGAGGTAGGAGAACTAGGATGAATTAAATGCAGGATGATTTTATAGGGAATTTGTATAAAACCAGTGAGTGGCTGCTGGAGGATTCACGTCCTTTTACCTTAAAGAATTGATACAACGGTAGGTTTCTCATTTCACATTCAGGCACTGTAAGGTTGTGCTTGTACAAAATGCCTGAATGTTGCCTGTAAAATTAGTGCTGATAAGAAAGATGGCTTTGCATCCTAGGGGTCATTGTAAATGCAGATTTTTTCCTCTGCTAAGGAATATTAATGGAAAGTGGAACACCTCAGCATGTTCAAAAATTTATGACTTCAAAATGTTTCTCCCATAAGAGGTGTCTTAATTCTACTTAAAGTACTCAAGTTCTTTTTGATCCATTTACTTGCCTGGCTGAATGACATGAAATCATAACAATACTGAGATAGTATCTAAAGGGATGCATCTTCTTTAGTAGCAAATGATTTAATGTTTCATTCGGTGAAGGGAATTCACTAGGTTCTTTCTTGCTTTAAGTATTAATTGAAGAGAAGGGCTCTTCATGTGTGTATATCTATGCCTACAGATCTCAGATCTTCTGGGTCTTGTATGCAGCCTAATGAGTTTCTGTATTGCACCTTTTTTCCTCTCTGTAAGGGAGGTTTGTAGCTTTAAGAGATTATTTTTCTGTAAAGTATACCAAATGAGTTTTTTCTTTATTGTTTAGTACAATGAACAAGAAAATGAAATAAGAATTTGTGACCAAAGCATCTAAATAATGTTTTTTTGCCAGGTCTTTCATATCTGCTATCCTAAATCTGTATGTCAGTGCTGGATGTGAATATATGGGATTTTGAAAATTTGGATGCATTGCTTTAAGGTAGTGGAAATAAGAGGGCTACTTCAAGTAAGAAAAAAAAAAACAACAAACAAAACTTGTGTTAGAAAAAGTTGAGGGAGTAATTCAGAAGTGGCTAAAATAGTGGATGTGTAAGGGCAGGGAATTTCTTCATTACTGAATATGAGAAGACCTTTTCCCATCTCAGGTATGACATTTGTGAATGTGTTAAGTGATGATGTCCAATCTGGACATAATTTGGGGTTGTAACTGGTCTACGTGCTGCTGGTTTTCTGCCTTTTGAAATATATTGTAAAGGCACATATGAGGCAAGGACCAAGTCCTGTGTTATCCTTTTAGTGCAGTCCTGGCACACTCTGTCTCTAATACTGCTGAGGTAGAATTTGATGGTCTGGCCACAGAGTGCAAGACAGTGGGGGAAAAAACTGCTCCTGTTTCTAATCCTGCTGGTGACAAATTGAAAACCCATTTTTTTGGGTTCTTTCAGTGGTTTGGTTGCATCCAGCATCCTGAAATGTTAACAAGGATTATACTTTGTCCCTCTGCCTTTTCTTTTCGTGTACTGTTCAGTTTCCAAAGCTTATTGAAGCCAATAGGAAGATTGGCTGCCCCAGAGTTTACTTGATACAAAAGAAACTGGGGTGGGGAAAGCCTTACTATATGCTGGAGTTAATACTCAGAAGTTGCAGTAGTTTTCCAAACTTTGCATCAAAATCTTCTGTCAAACTATGTACTGTGGTCTGAGGCTTAAAGAAGTGTTAGGTGAATCAGCTCCTTTAAGCAAACAACCTCACAGTCATTAGAGGGTTATGATTTTGTGTTTCATGGAACAAGTTGAGAACAAAGGGCATCTTATGCTCATGGCTAATTTATTATTTAGTGCTTCTTGAAATGGCCAGTTCATAGCAAATCTGGAAATAAGTTTAAAACAAAAGCAGGATTTCCCTTCTGAGTAGCTTTTTGGGTGCTTTTTAAATCGTGACTGCTTTTGGTTAGTCCTTTACTTTGGTAGAGCCAGTAACTGTAGTCGAGGTTTAATATTCAGTGGAAAACTTTAAGCCTTGTCTCCAGTAAATGTCGTAGGAACTAAGAATCAGAAAAGCAGCATTAGCATATTTTGAAATGAGCAGGTATTGGTGTTCAGAGCTAAATGTCATGCTTGCTTTCATAAACTCCTTTGAAGTTCATTCAGATCTTTAGAAGGCATGGAGGCCGTGGTGTGGGCTGTAGTGTATTCCAACTCTTCCTGATGTTTCCAAGAAAAGGAATTGGGAGTTTTGTTTCCTGCGTGGAGGTAGGAACCAGTATCTAAAATGTTTTTAACACTAGACCTAGGTGACTCCTCTTGTAGTGAGGAGCCCTGACCTGGACACAGTACTGGAGGTGCAGCCAATGCCGAGAGGCTGCAGTATAGAGGAAGCTGTAGTACTCTGACTTTTTTGCCTCAATCTTCATCAGCAAGAGCGGTAGTCACACTGCCCAGGTCACAGAACACAAAGGTAGGGAGTGGGAGAATGAAGAACTGTCTGCTGTAGTTGCACTCAGAGTTGTAGTCAACAGCTTGATCAGAGGGCTGGATCACTGGCAGTCTTCAGGGTCGGGTTGAGTGGAACTTTGGGCACACTGGGCTAGTGGTGTCCCTGCCTGTGGCAGGGGGTTGGAACTAGATGATTTTTAAGGTCCCTTCCAACCCAAACCATTCTCTGATTGTTTTTGTCACAGTCAGCAGCTAAACACTGTGCGTCTGTTCTGTCACATGTCCATCAATAGGAAGGGGAAGAGAACTGGAAAAGTAAAATTGAAAAAAGTATTGAGTTGAGATAAAGACAGTTCATCAGGTTAAGCCTCTCGCCTGCAGGCAGGTGTTTTCCAGGGAAGCACAGCTACATCTTATGTAATGGTGACTTGGGAAGACCAATGCCATCACTCCAAATGTCCCCTTCTTCCTTCTTCCCATGGCTTTGTATGTTGAGCGTGATGTGATATGGTATGGAATATCTCTTTGGTCAGTTAGGGTCACCTGTCCGTGTGTTAGCAGCACTGTTCTTGGCATAAATGCAAAATTTAGCCCCATACAAGCTACTGTGAAGAAAATAAGGTCTACCCCAACCAAAACCAGTATGCTGTGACCCAGAGAATAGTACAAACTCTTAACCAGCTTTCTTCACAGTGATAGCTATCTATTTATCTGTCTGTCTACCTATCTATCATGGTGAACTGCCAAAGTGTAGTGTAGGTATATGACAAACAGCAGCTCCCAATATATAGCAAGTCTTAAGTCTTCTGAGTGCTTTTCTTTGTGTAACCTCAACTCCAACTCAGTATGGAAGAAGTAGGCTGTTGCGTATCTTGTGTTCTCCTACATGCGTACTGTGTTCTGTTCACACACTGTCTTGTACTCTGGATGTATTGTTTGTCCTGTGACTGGTCAGCTGGGCAAGAAATGGCAGTTGGTGTGACTGTGTGCTCTGTTCAAATTTAAATGTGTGTGGGCTGGTTGGCCACAGAGTAAAGCTTACAAAGTAGTGTTTGTGCAACCCTTCCCTTAATAGGTAAGATTTTGAGGGTCTAATCACTAGTAACTTTTGCAGCCAGATACTGGTTTCTTTGAAACATGAAAGAAGTTTGTCTTTTCATCCCTTTGCATGTCGTCTTACATACTGCAGGAGCTACTGATTTTTTTGATGAATGCTTGTGAATTCTTAGGAGCCAAAAACATGGATAGTTTTCATACTTCTGGGGTCTTCTGCTGAAATTGTTATAATGCCTTGTGTGTTAGTGCATCCAAACTCAGAAGTAGCAGGCTTATATGTTATTTATCTTTTCTTCCACTCCTCTACTGTTAGACCTTTAAACCACTCAACTTCCTTGCTATTTTAAAGCAGTATGTAGAGGTAGGAATAGAACTTGTGCTACTTTACAGATGACTAAAAAGGGAGAACAAGCTCTCCTCAGCTGATGGTGTGTAAGTCCCAATCTGAAAATTAGTTTAGGTAAGGCTACTAAGGTCAAAATAAGTCAATTTGGATAGTTTTTGAAATGCCTTCTTTTTTTGTTTTTTGAGGGGGGGCAGGGCTTGGTAAGTACTACTATATAAAAGTATACTTACAAAAAAGGAAATATGTTACATGACTATGCTTAAATACAGGTTCCTGCTTTTAAGGTCTTCAGAATGTGAAGGTGATGTGCTTGGAATGCATTTTTGGTCTTTGCTCTGTCTGGCGTTTCAGAGATTAGAATTATTTTTATGGCATGGCTTAGCTCTTTACAAGTATCTACTCTGTGTGTACTATACAAGTAGTTTTTCCAGTCCCTTTATTTTTTCCCCTAATTTCATGCCTCTGTTAAATTACAACTTTGGTAATCTTTCTTGTGCTCTGAGCACTTTAAATGTTACCATTGTGTTTTTTCATGCAGCTCACTAAGTCTCATCGGCAAGGTCACATGGTGAAAGTGGACTGGCTGGACAGGCTGACCTTTAGAGAAATAGAAATGATCAATGAGGTAAGCTTTTGTACATCGCATTTGTAACTTTTTTGTGGGGTTCTTGCTTTGCTTGCTTAGGAGACTTAACTCTAAGCACTTAGCTCATTTTAATCTGACTGCTAGTGTATATGATAAAAGTGTATATATAAAAATAATTCTTCAAGCTTCAAAAGTTGATTTTACTTTAGGAATAATGAGAACCATAGAGTCATGGAATGGTTTGAGTTGGAAGGGGCATTCTAGGTCATACAGCCCAACCCTCCTGCAATACCCAGGGACATCTTCAAATTGATCAGGTTGCTCAGCCCCCCATCCAACCTGATCTTCAATGTTTCCAAGGATGGGGCATCTACCACCTTTCTGGGCAACCTGTGCCAGTGTTTCACCACCCTCATCATAAAACATTTCTACTCTGAATCTACCTTCTTTCAGTTTAATCCCATTTCTCCTTGTCCTGTCACTGCACTGCCTGATAAGTAGTCCCTCTCCATCTTTTCTGTAGGCTCCTTTTGGTACTGGAAGGCTGCTATAAGGTGTTACAGAGCCTTCTCCTTCTCCAGGCTGAATAAGCCCAACTCTCTCAGCCTGTCTTCATAGTAGAGGTGCTCCAGCCCTCTGATGATCTTTGTGGCCTTCTCTGGACTTGCTCCAACAGCTCCATGTCTGTCTTTCTCCTGGGGACTGCAGAGCTGGACACAGAACTGTAGGTGGGGTCTCACCAGATTAAAGTAGAGAGACAGAATACCTTCCCTTAATCTGCTGGTCATGCTGCTTTTGATGCAGCCCAGGATATGGTTGACTTTCTGGGCTGCAGGGACTCATATTAAGCTCCTCATCCACTGGAACAGGCAGCTGTTGTGCAAGGTTGCAGTTTCAAAGTGAACTTGAACACAAAAAATGTAATTTAAAGTTAATTTGGAATAACTTGAAACAAGTGCTGTTGAAACAAACGCTATGATTTAGGTTGTGATGGGTAGCATTTTGGACATGCAGGCTGTTCCTGGGTTTTGGACCTGTTTGGCTTTATTGATGTAGATTTTGGGTGCTGAGGGGAAAAAAAATACAAGATTTTAATAAATATTTTAAAAAAAAATCTGGTAGTTAAATACCTGGATGAGGTGTTACCCCTCATTGAGCAAGATCATCCCCATACTGTCAACTGGTTATATTCATATTGCACAAGAGAACAGTCGGTTTCTGCTTTACGCCCTGAGATTCTTGTTGTCTTACTTACAATAAGATCTCTGGGAATCAGATTCTGTTTGAACTTAAAATTTGGACTTTCATAAACACTGCTGATTTTTTTTTTAATGACTCTGCCTATCACATTTTTTCTCTTTATTTTCTGTAGAACTGCAGAGAACAAAAACTCTGATTCGTAGAGCTGTGCCTTAAATGCAGAACCACTTTACCTGTAATGGAAAGTCAATCCACTATTAATGCATGAAATGAACTTGAGTTGCCTGTTGTTAAATGGTATAGGGGATGCTGATTTTCTGTATTAAATGTAGGTTCCTGATGGTGGTTGTGTAACTTCATTCTTGTTGCCCACATAGATTTTCAAATTCTAAGCACTTCTTTCTAGTTAAAGCATTTCAAAAGTTCATTTATGGGCAAATCTTCCTGTGAATGTGAATGAGCTGCAAATCTAATCTTGTAGTCCAAGTTTAAATTGTCTCTTCTATGATTCTACTAAAACAATGATACTTTTCAGGTCTTCTGGTTTTTGACTTTGACACATGCAAATGTGTTTTAATGTTTAAAAAAAAACCCAAAGCACAAAAAATCCCAGCTGTCAGCTGGTTATTCTTCATTGCCTTTTTCCAGACCTTTAGTCCACAGTTTCAAACCACAGATGAAAACAATGTTATTTTGTCTATATCATGTGGATGTTTAGCATGAAGTGGGAATGTGAGGAAGTAAAAATGTCAGGAGGAAGGTGATACGCTCTTAAGTAGTGCTATTAAATGCTTAACTGTATAATTGCTATAACAACTGATAATCTAATTAATCAGTTACAACACAAAGGAAGTAATGCTGTACTGAGAATGTTGAAGATTGATGCCCTTTGGTATTTGATACACATCTGTGGTGCTTCTCTTCTCAGAGGGAAAAACGAAGTTCTAATTTTATGTACCTGATGATTGAATTCCGTTGCGTCAAGTGTGATGATAAAGAATATGGAATAGTTTACTACGAAAAGGTATGTGCCTTGCAGGCTTTATGGTTGTCTTTAAAAAGCAACATATGCATCTAAAATGGATAGGTTTTTCTGCTGAGGTGACACGCTCTGATGCAGGGTGGCGGCAGACAGCTGTCAGTGGCAACTGTTTATGCACACACAAATCAAACAGTACAGATGCAACGAGATTGCAGAAAGTCAATCATTTATGTAATACGCTTCAAGATTACAGAGTTTAGTAAGTGTGACTGGTGAAGAACTTTTAGATTTACAGTTCCTTCAAGTCACACGGCACTACTTTTGGAGTAGCTGCATGTAGAATTATCTGTTACATCAAGAAGAAATGCACTATATTGATTGCTAACTGTACAAAAGATAAGTTACTAAAACTGCACAGGAGCTCTGCTGGTGAGCATTGTCTCTTAAAATGAACAAAGCTGTAGTCTTTCATGCTGAAAATGCTTTGGATGGGAATTAAGTAAAAGACTTTGAATGCCTTGCATCTTTTCTTGCTGTTTACAGAACAGTTTTCCAAAGCAGTGCCCTTTTTGAGCTCAAATTTGAGGGAGGAATTAACAGGGAGCATAACAGACGATTAGCGTGGCTCTGGAAAGCATCATCAGTACTTTTATGGACACAAGTATTACAGAAAGACCCACAAAAAAACCCAACACTACCTGTCAGTAGTTACCTGTTAAAAAATTCAGCATGTTTAGATTCATATGAATTCAGAAAGTTACTCAGTAATGCAGTTTTGTGGCAAAGAAGGTAGAAAAAGAGATTGGAGCCCTATTGAGAACAGTGTCCATAACTTTAGGCAGCGTCTGTTCTGTGAATTAAAAAACCCCTGTAATTAACAGAATTATGTGATTCACAGAAAATGTGAACAGAATGTACAGTACATTAAAGGTATTTCTGTTTATGTGATGATATTATCAGTTCATTTGGACCACAGATTTGTGGTCTAACTTAAGATTCTAGAAGAAGTTAGTAAAAAGTACAGTAATAGAGTGTAAAAAGGATTCCACATAGTTGAGGTTGGGGGGTGATGTCTGGGTAGTTTTTCTGGTTTGTTTTGGGGAGGGAATTTTTGTTGGGGTGTGTGTGGTTGGTGTTTGGGTCAGAGGGCTGTTCTTGGTGGTTGTGGTTTCTGGTTTTGTTTTGTTTGTGTGTTTGTTTTAAACTTTTATTATGCAGTAAGGGGTTCTTGGTAAAACATTACAGAAAAACTTAAAGCTTGTTTAAAATCTCTTAAAAAACAGAGATCAAAGTTGAAAAAGAAAACAAAATGGTGAAACTCTTTACAGGTGCCTAGGTAAAAGCTTTCCTAGCTTCCTGCATGAGGATCCAGGCAGGTCTTTAGTATTTCTTTTGGCGGCTTGTAGCTGACAACAGGATCTCTCCCCACCTTTTCATGTCTTTTTACCTTTAGAATAGCTTGTTTTGTAGTGCTTCTACTGACTGCTTCTAGAACCAGCTCTTGTTAGAGGATCATGCTGTTACTGAAAATCTCTTGTTACATATCAGAATGAAGCCTACCGTGTGTCAGATTTCTCTGTGGAACAAAATAAAGTTACTTAGTTCTGTGACAATCAAGGAAATATTATAATGGAATATGACCAAAATCTTGAGACACTTTACTAACTTTTTTTTGTTCCATTAGACTGTGCTGTACGTGTCACAGACTGCTGAGCTTGGCTACCGTGCGACTTTGTGTCCTCTTGACTCTTTTATTTTTATAGTTGAATGTGACATTCCTAAAAATTACTACTTTCCCTCACCTCCAGAAAACTACCATTATAGATGAATTATTCCATATTTGCACACATATTTTTTGGTGTCATCATTATGGGTTTACAGATGTGCAGTGTGAGGGAAAGAAGCTTCTGACTTCAAGCATGCATCCATTTTCTTCTAACAGATGTTAGCAAGTTAAAATGCATGGAACGAAATAACTATGAATAGTCTGCTCTTGAGGAAGTAATTGAATGGGTAATAGCACATACGAAAGCTATAACTAACTTCAGTTTGAGGGATTTGTTGTTATTAAGTAGCTTTTCAACAGGTTCTTGACCTTTTTTCTGGCAGCAGCAGGGAACTACATAAATTAGTGCCTGTCTTCACAGTTTTGTCATGCTTCCAATTACAGCGTACAGTATACACATCGGGCATCACCAATCCAGTGTATTGAGCCTAATGAAAGTAGGTTCTGTTGTCACCTGCCTGTGACCGATAGTCGAAGTGGAGATTACTTGTCACAGGCTTGTTGATAAATTTGTTTTCAAGTGTTTACAGAGAACTAGCCTGTTAAACAGTGGCTGATAGAATTTGAGGTTCTTTGACTCAACATTCAATTACAATGAAGTGAAGTGGCAGCTCTTCCCGTGGGCTTTGTTAACTTAATTTTAATGCAGTATTCGAGACGTGAAGGATAGCAGTCTGCTGGTAATGAGAGCATCGCTGCTGGTTCTCCATTTAGGTAAAAATTCAGTGTGACTTTCCAAGTGCAGATAACACTAGCACTTACAATTAATGTGGTTTTGTGCAGTTTTCATAGAAGCTTCATTTGAATAAATATATTGGATTGCACTGCTGCATCCAGTTTATTTTAAAAATAAAAAAGTCTGTTTATCAGGGCCTTTTTCATGGCTTGAAAGAAAGAAAAACTTGTGTCTACAGCATTGGGGGTCCATTTACTTTTTCTGTGGGAAAAGTTGCATCCCATTGGTGTTACCTGAGATGATGTTCTGATTAAAGAGTAAGATAAATAGAATTTCCTTATTGCATATAAAACCGATCTTCAGGAAAGTACAGAAGAACTTTGCTAGTTCAGAAAATCCTTAAATCTTTCTCCCTTTTGTAACCGGATGTAAGGTCACACATGCTGACCTTAATGTAATTAAATACTTCTAAAACTCTAACACAGTAGTTGAAAGCACATTAATGCTGCTTAGTATACGTGTTGCTTTTGTTTTCCAGTGACATGACAGGAAGTAACCTGAGGTTCTGGCTGTGCTAGCAAGTGATGCAGCCAAGAGGGACAGATGTGAAGTTATTTCTGAAAGCCCGGTGTCTGCAATGCATTCTTACACTTGGGACTAGCTTTAGTCAGGTCCCATGGACTGAATTACTGCAGGCAATTGGAGGATATTAGGTGTTTGTAAAACTTCCATGCTATGAACCAAAGCTCACTAGATGGGGATGATAAGGAGAGACACTCCAAAAGTATACTTGAAACCAAACTCAAATCCCACTTCAGAGTTGAGGCTCAGACATTGGTTTGGTTTAGTAAGTTTGTGTGATCATGGGCACAGTGATCCATGTGATTCTCCCTGAGTAAAGGAGAGAATTAGAGCTGTGTCTTAATCTAGTTGAAAGTCAAACAGCTGACATCCTTCATAGGCAACCAAATGTCTTTGTACTTTCTTGAGGATTTCACAAAACAATTCTTAGAATGTAACTTGTACCAGGAATGCTTTGGGAAAACTTGGTTTCATTCCGAGCTTTGGTTGAAGCATAAAGCTTTGTTGTGAACCACAGAGGGAACAAAGTTTTCCTGGTGCTTGAGCTGGGTAACCAGGGCTTTTTGCTTTAATCTGGCTTCATTAAAGATCAGTCATAAAAATATTCATTTTGAAAGGTTAATAAAGACAGTTGTCTGCAGTGAGTTTGGAAATCCTTCCTTTAATGCCAGTCTTGGAAAAAGTGCTCAAACTTGTTTTTAAAAATGGTTATCAAAACTTTGACATTAGTAACTTGAAGGCTTTATTTGTTTTAATTTTAGTTTTCTGAGTAAGCTCAGTTTAGTAAGTTGAGTAAGCTCAAACTTGGTTTTAAAAATGGTTATCAAAACTTTGACATTAGTAACTTGAAGGCTTTATTTGTTTTAATTTTAGTTTTCTGAGTAAGCAGATTTTAGGCAATTGGGCTTTTGTCGTTCTCATCCTAATAAGTATTGAGTAGGCAATAGCTATCTTAGGCTTTTAATCATGGCACAGGTGCTCATTTTTTACCAGCCTATAAAGTTTTGTCCAGCTCCCTACTTTTACATGTATTTTATCTGAATGTTTTCACTGGGAGAACTATGTAGTAGTATGGGGGTTACTATGCTTACCCACATGGGTTATGAATATTTTAAGTGCCTTCTTAGGAGTTTGAATATTTGTTAGTTGCTAGTGAACCTACTCCTGGGTTAAGTTTTTCCTGCAGCACTTTCATGTGAAGGGTCTAAACAGAGTGGAAGTTCATTTGTGACTAGGATGCTGGTTTTGATTAGGAAGATAACCAGTTAGCGGATACAAATCAGTCTGCCATCTCTTGTCATCAGATGTGTTTATTTTCAGAAGGATTCCCTCCCCTCTAATAGTTCTAATTAAAAAAAGGACTTTGTAATACTACTATAACATGATAGGAAAGTTCTGTTTTATCAGGTGGCAAAGGTTTTAGTACCTGCCAGTGCTCATCTGTCAGTCTGGCTCTTGCTCAGTTCAGTCTGTTACATTGATGCGGTACCGTTTTGTTTTTTGAAGTGTTGATGTGTCAAAAAAACCTTAATTTGGAGATGAAATTTACTCCAAAGTAAATGAGAACAAACTAAATATAAATATAGCACATATTAAGCTGGTGATGTCTTATTTTTTTACTCTTTTATGCTGTCTTTTAAGTGAAATACTCTTCCATTGATTGTCAGTTAATGCTTAGTTACACTTCTAAGGTAAAAAACCAAGCAAAACCCAGACAGCAGGGTGTGACTGGAAGAGGGAGATAGGCTTGCTGTTCCTGTCATGGTGTTAGGCTTTGTAATGTTTTCCTTCTGTCTTGTTCAAACCAGAAACTTTTAGCTTATCCCTTACCCATCAGCAGGGTAGAACCTGCCAAGTCAACTAGGAGGCTCCTGTCATACGGCTTCAGAGCAGCACAGCATGGAAGAGACTGCCGTGCTCCATGTAGAGCCTGTGATAGATAGGCACACTTGGGCCTTCCTAGAGCTGTGTTTCAGGCAGCCTGTATGCTGAACTATGATGAGATATTTTCTGCAGTATGGTTGTTACCTCTAGGAAATGATTTGGTACTAGCAGAAATACAGACCCTGAATTGATACCTCTTTCTGCTTCCATGAGGAACACATGTAATGATAAAGGCAAATTTCTCCACTCCCTTGCCTGAGTGCCAGCATGATAGTGAGTTGCCAGGATGTATCTCCTTGGGTGAACATTCACATGTCTGGCCATGTTGTTTATCATCTGGAAAAAACTAATGAGAAAAAAAAAATCCCATTTTTTATTTCCCGTTCTCCCCTCTTTACCTATCAAAAGTCAGCAAGGTGCAGTTGCATCATTCTTTCACTGTCAGATAATTCGTAGTACATTAATTTTATTTTCTAAAACTTGAGATTTTTAATACACTTTTAACTTTTTTTCATTCAGGATGGTGATGAGTCATCTCCAATTTTAACAAGTTCTGAAATTGTTAAAATTCCAGATCCACAGATGTCTATGGTAAGCAGTGTTCTATGTAATGCAGTCTGTATTACAGTATTTTTGTTGAAGTTTTCATAAATGGAGGCAAAAGTTTGCCTGTGTTGTTGTCTCTAATATTCCAGTGGAAAGATATCTTGTACCTGTTGAGAAATATCAGTGGGTTTGACTTTATTTTAATGTGTGGTTTGTTTTTTTTTTTTTTTTACCTGCTGTTAGATTAAAATACATTAATTGATGTAATGCTTATGTTCATCTCCTCCTTTCCCATACCTAATGTGCTTGCTTCTAAGGTCTAGGAGGGCAGAGAAGGGGGATTGTTGGCAAAAGTGGTTAGAGGGTGGAAGTGTATGGTAAGAGGGAGCTGAGGAAAAGAAATTTAGAGGAAGGTGCAGTAACTTTTGGTCACTTCATCTGTTAAAATATTTTCTCCCTACACTCTCTTGTATGTTGTCTTTCATGTAGACAGTGCCTAAGTACAGTTCTAGAAAAGATTTCCATTATTGTGGATGCCAATTCAGTGGGACTGGTATTGGCAGCTTTGGGAACCTTAATGTAAGTGGGCTTCTACTGGCAACACTGTTTGAGCACTGTGTCTAACACTGCAAGAGCAAGTCTGACAACGCTGAAAACTGCCTTGGCTGCTGAAATCTCGTTGGCACTGTGGCTCCTATTGTGGCTCCTACTGTTGCTAACATGGCATTAACAGTGGGGAAAACTTTTTGGAAAGTTTTTCTTGTGTATGAAGCTTTATACTGCAAACATCCTAAAAATGTTTATAAGTAGCTAGCACGTTTGAGTGCTGTCTGAATCACAGATGTGTTGACTGAGACGCTTGCATTTTGCAGCAGTTCACTAAAAAAGGCAAGATAGGGTTTGTAAATTGTGTGAAGTGAAAAAACCACAAAAACCTACACACAAAAAAACCCAGCAAAATCCCCAGCAAACCTCCACACATTACTGAAGGAGTTCCTTCTAAAATAACAAAATTCCAAGATGACACTGTAGTTTCAGATGTGAGTTTTAATTGTCATGCATTATTCAAGATACTGGTGAGTCTTTCCTAGGTGGTTTCATTTCAGTAATAATTGTATCTGGAGTTTAAATATTTATAAACACTGACTTACTCCCTGCATTTAGGAGAACTTAGTAGAAAGCAAACATCACAAGCTTGCTCGAAGTTTAAGAAGTGGGCCCTCTGATCATGATCTGAAGCCGAATGCAGCTACGCGAGATCAGCTTAATGTAAGTCAGTCGTACGATGGCTAAGCTCAGTCTTATCAGGTAGATTGGTATCAATACATGGGGACAATTTAAGGAAAATAAAGTTCATTTCAGCTGAAGGAAGTCGCTAATGAACAAATGTCGCAAGGTGTTTTTTTTACAGGTGCTTAGTTACATGTGTCCAACCCAGGAACAGAATGTACTTGCTCATTGTTTTGTAAAGTAGTTTTTTGGGGTAAAAAGACATACTCTGCACATATCATATATGATATGTTGGTATTAATGGTAGTCTTAAAGTTAATCTGTATCTTAGTCTGTGCTGCCACTTCTGTCAGCCACGTAACTGAGGAGCCATCGCCATGGTAGCATGAGAACTTTGTGGCGTTGGAAAGCTTTTTTTTTTCCCTAGCTATTTTTGTGTGTTTTCAGTCTTCTGCTTTGTAGTGTGTTAACTTGTTGATTATGCCTGTTCATGTTTTTAACCTCACTTTCTGACTATGTATCTAATAGATCATAGTGAGTTACCCACCAACAAAGCAGCTAACTTATGAGGAGCAGGATCTAGTCTGGAAATTCAGATATTACCTTACTAATCAGGAGAAGGTAAGTTGAATGATTTGAGAGAACTTATTTCAAGACATGATTCATCCAGCCCTCTTCCTACAGCGTTTTGTCCTTGCAGAGATAGAGAGCTTCACTGTCTTAAAAACTAATCAGGGGTATTTTAACATTCTCTATGATGTTACTGATGGAAAAATTGGTGACTGTAGTTTTCCCTCTTAATTCATATGAACTAGCTCTTTCTACAGACACTGTTAGCTTAAAATACCAATGTTAAAGAGGTACTTTTTCATCCCTTTTAGGCAAAGGTTACCATTACCAGAATAAGCAGTAGCACACCAAAAGCCCAAAGTAAATTAAATACCTAATTAATCCTACAGCAGTGGGCACTTTTTATGTAGTGGTAATTGTGGCAGAGCAGTAATCATTACATTTAGATTTTACTTAGAAGATAACCTAGCTGCACTTCTTGGGGACACACTATAACAATATTATCATTTACATCAGCAAGGTTCCTCAGGCCTGTGCTTAGGTAAATACAATCTGACTCTACTTTTACCTTAATGTCAAATGTTAATTTTTGATCTAGTTTGTTTAGGTTGGCTTTTTACTGATTGAATTATCCAACTGCTTTCTCTTTAGGCCCTGACAAAATTCTTAAAATGTGTCAACTGGGACCTACCACAAGAGGCAAAGCAAGCACTGGAGCTGCTGGGCAAGTGGAAGCCCATGGATGTGGAAGACTCTCTAGAACTTCTGTCATCTCACTTCACCAACCCAACAGTTCGGCGCTACGCTGTTGCCAGGCTTCAGCAGGCTGATGATGAGGTATTCATGGGTCTGTAGGTACCTGTGAAAGTCAGCTGGTCTCAGGAGTTTTAGTGTCTCTGAGTACTTGAAAAGTTTGCTACTTTTTAAGGGACTTAAGTGAATAATAGTGGTGGAAAGCAACCAGAAATATTCGCTGTGGTGCTGTTTACTATAAGGTCTTTACGAAGCAGTCTTCACGTTACTAAGTGGCACTCAGGAATAATTGTCATAGTGTGAAGAGCCGGTGATAGCTGGTTTTGTCAAACAAGATAAAACAACTATGTGGTGCCCCCAGAAACCACTGGCAAATTTTAAATGTTAACCTGGTTGGAAGTGCTCTGAAATGAAATAGCCTACTGAAACATTTCCAACAAATCCACCTAGTCAGTTGTAGGAATATATCATCGTACTCTTTTGCTAAAAAAAGTGGGTAGGAAAGCATCTGTGAAAATGAAGTGTTTATAATTGTATACTGATTAGCTTATGATGAGCTATCATTTGCGAGCAGAGCCCACTTAATAGATGCAAATATGTTAAATTTTAATTATTTATATATTTTATTTTATTTTGACAGTTAAAAGTACTTTGACTGTATTACCATAACTCTTAAATCCTTGGCAATCAATAGAGTATAAAATAGGAAGCATAAATATATCAGTTTTTTCAAGCCGACTTCAATAACCAAGGTCATACTACTTTGACTTCAAACAAGTATCTTTTATGACATGTTTGAAGGCAACCAAACACAGCAAATTGAGTAATAGAGGCAACAAATTCATTATAAATAGTAAGTGGATAAAATTCTGTTCTTTGATTCAAATGCATCAGATATGTGGTTTTTATTTGGATTCCCAGCTACACAAGAGAGGAGAGAATCATAATTTCCTGGTACCACAGTCCAAATTTTATGCTTGAATTTTCTTGGGAGCTACATACTGCAAGGTTTATGTTGTGGATACTGGAAGCAAGTAAGGTAGCTTAATTGAAGAGAACTGTAAAGTAGTAACTGCACTTAAATATTTATTTAATTGTACTTACTACTTTTGAGTTTTTGAGTTATCACATAAAGATTTTTTTATCTTTTGAAATTCAGCAGCCATCCTACATCAGTTTTTTGACTGCACATTGCTTGCGAGGGAGACCCTCATTTCTATTTCTTTACAAGTCTCTAAATCACAGCAAAATTTTTCTGTAAGTTAGAATTTCAGCTTTGACTGTCCCCCTCAATTTATTTTTTTCTTTCCTCCATGAGGATTTGCTCATGTACCTGCTACAACTAGTCCAGGCATTGAAATATGAAAACTTCGATGACATAAAGAATGGACTGGAACCTAGCAAGAGGGACAGTCAGGGTTCAATGTCAGAAAGCATGACAGCATCTGGAAGTACCGGTGCAGAAATAGACAGGTAAGAAGCTTAGATTTCCAGCAGAAAAGACAAAATACGTAACACAAAGCTCGTAAATTCTTTCCCCCTTTCAGGAACCATTGCATATTTGACATCCTGTTTTATAATCTGAAACAATGACATTAATAAAAAATACACCACTGAACTTTCAGTGTTTCCTGACTACAGTTTACAGAGCAAATATTCTTAATTTTGAAGCTGTGGCCATTGACTTTACTGCATGAGTGAGAACAACCTCTGGAGAGCAGGAAAAACACTGGCATTGCTTCCTTCTGTCTTTGAAAAAGTTACAATATATTTAACGCAGGTTTCATGTGAAGCTTTGATTTCCACTTTCATCAAAGAGTGTGAATCTAAAAGTCTGTTCAGTTTGAAATATAAAGCAGTTTCTTCCTGCACCCACAAAAAAGGCATGGGGAGAGTCCTGTGAATGTAAAGGAGCTGGAGGAGCACACTTTTTATTCTTGCAGGAATCCCAAAAGAAAAGCTGAAATGTCTAATTAATATGTTATTAAGCAAGGTGAAAACAAACTTAGTAAACCAAAGTCTCCTGTGAATATTTAATACGGATTTTCAGACTCTTTAGAGTTATGCTTCAGTCTCTAATCACTTATGTCACCAGGGCATACTTTGCATATTATAAGTATACTTTTTTCACTGATCTTGCCACTGAGCTGTAGAGTGGGTGCCCTTGGATGTATGGTGTGTTTTGAGGCTGCAATGACACGTAGATGTTAGTAGAGCTGTTTGATTACTTCCTTTCAGGTAAATTTACTGTCTTGATAATCTTGCCTTGCCAGCATTGGGTTTGTCTACTCTATTATGTGTAATTGCATTCCAGAGATGAGTGCTTGCAGGTGTTGTGTGTTAGCAATTTCATCTTAAGAACATTTATAAAAAGCTTATCCTGAAAATGTGGATTTGCTAAAAACTCCCATGTCTTTTTATTTTTTATGAAAGGTGAAACAAAAGGCTAAATTCCATGTAAGTGAACAGCCTTCACAGCCATAAACGGTGTAGCTACTCAGACACAGATTTTTGCTTTTTTCAGGAACCGCAGCTGTCAGAAGGTGCTGGCAGTTTGTTCTGAAACAAGGTCAAGAAACAATCTGCAAAAATAACTTCTTGTCCAGTTTTATGAATTTGTTATGCAGAGGAAATGAAATAAATGCGTTTCTATGCATGCATCCTACCCCCAAGCAAGAACTATTAATCATGCCAATTACATGCTTTCCTTTATGTAGTTCCCAGATCATGAGTCCTATTCCACCTGTTTCCTCACCACCTCTTACTGCTAAGACAAAAGAGTTTGCAGACAGTGAAAACTTTGATGTAAGTCAAATGCTTTAATCTGTATTTTTTGTTACTCCAGGCTTTTTAGTGACCTAGTACTGTTTTTGTCTGTGAACAAGATAGAGGCTTCTTTTTAACTTAAATATTAAACCTTAAAAAGCACCTCAGTGTTGTGTATCCTTTACAGATTGTTTTCATTATGCTGAGCTGTCGAACATCTTAAAGAGGTTTAGATCTTCTGGATGCAAAAGAGGGTAGCAAATCCCTTTTGGGGTTGAATCTTACAGGAAGGAGGAACTGCAGAGGAGGGAAATGCAATATATTGTAAATAGAAACTTAATTTTAAAGGTTTATTGTTGGAGAATATAATGTACTTTCAATGTGTTGGTAAATACATTATTGTAATATCAGACCTTAGTTTTACTTGTAGTGTTGTTATTTGGAGTAATATTAAAACTAGTATGATTTATGTAGTAGGTTGGCTTGGATTCATATTCTAGAAGGGAATGAATGTCTCTCTCAAAACTCCTGGCAATTGTTTGAGGTTTTTCCTTAACTTAATCTCTCTTCATGTGGTTAGACCTTTGTAACTTATTTTTACTTTTTTTCAATCCCTTCTAGCAAGACCTTTGCACTTTCTTGATTTCACGAGCATGCAAAAATTCCACGTTGGCAAACTACTTATACTGGTATGGAGAAAATACTTACTTACGCTGCATCAATGTCCAATTGAAATCAAAGCTATAATGCACAGCAAAACATGACCTGTCTTGGGAACTTGAGAATCTCAATTTCTATCAGGATGAAATAGTTGATTTATAACAATAATTATGTGATCATATAATTAGTAAAAGGAGAGTGCTGGGTTTTAAAACACACAGATATGCGTTTCTGTTGGAAGAAGGAAGGGATTTGTGGGTATTAAGTACACTGTTAAGTAAAAAACCTAATAATAGCTTCTAAGTTTGTGGTGGTGGGAAGGAGATGAAGTTTGTCTTTGCTCTGCTTTTCTGTTTGGTGCATGTTTGTGTTTTGGCAGTGTTGGCTAGAATATTAAGGTTATTCACTTAAGTATTAGGCAAGTACTTAATCAAGGTTCATAAAGCACTACTATATTTTTTTGTGTGTGTGCTAGCCTAATCACTTTTTAACTTCCACTTGTGGTTACACTGTGTGCACACAGAAAATGCCATTGCAGATGTGCCCTTTCTTAAGGGGAACTTTAGCTGTGAGTAGGTTATCTAGATAGTGGAGAGGTGAGATGACTCAGTTCAGGATCTTGTTTCATTTTGGTGGTTTAAGAATTAAATTAGATTCCTAAACTACATATCTGCATGGCTTCTGAGTAAGCATTTGCAGATAAAACTATCTCATTTGAAGAAAGGTGAGGTGGAGAGAGCTCTGCACTATGAAAGTGTGTATACATATCTTCATATAATGTGGATATGTGTTTGCATATACACAACACATGCTTGTAAATAGACATGTATTTTAAAATAGAGAACTTAGATGCCTTTTTTTATGGCTAAACTTAAATGATTCTCAATTGTATTTTTTCTAAATGTACCAATTAATTAAAAACACTAATACACATTATCTTGTTAATATACTGTGAATATTAGCCACAGATAAGCCATGAATAGAACTGTGTAAAGTAGAAGAAGAATCCTAACCTGAGAGTGACTCCATTTTATAAATGTCGTCTTAAGTTTTATGGTTTAATTGCTTCCTCAGTAGCTTAATTTTAAAATATGTAAGTGCATAACTTAACTACAATTCCTTAGTCCCACCTCTAAGGTCTGTCACTTCCACTACTTTTGTAGTGGTCAAAGATAATGTTTGTTTTCAGAAAACAGAGTTAGCAAATTTAAATGATTTAAAAATAATTGCAGTCTGAATTGACATGGGTAGAGCCAAATGTTTGGCCTTGTCAAGTATTCTCCATTAAGACAAGTGTTGGTAGGTTAGCTTATTTCTGTCACATTGCTAGAAACTGTGCACTTACATTTTGGAAACATCTCAGACATTCAGTCTACAGAAAGCTCAAACATTACAAAACTCTCAAGCTTTTGTCTTTTGACCAAAGTAAAACCCCAAAACCAAACAAAACCCCACCAAAACCCCAGAAAACTCCCTCACTAAACCAAAAGCCTGATCAGTTTTGTGTTTATTTCACAAACGTCTCAATTTCTCAGTGACAGAATACAAATGTTGTGGCTGCTGTTGGAGCTGATGTTGCCATAAATCCTCTTGACTGCTGATCAATTGGTTGTTTCAACTGTCCAGGCAGAGCATGCACCTAAAATAATCAGTGGAAAAAGTACAATAACCCTTGAAAATCAGACCTCCTGCTCAGTCACTTGTCACTGTAAAGCTATCCTATCATTATATTGCACCTGCAGAAGTCCTACTGCTTTTTTTTTCCTGTTTCCTCTGGATGTATGAGACACATTATCTGAGATTGAGACAGTACTCTCATTCCTTGTTTCATCTGGCAGCCTGAAGTCCAGGTGTGTTGTTTGACTATGTAGAGTCAACTTGGAATCCAAACGTAGTGTTTGAAAATCCACTGACATGCTGATTTCTTCCTACTACAGGAAGTACTGATCAATAGAAAGACCCGTGCATATAGCTGATTTTTGCTTGTTAGTAATGCAAATAGAAATAAAATCTTTCCAAACACTGGCTTAACATACCAAAGTAAATTTTTGATGCAACTGTCCCAAATTGTACTGTTGAAATATTGTTTGTAAATCATAATTTTAGAAATGAAAACATATTCTGGCGAGTAAACTTTGCAGAGCTGCTGTAGGACCAATACCATCTCTTTCACCATTGCTGATGGTGAATTAGGGAACAGGTTGGGTGAGGATTATTCTTATTTTTGCAGCCAGTGTGTTACATAGAAGGTTCTAGCACAGTGGAAAGCCTACTTCTCCAACGTGTACTTGTTTAGAGTGCTCATAAGATTTGGACCTCTGAGTTGTCGTCCTGTTTGAGTGATGGCTCTTCGCTGAAAGTGAAGCATAGCAGAAAATTTGATAGGTTCTCCTGATCCAACTTGAAGCTTGAATATAAAATTTTGAGCAGTTTGCCTGTTGGTTGATATCCCATTCAAAAGTGGATTATTTGTTTTTAGTTTCAGGTCTGTGATTTGCACCAGAGTACAGCATAATTTGGATTGTTTTTATTCTGCAGGTATGTAATAGTGGAGTGTGAAGACCAAGACACTCAGCAGAGAGACCCAAAGACTCATGAGATGTACTTAAATGTGATGAGAAGATTCAGTCAGGCTTTGCTGAAGGTAATGTCTCTATGAAGGAGATACATAGTGTTCTGGAATAGTCACCCTTTAAAAAGGCACGGGTCTTCAGAAGAACAGTATTTCATATTGCATGTATTGAAATTTGTTATAAAGTGGATGGTAAACCAAAGAAACTCCTGAAAAAATAAATACTGAGAAATTACTGCTCTGTTCTCTTGCTTTTTCCTGTTAGTAATGTACTGGTTTTAAAATAGTTTGCCTCGTGTAATCAGTCTATTTTAATTGCTATTTCTTTATCAGAAGCAATTAACCTTGCCTTGCAGATAAAGGCGAGACCTACCTCTTTTGAATTCCTAGTGTTCCGTTTATTAGCAGCAGAGGGTGCTGGAGCAGCAGGGAAAAAAAGGGAAAAGCAAACAAAACTTGTAAATTACGATATACAGTTTGCAGCAGATGTGCAGTTTCTCCTGATTTCAGTATATATCATACTTCACATTCATTCCTATTTTTGGGATGTTACTTAAATCTGACTCTCAGTGCTTTGTAAGAATATTCCATGTGCTTAAACTTTGTAACTTACTTTGGCTATGTGAATAGGTTTGCCATGCATGACTGTTCACCACTGGTATTACTCTTGCAAATGGACGTGCACTGGTAGGACAGATAATTGATTGCCAGCTGCAGGGATTCTGTTTTACAGAAAATACTTTTTGAATTGGCGGGAAATTAATTGTTGTTCACTTGCCTCTTAGAAGCCTAGACCTCTAAGAAAGAGAGAAGAATTTCTAGATAAAATAATTACTGAACAAAGAACTAATTTTGTTTCTTTTGATTCACTTAGGGTGATAAGTCTGTCAGAGTTATGCGTTCCTTATTGGCAGCCCAGCAGACGTTTGTAGATCGGCTGGTTCATGTAATGAAAGCAGTGCAGCGTGAAAGTGGGAATCGCAAGAAAAAGGTAACTTTTCTTAAGAAAAAAGATTAGAAGCTTATCTCTGGCCAGAGCTGACAATGTTAGCTTTTCACTAGACGTTTCTAGCACTGAGATCTATAACAGGTATCTGCCTGTCTTATAATAATTTTAGAAAACTTTGAGCGGACTTAGGAGAGATTTAAACAAGTCAGAGTTCAAAAGTGGCCTGGAAGGTTATAGATGAAAAAGAGGAGAGACCTGCAGAGAAGTCTGGGATATTTTGTCAAGAGGAAGTTTTGGGGAATAATTAAATAGTTGATGATATAACAGGGAAGAAGTTTGGGCAGACATATGAGGGGAGCAGAGATTATTGTGTGAGAATTAGGATGGGATAGCTAATGAAATTTGACTAGCAATAAGGTTTCATTATTCCAAGAGCAAGAAAACTATTTCTATATGAAGGGTGTGTTTAGCAGAACTTTGCATTCTTTGAAAGATACCTGTTATATCTTGAGGAAAATGATTTCTACCATGGATGCATTTTAAGAAGCTTTATCCTTCTTAGTTAAAATATTTCAAATGAATTTGACAGACAGGTAGGATGACGAAGAGGAGTGCCAAAGGAATTTCTATCACACATTTTCCTTTTTGTCTGACAGACACTAGTATTTTTAACCATGGATGTTTTGGTGTAATCATTTTTTCCGCCTTCTTTCTTTAAATCCAAGAGGTACATTTGGGTGGGGAAACAGAACACGAAAGTGTTGCATGTTTGTTACGAAGTTTTTGGAACATGCTTTGTATCAGCAATAAACATGTAGTCACCAAAGGGGGGTTCAGTTCCTAAACATGTTTTTTCCTGCTTGTGCAGTACATTGATAGTGTTCTGTCAGATGTTCTTTTATAATTGGCATGATACTTCTGTAAAAGTAAGAAATGCATGTCTTTGATTTTTTTTTTTTGATTAAAATCTAGCTAGCAGCAATTAATGAAAAGAAACATTCCCAACAGTAGTGGGCTACCTTGCTGTGTGTCTGTGTTTATGCCTGTTATGTTCAGTAGGGGTCTTTTATGTTTTCAGCCCTTTATGTAGGACACCAGGCGTGAAGAACTTGAAAAGTGACTTGTGCTGTATTTCTGGTAACCGCATATGTAGGAATGTAGAGCAAGCTCTGAAATCAGATCTCTGCAGCCGGTTTAGTTCATTGGTGATAGGGAATCTCCTTTAGTTCAGGGATTTAAAGGATCAGAGCTAAAGACTTGAATAAAATTTCAGAACACAAAACTTTTATTTGATACTAGTATAAAAGATAATTCTGCTCCTTGTGCAGGCAGTTTAAAAATAAATTTTTGTAAGACTCTTAATAGCTGAGACTTAAGAAATTGCTTGACTATACACAGCATAGATAAAATATCCACTTTCTTATTCAGATTTATAGAAATGGAGATCTTTATTTTACTGGATTCTAAGAGTGAAACCTGTATTTTTTGGAGGAGTAAATAATTTAATAGAATCACATAATGCATTGGTTTGTTAGGGATCTCAAAGATCACCTAGTTCCAACCCTTCTGTCATAGGCAGGGACACCTTTCACTAGCCCAGGTTGCCCAAAGCTCCATCCAGCCTGGCCTTGAACCCTGCCAGAGATCCAGGGACATCCATAGCTTCTCTGGGCAACCTGTGCCAGGGACTCACCACCCTCACAGTGAAGAATTTTTTCCAAATAATCTAAACCTACCCTCTTTCAGCTTTTCCCAGCCCTGCCCTTGTGTTCTGTGACTTTGGCAGTAGAGCTCTTGCTGGGGAAGACAGAGTCAAAATAGTTACTTAGTACCTCAGCCTCTTCCATACGCTGGATTATGAGGCCTCCCATTTCATTCAGGAGGGTACACACATCTTTCCTTGTTCTCCTTTTATCACTGACATACTTACAGAATCTTTTCCTTTTGTCCTTCATGCCAGATATATCTCTGTCAGGGCTTTAGCATTCCTGACCTGATGCCTGATGTTCAGTTTCTCTGGTTTCCTCCCAGACTACCCTCCCTTTGCCCCTACCCTCCATGGGCTTCCTTTTTGCATTTGAGTGTACCCAGGAGCTCCTTGTTCCATGCAGGCCTTGGGGTGTCCCTTCCTGACTTGTCTTTGTTGAGCTTGGAGGAGTGGGTGTTTGCTGATGATATATCCTCTGATAATAGATGTTTTAATTCTTCATATGTATCTGGTGTGTGTTTTATGATTTTCTTTAAAAGTGGTTGAGGTTTTGTTTTGGTTTTCTTTTTCCTTTTAGAACGAGAGGCTTCAGGCGTTGTTAGCAGATAATGAAAAGATGAATTTAGCAGATATGGAGCTTATTCCACTTCCTCTGGAACCTCAGGTGAAAATTAAAGGGATAATCCCTGAAAAAGCCACACTCTTCAAGGTAAACAAGATATTCTGAGTAGCCGAAATACAAACAGATCTTAAGAGCTTAGAAATATAAATTGGAAAGGTAGATGGGGTTGACATAGCCCAGGCAGAATGTGACTCTGAGTTGTTCTTAAAATGATTAAACAACTCTTTATTTTCTTCTTTAAACTTTTTGTCAAGTGAATGTGCAAAGTTTTAAAGCAGCTTTTATGAGGTGGGTACAGTTTGGAAGTTTATGGAGGGGCCAAGCTGAAGGCATACCTCCTAGTTCAGTATTTCTCTGACCTTTTAGTTAAAGTGTTCAACAGGAATACCTCTTACAATCAAAATCATACAAATGAAGTTAGGATTGCTGTATCTCAGCTAGATAGGTGTGTCTATTCCACTGCAAAATAAAAATGTTAGATTGGTAGACACCAGAAGGCAGAAAGTAAGGTGGTCCATTTCATGCAGCTGGTGATACGTAGATTCTGTGTTCCTTTGTAAGTCCTTAAGCCAGTCTGTAGCAGCTGCTTGTGACCATATGAGCATCTCTTATTAATCTAAATAATAAACAGTCAGTACACTGTTTGAAGGGCTCACATTGTTTTACTACTTATACCACTCAGAATCTAAGTTATTATCTGTGTCCCATGATGTAGGACCTCTTTATAAATTTACTTTCAACTCATATAGGTGACTGTGATCTAATTTTAAGATGACTAAAATGTGCTTCACAAGTCAGGAGTTCTCCACCAGTTAAAATTTTACAAGCTTCTGTAACAACCAATGTCAATCCATCATCTTTACTACTTCAGAACTTTATTATTTCCAGTAGCTTCATACTTTGACAGGCTCCTTGTTGCCTGTGGTATCATTTGTTTTTACCTAAAAGCAGAGATTAAATATTTGTACATAGTTTTGTGCCACACCACCTTTTAGTTCCTCAGCAAGGTTTGGCTTGCTGCTTTGTAGACCAGTTAGTCTCTTTAAGAGTACACTTTTTCAGTTGCATGCTTTTTCACCTCGGGTCGGCAACTTCATTGGAAAACCTTGTCAGGAAAACAAGGTTTTGTAAATCCAAGTCAAATTTTAGTGTTGAATATGTTTTAAGGGGTGGAGGGAGACAAAAAGGATGTTTCCTATCAGAATAATAGCTTGACTTGATCAGGACATGTCAGATACTCTTCTACATATTGGTGTTCTGCAGCAATGTAGAAAATCTAGATGCAAAAATGGGATGGAACTTCTCTCAGAATCAGAGGTGGTTTTGATTCTCCTGATTCTAGAAGGTTACAGGTTTCCATTTGAATTCCCATTCTGCGCCACAAGCTAAAAAACAACAAACCCCAAGAGTGAAGAATGATTTTTGGTGCTCTCGAGCATCAGATAGCAGCTTTTGTAAGACTACTAGAAGAGCAATGTTTCCTTTATTTTTTTTGTACTTAATTTTAAAATGTTAATTGCATGTGTAAATGTAATGTAGCTGCTCAAATATTAAAACTCTGTATCCTTGATATTTTTTTGTTTTGTTGGGGTTTTTTTGTTTGTTTTTTTTTTTTGTTTTTGAGGGAAGTGAGTTGGTCAGTTGCAATAGATGAAACCATTCATGCAGGTAATTGATCCCCTTCAACCTCTTTTCTGCAGAGAAATTACAAACAATTAAATTGTCTTTTTCAAACAACAACGTAAAAAGACGTTTTTGCTTTTACTAAATAGCTTAAGGAAGCAATTAATTGTTGAAGATGTCTTGCCCCTAGCGTTTCTTTGATGTTTATCCTATAATTGTGTCTGGTTTTGATCTGCACAGTTTAAATTTGTTTTGTTGTGACCTTTTGCATAGTGCTTCTGTGCTCACTGGAATTACATCCATACAAACAGAATCTGAATTGGCCCTTTCCTCTTCTGCTATGGGGGAGGAGTGTGTGTGGGAATGTACCCATCACACTCTCTGCTATACAAGAAGAAAAGACTTAGGGTTAGTTTCTTGTTTGTTTCTTTATTTTTGTTACAAACAAAACATGCCTAGATCACATTTCCAGTAACTAGCTAGTAACTAAACAGAGCATTAGTCCTAAACAGGAACTGCGTTTAGAAGATTTAAAATTGCTGCTTTTCTATCAAATTAAAGGAGCATGAAAAGAGCTCTGTTCCTCAGTGCCACGCTGCTGATATTCAAATGGGACTGTTGTAAAACTTTTTTGTAGCTGAATTTGATAATTGAATCTTGTGACCAGGTGTTTACAGTGAGCAAAGACATGGTAGAACTCCAAAGAAGCAACATGTTAACACAAGCATTGCTGTAAACCCAGCTTAGTAGAGTAAGTTTCCTTTTCCAGAGTGCCTTAATGCCTGCTCAGTTATTCTTCAAGACAGAAGATGGTGGCAAATATCCTGTAATTTTTAAGCATGGTGATGACCTACGTCAGGATCAACTTATTCTTCAGATTATTTCACTCATGGATAAGGTGAGAACTACTGATCCACATCCTTGTCCTTCTGTTGACTTTCCCTGTTGGGATGCAGCTTATATTGTTAGCACATTCCAGGGTTCTCAGATCTTAGGTGGCTTTTTTATTTTCTTTATAGACAGGCAATTACCCTGTGTAGGTTTAAATAAGTAGTTCGGCTTTCAGTTATTACTAATTTCAATAAAGAGCAGTTGAGATCAATGTCCAGTAAACATTCCTTTTAGAAACAGAAGCTGTCTTTCTGTTGCATTTATCTTTGCTTTTGTGTGTTCCTTTTTTCCAGCTGTTAAGAAAGGAGAATCTGGATTTGAAGCTGACACCCTATAAAGTGCTGGCAACTAGTACAAAACATGGTATGAATACTTTTATTTCTTAAAAAGTAGAGATTTGGGGGGAATAATCTTCTCTTCGTGGACTGTTGTTGCACACATTCAAGAGAGTTATTTTACTTACAGCACTCTGAAAAGGAGCTCAAATGTTTAACAAAATCTTGTCACAGTGTAAGTTATGGAAGTAAATGTGACTTTTAAACAAACACTGAGTGACCACTGTTCCATTGGTGACTCAGTTACATTAATAAAAGCAGCCTGAGCTGTATTTGGGAGTATGTGACAATAGTGTTATCTCTGCTTCTAGCTTGCTGTGTGATCTCAGACAAGGAACATTTAACAATTCTGCTTATAGCTCTTCGGATGAAATAGAAAAATAAAAAGACAGTCAAACTTGGCTGTGTTTTTAGATGCACTCTGGATAAATATTTAGGAACCCATTGATTATCTTTCTCTTCTCATGAGAACTGTGAAAAACAGACCTTTTGTCAGCTCATTTGATGTTAATCGCAGGTTGTTTTAGAACCGTGGAAGGCAGAATATTGAGATAAAACCTGGTTTTGCCAAAGAGAAGCAATTGAATGGAAGTATGTATTAGTGTTGCCCTTAAACAAGTTAGAGCGCAGCATGAGGGTTACCGGTTTGGTTTTTTTAACTTGTGTTTTACTGTTTTCTGTCACAGGTTTCATGCAGTTTATTCAGTCAGTACCAGTTGCAGAAGTACTTGCTACTGAGGAGAGTATACAGGTATGTGATGGGGGATTTTTCTGTGATCTTCTGTTCAAACATTATAAATTGTAGGATTAAATCTCATGCAAAAGTGTCTCTCAGCTGATTTTTGTATCTGTTGGTAGAAGTTGAATGACAGCTTGAAACTTAAGGGTATTTACAGCAGATACTTTGCTTTAAAAATACATTTAAATCACCATATGAGTATCTCATATCATAGGAGTAATACCATTATAGTAAATAAAGTGTAGTTCAGTTGTGATACTGGAATTGTGGCTTTGCTGTCATGATTAATGGAAGATGCATGGTACTTTCCTGTATTGCTTTGTCTTAAAAGTGTTTCTCTTATTTACTCAATATTTACAGCTTGACAGCTTGTCAAAGTATGTTATAATGATTTCTGGTTGGGGGGGGGGTTTGGTGGAACAGCTAAATAATTTGTTCATGTACTTTGTGAAGTCTTTTTCCCTGCCATAGTGGATGGATAGGTACTGTAATTGTATTTAGTTAGTTATAGGTTAGAGGGGGGTTTTTGGTTTTGTTTTTTTGTTTTAGCAAACTTGGTGTGTGGAATTGACTAGGGATGTGTAATTGAATACAAGATTCAGACTAGTTTCAAGCATGGCACCTGAGCTGTGTAGCAGAGCTCATTTGAGATAAATACAGTTAGAGAAAAGCATACCACGTTGCCATGTGAGATACATAGTTAGTAAGTGGGGGGTTTTAGTGGAAACACAGCATGTTTATGTTGGAGTCAGTTTGTCACGGTACCTTTTTTACCTTTTCTGCAGTTGTGATACTGAAGTTTGCATTTGTTCATAGCTCAGTAGTTAGGAGTCAAAGCAAATAGCTCCCAGCTACTATAACCTACATGTATTAAAACTACAGAGATTCAGAAGTGCTTACCAGTTGTCATTATCGTTTCCTTAACAGATAAGCATATGAAATGCTTGTCACACATATAAAAAAAAAAGCTTAGCATTAATCAGACAGTGATCAGCATGGCATTGCTGAAGGTTTGGAACTTTCTGTTCGATAAAGAATATGATAAACTACGTCTACACTTTGAATAATCATGCAGTTTAAAATGTGTTTTCTTGGCAGTCCTTTGAAATCTTGGAAATGTGCTATTCATATTCTAGTCCATTATGGTTTCAGTAAAATAATATATTTAGAAATGCTTGTGAAATTGTCATTTTGCATTTACTTATAACATCATACTCCAATCTAAAATAGGTGCCCCACTGTTTTAGTTGCTGTGTTAGACGTAAGGAGCAATTCTTCCTGTGAAGAATTGCTAATGTAAATAGACAAGATGCCAAAAGAGTATGATCTAAGATTACTTCACAGATGAGTGGCAAAATATATTACAGAGCCCTGATTTCCCATTCCAAAGCATGATAAAATAGCTGGGCATTGTAGGCCAAGGAAATAAAAACTAAATTAACATTTTTAGGTGTTGTGAGTGATTCGTTTATTCTTTCTCTGTGTGTTCATTTTGAGTGTCACAGCTGTTTTAATAAAGGTGTCCACTGGATACAAATATTCAAAAAAGGGGTTTTAGTCCAAAAAGATTTAAGGAAAGTAATCTAATAGTGGCTGGGAAGGCAGAGTTGCAGGAAAAAATAAATAAAAAAAGATATTGTGATGTTTCAGTGTTACTGATTCTCTATCTGAAATTACAGTTCAAGTTTTGGAGGCATTTCTGCTTTACAGTCTACAGATCAGTTTTTGTATGGTCTGAAGTCTGTTTGGGCTTTATGTTTGGGTTTTGTTTGTGTTTTGGGCTTTTTTAGATGCCGTGGTTTTTTTGAGCTCTGAAAATAGATCTCTCTAGTATGCTGTTAACCAATTAAAATTTTCCCTCCACATTTTGCTTAGGGATTTCAATTAAGAGAGTATTTCTACCCTGTCAGCTTTTGTAACATATCTCCGAAGGACTTGTTCCTCTGTTAGCAGAGATAATTAAAGCTTTCTCCAGGCCGTAAAACTCTGATACTTGTTACAAAAAAAATTGTTTTGAAGCAAAACTTTCTTTAAAAAGAGCCTGTAAGAACCTTCCTTCAGTACTTCCTGTTTTTAAGATTATCTTTTTTTTTTTATTATGATTTTAGTCACTTACATGTCATCCAGATGCTTATAAGGCTCCTGTTAACAGTGCTTCTTAGATCTGTGTTTGCTTACCAGAAGAAATTTGTGCTTAGGCCTAGATTTAATTTAGTTATCTTCAATCTCAGTCAAGAAAAAAAAAAAACAAAACATTTTTCTTCTGAGTGGTGGGAAGGACTGTTTTATCCCCATCCACATGTGACAGGAAATGTGAAACTTCCATTTTATAACTAAGATGGAGACATGTAATGATGATAAATGTTGTAAGAGTGTGTCCCAAACATAATCCAAGTCTAGTTCACTTATTGTTGAACTGGCCTAAACAGTTTCCTGTTGGAAGTGTTTGTGCTCAGTTATCAATTAGTAACTTTTCAATCCATTGTTAATTTTCTGAAGCTCTTAGTAAAGAAAACTGCTTTTCAGTTTTAACTTTGCATCTGTTTCTCTTAAGTATGTGATGACTGAGACAGAAAATGCATAAAGCAATACAAAGTCGAAATAGATCGTCCTGGCGTTTTGGGGAGTGGTTGCTAGTGTGCCACGTTGCAATGACAGGCATTTGTGGTCTTGATTTTAAGTCCTTTTTTCTGTTAGTTCTAAAGAACCTGTTTCAGATTACGTGGAATGACTAACTGTGGTGATGATTTGCTTCCAGAACTTCTTCAGAAAGCATGCGCCTAGTGAGACTGGCCCTCATGGAATAAGTGCAGAGGTGATGGACACATACGTTAAAAGCTGTGGTAAGTTACAGTCTCACAGTTAGTGACTTCATATCTGAAATTTAAAGGACAGACTAAGTGAGGTAATAAGACATTTGAGGTTAGATGACTGCAGATAGGGCAGGATGCATGTACTCAATGTCAGAATTTTGTGTAAAGGATAGTTTTGAGCCTGGCATGTCATACACAATTTCTCTCCTCATCCCTCTTTTTGCTCTCCTTAAAGAACACTAGAAGTTAAATGCTCTTTGTTTTCTAGCAGTCGTCTTACCTCTGCCCTCTCCTCATCATGGGATGGAGTCTTCGTATTTCAGGGAGATAAAAAGCATTTATATAATAATTTTATATTTTAGGTAGAAAATGTTAATTCGTTTTTAAAACATTGTGGGGGAGTTGAGGATGAGGATACATTTAACTTCTTGTTCCATTTGGATGCCAAGAAAGAGCAGTACTGTAGTTCTTCAGTAAACTGATGACAATATTAAAATGTCCTATTTCCTGTCTATTAAATTAAAACCAACTTCATTCTACAAAATAAGTAATGTCATTGTTGTTCCATGCTATTTTCTTTCCCTTTCTTTTTCTGGCAACACAGTCTTTTAGAACTGCTTTCAACTGGTTAGAGAGTGAAAGGAAGAATTAAGCCAGTTTGCATTAGTTCTGACTTACCACTGCCTGGTTTATCGCTTAGCATGTGAAAACTGCTGATGTATACTTGCAGATTCACATAAATGTCTGTGCTTTTTTACAGTTGTCCCAAAGTTGTTAAAAATATATGCATTAATTCTGCTCAAAATAGTTCATCTACTTTTGAATTCTGTTAAACCCAATATTGAATGAATTCAGGCTTTTAGTGTTAGGTATTTAATTGTGTAGTAAGAAACTAAGACCTAGCCAGTACTGAGTTCAGTAATATAATAATTATTAAATACAATTTAAAAATAAATCAGAGTTCTAAATTATTGCTTCAGATGTTCTTCATACTGCCAATACTCCTGATTTACCTTCGCCAGCACCAGCTGTCTCTTTGGCATATTGCTTGTCAACAAGAACTAAGATAATGTCATGTGCTCTCCAGGATGAGTATATACATTGATGTTTACAATTCACTTTTTACAGCTGGCTATTGTGTCATTACATACATCCTTGGAGTTGGAGATAGACATCTGGATAATCTATTGCTAACAAAAACAGGTAATTCTTTCTAGCAGTATAATTTATAATATCAGTTGTTTAATTTCTCATTTGTCGGTACTGTTTTGCTTCTGTTCTCTTTTGAGTATGACCTCAGTATTGCAGATAAGAATGTATATTTTTAAATGTAAAGTTACATTGCTTCATCTAAGGTAATACTTGACACGGTTAATCAAAGTTCAGGTTTAAACTATTAGCAGTGTGAAATGGCAGTTCAAGAATAAGAAAGCACGTACCTTAATTGCTCTCTAAACACATTAGTAGGCAAAGTAGAATGTGCATCTGATACCTGATTTTGATGTCAGTTGAAGAGTGATTTATACATCTGTAAGTAATAGAAGCCTAACTTTACCTAAACACAGACATGTTTATAAACACTGGGGGTTTTGTATAGTTTCTGTTTGGCTTATTTTGCAGTCCTTGTTCTACTGTCGGGGTTTTTTGTCTTTTTTTTTTTAAATTTGATTAAACTCAAGGGTTTTTCTTAAAGCAGTATGAACATAGTGTAAGATAAAATTTGACTGCCTTTACCTAGAAACAAGAAACTTTTCACTGATATTTTAAACTTGGCTACAGTCATAATTACCTTTTTTCAGAACTTTAAAAAAAATGTGTAAAGTGACTCCAACTCCAGGTATCCTGATTGTTCTTTATTGAGCCATTTTCACTGAAGTGTAACATTCCTGTTTAGTAGCTTTTTAAAAATATACTATCAGAAGGCAAATTCAAGATCAACTAACTGGATAGCAGTTGTATTTTAATAGTTACCAAATAATTCTGCTTGTTCTAATGTTTCCTATTGCAAATATAGTAGATGTTTAGTATTATCAATAGTCATACAGAATGAGTGAAAGTATGACTTCTCTGAGATGTCCATGTGAGTTCTTGCCTCAAATTTGACATTCCTTTAAACAAAGTGGTTCTGTGAGTTTCCTAGGTATGGGTGCTTTTCCAAGAGATTTAACATTGTCGCAGGAGTGGAAATGTCACATGAGACCTGTCAGAGCAGGATTCAATCGAGCATTTGCTGTTTGCTGTGAATGTTGTGTTGATAAAACCAGACCACTGTACTGCAAAAATGGAAGTGTTCTATCACTGGCCTGAGATGGCTGGACCATTCAGCTCCAGTTGAGATTATATGTGCTATTTTTAATCATTTGTTAGTGTCCTGATGATTACAAGATGGGGAAAATAATAGAAGTTACTGTTTAATCGAGTACATCCTTTAGTTTGTAACAAACTCTCTCTGTCTCCAAAGTTCACAGTAACAGGTATGCATTTAGATTCTCCCTAATGTGTTTTCACGTTTTGATGTTGTTTTTTTTTTTTACTGCTGTCTGTATGGTTTAGTTAACAAACCAGGCAGAGTCAGTAATTCTAGTGATTCTAAATAAACGTAAGATTTCTCTACTAGAGGAAATTAAAGATTTAAAAATTGAGCTACTTCATCTATTACAATCAGTGCTTTGGGGTGGAGGGAGATGTAAGTGTTTTCATTGAAAAAGAGTTCCACAAAGTTTTAACTAACAAAAATATTCCTCGTAGGGGAACACATTTTGAAGTTGTTTTTTATTTATTTGTTGTTGGTGTGCTGTTTTTTTCTTGCTTGCTTTTGAACTACAGCTTCCTGTAGGAGTTCTAATCCCTTGAACAGTTTCAGTACAGAGTGGTGAAGACTTAGGAGCTGTGATTAATTGTTTATTGTGAACTGAAATGTTTATTGAATGAGAAATCTAAATAAAAAATGTTATTTAGGGAAAAGGCACATCCACTTCGAACCTGTTAGTTTACAGATAACACTGAGGCATGTGTTACTTTGAATCATCATACTCTGTATGAGTGAGTAAAAGATTAACCATTTGGCTTTGATGAGGTTAAAAGGTCTTGCTCTGAGCGTATGAGGGAACAACCTCATGTGCAAATACATTTTTACATTTCTTCTTGGAAATGAACAAAAGGGCATTTAAAAAATCTGTCTTGAGAGGTCGCTGTCATTCGTCTGAGGTGATGAGTATGAACCTTTCCATGGCAGGCACTGCTGGCATGCTCAAGGTAGCAGTATTTCACTGTTCCGATTCGTAAAGAGCGCGTCAGCGGTGTGCCGAGTAACGGCGCGGTGGCTGTTGGGCTCGGTGGAGGAATTCAAGCCGTACAGCAGAGGGCAGCGCGCATCCACAGGACCTTCTGAGTCGGTTTTCTGCTACCTGAGATCTGCCGCACACAGAAGAGGGCCTTTTTCAGGAGGAAATCCTTAAGTTTCGAATACAGCAAAGGCTTGCTTCTTGCTACCGAGAATCCCTTAGACTTCAGCTTATTCTCCTGAAGCTGTGCATACCTTTCTTCAAAGTTAAATGACCGTATACGCATTCTTTCTTGACAGTATCTAATGAAGTTGTCCAGTAGGGTAAAGAACACTGAGTACCAGCTGTGGGTTCTCAGACTTACCTTTCATTTTTATGGTAATATATATTTTGTTACCTTTTTCAGCTCTATGCATTAGTTAGGCAGAAGGAGTCCAACACAGATGTGATTACATCCAATAGAATTATTACATCATATAATTTAAATATTAAGCAATAGTTCCTGAAGTTCCTAAAAACAAATTGTTTCCCACTCAATGTTAGAAATACATATTTTTGTGCCATAGGATGAGAACGTCTGTTATCTGGGTGAACTAATTGCTGCTGTCTTTCATGACTGTTCTATGCCTCATTCTAGAAAAACAGTGACTTTTTTAAAGGACTCTTAAACAAGGAGTCTAGATTTTCAGATGTTTGAATGCTGTGTCATGCTTCAAGGGCAGCTGTAGAAATTTGTTTGGGAAAATACACAGGAAATCATTAGCTAAAACATACTCATCTGTGAGTAATGTTAAACATTACAAGAATACTTGCATCAGTTTCAGTAATATGCCTTTACTTCTGACTTGAAAGTCACATTATACAGTCATCACTGTGTTACAGGAGCATCTGTTTTTTGTGAGAACTTTCAACTTCTGACCTCTGGAGATGAAATCTTTTGTCAGTTGCTGTATGTATTAATTTCTTGTTTCCATTTCTACAACAGCAGATACTACTGTGACTTGTAAATAGCAAGACTTGCAGCTGAATACACAGCTTTAAGTAACATCAGTGCCTTGTAGGATTACCGACTGATTAATGACAGGATCTGACTGCCCAGCCAAGGTGCCCTTTGTTTCCTTAGAAGGAAGAGGTGTATGCTTGTGACGCTGAATTACGGTACACCAAATGCAGCATGTTCAGTTAGCTTTCCTGTAATATGCTTTATGCTCATGTATTTCAAGTTGTGCCTTCCCTTGAAAATACTTTTTTTCTGGGTTTGTTCCACTTTTTTTTCCACTGTGGAGTTGGGATCCAGCTACCAGTGTAACATCCAGATGCAGAAGTCTTCATGCTTGCTAAGCCTTTTAAAGTCTTAAGCCTTTAAAAATACAGTCATCACTAGAGCTTTGACTGTGGTTCAGCTTTGATAGACAAAGTCTCCAGGTATCTTGAGGTATGTGGAGGTGTCTCAAGATACCTGAGTTCCTTCAACTTGCTTTACAGACAGGCAAAGGTTTCACAAAGGTCTTCTTGTTTTTGCAGGCCGTGTGTCTGTATTTTAGTGTATCCTGAGACACTCAGGTGGTATTCTTGAGTAGCACTGTGTGTGTGTGTCCTGAGTAACTAGTTCTCACCTAGCTTAATCTTTGAGTAACCTGTGGAGCCCTACATGTACTATCAAGTTCCCATTACAGCTTCCCAAAATGCAGGCACTTTGATCTGAACTCTACACCTGAAGTTGGTCTGTAGCAGTAAAGGGAATTGCTATGTGGACAAAATTAATATCTGAGAACAGGTCAAAGACTGAGGGCTCAGAACTTAAGAACCACATGCACTCTTAGCATCCCCTGTAGGTAGGTGAAGGAACTGGGCTGTTGTCTCACTTAATGATTAGAGGCAGGGCCATAGTCTATATTCAGTGAACCATACACCAACTAACATCTAGTTTATTGTTCAGTCTATGTTAGACAGGGTTGCCAGGTAAGACAGGTAAGATCTGAACAGTTCCACATGTGAGATGTCACCGTGTTTTTTTACTTTCAGTGCTCTTCAGTTCACACCTGCTTTGTAATAGATGGTCTTAGGATGACAAAAGTGGAAAAGCTGTTGAATTCAAGCTCTCCTTCTATATCAATGCTTAAATAAGTACCTTCATAAATACATTTCTTAATCTTGCTATCTACTGTAGTATGTGGAATTCAGTGGAGGTTTTTAGATGTTAGCTGTCTTGATAGAGGAGTATCCTTAAACCAAAAAAACCCACAGAATTAAAACAAAGTGTTTGGATTTTTCTCTGCAACTCCCAATTTCTGTCACACCCGTCAAAAAGCATATAAAGTTTTAGCTGTTGGTCTCCTAAAACATTTTCTTTCTTATGTGTCTTGAAGAATATTTCTCATTTAACTGTACATACCTGACTTTTTTTTTTCCCCCTTACAATGTGCTGCATGGAGTGTGTATTGAGAATGGACAGTTCGAGGTGTGTGTGAGGGAGAAATTAGGATGCATAGAAACAAGCCGCGCCCTTAGCTGTTGTATGGATGACAGTGATAAATTTTACCTCCAGCCTTTGCTGCATACTGAGTTTAAAATCCATATTCTGACTAAGTCCTTAACAATTCATACCAGTTTCTTCCATTTTTTTTGCAGTCTTAGAAAAGTTACACAAGCAGCTCATGAAAATCATGACACTAAATTAAGCATTCTGATTTTTTCATTGTGGCAGCGCTCTGTTAGCAAAGGAGGGGTTTTGATGGTAAGATCAGAACTTGCTGAGAAAGCCAGGAAATCACCCCATCCACACACTTTCATCAGTGGAATTTTTATCCTATTGCCTCAAATTCAGAACAGGAATTCAGTTAAAATTACCACTCACACACACTTTCTCTGTATGAAACAGGTTGTAATAGGCAGTTGCAGTTTACAGAAAATACACTGAAATTCAGAGCTTGGGTATCTTGTATTTTGGCTTTTGGGGTTTGTTTGCCCTCTTCCCAAAAGTTGGAACAGGTAGTTCAGAATGATTTGTAAGGCTTTCTTACCTGTTAAAACACATTTACCACCTGCCTTTATTTTAGTAATAGAATATAGTTTGCTTAGCCTTCCATGTTTTGTTTAAGGACTTCAGAGGTCTGTGCAGGTTTTCAGTTGCTTTTCCTAACGCTCCTCTGGTGAAATGAAACAAGTTCTGTGCTGCTGTATGGGAACTTTCTCCTTTCCTAAATTCTAGATTTTAGGAGTAAAAGTGATGGAGAAATCAACCTCTCAGGCTGCAGTCAGGTGTTACTGACTATTACAAGCACCAGATACCAATTTTTAGTCACCTTAAGTCCATACTTCACTTACTTTACTCTTGAGGCTGAAAAGGACTCAAATGGACTTTCAAGTCCCTCATACTCTTGACTTCTAGGCAGGGAAAATCTCCATGTTTGATGCCGTTTCCAGCTCTCCAGGGGTCTGTTCTCTTTATTTCATGTGTTAGAAAACCTGGCATTCAGTAGGAAAACGTAGTCAACCTTGTATAATTACCAAAAAAAGAAACCTTAAAAGTACGTAACAGTATCAGCTTTTAAGTTTTTAACTAAATACTTTTGTGTGAACATTCTGTATTATAACCTATTCCTGGAAACATCATCCAGTCACTAAATGCCTTGTATCTGGCACTTTTTTTTACAGTAAAATAGCTTAAATAGGGAGTGAACTGTGATAATTAGGGCACTGCTTTTTGAGGTGAGAGACTCTATTTGAAGTCTTCACTGCAGAGATTTTTCCTGTTTCCTGAAAGGGCGCTGCTGTCATCTTTCAGACTTTGAGGAGTGAGCCACTTTCAACATCGGAAACGCTTGTCCACAACTCTGTGTCTTGAAATTTGTGTGTGCCTGCTCGTAGCCTTGAAATGGGGCAGGAAGTTCATTCATACATCTCTGTGGTCTCAAGATGTGTCCTGAATTATGATATTTCTTCCCTCAGATGCTAAATTATCCCAAATAATTTACCTCAAATTTCTACATAGGTATCTAAAGGTATCAGAGACTGAATATTAGAAATTCAAGACCTTTATATCTAGTCTTGGAGGATGAAATATGTTTCACCTGTTAAATAATTCTTCTATTATTTTAAAAAATGACTCCAGCAAAAAAATGCCCTCAGCATATGATTTAGCAGTCATTCAGCTACACTAATAAACCAAAATGAGAAATCCTGTTTGGTCATTAGTTTATAAATATGTGTAACCCTGAGGAGAAGGACTTAGGAGTTTTTACTGATGTAAAGCTCAATGAGCTGTCAGTGCATGCTTGCAGCCCAAGAAGTCAACTGTTCCCTGAGCTGCATCAAAACCAACATGACCAGTAGGTCATTGGAGGTAATTCTGCCCCTCTGCTCTGCTCTGTTGAGACCCCACCTGCAGTGCTGTGTCCAGCTCTGGGGCCGCCAGGACAGGAGTGACATGAAGCTGTTGCAGTGAGTCCAGAGGACATCACAAAGATGATGAGGGGCTGGAGCACCTCTGCTATGAAGATAGGCTGAGAGCGTTGGGCTTGTTCAGCCTGGAGAAGAGAAGTCTTCAGCAAGACCTTATAGCAGCCTTCAGTATCTAAATGGCTTTAAACTAAGAGGGTAGATTTAGATACAGAAGCTGTGGCTGCCCCTGGATCCCTGGTAGTGTTCAAGGCCAGGTTGGGTGGGGCTCTGGGCAATGTGGCCTAGTGGAGAGCATCCCTGCCCACAGCAGGGAGGTTGGGCTAGGTGATCTTTGAGGTCCCTCCAATCCAGGCCATCCTATGATTCTGTGGTTCTAATATTTAAGTTCCCTTTAAGGTGTAAGAAATACGATGAAAATTGATTAGAAGTTGAGATTAAAATGATGATGGTGTAAGAGATCAAAGTGCATGTGTTACAGCGCTGAAACATACAGAAAATGCTTGTCTTCCTTATACTGAAGGAAGGAAACCATTAGTTTATGAAACATGGAAGTTAACAGCCTTAGAAAGAAAAAGTAGTGTTACACAAACTTCACAAGAAGTCCAGTTTACTGAGAGGACAGATGATAATTGTGTGTAAGTACTATTTTATGAGTATAAATTATTAGTCACAGCGAGGGTGATGGAGCACTCACACAAGTTGCCCAGAGCAATTGAGGAGTCTCCTTCCTTGGAGGTACATGGAAACCTTTGTATTAAATTATAAAGAGAATTTCATTTGTCCAGAGCAAGCTTGTTCTTCATTTGTTCCAATTCTAGTGAAGTCCTCAAGGAGAACATAAGCCAGGTTTCTCTGTTGAAAGCTGGAAAACTGCAGTACTCCCTCAGGCAGGCTGATGGGTCTTTACTGGTGTAGCAGCTTCAGGCAAGCACCAAGCCTTCTGTCTGTGTTACAGAATATGGTATGCTGGCTTAATTGATCTTGGCAGA
Organism: Hypotaenidia okinawae; assembly: GCA_027925045.1. Taxonomy (NCBI): domain Eukaryota; kingdom Metazoa; phylum Chordata; class Aves; order Gruiformes; family Rallidae; genus Hypotaenidia; species Hypotaenidia okinawae. Next base: position 6,312,513 of record BSDF01000005.1, on the reverse strand, counting down.
GCTGCAGGAGTGAAAATGAGTCAAGTCTGTTTCATGCATGGATTTCAAAAATATTAAATATATTTGATGTATTTAAATTAAAGCCATTGAGACGTTTTGAGTCAGACTAAAAATCTGCTGAGGTTTGAAATATAGCTGGGGAAACTAATGTTAATGCAGGATGGCCTCATCTTATACTTTATACTTCATTCTCAAAAACTAGTAAGTAAATGCTTTGATGACTAATTAATTTATGGAGACATATATCAGGCAGTTATTAAAATAGTTGAATTGTTTAGATGCATCCTTTTTTATGAATTGTTATTACTTTTTACCTCATATTCCCTATCTCCAGAGGAAATAAAGACAAAAAAACCCCACCCAAAACATAACAAAAAAAACCCCTACTACAACAAAACTTAAAAATGTTGTCTCTTAACTCTTCAAGGAGGCAGGTTTGAATAACTGAACAAAAACCAGAACATGTAAACGTTTTAATGAAACATTTTTTGTAACTTAGTGTTGTGGAGCTGTGTATATATCAAAGTACATACTTGTGGTGTGTGGAAGACGTGGACTCCAGTGGTGGCAAGCATAGAATCAGCTTTATTACACACACTACTGCTTAACTACCCTACTCTAAATGGAGGATCTGCTTGTTCCCCCAGTGATCACTTGACTTGGGTCTCTAAATAGCACAAAGCTAAACACTTCTCTTTTCCCAGGCTGGTGTTCAACAGTCTCCTCCAAGTTCCTGTTCACTCCCAGATTCATGCATATTTTGCTGTTCCAGATTCTTGCTCAACACACGCTCCTGTGTTCTTTGTTCAACCCTTACTTCCTGGCACGTCACCTGGACCAGTCTTACATATGTTTCCATTCTCTACACCTACTTCAAAACCTTAGTGTACAGAAATTAACTCTAAAAGTCTTTCCTTTAGCAGCTTGAAAAAAAATATTGAAGGAAGGCAGGTGCTGGTTTTTGGATTGTTAATTTCTTTTTAGGGGCTTTTTTAAACCTAAATCTGATGTAGTGGTTGTGACATTTATCAGTTAATAAATCCTTTGAGGGCTTATTAAGCATCCTTGTGATCTTCCTTAGAAACTTCACTGTGATGAAATCTATCCCTTGGGTTGAAGAAGGTCTCAAGCAGCCTTAACTGATTACAGAACATAAATAGTGAAATGGTCAAAGAGGGGTGACTAATTAAAAAATACTGTATCAGTGTTGAAGTGATGTTACTCTTACATGTTCATACTGAAAAAAGGCAGAGTTCAGCATATTCACAATACGATGTCAGACATGGATGTGTAGTAGTGGCATTTCTTCGATGAATCTGTGCATGAATTTCAAAAAATACTGAATACATTTAATACATTCAAATTAAAGCCATTGAGATGTTTTGAGTCAGACTAAAAATTAATAAATGCATTACATTTTAACCTTACTCAAATATTTCTTAGAAGTGTTTCAAACCAACTTTGAAAGCTGGTATTTTCTGCCTTTAAAAGGTCGTCCTTGGGATCATGAGTCTTACTTTCCCTTTAGTAATCTTAATGTGCAAGTAAATAACATATATTTGATACCACAGCAACCAAATACTAAAAGAATTGAATGTGTGGATCGCTAACACATTCTAAAGAACAAAGAATTTGTCATATCTGTTCCATAGCTGTGTATTTAATATCTACTGACCATTTTGAATATGCTCCATATGGTTAAAAAAAGAGAAGACAGAAAACCTCATCCTGTTTGTTACTACTCTTAATGAATTTGAAAATAAGCCCATAATTTCAAACTGGCAGCTGAAGATACAAAATACATAGTTAAAAGCCTCACAGAAAGCAGTGCATTGTATTTTTGAGAGCTGATTAGACTCTAAAGATTTTATTTTCCCAAGTTTTGCGTCAAGGCTTGATGCTGCATGAAGTAGAAATTAATGTTTGGCTTTCCTTCTTCTGTAGGTAAACTATTTCACATTGACTTTGGCTACATTTTGGGTCGGGACCCTAAGCCTCTACCTCCCCCAATGAAGCTGAATAAGGAGATGGTGGAAGGTATGGGAGGCACGCAGAGTGAACAGTACCAGGAGTTCCGTAAGCAGTGCTACACAGCCTTTCTCCACCTCCGCAGGTAACAGTACTGTTCTCATGCCAAAATTTATTAGAGCCACCATAAAGCAGGAGAGGAGTAAACACATTAGTAGAAATATTTCTGTTGAAAATTGAAAACTTGTTTGATGTCTGGACAGTAGTTTGTACACAGCAAAGGAATGGAAACATCACAGCATCGGTGCCATGTGGCACTTGAATGTAATCGTCCTCCAAGTTTAGGGTCCCCAGTTTTGCTTCTTTAATAACTTAAATAGCTTTTCTTGTAACTCCTTTGGGATATTAACTCGTATCTTGCCTTTTGGATACATCTTTGCTCTTGAGCAAGTTTTTCCTCTTGTTAGTTACTGTGATCGGTTAACTGTCCTTTTAACTCTTAAGTCTTTACTCACTTGCTGCTTTATCCTCTTCCAGTTTAGATTAGTGATGATGAACTTCTTTGGTTGAAGATGACGTACATGAGCTTAGTTAGGTTCAGGTCCTGCAGGACAAAAATTGTCACTACAAGCAGCTAATGAAGTACCTTGGCAATTTCTGTAGATAGCCACAGGTGTGACAGCTATAACCTCTTTAGGCTGTATTTACCTACGAACCACTAGCTCTCTCCTTTAGAACTGGAATCAGTCTTACTCTTTTGCAGTGACCATATCTCTTACTGTTAACCTTCTAAGCCAAGTAGCTCAGCTTTGTTTTGTTTGACCAGAACACAGGTAAGCACTCATGAGTTGTCTAGTGGTTGGTTTAGTACACCTTCCATGGACATAAAAGAATTTTGCTTTGATACCAAGATCACACAGTGTAAATCTCCAAATATGTGGAAAGAAATTATTAGGAAAACCATATGTGAAAAGTATGTTGTAGGAGAAGTAGGCAATGATTTGAAGTAAAAAATGCTACACATAGTCCTGCCCTTGTTAAAAAGAGTAAGGAGTTGATTTATGAACTGACATTCTTAATGGGTTAACAGCAGTTCAGCAGCATGAAAAAACAGTGGTGTCTTATCAGCAAACATTTAATGACTTCAGAGGACAATCATGAAGGCTAATATATATTCCATGTTCTAAATTTTGCTTAAAACCCTTTTGTAATACTGTATTTCTTATTTGTGAAAGACTTGAGTTGTTTTTATTGTTTAAACTTAGCTGTTTCAGTGTAAAGGTCTGTTGTGTCAGTGAAGGATTATCCATTGCATTGATATATGTAATGGTTTCCTACAAAGATTATCATTAAGTGTGGCACATAGCAGTAATTTCCGTGTAAATCTGAACTGTAAATCAAGACGGTTTCATTTTTAATGTGTGGGGTTGTAGTTGTAATTATAGTCTCTCCAATATTTGTTCAGCTTAATAGGAAAGTATTTTTAAATGGTTCTAAATAAATATCTTCCATGCTTTCAACAAAGACAGCATAGGATAATATTGCTGTTACTGTAAGTATTAGTTTAAGCAGCTAGATCTAAAAATCACTAAGATTATTTGTTGATTAAAAATAATAATGATTAGAAATATGATGGCCTAACAGTTGTGTGCTGACACAGACCTGTTCACAGATACTTCTTCTGGCTAAGTAGTGTGAAATCTTAACCTCTAAAAAGCATAAACCCTTGTTTGCCATCTTTGTCAACTTGTGTTTTGTTCTTTCCTCTCTCTTTCTGTGGGCTATAGACAGCTCTACTTGCTTCAAATGCTGTTTTCCAATGTTCCAGGATTGCTGGTAGAATAGATACTGCATAGTGAAAGCAAACAAAAACAATTTAAAACCTGTAAGTGGAAAAATAGTTTTGTTCATTGTTTTAGTTGGAGGCAGTTTGATGTATGGCCATTGGCATGTGAGTTGTTTTTGATGTTTTCATCTTTGGGCTTTCTGAGGGGTAGGGCAGGTGCTCTGCTCTCTTTTTGAAGAACAATAAATGGTCATGTGTGTTCATCAGCAGCGCTGTAATGAAGGACCAGCCTTTACATTCACAATGTATTTCAGGGCAAATTGTGACATGCAGCAGAACTTGCATCCCCATGTGGGCTGTAACAGCCTTTTACACCTTCATTATACACATTGAGCCTATTTAAAGTTGCTCAGGTTGTGTTACCTGTCAGTGTTTTTTCCCTCCTCTGAGAATTCCCAGTTTACAGAAGAGAGTCCAGTATCAGTATTTGAAACTTTTTGGGTTTTTTTTTCTCTAGAGTGAGGTTCTAGATTATAAGTATTTCCCCTGTGTTAATCATACACAAGGTTTGATTATTGATTTAAGTTGGTAAGCAAGGATTGGGGTGCATCAGAGGACAGAAGTGTTAGTTTTGGCTGAGATACTTATTCTGTATGGATGGGAATATCCAGCTGGCTGGACTAGAGTGTTTTTTCCAAGTCTATTCACAGTGGTACAGTGGACAGAGGATGTCATACAGGTCTGAATGAAAAAAAAAAACAAACCCTAATATAGGCAATGAGTGGAAAGCTCTTGTGGCTGTTGGGAGCTGCTCATTCTTTCAAAAGGTGGTAGCTGGGCAACACTAGGTCTAGGTAGTCTCCTAAAAAGCTGGGGTAGAGGATCAAGAGGGAAGAGCAAAAGTGAAACTGTGTGGGATCAGGTCAGTTTTGTTGGAGTCTGGACTGCGAAGAATTTTTGAGCTAGACTTGGGTAAGCAGGGCTTTAATTTGTGACCACACAAAACTGTATACTTTCCTGTCCATATTTGTAGTGGAAGCTTGTGGCTTTGAATTTAATAGAAGTATTGCACTGTCAACAGCCCACGTGTTCCATTGGTTTAGGACATCCATATGCAAAAGGGTCATGAAATATTGAAAAAATAATAAACAAAACCACCTTCGTAAAGGATTGCTTAGGAACAAACGTATTTAATGAGATATTAAGCACTTAAAGACAAAAGTTGCTGTTTTCAGCAAAGGTGGCAGCAAGAATTTGAACTTTTGTCTGATGTGGGTTTCTTTCTTGCTGTTTGAGGCCTGTTCTGTGTAAGAATAGTTATTTTGTTTGATTTCTTAAATTTTTACAGAATGCCCTTGGTTTTAGCAGCTGATGGTCAAACAGTATTGACTGCCAATATAGATGAGTGTTCATCTATTTTGTAAATTGTTTTTTTACTGAGCTTTGAGGACAGCAAAGAATGTATTAATTTAAGAAAGATTTAGGGTCAAGTTTAGGTGCTCAATTGAAGCTCCTTCAATCCAGAAAAACCTAGCTCCTACTTAGTTCTGTCTGTGGATGGAAGTCAGCCATTCCAGAGGCCTTTGTTATGTAGGCAATCACACATATTACTTGCTTGACAAAAGTGTGTGTTGTTTACTGGTGAGATGCCTAGCTGGAGTGTTTCAGTAAAGTGTCTGGTGCTGGGATGGATTTGGGCTGTCAGTTGGGCAGACAGCTTGTGAACGTTCATCTTGGCATGTTTGCCAGGGATGTTGCCTGTGGGAAGGATGGCAGCCAACTGTCTGCAGTACAGTCTTAGCTTTTTTCTTAATTACCTCTTACTGTCTTTTCAAGCCCCAGATTTTTTTTTATAATGTTTCTAAAAATCTGGGAAATGCAACAATGATCTTAGAGGCAGCTAACAAATTTACTTAAGCCCTCTCTCATCCGTAGACCACCATCAGTTAAAGAAATGTTGCTGTGAGGGTCAGAGGCAAGCTACAGAGTATAGCAATCAGCTTTTGCCTAATTTTTGTCTCCTATGACTCCATGCTCCACCTGAAAGGAGTTTTTCTTGATTTTTTTTTTTAAATGATGTTCTTCAGATAATCTTATTCTTCCAGCGCTATTACTTCAAGAACCAAGAACCAAAAGACTTTGTTGTGTAGAACTAGACCTTGGGAATGTCTTTTACAAACCTCCACCACTGAAATAATCCCAGTAACCTGTAGTACTCATCAGTGGGGCTCAAGAGCAAAAGGGACTTTAAGATTCTGGGCTCCTGGGTCAGTTCAAAGGGACACCTAACAATGGAAGCTACCCATGACCTAGGAAAAGATTTGAGAAGAATGTATTTGTAAAATTTAAGTAAGTTTAAAGTGAGATTTGCTTCTTCCAGACAAGTTAAAACTGTTAAAAACCTGTGCTGTATGTACCTGGCACCAAAGCAACTTAACTGCCAGATTTCTTAGACCTAAAACAAAATGATAGCACAGCTTGCTTCATTTCAATCTCCAATAAAAGCAGTTTTGCAGATTCTAGCCCCTTGCCTCTACAAGGTGAAGAACAGCTGAAGCAGATTAGACCCGGAAGATTTCAGCTCAGTTTATTTTAAATGTTTGTGTTTATAGAGAATTTAGAAGTATTGGAATGTGTTAGGTGGTGCTGGTTCAAGATAATAATGAAGTGTCAAGAGCTATTCCTGGAATTAGGCTTTTCTAGAGATACTTCTCTTGTAGAGCAGTATTTACTTTGCAAAATATGTAGCAGTCCTTTTGTGTAGTTAAAAAGACTTTGTAGTCCTTGCAGTTGTCAGCTTATATATATTCAGCAGCTTGCTAATAAACAAGCTTTGCTTCTAACAATTCATTTTCCATCATAGGTGTGAAGAGCCTGCTGCTTTTAGGAAAGCACTAATACAGACTTTAAAAAGTCGGTTTATACTTTATCTCTGAAAGGGGACTAGATCTCTTTACAAAAGAAAGGAAGTACAGTTCATGTTGCAGAGCTTGAAAAAAGCAACTTAACAGCTAATTTCCTGCAAGGGCAAAATGGTGTTCCTTAAAATATTTGCAGGTAACTCACCAACAAAAGGTTAAAATGGAAAACTATACTCTGCCTTGCCTTTTTTAATGGTTATAGATGACATTGTACTTGCTAAGTGTGGCATGCCTACCGATGTTATTGCTGCTTAACTGAGCAACTGCAGACTTTGATCTGACTAAATCACTTGCATTCAGCTTATGGCAAAAGCCTCTCTACCAAACTGACAAACTATTACTTGTAATTGAGAAGACTTCATTGGTTTGAATGATAATTTATATAATACTGCTGTAACGTTGATAACCTTTTTAATAAAAAAGTTGTGAATCAACATTCTAGCCCTACTAGGGTTAGAAAATGGCATTACATTTTACAGTAGATGAAATCACAATTTATATTTTTTATTTCTCTGAGTAAATGTTCTGAAGACTTTTAGAAAATAAGAAGACCAGAGCAGTCTGTTCAGTTTTGGCAGTTTGAGACAGCTCAAGGGTTAAACTTCTGTTGCTAATATCAGATATCATATGCTTTTAACAAACATATGTAAAAAGTGTTAGGAATGCATCTCCTCTGAAGCATTACCAGATCACAGTAAGATAATGATTTTTCGTAAATGAAGTTGGTTATAAAATGTCTTTGGTACCATTTACAAAGTCTTTTACCTCATTTGCTCTTCTGCTTAGGTATTCCAACTTGATCTTGAACTTATTTTCCCTCATGGTGGATGCCAACATTCCAGATATCGCACTTGAACCTGACAAGACTGTAAAGAAGGTAACTGGAAAGATTTTCTTCTCTTTCAGTAGCCTGTCCACATGTTATAAAATTTTATGTCACTTTTGGTGACTTATTTGTAACTGACCTGAAAATAACTTCCTGGTGTTCTGTAAGTTTTGAACAATTTTTAGAATCATTGAAGTCAGCAATAGGGAATCACACATTAGTGATCACTTAGCACGTGTGCCCATAAATAAAAATTGCTCTTTATGGTCCATGCAGTAGTGCTCACTCCACTCCAGCACTCTGTTCTAAGTGGTATTTTGGCATTCTGTTAAGACCAATGATGTCACCATAGGAAATTATTGATAAGTGACTATATCATGAAAGATTGTTCCATCTAGTCAGTAGGTATTTTATAAAACCAGTCTGCTGAAGATTTAAAACCAGTAGTCTGGTATATCTTCATCACTAAGGAATTTTTGCTTATAGTTAAAGCAAACTTTTCTCCCATAATTTTAACTTTATCCCTTTGCACCACCTCAAATAATTAATCTCCATTTGATCTCTCAGCAGGGGTTGATATTAAAAATATGGGATAAATGTTCATCTAGATTTTATTATGCTTAAATTTTAGGCAAATGTTGGCGTTTTATAGCCTGATTTATGGTAAAGGGCTATCTGTTTTCATTCCACAAAAGACTTTGTGGAGCCTGTGTATCGGATGGAAATAAGTTCAGCCTAATTTTTATTCAGGCAATGGATTTTTTTTTCTAAAGTAGGTTTTTCTTCAGTGTTTTCAGTAAGCTATGAAAGCAGTAGGCTTTCAGAACCTCAAATATTTCATCTTCTAATATAATTCTCTTAAAGAAAACTGAATTGTGACGCCAAACAAATCTTCCATTTTGCCTGCAAGAAGTTGAGCATTGGTTTCTTGGTTTCAAATTCATACAAAGTGTTCATGTGGCTATTCAGTTTCATTTCCAGGAAGGCTGGGCTAGCCATAGAGTGCTGTATTTTTGTAGAAAAGGTGATGTCCCCCTCTCCACTTGTTTTCCCGAGAAGCTGGAAGCTAATTGTTTTTCCATATCAATATTTGAACCTCACCTCTGTCCCTGAGTGCCCTGCAAAGATTGAATAGGTTACTCCTGTAGAACCTGGGAGACAGAGGCTTAAAGGAGAAAACCAAAACAGTTCAATATGTTTAAGGGTAAAAAGCTGGATGTGAGCCAGCAATGCGTACTCACAGCCCAGAAGGCCAATCACATCCTGGGCTGCATCAAAAGAATTGTGGCCAGCAGATTGAGATGATAAGACTGGAGCACCTCTCCTACAAAGACAGGCTAAGAAAGTTGACCTTGTTCAGCCTGGAGAAGGCTCTGGGGAGACCTTACAGCACCTTCCAGTACCTGAAGGACCTACAGGAAAGCTGGGGAAGAACTGCTTGTAAGGGTATGTAGTGATGGGATGAGTGACAGTGATTTTAAACTACAGCAGTGCAGGTTTAGATTAGACATTAGGAAGAACTTCTTCACTATGAGGGTGGTGAGACACTGGCAGAGGTTGCCCAGAGAGGTGGTGGAGGCCCCATCCCTGGAGACCTTCAAGGTCAGGCTTGATGAAGCTCTGAGCAATCTAATCTAGTTAAAGGTGTCCCTGCTCACTGCAGGGGGTTGGACTAGATGACCTTTAAAGGTCCCTTCCAACCTTAAAGCATTCTATGATTCTGTTTAAGTTTCAGTGGAGAGAAACTGGGTAAGAGCTATGGGTGCCATCTATGTGGATTTCTGTGAGGCCTTTGAAATAGTCACACAGTGATAGGGGTTGGAAGGGACCTCTGGACATACACAGTCTACAACCCCTGCTAAAGCAGAATCCTGTTCAGGCGAGTGTTGAATCTCTCCAGAGAAGGAGACTCCACAGCCTCTCCGGGCAGCCTGTCCCAGTGCTCTGTCACACTCAGAGTGAAGAAGTCATATTGCTGGTTCATGTTCCCCACAACAAATGAGGCTGACAGGAGACCTCACTACAGCTGCCTGAAAGGAGGTCACGTGAAGCCATGTGGCTGTTTGTCTCTTCAAGTGATGGGACTAACGGAAAAGTCCAGAGGTTTTGCTGGGGTGGTTTAGATTGGATATTAGGAAACATTTCTTCACCAAAAGGGCTGTTGGTTACTGGAACAGGCTGCCCAGGGAAGTGGTGGAGTCTCTATTGCTGGAGGTATTTAAAAGGTACATGGTTCAGTGGTGGGCTTGGCCGTGCTCGGTTAACAGTTGGTCCTGATGATCTTAAGGGTCTCTTCCAACCTAAGTCACTCTATGATTTTCACAGTATGTTTGCAACACATGTCTATGATTTTCATCTGTATAAAGATGACATTTTTGGTTCTGCCTCCCTACTGGACAAAAAGGAAGAAGTTCTTTTTCAATTTTTTTTTCTTTATTCTGACAGGTAACTTTTGAATTCCTCTTCACTGTTCAGGTTTGGTTCATCTAGTTCAAAAATTTTCCTTTGAATACAGTCCTGGAACTTGTACAAAATACCCTAATGGGATCTCTAAAGAGCAGGTGAACAGAGGACCTTTCCATAAAGCATTTTTTGACATTATGATGTCAAAATACATACAACTCTGTTCAAAGCGTCTGTAACAGTAATTATTCTCTTTAGTTCTCAACTTTTTGTTTTACTTTTCCTTTAAAAAGAGTTGGCAAATCAACTGTAAGCACACAGAATAATAAGATCAGAATAATCTTTGATGATACAAAGCTGGGAGGAGTGGCTGACACGCAGGAACACTGCGCTGCCATCCAGCGAGGCCTGGACAGGCTGGAGAGCTGGGCAGGGAGAAACCAGATGAAATTCAACAAAAGCAAGTGTAAAGTCTTGCACCTGGGGAGAATTAACTGTCAGTATCAGTACAGGCTGGGGGATGATCTGCTGGAGAGGAGCTCAGTGGAGAAGGACCTGGGGGTCCTGGTGGGGGACAGGTTGGCTAGGAGTCAGCAGTGTGCACTGGTGGCTAGGAGGGCCAGTGGGATCCTGGGGTGCATCAGGAAGAGTGTGGCCAGCAGGTCTACTCCGCCCTGGTCAGGCCCCACCTGGAGTATTGTGTCCAATTCTGGGCTCCCTGTTATAAAAAAGACAGGGATCTCCTGGAGAGAGTCCAGAGAAGGGCTACAAAGATGATTAAAGGACTGGAACATCTCCCCTACAAGGAAAGGCTGAGTGAGCTGGGGCTGTTCAGCCTGGAGAAGAGAAGACTGAGAGGGGACCTAATCAATGTTTATAAATATCTTAAGTATGGGATGCAGGGGGAATTGGCCAGCCCCTTTTCAGTGGTCTGTGGAGACAGGACAAGGGGCAATGGCTGCAAGTTGGAGCACAGGAAGTTCCGCACCAACATGCGGAGAAACTTTTTCACAGTGAGGGTGACGGAGCACTGGAATAGGCTGCCCAGGGAGGTGGTGGAGTCTCCTTCTCTGGAGAAATTCAAGACCTGTCTGGATGCCTCCCTGTGCAATATGATCTGGGGAGCTGCTTTGGCAGGGGGGTTGGACCCAATGATCTCTTGAGGTCCCTTCCAACGCCTACAATTCTGTGATTCTGTGATCTTAGCCCATTATAGAATGTTAAATAGCTCATGGTTTGCTGGGTGGTTTTTTTTTCTTACATAATGTGTTGGAAAACTTGTATTGGATACCAAATGCCTATTAGACTGTCTTAAATCAGTTATGAGATTTGTTAGTACTAATTTAAAAAAGGAACAAGGTGTCTTACATCTCTTGGGCAGAGTGGCAAGTTTGTTCAGTTATTTAACAAGGTAATACTGTACCTTGTAGGAAAATTGAATAGATGCTATCTGCATCTCGATTTTATTTTTCTTTTCTTAAATCTTTAAACAAAAAATCCATATATATTTCAACAGACTGAAATTAGCTAAAGATCAGTTTTGTACTGACCTGTAAAATTAAATTACCTTTGGTGTCTGAGTCCAGTCAATACTACTTGTGTCACTTTCATGGAAGTGAAATCACCACAACGGTGGAGATGAAAAGATGCTGCTGTATCTACGAAGGTATCCTGTGTACTAGTGTAGATGGAAGATCAGAGGCAGCGTGTTCCTTGTTGGTGCTGTAGTAATACTCATTCTCTTTGTGTAGACCCCTTGTTTTTGGTTAAGGTGGCTGGTGAGCCAGCGAGGTGCTGTAGTCTCGCAGGCAGCTGGAGTCACTTGGCTGAGGTAACAAGATAAAGTTAACCTTATGGAATCAGAATACTAGTTTATGATTAAATGGCAAGGAACTCTGCATATCAGGAAAAAAACACAAACCAACGTTGTTGTATTTAAAGAAAGGAATGTTTACAAAAGAGGGTACTGCAGTTACTCTGGAAAACAATTAATTTGTCATTGAGATTCTTGGTACTGGAATTTTTCAGCGGGTGCCCCTATACTCTTTTTACCAAGTAGGCATGAGTTATGCTAAAGATTACTTCTAAAGAAAGATTTTTTTTTTTCTTGAATGGTCACAGTTTTGATTCCTGAGAGCAAAAGCTTTTTGATATTAGATGGTAGCTCAGGTTCCAATCTAATCTTTAGCTTCACAAAGTGACATAACGCGTCACTTTCATAGGAGTTGTTTTATGTCACAAGGAATATCTGCCTGCTGGTGAAAAACAGGCTAAGATGCAAAAACAGGCTAGTGAGTGAAGCCACCTTGGAAATATCTTCACTGTTGCCCCTTTGTCAAGTTTCAGAAAGGAATCTACTGAGTATTTAGACACAGAATAAAGCTTTAATTTTGGTAATTCTACACATATTCTAAATAAAAATAACATTTGCATCTGCCATATGATAATGATGGCTAGAGAAAAATAAATTGAACTTAAAATAAAGAGCACCCCTGTCATCTTGTATGGCTTGATTGCTTGTGCTCTTTTTCCTTCCTGTGGTAATGTTTGTATTGCATCAGGATGCTTTCAAGGCTAAAAAGATGGTCAGGAGCACAACCTCTTTAATGAAGCATTGGATAATATGAATTCTTTGGGGGTTTCTAAGAGTTTCAGACTATTATCAAACTTAAAATCTGACTGAAAGCATACTGTCTGGGTGTCACTTCTGTCCAGTAGTTAATACATAAAAATGGAAAGAGCACCTTCTGTCATGTACAGCTTTCTGTAAAAATAAATATAGATTATACCTGTGTGGTGGTTGAGCCCTGGCCAAAGGCCAGACGCCCACCAAAATCAATCTATTACTCCCCTTCTTAGTTGGACAGGGGAGAAAACATATATTCAGCAGCTCAAGAGTCAAACTCGTTAATGACGCGGGCAAAACAGACTCAACACAGAGTGCAGAAGAGAAAGTTATCTAATTTATTACACTACACTAAAGAGAAAACAGTGAAAGAACCAGAGTCAGGAGTGCAACCAACAATCTTAGAACAAACGCAACAGGCAAACACTTTCCCCCCACCACTCCCTCCTCAGCAGGCTTTAGTTAGAAGTTTGCTCCCTTCTTCCCTCCCGGTCGCAGCCCAGGAGGGGCAGGGACTGGGAAAATGGGGGTCTCGGTAACACCTTCCCCCCACCCCTCCATTCTAAAGCAGACTGCCCTTTAGCCAGGATTTTGCTCCCTTCTTCCCCTCTCCTGCTCGCAGCACAGGGCAGGGGGGCAGGGACTAGGAGATGGGGCTTTGGTCAGTCCCTTGCCAGTTGGTTTCCTTCTCAGCCGGGATGGGGGCATCCATCCCACACACCCTCCCCCTGCTGCACCGTAGGATCTCACCCATGAGAGCCAGTCCTCCACGAACTTTCTCCAAGGCAAATCTCTTCCCACCGGTCTTCATCTCTGCTCTGGCAGGCAGCAACAAATCACAGTGTCTCTCAGTCCCAGTCCTCCACGGGGCTATAGGCCTCCCCCAGCAAACCTGTTTGGCTCATCTCTGTAGGTCGCTTGTGCTGGCAGGGGCTCATCCCAACGTCAGTCACGGCATCTTCTCTATGTCTGCACCTGTTCCATCCAGTGTGGAGCCTCTCCACCGGGCAGGTCAGGTCTCTGCCTCCTCCATGGGTCCTCTCCACTGGCTACTCCATGGGCTGAAGGGGCAGCTCTCAGGCACTTTGGTGCCTCCTGGCCCAGCCTTCCCAGCATTCTGTGTCTGTCAACTGCTTGCATTTATTATGCAAATATATCACAATGCCCTTAACGGGCCAACATTGAGGTCTTCTTGGCACTCCGTGTTCTGGTGGCAAAATGCAGCCACTTCCGAGTCTTTGTCTCCTATATGTGACTCTCAGAGGCGCTATCAGAACGCAGGCTGGCAGAGGATTCCAGCAGCCATTTTCTTCAGCCCCTGGCCCCTCCCTCTCAGCACCCAACTATGCACAACTGCTAGAACCTGTTTCACATGGTTTATGGCACGGGGTGGTTAAGTGGAGCTGGTCATTCTGCTTCTGTCATCTGTGAAGATACTTCCACATTCTTGTTGTTCAAAAGAAAACAAGCTATACACAAACTGGTTTTACTTACGAAGGAAAGATGACAAAGTGGGTGTTTTCTTCCTGTTAGTCTTAAAATTACCAGAAATTCCCAGTGACTTGAAAGCACAAATTTAGACTGTACCAAAATCTGACAGTACCCTACTGGCTTTGCCTAACTTTTGTGGTCAGAAAGTATATTGTGATGACCTTAATGATGCATTCTCCTATTTAAAAATGCGACTGAAAGTGAGTTAATCAGCTTGGCCTGGGGAAAAACCCATCAAACCTCCTCTTAAAGTTTTACATTTATTCTTTGAGAGTGCATGGAAAAACATCTTTCAGCCAGTTATCCCCTTTCACTGTGCATGGCCAGTGTCACTTGATGGATTATCTACTATCTTCCAATTGCAAGAAAAACTTGCTATAGTGGCTTGCTTCCTTCACTCCAGCTTTGATCACAGTTTTTCCCCAGAGAAAATGGTGATTACCCACTACACACAATTGTCCCCATCTTCAAATCCTTAGTGGTCTATTTAACAGCAAAATGTTTGTCAATTTTTGACCAAAAAAGTAGCTGCAGAGCTTCAAATTAGTTGTCTTTTTGATCCTTTAATCTCCTTTTGTCCTCTCCATACTGTTTATAAAGAAAACTGTCCATCTAATGTACTTCACTTGGTTCATAATGGTTCATGACACCATCTCCTGATGCCACCCTCTGATTTAGGCTTTTCTGTACTGCTTTGGCTGACGAAATGAAATTAAACTGAAATGTAGTGGAACATTCTTGCTACTCTGCAACTCACTTTCTGAGGCCTCTTAGGTGGCCTTTAAATTTTCCACTCTTTGCTTATAGTTTTCCACTTCTCAGTTCTCAGAGAAAGAGCTGGACTGAAGCCTTTCTCTGTTGACTTCTCAACGCATAACTGATAATAAAATAAACATTTTTCCCACACCCCCCTTTTTTTCCTGCCAGTGCACTTGTGGGTGGTTTTTTTTTTTGATTTCCAGTACAGCTGCAACAGTAATTGCTAATTGTTGAGCTTTTTTAAAAATTAGTCATTGCTATAAATTTAAGCAGTAATGACTAAAATCTGGAGTCAATTATGCAGCCGGTTTTGCGTAAGGAAGAGGTAGACCATCACTCTCAGATGTAGCTAATGTATTCAGCATTGTCACCTCCTAACAGAAAAAGCTTTTTATTTTTCTACAGGAAAGCCAGATGGCTTCTCTCTGTCCTTCATAGCAAATCTGACCTTTAAATTAGAAAACATCAGGGACCAGTGATTCATTGGTGCACAAAGAACTCTGCAGGCATTAAAGGACAGTGTCCTAATTGACTGAGCTGTGTTTCAGATGCCCATTGATTAAAGAAGGTGCAGCAGAGATGCTGCAACTGTTTCCTTTACAGGCAAGGTTATTGTGAACATAGATGGCACAAATAACCTGGCTTCCAGCGAGCAGCAGGTAACTGCTGTTGGTGTAAGTAGCCCCGTTCAGTTCTGATAGTGCCTTTGGGTATACACAGGAGAAGGCTGAATTGAATTCAAAGGATTCAGCATGGTGAAGAATTTTCTTCCTGTGGAGCGCAACGCTGAGCATATCCTGTGTGTCTCCAAGTCTGTGCAAACCTTGACTAGGCCTCACACACCTTGATAAGGAGTGAGTGGTATAAATGTTTGGAAAGTAGCAAGAAAGGAGAGAAGGCTTTTCTTTTTTTGTTCCTTTTATATTAAAACACAGAGTACAATTACTCTTTTCTAAGAGTAAAAAAGTTGAAGCAAAGAAATAATGTGACTTGAGGTGTACTGAAAGGGTTTTTGAGCTGTTGGGTTTTTTTTTTGTCTAAGCCTGAGATAATTTTGCTGGGTTCTTCATCTGGGTTGTAGTAAAATTCTCTGTGCTCTTTTCCCTTCCTCCATTCCCCCCAGGAGTCAGCCAGTGGGGTAATTGAGAGTTGAGTTCACAAGTTAGTGGAATGGAAAGGGCTTCTGTTTTGTTCCTTGATGTGCCTTTTCAAGCAGTGGATGTCTATCCCTTTTCCCCTGACTGGAAATAAAAGGACTTGTTAAAAGGTGGAGCTAGGAAACATTTCTGAGATGTATTAATGCAGAGAGGAAATTTACCTTTATAGGAAGAATAAACTCACTTTTCCTCAGTCAGAGTCTGCTTTCTTGCTGCTCTGGGGAGGCTTACTATTTGATAAAAGTGTCACACTGACATGGAGCTTATTTTCCTAGGCTTCTTCATCTTTCTGTTCATTTGGGTGATGATGCTGCAGCTGC
This sequence comes from Hypotaenidia okinawae, assembly GCA_027925045.1. NCBI lineage: Eukaryota > Metazoa > Chordata > Aves > Gruiformes > Rallidae > Hypotaenidia > Hypotaenidia okinawae. The sequence goes on along the minus strand of BSDF01000005.1, from coordinate 6,296,256 downwards.
ACATGCAGCTTTTCTGTTTATAGAGTTGATTTTGCATGTATGCTAATTCATTTCTAAACTAACCAAAAAAAAAAAAAAGGATGGAATGAACATAAACATCAGAGCATTAACCAAGTGTGACAACACTACAGTGGTCCTGTTATTTTATGTCAGGCTGTCTTTTTAATGATAAGCTTTTGGGCAATATAATGAAATTCTGAACTGGAGCAGTACCATCTTTGCATACTGCAGCAGTTGAAATCCTTATTTTCACAGATTGAGATATGTTCAGTGGTGTCTTCACTGGCTTCTGTTTAAAAAGAAAGATAAACTGCAAAATCTTGTTTAGAAATTGTGGTTTGTTCAAATCAAAGCCTTGAAAACAAAAGCTATTGTTGGAATAGTCTTTCAGATAAAAATGTTCATGTAAATAGAGCATCTGAGTAGTTTGAGTAGTGAGTTGTTTGTACTGCAAGCAACAGGGAAAGCAAGAACGTGTTTTGCTGAGAAAGATTAAATGTGATAAGGGTTAGGTCAATATTTTTATGCTGTTTTCTCCTACAGGAATGTTGGATGCTGACCACTGGTAACAATTATTAAGACAAACCTGTAAAAATAATAATGAAAACCCTACTACATACTATAGTTTACTTTTTTAGCTATCAGTTGATTTTTGTCTGAGGTTTTAGTAGTAGTCTGAGTGCCTATATCCAATGCATGCTATGATCCTGTGAGTTTCACTTAAATTGAAGTAGCTGACTTTGCAGTGAGTAATCCCATATTGTAATGATGAAGTTGTAGAAAAATCCAGCAGTGATGCTTAGTGTTGTTGGAAGAATAAATGCTAGAGCAGCCAACAGTCTTCAGAATGGATGAAAGGGTTCTCATATGTACCTATGATATATTAGCCCAAAATGCACTGACTGTATTACTAACTTTTTCAGTAATTATGAAAAATATAGCTACAAGTGTTCATGAAGTACAGATCCACATACTGCCCTGAACTTTCATAAAGTTACCTACAAATTTCCAAAAGGTATCTTAACCTTGAGCCTTAAGTACCTAACCCGTTTTAGGAAACGCTTTAATGGTGAGAAGATGCTTGGTAGTGAATAAGAAAAATTCCTGAGTTTAAGACAAGGTTAACTATGGCCTATACAGTAGGTCAGACCTGAGGACCAAGAAGAAATAATCTATATGAATCTGCTCTTTGGCATGAGGGAGAGGGGCATCTGGTGCTCCAGGAGCAAAAAGCATAAATGAAAATCTCAGAACTTTGCAATGAAATGCTTTTCTGTGCACTAGCTCTGTTTCCAGCATCCTCTGTGTGATTCTGCAGCGATCATCAACATTTTTCCTGTTCCCATCATCAGTTCATCTCCAAGTAATTTATACTTAAATGCTTCTTTCCTTACCCCATCCCTCCTTTATTTTTCCTGAACAGTTCCTCATGTTTTATGGCCTCTTATGCTTTTAATTTTTATTTTCATTGTCTTTTGAAACAGAAAAGCTCCACCGTGATATTTGACAGTAGGTTTCTTACAGAACACACTCCACATTTAACTGGAATATAATAAAGTTTCTAGTCCTGTATATTCATGTAACTGTGAATCCTCTTCTTTTGTGCTTTATCACTAAAGTATTCACTCTGCAGGATAGGAAATGGACAACTTGAAGCCTTAAAGTTTGAGTATCAGTATCTTCACAAAATCTTGTTCTTTATCCAGCCTTTTCATCCTTAAACATTCAAATTCTCTCTGTATCAATGTCTGTGTGTGCAGTGCAGGGTTTAAAACTTTCCTTGTGGAAACAGCAAAAGTTTAAACAGATTTATCAGGTATAGTTCTTTTCCCTTTGACAAGTCTAGTGACCTAAGCTAGCACGAATCACTTAAATTAAAAGCCAAAGTGAGAACTCTGAGTAAATAATTCAAGTGGGATGTTTTTGATACCTTCAGGGTGGCCCTTTTTCTAAAGTGTGTAGGATGAGTTTCTTCATCAGAATGTGACACACACACCCCCAAAATACCTTTTAAAAACCCACAAAAAAACAAAAAACAACCAAAATAACCATACAGAAATCTTCTCCTCTGCATGAAATTGCATCTCTTCTGTGAGAAACCTTTAGCTTTGAGACTTTATGGTTTACTTTGGAACTCAGAAGTTTCAAATAAGAATTACTAATGGTTGTGTTATGGTTACAAGGTCCATAAGTGAGTGTGTGTTAACCTTGTTGGGGCTTTTGCAGCTCAAGAGATAATTTATCATGCTATGTTTCTTCTCAGATAGGTTGCAGCACTTGTTTTAACTGCAGAGCTGAGGAGAAACTTCCATGAAAAGTTCTAGTTCTCAGCAGCATTTGGTTCTGCTGTTAATGGCAATCTGAATTTAAGGTCTGACTGTGGGTAAATTTCTTCCCACATGTATCAGTGTGTCAGTCTGATAGACTGAAAGGTGGGAATTGCATTTAAATAGTCATTAACTGTAGAATGAAGCTGCATCTTAATATCACTAGCTGCAAGACTTCCTGGAAGTTCTTCTGTAAACAAATTAGAAGATCACTGAAGTGCTTGATTACTAGAGTTGTGTAAAAGAGCATTACACTGACTTTTTTCAAGTGCAATTAGCGATTCTTTTTCTGAATTTTCATTGCATCACCTTTTCTACAAAGATGAAAATACATCTGATAGAAGCCTGTGCCTTTACCTGGAGAGGTATTTAAGCTTGTCTGTAACTGTAAGTACATGAATGGTACATTAAATTCAGTTGGATTCTGCAGTGTGCTTCATTAGATGTCACACAAACATTTGTGGAAGATAATAAACTTCCTTCTCATCATGTTTGTTAGGAAGATAAATTTTCTGTAATGGTAGCATGAAGTGTCTTCTAAATCTCTCCCTGGTGTGTCCTGCCTTGAGAGTTTGAACTTCTTTGGCTTAATCTATTCTTCCATGTTGATCAAGCTTCTTTTTGAAGGGAAGTTGAGGAAAAACTCAATTTATGCTTACTTCAAACATAGCAGAGCTATAAGAGTGTTTTGAGTGAAGCAGCGTTATCTTTCCACACTTGGGAGGACAACAGCTTTTTAGTACAGCACTGGAGGGGACTATTCTGGAACAAACCACCTTTGAAAAGATTGTAGAGTAATAATAAACTGAAATCTCAGAGTATTGTGGTGACGTAAAGAGTGTGTGGCTGCATATAGAAAGATTACAAAATGGGAATAGAAGGCAGTATCATCTCACAACACACAACCTTATTAAGAACATTGTTGAAATAATTTGCCTGGTATTTCTGCCAATGCTTTAAAAAAACCTATGGAAAACATGCAAGAAAGTCTTGATGCTGTCTTGCAGTCAGTCTCCTTAGTCATGTTCAGGAGAAGGTTAACAAGCAACTTGAATCAGTTTACATTTGCATACACAAGAGAGATGTCTGATGGACAGTTTTTTAATGAAAAAAGCTTTAACAAGCTCAGTGGTGTGAATGATTGAACAAACTCAGATAGGACATAAGTCGCAGTTGTTAATTAGGACAGTTAACCCTTGAAACAATTTACCTAGGGTCTGGAGAATTCTGTCCTGCTATAGAAACTCTCTACAAGAGTTTCTCACAGATAAACTAGATGTTACATGGTTGATGGAAAAATTGATAGTTTTACTTAGCTTGTTGTGCAAGAGATGGAAGTAGATGAGCATGATGGTGTCCACGAGAGCCCACATCATTTGAAATCTATGGGAATAAAGCACGTGAGTGGATGGCAAGGAAGTAGATTCTGCAGGTAATGTGAATTTGCCAGGCAGTTTTCATACTGTGATCAGCACTATGTTGCAAGGTGGCTAGTAGTTCTAAACTGGGGGATAGGCTTGATGGGAGAGTGCTAGGATCTCAGATGCTGCAGTTCTGAGAAATCATGGACTCGCTAGGTGGTCTTAAAGAGCACAGATGTTTTTTTCCAAATTGAGCACCCAGTATTGGTGTGGCTATCCATAAGGGTGGCAATCTTTATTTATTTATTTTTAAAATGAAGATTTGGATGTGCAGACCTTACTGCACAGCCAGCACTTCAGAAAACTTGGATAAAAAAATGTTTTGGTGTCTGTAGTACTTCCTGAGATCCATCCATCAAATTACTTGAACTCATCCAAAAGTCTTACTACACATCTGCCTCTCAAATACTGTGAGGGATAAGGCATGTGTGCAGAATGTACTTGGCTCCTTTAAAGCAAAATTACTATTTTTTTTTCCCCTAAAGGTTCATTTAAGCTTATGCCAATTCTGTGTACTGAGGCTTTTTGAATGCTACCAAAGGCATGTCTGTGGTAATGCTGCTGCTGAGATGTTTCCATCTGGAGCAGTGCTGAACAGTTGCCATGGAATTAGTTGGAATTCACAGAAAGCCATCCACTGCACCTCTGTAAATATTCATGGGTCAAGGCTTTGCCAAGGCTGAAATGCAAAAGTATAGACGTTGTTGTTGTGTTCTTAATTACAGTGCTTTCTGCTTTTAATTCATATACAAATTGCAAGTTTTAAGCACAATGTGTAATTGGTACAATAGTTAAATTATGCTGCTTTCAAAAACAAAGAAAAACATGTAGCAGTGTCTCCAGCCAGCTGCCATGGTTGGTGGATACAATCAAAGTCAACAGCATTCTCACCTGCCATATAGAAATCAGTTTGGACAGGGTTCATTTGTGTCTCCTTTCCCCTGGTTCTGTATTCTTTACTTACAGTTTTTGAAAGACAGTGTTATCTGAAAATAAGGTTAGAATAAGGAAGTGTTTCAGAAGTGGTTAGGATCATCCAGACTCTTCCAACTTGGTATTTAATATGCAAAGTTGTGTGTTTTTTCTTACGTGGCATTTTGTTCTTATTTAGAGAATGCTGAGTGCTTTTTTCTGGTAGCATTTTACTTCTGTTTAAACTCATGTCAAGGTACTTCTCTTGACTTTCTGGCCTCAAGCTTTGAAATAACTGGCTGGGGAGATGAGGTATAGGAGTCTGTTTCTAGGGTATTTTGATAAAAGTGTTTATGAATTAGTTAATAGGCATTTTACATGATGATGTAGATTTCCAGTTGTCTGCTGTAACTTGGAAGTAAAAGAGAGACTATCCACTAAACTTCCATAACTGAGGAGATTGTGCCTCTACTGTACAGTTCAGATACTGTAGTATATGTTTGAACTGTTTCATTTGATTTTTGTCACCTCTGTCCCCATTCCAGGTTCAGGACAAGTTCCGTTTGGACCTGTCTGATGAAGAAGCCGTCCATTATATGCAGAGTCTAATTGATGAAAGTGTCCATGCCCTCTTTGCTGCTGTGGTGGAGCAGATACACAAGTTTGCACAGGTGAGGAGTCTTCTCAGTTGTCTCAGTGAAAGCTGAGTAAGGTTTTGAGTGTTCAAGACTTTAACTTCATTTTTTATGATGTTTTAGTTTATTTTCCAACAAATAAAAACTGTGTTCCTGCTGCCAGGACCGGTGAGAAATGTCTTAGTGGTCCTAATCACTTTATCTAGCATGCTAAATAGGTTGTAACTGGTTGTAGTACCAAGGGTAAGTACTGCAAATTTGATACCTCAATTTCTGAGGAAGCATCCTAAACTTCCTTACTTCTATTCCCAAACTAGATGAGTGCAGGTAAACAATGTTTCTTTCCTACCTTTGCTAGACTTAACCTTGCATTCTAGCTAGTTACTTTGGTCATTAAGAGACACAGTAGCTTGCACAGAAGGGCAGAAACTCTCTTCATAACAGCATCCACATCACCTTCTATGTTTACACTGGGCCTTGGAACATGGTTTCTAGCAGCTATGTGAGCAGCTGTCCATGGTGTCAGAGGCCTCAGCACAGAGATCCTGAGAGATTTTCAGATTTGGGGCTCTGTAGGGTGGCTGAGACCCTCAGCTGTGGCACTGGGGATTGGGTTCCTTGCTTACTGGAGATGTGCAGTGGTGGAATGTCTCCCATCACCAAGTTAAGGATCTGTGGGAGGAGGTCAGCAAACTGCAGTGTATCCAGGCTGATAGAAAAGAGATGACCTTGCAAGACTTTGCAAATAGAAGTACCTGAACATCCATCTGTGCTGAAGGAGAAGCAGGATACATTGTGTTTATTGAGTTAGGAATTGAAGACTCCCAGGATGGGGACAGCTGGGACCATGAGACTTGACACTGAAGCCAAGATGTTTATCTTCATTAATGACCAGGGTGATGGGACAGAGTCCACCTTCAGCAGGTTTTCAGGCACTGCAAAACTAGGCAGAGTAGCTGATAGACCAAAAGTATGTGCCACCAACAATAGGGACCTTGACAGGCTGGAAAGATAAGCCCACAGAACCTCCTAACGTCCAAAAGAGAAGTGAAGTTACGAGAAGAGAAGGCTTGGGGAGAACCTTATCAATGTATAGAAATATCTGATGGAAGGAAGTAAGGAAGATTGAGTCAGACTCTTTACAGTAGTGCCTGTGACAGGATAAGAGGCAACAGGCAGAAACAGAAAGGCAGGAAACTTCATCTAAACATAAAGAACGTTTTTTTTCTTCTACTGTGAGGGTGATCAAACATTGGGATGGGTTTCCCAGAGAGGTGACATAGTTTCCACCTGTGGAGATACCAAGTCCAACAGCACAATGTTCTGAGCAACCTGTTGTGTTTGATCCTGCTGAGACTAAATGATCTCCAGAGGTCCCTTCCAACCCCTCTCATGAGTTACCTGATACTTGCCAGTGGTCTGGAGTGTCAATAAATTACTGTCTTTGCTATTTTTATTAGCAAAATTTACTCTTGCTCTGGTATGAGAATGAAATGTTTAACTTACTGTCTTACTATAAGCCACAGTAACGCAATAACATCTTTAATTCTTATGCTGAATGAAGCTTGTATTCACAAAATCATTACTTTGAATTTACAGTGGTTTTCCCTTCAAGACATCTAACATAGTTAGCTTGTGTTTATCAAATATTTAAGATACTACACTGTTTAACTTAAGTATTAGGCTTGCAACAAGAAATGGAGTTGAGAGGAAAAATGAAAGCAATCTGAAAAGCCAGTCGTTGTCCCAGGTTGTTTTTATTGATTCTTTCTTTAAATGACCAATAAATTCTACTAGAAATTTTTATGGCTGTTCATTTTGCTAAGCCTTTTCCAACTAATCTCATGTTTCCTGCAAAATTATTTTTTATTTTGAAGATTATGCTGTAGTGCAGGGTGAGAAGCAAAAATGTCATTACCATGTGTATCTATTTAATAAAGGAAGTCTCTTAACATGATATGAAAAAATAATTATATAAATATGTTGCAAAATCTGATGCCATTATGGATCACTTTGATCATAGGATGCAGGATGGCTATTTCATAAAACAAAGTGTAAATTGCCTAGTATCTACATTTGAGTTAAAAAAACAAAACAACAAGCCATTACAGAGACTCAAGATAAATTTTAAATACCTCCAGTATGTTTATAGAGCTTTCTTTTAATCACATACTGACAGACAATTCTTTTTTAAATTACTTCATTGGTTTTAGGTGACTGCCAGACTCTCCCAGATACTTGTTACTGCATTTGTGAAGTAGTCAGTTAGAGTTTACAGGTTTGATTGAGATGACCTTTTTCCATTCAGACTTGTTCCTGCTTGACCTTTCTTCAGTACTTGCCAACTGCTCTTAAAACCACAGGACAGATGTGTTCATGATATCTAAAATTACCCAGGAGTCTGAGCCCCAGGCTTCCCGCTCCCAGGAATGGTGTTCTAGGCAACAAACAGGCTGATACATATAGCAGCAGGCACCAATGGTGTCTTCAATTCATATTTTGGAAGTTAAGAAGCAAGCCCACAGTGTGTATTGCACTTTGGGTACCAGATAAGCAGATGTGAGAGCCATTGATGCAGGCCTGATCCAGTTGTCTCATTTGAAAGTTCTTACCTCTCCAGCTGACCGATGCTGGGGTCCAGTGGGGAGACTTCGGGCTCTCTCTCCTGAGGCCCTGAACTCTCCTCATGTGCTGATGCAGAGTTTGCTACCTCTGTGCTTTTAGCTTTTCTTTCTACTTTTGAGATCAGATGCTTAAAATGAATCACAAAATCAGAGGGGTTGGAAGGGACCTTGAGAGATCAGGGTCCCTAGGACAGATCACACAGATAAGCATCCAGACAGGTCTTGAGTATCTCCAGAGAAGGAGACTCCACACCCCCTGGGCAGCCTGTCCCAGGGCTCCCTCACCCTCACTGTGTAAAAGTTCTTCCCCATGTTGGTGCAGAACTTCCTGTGCTCCAACTTGCAGCCATTGCCCCTTGTCCTGTCTCCACAGACCATTGAAAAGGGGCTGGCTGTTTCCCCCTGTGTCCCACACTTGAGATATTTATAAACGTTAATAAGATCCCCTCTTAACGTTCTTTTATCAAGGCTGAACAGCCCCAGTTCATTCAGCCCTTCCTCACAGGGGAGATGCTCCAGTCCTTTAAGCATCCCTGTACCCCTCTGCTGGACTCTCTCCAGGAGATCCCTGTCCTTTTTATACCAGGGAGCCCAGCACTGGACACAATACTCCAGGTGGGACCTGACCAGGGCAGAGTAGAGGGGAGGATCACCTCCTTTGACCTGCTGGCCACACTCCTCCTGATGCCCCCCAGGATCCCATTGTCTCTCTCAGCCCCCAGGGCACACTGCTGGCTCATGGCCAACCTGTCATCCACCAGGACCCCCAGGTCCTTCTCCACAGAGCTCTTCTCCAGCAGGTCATCCCCCAGCCTGTACTGATACGAATGGTTATTCCTTCCCAGGTGCAAGACTGCACTGGATGGCAGCACAGTGTTCCTGCCTGTCAGCCACTCCTCCCAGCTTTGTATCACTGGCACTTGCTGAGGGTGGATGCTATTCCCTCATCAAGGTTGTCAATGAAGATGTTAAACAGGACCAGACCCAACACCAGTCCCTGGGGAACACTGCTAGTCTCAGGTCTAGTGAGATTGTGTTGCTTTGAAAGTGTGTAAGGCATCACTTGCTCCATGTAATGATCAGATTCTTCTGCTGCCTTTAGAGTTCAGATTATTGCCCTCGTTCGAGTTCTATAAACAATTACGCTTACAGGCTTCCCCTGATAAGAATACTCTGCTTGTAAGTGTGAGGAGGGTATGAAAAGAGTAGTCACAAATTAATTAGCAGTTGACAGGTAAGAATCTTGAGCTCCATTTATATCTACATTTTTTAAAATTACAGAAATTCCATCAAAATAAAATGTTACATCTTTTTATGTTACAAGTATGGTAGGGGCACTTTTTTAGTGATACTTAGTACTTCATTAGTCAAAATCATTATCTTTTCTTTTTTTATCCAAGGCAGTCTTAAGAATTTGGGGCTGGAGTCTTCAGAGCCTGTAAATTGTTGAACAAGTGAACAATTAATACGTCACTGAATTTGCTGTAAAGGGGGCAACTCACACAATGGCCAATTGAAGCCTTCCATTTATTCACTGAATATAACACTGCACTGAATTGCCAATGGCCTTGCTCTTACAATAGTAATAGCAGCTGTCTTAATAAATATATAAATAAATACCACCATTCCACAAGCTATTAGGATACATGCTTACACAGCAGACTCTGGCCTAGTGCCACACAGTTTTTCATTTGAAATGCTGTTCCACATGTTTGGGGTTGGGGTATTTTTGTTTATTGACAGGTATTTATTCTCTGACTGCCTCCAAAATAGGCCTACTAGGAATCTGTGCTGTCTACTACAGCAGTTAAGAGCTTCTTAATAAGTTTGGTTATTATAGTAACTGTTGTGTATCAGCATTCTACATGCCACTCTGTAGTAAGTAAAGCTCTTGGATAAAGCAATCTAGATGTTTAGGCATCAGCTTGGTATTATTCTTTTGTAGCACTATTGTAAATAGAGCTCAGTTCAAAGCTGTTATGAAGCTTTTAGTTTAGTTTCTAATGCATCTCTAATCTATTATCAGATATTTTACAGACCTTTTTATGTAGTACTTGTCTCCTCCTTAATGGTGGTAAAAAACCTGTTGTCTCAAAAGTAAATAAATTTAACATTGAGAACAAGTTAATGGTGTTGTACAATAGTGCTCAAGAAGAGAAGAAGTGCATACTAATTTTAGTTGATACTAATGAAGAATAAATAACCATTTCTCCCTGAAGAGTCGTTTTCAATACAGCAGCATTATTTATCTCTGCAGAGGAAGGAAATAATCTCCGGATTGAAGTGACTAATTTCACATTAGATTTCCCTTATCAATTGATAAGTCAGTTGATTTCTGGACTCAGGTTGATCAGTGATTAAAGTGAAAGCTTGGGAGGTGAGGGGTGTCCCACCTAAGACGTGGGTGTACAGTTTGGAGTTGTGCTGATGGTTCACTGCCCTCTGTTTAGGAGCACATGCAGTTTAAGCTGTAAATGTTACATGGCACTAGGGTATCTCAGGCTATGGTCCCAGTGCTGCTCCATCTCAGAATGTAGCTGTAGTTCTTTTCCCTCAGGACAGGGTTTCTGTTTCCCTCCTGTCAGATGCCCAAATAAAATAGGAAAAACCTACCAGTAGGATTGTGTAGAGTAGATGAAGCCATTTGTCAAGGGGAAGGTATAGTTGTTTTCCAAGCTGTTTGTTTTCCTGAAGGACTGTGGAAATTGCCTGCCTTTAGGCATTCTTCCATGTTTTTAAACCCAGAGTTCAATTTACGCATAACCTCTGTTTCCTGAGAGTAAACTGAGTTGAATAAATGCTGTGTGTTTTTGTTCTTTCAGTATTGGAGAAAATAAGCCTTTTACCTACCTGTGACAGAAGGAAGCAAATGCTCAAGAAAAGAGACTTTCTCAAGCCCTTCTGGAGTTCGTCAGTTTTGGAAGGCAAAAGCCTCAGGTTTGGTAGCATGGAGGATTTAGAGCTCAGGGTGTAGAGAAGCTTTTTGAGTGTCTGTTCTTTGAAGGTTGGTTGTACTGTCCTTTAGACTCAGATGCTGTCGCTTCTCTTTTTAACGAAAACATTTGAGCCTCAGAGGTTGAAGTAAGCAACTTCCTCCCAAGCCAAAGATAACTGGAAGAGGCTGGATTTGATGGTAAATTCTTGTACTTGTTAATATATTTTTCTTATTTAAAACTAGAAGTCATTGGTGTACTGCACATATACTGTACAAAGGTAGAGCGGTGAGGCTACAGTCCCTTGGTGCCAAAAAACCCACAAAATTACGGCAACCTCCTCTCCTCCCTTCCCACCGACTTTGCTCCTTGAGTAAGTTTTAAATACAACTCGTATGATCCTTTATTTCCCACCCTGGGCAATGTTATCCTTTAGAAAGGACAATCATTTCTCCCCTGCTTCCAAAAATGTTTTTAAGTGCTGATAAGTTAGCCAGCTGTAGACAGCCAATTATATCATCACTAACAGGCTCAGCCACCGGAATGCACAGCAAGCGGTTCGGTATTTCACACTTCAACTTGGAACGTCTTCTGTACAGTGATTATATATTCTTGACTCTAATAAACTCTTTGTTGTTGCAGTCGTGAGGTGTTGTGTTTTGTCTGCCTGATCTCACCCGCTGGGACGTGGCGTATGGGAGGATTAACCTGCACAACTCCGGGCTGTTGGCGAGGGTTTTCGCTCCTCGGTTCGCTTGATGCGGCAGGAAGGCCACTCGTAAAATGACTTCTGTGCCACATGTTGAGTTCATAATGAATCTGTTTTGAATGATCAACAGTGTAATTAGCTCTTCACAAATGTGTGGAGCTCTTCAAAGGGTGCTCTTGTACTCCTGTTTTGTTTCGTTTTTTTAATAATAATTTAAGCCAGGAAGAAATCCCTCCCAATTATAAAGATAAGAGGGACTGATTTCAATCTGATGACTGATACTTCTGAGTCAGTCTTGCTTTGTGCTTCTTTCACTGGCAAACACCAGAAGAGCTTTGATGGAGAAAAATGCACTAGGGCTGTCGTGAGCCCTTTGTAATTTAAGCATTTTACTTAAATTTGCTAGTTAAGAACAACATTGGTTCAGGCCCTCTTCCCCTGTATGTGTGAACTAGAGGAACTGTGTTGCCTGAGTTACTTGGTGCTTGTGCTAGCTGGCAAAACACAGTGCTACAGAGAAACCACAGTAGTATCTTTTAGCTCTAGTTCACTCCTCTTTGGAGAAGTAGTAATTACCGTTTCCTGCTGGGGTGTTTTTGGTCTTCCTTCCTCTGGCAGAAATACATTACTTTGCTACTGCCTGCACTTCACATGAACTCCTTCCACATACAGTAGTCTGTGATAATTTCTAAGGGTATCTCTGAGAGCATGAACATTTCAGACATTGAGAGACAATTCTGAAAAGAAATCCCAAAAAAACCTAATTTTGAGGGGCATACTATGTGCACACACAACTTTGATTTGTAAGATGTTGCCATGCTTTATTTGGCTGCATGCTTAACTCCAGCACTTTGCACAGTACATATTCCAGGATTTTTCTTCGAGTTTCTTTGACGAAATCTTCCTCTTCCCCTTGCCCATGACTAATTATGAAGACATAATTGGTTGTGGGCAGTGACCTAAGTCACTGCAGTAGCTGACCAGACAGATTAAGGACTCATGTTATGAACCCAAAAGATGTTGTCCACCTGATCCTCTGTTGAATGTAACTTTTATAAACATTATGAATTAATACATGGTTGTTCGAAATATTTTGTGCTTTAGAATGAATTTAATCTCCTGTTCATACACTGGGTTATGCAACAGCCTGTTAAAACTACACTAATTCATAATGTTAGCATGTTATGCATATGGAATCTGAGTAGGACGTGTAAGGCTTAGGGAGCCCTTGACCTCACTGTTAATCACTGACCAGTTTATGAACTATGAACCTCAGGCACAAGGATGGAAAATCTTGCTTGAGTCGGTGGATTATAATCTTAACCATCGTATTCATCTGTGGTTTTGTTTTTTGAGTGACCCTGTATATTTCATTGTGTTCTGCAAATAATTTTATAGAACAGGTACCAGCTGAGTGCTGGAAAACTGGATATGTTTCTCTCCAACTAGTGATTTTTTGGGGGATGAGCTGCATATTCTGTTCCTAGCTGCTATGAAGCATTACAGCATGAAGAACAGAACAGCAGCCAGACTGCTAGAACATACTCGATGTAAGTAAAACCGTTACTTTAAGTATTGTCTTCTAAATACTTTGAAAGTTGTTCTTGGAATTCCACACATCAGTGGCTTTGGGTTTTTTTTTAAATCTTAATACACAAATTCGGACTTTATTTTGTAAATCTAGTGGCTCTTACAGCATTTCATGTAGCATCACCTGTTGAAATAAAAGACAAAACTATGGGGCTAACAAGCTGGTTTCTTCCTTCTCTGTTAGCCTGAAGGTTTGACTAGTGGGAGTAAGACTGTTAAAGGCGTTATCTGCCACAGTTCAGTATCTCTATGAGTATACTGTGTATCTGTCTCTTCTGAATCCCTTGAGTAACTACTACCAATTTTGACTCAAGGTGTAAAAATTTTAAAGGTAAAATTCCTACATGTTTCACAAATCATAAAATCACAGACCAGTTTCAAAGATTATCCAGTTCTACCCCCTGGACACCTTCACTAGACCGGGGTGCCCACAGCCTGGCCCTGAGCCCTGCCAGGGATCCAAGGGCAGCCCCAGCTTCTGTGGGCACCCTGTGCCAGGGCCTCACCACCCTCGCAGGGAAGGATTTCTTCCCAAAACCTAATCTGAATCTGCCCTCTTTCAGTTTATACCCATTACCCCAAATCCTATTACTACACTTGCTGATAAACAGTCTTCACTCTCCATCTTTCCTACACTTCCCATTTAGGTACTAGCAGGCTGCTATAAGGTCTCCCTGGAGCCTTTTCTTCTCCAGGCTGAATAAACCCCATCCCTTTCAGCCTGTCTCCACAGGAGAGGTGCTCAAGAACTTCATGACCTCCTCTGGACTCACTCCAACAGTTCCATATCCTATACTACAGACCCCAGGGCTGGATGCAGTACTCCAGGTGGGGACTCGCCAGGGTAGGGTGGAGGGGCTGATGATGAACTTTGCATCAACCAACACCCCCAGGACCTTCTCAGGGCTGCTTCCAATCCATTCTCTACCCGGCCTCCAGCTGTGCTTGGGGCTGCTCAGACTGATGCACAGGACCTTGTACCTGGCCTCGCTGAACTCCACACATTGTGCACAGGCCCACCTCTCAAGCCTGTGCAGGTCCCCGTGGATAGCATCCCCTGTTGCCACACAGCTTGGAGTCGTTGGCAGCCTTGCTGAAGGTGCATTCAATCCCACTGCCCATGTCTCTGACAAAGACGTCAAACAGTGCCAGTCACAGTACTGACCCCTGAGGAAAGCCACTTGTAGATCCCCACAAAGTAGATCCCCTCTCAGAGCAAGGTCCCCAGGGAATGTCAGGCAGCAGTTTCACCCTCCACATGTATTTGTGTGTAGGTGTGTGCCGGGGGTGCCAACACACCTGAGATTGCATGGGAGGCTGTGAGCTCCATCATCTGTGTTAGAGCATGGTGCAGTCGTTCATAGGAAGCTGTGCTGTACAGTTGTGTCACAGTAACTTGTCAGAAATTACCCTGTTACGTCCTTTCCTTCCTCCAGGAAGCATAACAGAGAATAAGAACCAGAACAGTGAAATAATTTTGCCATAGGCTAGTTTTACCCAGCAGTTACATTTTGTATAACTAGAGATAAAAAGTACCACAAAGACAGCTTGTGGGTGCCTTCCTTGCCTTTCAACATCCATCTTGGTTTCAGAATTTCTTCCAGAATTTCTGGTCATCATTCTGTTGGGATTGAGGGTGAGAGAAGCAAAATAAATCGTTCTGTCATTTATTTTTCTTATTCTCCCATACCTATACACTGTCATTAGTTCTTTCACACTGCCAGTACTTCCAGAGCAGAAAGGAGCCAAGTTGTCCTTTGCCAGAACAGTTGGGGGGGGGGGGGGGGTGAAGGGGGGAGCAGGGGGAAGGAAAGGGAAGGGCTCTTTGCTCTATTATGAAAGTCGTATATCCTTTTGGCAAGAAATATCCCTATTGTTACAGGCAGTTACCTGGCTTCCTTCTTCTTTTGTGCAATCTAAAATAAAAAGCACTTTTTGCAAGGCCCTGGGGGAATAATGTCTTTGGAAAAGGAGATCTTAACACCTCCTTGCAGAGCGAGGCTAGCAGCATAGAGAGGTAGTATTGCTGCCCTTTGTAGTCAGCAGGTTTTACTCGCAGGCCAGCATCATCAGTGGATGGCAAAATACCCTGGTAGTTATGAAGTATCTGAAGTGTGCACATTGAAGGAGTCTTAAGGGAGTCGTTGAAAACAGGTTGCAGGTGGATTGTGTTGCAATAGATTTCTGTCACCTCTTCAGCTGATGTGATGACTCTAACACTGAAGTTGCTTGAAGCTGAACATGGTGCCCTCATGCCCTTCCAAGCATCCCTAGTTTAGAAGGGACTTTGCCAGGGAGGGGAAAAAATTTCCCTTTGGAGAGGAAGAGACATAAATCTCCATTGTTCCTAAGGTATCAAGCAGTTCCCCTGCATGGGTTCAGAACTGAAATGGCAGGAACATTGCTTGGAGAGGAAATCATCACTCATCAACACACAGACATTAATCAGTTAAGCTGGGGGGTGGTCCTTCCCAAAGTGGATTTAGCTATACCCCAGGGAGGTACTTAAATTCTGCATAAAACCTCTCCACAATTAGATGTTTTGCAAAATTTAACAGAGACACTTTGGATTCCTTCCCTTGACAGAAATCTGTTTGTCCTAATTTTCTCCCCGAGAGATCAGAAGATGATGGTTTTGCAGACTTTCTCCAGGGAGTGTGTTCAATTCATACATGAACGACAGTTCAGGGGAAGTGAAGTGATGTGAAGGGAGGGCTGAGCCAGCGTGGGGACTGGGCAGCTCTGGGGTCAGTTCCTCAGCTTGCTTCAGCCTCTAGTCCTCACAGTCCTCATGGCACTCTCCCCATTGTGATGGGTGCTTACACATTCATTGGAACAGGTAATAGGTAAATTGTGCAGCTGCACATTCCACAGGCTTAGTCTGTCCTTGATCTGTGAAACAGGAAAATGTTGTGCATGGTCCTTTCTTCAGCATGTCTTTTTTTCACAGGGAATCAGATTGAGGAGTTAATTGTAACCAAAGGCTTTTCTCTCCCGTGTCTGTTTAATATAACATCTCTCACTGATTAGACACTGAAGAACCCATATTGTGAAAGGAAAATGGCTTCTTTTTTTTTTAATATATATAATAGGTTTCTTCTCTGGCACAGTCATATAAACAGCTTTCTAGCTGAGAAGATGGGGACTAATTAGGGAAAATCTCTGCTTTTAACAAGCCATTCACAAACCACCCTGAACTTTAGGTGGAATAACAAGCTCTGTGCCTGTACGCAGGTACAGAGAGCTGCCTGCTTACCTTGCCTCGCTGGTGATGTGGCACCCTGTGACAAGGGCACTGTGTCCCCAGGACAGGGACAGAGTATTTTTTCCTCTATTATATACTGGATGGTTTGGGGTTTTTTTGTCCCCCCATTATCTGGTGATGTCAGCTGTACTCATTCAGTTCACTCAGCTGCCCGTTACTTTTCTAATGCTCTGTCGTCACCAACAGACCTACCAGGCAGAGATCTCTCACGAAAGCACAGCCAGTTTCGCAGCAGTGCCTATTCCCTGAGGTAGGCAGCTTCCATTTCAGCTTAAACTTCAGCTTTCTTTCCCCTGTGGCTCTCCCTGCTGGGAGCCATTCTTGTGTAGATAACTGCTTCACTTCTGACACAGGGGTCTGTCTGATCATGCAGCGACTGGCTCCCTTTTCTGGCCCAGCAGAGGTGAAGGGGAGGTGGCTGATGCTGTCGTCATTACCTGATTCATTCACCAACCTGGAGGATGAGGACAGCAGCATGCATGGCAGGAAGCCCTTTAAGGAGCCATTCAGCTGAGATTTCTGACCAGATTCTTGCCAAGGCAGCATGATGCTGGAATTCAGTTTCATTTTCCAAGAGGAAGCGCAGCAACAGAGCCTGGGATAAGAGATGAGCTTGCTTTAAAAATTAAATACGTGGTAGAGAGCTGGCTACCTGTCGTGGTTCTGCCCTAACTGAGAGCCAGGCGTCACGCAGCTGCTCGCACTCTTGAGAGGGAGTGGGGGAAATTGGAGGGAGAGGGGAGCAGAGAGAAAAGAAAACCAGAAAAAACCAAAATGCCACAAGTTGGAATAAGGATAGTTTATTGAGATAGCAGAGAGAGAGATAAAATAATAGGGCTTTATAGCAAAATACACAAAGCTGGTGATAACACAGAGCAGTTTCTCACAGAACCGCACAACTCAGTCTGTACAGCTCAGAGCTATTCCAAATCATAGAATCATAGAATTGTAGGGGTTGGAAGGGACCTCTAGAGATCATCGGGTCCAATATGGACTGTCCCCAAAACCACGTGTCCTGGAGCTGAGTGCTCCTCCCCCCACCAGCTCCCCTTCATGCTGAGTGTGACGTAATTGGTACAGAATACCCTCTTTGAGCAATTTGGGTCAGCTGTCCTGGCTGTGTCCCCTTCCAGCTTCCTGGGTACCTCCCACCTTCTTGTCAGCAGGGCAACATGAACAGCTGAAAAGTGCTCGACTGCTTGGCAACAACTAAAACATCCCTGTGTTACCAGTACTCCTCCCATCCTAACTCCTAAACACGGCATTACACCAGCTGCTAGAAAGAACTCATCTCTACCCTCGCCAAAACCAGGGCGTTGCCAGGAGAGCTGTGCTTGCTGAAACCCTCAATGGGAGGAAAAAAACAACCTGGTCGCGTATTTGGGAGGTGTTTGGTTCACACAATTTGCTAAAACCCGTGGGTGGTATCCCTTCAAGGATACTGGGCCATATTGCATTTATCTTTTCCAATTTGCAGACAACATGCAAATAACAAGGTGTTGAGCAGCGCCTTCCTTCGCACACGAGATGACAGGTCTCGGCTCCCATTCTGCTTCGGGCTCGACAGACGCTCCTTTGAAATAATAGCTGAGAGACTCGGTGTCACAGTCCCGGCTTGGAGGATTTTTCACTTTCTGAACTCGAATTTCCCTCCCAGCTCTGTAAACTCAGCGGTGCAGGACACCTTTTTAACTCGCCTCACACGAGTAGTGCCGGAGCTCGGGGGCTTTCATTTCAGAGGGATCTGAGAGGTGCCATTATAACCTGCCAGATAGCGGCGCGCTTTGATGGCGTTCTGCGTTCTTCAGCCTTGGTTTGTTGGCTTGTATTTTTGCCCCATGCGTTGGAGAGTTGAAAGATGCCTGGAGAAACATACTTGCTGGAACTCCTGTTCCTGTCAAACGGTGTTCTGCCGCTTCCCTGCGTCCTTCTGTCTTGGAAAGCTGTAGTTAAAATAGGGAGAACGAACGCGTTTCTTTGCTTTCATTAACTGATCCTTAGGTTCAGTGCATACAAAAAGAAAGCTTGACTGCAGTAACAGCAAAACAAGATGATCAGATTTTCAGCTTAAGCAAGCAACAGCCACAGGACACATTGTTGGGCCTTTTTGTCAGGGTCCAGGTTTTCTCACCCGTCTCAATAGCTACTCAATCCTGATATGATGCCCTGATAAATCATTTTACTCAGGGAAGAGATAGATCCAGAAGGAGAGCTGTACATTTTTTTTCTAGTTTAACACCATATGGATAGTAAGTGAGCCTGTACAACAACAATTGGGAATTACAAGCTCCAAGGTTTATTTTCTTATTTACAGTTAAAGTTACAGACCAAGCAAGAAAATCGGACTCTTTTAAGACTTGTAAATCAGCATAAATCAGGACACCCACAGTTCAGTCTCCATTATGTGTGTATACAAAAGGCTTGCTTAGCATATGTTTTGCCACTCTCTCATCCTTTTGTTGCCCATGTTAATATCCCTGGCTGTACCTACTAACGCTCCTCCACGGCAGTTTTAGTGTGGAACCTTCTGTGCACCCACAGAGCTGGTGCTCTCTGTTACTCGGGTTCTTCACACTGATCCTGTGGTGTCAGGGTCACAGCTTGCTGTCTTTCAGAGGTGGTGTTGGGACTAGGTCAAAGGGAAGCACAGGTGTGCTGGGGGCACTACCAGCTATCCTCATCTTCTGTAAATGCAGAATGTTGGCCTTGGACTAAATTATCTCTGAAGGTGACTACAGCTTACACAGTGCCCTGTACTGCAATACTGGAACATGAATAAGAAATCTGGGACCATTGTAGTTAATGTTATCCTGACACAGAATTGGGATGTAAATCCTACTACTGTAAAGCTGCCTGGTGTACACATGTTCTACTCCTGTAGTTTAACAGTATCCACAGGATTCTCCTCAGTTCCTTGCTGCCCTTCGATAGCTGTTGAATCTTTGAATCTTTCACTTCCCGTGGTCCTGCCAGGCAAGCAGGTAAGGATCATCAACCTTAGTTTTATATTGTGATACTTGGATTGCAGATTAGGATTTGTAAAGGAAGGGGTTTTTTAAGGTAGGTCCCAGATCTAACCAGTTGTCGCAGTTTTGCGTAGTTGGGTGCTGAGAGAGAGGGCCAGGGGCTGCAGAAAATAGCTGCTGGAATCTTCTGCCAGCCTGCTGATAGTGCCTCTGAGAATCACGTATAGGAGAGAAAGACTCCACCAGAAAATATGAGTGCCAAGAAGACCACAGTGTTGGCCCCTTAAGGGAATTGTGATATATATGTGCATATAAATGTAAGCAGTTGACAGACACAGAAGGCTGGGAAGGCTGGGGGAGGAGGCACCCAGGTGCCTGAGAGAGACCTGTCCCTTCAGCCCTTGCTGAAACCCATGGAGTAGCTGGTGCAGAGGACCCATGGAGAAGACAGAGACCCAACCTGCAGCTGGGGGAGAGGCTCCACGCTGGATGGAGCCAGTGGAGACATAGAGAAGATGTCGTGACTTACGTTGGGATGAGCCCCTGCCAGCACAAGAAACCTACAGAGATGAGCCAAAAAGGTTTGCTGGGGGAGGCCTATAGCCCCGTGGAGGACTGGGACTGAGAGACACTGTGATTTGTTGCTGCCTGCCAGAGCAGAGATGAAGCCCGGTGGGAAGAGATTTGCCTTGGAGAAAGTTCGTGGAGGACTGGCTGTCATGGGTGAGATCCTATGGTGCAGCAGGGGGAGGGTGTGTGGAATGGATGCCCCCATCCCGGCCGAGAAGGAAACCAACTGGCAAGGGACTGAGCAAAGCCCCATCTCCTAGTCCCTGCCCCCCTGCCCTGTGCTGCGAGCAGGAGAGGGGAAGAAGGGAGCAAAATCCTGGCTAAAGGGCAGTCTGCTTTAGAATGGAGGGGTGGGGGAAGGTGTTACCAAGACCCCCATTTTCCCCAGTCCCTGCCCCTCCTGGGCTGCGACCGGGAGGGAAGAAGGGAGCAAACTTCTAACTAAAGCCTGCTGAGGAGGGAGTGGGGAGGAAAAGTGTTTGCCTGGTTGCATTTGTTCTAAGATTGTTGGTTGCACTCCTGACTCTGGTTCTTTCACTGTTTTCTCTTAAGCGTGGTGTAATAAATTAGATAACTTTCTCTTCTGCACTCTGTGTTGAGTCTGTTTTGCCCGCGTCATTAACGAGTTTGTCTCTTGAGCCGCCTAATATATTTTTCTCCCCTGTCCAACTAAGAAGGGGAGTAATAGACTGATTTTGGTGTGTGCCTGGCCTTTAGCCAGGGCTCAACCACCACAGGGCTGTAGAAAATGGTTGTTGTGAGGAGCTGCTGGAATTCTCTGCAGCCCCAAAGTGTAAACATCGGGCGATTCAAGGCCAAAGTCACTCCTGGCCAGGGCTGAGCCAATCGGAGATGGATTCATAGCGCCTCTGTGAATCACATATAGGAGAAAAAAATCTGCTGGCAGATGCAGTGAGGCATCTGAGTGCTGTCAGAAGGGAGTGAGGAGATGTAAGGAGCTGTGCAGACACCAAGGCCAGGGAAGGCGGATTGGGGAGGAGGCGCCCCAGGTGCCACAGACAATCATGACCCTGCAGCCCCTTGAGAAACCCATGGTGGAGCGGGTGTCATCCCCGCAGACCATGGAAAAGGCCCAGACCCCACCTGTAGCCCATGGAGAGGCTCCACGCTGGATGGAGCAGGTGGAGACATAGAGGAGATGCTGTGACCTGCATTGGAGCAAGCCCCTGGCAGCACTTGCAGCCCATGGAGAGAGACACACACAGATGAGTGTCAGATTAGCACTGGAACAGGTTTGCTGGGGGAAGGCTTGTGACCCTGTGGAGGACTGGGACTGAGAGACATTGTGATTTATGACTGCCATAGCAGTGATCCACGGAGGGGCAGCTGGTGAAGAGATAAAGCCCTGTGGGAAGAGTCTCACATTAGAGAAAGTTCCTGGAGGACTGGCTCTTGTGGGTGGGACCCCAGGGTGCAGCAGGGGGAGGGTGTGGAATGAATGCCCCCACCCCAGCCGAGAAGGAATCCGACTTGCAAGGAACTGAAGGAAGCCCACATTTCCCCAGTCCCTGCCCCTCCCTGTGCCACAGTGGGGGGGAAGAAGGGAATGAAATCATGACTAAAGTGAAGTCTGATAAGAAGGGAGGAGTGGGGGAAAGGGGGGTAGAAGTGTTTTAAGATCTGGAAAAGGAAAACAGCTCATGAAGAAGTGACTGAGAACCCCATTTTCCTAGTCCCTGCCCCTCCCCATGCCACAATGGGAGGGAAGAAGGGAGCAAAAACCCTGACTAAAGTCTGCTAAGAAGGGAGTGGTGGGGGAAAGTGTTTTAAGATTTGGTCGCGCTCCTGACTCTTGTTTCACTGTATTTTTTTTGGTGTGGTGTAATAAATTAGTTTTCTTTCCTTCACTCTGTGTTGAGTCTGTTTTGCTCATGTCGTTGATGACAGGATGATCTCTCCCTGTCCTTACCTTGACTCCTAAGCCTCTCAATATATATTTTATCCCCTGTCCAACTACAAAGGGGAATAATAGACTGACTTTGGTGGGCATCTGGACTCCAGCCAGGGCTAAACCACCACACCAGTATCCTCCTGAACTCTGGCTGTTGCTCCAGAAGAGAATGGGTTTTCAGTATTCCCAGGTTGAGGCAGGTTATCCTGCCCCTCTACTCTGCCCTGGAATATTGTGTGCAGTGCTGGGCTCCCCAGGTCAAGAAGGACAGGGAGCTACTGGGGAGGGTACAAAAAAGGGCTACAAAGGTGATTAGGGAACTAGAACATCTCTCTTAAGGAAAGAGGCTGTGGTACTTGGGACTTTTTAGCCCAGAGAAGAGAAGGCTGAGGGGCTCTCATCAGTACTTACAAATACTTGAGGGAGAGGGTGAAGATGATGGGTTCAGTCTCTTTTCAGTGGTGCCCAGTAATGAGAGTCAATGGACATAAGCTTGATTATGGGAAGTTCCACCTAAACATGAAGAGGAACTTCTTTACTGTGAGGGTGGCAGAGCACTGGGACAGGCTGCCCAGAGAGGCTGCAGAGTCTGGCTCCATCCTCCTGACTCTCACCCTTTACATATTTATAGACATTAATAAGGTCACCTCTCAGTCTCCTCCAAGCTAAAGAGGCCCGGCTCCCTCAGCCTTTCCTCATAAGGAGGGTGTTCCACTCCCTTAATCATCTTGGTGGTCCTGTGCTGGACTCTTTCAAGGAGTTTTATGTCCTTCTTGAACTGTCCATAACTGGACACAATGTTCCAGGTGGGGTCTCACCAGGACAGAGCAGAGGGGGAAGAGAACCTCTCGCAACCTACTAACCACTTTTAACCAATTGTTAAATCTCATTAGACTTCTCCCTGCCCAACTCTCCAGCATGCCTAATGGATCTGTGAAGTTAGGGTAATTTTAAGGGAGTCTGAGGTCATACTAGTAGGCAGAGAAGTTGAAGGCACTAGACAATGCCTTTCTCTAATAGGATGCCACAGTCATTGGCATGCAGATGTCATTGTCACATAATTGTTACTCTCTGAGCAGTGGAACCATGAGATGTGGATGAGTGTGCATCCAAATCACACTTAGGCTTTAATTTGTTTGTATGGTCACACAGTTGTTTTCTGAGAGGAGCAAGAATGGTTGGTGAAAGGGCTGATCTTGTCATGATGCCCATTACCTGGAAAAGGTGACAGAATCACACCGTATCACAGGGTCACAAGGTTGGAAAGACCTTTAAGACCATGGAGTCCAACCATTCCTGTCCTGTGCTAATCCACAACCCTTAGTGTTTCCAGGGATGTGGCACCATTCCCATGCGCCTGACTTCTGCAGGAGTTCAGAGCTTCACGTTCAGTAACTGTACTGGGAGTACAGCCCCATCAGGGCCCACCCAGATACTCCTCCCACATCCAGGTGCCCACAGCTAGAATGCTGCAAAGGAGGCCTCTGCCTCCCAGAAGCATAGGAGATGGTGGTGTCCCCTAAATTTATTAGTGGGTGAATACACAGCAGAGTCTGCCAGCTTTCTGGAAGTGCCATCTTCTCAGTCACGGGAGCAGAGTCAAATGTATTTCACACAACAAGGCCAAGCTTAAATCACAGAGTAATTAGACTGCCCTAGGAAATGAACTAGCTGTTCTGCTATGCCCAGCCTTGGCCTCTGAATCTCTGTGTAACGTACAACTAGCCAGGCTTCACATGTGTTTGCTCTGATCTTTGCTCTTTACCTGCTTCCAGGTGTTTGCCAAGCTTAAAATAACAAATGTGTTCAGGTCCTGCTAGTGGAGAGATGCCAGGTGAGGCATAGGCCATTAGCTTCTGCAGGGTGGAGATTTGCGTGAACCAGGTGAAGCTGAACATGGATTTGTACTGGTGCTGCAGTTTCCAACTGCTTCATGAGGATTTTATTGATTAACCCCCTCCTATTTTATGCAATTCCATAAAATTAAGTGTGATTGAGGGTGGGAGGAGGCTAGTCTTCTTTTTTCTTTTCCCAATCAAATTAAGAAAGGAGCTTTACTTGAATTTGAAATCATTACCAGAGATGTCATGCCAGCTGTTTGCCATTTCATGTGTATGAACTATTTATCCAGTCTCCTTTAAATCCTATATATCTGGCATCAGGAATCCAAGTGGTTCTTATTTCATCTGTTGCATCCATCTGTGTTGTCTTCTCTTGACCTTTTAAATTTGTAAGCTCTTCTGAGCAAGAATTATATCATTATGCTTGCACAGCGATTTCACCATCGGGCTAGAATCTCTGAACATTCCTATAATACAAATAATTATGGAAGAAACCAGCAATCCAAGTGCAAATGAAAAGTCAGATGTAAATAACGTAGCCAGATCTTTAGAGTTAAATTAACTGTAAAATGAGAAGGGACACTAGATAGCTGCCTAGAAGACAGGAGAAGCCCTCTAAAGAAAATGTATACCTTCAACTCACACATTTTCACTTTGGTCAACCTGAAAATATCAGAAGAAAATGAGGGGTTTGTTTTCTAAATCAAAGTGAGAAGAAATGTTGACTATTGCTAACCCAAACAAGTTGTTCTTCTCACATCAACTCACTCCTTTCTCTGGCTTCAGAAAGCTGCCAATTGTTGCTTTTTCTATTTGGGTCTTTTTGTTTGTTTTGGTTTTGTTTGTTTTGGGTTTGGTAGGGTTGTTTTTGTGTTTTTTTTTTTCCCTTTCATATAATCACAGAATCACAAACTAGTTGGGGTTGGAAGGAACCTCAAACCTGCCATGGGCAGGGACACCCTCCACCAATCCAGGGTGCCCAAAGCCCCATTCAATCTGGTTTTAAGCACTGCCAGGGATCCAGGAGCAGCCACAGCAACCTGTGGGCATCTTGTGCCAGAGCCTCCCCAACCTGACAGGGAAAGATTTCCTTTGAATATCTAAATCCTCCCTCATTCAGCTCAAGGCCATCACTCTTTGTGCTGTCCCTGCCTGCCCTTGCAACCAGTCCCTCTCCATCTTTCCTATAGCCCCTTCAGGTACTGGAAGGCTGCTCTAAGGTCTCCCCAGAGCCTTCTCTTCTTCAGGCTTAACAAGCCCAATTCTCTCAGCCTGTCTTCATAGAAGCAGTACTCCAGCCCTCTGATCAGTTGTGGCTTTGGCCCCAAGTGAGTTTGGAGTCCTTCTCAAGGATCCTTTTGGAATGAAGTCCTAAAATAGTCCAAGTTTTACCTTACTCACAGGAGGACACACCTCCTCTGCCTCTTAAACAGCCATTTCTGATCAAATCCATGGGGTTCTGCATACATTAATCTGCATGTCAGAAGTTGAACAGGACCTGACTGAAACGTGAAAAGGAGGAAAACAATGCAAAGGTTCACAATAAAGCAGTCCCTGTGCTTGTCTGTCTTGTATAGGAAGATCCAGATACCTCAGCATACTGCATAGCTCCACGCCTACAGTCATAGCTCGCAGTAGCCAACGCGGCTTTGAAAAGCAAGTTACCTAGCCAAAGTAGGTAGTGAATGGATGTTCTACTTCCTTCACTGTTTCTTCAGACCTTGGAGGGTCTATGTCTAAAATGGTGCCCACGATGTTGGTAGAGGTGTCTGAATTCTTCTGCCCTTGCATAGATGAGCTTGTGAGTGCAGAAGGCATTCCTGCCAGCTGTGCTTCAACACAGCAAAAAGGAAATCATGCCTAGGATCAATACATTACTTCAGTATTCCATCTTTACCCATCACTTTCATCCTTCTTTAGTGACTTTTCTATCGCTTTTATCCTTGTCCCCATTTTCCGCTTCTGTGCTTTCCCCATAGGAAAATAACTGTAAGGGGGCAAAAATGCTAATGCAAAATAAATTCCCTTTTCAGTTTTTGTTTAAGAAAGCAAAGAAAAAACTGAAGGGAAAATAGGGGGATGCGTTTGACAGTCATTCTAGTAATAATAGTACCATAAGGAGAAGTTGGCATTATACAACCCCATCTGTTAAAAGGCTTTTTCAGGAAAGAGATCTGAGAGTCCTAATGCACGGTTTTGGGAAAACATCTTTTCATGCTCTGTAGCAGTCAAAGAGCAAATGAACATTAGGATTTGGTAGAAAAGGAATAGTGGACATACAGAAAACATCCTCCCACCGTTGTGTGTGCATGTGCATCCTCTCACTGAAAGCAAGCAAAGCTACACTTGTCCCTGTGGTGGTCTGACCCTGGCTGGAGGCCAGACACCCACCAAAGCCACTCTATCACTCCCCTTTTCGGCTGGACAGGGAACAAAATAGATACTGAGAGGCTTAGGAGTTGAGATAAGGACAGGGAGAGATCATTCTGCAATCAGCATCATGGGCAGAACAGACTCAGCACAGAATAAAGGAAAGAAAACTCTCTAATTGATGACACTGCCCTGCACCCCCAGTGACACCAGAGTTGGGTGATGAGAAGCACGACCAGATCTTAAAGCACCTTCCCCCCACCCCCTCATCTTCACAGACTTCACTTTAGTCAGTATTTTGTTCCCTTCTTCCCCACCATTGTGGCACAGGGAGGGGCAGGGACTGGGGGAATGAGGGTTTCAGTCAGTTCCTCATGAGATGTTTTCCTTCTTAGCCAGGGGGTCATTCCTCACCCCCTTCCCCTGCTGCACCCTGGGGTCCCACCCACAGCAGACAGTCCTCCATGGACTTCTCCAACATGAGTCCTTCCCATGGGGGCTTCAGCTTTTCCCCAGTTGCCTCAGTGTGGGTCACTTCTGTGGGGTGCAGTCATAAATCACAGAATGTCTCTTAGTCTCTCAGGCCCAGACTGCTCCAGCCTGGTCCCCAACAAGGTCACAAGCCTCCCCAGCAAACGCGCTCCAGCATGAGTCTTGCTCTCCATAGGCTGCATATCCTGCTAGGAGCTTGTTCCACTGTGGGCTTTCCATGGTGTCACAGTATCCTTCAGCTGTCTCCACCCACTCTGGCACAGGGTCCTCCGGGGGCTGTATATAGGATCTCAGCTCCCTGTCATCATTGATGGGCTGCAGGGGGACAGCCTGCTTCACCATGGTCTTCTCCACAGGCTGCAGGGGAATCTCATCTCGAGTGCCTGGGGCACCTCCTCCCACCCCTTCTTCCCTGTCTCACATGTTCTCCCTCCCTTCTCTGGGGGCAAAAAGCTGCTGCTTGCATTTTTTTCTCCTCACTGTGATTCCCAGAGGTGCTGTGACCATCGCTGATGGGCCTGGCCTTGGTCAGCAATGACTCTGGCCTTGAGCTGGCTGGTGTTTGCTCTGTTGGGCCTGGGGGAAGCTTCTTGCTGCTTCTTGCAGAAGCCACCCCTGCAGCCCCCTCCTCCACCAGAACCCAGCTGTGCAAAGCTGTGACTCAAAGGAAGAAAATTATTCCCAACATGGCATCAATAGCTGGACTGGGAAGCTTCAGTCTAGAAAAGAGATGTCTGAAGAAGAATGTGACAAAGGTCCTGAAAATCTGCAGTTTGCCAAGAATGATACAGAATTATTGAAGCAAGTGCAGCAAAGGGCCACAAAGACTGTGAATGAACTGGAATATGTTTTCTGTGGAGAGAGGCTGTGACACCTGGGACTATTCAGGCTGGAAAGGAGAAGGTTCCATGCATGAACTTTGATCAGTGTGCATGAATGAATGGAAAAGGTGTTGGATTCTTCTCAGTAATGACCAGTGACAGGACAAGAGGCAATGGGCATGAATTACAACACAGGAAATTCATTCTGAGCACAAGAAAAGCATTTCTCTTCTTAAATTCATTCGTTTATCTGTTCATTTAAATATTTATTATTGTGGGGGTGGTCTAACTTGCTAACAGGTTGCCTGGAGCAGCTTTGAAATCTTCCTAAGTGTAGATGCACAAAACCCAGCTGTGCAGAGTCATGGACAACACCTGCTGTACGTGACCGTGCTTGAGCAGGAGGGTTGGACTATGTGGTCTCAAGAGACTTCTTCTCCCTGAGGTGTTCTGTGGAAAATCCTGACTAATATGGGGAAGAGGGAACAAGAAAGGTTTTTGTTTTGTTGTGGGTTTTTTTCTTCTCTTTTTTTAATGAACAGATGGTATCAAAAGGAAATTATCAAGAGAAAGGTTTGAAACAAATAAAAGGAAGTGTTTTTTACAGAGTCCATAATTGAACTATGGAGCTCTTTATTATAGTGTTTTGTGGATGCTAAATAGCAATTAGATATATGCATGGAAAAAACATTCATCAGGGTCAGTTAAACACAATATTACCCTTACTTCTTGAATTTCCTGAAACTCTAAGTCAATGGAAACTGAGAGCATAGAACAGAGAGGCAGCAGTGTATTATTATGCTTCTCCTGGCTCTTCCTTTGAAATTTGTTGCTGGTCACAGCTGAAGGCATGACATAATACAGCTGACCTTGCATATTGGCCATATGTTTAGAAATATAATGCATGTTTTATGAACTGTTTCATTGCAAATGTGCATCAAAAGGAGTGTGGCCAGCAGGTCAAAGGAGGTGATCCTCCCGCTCTACTCTGCCCTGATCAGGCCCCACCTGGAGTATTGTATTCAGTTTTGTGTTCCCTGGTACAAAAGGGACAGGGATCTCCTGGAGAGAGTCCAGTGAAGGGCTACAAAGATGATTAAGAGCCTGGAGCATCTCCCCTATGAGGAAAGGCTGAGCGAGCTGGGACTGTTCAGCCTTGAGAAAATAAGACTAAGGGGGGACCTTATTAATATTTATAAATATCTTAAGTATGGGACACAGGGGGAAACAGCCAGCCCCTTTTCAGTGTCTGCTGTGACAGGACAAGGGGCAATGGCTGCAAGTTGGAGCACAGGAAGTTCTGCACCAACATGTGGAAGAACTTTTTCACAGTGAGGGTGACAGAGCCCAGGGACAGGCTGCCCAGGGGGGGTGGAGTCTCCTTCTCTGGAGATATTCCAGCCCCATCTGGATGCCAACCTCTGTTACCTGTCCTAGGGAGCCTGCTCTGGCACAGGGTTCTGGACCCAATGATCTCTGAAGGTCCCTTCCAACCCCTGTGATTCTGGGATTCTGTGAAATGCTCTGTGAAAAGATCACAGAGAAATGGGTGTGTTAGAAAAAGAAAATATGCCTTCAACAAAGAAATTACTTGTGGATTTGTTGAGGAAGAAAGTTCCGTTCTCAAATCTGCTTCTGATGAGTGCTGTGTTTGGAGACTTTTTTATTTTTAATTGATATTTAATCAGTCATGGAAGTTCCATTCTGAATACTATGCAAGCACATGTGAGAATTTAATATGCTTTTCAAAGACTTGGTGTGCTTCTGAGGTATGCAAGTATGAGTACAATTACTTAAATGACTTAGAGTCAAATGGGAATTGGGAAATCTGTTCCTTTTTGCAAAGCACAGGAGTGTATATATATATATTAGGAGAAGATTTTCCCATTTTAAAAAGAAAATTGCATGGTTCCAGTAAAATCTGGACCATATGCTGAAGAAATGGTTCATCATAATTAATTCTTAGGCAAAATAGCGAAGAACTTGGTTTTCACAAGACAGAAAACTGACAATCTCTGTTAGGGATTAAACTGAGGAAACTGAGCCCTGGGGGGTATTTTTTTGTTTTGATTGTGACAAATAAAGGAAATAAAAAACAAGCCACCATCTTGACTTATAGTGCACAGAAAGAAAAATCTGGATAAGAGAGTTTTCTTAGTTCCTTTTTGGCTGAAGACCTCTATATTCAAACTGAGAAGAAAGAACAAGTGGAAGTGACAGGATTTTTGTGCAAAGAATCTGTGCGGGGTTGAAAAATGTTGAAAAATTAGGCAGCATGGGGATTAATTCAAGTCTGGGCAAGAAAGTTCTCTCTTGAAGATGAGAGCAGCTGAAGCTGCCTTTGAACTGATGTCAGTGGGACATTGTGATTAAATACATCTTGTTTTTAAAGCATTGTCTGTTCCCTGTGGAGCGGTGATTACAAACCTGGATCAATTATATGTTGGTATTGGTCTAAGGCTGGGTTTTTTCCTGCTGTTGCATCCATTGGCAAGTCTCTGGAACGAGATGGTAAAAAAGGAAGAACTTCAGGTTACTAATCTGGAAAAGCTGTAAGTTTTGTTTGGGTAGGAAAAGCCCCATGGAATATCACATCTACTTCTTCCTCTGACTTCATTGAAGATGGTCCAAGCTATTATGTATTTTTACTCCCCTTCACACACACCCCTGGCCAGATGCACCTGCCCTGAGTGACTACTGACCTGCTGTGGCCAGCAGCGGAGCCTGGTGCTCGCTGTGCCTTTAGGCTGTCATGAGCTTCATCTGGAGGGCTGAACGCAGCTGTAAATGTCCTAAGCCCCTTTGTCTGTAGTTTGATTGCTTTGATAATATTCTTCCAGCATGTGAGATGACGATTAAGGAACATTTAAAGCATCAGGCACAAATGAAACATGAAGGAGCAGTACTGGATGTAGAGAAAGAGGGGGAACCTGAGGCCTTAAAATGCTTTTTAAGCAGCATTTCAATGTCTGTGGTGCTGACACCACCCACTGAGCCATCAGGCCTTTGAGAAATCTCTCACTTGCTTTCTTTGACCTTAAGTTGTGTGATGAGCATAGTATTATGCCTGGTTTTCTAGGTTTAAACACCACCACAAGTGAAATCGGGACTCTGAGAGCAGGTGACCCTCTCAGTTTGTCACAGGCTCAAGCTGATGAGTTTGCTCTAAGGAAATACAAAGACTTCAGGAAACTCGGACGTGATGCGGAGTCACACCAGCCACGTCTCAGCACTTGTCTGCCACTGGTAAATTTTTCCAGAAGAAAGAGGACCAAAGTCTGTGCCCTTTCTGGGCTGTAGGCTGAAAACCAGCCCTTTCCCTGAGCACTGCTTGTTTCTGTAGGCTATTCTTTGATTTCCCTTGCAGAAGTCTGTGCTGGATAGCTAAGAGGAAGTCCACCATTACTCCAGCACCTAGAGCAAGGAGATGTCCAGAGCCCCCCAATAACTAAGAGAAATTCCACTGTTACTCCGGGGCCTAGAGCAAGAAGATATCCAGAACCCTCCCTGTGTGGTGTGATCCACCAAGCTGTCAGACTCCTCAGTAATCAGAGCTCACAGAAACAGCTAGTTTTGATGACTGATGGGTATCAGTTACATAGAGGATATAATCCCTCCCTGTCTCCGACTATTCAAATACCTGAAAAGTCAAGAAGAAAGAAAGAGGAGACAAAAAAAAAATCCCCTCTTGCAAACCATTTCCACATCCATAATTCTCAGCCCATTGGCCGCTAATTATTCACCGCCTGTGAGCTCACATTCTTTTAGGTCACAGAATAGGTGCTGTGAAGAAGGTTACAGATAGCATTTATGAAGACAGAGGGCTTTGCAAAGCTACCTCTAGTCCAGAACAGTCAAGTCAAGCCCACAGTCCAGTGAATCGGTTGCCTCTTACACGGTTTGGACAGGCCTTTCTAAAACTCAGCACCGAGTGATTTTTGTTCTTTTTCATCATTCCTCCGTGGAAGGCCTTGCTGTGAAAGGAAACACTGGCCCTGCTGACAAACGGAAATGAGAGCGTTGGGGTTTTCTCCCTTTCCTGGAAGAAGTCAAAGCTGCATAATATTTAGTGTATCTAGTTCAGGTTTGCTTTCAGAACTATGTTTTCAACTGGGGGGAGCTGTCCTGTTCAGCGAATTAACTATAGTGTATGGAAATAATACATGCTGCAGGGAAAAAGACAGTGATACAGGGGTACAGGAGAGCTTGCTCTGGAAGGAATACTTTCCCCCCGAAGGCTGTAGAGCTCATTCTGCAATTCCACCATAACCACGTGCTGGCTCTCAGTATGTAAAAGAGACCCCTGTCAGAAAGAAATTACTGTCTGCGGACCACAGGCTCTGAGAGACATGAAAAATGATGTGCTGCTTCCAAGGGTAATGATTTACTGGCTCAGTATGGGGGCCAAAGAAAAATGGTTTATTTAAATCTGTTTCTTCCTAAAGGATGAGGAGAGGACACCTGTGTTGTGGCTCAGAATAGCTATTTAGGGTCTTAACTCATGGGGACTCTCCACATGAGATTTTCTCCTGCAGCAAGGCTTGTTTAGGATAGCTTTTTCTTTCCATTGTCCCAGGAGCTCCTTCTGTCCTGTGTGTTACACTGTAAGACCACGTGTCAGGAAATCACCTGAACTAACACAAAGCACAGAAGAAAAACCCCAGGGCTCTTCTGAAAGGAATAAATGGGATCACAGAAGAATTTAACTCAAAGAAGTGAGGAAGATAGTTGCGGTACTTACAGTGAAAAGGAAGGTGTGCCTTATTAGCATTCAGATGCATGTAAGTCTATTGTTATGCACTGCTTAGAGCCTCCCAAAAACAGTAGAGAATGTTCACAGAATCACAGAATCACAAGGTTGGCAAAGACCTTTAAGATCATCGAGTCTAACCGATCCTTCCTATACTAAACCATATCTCTAAGTACCTCATCTACTTGTCTTTTAAACACATCCAGGGATGGTGACTCAACCCCCTCCCTGGGCAGCCTGTTCCACATCCTGACAACTCTTTCAGTGAAGAATTTTTCCTAACATCTAATCTGAACCTGCCCTGGAACAGCTTAATGCCATAAGTTCTCTACGTGACAAAGAAGGTGGGTACCCACTGAACACTACTGTGGGAGGAAAGGGTGACCACAGATCTCATCCTTCCTCAGCCCTCAGGAATATCTCTCCACTTTGGAAACGTGTAGCTATTCCTGGTCACACATTGCTTGTTAGAAGTAGTGAGGATGTGCCTGCTTTTGCCCCTCAGCAGCCTTTGAGCATTTGGTGTCCATTTTGCCCAGTCCTTGGAGAGAACCATTGCTGGAGCTCTCCCTGCTCACGCAATCCTCATCAAATGCCATGGTACGGTCCTCCCCTCCTCTAAGGGCAGCTGAGCCCTCTTTCCAAACAAGTCCGGTCCTTTCCCCGTTACCCTGCAGCCTTCCAAGGGCTTGCTGGCAGTGGCTGAAATGCTTTGCAGTAATTTTGTCATGGGCTAAAAGTGGCTGAGAAGACTGGCCCCCATTCACCTTTGATGCTGTGTCATTTAATTTTAATAATCGGGAAGTCTAGTGGGGCAACTCAAAGGCATAGAGTCCTATAATGAGATGGATTAAACTTCTTGGAAACACAGGGTTTAATAGCTGTTAAAAGCTATTAGGCTTCTTGGGCTCCCTGGTATAAAAAGGACAGGGATCTCCTGGAGAGAGTCCAGAGAAGGGCTACGAAGATGATAAAGGGCCTGGAGCATCTCCCCTATGAGGAAAGGCTGAGAAGATTGGGACTGTTCAGCCTTGAGAAGAGAAGACTAAGGGGGGACCTAATTAATGTTTACAATTATCTTAAGCAAGGGATGCAGGGGGAATCAGCCAGCCCCTTTTCAGTGGTCTGTGGAGACAGGACAAGGGGCAATGGCTGCAAGTTGGAGCATAGGAAGTTCCGCACCAACATGCGGAGAAACTTTTTCACAGTGAGGGTGACGGAGCACTGGAATAGGCTGCCCAGGGAGGTGGTGGAGTCTCCTTCTCTGGAGATATTCAAGACCCGTCTGGATGCCTATCTCAGTGAAATGTCCTAGGGAGCCTGCTTCGGCAGGGGGTTGGACCCGATGATCTCTCGAGGTCCCTTCCAACCCCTACAATTCTATGATTCTATGATTCTTTGTGTGCTTCAGGCATGCCAGGAAAGTTATGGGAGACTGCTCTGGAGTTTGAAGTGGCGAAGCAAACTTGTTCTCCAGGAGACGTGTACGTGTGGAGAAAGGTAGGCAAAATACTGCTAAATCAATTACAAAAGGAGAAAAAAGATTAGGAGCAATCAAAATAGCTCAAAGAGAGGTCTTGGGTTAAATTCTGACCTCAAGAGGCCGTTTTTCAGAAGCAACCATGCTGCTGCTCTGTTTTGTGGAAGAAGAGACATAGAATCATAGAATCACTTAGGTTGGAAAAGACCCTCAAGGTTATCAAGCCCACCATTAAACCATGTCCCTAAGCACCACACCTACACATCTTCACCACTCTGTTGCTCGTTTCTGGACATGCTCCAGCACCTCAGTGTCCTTGTAGTGAGGGCCCAAAACTGAACACAGCACTCAAGGTGTGGCCTCAGATGTGCAGAGTACAGGGGGACAATCAGTGCCCTGGTCTTGCTGACCACACCATTGCTGATACAAGCCAGGATGCTGTTGGGCCTTTGGGCAACCTGGGCACACTGCTGGCTCATGTTCAGTTGGCTTTCAGTAAACACCTCCAGATCCTTCTCTGCCAGGGAGCTTTTCAGCTACCCTTCCTCAAACCGTGCACAGGGTTGTTGTGACCCAAGTGCAGGAGCACCAAGCCTTGTTGAACCTCTTACAGGTGACCTTAGTACATCAATCCATCCTGTCCAGGTCCCTCACTAGAGCCTTCCTACCCTTAAGCAGATAAATGCTGCTACCCAATTTGGTGTCATCTGCAAACTTACTGATCC
Source organism: Hypotaenidia okinawae (assembly GCA_027925045.1). Lineage (NCBI taxonomy): Eukaryota > Metazoa > Chordata > Aves > Gruiformes > Rallidae > Hypotaenidia > Hypotaenidia okinawae. The sequence goes on along the minus strand of BSDF01000005.1, from coordinate 6,261,913 downwards.
CCTTGTCTAGATCATTGATATAAGTATGAAGGGTGAGGAAAAGGGGGAGGATTGAGCAAGCGGGCATGTGTTTAGTTGCTGGCTGGGGTTAAATCAAGATACCCAGTGCTAAGCCCTTACAACTAGCTGCCAAGGGGATGCCACTCCATTCATCTCAAGTCTTTGGGCCCAGCCATCCAGACAGTTTTTAACCCAGCAAAAAGTCAAGGCATCAGCAGCCAGTTTCTCCAGGAGAATGCTGTGATTTGCTATGTTTGGGTTGGGTTTTTTTTTGTAAATTTGAGGCAAGAAACAGCCATTGTAGAAGAAAATGGCAACAACAAAAAAATAATCAACAGCAAACCTGAAATCTTATTCTAGAATTATCATCTTCTCCTAAGGACAGTAGAAAAAAGATGCATGGGACACTTTGCATGAAATCAGTGTTTACCCACATATTAAAGGGGTGTTGCAGTTTGGTGTAGCTGTGCTGCTTAGATGGCTTTTGCAAAGCAGCAGTTAGTTTTCTGTGAGTTCCAGACATGAGCTAACTCAAGGCCGAAGTGGCTTCTGTCCAGTCAGAGATGGAGTCATTGTGCTTCTGTGAATCACATACAGGAGAAAAAACCTGCAGGCTGGCACACTTTGCCACCGGAACGCAGAGTGACAGATGTTACAGGCTACACGGACACCAGGGCCACAGGAGAGGGGAGGGGAAAGAATGTGGAAAGAAAGTTTCCCCTGCAGCTTGTGGAGAAGACCATGGTGAAGCGGGTTGTCCCCCTCACAGCCCATGGATGAGGACGGGGAGCAGAGACATCTATGCCCTGTGAAGAGGTTGATCCACGCCTCAGCAGGTTTGCCAGGGGACTTGTGACTTTGCAGGGAGCCAGGCCAGGGGAGTCTGGGCCCGAACGTCAGCAGGCTATGGTAGGGAATCCTGCTGCGAGGCCTGTGGTGAGGAGATGACTCCCCGATGGGAAGGACTCACGCTGCAGAAGTTCGTGGATAGGACTCTGGCGTGGGTGGGACCCCATGGCGCCACAAAGGATCCGTGTGTGTGTCTGTGTGGAATGCCCCCCCCCAGGGTCCCCCTCCCCCAGCTAAGACTGAAGGCAGTTCGGAAGGAACGGACTGAAAATCCCCATTCCCTGCCCCTCCTGGTGCTGCGATGGGGGGGAAGAAGGGAGCGAATTGATGATTAAAGTCAAGTGTGCGAAGAGGTGAGGGGTGGGGGAAGTAGAAGTGTTAAGATCTGGGGAAGGAAGCTTTTGCAGCTTGTGGGGAACTACCAAATCCCCACTCCCCATTCCCTGCCCCTCCCCACGCCATGTTGGGGGGAAGAAGGGAGTAAAATCGTGATGAGGTTTAAGTTTGCTAAGAAGGGGAGGGGTGAGGGGAAGGTGCTTTAAGACCTGGCTGCTTCTTATTCTTATCTCAATCCGGTTCACTGGGTGGATTAGTTGTAGTAGTAATAAATCACTTTCCTTTATTCTGTGCTGAGTCTGTTTTGCCCATTATAATAATTGGGGAGTGATCCCTCTGTCCTTATCTCAGGGTCTAAGCCTCCAAAAATATATTTTCTTCCATTTTCAGCTGAAGGGGGGTGAGCGAGCAGCTTGGTGGGCATTTGGCCTCTGGCCAGGGCCAAAACTACTACAAGCGGTCAGCATTTATAATGAGGTTACAGTGTATATAGTGCTGAATATTGGTGAATCTATTGCTGAGGTCCTGAGATACACAATCCATGGCAATTTCTGCTTGGTCTCATCATAGACAGGGTAGATGGACAGACTGGGGCAAATCTTTAGTGCAATACAGTGATTACCCATCATTCCTTTGCTTTCTTCTAAGTATGATCCAAGCAGACATCTCTTGGACACACAGAATAATGCACTGGGGCAATGTCTTCCATTGGCTGAAGTCTTCAAGTCTTCAAGTGCTGAAGAACTGGAGAGACAGGTCTGTTACACAGTAATGGCTCAGCTGTACATTCTTGTGCTTGCTGAAATGCAAACACTGAGAGTGTTGCTTTGTTGTATTTTTTTCCTAATTCTGGGGAGTTCATAAAAAATTCTGGCGCAACTTCTTTGTTTAATGATTCTTGCTCTCACACTGCAGCTGTTTTAATCAGTAGTGAGATTAATAAGGTCTCCCTCCTTGATTAAAGATTCATTTCCATGAAACATACATTCATATAATATATTTGACACCTCCCTGGTCCGCCAGATATAGTTAAAACTGTCCAAGAGCTTTAGCGGTTAAACTGTAAAGAGTGGATAGATGGATAAAAAGTGATGAGATAAACCTCCCAGCTTCAGCAGAACATCACTATACTTAGCTTCGATGTCTGTCAAATAGAATTATACTAACTTCTTCCCTACTAATCCCCAAAATAAAGCCTATTAGGAGCTTGGATTTTATAAAAATTTAATGAACCCAACATGATGACTTGTTGAAAAATGCCATTTCATCATTTTGGGTCCAGGGAGGAAGCTGTCATCTTTGCTAGCACACATTATCCCTCACTTCTCCTCATCTACACTGAACAAAGTATTTTGTTAAACCTTTTCATGATTGCTAATGTTAAACTTGAAATGATCAGAGCTGTCTGCATCATTCCACTATCCTTCAGTGTCCTTTTGAAGAGCATGGAGCAAACTTGGCCAGCAGTTCCCTGGATGCAGATGTAAAATATCTGTGATGAAGTTTGCACCTTTTCCCTGAACATCCTGGTCTGCAATTTATTGCAAATAACTCGAGCACTCTGAGCCTAGTGAAGTTTTAAAGTCTTGTCATGTGGCTCGAGGAGCCCTTCAACTGTATAGCCAGCCAAAACAGGACAAAGAGCTACACTTGGCTGGGATTACGCACGGTTCAATCAAGGTGCAACTGTTATAACAGCTCTATCCAGCTTTGCAATTTTGTCTCTTCAGCATTCCAATAAATTACTATTTCCAAAGCCTTGATGGTTTGTGATTTCTCATCTCTCGCAGAGGACCCATTTTTTTTCAGAGCTTCAACATCTGCAGAGGGCCTGAGTGTCTGTATGTGAGACAAGGAGGCAGAGAATGATCCCTCCGGCTAAGCCTGGGATACAGTTAAGGGCACAATAATCTCTTTCTCTCTGAGAAGTGATGGAAAAGCTCCATAATGGAGCAGACATTCCCTGAGCTGTGCAGATGCCACATTAACGCTGTACCCAGGTGTACAGTGGGAGCTAATTGAGGCAATCGAGCACAAGATCGGTGCATGGCAAAAGATGTCAGTCCCGCAAGCGGAACCCAGGTGTTCTGTGGGAGCAGATGAGATCAGGGAGTGATGGCGAGACAAGGCCCTGGCAGGGAAGGCAGGAGGCTGGGGAGGGAAGGAAAGCAAGAGAAAGGCATAATTTAATTACCGAGCTTGGTGCAAGAAGAAGGGGGAGCAGCGCTGAGAAAAAAGAATCACGGCTTGTAGCTCAGTGCAGGGCCGTGGGGCAGTCTCTAAGTTTGATGGAAATCCCACAGCGGCATGTGTGTGGGGTGTCTGTTCCATACTCAGTGTCCTGCCACAGCAGGGGCTCAGCAGCAGCATTTGCAAGTAAGTCCCCTCCAGCAGAGCCTGGGCACCAAGCCTGGAGGGAAGGGAAGCACTGGAGAGGGCTTGCAGCACTGGACTGGGCTCAGCAGTCCCCATCACCCCAGCTGAAACCTTCCATGAGAAGAGAAACCGCAGTAGCAGTCCTGTCTTTCTGATAGAGGATGGTTTATAAAACAGTCCTTATGCCCCTCACTGGGGCGTAGAAAACAGTCTGAAGGCTGCTCTGAGGTCCTGTTGGAGGAGGGACCTGTGTCCCTGGAGGATGTGGAAAGCTGGGCATGCCTAAGTCTGGGCTCTTTCCACCTCCAGTGCCAACCTGACATATGTCAACAGCAGTCTGTGCCTCTCTTTCTTTCTCCCTTGATTATAAAGGGGCATCAACCCCCTCCCACCCCACCCCACCCCCGATATAGGTAAGATATTTTGATTTTAGACATGCCACCTTAAGATGAGATACATCCTGACCCAAGGAGTAGTATTTATTTCCAATTGGGTAAGTTAAGCACCCTGAAAGCTTCACGGCATCAGGGTACCACTGCTGAAGGATGCTGTAACATCCTCCAGGAGAATCTATCTGCAGTCCATGGGGTTACCACCCCGTGGTACCCACCATAATTTCAGCTATTTGCAGGCCAAGTGTCCACTTCATGTGTATTAAGCTATTTTACTGCATGTGCTTACTGACGTAACGTAACAACAATGTGAAAATGGTGTCAGCTCTGAATTTCCCGTGGAATTTGGCTTGTTTTGCCACCATCTGTCTGTATTACTGGCTTTCGAAACTGTAGGCTGTGAGATAAAGACTGATAGCTTTGTCAAGCCACCTCTCTGGTGTTTAGCTTTTTCCAGGCAAACTGATGAAAACACGTGTTGAATCCTAGTTGTATCTTAGGGGCAGAGAGTAAGCCCTGAAGTAACAAAGTAATAACTATTCTGTAATGCCCCAGAAAAAGCGAATGAAATGCTTTAGACCTCTATGTGCTGGCTCTTCTATTCTTTTCAGCTTCTTCAAAGAAGATTAAAAAAAAGACAATGGGGAGGAATGCTTTCTTTCCTTGAACAGTGGGGGTTTTTGTGTCTTTTTTTGTTGTTGTTTGTTTTTTAAATAGGTCCATAGAGGGTGTGATGGGAGCCTCTTCTTGAATTGGACCTTCAAGTGGTTTCTGACACCTAAATATGAAGAAGTATTGAGCTGCCATCCCTGAAGGTGTTTAAAAAGAAGAGATGTTGTACTTTGTGACATGATCTAGTGTTAGACCTGTTAGGGCTGGATAGATGATTGGACTGGACAACCTTGAAGGTCTTTTCCAACCAAAAGCAGACTATGATTCCATGATTCCATGATTCTAAGTTTGTTGGTCCTCTCATTCTGTGCAGGTACTGGTGGTTCTGGACTGACTGACTGCAGACTGTGAAGTGCTCTGGGCTCTGTGGTTTTGGTTTATAGAAGACCCAGGCAAAGGTGAGTTCTGTGCTGTTCTTTACACAAGTGGTTTCTAGAAGGTAGGATTATTAATTTGCTGCTTTCTTTGTTGTTCAAGGAGACACAAAATTGTTTCTATTGTTTCCAGTATGTAATAAAATGAAAATTCATCTATTTCCTTGTAATTCTAATTATACAGTGTCTCAGGTCTTCAGGTGACTCCTTGGATTTCTATGGGAAGGGAAGGGAAGGGGAATGAGGGGAAAGAGGAATGAGGGCAAAGGAAAGGGGAGTTAAGGAAAAGGGAAGTCTTCACAGAAGCAAACTGAATAAGTGTGTGTAGTTTCATCCCTGCTTGTTGTGCTCTTTGCTTCCTTGATAGGCAAGGGTTTGAGCTGATCTCATCAGTAACAGCCAGTTCCCTTTGAAAGGGAAAAAAAGATGCTCTGTGACCCCAAGTTGGAAAGAAAGGACCAGCACAGGAATGCTGTAAACCACATGCATTTTTCTGGCACATATGATGGATTCCTTTTTAATACCCCCAGCACTTTGTAATTTGAGCTGCTGCCTGCTATTTATTTTACTTTAATCTGTGTCATTTCTCTGTTTTTTATCTTCCTTCCCACTACCCCTCTTGTTATGTATTTCTAGTCAGGCTCCTACAATATTAGGAGGCCTTTTCATGAAAGGAGGACTTAGTTGTGGGGAGGGAAACATTTGATAAATTATCCAAGTAATTTGTAACTGCCAGGGCACAAAATACAAAGTACTTAAAAAATAAAATAAAGCTAATGTTTGGATTTACATTCCAAACTGGGAACTTATATTTTAAACTAAAACTAAAGCCTTTATCTAAACTGTCAGTGTTATAGATGGTGTTTATATATGTATACGTATAAAGATTTGCATAGTTTTTATCAAAGTCATGCACTTAGCTGATTTAACATTCTAGCCTTTTATTTAGGAAGGGGGAAAAGATAATATTTTAAAAGAATATGAAAAATGGGTGGCCTTTATTCAGGCCAGTCCATCTATCTGTCTTGCATTAGTTCACTTTGGCCACAGGAACACTTCTGATTGGTTGTTCAGGATATAGTGTCTGCGAGATGGATTCTGGGTCTGGTCTTCCAACTTGGTTTTCAAACTCCCTCTCTAAAGGGACTCCTTCCATACTCTTATGGCACCAGAAGTCCTGCACACGGTGATGAGTGTTACAGAGATTAATTTAGGAATCACCAATCGGAGCAGTGAGAGTTGGGTTGTTTTTTGAAGCCTTACATTAAGTTTAGGATTGCATCTTCAGATCTCCATGAGATCAGCTGTGACCTACAGATCACTGCGTGTAGTCTGACCATGCTCCACAGAAGATGCAAATCTACTGTGGTTCTCCCAAAGCATGAGTCCTTCACAGCCTAACTCAGTCTGTCAGAGCTGCCTTTCTCCACCCCAGGGCTGGGTAAGTCATGTGACGACCCAGTTCCAGGAGCAAGCCAACAGAAGTACAATCCATTGTTCTTATAGTGTTGGATTTCTTAGGGCTGAACTCACTCATCTGCTTCCTCAGCGACCTCTGGAACATGAGGGCTGGTGGTAGTGGGGCAGCGTGTCTGCTTGTGGCAGCCCCAATTTAGCTTGTCCCATGGAACAGCACCTCTGACCTGTCTCAGACTGCTGATGTGGAACATTTTAGCACTGAAAGTGCTTGTTTCAGCCCCTGGTGTCTGACATGTGGTAGTTTGTGTAACAATCCTAACCAGGGAAATTATATTAAGGGATATTCAATCCAGTGCACTAAAGCATAATAAAATTGGATAGCAGGAAGTTTAGGTCAAATAAATTCAAATGGAAAAGAATGAATACTGTCAAGGTGTTTAAGCACATTGTAAGCTTACCAAAGAAGGTGGTAAATTCACAGTGGAGCTTTTGCTCTGAGACTCAATGTCTTACTTAACGATAAGCTATAGTTCAGCCACCAGCAAGTTATTGGGCTTGATAGTGTTCAGTTAGGAAGAAAGAAAGAATAATTCCCTCTGTTACGGTGGGTGAAATCCTGTGGCCTGTGTTAAACAGAAGGTCATGCTTGCAGAGGGCTATGATCAATTCACTTTCGAGATCTATGAATCTCTGCTGGTAGGTGTTTTAAGGTTGCCATTTGCTATGTGTTTTACTGAATACGTGAAGGGAAGTCCCAGACCTCCCATATGTGAAATTGGTTGCAGTTTTATTAATCTCTCAAAAATTTTCTACCCTCTGAACACATCCACCTCAGTACAAACAGTAACAAACTACAGTATCATCGAGGCACTCCTGGGCTGCCAGAGCCCTAGAGTTTCTCTTGTAGTATCTCTAAGTTAAATCCTATTTCCACAAAGGTAGTGGAAACAGGACACAGGCTCTTTCAAATTTAGGCTTTTCTCTCCCATCTCCAGAATGGGCCCTGTAGACAGTCTCAGTGTTAGGGAGCCTGGATCACCCCCTGGGGGAATCCAATGACTGAAAGTGATGGGTCCAACTCCTCTAAGGGGAGCAGAGAAGAACTCGGAGAAGTAGGCTTCTCACCTGTCTGAAAGCAGTGGGCTTTTATGTCTATGGAAAGTCCAGCTTTCAAATCTCTATAGAGCAGGTGCTATTATTTTATTTCAAAAATTTTCTCCCAGAAGGGACAGTTTCCACCCTTTTGTCTGATACTCTGTGCTTCATTACTTATTTAGGAAGGGAAGTCTTTCTAGCCGGGGTTAGTCTGAGCAAGGTGCTCTTCACAAGCATCAGATAACATCCATCCTTCTAGGTGAATGTCTCTGGGAAAAAGAACAAACGAACACCCAAACAAACACAAAACAGAACCCAACCCTCCCATGATCTCTATTGTAAAATCAAAATCTCCACCATTTTCTGTCTTCATTGACCCAGAGGCTGCATATGAAGTTAGAATCAGCATTCAAAAATTCTTCCATCTGCTAAATTGGTCTGCTACAGCAGTCCCCAGGCTTCACAGGTACATGGAAGGAAACACTAACCCAGTGAGTACATTCTTCTTTTTCATTGCCTAGACTATGCTGACAACTTCCTGTGAGCATTAGTGAAGGGTCTTCTACGCAGTGTATTGCCCACAGAAATGTGACAGAAGTGTTATGGACTCTGGTGACCTTCTGTCCCTGTGTAAAGCCCTCACAGCTGGATTCAGCTTATTAATGTCAGAATTTCTGATTTATTGTTTCAAGTTGAAAATCTTTCTCTCTCAGTTGCAGGAGGAGAGTTTATGATCTCCCCCTGAGCAGAAGCTGAAGGCTGAAAATCACAACACAAGGATTTTGTTTTCTTCTTCAGTATTGCAAGTCTTAAACTTGATCTCACCATTTTTGGGGTGGGGAAGGGCAGGCCGGTACTGTTACCCCACCTCTCTCAAATGTTTGCATCTCCTGCTATTTACTGCTGCTTTGGGGAAAAGTGAGTTTTACTACTTGTCACAACTACGTGAATCTGGCGCAGTGGAAATTGGGATGCGGTGTGTCAGCTCTGTGCATGGGGTCTGCAGTTCTAACATGGGTAAAAATCCCCCACTGCTGTCCCTTTCTAAGCATCAAGCCTCTCACCCATTTTCCTTGTTTCCTCTCTTTGATGTTCTTACTGAAATTAATCGCTTGACAGCAGCAAAGGCTTGCTACTGGCCTCCTGGGACTTAGCTATCTATCATGGATTTTATTTAATACAATAGTGCAAATCCTTCTTGCATTCAAACCTGTTTTGATGTTTGTTTAGGAAGTTCATGAGTTATTATCGCCCTGCCTCTGGGTGCTCAAAATGCATGGAGCTTAGGAATAGCTGGTTGTCAGTTCACAGTGGCAATCTGAAGGGCTTGTAGCCATTGGTATTAGTCTAAACTTGTCCTGCTCCTTAATCCCAGGTTGTTGCCTTCCTATCTCCTCACAGAGATGAAGGGAAATCTCTATGACAGCTTTGCACTGAGCCTGTGCGACACAAAAGACCACAGCAATTCTGCCATGCAGTGCAGATGTTGGCCTGTTGGCTCGTCTGCATGTTTGTTATCTCTGAAACAAAAACCCTAGCACGGACCCAAAACAAGTCTGGAGTGTAATTTTCCATGGAAAGACATGGCTGTTTTTCAGGGAAGTGATCAGGGACCACAGGCTCATAGCAACAGCCTTGAAAGCCAGGAAGAGAGGTGGTGGATGCCCTGTTCCTGGAGGTGTTCAAGGCCAGGTTGGATGGGGCCCTGGGCAACCTGTTCTAGATCCAGGCCTGGAGGTTGGTGTCCCTGCCTGTGGCAGGGGGTTGGAGCTCTGTGATCCTTGGGGTCCCTTCCAAACCAGACCAGTCTGTGATTCTATGATTCTATGAATTTTGTCAAAGTTGGTCATTGACTGGAGACACAGGCACACGGTCTTGAGACAGACATCAGACAGGAGCACAAGGAGCCCATTTCACTGGCTTGGACCAAGGATTCATGTGCCAAATCTGGGAGAGAGGAATCGCAACTTGTATATCAGCTGTGTTTCACACAGTAAGTGCATATCTTGTTGGAGAAACCTGAAGGTCCTTGCCAGTGAGTGGCTAATATGGTCATTGTCTCCTTCCCTGGCCCACAGAAATCAGTGGGACTTCATTCTGATAACTAAACTAGCAAACAGTAAATGGAGACCATCTGGAGATTTCTCTCAAAATCATGCTACAGCTCCAAAACAAATCGCTGCAGCCACTGTCAAACAAAATTTGGCATTCTTGTTTTCTTTCCTTGCAGGAATATAGCAATGTTATAGGAATGTTGCTACCGGAGACAGGCCCAGAAGAAAACACCAGAACAGTGCTCTGTCAGTGCTCCCATTTCAAGCCCATAATCTGCCTTCTCTACCCATTAAAACTACAATGAAAAGAAATCCCTGTGTTTCTTCTCTTCAGCAAATGGCTTCCCAAGACTGCTGCTTAACAGTTTAAATAATAACTGAGAATTAATCCTATGATATTGAGGCACAAATGATTTTTATTAATTTATTCTTATGTTTACAGTGTTAATATTTTATTATTATAAATGTAAATGTATTTTTTTTTCCTGAAGATGTTTAATGGGAAACATATATTAGAACAGATGTAGTGTATCATTAAGGGATCAGTAACTAGGAAAAAAACACTTAAAACACTTGCAAGTTTTTTTACCAGAACATTTCAATAATTTATCTTTAAATAGAGTGAATCTCTTCAGTCAGTTGGTGGGAACAGCAGTTTGGCACCATGTAGTTCTTTGTGAGTGCTTTGATGCTGGTGAAGGAGAAAAGACTACTTGGTCAAGGAGTTCTGGTAGTTACAACCAGAGCTGTGAGGTGATGAAAGATGGAAAGAATGGCATAGCTTTTAGGAGAACAGAGATGATATTTGAAGAGCCAAGATTCTCACCCTTGAGCCAGACCATGTAATTTTGTGTAGATAATTTAGGCTTAGCTAATGGATACAGACAAATCAGGCTCTAGTCATCCTCCTGTAGTCAGGAAAGACAGGAAAGAAGAGTGGGGTCACTAATGCTGCTTTTGGAGCTCCTTGTCTTTATTTTGTTAATATTGTAGGAAGTATGTTAAACTGAGAAAGAAAACACCCCAAAAGTTGTAACCATATAGAGAGCACATGCTGATAAAAATATGGAAGTTTTTATAAGTGTTTTGAGATCTAAATGCATGAGAATTAGTCATTAGTTTCTGCTACTGAATTTTTATCTAAAAAAAAAAATCCAGAAAAAAAAACAGGAATTGCTAAAATACCCTGAAAAAACCAGCTGTGAAAAGAAAGTTGAGCTGGAAATAATATACTGGTCTTATTGGTTAATATTTATTTACTTAATTTTAAAAATCTCACATCTGTTTTATTGGATAAAATATTGGCACCACTCCTTTCTATCAAAGACCTTTCATTTCTCTGGAGCATTTTCTCTGCCGTACTGGGTCTGGTGGATAGAAATGAATAAATCTGTTCTCAATTTTTCTTCCATGGCACAAAACCTTAAAAATTAACACATACTGATGGGAGTACTGGACTATATTGAATATTCTGAGCACCTGAGTGCATGTACATGTTGTCTCCAAAGAGTGAGTGTTTTGAGTTTGAGTGGCAAGGTTTTGGTAGCAGCAGTGGGGGGGGGGGGGAGGGGAGGGGGGGGCTGCAGGGGTGGCTTCTGCAAGAAGCTGCTAGAAGCTTCCTCTAGGTCTGACAGAGACAACACCAAACAGCTCCAAGATGGACCCATTGCTGTTGATGGTGGTTGTGCCTCTGGGATAATAGAGTTAAGGGTGAAAAAAAAAATCGCCAGGCAGCAGGGTTCTCTTTTGCCATCAGAGTAAGGAGTGAGAAGATACGAGAAACTCTTCACTGACACCAAGGTCAGTGAAGAAGGTGGGGGAGGAGGTGCTCCAGGTGCCAGAGCAAAGATTCCCCTGCAGCCCATGGAGAAGGTAGAAAAGCTTGTGGTGAAGCAGGCTGTCCCACTGCAGTGGGGAGCAGAGATCCCCTTACAGCCTGTGGAGAACCCCAGAGAGGAGCAGGTGGACACATGAAGGACACTGTGACCCCATGGGAAGCCCACACTGGAGCAAGCTTGTGGTGGGACCTGCAGCTTGCAGAGAGGGTCCCACACCAGAGCAGGTTTGCTGGGGGAACTTGTGACCCTGTGGGGGACCCATGCTCAAGTAGTCTGGGCCTGGGAGTCTGCATCCCATGGAAGCCATGCTCAGTCAGTTGGTGAAAAGCTGAAGCACCCTTCAGAAGAACACACATTGGAGAAGTTCATGGAGGACTGTCTCCCATGGGAGGAAGCCCACGATGGAGCTGGGGCAGAGTGTGAGGTGTCCTCCCTGAGGAGGAAGGAGTGGCAGAGACAATGTGTGATGGACTGACCGCAACCCACATTCCCTGATCCCCTGTGCCACTTGGGAAGGGGAGGAGGGACAGAATTTAGGAATAAAGATGAGCCTGGGAAGAAGGGAGGGGTGGGGGAAGGTGTTTTAAGATTTGGTTTTATTTCTCTTTATCAGACTCTGTTTTGATTGGGTAATATATCAGGTATAGATACATTTTGTTCCGTGTTGAGGCCGTGACATTAATTGCAACACGATCTCTCCCTGTCTTTATCTCACAGGTTGAGATATCTTCTCTCCCCTGTGTGATAGGGCAGCTTTGGCGAGCACCAGTCCTCCAGCCTGGATCAACCCACCACACAAAGCAAACAAAGAAGTCCCTTATGAAATCTGGACAGATGGCACGAGGAGAGTGGTTCTTGTAATTTTCTCATATCGCCAATAGCTGAAACTGGATCCCTTAATTTTTCCTCATTTAAATAATCTATGAGATTATTGTGAGAGTGGCACTGACAAGGGGCGATGGTCTCAAGTTGGAGCACAGGAAGTTCTACACCAATATGTGGAAGAACTTCATGGTGAGGGTGACAGAGCCCTAGGACAGGCTGCCCAGGGCGTTGTGGAGTCTCCTTCTCTGGAGGTATTCACGATCCATCTGGACACCAACCTCTGTTACCCGTCCTAGGGAACCTGCTTTGGCAGGGGGATAGAACTCGATGATCTCTGGAGGTCCCTTTCAACCCCTACAGTTCTGTGATTCTGAGATTCTGTGAACATCTCAATACTTCCCTAAAAGAAACTTTAACATTTAGTGATTTATTGAGTGAATTCTCCTGCTCTGGAGACTGTTATCCCAAAGCCACAGTTACATACGTTAATTCATCTATTCTGGTTTGAGTCCATAGGGAGAGTCTATGTTATACTGCTAAAACAGAGGGTAGTAATTAAAAACCACCACAGCACAGTGTTAATAGTGGTGAGAGTTGAGGAGGGGCTGTTAAAATCACATACAAGAAGCTATTTTTTCAAAAGTCTAAGCCAAGAATCCATTATTGCCTGTTACATTTCTCCCAGGAAAAAAAAACACTAAGAGATTAGCAGGGTAACACATATAGATGTTTGCTTACTTTATCTGCTGGGTCAACACAATGATGGTACACCACCAGTGGGGTCTTACTGGAAGGAAATGGCGTGTCTTGAATTCAACCAAAACCAAAGACTATCATCTAGTAGTTTAATCTGCTATCAGCCTCATAATTCCATTCCATTATGTATTGTATTCATGCAGTGATTTGACCATTCTGGGTCTATTGATTTACTGATTTAATTTTAATTGTGACCTCAATTTGACCATCACGTTGTTCAGTCTTTAATTATCCTAGTAAAAATGTAGTATATTAGCTCACTAATAGACACTCTTAAGTGAACATTTGCTTGCTCATCCTTTTAAATAAATCCATTAGAAGTATACAGAATTGTTTTATTCTGTCTGCCTGAAATGTGGGTCACACATTCTGAAGACACAATTAACCTCAAGTGAGAAATTCGCAAGCCACTAAGTTATTGCATTGAAAAGTAAAACCAAGGTCTTTTCACCTTATTATGTAATACACTATAAAGCCTTCATTTTCTTGCTAGAGAGAGAATTCCAGAGCAGAGATGAAAAGATAGGATGAAATGAACAGAAATGCTGAAGTTTGGAGTTTTCTTTTTTCCTCCCATTTCCATTCAGGATATTGCTCGGGGGATACAGTACCACCAAGGGCCCATCTGGTGGCACTGTAAGCTGAAGTCTTTATTTCACAAGCAGAAGGACACATTTTACCCAAGAAAAAGAGAAAGAAAAGGACAATTCTCGCTAATGGAGCTATTCATGTTGCAGTGATCAAGTGACATGGTCAAGCCTCATTTTATGTGCCTGTACCATCACCTTCTCTTCAGTTGCAATCTCAGGATTTCCACAGGTGGGAATATCTGATTTTTTAAATCCTTTTTCTTTTTTTTTCTTTTTTTTTTTTTTCCAGTTACAGGAAATGCAAGAGAATAAAAAAATGACCCTTGTTAAATAAATGCCCAAATATGTGTCTGTCTATGGATATATGTCAGTGTGCATGTCCACTTTTCTCCTTAGTGCCACCAATTTGGTATTGCTGAGCATGATAAACTTATTAACAATCCTAAACAGGAATGCAGAAATTTGAAATGCAGATGTGCATAAATATAATAAAAGTTTTTTAATAATAACAGTTTTCCTCCATACACAGAGGTGCATGGAGGAAAACTTTTATTAGTTCTTATTTTGTGCTTTAAAAAGCATTCAGTGTATTCCTACCTGGAGCTGCTTGTAAAGACACCCTTAACCTTTCACGCTTTATGCATTAATGAAGAGTTAATATATCCCCTTTTCTTGTGTTAAATACATACCTTTAAAGTCATTGCTATTACTGAATATATAATGGCATGGCTCAGGGTCCATGGTGAAGACATTCAGATGCCTAAACTTAGATGTTCAAGGCATTTTAGATGCTGTAAGATATCTCTGCTGTGCTACAGATATGCAACAACAAATCTAAGGAACCCATGTCCTGTTGGAGAGTGTACTGGGCAGGAAACCACGTGGGATTATCTCTTCCCAAATTTTAAAAGACCTTTGCAAATGCAGGACACCTCAGTTCTCTGGGGAACAAATGCAAAGGGTGCTCAGATCAGTGACTACATGTGGCACTGGGGCAGGAGCTCCTTCCACCTTCTCCTCCTGGGTCTCTTCTGTCACTCATCTGCTACTGACTGTGGCATTCTTTGGACCTTGTATAAGCTAACTTGCCCCACTGAAAAATATTTTGGGGGAGTGAATAGCAGGTAGTTTTCTGCAGTTTTAATGAATTGGTTCAGCACGGGGTTCAGAATCAGCTCGAGGGAGAGTGGAGCCTGATGGCTGTGAGAGAGGGACAGAGATGAAGGATGAAGACCTTCTCTTTGGCAGCAGAAGTCCATTACAGCATCTTCTTGCACTTGAATCGGCACTTCTTCTGTGTCCCCTTGGAGGGCTTTGGCACTCTCTTGATGAGGTCAGCAGGCTGTTTTCAGGACCCAAGCCATCGTCTCTCCCTTGGGTTTGAGGCGGGAGGATATTTGGCACCTCCCTCAATGTGGCATATCCCCCCTGCAGAGCTACGCACCTAACTTTGTAGTGCTGGATGGGTCATGTGGCTTCTACAGACAGGACTTAGCTGCTACTATGAGAAAAATATCCCACACCTGAAAGCACAAGTAGGTACCTTGAGGCATTTCTGAAAGCAACAGCAAGCTGGGCACCTTACTTCAGATGAACAGTTGTGAAAATCTTGCTATAGCCTCCAGCTTCAGGCTCAGAAAGAGATGTGATAGGTAAGGCCAGGGCTTACTTATCCCTCTTGGATACTACCTCCCTAAAAGACTCCTAGTTAGTAGGGTGAGATTTCATTCATGGTTGCTGTGAAAGTTCCATTGAGTTTAGGTCCCCTTTTTAATCAAGCCATTAACTTTTAAAGAAGCAATAGTGAAGAGTACAATGTAACAGCAATAAAAATAATTAGGGTTGGAAATGGGTCTTTGTTGCTTTGCTGCTGTCTGAGAATTTGCAAAGGAAATCTGACATACACTGTTATTGTCATGCTGCATTGATATTCAGACTGATGGCTGCTCAATGAGTCTCTCTCTCTTTTTCCAGTATAATGTGAGACAAATCTACACAAGATGAGAATACCTACGTGTTCAAAATGCAGACTTTCAACCTGATACAGTAAGAAAGGAAGTTTGTAATTGAAAATTAATTCATACTGGAAAGTGTAGTCAATAGACAATTACTGAGATATAGCTTCTGTTTATTGCTTGAGGAATTTTACACAAGATTTATAACAACTAAAAGCAATTACCTTTACATGTAAAGAACAGTCTAAAAAGATGAAACTTAATTACTGTAGAAGCCTTCAAACATTCTTTATCTCATGTAAATAATCACCAACCAGACAGTAATTACAAAAAAATAGATGTGAAAGTCAGCATGTTATCCACATCAAAAAAGATTACAGAAAAATCCCCACATTCTCCATGATTCTTATTCTATTAGTTTTACAGGTGTGTGTCACTACTGTTTTACTGCAGATATAAGAGGTGAAAATCGCATATAATGTTTGTAAAATTGAAGTCAAGTAAGCACAAATTTTTGAAAAATATTTAGGTGAACCACTGCCTCTTCCATCCTCTGTGCCCACTTTTAGACCCCACTGATAGTCTCAGAAATGTGGGGATTGTGTTTTTCATGTGGAGACTTCTTGATGGCATTGAAGTGAGATTCTCATACCAGGCCCACTCCAGCTCCTTCCCTCTGATCTAGCAGTTGTGTTCGTGCTCACTAATAATACTTCCCTGGGGTAAGTTATAGTAGGGACAAGATGCCTGATTTGCTAACTTGAGAAGTGAGGTACTGAGTGCATAGCATAAGTACATTTTTAAAATGACTAAGGTAGAGGATTTGTAAAGACACAAAAGCAAAGCAGCCAGGTATAGCTGTTAATCCCAACACCAAATACAGATAATTCAGAGTATGAAGACCACCTTAGCAGGGCAGGAGATTAAAGCTTTGGCCAATTTCAGTTAGCACTGAGAATGGAAAGGTGAATTCTCTTTCTTCAGATTCTTGTCTGGTTCATTACCCACACACCCAGAACCAAACCACTGCTGGATTCATCTCTGGAAAGAGTTTTTTTCATAGGCTCTGTTTCTGGGCATCACCGGGGTTTGGGTTCATATTTTTCAGGGAATATATTTCAAGATCACTAAGATGATTAAGGGAGTGGAACACCTTCCTTAGGAAAAACTGAGGGAGCTGGGCCTCTTTAGCTTGGAGAAGAGAAGACTGAGGGGTGACCTTATTAATGTTTATAAATATGTAAAGGGTGAGAGTCAGGAGGTCAAAGCCAGGCTCTTCTCAGCAATGGGCAGTGATAGGACAAGGGGCAATGGGTGTAAGCTGGAGCATAGGAAGTTCCATGTGAATATAAGGAGAAACTTTTTCACTGTGAGGGTGACAGAACCCTGGGACAGGCTGCCCAGAGAGGCTGTGAAGTCTCCTTCTCTGGAGACATTCAAAACCCTGCCTGAAGGCGTTCCTGAGTGATTCATCCCAGGTGATCCTGCTCTGGCAGGGCGTTTGGACTAGATGATCTTTCAAGGTCCCTTCCAACTCCTGACATTCTGTGATTCTGTGAATTTACTTTTTTTCCTTTTATTTTTTATTGTTCTTGTTTTTAATTTATGGTATGGCACACATACTAGATGGTTCTGCAACTGATGGGCCACACATATCATTGTTATCTTGTGTTTCTTTTTTTCTCTGTGATAAACAATAGTTCATACTCTCAAGAACTGAAATGCTTAACTCTGAGGTGTGAGATCCAGATAATGTACAGAAGACACGTGTAGAATATGAAAATTCAGACAGGATAAAGCAATGCCTCTTTCTTCTTTGGCCTTTCAAATTCTGTGAAGTTCGATGTGTGTTCTTTGGGTTTTTTGGTGAGATAATATTTTTATAATATTTTCCTTTTTATCCCAAAATCAGAGTGGAACATCCAAAAAGAGGGGTGTGAAAACTGTTCTCTCTTTCTGATTGTAATAACCATAAATAATTTTTAGATATGTATTGTTTTATTTTTTCTTCTTCTTTTTCTTCTTTTTCTTTTTCTTTTATATAAATAAGGCAAATATGTGAATAAGGGTTTGATGCCTCATGCTTTAAACGATCTTCAGTCTGAAACTCTGCAAATACATTGTGGTGATTGCAGGGGAGTTTTGACTCCTTGCTCAGGTTCAGAGAAGAAAAACGATGTGAATTGCAGTACATTTTCACCCCAGAGTGAATGGAAGCTGCAAATTGGTTATATAGAGAGAGAAGCAAGTATGTGTGAGTAGAAATTTTCCCCTGACCATCCCTCTGCAAATTACTTTTGAGATTAAAAGAGTAATTAGGAAAAAAAAAATCAGAGGAAGATTTATTGGTCAGCGAGTGCAGAGCGCTGGGTTCGTGCTGCTTTTGTGAGAGCTGCAGCAACCTTTTGTTTTATTTCAGATGCTGGGCAGGCATCTTTCACAACTGCATTGGAACAGAAGGTAGAGGGAAGAGTTTTCTGTGGAAGTTATCTGGTCAAACTGGGGACTGTGCCACCGCTGGGGGACTAGCAGTAGGGCCAGTCCCTTTGTGACAGTGGAGAGCTGTCCTGTCATGGTACGTCTGCTCCTTTTTCATATGTGAGGGGGAGGAATCAGGACTCAATGGCAGAACAGATTTGGTCCTTTGTGAGCAGCTTTGGCACAAAAGGCAAAATGTATGCGTGGGCTATTATACACAGACCTCCTGGGTGACTTCTCAGCACTTGATTACATTTTAATTATTTTTGTAATGTGAAAGTGAGCCTTCTCTCCTGAGAAGAAAGAACTGTTTCCATTAATCTAACAGGTTATAGCAGAAGATCAGCAATTATCTGTGTGCTTTTCATTATGGTATAATTATTAATAATGAGGGGCCTCCAGGAGCCCCATTTTCCATAGCAAATCCCATTTGACTGAGCAGTCAGATGGTTCATTTTGGTCCAGGTTTGTGAGGTGAACCAAATGTGGTATGAGCTGCATTGGACTGAGCAGAGCCTGGGCCTGTGTCTGTAGCTGAGGTGTCCTATATCATGTGGTATCACCAAAAGCACCAGTTCTGGGTGCTGTACAAGCAGGTTCAAAGAAAGTTCCTTGCAAAACGTAACCCACAACCTGATCAAGGAGCTCCCTGATCAAGGATCCAGCTTGCCAACTGTGTCCTGGTCTGGATCAAGAACAGTGTGCCCCTCAGGTCGAGGGAGGTGATTCTGCCCCTCTACTCTGCTCTGGTGAGACCCCACTTGGAGTACTGCATCCAGCTCTGGGGTTCCCAGTACAGGAAAGACATGGAGCTGTTGGAGCGAGTCTAGAGGAGGACCATGAAGACAATCAGGAGGCTGGAGCACTTCTTCTATGAAGACAGGCTGAGAGAGTTTGGTTTATTCAGCCTGGAGAAGAGAAGGCTCTGGGAAGATCTAATTGTGGCCTACTTAAAGGGGTCCTACAGGAAAGTGAGAGAGGGACTGTTCACCAGGGAGTACAGTGATAGGACAAGGGGCAATGGCCTCAGACTGAAAGAGAGCAGGGTATGGGTAGACTTTAGGAAGAAATTCTTTACTCTGAGGGTGGTGAGGCCACAGCACAGGTTGCCCATCCCTGGAGGCGTTTAAAACCAGATTGGATGGGGCTTTGGGCAACCTGGTCTAGTGAGGGTATCCCTGCCCATGGGACGGGCATTAGAAGTAGATGATCTTTGAGGTCCCTTCCAACCCAAAGCATTCTATAATTCTGAGATTTATTTTTGTCATTAGCAGGAAAAATGAGTTCTGCAGCAGTTAAAGATACCTTCAACTGAAGGCAAAAGGGGATCATTTGGGAGTGTAACATCAGTGCTCTCCTCTTGTCTATAGTTATCTGCAAACCACCAGTCCTGGAGTCAAGTGTGATATGTACTTCTGCACATATTACAACACCATATTTCCAGGGACCATAGTTACCTATGACTTGCCCAGAGTTTATTCAACATTTCAACATTTTCCAAGCCAGAAATCTACAGCCATGTCTCAGAACAAACTCAGGGAGAACTTTTGTCTGGGTTTTTTTTTTGTGTTGGTTTTTTTATTGGGTTTTTTTGGTGTTTATTGTGGTGGGATTTTTTTTATCATTCCCATGTTACACAGACAGAACCTGTTCTTACCACTGTTCTACTAAAAATCCATAGTTATTTGGCTTTTCTCCAGGAGAGGCAGAAGTGTCAGTCGGCAAATAATTGTGGCATCAGAAATTGTACAAGTTGGGTCTGAAAAATACCACATGTGCAAAAGAGATTTTTGGGAACCACATTTCTAACACACCCACAAACCCTCCCCGCCCCTCGTACGGTTAGAGCATGCCCCATGTCTGGCTCTCCCTTTGGTACTGTCCTTCAGAGGGATGGTGCCTACTCCTTCCCAGGACGACAGACATTGAAAAGTGATTTTCCCTGCCATGTGTGCGAAAATGTAGTTTGTGGGGAAGAAAAGACATATAACCAGGCAACAAGCATACAGAAAAGGCTGTGAGCTGAACCCTCAGGTTTAGTTTACCAAGCTTTTTCAGAACTTGGTGCTGCAGCCTGCTTATTCTTCCAAGAGTTCTTTTGGTGATTGCTTCTGTACCTAGTAACTTCCCAGCAAAACAGAGAATTTAACAACCATAATTTTATTAAGGAGTTCTGTTTCTATTTCATAGCTTCTGCTAGGAAAAGAGCTTTACAAGATTAGTGTCCCTCTGAGCAATTAAGTAGCAGGGTCCCCTAATCTCTGAAGTCATACTCAAAACAAATGGAGTAGAAGATGTTGCTTCCCTGGGATCATAACACTTATTTATTGCTTTTAATAAGTCTGAGTTTGCTTGGATCTGTCAGGATATCTTTTTGAACTAGTGTCAATGGCAGTAACTCTAATAGTCAGTGGAGCTGATAAGGTGAAATCAGAATTATGACCAATGTATTTCTTTATTTATTTTCTTGCATGATGAAGGAAAAGGAGGCCCTAGAAAAGCTCCAGGGAACTTCTAACCCAGTGGTTTTTTAGCTTTTCCATAAAAACCTGTTGTTATAATGTTTGAGGTTCAAAATCTTCCCTCCCTTTTCCACCCCCAGTAAAGCTGTTCTACAGTGAACTTCCGACTTTCAAAGTATTATAGGAGAGAAAATGACTCATACTGGTCTTCTTTCATTGTTTTGTTTTGGGTTTCATTGCCTGTAACAGAGGTCAGGGTGCAGCTGTGATCAGGAGGGCGGGAAGGACCTAACAAGGCTGTTACCCTCTCTCACGAGTGAGATGGGACAGCCCCGAGGTGGACCACACTGTCTTACACTGTCAGTTTATCACACGCTGCTGCATTTGGTCAGGAGGGGCATATTCTATAACGAGAAGGGGAGTCAGTCCAATAATTTCTGGATGTCTGAACAGGAGGAAGCATAGTCTGAATGATGGAGGGGGTCACGAATACGTATTTGGAAACTAATTATCTGTGTTTTCAAGCAGGCAGGGGGACTCCGGCTCAGGCTTTCTTTACCCCGGGTGGTTGCACCATCATCTGCATCTGGCTTTACTTGATCGAAATGCTTGATCACCTCACTAGTTTGGGCAGGGAAAACACTCGCGGTTGTTTTGGCTTGGCTGTGTTTGCCTCTCCGAGCCGCTTGATGGCAGTAATTAGCGTAGCAAAATTGCATTGCACCCTTACGTGTTTGCATGTGTTCCTAATACACATAGATAGTGGAAATAACTTCTTAGGCTCAACAATACTCTATTCTCTTCCTCATTGTACATACCATGGTGGGTGGCTTTTATACACAACGATTTTCCGTGTATTTTCCTAGATTTCTGTAGCCTTTAAAAAGCATTCAGCAGCTTGTCAAAGCTCTTCACCCAAAGCCAGTTCCTCATCAGTCATCAGGCATTCTGGATGAAGTCAGGCTATTCTTGAAGAGTGGAAGTAAAGTTTGAAAACATGTTTTCATAGCCATCACAATAAATTAAATGCACAATACAGCTTTTGATACTTTTAAGTTTTATTTGTACGACACTTGGATAATACTTGAATGTAATGTGCATCCTCCCATGCAAAATGTGTTCTGGATACTGTGTGTGAGGAAATAGGCAATCATTATGCACCAACATAAGCTTCTAGGAATATTTGGTAAGGGATAGAAATATCAGGATATCAGGGAGAGAGGATTTCTCAATGAGTAACTACTATAGACCTGGACTCACAACCCTGAGTCTCAAGGTAAAGCTGTTATACACCCCACTTCCTCACCACTACCACCTACCTCTCCTCCCCTCCTCCTGTCCCTCCCCCTCCCTCCCTAAATCCTTACAGAAACAAGTCTGTGAACTGGAATTAAAAACTCTACTGGATACTAAAAATCCTGGACTCTGGGAACACGCTGGCTTAAGGTGTGTTTTAGTTTCTTCCTCCCTCCCCTTGCCACCTCCCACCTTTCCTGAAGATGATAAATCACTCAGCTCCGGTCTCCCCATAGGAGATAATCACCTCATCACCTTTTTCCCTAGGAACACTTATTTTTGCTTTATAGATACCAGCAACATTTTTCTCTTGCATGATTTGACTAATTACTATATCAAGTTGAACTTGATGCAGTTGTTCTCAACCTGAGTTTCACACTGACAGTTGCTGCTTCTCTTTCAGACCAAAAGAAGAGCTCATATGTGAGGAAGCTTTTCTATTTCTCCATCTGCAGAAGATAATATTTTTCCTTAATCCCTCACTGGCCCTTAGAAACACACAAGAGCTCTAGGACTGTTCTTCTGAGGCCCACGTTTCATGCCCGGGGGATTATGGTAACCATTCTAAATGCAATTATTTGATATTGCGATTTCAAATGAAAAAATTACCTTTCTCTATTCAAGTCCAGACCAAATCTTGATGAAGGGAACAAAGACCTTTGTTCCAAGGTGGGTCTGTAGGCCCCATGGGGGGTGATGGGCTCAGGAGCTGTGAGGTTGAACAGTCAAATAGTGCCTGGGGTGGCAGGAGGCAGTAGATGTAACTCACTCCCACTGAGGATGAGATGGCCTTTTGTATTTGCACGGAGAGTGAACTCTGCCCATGCTGCAGATAATCTCTTTCCATGACAGACCATCCATGGTTTTATTGCAATGGGAAGGGTATTTGTGAGCTTTTTGGTTAAAGGCAAACGATGGTAAACAGAAACCTGCAGAGGCTCAGGTGAACGAACTGAAGAAGTCCCTGCAAGTGGCACAAATAGGGCACACTGAGTTGGTTGCTTCTGAACCATCAAAGTAGGATGTGGTGGTTTGACTCTGGCTGGAGGCCAGGCACCCATCACAGCCACTCTGTCACTCCCGTTTTCAGCTGGACAAGGGAGAAAATATATATTGAGAGGCTTAGGAGTTGAGATAAGGACAGGGAGAGATCATCCTGTAATCAGTGTCATGGGCAGAATGGACTTAACACGGAATACAGCAAAGAAAACTCTCCAATTTATTACACTACACACACACTCTGAAATCAGAGTAGGATTATAAGAAGTAAAACCAGATCTTAAAGCTCCTTCCCTCATGCCCCCCACGCTTAACTTTATTTATAATTTCTTTTCCTTCCTACCCCCTAGGTGTTACAGGGGGAGACAAGGATAGGGTTTCTGTCAGTTCCTCATGAGATGTTTTCCTTCTTAGCTGGGGGGGGCATTCCACACACTCTTCCCCTGCTGCATCACAGGGTCTCACCCATGCAAGACAGTCCTCCACGAACTTCTCCAATGTGAGTCCTTTCTACTGGGGCTTCAGCTCTTCACCAGCTGCCCCAGCATGGGTCACTTCTGTAGATGCAGTCATGGAATCATAGAATGTCTCTCAGTCTCTCAGGCCCAGACTGCTCCAGCCTGCTCCCCCACAGAGTCACAAGTCCCCCACCCCAGCAAACCTGCTCTGATGTGAGTCTCAGTCTCTCCCCACAGGCTTCAGGTCCTGCCAAGGGCTTGCTCCAACACAGGTCACAGCATCTTCCATATGTCTCCACTTGCTCCTGCATGGGGTCTCCACAGGCTGCAGGTGGGGGTCTCTGCTCCCCATTATCTTCCATGGGTTGTGGGGGGCACACCCGCTCCACCATGGATTTCTCCACAGAATGCAGGGGAATCTTTCTCTCTGGAACCTGTGGTGCCTCCTCCCCCATCCCCTTCACTGGCCTTGGTGTCTGCACAGCTTCTTACATCTTCCCACTCCCTTTTCTGGGGGGCAAAAAGCATCTGCTTGTGGCTTTTTACTCCCAAATGTTATTCCCAGAGGTTCTGTGACCATTGCTGACAGGCTCAGCCGTAGTCAGCAAGGACTCCAGCCTTGGTGTTTGTTTGCTCTGTGGGGCCTGGGGGAAGCTTCTTGCTGCTTCTTGCAGAAGCCACCCCTGCAGCTCCCCTTCCCCACCACCCCCACACCTTGCCATGCAAAACCACAACAGATGATTAGCCCATTGTCTTTCCTGTTAACCCCACCAAATAAATAATCCCCAAAAGTGTTTCATATAGGACCCTGCTGCTTTGTATCACCTAAAAGGACCTATACACAGTGAGCAAAGAGAATCTGCAGACTGAATAAAATTTATGATAACATGATTGAAGGGGTTAATAGGCATGATTTACTAATAGGATGGGTAGGGGGAGGACCAAGGGTGGAGAAAACAAGTTCAAGATAAACTGAGAGGAAGAAAGCACATTGGAGTGGGTCCAGAGGGCTGGAGCACCTCTCCTGTGAAGAAAGGCTGAGAGAGTTGGGTTTGTTCAGCACGGAGAAGAAAAGCCTCCTGGGAGACCTTATAGCAGCCTTCCAGTATCTAAAGGGGCTACAGGAAAGCTGGAGAGAGACTGGTTACAAGGGCAGGGAGTAGCAGGACTTTACCTATGCTAATAGGTATGTCTTTAAATGGAAGGAGGGTAGACCTAGATTAGATATTAGGATGAAATCCTTCCCTGTGAGGATGGTGAGGCCCTGGCACAGGCTGCCCAGAAAAGCTGTGACTGCCCCTGGATCCCTGGCAGGGTTCAAGGCCAGGTAGGATGGGGCTTTGGGCAACCTGGGCCATCACAGGGGATCAGAGGTTCAAGTGTCAGCAGTTGGCTGGGGATAGTTGACCACAGCAGCTCAGCTTTCTGGGAATGGTGTGGCAGAAGCTCCCGTTTCCCATAGCCCAGTGGGTCAGAAACCAACACTCAGTAGTGTTTCCCACCATACTTTCTTAGGGAAGAAAAATTACAAAGGAGAAGCACTTCTGTAAAAATGATGTTTTTCAGGCTGAATGGCTTTATTAACTTTGAGATGGCCTCTCTGAAATGGTGCTGCTATGCCCCACCCATCCTGCAATGGAATTTGCCTTCACATTTGAAGTTTACTGAGAGGTTTATGTGAGGATGTCTGCTATGAATACCTTCAGGTTTAATGGTGTTTAAAATATAACTGTTCCAATAGCAAGATGCTGTTCAGTGATTTTTATGCTGAGGATTTCTCTTAAATCCCTATAAACAGAAGTATCTGCAATAGTTGTAGTTGTCTTTCATGTCATCAGCTTAAATACCAGCAAGATTAAAGTGCTGTACAACTGAAGAACTGAAAAAAACCCCTACAAAACCAAAACAAAAGCATGTGGACTCATTTAGTTGTCTGTGCAGGGGGCTGGTCCAAACTCCACGAAAGGGCTTGGGGAATTGATGTAACCTTGGATGCTAGTTGCACAGAAGATTTGGCTGTCATGACTAGGCTGTCATGAATAGCAGACACTTAACTCTAGAGAATCCTCATCTGTGTGGGAGCCAAGCTATTTCCAGTTCCCCAATGCCTGAAGTTTTTCTTCTGGACCTGCTCAGGAGTGAGTGACATGGAGTATAAGCTGTGTTGGGAGTCACTGTTGGTGTTTCTCCACAAGCACAGCCTGTGAAGGTTCTTGTTTGCATCTTTTCTGAATATCTCAGGACACTAGAAATTATCCTGGGCTCAGAAAAAGCACTTGGAGAATGGACTTGAACTCACTGATATGACCAAACCTGAACTGGACATCCTGATGCACCAGAAAAATTCAGTTTCCCAAAATGGTTATTTCAGGGTTTGGATGAAATGTTTCCATAATGACACTATTTTTCCTGAAATTCAGGAATGTCTATGGGACTTTCTTGGGTTCTTGGGGGTTTTATTAATATTTCTAAGAAAATGGCTTATGAGTCTCTAGCAAGGGTGCAGGTTTACAAAACACCT
The DNA here is from genome assembly GCA_027925045.1 of Hypotaenidia okinawae. Lineage (NCBI taxonomy): Eukaryota > Metazoa > Chordata > Aves > Gruiformes > Rallidae > Hypotaenidia > Hypotaenidia okinawae. The sequence continues at coordinate 6,236,168 of BSDF01000005.1, read as the reverse complement.
TGTTTATAATCCCTTTTGGCAATCTTTGCAAAATTTTATGTTTTGAGGATTCTGCCCTATATTAAAACAAAGGGAAATAGACCTGAAGCAGCTTTACCAAAACCAGACAATCTTGATGGGTTTGGGGTTTTTTTTTGAGATTCTGATCGTGCATTCAGAGTTCTTCAGACTTATTTGTAGGTACACAGCTATGATTAATTGTAAATAGTGACATAAGTCATGATTTTGGTGCCTCCATTTAGACACAAAACGAAACATCTGAAAAATGCCAAACAGAAACCAGCTTGTATGAAAATAAACAATAAGCAGCTCTGGGAAGACATCACTTCTCTCTCTACTGCCATACTATTCTTTCCCTAGTCTGCTTGTTTTTCAAATAGGAGAAGTAAATTGCACTTATTAGGGCAGCATCACACATGTACCTCTCAAAAGCCTGAAAATATAGACAATAGGACAAGATAAAGGGAACAGGAGATTTCAAGGAATTGTGCAATGGGAGGATAGTCTGGAGTAATTGACAGACCATCCACTCTTATATACACCTCTTTTGCATGCATACACATAATGTACAACACTCTCCAGCACAGCAGAGCCAGGATTTGTTATTGAGGTGGTTTTGGCCCTGGCTGGAGGCCAAATGCCCACCAAGCCACTCGCTCACTTTCCCCCTCAGCCAAAAAGGGGACAAAATATATTTTTGGAGGCTCAGGCCCTGAGATAAGGACAGAGGGATCTCTCTCCAATTAGTGCAATGGGCAAAACAGACTCGGCACAGAATAAAGGAAAGTGATTTATTACAATTAGTAAAACTACACACCCAGTGAACTGGAACAAAATAAGAATAAGAAGTGGCCAGGTCTTAAAGTGCCTTCCCTCACCCATCCCCTTCTTAGAAAACTTAAACTTCATCATGATTTTACTCTCTTCTTCCCCCCCCCAACATGGCGCGGGGAGGGGCAGGGAATGGGGAGTGGGGTTCCAGTGGTACAAGCTGCTTCCTTTCCCCAGGTCTTAACACTTCTACTTCAATCTCTTCACAGGGCATAGATGTCTCTGCTCCCCATCCTCATCCATGGGCTGTGAGGGGACAACCCACTTCACCATGGTCTTCTCCACAAGCTGCAGGGGAAACTCTCTTTCCACATTCTTTAAGCATCCCTCTCCTTTTGGGCTTGGTCTTGGTGTCCATGCAGCCTATAACATCTGTCACTCTCCGTTCCTGTGGCAAAGTGTGCCAGCCAGCAGGTTTTTTCTCCTCTATGTGATTCCCAGAGGCACAATGAATCCATCTCTGATTGGACAGAAGCCACTTTGGTCTTGAATTGGCCGAAGTTTACAGTAACTGCTGCCTGCAAAAGCCATCTAAGCAGCACAGCTACACAAAACTGCAAGAGTTATAAAATCTTAGAATATTCTAGATATTCCTTATTGCAGATATTCAATAAGATGTCAGGAGAAAGGTGCATGCCAGGACCCTGTAACACTGTGGAGTTTGCCAGTTTAGATTCTGAGCTGGAAATAGGGAGTGAGTCGTATCTCCAGGAAGGAAGAAATGAAAAAAGACAAGAGAAGGAAAGAGTTTCTACCATTTTCATCACAGGAATTTTTCTGCTGCAAACCTTTATGACTGCAGTTATGCTAACAACAAACTTTTGCCTATAAGGTGCATTTCTTGTTTGCACATAGGAATTTGTCCTAACATGTCCCTGCCAGCCCCTACTTTTCTTCCCTGCATCTACCAAATTTCTGATGTCACTGGGAATGCTGGAGAAAAGAGTATTTGTTGCTGACTGGCAAAGCATAGACTAGCATCTATATGGCCGTCTCACTGAGAAAACACAAGAATTGCCTTCTTGTTATTCTTGAATGCAGCCCTGGATGAATTTGTGTTTCATGTCTGTTTGTACAGCTTCTCTTTGTCTTGCACTTTGTCTTCCCATTTTTTGGCCCTCCTCTTTGCAAGTTTTTCTTATTGAAAATTAAATAACAGGTATTGAAGGTCTTTAGACTGAGACATGCATCATCATCTCTTTTTAGATGAACTGCAGAGAAAAAAAGCTTGTAATGCAGGACTTCTCAGTTCTCAAAATGCAGGTGTTTGTACTTTGATTGCATTCCAAGCCTTTAGAGCTGCGTATCTGCTTGGTTTCCTTTTCAGTGTAGTCAAAGAAGATAAAATGGAAGGTGACCCGTAACCATGGTGTCTCTCCAACAAGGCAAATTTTTCCTCCACTAGTGATACCCAAGGTGTGGTGTGCAGGAGATGGTTCCTAACCAATCTTCAAAGTCATAGTAACCTATACCATTCCTTGTGTATGTTTTCTAGTTAAAAGTTCCTATGCTGAGAAAGCGTGATGTTGCAGGAAAAAAAATCAGCCTTAACAGTAATTTAATGATTCAGAAGCTGTGGTAAAACTGCCGCTAACTCGTCACCTCTTGTGTCCTGTTATGCAATCCCTTCTCTGCTGTGTAATTCAGGGAACATTTCAGATGGGTGGTAAGTGCTATTCGAAACTATTGCAAAAAGCAGTTTCCCATTTCATGGGAATTAGTCATTTTCCACAAGAAGCCCAAGGTGTATCAAAATTGCATTTTTCTTTTTTTTCCTTTGCAGGTATTCAGGTTGTGCGTGTGTGTTTATGTGTGCTGGCAGTGTTTTTTCTTTTCCTATTTCTTTTCTTATGTGTTTTTTTGGGGAGAGTAGAGGAAAGAAAATATCCTACTGTAAACATAATTGATTTGAGAGAAGGTGCAAAATAAAGAAATTTAAAACAAAAGCTAGAATCTTTCAAAATTTACTTAAATTGTTTGCAAAAATGTTTATTTTCCCCTTTTATTATCTTTAGTTCAAGGTAATTTGAGATTAAGTTTATTCTATTTATCCAAAATGGTAAACATGGTGCCATACCTGCTGAAAAAATACCCAGACCCCAGGGATCTAATCTGATGGATAATCCGATTAGGTCGGCAAAGCTTTATCTTAAAACTCTGTGCCTTCAGAACATGCAGTAATTTCACCATTACTCAGAGCCTGGACTAAATTCATCCATTTCTTTTTCTTCTGGGAATCTAGCAATGCCCTTTGTAGCAAGGCTGTTTTCATCTCGGTGGTGTTGCTATATACATACTGGCCTTTGATAATACCATCTTGCTTCCTGGATGGCCTGCATCCATTCAAGGGGAACACTGTGATTTAATTATAGGTTGTGACTGCACATACCCTGCATAGCTGTGTCCAAACCCACAGAGTGCTCCTTCCCAGACTGAAACACACTGTTTTTCAAGTTTACAGGTTGAGGTGGAGTTCCCAGTTGTGCAGACTGTTTTTGCAGCTGTCTTTTTGTGGGGAACTAGCTGTTGCCTCACTCTGAGCAGGGGTAAGGAGAGGCTCTGCGATGCTCCCCCTGAAGGTACAGAAGATGTCTGCTGGTGTCTGGGACCCACATAAAATATGGCATTTCCCTCTTGGAGGCGGGGAGTGGGGGAAGGAAAAATCAATATATAGAAATTAATGTGCCTTTGTCATGATTCAAAACAGATGGGGAAAAGGTCAAGGATTCTTTGTTGCTAAGTGCGTTTCTATGACAACTGCAATGTGTATGTTATGAGTGAGCAATCATTTGTTCCAGCTGCTGGATCATTAAAGGGGCAGCATTTCCCACAGCACTGGGAATGTTATTCATGGCTTATTTACTTTTTCTTTACCCCTCTTTAAACCAAGGTTCAACAGGTAAGACTCAGCAAGTATGTGAAAGATTCAGTCGATCACAATGGGCTGAGCTATAGGTCTGGATGAGTCTGGACTGAGTGGTGGGTACCTTGGAGGATGCTGGGGGAGCTTAGAAAGGAGATTAGGGAAATTAATTTAGATCCAGTCATGCAATCAGATTTGTACATTCATGATGAGATATTCTACAAGTCTGTGATGCTGGACCATGTTGAATGTGTTTCCATAGAAGTCATGCCATAACTTGAGAGGCATGTCATGTGGGAGTAATAGTATGTACAAAAACTAACAAAACATTCAGCTATCACCTTAGAAAAATGTATTGGCTAGAATGATGGCAGAAAATTACTCCTTCACACACTGAAATAAGACGATTGAGGTGTCATCATGGGCTTGCTGTCTATAGCTTCAGCTGCATGGGAATCTGGTCCAAGAAGTAGATATTTTGTTCACAGGAGTCAAATTTCTGAAACCTTCCCATTCATCTCATTTAACTTTTTCTCCCACCCCCCCCCAATTTGAAATTAAAAAAAAAAACAATACACACACCACACAGCAAGAACAAAATAGCACAAGAAAAGGGTTGATAAAGAATCAGTATCTGTTTCCAGTAACACTAAAGAACACGTTGGCTAATATTTCTGCCCTGTGAATTGTGCATCTGGAAAAAGTGACTGATTCGGTGTCACTGAGCCTATCAGTCACGTCTGGTAGCACTGGAGTGCAGTACTCCAGCTGACAGACAGAAATGCCTCCCTAACATTCAGTACAACATCTTGTTGGCTTATGGCTTCCTGTGCAATTTCCCACTAGTTAATAAGTTTCTTTGTTTGTTTTTCCCTGCATATATCTGTGTAAAAGAAAACATCAGCTTCCACTTCTTGATTAAAAGACAAAGGAAAAACAAACCCTTCCAAAGGAAATTCTGTGTCCATTGGGACTGTCTCATTCTCTGGCCTGGTATCATCTTTTTGATCTTGTATAGGAATTGAAGTGTCTTCCACTGTTTATGGCTTTATAAGGTTGTGTTTGGAAAACTCACTATGTAAACCCATTACTCATAAGAAATGAAATTTAGGGGTGATGGATCCCGGGGAAAAGCTTTGTGCAAGAAGCATTAAGAATCTCTGAACTTGTTTTTTAGTAGCCGTGAAAATCCAGTTGCCATCCAAAGACATCTTGTATCAGGAGAGGGAGAAATTTTCCTATTTCCAAGGGAGAAATTGTCCTATTGGCCAAGCAGGAGAACTGGGGTTGTGTAGCTGTGAAGTGGAAGTTGCAATATGTCATGGCTCAGCCCCCTGCAGCAGCTGAGCACCTTGCGGATGCTCACTCACTCCTTCCCTCCTCTCTCCCATGCAGTGGGATGGAGAGAAGAATTGGGAGAAAAAGCTAAAACTCTTAGATTGGGATAAGGACAGTTTACAGGGACGGCAAAGGAAGAGAAAAATTATAACAGCAGTGCTAATAAAAAAATATACAAAGTGGGAGATCCACAATGCAATTAGCTGACTGCCTGAAGCCCGATAGCCAGTAGTCCCTGAGCAATGACTCCTCCTCCCCCACCAGCTTGTCTTCCCCTAGCATGATGTCATATGGTATCATATATCCCTTTGGCTAGTTTGGGTCAGCTATCCTGGCTGTGTCCCCTCCCAGATTCTTGTGAAAATTAATTCTATCCCAGCCAAAAGAGAGGATACAATAAAACCTGACCTTCTATAGCAGAAAGCCATGTGGTAATGGAGGCTTGGCTAACAATTCGTCTGTCTTCTAAGAAGCAGTCTTTCTCTTCTGCACAGATTTTTTTTTCCCCTCCTCACACTTTCTTTGTTGCAGCTGGTGGAAGAAGAACAAAGCAAAGCGGCTGCTCTGCGTTTTGGATCCCGTCCATCTTGCCTCGCTTCACCATATGGAGTGCTAATGGACTCTGCTATTCAGATCTTGTTTTGTTCTTTAAGAAACATGGAGAGGGAGTTATTTATTACATTCAGTTAAGAGTGGCAGGAACAAGGCTTAGCATCCTGGAAACTGAGCATCCTTCAGTGACTTAGCATCTATGTGGTTGACTGTCTCTCTGGAAGACTGGGCTCATCTGCCCTCTGCATCACAGCTCATTAGCCCTAAATTTTAGATTTTCACAGCCAGCCATAATGCAAATTTTTTCATGCCACCTCGTATAAATTTGCTTGGTGAAAGAAGAGTTTGTACCCCATTTTGTAGCCGAAGCCTGGTGAATATAACTAATCATGTCAGTGGTTTCAGCTTTATGTCTCTGCTGGTAGTTGCACAGATCTGGACTTACGTCTGCTCCAAACTGAGCACAGACAGGGCAGCTTAACAGCACTTAATACTGGACTGAAGTGTTGCAGGGTTTTCTCCTGTGTTGGGACACTTGCATTTGGAGAATGGGAAATAGGGGATGTGGGAGAAAAGAAGTTTGATGGGAGAAGAGTCTGTTGAGAGTGCAGCTGTGGGGAACTGGAATCAGTTGTACAAAGGTACAGGGATGGGATGAAAACTGATGCACTGCTATTTCGGTGCATATCTGATTAGCTATCTCAGATCAGCTGCCTGAGAGGAATGACAGGGAGAAGATGGCTGGAGGAAATGAGACTAAAATATCAGCTTTGGAAAGAAGTAGTGCAGAATCAAGTGTCCTCCAGACAATGTTGATTTCCAGAGCCTTGAAGGTGAAATCAAATTCCTGAGACTTGTTATCTGCTGTCAGGAAAAAAAAAAAAAGAAAAAAAAAGTCTCATTTTCATGTGGGTACATTAAAAAAGATGACAGTTTATGACTTCTGCCAGTTATTCCTCTACACAAAGTATTTTACATGATACAGTTCTGTGAAAGAAACAAATCTCACCATTTTGCAATTACTGAATTTGATGGTTGGCTTTGTTTAAAAGTCCTGGAAGCACTTTTAATGTTCCTCTGCTCCTTCTACAAATACTAATCACACAAAACCTTGATGAGAGTTTGTAACCATTTTACCCTCACTATAATATCCAAATTCCTCAATAGTAGTGACCTCCTTCAGCACCTTGTACTTTAAGGTAGAGAAGAACTAGGCAAAATATCACATTTATATTGTTCCCAGTGTAGCCTAGATAAATTTCAGCTAGGTGGCTATGAGATGCTTGAGACACATGCAGTGTACCTGTACTCCTGTAGCAGGTGGTAAGCCTTAAACTGTACAAACATGAAGGACAGAGCAGGGGAAGAAGTTTTCAGAAGTCTTTTAATGGCACAAAGTTAAGGCTTTAAAAAAATATTAATTTTCATTCTCTTACTGTACACCCCATTACAACCAGTTCAGAAAATGCAGTTGTTGACCAAGATCTGCTGATATTCACATGCACTCCCTCACCCCACCAATTTTGATAACAGAGTGGCTCCTGTTGTCAATCTGACCTGAGCAAACATGAATTGTAAAATTATTTCCTGACCTGCTGTTCTCAGTTCCATAGACTTCTACAGCCCTGGATTTACCAAGGGATAGAAAAGACGCTCCTGAGCCCTGTGTTACTCTCACTGCTGCCTGGCTCCTTCCTCCCTCCCAAGCCGGTCAGAGATTTGGGCTCTCATCTTCTCATGCATCAGTGGTTTTCAGTGTCTCTTGGGTGAATATATGTGTACACTGCACCACATTGCAGATGCAGTGTTGCTTGCAGATTAACACATTTGTGAGTCCTTTAGGAGAAAGTTTCTTCAGCGAAACTTATCTTCATCTAAAAGGCTATTAGCTATGAAGAGAGCAGAGAAATGAAACAATAGTGAGAGCAACAATGAACATGACTGAGAATGGAGTTAAGTTCTGTGTTCACAAATGTGAATATTAATAATCATTTGCAAGGAAACATCAGTTATTTTGCAAGGCATATGCTGTAAAACGAAGATTTGTTCTGTTAAAAAAAAAAAAAAAAGAAAAAAAAAATCTGAGAAAAAACTACCTCAACCAAAAACTCAAGAAATAGTAGTCAAATCTTAGTATAATTATAAATTACTTATATTGCCTCCCACACAAAAACCTCAGGGACTCAGATAGATAGAAAGGTCTGTTAAGAGTCAAAGCCAAAAGAGCCAAACCGAACTGACCCATGAAGGGGGAACACTCAGCTCTTCCCTGTGAGTTCCCTGGATGGCTCCAGTAGTTTCCAAAACAGTTACAAAAATTAATTAGGACAGAGGATTTACAAGAGCAAGCTGTAGTGGCAGCTAATTAATCCTTAAATGAGAGTGAACTGGATCACTATTCTAAGGACATTCCAGAGTGTCACTGCCATAAGGAGCTGGCTGAGCTTCTGGGGATATCAGGAGGAACATCCCCAGACTAACACCAGGGCATCTACTGTTCCATCATACTAGGAAGTGGCATCTGCAACACTGAGGGATAATTCTGTCCCTGGAAGTAGTGCTCAGCACTGGGTCCAGGAGTGCTGGAAGCAGTGTCAAGCTCCCAAAGATTTAGGCAGCTCTTCTAGGAGCATCCACAGCAACTTGACTAGGAACTGCACTAACAAGTTGGGAAATTGCAAGTTGCCAGCTGAACTAGAATGCAACCTAAGGCAACATACTCTAGATGTTATAAACACTCATCGTGTTATTGGTCCTTAATAAGTTTTTGTTCATTTTTTATGAAGAGAAATATTAGAGCTGAAAAGATTTACAATATTTATTTTGTTAATTGCTTAAAATTTTTATTGATACTCAGCTCCAGAGTGTGCCTTTCCTGATTTACTGCTTATCACAGTTGTGAAATACTTTTCTTAAATTCAATAACTTCAAAATAGCTCTCTAATGACAGGGTGTTTACATTGCAATCTGTAATAAAATTCTACTTAATTTAAGGGAATTGATAAGCAAACTCTCTGTATGTTTCCAATACTTCCCTTGAAGGATTTTCTAATTTTAGTTCAAAATGTGTAGTTTGTTTGTTTTTTTATTTTGTTTTGGTTTTAATAACATATTTTTAAAAGAATCCCAGGTAAAGTTTCTCTGGTTTAGGACTTCAAGCAGAGAACTGACATGGGCATAATCTTAAAATATCACATGGAAAAGAATCCATAGTAAAATAAGGATGATATTTCACTCATCAAAATTAAAATCCAAAGTGTTTACTTTTGAGGAGTTAGTAATTTTTTCATTAATCCAATTGCTTCTTTTTCCAAGCCATTATGAAAGTTAATATCGCCTTTCTGTGCTAGAATGTACTAGAGGAGTGCAGACTACCACTGACACTTGTTAGCCAGTTAGCCCGAGTCTTTAAATTATTTGGATGGAGTACTGTAATCATAAACCTCACCTACCTCTTCTGATGCTAATGTGAATTTCAGGTCTCTGGGAGAGGTTTTGCTCCGCGTACTGTTTCCTCTGCCTCACAGTTATCAGATTGGTTTACATGGATTCAGCCTCAGTGTGTCTGCAAGTCGTTAGGAAGAAGCCCCAGGGCAGTGATGGATCGTGCAGATATTTTTCTCAGAACAGTCTAACTTTGCGAATCAAAAATAAAATAATTTAATGCCATGGTGGGTCTCTGGTTTATTTTCCAGGTTGAACCTCCAAGGGATGTAAATATGAAAAGAAGCAGTTTGTGCTGATAGCACTGCTGATTTCAGTAATGGGCTTTCAAGTGTGCATGGGAGTATTTGCAGGGAAGGAAGGAATACATTTGCTACAAATTCAATAACAAAAAAAGAAGAGGGAAAACGTTTGACATAGAAGGACTAAGTGCTGTTCATACTGAATGAGTTGAGAGTTTAAGTACTGTGGGGTAAGGATGTGTCCCTGAAGAACTGAGAAAGTAAATAATGAATAATAAAATGCTGTGATTGGATTGGGATACAGCTGACCTGGAAGGAAGATGGTATAGGCAAGGAGACCATATTTCTTCTTAAGAAAGGAAGCTCAAAAAGCTCAACCACCACCTTTGATTCCACAAACTTACAAGACTGCTCATGACTTTAGCTGACTATGTGTTAAAGACAGTATTCCTTTTAGAGCAAAAAAGAACGGCAGAAATTCCCATTCATGTTATTATAACATTGGACACCCCAGCTATTGATAGAAGAAATTAATGTGAGGAATATAAAGATGGATATTGACAAGTCTCAACAGTAAAACAGATTTTGTCTAGAAAATATGACAATCTTGATAATTGTTATTTCTCTGCATTCTGTATATCAGATTATCAGAATATTGCAATGGATTTGAAATTGCTAAGGTTACATTCTCATGTTAAGAGTCACCAGGGGAACTGATATCAATGGAAGTAATGATTTTCAATGTTCAAAAAGTCAATATAATATGGTTCTTTCACTGACAAAGTAAAACATATTTCAGAGACACCAGTGTTATTAAGCTCACCATCTGACTGTCAGGAGAGCTGGCTCTGCATTAGCTGCTGTTTAAATAACTTCAACATGTTTAAAGAGACAGCTGATTAACCATCCAGCATCCTTTGACTTCCTGTGTGGAACGGGAGCTAATGATTTCTCAAGTGTCAGTGGCTGAAGTCTTACAGGCTTAATGGGATGCACGCTACATTATTTTTACCAGACTTGGTAAACTCAGGGGGAATGGCTATTGACAGAGATTTGCTGCTGCATCAGGAGGGTGCAGGTGGTTGCTCTGTAGGCAGGAGGTAGTCTATGACCAGGAGTTTTTGGCTAGAAGGAGGTGGAATTAAGCTAAGAGAGTGAGAGGGAATTTCACTGAAAAGCATCCTTGGAGTTAATAGCAGTAGTTGGGAGACCTTCAAATATGAAGGAAACTCTAGGAGAGCATGGGACAGAAGGTTAAGGGCTTTTAGCAGGTTAAGTAGCAAATGGAGGTTTTGTAGAAAATGCATATTCTTGACCTGATGGGCATTTTGATCACTTGACAAGTCTACATGATAACTCATTGCCTCTTTGTATGTATAAAGGCACGTGTCTCCCACGTGCTACACTCAGGTTCTGAACATTGCCAACCTTGTCATCTTCCGAAGCATTCTCAGCCTGCAACTGTAGCTAAAAGCAGCTCTAAAATAAATCAAGTATCCTAAGTGAGCAGTGATTTCGCTACATGAAGGAGAACAAAAGTTACCTGTGAGGCCCTCCCTTGTCTCATAATTCACAGCATGTTTTCCATCTCTCTTCTCTCACTCTCTCGTAATGCTCCAGGGTGAAATCTTGCCCTTCCTGAAGAAAATGGAGGTTTCACTTTGACCCCATTCAGCCAGAGTTTAACCTTTTTCTCTGTGTTGTGTTTTGTCATGTTGGTTTCCTTCCATTCAGTGCTATCACAACAAAACCATATGTTAAATTGTTAACGTCAGGAGAAGAAGCATAGTTGAGGGATTGCAGTTTCACATTAGGGTTTTGATGCAACAAAGTCCCAGCTGGGACCAGAGTATAAAGTGAAAGAATAATTAAGATGGGTGTGGTTTTGGGGGTTGAATATTCTGAAACAGCCTGATTTAGGACAGGAACTTTGCAGGTGGGTCTGCAAGGCAAGAGGTATTGGCGTGAAGGAACATGACACTTCTTAACAAAGCTTGCATTGGGTCCAAACTGCCTTTTCACCGTACTCAGTGGAACTATATATGTTTTAAATAAACTTGGGCTTTGTCCCTAATCATATTACCTTTGAATGATATTACCAGGAAGTCCAAGAATTTAATTTCACTTCTGTTATTTTCTGCATGAGCTTGTGCCATTTCATTTGTAACAAGGAAAAAAGAAAGAAAGAAAAAAAAAAAGAAAGAGTATCCTAAAATTACAAATCAGAATAAATATTTCTCTTCCTACTACCCAAACGAATGCCTTTTCACTGGTGGTTTAGTAACCCTTATACAAGGTGATCTGTTAGGCTGACATCTTTAAGGATACTCTCCCAAGTAAAGCTTCCTTATAGCAAACTGAAGCTATGAACTGTGATCTATGTAAATAGCTCGTTGCCAGCACTCACGGCTTTATCTTGGATATCAGCACTGGGTTATTTTTAAATTCCTCAAGTTCATGGATAATGCAGTGACTTGAGAATTCCATTTTTCTTTGAAAATCAAGTACAAAAATCAGACAGTCAAAAAGCAAGAGCAATGACCTGACCCTTACCTAGGACCTCGGAGGAAAGACAGCTGCTGATGCAGGTTTAACTCAAAACCAAGGCACTGGTGAGTTGAGAAGGCTGTTGTGTGCCTTAGTAGATTAAAGGTGCCTGTCAGGGTAGTGTTCTGAAGGATCAGAGTTTTACAATACAACCAATTTCCAATATACGTGGCATCATTGTGATAACCCATCAAAAAGTCCCATTGTGCCACAAATACAAAGGATTAAGCTTATGCGTTTTATGCCTTAGGCTTTTTTCAACTCCTGTAACTGGGCATGTTGTTCTTTTTTGTTATGATCTTGCAATCTCTTTTTTTGATGCTCTGGTTTTGATTCCCCCCCCTCCCGGCCCCCCAGTGTTTTAGTTGTGAATATTGTACTACTTTTAGAGTTTATTTGTCTGAAACAAATGCGAGCACAGCTTTGGCTTATTTTTCCAATATAGGATATCATTACTGTGTGTTAAGAGGTATGCAGGCAAATTGATGTGCCCAGCTTTTTCAATTCTGCTGTGTGCATAAGCTACTAAGAGCAAAAATGCTCCTCTTGTTATTGCTTGCTTTAGGAGGAAGCGCAGTCAGCTTCCATTAGCCTATTAAAGCAGATGATAGCTAATTCTGGTGTCTGAAGAACTCTTCAAAGAACAACTTGCAGTTCATTGATGTGCTAATACAAGCAAATAGATAACACCTTCTGTGATTTTAGATACAGCTGGAAGGCACGATTAACCAACTGTGTCCTTTTTAAGTGTCTGGTGCCCCAACCCTGACTTGGAAAAAATAACTTAGGACCTGATTATGCACTGAATGGAATTCAATAACTGAGGCATTACTAACAAAATGAGATGCTAGGTAAGTGTGAAAATACTATGCCATCTTACTGCTCTTTCCCAATTTTAAGAAATACAATTTAGAAGTATTTTCCTATGTTAAACCCACAATTTTGAATAAGAACTTTGCTTCTCCTCCTATCTCTGTATTCTGTTACTTGTTTGTTGTATTACAGCATTGCAGAGGCAATGCTGTAATACAACAAACCAAAATACAAGCAGTGTGAATTATGGATGTGCCTCATTTTTCTGCATGTCGTAGGAACACAGACCTTTGAAGAAAACCAGCACACAAAGATGTCCTCCCTTTGAAACGAAATGTTACCAGCAGCTTCATGTGGTCAGCTGGCAAAAGTGCATCAGAAAAGAGACAAGGAGCAAAAAGATGTGTTAAAAGGGAAAGTCACTGATGTGGAAATAAGAAAGGAGTTCCAGCTGTTTGGACACATCTGCTGGGTAAAAGACGACTGGCTGGTAGCCTGAGAAGAGCAGCAGTCACCGTGGCGGAATCAGCTGAGTGATAAACCAGAAAAAAGCATGGATTTAAAGATAAGGTATGTCAAAGAGAAGTTCACTATGGAGCCGGTAAAGTTTGTGAGCCCAACTCATCTATAGGGAGGGAGAGGAAGTTTTATAACAGTGCTTGGGGCTCTTCTCAGCTGATGTTGCACAGGCACATAGTGAGAAGCTGAGGCAGCCTCACAAAGACTGTAGTGTTGAAGTTAAAATGCCGAACCCTCAGAATCTCTGATTTATGGGTGAGGAGCTGAAAAACAATGATGACAAATCCCTCTGTTTTATTTGGTTTGGTGATTCTGAATTCAACATGAATGCTCAGATGGTTGGGGCTGCATAAATTTTAGTCATGTTCTGCTTTGGATGGGGAACAAGTTGAAGGAACCTCAGAAAATGGTGAAGACCAAATCTTGCTCTTGCTTCTACATTCTGCACAGAATGCTCATTGCATCTACATTCTGTACAGAATGTAGATGCAATGAACCTCAGACAGCTAGCCCTAAGGTATTCTATCCAATCTCAGTGTGCTTGATCTGTGCACTCCCTAAAAAGCACAGATATAGCCAAAGGAAATAAATCACTGTTCTTTATATTTTAGACAACACCCTGTTGACTGGGAAACTAGGGGCAGTTTTAACAGGGAAACTAAGTACATTCTTACTTGATTAACTTTAATGAGCCAACTAGCATAAGAGTTAGCTCGAGATTAAAAAGTCAATGTATACGTAGACATCGATACGTAGCTTCTGTTATGCTCAGTGGAGATTTAGAGCTCAATTGTTCACACATAGATATCCAGAGCTACCTCAGGTATTGTCTGGCTGACTTTTAAGTGCTGCTGAAAAATGGTAGAGCTTCCCACAGGTCTCATATGACATCATCCACACATGTTTCATGTCACCAGAGGCCTGGGTGCAGGTAACTAAATACTGACCCCCCAATGACTAGTTTGCTGAATAACTCAACATCCATTGACTATGCTAAACAGGTCTCCATTGACCTGGGCATGTTTGCATTTAGGTGTCTTAATCTTGAAATGAGTCTCATGCAGATTAATCTTTGAAAAACAACTGGTAGTTTGTGAAGTCATTAGCATCTTAGTGCTAAAGGCAACAGATTTTGAAAAATGGAATGTACTTTTTATTGTTTCATAAGCCAAGCTGTATTTAATTACTCATGTGGATTCCAGCCTCTAAGAATCATTGCTAGAGATATCCTGACAATAATTGTCATCTATAGGGAACCACTGGTGTCTTCTTAATAAATTTCTGGCATAAGGTTACACCCTCAGTGTTTCAAAAGCAGCCCAAAGGCCTAATTTGCCAGCTGTCCTCAATGTCTATTGCTACTTGGGTGCTAGTGGTTAACTTTCAGATGACCACCTGGTGCAAGTTGAAGGAAAACCTTAAATTTGCCTGCTGAGTTGGACTGCTCTCTAGTGTACAGTTATCTGCAACATAAATGGGTCTTCAGAAACTAAGATCTAGGTTATCAAAGACTGTTAGCTCCCTGTATCCCCACAGCTGAGGATCTACCCCCATACCAGCTGAGGAACTAATAGAAAGAAAAGAGATAATTCTGGATCTCAGGCCCTTTCTTATTCTTTCCTTTTTAATGCAGAGCAGACCCATAAGTGAACTGTAAGGTAACTAAAGCAGCCCTTACTATGCATGTTTTCTTTCTGTAGGCTATTCACCATCACCATTAGCCACAAATGACTGGTTTGTGTCTTTAAGAGATGACACAAAGCATAAAGGATTCTCTGTTTAACAATAATTCTGATCCAAATGTTAAAAGCTTGTTCACTGCTGTGTGTCAAACCTTGAAAATAATTGGCATTTATGAAGAGAAGGCCATGCAACAGCAGTTGCCTGGGTGATTTCAGTGTCAAGTATGACCACCTCCGTGGAGTTTAAATACCTTTTCTTTAAAGACAGGTGAATATTTGTCATGTTAGTCCACTGATCCAATAAGCTCAATCTTTGTTCTTGTCGACTCGTTGCCAAGGCATTCCCAAAGCAAGAGACATTTCTGCTTTGCAATGCTGCATGTCTGGCGTGCTAACACCTGTGTCCTCAGGGAGGTATCACAGGTATCGCAAGGTGCATCCCAAAGTCCTAGAGGCTAGGGAGAAGAGAGAACAGTGAGGTTACCTAGCCCCGTTCCTCTGTTGGTGGAGGCTTTTCAGTGGGCAATGGGCACATGAGCAATCCAGCCTTTGAACAGTAAGGACTGCGCGCGTGCTGTGAGGCTGTTAACCAATCACAGAGTGTATTGGGGCGTGTGGTTGTATGTGCTCAACCAATAGGGGCCAGAGAAGTGCACAAGATGGTGGAGATACCCGGACCTGAACACGTGGCGTGGGGCTATATAAGCAGATGAAGGGTTTGAATAAACTGCATTCCCCTGATCATACTGATCCCTGTGTGTTTGTCTGGATCTCCCGCACTCTACTCATGCAAGAGTGCTTCCACTGACATTGTCTCCAATCTAATTGCAAAGGCATGAATATGAGGCCTCCTCTCTTCTCAGAGGGCAACTGTTGCACAGATTAAGCTGTTAGGACATTGAGTTTGGAGTGATGTGAAACAAGCAAGAAAGGAAAAAAAAATTCCATTGTATTTCCCTGTTTCAGCATGCTGAAATACATTTGAACTACCTGCATGGGCTGGAGGTGGTGTTTTCTCAGCTGCTGTGACATTTCCACACACCCTTGGCGTGGATCCTGGCAGGATCAGACATCCATGGGAAAGGCCATAACTCGTGTCCCAGGAAATGCTTCCAGCTGAAACCAGACACACAGTGTCCACCACCTTGGGTGAGAAAGATGTCCCCATGTCATAGGCTGTGAGCCTGGTGGGTGCCATCCCGCTGAGCACACAGGCTGCCATGAGTAAATGCAGTGCTCTGCAGCACGAGGAGGCCAGGCTGGAAATGTGTCCCAGGTGATAGCCTTGCACCACTCTACCACCCCATCTCCAGATGCCAGAGATGTCAGAAGTTCTTTTACATTTTTTCAGACTCCTTACGAACTAAGATGCAGATGGATGTAAACCTATGAATCTGATGCTAAGATAATGCCAAGAATTTAGGTTGACCAGGAACACAGAAATATCAAATTCAGGATTCTGTTGGTCAACCAGGAGAGAGGGAAGGATGCAAATGAACATTGCACAGACTAATTAGTAGAAAATCTATGAGAAAACTCCAAAGAAGAGAGAAAACAAACCAAAAACTGAATTAACACCAACTGCAGAACTGAAAAAGAGATCGAGGAGGAATAATAGTTGCTAACATTTGTTCAGGAAGGAGTCAGTAAAGCACTGAGTGGTGCAGAGAGAGAACCACACCAAAAACATCGTAAGACTTCTCTGATACAGAGAAGCTTCAGTGATCTAACATACTGGTTTTGATGAGTTTATAGGGGAGGGAGGTAGACAAAAAGCTAGAGAAGAACCGCGGTTCTTTACTTTTCATGTGAGTCTGTGAAGAATAACTGTACATATTTGTATTAACGATGAAGAAAATACAGCTGACTTCATTAACTGTGAAGAAAAAAGTTGCAAATACAGTCCACTAAACTCAGTAAACTGGAGGAACTTCACTCAGTGAAGCCAATGAAAGTCAAGAAACAATAGTATGGTAAAAGAAGGAATAGAAGTTCTTGTTTACCTATGATCACAGGTACACAGAAAAAAAACCCTCCTGAAGTGTTATAATGTCAGCTTAATTTTCAGAAAAAAACAAAGCCAAGCAAACAAAAAACCCCAAACCCTGACATGTCGATAGTCAAGGGATTTGAAAAGGCACCCAGTTCTTGAAAAAAATCTCATCCACTGGAGGTTTTTAAGGAGACGATATACGAAGTTAGATTTCAGTTGTGGACTTTCAAAGAGCCCTATGCTGGAGTTCATATGACTACATATGCACTCTCACATGGCCATCATGAGAATTGTGCAGTTGCAGAAAGGGGACATCCCTACCTAAGTGATGGAAGACCTCTGGAAGGTGTGACTGGTGTTGCTTACATGTCATGTATAATGCCCACACCTCATGACTGGGATTTTAGGAAAGAAAGCCTTCAGGATTACAGACCTGATGCTTGGGCTTGAAATTCTATCTTGAGTGAAGATGGGAGTTAATCCTTGGAGAACTGTATAAGCATACCTTATTGCAGCAATAGCCAAATGTCTTCACAAAGAAAATTACTGATGAAGGGATCAGCCCTAATGAAGTACTTGACATATTTATAAAATTGAACAAAACCAACACTTTGAACCTGATCCCACTTTCATCCACAAGGCAGCAAAAATTCAAGTTGCAGACTGCTGTGTTAAGCTGACCAAGAGCTTGATTTTCCATCATATCCATTTTGGAATAATTATTCCTATTGTGATTCTATCTGACTGTGCAAGGTGAGATGGTTTAATTATTTAATCGTGCCATCACTCTCCATCTGAAAGGCCAGTGCTAGAGCAAATGTGCTTTCTGTTTAATTTATACCAATACTTAACCTAGTTGGTCTGTTCTCTGTTTGCACATATTCACTAATGTATCAGCAGGTAATGAATATTTCCTCCATTTTTATATCTGACAAATTTTATGAGTCTCACATCAGTGGGTGGCTCTGAATGTGAAGCTTTGTTCATCTGTATGTTCATTTTTACAGATGCAAGGAAGTTGGAGGGATTATGAGGAAACAAATATCACTTTAATTCTGTCCTCATTCTGGGAAAAGCTTTGTAATTATGCTATATATGTGCATATATATTAGAAGTGCTCATACAGAATCACAGAACAGCAGGAGTTGGAAGGGACCTCTGGAGATCATCTACTCCAACCCCCCTGCTGAAGCAGGAGCACCCAAAGCAGGTTGCACAGGATCACATCCAGGCAGGTTTTGAATGTCTCCAGAGAAGGAGAGTCCACAGCCTCTCTGGGCAGCCTGTCCCAGTGCTCTGTCACCCTCACAGTGAACAAGTTGTACCTCATGTTCAGAGGGAACTTCCTGTGTCCCAGTTTGTGCCCATTGCCCCTTTTCCTGTCACTGGGCACCACTGAGAAGAGTCTGATTCCAGCCTCTTGACATCCACCCTTCAGATATTTATAAGTATTTCTGAGATCCCCTCTAAGTCTTCTCTTCTGCTAGCTAAACATCTCCAGCTCTCTCAGCATTTCCTCATACAAGAGATGCTCCTGTCCCCTCACCAACTTCATAGGTGTCTGCTGGACTCTCTCCAGTAGTTCCCTGTCTGTCTTGAGCCCAGAACTGGACACAGTACTCCAGGTATGGCCTCCCCATGGCAGAGTGTAGAGGGAGGAGAACCTCTTTCAACCGGCTGATTGCTTCTATGATAATTTGTTTCGTAGTCTTTGTGTTTCTTTTTCAAGCATGTAACCTTTGTGTTGGTATTCTAGTGGCTATAAGACTTTCAAATACATGCTATCTCAGCCTATGTTACACAATCTAGGAGCATTTTCAGTTTCAGCTATAGCCTTTCTGTGAATTTTTTGGGGAGGGGGGACAGAGAGGGGTGTGCACTTAAGCTCTTTGTAGAAGGTAAAATGATAAGAGCTCAAAACAATGGTGTGGTTTTGGGTTGGTTTGCTTTTTAGCTTTACTTAAAGCCTACTTAATCAATTGCCACCCAGACAGACTGAACAACCGTTGTGGTCTTACCCCGGGGCAGCCGCTAAGTCCCACAGAGCCACTCACTCATTCTCCCTGGTGGGATGATGGAGAGAATCAGAACAGTGAAAGTGAGAAAACTCATGGGTTGAGCTGAAGATGAGTAAAGCCAAAGCTGCTCACACAAACAAAGCAAGACAAGGAATTCATTCAGCACTTCCCATGGGCAGGCAGGTGTTCAGACATCTACAGGAAGCAGGGCTCCATTGCATGTAAAGGTAACTTGGGGAGACGTATGCCATCACCCCAAATGTTATTGTGCCCTGTCCTTCCTCTTCCCCAAGCTCCTTATATTCTGAGCATGATGTCACATGGCATGGAATATCCCTTTGGTCAGTTAGTTGGCATCTCAGCTGTGTCCTCTCCCACCCTTTTGTGCACCTCCAGCCTCCTTGCTGGCAGGTGGCTATCAGAAGAAGTGAAGGCCTCAGCTCTGTGTAAGGACTGCTAACTGTATCAAAAACATCTCTATATTATGAACATTGTTTTCAGCACAATTCCAAAACATTGCTTGATCCTATCTACTATGAAGAAAATGAAATCCTCAGCTGAAACCAGGACATTATCAACTCCTTATTCCATACCACGCAATGTGTTATCGAGCCCTTCTTTCTAAAAGAATAAATAAAGTGGATGGTAAAATGTGTGATTTACCTTTTCATGTTTGTGAAATACTCTTGGTATTTCACAGCACTATGTTTGCACAGGACCTGGAATGTCTTTTTATCAACTAACCTCAAAATATTTTTTACTTGGCTGTGATATTAAATCTTCCTGGAACATTGTTCCACAAAATTATGGTTAAAAAACTAGCATAACACTTTCTGCAATAAAATGCAGTTCCACTGGAATCAAAATGTGTCTTTACATTATGAGAATGCAGTGAGGAGGGTGAAGGGATGAAGCTCTTATAGTATCTTGGCATCCTCTTTATATGTTTTGGAGTGAAATGTTTTGAGCATTTTATGAAGGAACTCTTCAAAGCTGCGATTCACCCTTGGTATTATAATTTTGAAACAAAAGTTGAAAGCTAAGCATTTCAAACCATTAAATAATAATATTTTTAAGAGATCTTTCTAATGCTTCAGATTTGTTATAATTTTAAGAAACCAGTGTGAGTTGGTGATAATTCTGCATAGTATCACTTCCCACCTGCTTTGTGACCGTGGTTGATCTCCACATCCCAAAGTGCTCAAACAACCATGCTCCAAATGGTAAAGGTCTTTCTTCCCCTGCTATTTGTGTGAATGGAAATGACTGGAGTTATATGTCTTCACTTCCATGACATTGGTATACCTATGACTGTAGCTTTTCTGACATCATGCTAATTTTATTCTGTATCTGCTCTTTCCACATCTTCAAACAAAAGAGAAAAAAATAACCACTACTTGAGATAGATTGGTCATTAATATCTAAAGGAGTGAAGCGATTCCCAAAATGTCTCTATTTATACACTGTTTATTTCTAAGAAATTCATAATTTTACAACAAATTAAAACTGTGATTGAAGAAGAGTGATCACCTAAAATATTCCATAGCGAGGTGATGGACAACAAATATCCCATAAATTTAATGGTTGCTGTGTTTTGTTTTGGGGCTCAACATACCCTTTAACTTCTGAGTTTTATGAAAATAATATTCAGGCAGTATGTTTTTTCATCTAATGACAACTTACCTGACTGCCATGATGGACCACCATTGTTATGCAGCCCATGGGAAGAGAACCACTGACATGGCAAGACAGACACTGGTGATGTATAATTCAGTAAAATCAGCGTATCAGCTTGTGTTTGGAACAATTAGATGTTCCTAGACCAATATCACATGATGGAAAACCTGTTGTGAGTGCAGCAGTCACACTTGTGCAATGTGAGCTCAAAAGAAATTTGAAATAATATTTGCTAAGGGATGGGGAATGGAGACTGCAACTGTTTGCCCAATAAAACCAATTCAATATCTGAATGAAACTGGAACACATAATCAATATTAGTCTAGTGAGAAAAGCAACAATAATCTTCTAGCTCATTGGAAAAGTCCTAGCTTTGTTAACCTTCTAGTCATGCCACAAAGCCATTTGTTTTTCTTCCCTTCTGCTCTTGTAAAGATTTTGAGAAAGACATAGATGGAGCTTGCTGTCCTGCAGTGCTGACCTGTTATTGTTTGCCTCTGTACTGATACATTTTTTTTTAATAGCAATGAAATTGTTTCATAGGAATAAGTGTACAGGAAAGACCACAGAGGAACAAGGAGTACAGTGCACTGGTTTTACAGAAAGATCCGAATATATAGATTAAAGGCATATAATTAAAAATGCACATTAGTGGAAATGACTGCCACACATTTTAAGTGGAAAGCAACATTCAGAGTTAAAAGGGAGACTTTTCTCCAGAAAAGGGCTGATTAATTCTTCTCAGCTGAGATGGCAACGTAAATGCCATAGGAAATTCAGATGAACAGTTGCAGTGTAAGAATTTCTGTGGCTAAAAGAGGCAAAGTAAAGAGTTTTCACGTAGCCTTGGTGATATAGACATGTTTCTTTCCTATGTTCAGAATATTCTGTATGTTCAGAATAATTTGAGCTTCTCATTTTTCTGTGAAATTTGGATTATATATTATATTGATGAAAGTTTCTGTTTCTGGTCCTTCCCTCCATCTTTAAGTGAATTGGATTCACCTGTGGTATTTTGAGACCTAAGAACCCACTTGAACTGTGTATTTCATCCTTAAATTCAAAGCCAAACATGAATTAGAAGTTCCTTTTGGAAAATCTTCAGCTTCTGTGAGCTTTTACTTTGAAGAATGCAAAATCTTTAGAAGGGCATGAGTAGTGCAGGTAGTCCTGAAGATGGAGATCTGAGAAAAAAACATCATTGGCTTCTTCAAGAACAAGAAGCAAAGATGTTCATGAGGTGCTTGACTAGAGAGGGGGCTACAGGGTCTCAGCATCTGAAAGGCTACTGAGTACATGGGAAGAAAAGATAAAAAGAAATACTGGGCTAGAGGAAGGAGGATGAGGTACAGGAGGGGCTATACACAGTAGCACAGGTTAATTAAGGACTACAAACTCAAAGTGAGCATAAAATGATCATATATTAATTTAAGGAGAAGCATTCCACTTCTTTATTAGTCCTGTTAGAAACAAAGATGCCAAAAAAATACCAAATATTCTGTTTGAGAAAGAGAAGAAAATTAGGATAAACTGCTCTTTTAATTGAATCTCTTTTCAGCCTCAAGTGTAAGTGTCACAAAATCAGCTGAGAAAGTAGAGTTGGGTATTTTTTAGATATAGAAGTCAAACTTTATGCTCTGCTCTTGGAACAAAAGGGCAAAATATCACATATTTAACCTTACCTCCAATAAGTTTAAGTTACAAGCTTTGATTTAGGTATAGAAGGTGTTTCTCATGGTCTGTGACTGACAAGGCCTATCCCTTCACATCCTTCTGCACGGTGTCTGTCACTGAATTTACATTTAACCACTGTGGCTTTTAAATAATGGCAGTCTAAATGGCAAACTTTTCAGTTTTTCTTCTACTGTATTTTGCATGCTAATAGGGGAACAGGCATGATGTTTTGAAGACAGGCTGCCTAAGAGAACAAAAGCGCAAAACCCCACAATATATTTTCACTGAAGTAATGTTTTCTGAGTGAAAACAGGTAAGACGGTGGAAAAGATTCATTGAAAATTTATCTTTCCCAGTGCCACGTGAATACAAGTACAGATGCACAGCAGGGTTATATACTGATTATTTGTAAAACATAATTTCTCAAAACAGGCCTGTTATTTTGCTTATCTTTCTTAGAACATAGCTGATTTTAAAGTTTGTCTAAACCAGAAAGTTTTCAAATGGATTCAGATAATCTTTCCATTCTCTCAGCACAAATTTAGATGCAGGAGATGTTGTAAGGAGCACTGGAAGATATCAATAATCTCAAATATCCCTCCTGTGCTTTCTGCACTGCCTGGATTCCAAGCAGTTAAAACCTCTCTGAAAATACACCCTGCTTCCAAATGAAGCTTTCCAAACTGAGTCTCGAAGAGATCCAAATGTGTCATTTGACATAATTCCTCATCTGATGCTGAACTATCCATGGTTAGTATGGTAAGTGCCTTCCAGTCACTGAATGCTAATGTAATGTGCAGTGGTGCCATTTGGAAATTTAACTTGGCATCAACTTTCAGTAAGTCATTTCCCCATTCTGATATGAAGGTTTTCTTTCAAAATGGACCTATTTGTGTAAATTGCAGGCAGGTCTGTTTGGAGTCTGACTATTTTACACAGCTGAGGGAAGCAGACTAGTGCTTTTTATGGAGTGAGCTATCAGGTATATACACATTTGACACAGAGTGCGCTGAGTTATCAACTTTCTCCAAGGGCAATCATATATCTTGTGTATCCAGAGCAAAATTATATTTGACATTTCATTTAAAGCCTGAGACATCCTGATGTTAAAGCAGAGTGTGAGTGGTAAGAAAAGGAGGGCGGATGGATGGATGGTTGTTTCTGTTCCTGCCCTACTTATCTGGGTTGTAGATGAGGTCTAATTGCCCACCATCATCGTATATTTTAGCCAGATGGAGATCTCAGATTTAATTCTTTTCCAGTGACTTTCCTTCCTATGTTAGTTCTCACCTTGCAATGATAAAGGGGACTAATCTGAGACAACTTTAGACAGCATCATAACCAGCATTATTTATGTAGCAGCTTGTGAAGATTTCTTGGGTTATGCCCACAACTTTTATATCAAGCCTCATAGTTTGCAGATGGAAATGCAGTCCCTGCATTTCCTAATCTCAGCCTATTCAATATCTTTATCTCTTAATATGGGTGTTCATTTGAGCCAATATTTTCACACTCACAACCTCAAATTAAAAAATAGGCTCATCTTTGAGGTGGTGGATGTGCAGAAGTCAATGGGATAGGCATGGCAAAGGCAGCGTTAACTTTTTTTATCCTTTATCATAACCATAGAAGTATTCAGTTGCTGGACTGGTTTGTGACATTTATTGAAATAGACTCAAAGCTTCTCTGTTTTACACAGTATCACCCTGGAGTCACAGAATATAATCTACACCCATGGAACGAAGTTGAAATTCTGTGTTCATTCTACTTAAATTATTTTCCAGTGAAAACTGGATCAACAGTGATGACCCAGTCCCAACAGAAACATCCATGGCAGGGAGAGGTTTAGGATGTAATTTCCTAGGTATTTCATATAAAAAATACTTTTCCATTTTGACACATCCTCATCCATGCCACTCTGAGTCTGTTGTGAATATCGTTGTATGCAGCATGATTATTATGAAGGACTATTTTTTCCAAATTAAGAATATTGGTCATGGCAGCAAATGCTATTGCTAAGGGTGAGGAGACCCCTTATACATGCTTGCATTGTTTCCTTCATTATATTTTTATTTCACATGTCACAGGCAGGCACATCTCATACATCTTAATTATATGATTATCTTCCAAGATGGAGACAACTTTCCTGCTCTAAGGTGGGGGAAGTTGCAGAGGGAGGGGATCTTGTATATAGGTATAAACAGAAACAGATGAAGTTGCACCTTATATCAAATTGTTTTCACATTTCCTGCCCGATTGATTTTCCAAAAGATAATTATAGTGGGTGTAGGGTAAGCTGCTCTCATTAGGAACCCATTGATTGTTAGCCACTATTATTGCCTCAAATATTGGAACTGTGAGGGGATAGATAACGGGAAAAATTAGGGCAAATATTTTATTGCTTTAATGTTTGTTAATTGCACACTTTGGGCACTTCCTTTACCATTTTCTGTTTCTAATAAAAAGCCTGGAAAATTAATTGTCTTCTTTAAACAATGACCTCCTTTCTTTTATTAAGGTCAGAGAGGCACTGTATATCCCTTCATAAAAAGCAACCTTGGATTGATTGAAAAGAGGAATGCCCATTCAGTATGTTTGTAGCAAAATGGTCAGTCTTTCAGTAGTGTCTGCCCTCACCTGTGCTGGAGAGAGCAGAAGCACCGTCATCCATGTAGCACTATCATTCATTACTGTACAGTCTGTTGGACAGTGCCTGTTAAGTTCTGAAGTTATCCCTTCATACGGTTTCTCAGAGAAACCAGGAAAAAAACCCTTCAAAACACTGTTAAAATTGTAGGTTTTCACTTTTCCTCTGTAAACAAAACTTGTCTTTCTGTCTAAGCAATTTGGTATCGGCTCACTTTGCAAAGCCTTTCCGCCTATTCTGACGGGCTCTCCTGAATTTGGAGATTTCCCTGGCTGTTTTTCTGTCACTGTGAAGGACTTGCAGTTGATAATATACCAGTTCCACAACATACTCTGGGGGAAAAAGCCCAAAGGAATAATCCCCAAAGCCCGCATGGGAAGCCAAGAGAAGCTGCTGGGCAAATCCCACAGAGACTCTTGGGCATTACATGCTCCTCAACAGAGTTCACAAGTCAGGGTAGGGCATTTGTTTCCCATGGAGGTCATGGAGAGCATTAGGCACCTACAACTGGGCTTCCTAGCAGTGCAGAGGCCAAGGACACAAAGGACACTTGCCAAAAATATACTTGTGATCTCCTCACAATGCTGGGCTTGGGGGACAAAGCCTGGAGACCTGAGTGAGATCAAGAGAGGCTTTCCTAAGACATCCCAACTCGCCTATTCTATCCCTGAATGGGAGAGTCTCAGGGGGTGTTTACAACGAAACATATCTACATACATTCATAGAATCATAGAATCATAGGGGTTGGAAGGCACCTCAAGAGATCATCGGGTCCAACCCCCTGCCAAAGCAGCTCCCCAGCTCATATTGCACAGATAGGCATCCAGACAGGTGTTGAATATCTCCAGAGAAGGAGACTCCACCACCTCCCTGGGCAGCCTGTCCCAGGGCTCTGTCACCCTCACTGTGAAAAAGTTCTTCTGCATGTTGGTGCGGAACTTCCTGTGCTCCAACTTGCAGCCATTGCCCCTTGTCCTGTCTCCACAGACACTGAAAAGGGGCTGGCTGATTCCCCCTGCATCCCATACTTAAGATATTTATAAACATTGATAAGGTCCCCCCTTAGTCTTATTTTCTCAAGGCTGAACAGTCCCAGCTCGCTCAGCCTTTCCTCATAGGGGAGATGCTCCAGGCTCTTAATCATCTTTGTAGCCTCCTCTGGACTCTCTCCAGGAGATCCCTGTCTTTTTTTATACCACTCACTACTCTGACAGGCAATCATGGTCTCTATGCTACAAATACATGCAGAAAGAACGGAAGTGTGCTCATGCACATCACCTTTCTGCCACTCGAGGGCTTGCCAAAAACCTGGTATCTTCCAGGAAGAAAGGGGTAGGGGCTCAAGTGTTTTCAGAGGTTTTAAACATGAAAAGATGAAGAAGTTCTATTTTGAGTCACCTGGTGACCTTTTTCGTACCTTGGTTGGTCATGACAGGGAGAATAGAAATTACCTTAGCGCTTGTATCATCAGGCAATTAAATTCTGTGCAAAGCCGAGCCCCAGACATCCATGTGCTTCTGTGAATCAGGTGCTGATACATATTTTCCCAAGGCCGCAGAGGAATAATTCATGAGGAATTATTCACTCAGCCCTTGTCCTTTGCACGACAAAAGCTGCCACTGCCTCTCTGCAGCTGCCCATTTCACTCGGTACTTGAAGGATGGCCTGACTTCTAAGGGCATGTCTACATTGTCAGCTGCAGACGGACACACGCTGTGCTCTGAACTGGAGATACCTTTCCCCAGGAGCTGTGCAGACATGTAAATACAAAGCTGCTGCCATGCTAATGAGTCTAGCTGAGTGACATCGTGTCCTACCAGGCTTTAGGCACATGCATTTCTTCCAGGGACAGCAGTGATGTAGTGATCAACATCCATCTTAAAACAAAGCTATTTTGCTTGGCGTCAGGGAGAAAAAAGTATCGGGGAGACAAATAGGATTTTTTTAAACAACAAACATCAGGAATATATGTTTAGTCTTAGGTTTCCCATTTGACGTGTCAGTCTGAGTCAAGTTAGACAGGCTTTGATTCCACAAATGGCACATTTTAATGTTCTGACAAAGCAGCAATTTTCCTACAGAGTGGAGCTTATGTTGGCGCTGTTGTTCCCTCTATTTTTGCTTGGGTGCATGAGCAAACACCAAAATATTTACTTTAGTACTGGTAGGATGCAGCCCGGCCTCAGTTCAAAACCAGACTGAGCAATCTTGAGTAAATATTTGGAGCAGAGTTGCCATAAACACAATTCCCCATGTGACTGTGGCTACAATTTTAGTGCTTAATTTGAGAATTAAGCATTTTAAGACAAGAACAGGGTACCTGCAGACCCCACACTCACCACCATGGGGATCCAAAGGGATTTGATGGTCTGGAGAAGAATGAATTATTGCTGCTAGGCTCCTTTCTTGGAGTACCACCCCTTGAGTGACTAATAGAAAAAGCAGTTTTCAATTTTCACTAGGTAATTCATCTGATGGTTGCCTAAACTGCTCCCTAGAGAGAAACAGTTTTGGGAGAAAAACTATTTGTGAAAGACACAGCAATATACTGACAGCTACAAAAAAAAAAAAACAAACCAAAGACTCAATTAATGTGACACTTGTCACACTAATGAGCACCAATTCATATTAAGAGTTTGACGCTCCCAAATTAGCATATTTGATTGGTCTTTTCTTGTTGTTATGATTGTCCCTGAAGTAACTGTACTGTACAAAGTCCGCTGGTAACGATGGGGCATCTGTTCATAAACGTCTCCACGTCACTTCTTGGACAAGCATGTGGAAGCATCATGTACAAAGCAAGGCTCATCTCAGTTTAGCAGGAGGATTAAGCCATTAAGCACTCTGTGAACACAAAGATCTCTGTACCTGCTCTGTCATCTGCACTCCTGCTTAACCAGCAACAAATGTGTGTCGTAAATGCCACATCATATGCCTGCACACTCCTGCTCTGGGTTAGCATAATAAACACCCTAAATTGTATTATGCTGTGTATCAGTCGCTCAGTATTCACGGTCTGTTCCTCCCTAACCTAATATTATGATTTATCCCTGCCTTTGATTTTCTCTATTGACTGCTAGCTGTTTCGGTAAGGTTACTGTGGAAACTGGAAGAGGATCCAAAGATAGCAGTTTGTCTGTAGCATGTCTGTGCATCCATATGTCACATCTATATGGCCTAAAGGTCTTGATGTGTAAAAACAAACACTGCATGAGGAAGGGGTTGCAAGTTAGGATAGCATGGCGATCACTGTTGTGTAGGTATTACAGCTGGCAAGCGTACAGATGTCTGAAATGTCATTTCTCCTGAAAGATGCTCCCTGACTCCTTACTCTGGACTAAGGAAAAAAATAAAATAAAATATTTAGTTCTGCAAAATGCCACAAAATGAATCAGTCTTTTCTTGATTTGTTTTTCTTCCCCGGGGAAAGGGGGCAAGGTTAGAAAGCTTGCTTCCTCTTTGACCATAATATTTTGCCTTCATAGCCTGTAAATCTCAAACAATCTGTGTAGTCCTGTCTCCACCTTGAAAACCAAGTGAAGGAGCCCCAGACCTCCTCTGGCCTTGGCTGCACAGTTCAGACCCTTGAACTGACCTCAGTGGAAGGGTCAGTCCCTCACACACAGCCTTGGATCCAGCCTTCAGCGCCAGTTCCTTGATTTCCCATCAGTCAGAGGAAACAAGCACACAACCTTAGCCACCAGGTCTGTTGAGACTGTCAATTCTACTCACATGCAGCACACTGATGCCCCAGGAAAAGAGCTGCAGCATACACGGCTGCTTTATGTAGCAGGCAAGGGCTTAGAGAAGTCAGCAGACTTGCATTTCTTTGTGGAAAGCACCATAAAAAGGAAAGATCTTACCCAGAGGAGATGAAAAATTAAAAAAAAAAAAAAAAGCAGTGAGAGTGGGAATTTGCTGCAGAGCTCACTGTTGGAGGCAGCCTACATACTTGCTGAAGCACACACATGGTCGGTGACAGAGCCCACGTACCAATTACACCCCTTAAATATCAGAAGTTGAAATTAGTCTCCTCTCAAAAGGTATATTCTAGTTTCACACATGGGGAAACTGAGTCAAGGTGCTGTAGTAGCCCAGCCATCATCCTGCAGTGAAAGACATCTCCTGCTGCTTGGTGCCTCTTCCATAGTCACTCTGCCTTTGGGAGGATTTTGAAGCAGGGGCAACTGAAGGCACTCCTCATTTGTTGTGACAACTCCTGCTGAGAGCTGCATGTACAAGAAATAATGGATTTGGAAAAGAGAAAGCATCGCCTGAATGCTATGGAGATCCATCTGTATCTGCTCAGACGGCTGCGCGGCTGTCATGTTTCTGAAGTTATTTATAAGGTCAAAAGAAGACAGATGAAAAACTGCTCTCCTGACATCCTTGCAGCCTCTGTCCATGTGTTCATGGAAGTGAGTGTATGACCTGAACCTGTCCTGGAGATACTCGGGGATCTTTTGTTCCCACATGTGCAATGAACTGGGAAGTCTCGGTGCAGTTCTCACCTACTCAGGATAAAAGTAAAGAGATAAAATAATAAATAGGCATAAAGAATTAAGTCTCTCCTTTGAATACCCCTTCAGGTTAGGGGTAAAGCCCATTAAAATGGGCTGATCAATGTAATTATGATTCTAATTTACAGCTTTGGGCACTATGGTAATATAGATGATTTATAATGACAAATGATAATAAAAAAGTAATAAAACTGTGTTCTTTAGAGGCAGAATTAATGGATGAAAACTTGGATGAGCCAAACTTATAACCAGACTGTTGGTCAGTTGTTGTTGGGTTTTTTTTTTTAAATACTCTAAAGTTTTAAACTTTCTCAGCTTGATGTAAACTATTCTGTATTTTGGTAAACCAGGATCCCCACCGTTTCTTGGAATTTATCAGATATTTACTGTCTGTAGAAACAACTGCATCTCTGTGTTTATGCCTGCCAACTGATGGTTCTTGAAAGAAGTGTGCTATGTTTCCAAACTCTCCCAAGGAATGCTCCTTCTGCAGCTTTCCAAGCAGCAGTATCAGGGTTTTCCTGAACAGCTTGGCCCCGGGGAGATGCACACTTACCCAAGTGCCGTATGGTTAGACAGGCAAGCTCAGGAAACAATGGTGTCTTTTGCAAAATAAGCTGCTTTCAAAACGTTTCTGCCTCAGCCAGCTGGATAGAGAGGGTCTGCTGGTCTTCTCTGCCACCACGGAGCAAGACTGGGCACGTGGGGCTCGATGCCTTTCTCATGGCAGTTGTCACTCTTGTTTCACGGTGGCAGCAGGAGCTAGAAGCCCATCTTCCATCAAGGCCCTGGGGAAATATGACGTCTGTGCTTCTGCAGCACCAGAGTGGGTATGCCGTCCATGCCTCTGCATGTGAGTCTGAAATTCCTTGGCAAGCTGCAAGAGGAAGAAGACCCTGACTGTATTGGTCTGAGATGGTAGTGCACTGAAGTCTTATTAGGGCAAATGTTGTATTGGAAACAAGTGAACAGCAGTTTCAGGCAGGTTCTCAGGTCTGCAACCCTTTCATCCAGCCTGAAACAGAAGCAGATGTCAAAGGTCCCTACTGGTTAAGAGCAATTGCTCTGAGTTTACCTTCATTATGCCAATCAACCAGTTTGAGAAAGAGTCAGTTGGACTGCTCTCTGCAGAGAAAGGTGTTAATAAGCAGAGAGGAGGTATGGATGCCAGCCTCTACGTAGCAATGGGAGACGGGCAAGACATTACTTGCAGAACATACAGGGACACTGTCATTTAGTTTATAATTTTCAAAAACTTCTCTCTATTCGTTGTCCAAAAAGACTTTTTACAGCCCTGGAGCAGGTGCTCAAGATCATTCTTCTTTCTCAAAGTCCTTTTTTAAAAATCTTTTTTTTGTTGGTTTTTTTTTTGTTTACTTCCTAGCAGAGTCCTGCTATAAATTCAAGAGTTGCTTGCAGTAAAATTAATTATTGGTCCACAGGAGATGTGTTCCACAGCTGGGGAACAACTGTAATGTAAATGCACTGTAGAGCCATAGTAGCACTGGATCAGTGAAAAGGAATTTTATGCCTTACTAAAACTGCTATAATGGTTGCTGTGAATTACCCTATTGTTTAAAACCAGGCAGAACGATCACAGAATGATGCATTGTACAAGCACTAACTCCAGCTGCAGGCCTGGGTGCAGTGTCTGTATGCAGGAAATGCACAGAACAGAAGGATGACCTCTGTCTTGGTGTGTTTGAGATGCATTTGTGAATGTGGTGTTGGTCCAACTGTAAATAAAAAGGATAGCTTCTATCTAAATCAGAATGGATATACACATGAGATGCAGGCATGGTAGATGTGCTGATGACCAAAGTTATGGCAAGGTGACTGTGGGAGGCTGGGAGAGAGAAGGGAAGGGAAGGTTGAGGAACAAGAACTGTGGGTTAGCATTAAAGTGTCAGTTCAAAACTCCTGACATACATACATAATCTCTCATTGCCTGCACCTCAGCCTTCCAGTTAGTGAAGTGGAAATAATGACACTGACCTATTCTCCCAAATATTTTGCTCTGAAGACAGTACCAGGTATCATTAGTTACAGATTTCCTTGAAATGAGTCAGTCTATGCAGGATATGAGTCTAAATATAATGGTCTGGCCTGCTTTAAATAGATGGGACTGCTTTTCTATTTTGCAAGAGGAATATTTTATTGAATCAGAGGACTTGTGAGGCTGAGAGTCATGTCTTTGCTTCAGGTCCTGCTTTAGACCAGCAGCAAAGCAGTTCCACAGTCTCAGGTGAACCCAAGAGAGGCAGCTTTTGCTTCCTGTCCCCAGCAGAAAATCTTTTCTCTGAGCAGTTCCCAAGATCCCAAGATAAATCAAAGCTTTGCTCCTGGTAACATTGAATTTGTTTATATATTTTTAATACTTCTCATGCACATGGGCAGTATTAAAACTGAAGCACAGGGTACTATCAAAATTGAAATGTTGCAGGTTTTTTTCTTTTTTTTTCCTTTTTTTTTCTTATTAATGTAAGAATTCACACATTACATCATTTCTTTCCAGATCACTTTGCATAGGGTACCAAATCTGGCAGCCTGGCTGTATTCCAGGTTTTTTCATGCTGGCATGAATTCTTGCTGTCCCTCAAGTCTTTGATATGTTTGTGGTTGATTTTGGGCTCATCCCCCCGTGTCCCTGGTTAGCTGCTACATGATTGTTGTGTTTCACCCCAGAGGAATTTTCTTTTCTGTGGAGTTTAAGTGATATTTGTGCAAAAGGGCCAGTGGTACGTGGGTTGCATTAAGAAGACTGTGGTCAGCAGGTCAAGAGAGGTTCTCCTCCCCCTTTACTCTGCCCTGGTGAGGCCACATCTGGAGTTCTGTGTCCAGTTCTGGGCTCCCCAGGTCAAGACAGACAGGAAGCTACTGGAGAGAGTCCAGTCAATGGCTATGAACTTGATGAGGGGTCAGGAGCATCTCTCATATGAGGAGAGGCTGAGAGAGCTGGGACTGTTTAGTCTGGAGAGGACTGTGAGAGGGGATCTCATCAATACTTACATATACCTAAAGGGTGGTCTGGCACTGAAGCAGTCTCCCCAGGGAAATGGCTGAGTTCAAAAAGCATCTGGATGATACACACCGAGTCCTGTGCTCTGACTTGTCTGGCCCTGTGTGGAGCCAGGGGTTGGACAGGATGATCTTTATGAGTCCCTTCCAACTCAGGATATTCTATGATTCTATGGTCCAGGCGTGGATGTCAAGAGGATGAGGCCAAACTAACCTGATTACCTTCAATAACACGATGACTTGTTTAATGGGTGAGGGGAAGGCTGTGGATGTAGAGTACTTGGACTTCAGCAAAGCAGTTGACACAGTTTCTCACAGCATTCTGCTTGAGAAACTGGCTGCCACTGGCCTGGACAGGTGCAGCCTCTGATGTGTAAAAACTGGCTGGACCGCCAGGCCCAAAGACTGGTGGTAAATGGAGCAAAGTCCAGCTGGAGTCTGGTCACAAGTGGTGTTCCCCAGGGCTCAGTCCTGGGTCCAATTTTGTTCAACATCTTTATCAATGACCTGGATGAAAGGATTGAATGTTCCCTCAGTAAATTTGCAGATGAGGCTAACCTGGGAGGAAGTATCAATCTGCTGAGGGTAGGGAGGGTCTTCACAGGGACCTGAACAGGCGGGCTGGATGGGCTGATATCAGCAACATGACCTTCAGTAAGGTCAAGTGCAGAGTCCTGCACTTGGGACATAATAATGACCCATTGTAGCTCCACAGGCTTGGGGAAGAGTGACAGGAAAGAGAAGGCAGAGAAGGACCTGGGGGTGTTGGTTGACTGCTGGCTGAATATGATCCAGCAGTGTGCCCAGGTGGCCAAAGAAGCCTAATGGTATCTTGGCTTTTATCATAAACTGTGTGGCCAGCAGCTCCAGCGTGGTGATTGTGCCCCTGTACTCAGCTCTGGTGAGGCCGCATCTTGAATACTGTGTTCAGTTTTGGGTCCCTCACTAGATGAAAGACATTAAGGTCCTGGAGTGTGTCTGGAGAAGGGCAACCAGGCTGGGGAAGGGGCTGGAAACCAAACCTTAAAAGAAGCAGTTGATAGAACTGGAGTTGTTTAGCCTGGAGAAGAGAAGGCTGAGGGGAGACCTTATCGCTGCCTACACTGACCTGAAAAGAGGTTGTAGATAGGTGGGTGTTTGTCTCTTCACCCAAGTGACAGGTGATAGGATGAGGGGGAATGGCCTCAAGCTGCACCAGGGCAGGATCAGATTAGACATTAGGAAAAATATTCTTCACCTAAGGGTTATCCAGCATTGGAACAGGCTGCCCAGGGAGGTCATTGAGTCACCAATCATGGATGTTTTTAAAAGACTAGTAGATGATGTGCTCAGGGATATGGTTCAGTGGAAGACAGGTATGGTTTGACTTGATGATCTCAAAGGTCTTTTCCAACCTCGTGATTCTGTGATTCTGTGACTCATCTCAGTGGTGCCCAGTGACAGAACAAGGGGCAACGGGCACAAACTGGAACACAGGGAGTTCCATCTGAACATGAGGAAAAACTTCTTCACTCTGAGAGTGATGGAGCACTGGGACAGGCTGCCCAGAGAGATTGTAGAGTCTCCTTCTCCGGAGATATTCAAGACCCACCTGGATGCAATCCTGTGCAACCTGCTCTAGGTGATCCTGCTTTAACAGTGAGGGTAAACTGGCTGATCTCCTGTGGTCCCTTCCAATCACTGCTGTTCTGTTCTGTTCTCTTCTGTGGCATTGAGGTTTGTGGATTGGATCAAGGATAATGGGGTGTTTAAAGACAGGGCTTATTATCACCCTCTGGCTGTCTTTTAATAAATAGAAACTTCTCATATCAAATTTTAAAACATTCTTAGAAATAGCAGTCAACCTCTATAGACTGATGAGGTCTCACATGCTCTGTAATACCTAAATTTTTGCATCAGGTATGTATATTCAGGGATGATCTAGGAAAGCATTATCATCAGATAATTACTATTCTGGGAAATTTAAATTGATAATGCTCTGTTTTGAATTATTTCATAATTTATATTTTTGAATAATTGAAATACTTTATTTCTGGCAGAATGGAAGGAGCAAAAGCATAATTTTTAATTTAGAAATGACCTTTCTTCTTCTGACTTAAAAAGTTTTTACATTATCAAAATCAAAGCAAAATAGTCAATTTCAAAGCTAAAAAAAAAGAAAAAAAAGAAACCACATTTTTCAGGTAATCCAAACTATGTTTGGAAAGGCCAGTCTGTGGTTTTATGATTTTTACTTTCATCTTGTGAGCCAGGGTAAGAAATCACTGTGAAATCCTAAAGTCAAGTTCCTTCATGTCCAGTTCCAGTAAGATTCTCAAAAGTTTGATCTCGCAGCAAGTTTTATCCAGTTTTTTCCCAAGGACTTTAAGAGATGATGATTTGTGCTGGAAGAACCAGCCCCACTCACTCTTTGGAAGGGAGTAATGTTGACTTCACAGAAAACATTTAGAGAAAATAATTGGAACCAGTAATTCTTTAAAACCTTCTATAAAAGGGAGCGGAAAGTGAGTGTAAATCAGGAGAAAATACATCTGGGATGGATTTTACATTTACTTTTAAATTCTGAGCTCCATTTAAAGAACTATGACCTCTGGAGAAGCAAATATTCCTTTTGCCTTCTGTGGCAGATATTTCAAAAGTCTTTGTGTTACCTGCCTATTTCTGACTTGAAATGAAAGGCAATACTTTCTGTTTCTATCGCCGCACACAGTATCTGGTAGCCAGTTGTGTGGTCCAGGTGCTTTCAATTTCCCCCTGCAGAAAGAGACGAAATAAAAATCTTTCCAATTCAATCTTTATAGATCCCCAAAATGTTAAATCTAGTAAAGTTATCGTATTCTTTTATTAAGGAGGTCACTAGTTTCCTGAGGCTTTTTCATTCATCTGCAGAGCTGAATTCTGGCATTTACTGTATCAAGTGTTGGTTACAAATTAGGAAAGGGAGAAGCAAAATTAGATGCAGCCTGGAGTCTCTGCTTGAAGGTTGAAAGTTTAAATACTGTTTTGGGTGCAAAGCTGTGTTGAACTCCATATGTCATTACCTCTGCACAGCAGTTATGTATCTACTCTTCCAGTTTGTGCAGGACAGGGCTCACAAACCAGCATACGGCATATGGCCATTTCAGCTGGAGTCTGCTTTAGTAATGATCTAGGAAAAGGTAGATTTAGGTTAGATATTAGGAAAAAAATCTTCAATATGAGGGTGGTAGATCACTGGAACAGGTTGCCCAGGGAGGTACTGGATGCTCCATCCCTGGAGATATTCAATATCAGGCTTGATGGGTCTCTGAGCAAACTGATTGAGTAAAGATTTGACTAGATGGCCTTTAAAGGTCCCTTCCAACCTAAAACATTCTAGGATTCTCTGATGCTACCTCCCCCACCTACTAATAGTTCATGTAAATACATGCAGGTCCACAAACCAGGGGGAAGCAGAAAAGCTCAGAGTGGGTGTAATAAGAAAAAGAAGACTTGTGAGTAGAGCAATGGCTTGAAAGCAACTGAGGAGAGTGATCTTCAGTGACTGCTGCTGCCATCTCTCTGATAAGTTCCCAGAGGGAGGAAGTCCGGTCCTCGGGGCAGCTGATACAAACTAGATCATTGTTGTGCTCTTCAAGTCTAATAGCCTTTAAGTAAAACTGTCCATCTCCACAATTCCTCTGTGCTGTAGGCGCTGGCACAAAATGTTAACAGTTTTGCACAAGGATGTCTTACGGACTGAAACTCTTGCTTCATGCCAGAATGAGCAGCTCAAAAAATTGCAGTAGAGTTGCACCCTCAGGAGGCCCAACAGACTGCTGCTGAAGCTGAACTGCTGTTTGGGCAGGCAAATGTGCATTAATGCTCTCTTTGCTTAACTGTCACATGAAGAATGATACGTGATCTTGCACAGAGCAAGATCACAGGAGCCTGTATAAGCTAATCCTTTTACCAAGGACCAGAGGCCGCATGAGACCTGGAGAAGCTCATAAAGCCTTACATTGCTGCTGGAGTTTGTAGACCTGAGCCCCCAACACAAACTGTTAGTCAATTTCTAAGAATATGTAACAGGTCTGGAAACTGTCAAATCTATTTTTATCTCAGGAATGACAGAAGAGTTATGTCACTTGCATTGTCTGTGAAATCACCCAGCTGTAGGAGGACTTGCCTGGGATGTGGGAAACAAGGGTTCTCCTAAGAAGTACCATGGCTCAACTGATATTTCAGGAAAGTACTAAAGGGATGTCGAGGAACACCCCATGCTTCCACAGGGAAACTAGGCTCCTACCAGGCAGCATCCTTCCCTTCAGCCCAGGGAATTGCTTAAACCCTGGAGGGCATCATAGCTCCTATTATTTCTCTCCATGGCTTTTTAAACTTTGCTTGCTTTTCTCCTAAGAGTCACAAATTCAAAACAAGATGTGGAGGTGCACATCTCCAAACTGTCCTGGTCACAGGCCAAAACACAGGGGGAAGCAGCAGTACCAGTAGATAGCCCTTGGAGTTCTAAGACCACCTCAGCCACCCTTTTTCTTGTGAAAACACCTAGTTTTCAGCTTCTCATACAGCTTCCCTTTCTGAGTCACACAGCATTGTGCTGGATAGTCAGTCGAAGAAACTCTCTGGGTTTTGTTAGAGAGGGAATAATCATACCTACTCCTGTCTAAATAATGAACTTTCAAACCATTTGCTGTCAGTTCAATAGTGCCTCCAAATCCACTTTATAATAAATAGAAACATAATAGTTGTTTCTGCCACTGCAAGAGTTTTTGCGTTGAAATCCCTGGGCTAATGGCAAGGCACTAAAGAACTGAAATAAAAATCTCCTAAAAATCTTTAACTTATGTTCTTTTGGCAAGTAAGTGTATTCTTGCCTCAAGAGAGTCATGTACTGAGTGAAGATATTTTCTCTAGGCCCTATGGGAAAAGCAAATGACTACCTGTTTTACAGCCCTCTCTATTCTTAGGTTTGTCATTTGTGCACGATAAAGGAAAATGCCATATTGACTGCAATTAGTATTTTGTTTTCTTTCTTTCTTTTATTTTTTTTTAATGCATGCTCAGAAAAATAAAGTCAAAGAAATGAAAGTTTTTTTTAGAGGGGCTCAGCAGTTTTGTTTGAGATCATTGTCCTTTATCACAATCCTTTCTCCTCACAATTTTAAAAAAAAAGGAAAAGGTGGGGGATGTGTTAAAATTAGCTGTTACCCTGAAAGAAAGTAAAAGTTTAACTGGTCCTTGTCACTGTTATTCTCTGAATGTCAATCATAATTGGCTTTATTTTCTAATCAACTTTGAGAGAGTGCGAATCACCTCTTGTCACTTTGTGATGGTTCAGGCCTGGCTGGACACCCATCAAAGTCGGCCTATCACTCTCCTTTTCAGTTGGACAGGGGAGAAAAATATATATTGAGAGGCTTAGGAGTCAAGATAAGGACAAGGAGAGATCATCCTGCAATCAACATGAATGGGCAAAACAAACTCAACACAGAGTGAAGGAAAGAAAACTCTCTAATTGATGACCCTGCATTACACACACAGTGAAAAAAGAGTCGGATAATGAGAAGTGTGCCCAGAATTTAAAGCACTTCCACCCACCTCTCGATTCTTAGCAGACTTCACTTTAGTCATGATTTTGCTCCCTTCTTCTCCCCCATTGTGGCACAGGGTGGGCAGGGTTTGGGGAAGTGGGGTTCTCGGTCACTTCTTCATGAGCTGTTTTCCAGATCTTAAAACACCTCTACCTACCCCCACCCCTTACTTCTTAGTAGACTTCACTCTAGTCATGATTTCATTCCCTTCTTCCCCCCATTGTGGCACAGGGAAGGGACTGGGAAAAGAGGGGCTTTGGTCACTTCCTTGCAAGTTGGTTTCCTTCTTGGCTGGGGTGGGGGCATTCATTCCACAGCCTCCCCCTGCTGCACCCTGGGGTCCCACCCATCTGGGTCTCCACAAACTTTCTCCAACGTGATTCCTCTCCCACAGGAGTAGCTCTTCACCATCTGACCCAGCATTTATCACTGCTATGGCAGGCAGTAATAAATCACAATGTCTCTCAGTCCCAGTCCTCCACAGGGTCACAAGCCTCCCCCAGCAAACCTGTTCTGGTGCAAATCTCTCTCTTGCTCATCTCTGTGTCTGTGTCTCTCTCCATGGGCTGCAAGTGCTGGCAGAGGCCTGCTTCAACACGGGTCACAGTGTCTCCTCTATGTCTCCACCTGCTCCATCCAGCGTGGAGCCTCTCCACGGGCTGCAGGTGGGGTCTGGACCTTTTCCATGGGCTGCGGGGAGGACGCCCTCTCCACCATGGGTTTTTCACGGGCTGCAGAGGCATCTTTCTCTCCAGCACCTGGGGTGCCTCCTTCCCAACCCTCCTCGGCCTTGATGTCTACACAGCTTGTTACATCTTCTCACTCCCTTCTCCAGTGGCAAAATGCAGCTGCTTGTGTTTTTTTTCTCCTATATGTGATTCACAAAGGTGCTGTGACCACCTCTGATTGTCTTGGCCTTGGTCAGCAGCAACTTTGGCCTTGAATCGGCTGATGTTTACTCTTCAGGGCCTGCAGAGATCTCTAGAAGCCATTTTCTGCAGGACCCCATTCTCTCCCAGCACCCAGATACACAAAACTGCAACACACTTGATGGTAGAGTAAAAGGTGCCAGGAGCTGGGCCACAGATACTTCAGATCCAGTTTATTAACCTTTCCTCTTTGTGCTGATCTCCATCAACTGGAAGATTTATCCCAATGGGTCCTACAGAATCAGTGTGTTCCTTGTCCTTGTGAGGTTTGGAGGCAGCCTTTAGGCTGGATACAGCACCAGTGTGGTGCTACACAGCACCCTAAGCTCGGCCATAGCCGAGGAGAATGTACCAGTAAGATTTTCATTCCCTAGCTTTTGGGCACATGCAGAGACACCTTGCTGGAGAGGATGTCCTGAATAAGGGCTGATTATTTTGTCTCGCCTCCAGAAAGAAGAAACTTTTGTTTAGATAAAAGGAGGGAAGAATTGAACTTAGTTGCATGCTCGTCCTTGCTGTACAAAAAGCAGTTCTCAAAGTGCTATTTCTGTCTCATTTAAATTGAGAGGGTTGTTTGTAATACGCAGCTCATGGATGTTTATAATACGCAGCTCTAATATTTTCTGTCTAAGAATAGCAAATCTCGGTCTGTTGTAACACATGTTTTATTTTGCTGGCTTTCAAACTTTGCGGGATGCGAAGTACTCTTCCATTATAAGCCAGTGATAGTACCAATTAGAGAAAGTGGTCACTGTATTTCTTTCTTTAGTTTGTTTCATAC
The DNA here is from genome assembly GCA_027925045.1 of Hypotaenidia okinawae. Classification (NCBI taxonomy): domain Eukaryota; kingdom Metazoa; phylum Chordata; class Aves; order Gruiformes; family Rallidae; genus Hypotaenidia; species Hypotaenidia okinawae. The sequence continues at coordinate 6,196,510 of BSDF01000005.1, read as the reverse complement.
ACAAATGTAAGTTTAAAATAATTCATCCAGGACGACTTGATAGCTATTAGACAGTCTTTCAGCTAGTTCACAGAAAAATGTTTCTATAGAAATACAGTTGCAGCAGTTTCAGAAAGGATTTTTCTATTATTATCATCAGTCTTTTTTATATTCGAAATTATTTTTTTACAGGTAGAAGGATCTTTGGTAACTGTGGAAAAAGAACCACATTTACAGTCAACACAAAGTTATTAAATGTGAAAGAAACCACACATACACGTGTGCTTGTGTGTACTTCTATATAGATGGACATACCCCAAAACACTCTTGGAGAACAGATACGCATAAGGGTAGTTCAAGAAGTTACAGATATCGCAGAGCAACTGATGTGGGTCAGTTCAGTGTACAACCATTTTGTTTTGATCTATTCAGTCAGCTTTTTTAACAGTATTATAGATGATTAAAGCATCAAAACAAGACAGTGACTTCCATGACAAAAGGCACACCCAAGATGAAGCTTATTAGGATGCTCCGATGATACACTAACTGGCATATACCTGTAGGCTGACCCCCAAATATTCTCTTAAAAATCTGTGGAGTTCAAAGCCTTTGTTAAAAACAAGGGAAGTTGCTTATGAACTCTGGTTGGCATCCTTGTTCCTAGGAGCTAAAACGACTGGCTCCTCATTCCCATGCACCCAGCTCTGCTGCCTATAGCCCCCGAGCCATAGTTCAGAACAAGGGCTTGATGTTGAAGTTTAAAGAAGAAAATTAATTGCACTGCTTTTTTTTAAAGAAGACAAGAGGTCTCCACAATCCACAGGAGACTTCTTGCAGGCAACCTGATGGGCTTGGAGGTGTGATGCCTTCTATCTCCATACCACGGCAGCTGTACCAACCCACAGTACTGCCACCAGGAGTGCAAACCAGCCTGCAGCCATGCTAATGAAGCACCTTATAATTCAAAACGGGGCAGCCTCATCCAAACTCACTTACTAGGAACGATCCTTGGCCATCATACCTTCTGAAACCATGGCCACATACTGTTTATTAATTCAGGTCAAAACTGTGGCAACCGCCTTGAAAAATAAAAAAGATCTGTACAGATAATGAAGTTCAGCTGTCTGGAATTCTTGGCTGGCCTTGTTTGACTTGCTAATGAAGATGTCGCTGGAGATGTACCGAGTACCACTGAAATAAACAGAAGTGAACACGCAGAGTTTGTCCTTCAAAGCATCTGTCTCACTTTTACTCATTTACTGACTTTTTATTGTTAATTTAAGTCACTTGAAAAAAATAATTAAGCTCGGTCGCGTGCATCAGCAGGAGTGGGCAGGAGCGCAGGGTTGGGGTGGGGTTGTCCATCCAGCCTCACGGCTCTCTCAGCTGCATGCACACCAACACCCAGCAAAAACATCCCACCATGCCCTCCCACTTCCCTGGAGCTTGGAGTGCACTGACACGCTGGGAGGGATCTTGAAGCTTTGGTGATTGCTCCTGCTGCTGGCTAGTTTTCAGAGCAGGTAGCTTTCCTCTTCCCCTCCTTCCTTACCACCTGTTTCTCCTTTGAATCCCTGCTGTCGAATTAACGGCTTTCAAACTTGAGGAAAGTTTCATATTTGATCACAAAAAAAATTCCTCCAGAGATGAAGGGCAAATGAAAAGTTGATCATTGTGGCTCTGGTGACAGGTGCCAAGTGCCAGAGGCAACTGTCACTTTGTTGTGTCCCCGGTTCATGGAGTGCCTAGTGAAGCCCTGTTAAATGCCACTGCTAGAACAGGAGAGGAAAACCCCCACATCCTTTCTTCAACAGGTACCCTTAACCTGTTGATGGCTGTCACACATGCAGACATATATAAATATATGCACACATATGTAGATATACCTAAGGATAAGAAACATTTTTTTCCCCTTTAAAACAGCCAGCAAATTATAACTTATCACACTTCAAGGGTACTGTCATATGCCTAATTTTTCCTCATTTTCCATCACGTAGCTGGCAGTGGTTTTTGTCTTCTGTGAAATAGGAGGGGATGTCCCATGGACAGAACTTCACAACATCCATGGACATATCATGAGTTGCTGGAAATTTTGGGCGGCCAATACCCATTAGTGAAGAATCCCACGCTTCATCAGTGTAAAACAAAACAAATACCAAGAGAATGAGAAGCAGGCATATTCAGATGATTAATGAGATAAATTTCGGTGGCAGAAGGCATTTTCTACTACCATGAAGCACTTTCAGGAGTCAGCCTCACCTCTGTACCTAGGAAGATCATGGAAGCCTCCTAGAAGCTATGCTGTGGCACAGGGAGGATCAGGAGGTGATTTGTGACAGCCAACATGGCTTTAATTTTTTATTTTTTATTCTCATAGTTTTGCAGCTATGGGAGATAACTCGTAGAAGCACAACCATATGCATGATGTAATTATTTTCTTTAAAATGCTTAAATTAACATTTTGTTTCCTTTTTTCCACTACACTTGCTTCATGTGTCTCTAAAAGGACACAGCTGGCATTAATGTCTCTCCAAAACTTGCCATCCCTTCCTCCTTCCATTCCCCTACCATCTTCTTTTCTTCTTCTTCCTTTGATTTCCTTTCCCTTCATCTCTCCTCTGTTCTCCCCTCCTCTCTCCACCTCACTTCCTCTCTCCACCTCCACCTCCACCTCCACCTCCATCTCCATCTCCATCTCCACCTCCATCTCCATCTCCATCACCTCACTTTTCCATCTCCCATTTCTCCTCCTCCACTTCCTCTTCTCTCTACCAGAAGCTCAGAAGGTTTATGTATAATTCAGTCAACTCCTTGAGGCAAAATATTTGTTTATGGAAAAAAAAATAATCTAATTTTTCTGTACTTTGTTGAGGTAGTTTTATTATCACATGCCACTTGGTTACAGGAGTTTATGGGACTGTAACTCCCCAAAGGATATTTTAGAGTTACACTTTTCATGGCAAGTAAACTCCCAAGATAAACAAAAACATTAAAATAAGATATTGCAATTGTTTCCTTATGTCTTTGTTTGATATGAATGGGAGCCATAAAAAGTCTTGTTTCACCCTTAATCCCTGTAGCCTCCCTTACCTTTTGAGTCTGCTACTAGTAGACAGACAGATATGTTTTTCTGTGTGAGTTTGGAATGAGTAACAGCACAGTACTCAGAAATGGGGACATTGTCAAAGCTGAAACCTGGTCATACAGCACTAACACAGGGCTTGAAAGGTAAATCCTTAACCACTGGTTTTCCTTCCCTTTCTGACCTGGTTTTAACCTCTACCAAAAAGCAGCCTGATTTATTTTCACTAAAGGGAGATACTTATGCTCCCAGTAGTAGAGAATGTGTTGTGCTGCAGCGATGCAGCTGCTGTTATGTGTTTACCTCTCTGTCTCGTTCTCACAAATGCAGAAAGACACAAGGATCTTCAAAAAAAAATACTAGTCCCAGTCACATCTGAGCTAGCCGAAAGCTTTAGTCAGTTCCAGATTGGCTCATGTGGCCAGCTTTTGAGAAATAGTATGTGCCAAGGTTTCAAAGTCACCAACTGAGATATAAAAACACAGCAAAGCAAGCAAGCAAAAAAAAGTTTCAGTTTTATATAGCAGATGTAAGATCTCATCACAATAATCTTGATTTTTGCCACATAAAACCCAGAAACAAACAAAATACTGAAAATTAGAAGGCCATGTTTTTATGAAGGTGAGTACTGGGAAATTTGCTGGATCAAAGTGGGGGAGGGGGAAAAGTCATCTTTTTGCAGATCACTTCAGAAAACAGAATTACAGCTGGCTCTATCTCTCTATCTTTGCAAGACCAGGGGCTGTAACGAATGCATGCTGGGGCTCTACCACTTCAAAGGAGCACAAGGGTAGCCACAATGTCCTGCAGCACTTTGAGGGCCTGAGGTTATGTGTGACTTCTGCTTCACTTGAAACACTTATTTTATTGCATTTCTTATCCCACCCTGAACCATGCAATGATTTCACCTTTTAAATCTGCTTGTGTTTCCACCAGAAAAACTCATTACTTACTGCCATTTTGCCAGCGTCTGATAAGTAGTGCTCAGCTGGCTGCCAAGGTTAAACCTTAATGATGAGGATTAATGCTTAAATCTTAATCAGGATACTCTTTGATTTGAAGTCCCCTGAAATCAACAGGATTCATCTGCTTCCCTTACCGAGCTTTTGATCAGGTTCAAGAGTACCTGTGCTAATAGCATACAAGAAGAAATATTTCAGTTGCTGTAAGCTCACAGAAGCTTACAGATCAGGTTGAAACGGAGGGAAAGCTGGAGTTCAATAAACAAGCAGGAGTGGTCCAGAGAGAACAAAGAGCATCCGTAAAGCATTTACAGGGTAAACATGCATTCGCCCTGGTGTTTGTAATCAACTCAGATGAAGTCTGTAGGTTTATATTGTGCATCAGTGAGCCAGGGACATTGGTGAAGCAGAAGGAGCAGAGTGTTCTCCCTACAGGGTAGGACAACCACGCAGTAGGGTTCCCCCTGCTTAGAGAATAAGGCTGACTCTTAGCTATAGCACCACCAAGGGAAGCTCCTTTACTCTTGTAATACACTCGAATAGGGGTTTAGGTTTGGAGATTATTTTTATTTTTTTTTTGCTTTAAAACTTTTATTTCTCTTCTCATTATTCTTTGCACCAACAAAATATGTTCAGTACTGTAAACACGGGAAGGATAAAGCACTAGAAAGTGAAAGTCTGAGGGGAAGGAAAACACAAATGTGATCTTTCCCACACAGAGTGAAACAATAAAAAAAGGGAGAAAAACATCAAGGAGACAAGCAAGTACAAGTATCAGATGAAGGAAGGCAGCTTTCAGGAAGAAAGTCATTCTGACCACTGCTGTGCTGGGACCGTTTACTTGTCACATGGTGCTTAATCATAATAAATTAAGTTTTATTTTGCATTTTGCAACACACTAACTTGGCTCAGCAGGTAATGGGAGGAGTCCTGGGTCGCCAAATGGTGTTTAACTGAGAATAACAACAATTTCCCCCCGCAGGCTGGTATAAATAATGAATTCAGAACGTGCCTCTTTTGAGCAGATTATTCCAGCTGCTTCTTGTTCTTAAAGCACATTGGGAGGTTTAACACCAGAAAGTCAGCCCTCCTGAAGCTACAATTATCATCCTCAAGCAGCAGTCTTGGGAAATGGTGAGTTTAATCAAAGCTGCTTCATGTTACCGGAGATGGAGAACGGCAAGGGTTCCTGCAAAGTTGAGTGAAGGTCCAGACAAGGTGACCCACATCCCATCTGAAGGTCTGCTGTGGGATGGCCTCAGTTTGTCCAACGTGGGTCTGAATTTGCACCAGCTTAAATACTAGCATGGTGCTTCAGAGAACGAGGCATAGAGCAAGGATCAGCTGGGCAAGTCAAACAGCAGAGGAGACTTAAGTCAGACAACAGGGAAGGGAAAAATAAACCCCAAACTTTTCTAAGGCCGAGGGTAGATAGGCACAGCCAGAGATCGCCTCGGGAAACAGGGGAATCTCCAGCCTTGTAGGGGGATTATAGGGACAGGTTAGACAAGCAGCTGTCAGGGGTGATTTAGGAGTACTTTTCCTGCTTTTGAGTAGAAGGATGGACCAGTCAGTCCCTCGAGGTCCCTTGCAGCCCTGTATTCAATGACTGATGGAAATTGTGATACACTTGCAAGCGACTTGCTTCCAGGTTCAAAGGGGGTATATTTGGTGTCTCCTCCTGTTCTCTGGAACTAATAGCTGGTTTGCCACTGTCTGCATTCGGATCAGGGTCAGATCCATAATTAAAGCTATGATTGGCCGCAAATACATTTTCCTGGGACTAATGAAGGGTCTGCCACTTGTTAGTAGCAATTTCCCTGTGGGTATCTTCCCATTAGAAAAAAAAAGAATGAGACCCAGCAACTACAAAGGAGGCACTGACTGGCCATTAAATAATAGAAATAAACGCATCTGAGTATTTACAGTTGCCTGGGTGTTCGCCAGATTTCGAGAGGCAGAGAAAGGTTGTGGGGTTTTTTCCCTTTTTGTCCCTGTGAACTGCTGCAAATTATCCCCAGGTCCTATCTGTCAGACCTCAAAAGTCAAGCCTTAAGAGAATAGAGCACTCTGACAAATATTTCAATACCTCTTTGTCAGCAGAGGGACATGCTGCCAGTGGTAAAGGCAGCCTTGTGCTGGTAGCGTAGAGCTGAGATTAGCTGTGCCATGGCCCAGTCTGGGGCCTGCAGCAGCTGCTGTGGAAAACTACAAATGTTTATTTTCCATCTTAAAAAGAGACTCTCTTGAGATTTGCTCTTAAGCCTGCTGGAGATTATCTGTGCCTAGAAGGTCATCTTCCAAAAAACCTCATTGTCACAGGATAAAGCTCCTTTCTTTATCAAAATGGCTTGGCCAAACTCAACCCAGGCAGAACTTGGTTTTTTATGAGGGAAGTAACTCCTGGGTTAGATATGGCTAATTCTGCTTTTTGGTCGCTCAGAATATTACATTTATCTCATATTCTTGGGTTAGCCCTCACTGCTGCTGTGTCTTGGTACTCACGGGCTTTATTTTTACGCATGCAGCTTCCTCATGCCCGCAAAGTGGGAGATGACCTCCCACGCTGTAACAGAGCTGTCACGTGCTGGGTGCCCCAGTTAGCACAGCACAAATCCTACTAGCCTTCATTGCTGTGTGCCGGTGAAACACCCCGCCCTCTCGTCCTGTAAAAGTGTGTGGTTTCTTCACACCCAAAAGTCCTCATAAACACTCAGGGGTCATGAGAGAGGTACTCACGGAGGTTTGTTGTTGGCTGAGGCTTGTGACTCTGTCTAGGTATAGTTGGGATTGGAAATAATTAGTCTGGGGAGTAAAATGTTGGACGCCTATGTCTTGCAGTATTGCGTTTCTGTAGGGTGTGCCTTGGGGATTGGTTACTATATGGAAAATTATGCTGAAGTTTTTACCTTTGTGGGAGATGTTTCTCTTCCCTAGTCAGATGTCTATCTTTGTGAATATTTTTAGAATATATCTGTATTTTTTACCCTTTTAATGAAACTTTCCAGTGAGTTTGGGCATATAAATATGAATGAGCTCCCCCAGGAAAAAAGCTCATTTCTGTCTTAAGGAAACAGGAGTAATAACCAGCATTGATAGGAAGCATGTGATTTTAAGCTGCAAAAGATGCTGTCAGGCAAGGAGTAATATCCTCTGACCTCTTACAAATACCGAATCCTGGGGGTTAAACTTTGCTTGTGCCCAGCCTGGCAAAACACAAATTCCTTCCGTGTAACAACGTATTTTCCATTGCTACAAATTACTGTATTTTCTTTTCATACTTTCTGTGCTCTAAATGTATCTCATATAAATCAGCAGCAAAAATTAAACAAGATGAGGCTGATTTGGAGAGAGGAAGGAAGGAAAAAAAAAAAGAGCATGTGAATTCAATTTATGGTTCAGCTAGAGAGACACACGACTTTTCCAGAACCCTCTTTAATCCAGTTTAAACAACACAAATGTGTCTGTAGTAATTCATAGGGTGTAATGTGAAGTTTTATAGAGGCACTTTGTAACTACACCATATATATTATTTGAGAGAGGAAAAATATTTCTGTCTTACAATTGTTTAGCATAAAAATTATACTCAGTTTCCCTGGCCACACTGAATGATCATTCTCCCATTCAATGACGATATTAATTTTAATGAGACACGTTTAAATTAGGCTTTGCTCACCATGTTTATTAGTTGTATTCCTGTGAGATTCCCATAACAGTATGTCTGGCTGTTTTTATGGCTAGGGAATGCAGATCTGTATAAACACCAGCGAAAACCAAGAAGGGAATGAATAAAGGCAGGAAATGGTAAAACTGAGTAAGAGATGATAGAGGCTGCAGGAGAAGGATCTGAGTGTCTGCAAGTTCCTTGGGGAAGGTATGTTGCCCGCAGAGAAGTCTCTCATCCAGCATCTTGCCTCAGGTTTAGGTTGATTCCTGTAGTTGTGTCCCAATGGGGATGTGGACTTGTCAGTGAGACCTTGCTGACTTAAGAAAACAGACGGCATCCAGCAGCTGGGTAACAATTCACAGTCCATTAGATTTTATTTCCATATAAAATTTTATTTTCATAGTTCAGCAATCCCCAAGAATCATTCTGGTGGGCACATTCAGGTCTGTTCTTCCACTAGGATGTGCAGGGATTCAACCTATGCAAGTTGAAGATTCCTAGGGCACATTGGCAGTTGACCCTTCTGTATGATGGGTGCACCAGCTGCCCCACCTCAGTGGGAAAAGCTGTTGGCAGCTGGACTCTTTCCTCTTGTCTATACTTTTTTGCATTAGGCTTTCAGATTTTTAGAAATACATTGATTTAGTTAAGTCTTCTTAATGGTCACAAATCATGTGCATAGACACTTAAAGTTGTTAGACTACCTTAGAAATTTCATATACAAGAGATGCCCTGCAGCATAAAAGGGAAAAATATAGAAAAGCCTTTAGAAATATCAGTGGTCTCAAGTACACAAAAGTACTTATTTGAAATTCTATCAAATTTGGGAATTATACTGAATTCATGATAATAAAATGATTTATAGAATACAGTTAGGAAAGAGGAAAAGCAATCCATGAAAAGAGGTCAGTTGGTCTGATTTTAATAGGATGTGAGGGTTTTTTTAAAGAAGAGGTTCACACATGCTCTGGAAGTAAGTGGAAAATGTCAGAGACTTTACACAGGGTTCTCCAGTGAAAACGAAACAAAACAAAACAAAAGCATAGCATTTGCTTGTCCTAGGAATTAGAACTGATGGGAATATCCTACAGGAAAGCTGCGATGCTGTTGAAGACAGAAGGGATAGAAATGTGATTGCAGTGTTCATATGCTTGTGCAAAGAGCAGGGCTGTGAGTTGGAAGATTGATAACATGCTTTTCTGCCCCAACCTGGTGACTCAGGTGAAGACAACCATGGAGAACATTATTAGCCAGCAGTGTGGAAGGCCCATGAAAAATGCCCATATGACCTGTCAGTGAAAGTAGAGATAGGGAAATATTAAAGACATTGTACAAGGCACTGAGACATCTCAATGGGAATTATGTGTATAGTTTGGCTATCAGTAATGGAGATAGATGAAATAAATCTGAGACGAATGGTGGGAGAGAAATACAGAATGTACCTGTGAAGTGCAAGGGGATGAATAATAAGAGTTTCTGCTGGGAGCACAGGGATATCAGGAAGGAAAAACTCAGTCCTGGCTGTTAGAGGCCATCACAGAGTGATCACGGTCCACAGGTATGACAACATAATCAAGAGGGTGAATGGCATTTCAGGATGTGTAGCACAAATTATTTCCATCAGAGATGGCAAAGTGTAATATTGCTGTACAGGTACTGGTTAGAACAAGTACTTCAAACAGAAATGAGAAAAATAAAAAAGAACCCAAACCCCCAGAATAACTACAAAACCCACCTACCTATTTATATGATATAGCTGCTGTTAAAAATCATCCTAGGAGACGGAGCAATATGAAAGTGGAAGATCTAATCAAAGCAGAGGAAACTGTTGGCCTAAGAATAAGTGTGTATGAGTGAGAGATGAGAAAATATGAAAGTCTACCTTCTGAGGAGACTCTTTAGCTACCACAGCAGAGGGGTTACGGAAAGTTTCTGTGTGGGTGGAGGAAGAAGAAGGAAATCTTGATGGATGTAAAAAGGAGTTCGGAAAATTTGTAGCTGAAAGTTTGAGCTGAATAAGCTTGCAGTATTACAGAGCTCCTGATAAGAAGTCAGGGACTGGTCCTGAGGAGCTATGGACCTCTCTCCTGTGAGAGAGACCCTGCAGTCCTAAATAATTCTAGAGGTACTGACTTGTATAGGCTGATGCCATGCAACCTCTTTACGTATATTAAATGTTATGCTACAACTTCTGATAAATTCAGTTTCTTTTAACCTACTGTGGCTGTATTCTCTATCCATCCCAAAACAATCTGATGTCAGTAATGTAAGGATTTTGATCCGTAAATAGATTTTAAAACTGTGATTTTTATTTAGGAAGGAACTGGTTAAACTGAGCTCAATCCCTTCAAATGTAAGGTCGGTGTATTGGAATTTTGGGTTGGGAAGGCAGCAAAAATAAAGGAGAGAGAGAAGAATGAATTTTAATGTCAGCCCAAACTGTACTTTAGATTTCTTTCTGTATGAAATGGTCTTAGAAGTCTAAGTTAGCTACCTTACAACATCATGAAGATCATCAGCCACATTTCTTAATGGGCAATAGTAGTTTTGTAAAGGCCTGGAAATTGCAATTTTAATATTCAGTAATCACACAACCACGGACTTGATAGCTTTCTCTCTGAAGCATCACATTATTGCATTAGCAGTTTAGTTTTAGGGAAATAATGTAAAATCATGTCTTCTCTGCCTGGGTTTAAAAAAAAATATCTCTGTGGCATTACTTATACTAAAAACTAGAAAACGATAAATATTTAGGAATAATGTTCAATATTATCTGAAATATAGAAGGTTATTTTAGTAAAGGAAACAAATAAATGCCCCAAATCTGTCATAACATGATTGCACAGTGAATAGAATGACTTTTTGGGATGATGATTATTATTATTTGAAAAATTCTGCTTCGTGTCACTGCTTTTTTTAAAGTCTTTCCTGGGAAAGTCACTTCATCGCACTACCACCGTTTCCCCTGTGTTTAAAGGAAATAATATCGTTCTTTGGGTTGCCAGAGATGTTAAGTGGACAAATGTTTTAAAGCCTGAAAGACTTTCTTTAAATGTGGTGTAGGAGCAGGGATATACAGAATAATAAAATCTCATCTCCCAGACTCAGGTTCGTGGCTGTGTAAAATGAAAGCTCTCATCTCTCCAGAATACATGTGGTTGGAGGGGGGGGCTGGGAGTGAAGTGAGGGAATATGATGTGATGATAGAATTAAGGAGATAGATATCTGTAACCAACCATGCTACCTCCATCTCTAGCAAAAAAAAACCCAAACAAACCTTAAATGTCCTAAACCCAGCCAACTGTCTAAATATAATGATGATATCATTATATAGTCTGTGCCCATTGACAAATGCAAGGTGCTGTAGAAGTGTAAAGCACTTCAAGTAAATAGTAACACAATTTCATCAGAGGTTAAAAAGTGAACTATTAGTACTGGCCTCTTTTTTTAATTTTTTTTATTGACTTGGTTATTAAGGTCATTATATAATGCTCTTCAATTTATCTGGGCTGTACCAGGTGACAATGGGACCCTTGAGTGATGAAAGAGCCTTGGATTTGGGATTAATATTATATTTCATATAAAGCAAAAATTCTTCCTGTGATACTGCTTCCTCGAAAGTGTATTAAAGACAGAGGTTTCTGCTGGCTTCTGAGCTCTGACCTCTGCTTTAGATGCTTGTCTGTGTCAAGTCACAAATGCAACTTGAAAAACAACAGAAAGGGAGCAGACTTCAGTTTAATTTTTTTAATTATTCCATTTTTCAAAATTAATTAGGTATGCATACATATGCACCAGAGCTTGTGTGCACTTCTCTTGCATGAACAGATAATTAAGTTCCCTAAATTATATCTTTTTAGGACTCTATAAATACTAAATAAGTCTAAAAAAATCACCCAAGCAAATATCCTCTCCCTACTCTTCCCCTCCCCCCCCCAAAAAAAAAAAGTAGGGAAGACTTGACAAAAAAATCTTACTTCTCTGATGGAGATTTTGCACATGCAATGTCTCCTTATGCTTTTGAAAATGAAAAAAAAACTCTAAGACTTCACCTGTCCCAGTGCATGTATATTAGATCCAGCACATCCAGAGGGAATTTGTTGGTGAGACATTTGGGATGAAGATCTGGAAGACATGTGCACAGCTGGCTCCATGTTTCTGGATCCACAGTCTGCTCTGTTTCCTTGTCATTTATGTTTAAACTAATTCTGATTTTCAGGACATGGGTAGCCTTCAAGAATTTTGTCTCCAGATTGCAAACTGTTCTCACATGAGAAAACAAGACAGATACTCTCGTCCAACTCTACAACAAGAGTGCACACTGTTCAAGTATTGGACCATCTCCCTAGATTCGTGTGCCTTGTGTCTGAGAAGAGGAAGTATAGGGACTATTTAAGAGTGATTGATTCAGAAAGCACTAGAGGCCATGTGCGGTAGCTATCAGATAATTCTTCAGCTTTTGGTCATCTAAGAGTTCTAGCAAAGAGAAGATACTAGTGCTGGCAGGTCATGCAGAAACCCTATGATGGTGGTGTGTTTCTCTTCTCTTCCTCAAGTTTGAAATAACTTATTTAATAAATTTTTACTTTGATAACAATCCTGGTAGACTGTATCTAGGGAGTGCATTTGTCACTGTCATCTCAAGGAAGAAAAAAATCCTGACATTCAGTCTGAATTAAAAAGCAATAAATGTTTAAAGAGATAAGAATTAATAAATAATCTTTTATTTCTTTCCATATAGTAATTATTCACCCTGGGGCTAACCCACTAACTTCTCCCTTCCCCCCACCTGGGGCTTCTAAGCAAGGTAGGCAAATGTAGACTTTACTGCCTTGTTGATGAGATCAAAGCATCTTGTTTTGGATATTGAGTGGAATGATGAGCCTCTAGATCTGCCCTTGCTCACCTTGCTGGAACCAGAGAAGAAGAGGGTGAGGAGTGATCAAATTGCAAAAACAACCATACATACACACACTCCTTCCCACTAAAGAAACGACAAAACTCAGTGTATGGCCAGGCAGGTGAGAGGAAATCATTAACCAAAATGTCTTCCACTACTAATACAGCAGGTACCCCAAGTTGGTGGTGGCGTGCCCAGTCAGTAGAGCTCTTTAGAATCTGAGGGACTGGGCATCTTAACCTATGTATAAAATTGTATAATTTCCTCCTTTTCTACTGTCTAGGTCTTAGTTTTATTTTTGACCTTCTTACCTCCCCTTCATCCCCTCCCTCCCAAGGTTAGTGATTGATAGAAAAATCACAGAATCATAGAGTGTTTTGGTTTGGAAGGCACCTTGAAATTCATCTAGTTCCAAATCCCCTGCCATGGGCAGGGACATCCTCCACTAGACCAGGTTGCCCAAAACCCCATCTAACTTTGCCCTAAACACCTCCAAGGATGGGGATTCCACAGCCTCTCTGGGCACCCTGTGCCAGGGCCTCACCACTCTCAGAGTGAAGAATTTCTTCCCAATCTAGCCCTGCCCTCTTCGAGCTTAAAGCCATTCCCCCTTGTCCTACTGCCGACTGCACTGCCTGGTGAACAGCCCCTCTCCCACTTTCCTGTAGGACCCCTTTAAGTATTGGGAGGCTGTTACTAGGTCTCCCCAGAGCCTTCACTTCTCCAGGCTGAACAAGTCCAACTCCCTCACACATCTGTCTTCATAGGAAAGGTGAAATTCTACCCACTATTTACACTTCTTTTGTACTCTTCTAAGGCTCTCTAACTCATGAGGAGAAGACTAATTGGTTATGAAAAAAAATAAAATCAGGCATGACGGTTGAATTGCCCCAAACAAAAAAGCTCCAGACCCCATGAAGATGCTGTTATTGTTTTATACAGTGTTCTTCTGTTAGCAGTTGCTTAAAGAAGCTAGATGTAGTTTTATTTAATAGAGGAGACAGTGTCTTAAGGAGCAGAGAGCAATAATAACAATTCCAGGTAATACATGTTTATATGTATGCAAGAAGAAAGTGGTAATAGTAGCTCAAGGTGAACAGTCTTAGGTTGGAATGACACTCACGGTATTTAAAAATGCCACCATAGTGTTGACATTTCCCAGATGAGGTCCTATGAGCACTTTTTTGTTGTTATCCTAAGTAGGAAGAGTAATTCCCCCATTGAAAACCTGTCCTTTTGACCATTTCTGCCCTGCAGCAGAAGAGAATCACCTCTTCCACCTGCTTTAGTGGTAAAAGGAAACCATGATACATTGTGAGGAACAGTGGTTTCCTCATCTGCTTCAGAGCCAGAAGAAGAGGAAAAGGACCACTGACATATGTGGCCAGCAGGTAATCTGATTTAATGGAGAAAGCCTGCATGGTTTTAGCTGTTAGAAATATTATTTAAACAGGCCACTGTTGTTCACTTACTGTTCAATGAATGGAAGAGAGACATCTTCAGAAAATCCCACTACCAATTACCGCTGAGCTCAGACTGGGAGGAATGTCTCCCTGGATTGAACTATTTCTCGGCAATGACAATAGAACGACCGTTGACAACCAGCTTAAAGCAAATTTGTGATTTTAAAATTGTTAAGATCAGGAAAGGTCAGTTTAATTAGTGCCTATGTTCTTCTGGGGTTCCTCATGTCGTATGTGTTTACCTGAAACATAACCAGCAATACCTATTTATGAAGACAAAAAAGAAATGGTTTTGGGGTGTCTTTCACAATAAATAGAGAAAAATTAAAAATAAAAAAAAGTGCCCCCCTACATATTCTGCTTTCACAGATCTCAAAAGAACTTCAAGGGCTGTAAACCCCTTCTTTTTTATTTCTTTTTCCTCAGCTTGCTAAGAAGGAAGCACAGCAAATACCTGTCTTCTACGTTACACATCTGATTTTGTCAGCTGTGAATTTGCTCCTTACCAAGTGTTCCTGCATTGGCCTGCACACGAACTGCAGTGTTACTGTCACAGTCAGTCACACTGCTGCTCCTGAGAGAGCATGGTCTTTTCATGGGATTTCTTAGCTCCTTGCCAACTGTGCTGGTGGGTTGCTTTTATGTATTATACATTAAAAAAAAAAAAAAAAAAGAAAAAAGAAAAGGTCGAGGCTTCATTTGTTAGAAAGTTTTCCCTGCATCCCTGAACATGCATGAGCCATTTCTTCTGAAAGAAATCTCTGTGTCTTGTCTCTGCTTTTCTCCCAGTGTTCTCTTTGTTAGCTTGGCTTTGACCTATGACACTATGAAGTATATGAAACATATTTTTTTACTTTTCTCTTATGATGCAATCTAGGTCATTACAGCCCACAAGATTAAAACATTGGGATCTTGTTAGAGAGGTTTAATTCTGTTTTATTTCCTTTCCTTCCTCAGTCACAGAAAATAGATTAATATGGTAACACTTCGCAGTAAGTGGACATTAATTAATGTTAAATTACACCAAAATTCCTTTGGAATCACATCTTAACAGTCACACTAAGTCCAAGAGAGGTTGCCATGATTAATGTTTTCATAAGGAATATCAAAGAAATTAATAACCATTTGTCACTTATAATAAAGTGCTACCAATTAATTTCATGCCATTTTCAGTCCTGGCTTTTCCATGAAAATGAGGTGCTGGAAGTTTAAAGCCTAGTATATTACAGAAGCCTGAGCTTCCGCTCTCTGACCTAGTCAGGACTTTTCAGTGCAGCTTATCCTGCTACTACTCTTACTATTTTGTATGAGAAATAGAGCAAGAGCCTCTTGGTCTGGGATGCAGAACCTGGGCAAGAGGAAGAGTTATTTTAATTCATGTGCCATAATTCACTCCTCAGTATTGGAAATTCGAATCCTCAGACTATTCATTAACTTGACAAACACCATAATGAGTGCAGAAAATGGCAGCACATAAATCCATTCTCTTGACAAAGAACATAATGAGAATGGGAAGTGACACAAACTAAATAGTGATCACTTTACAGTCTGGAGACTGTATATACTTGCTGCGTGCATTGCAGCCACTCTTCCCCCTGGTTCCCTCCCTCCCTGTCAGCTGATGAGTGAAATCTAGGTAGGAAAAAGCTGTGACTTTCCAGGAAACCCGGATACCCGAGCTCAAGGTTTTCACCCAACACCTTTTGTTCACTGAGTAGCTTGGTACCTTGACAGGTCCCAGGTGAAATAACGTGTTAAGGGATACTTAACTTCTGTCAGCACATCTCTTTGCTCTTCTTTTCAAAGGTGAAGCACTTCATTTTGTAATTCAGAAGAATTACATTTTGTAATTATCATTTTGTAATTCAGAAGAATTATCATTTTGTAATTCAGAAGAATTTCTTACCTGGTTTCAGAGGTCAGTGATAGCTTTAGCAATAAAGGAGTGGCTATGAAAGGATATGTACAGCTTATTTAAACATGTAGCATCCCCAGGTTGTGTACAATTTTGCTTGAAAGTAGTAAATATGTGCTAGGAAATCACCAATCACTAGGGAACCAAGTTCATGTTGTCCACAGCACATCTGGATGATGAGGTCAGTGGCACATGTTGTACTGGATGAAATATTGTGTCAAAGGTTTTGCATTTTATATGAAACAGAAAAACCAAACATACTCAATTGTTTTCAAAGGTTAGATTTTACACTGTTTATTTTTACTTGTCCGAAGGAATTTTAGGATCATAGAACAGTTAGGGCTGGAAGGGACCTGAAAGATGATTAAGTTTCAACCCCCTGCCATTGGCAGGGACACCTCTCACTAGACCACGCTGCTCAAGGCCCCATCCAACCTGGCCTTCAACACTGCCAGGAAGGGGGCGGCAACCAGTTCCCTGGGCAACCTGTGCCAGTGCCTCACCACCCTCATAGTGAAGAATTTCTTCCTAATACCCAACCTAAATCTCCCCTTTCAATTTAAAACCATTTCCCCTCCTTCTGTCACTACATGCCGTTCTGAAAAGTACCCCCCCACTTTCCTGTAGGCCCCTTTCAGATACTGGAAATCCACTATAAAATCTCCCTAGAGCCAGGGGAAAATTTTTCTCAGCCTGTCTTCATGGGAGAGGTATCCAGACCTCCAATCATCTTTGTGGCCTCCTCTGGAACCATTCCAAAAGTTCCATGTCCTTCTTATGTTGGGGACTCCAGAACTGGACATGGGGCTCCAGGTGGGGTCTCATGCGGTCAGTGTAGAAGGGCAGAATAACCTCCCTTGACCTGCTGGCCATACTTCTTTTGATGCAGCCCAGGATACAGTTGACTTTCTGGGCTGTGAGTGAACATTGTCCGCTCATGTTGAGCTTCTCATCCACCATCACTCCTGTGTCCTTTTCTTCAGGGCTGTTCTCTATCACACAATCTCCCAGCCCGTGTTGATGACGAGGATTGCCCTGACCCAGGTGCAGGACCTTGCACTCGGACCTGTTGGACCTTACGAACTCCATATGGGTCTACTTCTCCAGCTTATCCAGGTCCCTCTGGATGACATCCCGTCCTTCTTGGCATGCCGACTGTACCACTCAGCTTGGTATCTAGTGCTTAGTGAAGGAGTCTGAGAGATCTTATTAATCTTTCATGAAATGGATATTAAAAAACTTCACATGTACCTCCTTTGGGAAAGATGGTCCTTTCTGACATATGCTCCATCCTGGACTTCCTACCAAGATGCAATTTTATGAAAGTTAGCTATTATTACTGTTCTTTAATGGGACAACTAAAGTCTTAGTGTTTGCAAAATGCTTTGAAGAATTTTACTCAAAGAATAGGAATTCCAACTATTCTTATTGATATAATCAATGATGTTGCCTTTCACCACACAAAATTATCCCAATACCCCATAGAAATCTAGTTTGCTTTTCTTCTTATCAGCAGCAGGCTGTTTAATGTAATATAAAATTCCTTCTTGCTGCTGTAAGTAAAATCTAAGCATTTATTTGGGTCTGTCTTTCTTCTTCTGTTTTATTTCTGAGGTAAATGCTCACAGGAAATAACACAGCTTGCTTAACTGCATAATACTTTATATTGTAGGTTCTTTAGTTTTCTGATGTTGAAACCTGAAAAAATCAGATGTGTGAAACAAGGTCTTTTTCTAAGTATTCAACATCAGAAGAAATTATCAAAGCTTAGGGAAACCAGGAAATAAATGCACTAAGCACAAACAAGGGAATATGAAAGATTAATCCTCAATTTTGTCACAGTGCTGTTTTAAACAGCCTTCCACCTCTGCTGTATTCAGTCCAAAGTCCTATATGACCTTCAGCTCTAAAGATGAGTCTCATATATTTAACTACAGTATTTTTTATTTACTATGGAAGCTGAGATGCAAAACACTTAATCTACATCGTAAAATGGAAAGTGGCTGAGTTTGCAGTGACCTTGACCATTCCTACTCCAAAAGTTGATCATTTCAAACAAGAGCAGCCCTTCAGCTGTGCTAAATTGAACTCAAGTTTATGGCATGTGTTATTTTTCAAAATACAACTTTTCCTTTTTTTTTTTCCCCCTTTTTTTTGTTTTGTTTTGTGGGGAATCAGAGAATACAAATCTAGAAGATGTTTTGCATGCATTTATTTATGAATGCATAGATTTTCCTCTGGTTAAATGGCAGTGAGGAGGAAGTAGCAGTGGGAGGTTTTCAAGGGAGTTATTCACTCAGTCCCTACTGACCTTCTGCGGAAATTGGGTAGTGAGCTACATTTTGTCAACAGCAAAGCACAGAAAACTGAAGCCAGAAGCATCAACACCTTCATTGACTAAACATGCTGGTGAAGGTGTTGATTAAAATCAGTGATAAAACTCCTTTTGCTCCATCCTCTCTGGAACTTAGGGTGGAAGCAAGGCATCAGCCATTTCCTGGGTGAAACAGTGGATCTCTGCACAGTCTGTTCCTTCAGGTACAGCTGCAGACCCACAGCTGCTTTCTGTGTCCCCTATTTCACACCACAATATCTCTTGATTGCCTTATGTACCCATGGGATTTGTTTTTTGTTTTGTTTTGTTTTAAAAAGCTTGCATTCCATCATTTGTGTTTTTACTGGAATTAACAGGGACTCCTGGGCAAGGAAGCCAAATATCAGATTCTTGTATTTTTGACAGGTGTTGCCTTTCCTGCTCAATACCTCTTAGATGCTCTAATGTCTATAAGCCTGCTCACTGTCCCTCTTTTCCTCTGTTTTATGGGGTTTATTTTGTGACATTGGCATACCTTCCTCTGTAGTGTCGGAGAGTGTCCTAGCTTAGGCTGTCACCTCATTTGGCAACTAGAAGGCTGTGAACTCAACAAAAGCAAGAGAATGACCCTAGTAGACCCCAGAGGGTAATATGTGGTTCATTTTCAAAAGGCATTGAAAAAAACTACTGATGCTTAATAGCCAGTCAGTGGCAGAGCAGCATTTGCAGGCTTTTGGGTCCACTCTGCCACTGAGCCCAGATTATTTGTTGAAAATATTTCATAATATTAAAGTTTAAAAATTGTCTAGGTGTGAGAGATCAACGGAACAACTTTCCCATGCTACCAAGCTGAGGGACAATGAACACGGTAAAGAGGGACATCAAGATAACTTAGGCAATGATTAGAGACTACTCAATCCAAGGTGATAAATTGAAATAGATTTGTAAGGTTAATACCAATTCCAGAGACTATAGACCATTTTATGGGATGTGCTATATAACTTTTGCTCCGTCCCCCAAATTTATGATCTTTACCAGAGATTTGGAGCAAAACACAGTAGCAATTTGATTCTAAAGGTCAATAAAGGAAGAAGGGAGAAAAGAAAAAAAGAAGAAGAAGAAGAAAAAAAAATATGTAGGGAAAAAAAAGGCAGAGGGCATTTCACTCATTCTGCTTCTGGTATTGTTATTTTGCCAATTAAACTGCTACAGAGATAATAAAAAGAAAGCATCTGTGGAAAATGAAGGTTTGCCATCATGAAGAGAGATATTCTGAATTCTAAATGCCTTTAAAATTATATTCCCTAATAAATAAATAAATTAATCAACAAGTTGTACAAAGCCACATAAAACCCACTGCACATCTCATTAATCTTTGAGATATTTTAGGGGATTTTTTGGAGGTGAAATAAATCCTTGCTGCAGAAGTGTTTATGTGCAAAATTTGTAAGCCATGCTGAGGAAACAGAATTTGCCTTAAGGCTGGGATTCTGTCTCTTTACGCCAAAATGATTAGAAGCATGTAGAAAAACAAAATAAACCAAAAAAAAACCAAACAAAAAACCAAAACCAAAACCAAACCAACCTCATAAAGAAGAATGATTAGAAATACTGAGTTTGCTTATTTAAAAGAAAGAATAATAAAAAGAAGTGAGGTGTAAAAATGCAAGCTAGGGAGAACTCCAAGAGGAGGCATAATCACCTTTTTCTCTGTGTTTATGGAGTCATTTTGTCACATACTGTGGTCAAACATTTTCACTCCTGTTGTCAGACAGCTATTTTTTTCAGTGTTGTGGGCTGGGGGATACAGTGGGTGCGTGTCTCAGAGTCTGTCCTTTTTTGCTATTTATAGCTCCCAGTCTAATGCAGCATATTACCTTTATTAAAAAAGCTTCTCTGCTTTTGAGAAGACGGAGCCAGGAGCAGTCTGTGCTCTACATGAGGGCAGAAGCTCTGAGAACACAAAGTTATAGGAAGTGTTAAAAGGGATGTTGGTGGGTGTTGCAGGGAGTGAGCATTAGAGAGACAGAGAAGGATGCTTGGTTTGGTAAATTAAGTACTCTGTTCTCCTCTGGATATTTCTAAAGGTGTGGATATCTTTGAAAGGGTGTCAGAGACATGGCCAAAAATTTTGTGAAAGGCTGAGCAAGGTTTCATTACTGAGAAAGTTTATGAGAAGTTAAAAAAACAAATAACTCTGCTGAGACTACATAGGACTTGCCATTTCATCACTTAATGTGGCAGAGAGAGCCTGTATGACAAAGAGAGAAAGACTGCATTATAAACAGTACTACCTAATATGACGTGAAAGTGAGAAAAGGGGCCTCTGTGGGAAAACTTTGAACCACCCAAATAGCTGCTGGGAGGTCACAGAAGAGCACTGAGCTGACCCAACACAGGTACCAAAGGACAGCTCCAGCTGAAAAGCACTGAGGGATGAGGAGATGGAGAAGTCACCTGTTTGTTCAATCTTTAAAAAACCAGTTGTTATAAATTTTCCAAATATTAGAACTGCTGCTTGCAGCAGACTCAGATTGAGTGGGAATAGGGTCCAAACATACTTTGGAAAGAAAAGGGACAGTGCAGTGGTGGAAACTGCTTTGGTGAACCCCTGTTCCTTGCACCCTCATGGCAAGAGGGTAAAATAATATGTTCTTAAGAAATATTATGAAGTATATTGTATTCTCTACTGGAATATAATTCTTCAGAGAATGTCAGGATGGCAATGAGGGGAGAAACTGTATAGGGCTAGTGACAGTCACTTAGGGGAACCCTGCTAGAAACAAAAAGCCTTCCTGAGACAACCTGGGTTGGAGAGATGCATGCACTTCTCCCTCCACATCCCCATGTCCCACACACACATGTTCATTTCAAGAAATTTCTCATTTATGAAAAACACAATAGCAAAAAAAATAAATAAATCTGGGCAATTCTTGTCCACAAGACCTTTGGGAGTGAAATTCAGTGCAGCTTGGAAGACATTCATAAGTCCTCTGTCGAATGAAATCCCACTTCAGACCTCAGTGGTTAAGTACTCCCTACATTTCTACCATTATCCACACAGATAGTGTAAACTCAGACAGAATACCCTGAATGTGCACACTATTTATATCTTTCCCAGAAAGAAATTAGCAGGCGTAGCAGCCTCCCCAAAGGTGGGATGTAAACATCATGAGAGATCTCAGCCGGAACAAGAAATGGGCTATCTGCCATCTCATAATTGGAATTTAAATTTAATTAAGATGGAGAGAAAAATGCTCATCACCCTTTCGGTGAAATGTAGGAGCCCTTGGAGCAGTTATCTAAACATAAGAAAGCAGCCTTTCTAAAACTTTAGTTAAACAAACAAGTCTCTGTGTAAAAAATGGCCTGTAATCTTAATTCTCAAGTTTATAGTTAGATGACAAAAAAGTGTGTCTAACTGTTGCTCTGGGCTTCTTTTATGCTTCTCACTCCAGAATCACAATATAGGTTTGAAATCCAACACCACAGCAGTAAAGCCCTCTCTTACAATATTAAGCTCAGGTACTGGTGTGTGTGCATCTTCTGGGACCAAATCAGATTGGAGGCAGGCAGGCAGGCAGGTAACCCTGCTTGCCAACCCCGGGGATCCCACCTTTGGGTAAACCAGAAGAAGGAGGAGGAAAGGTTGCTCCCTCTGCATAAACTGCTAGAAAATGCTATTCCACTGATTCTCAGCTGTCCCTTACATGTGGGAAGGAACCAGATTTCAGTGGGGATAAACTTCCTGCCACCATCTCTTACCAAGGCATCTGTAATCCTCCCCCATTCATTTTACAGACTCCTGTTTGGGTATGTGGGTTGTACCTGGTTGTATGTCTCCCAAAAATGCCTGCTCTGGTCTCATATCTGAAACTGCACCTGCCCCAAAAGGTTAGCAGGATCTGTGACTGCAGGTCTTGGTGCTTAGCAAAGCACAATTATACTGCTAATACATAAAAACAATGCAGACCTTTGTGAGGACAGTGTGCGACTCCCCACACAGCACATACAAAGCAATTTCACCTAGTTATTACTTCGTGAAGTATATAACATCTGGTTAAGCTGCTAGGTATCTATTTAAAAAAGCATTTAGACTTGATTTAAGACTTCAAGGAAAAAGCGGATCCATCATGCTCTAAGATAAAATGTCCCAGTGGTTTATAACTTTCACTGTTAAAAAAGTGAAGCAATTCGTAGTTTGAATTTATCTTCTACTGTGAACCTTTGGAACTCATTATGTTTTCCCTTTCCTTGATTAAAGAGCTGACTGTCAGTCATCTGCTCTTTTGTAGATTTTTTCAAATTGATCAAATCAAACCTTAACCTTTTCTTGGGTAAGACTGAGAATGGGAATTTCCTTGTTCTCACTAAAAGGCATTTTTTATTTCCAGTACTCCAGGTCAAGCTTGGAGCTCTTTCTGGATATCCCTTCCCTCTCCTCCTTTGCTTTGTTAAAATGCTTTGCACATTTCATGTAGAAGGCTGGGCCCAGTATCACAGTTATGGCTCTAGTGATGTTCGGAAAGGTTACCCTTTATGTCCCAATTTTAATGAGACCATTAGTTCCCCTTGATTTACATCCCAGGATGACCTGTAGTCTCTCAACTACAGAGTCATGCTCAGAGCTGATGTTCCAGAGTTTTATATGTCCTCAAAATCATTGCAGAGGTTTTTTGAGAGACCATCCTTAGGCCTGCAAGTGTGACCTAATGGTTTGCTGCTGCATGCTTGGCTGGAATTTAACTGTAATATTTGTTCAAGTTAATATAGCAGCTCATTAAAGATTAATAAAAATCACTATTTGGATGCAAAACTTTGTGCTTAAAGACCCAAATCTGGCTTCAGGAAATCTGGGTTCTATTTTAGGCTTTTACTGTAAACTGCCTATGTAAATCTCAGCAACCAGGAGGACTTCATTTTCTCCTGCTCTAGCTCCACTCTATAAAACGGAGTAGCAATTCTTCCACATCACCTTTATTGGCTAGGCAACTAGTAAGCTAAAAAAAGAAAAATAACAAAAATTGCAAACCTGAATAAGAGGAATAAAGTAAAAGACAAGAGAGGAGGCATAGATAAAGGAAGCACACATCCTGAGAGAAGAAGCGTACTGGGAGCATGGACTCAGAAAAAAAAAAAAGAGCCTCCTGGGCCAGACAATCCAAATTCCGTGTTTTATGGTCTAAATTTTTGGTTACCAAGCTCCATTTTAGAATTCTTTAGGCTTCCCCACAGTTAAAATATCTCTTCTGACAATGTCAAATCTCTGACCTAATCATCCTTGTTTGCCCTTCTGCAACTAATGCCCTTTAGCCTGAAATAGTCATTTGAGACCTCAGTGCTTACATTATCTGTTTGCAAATACGAAGACATGAAGTGTTATATAGCCAGTTGTCTCTGCTTGAAACACAATCCTTTAATGAAAGAGAATCATGTATATATGATACATATATGTATATATAATATATATATGTCATAAAGCTTCATCTGACATGTCCATTGATCACTTGGATGAATAATCTTCAGGTTGAAAAGCAATATAGCAATGGTTAACCTCATAGGGACTGTGTGTTCACAAACGTATACTGATCCAAACTCAAATGACTGTCCAGCAGAACCCAGCGCCACAGAGCTGGAGATGGCTTATGGATGAAAGGCCACGAAAATGGGCTGGAGACACCAGCTGAGCACTGATGTGGCAAACACTGTGCATTTCAGACACACAAGGAAAGCTGACATATAGATATTTTAAAATATTTATCTCAGCTAGATGCAATGCACAGTGATTAGGATAAAAATGAGACCAATTCTTTCTCTCTGAAAATAAATTTGGTGATTTTTTTTTTCCTCCCTTGCCTCTAAACATTCTATCTTTTTATTACTATTTTCCTTTCTGTTCCATTGTAAACATTCAATAAAACAATTAAGCTGTTTTCATGCATTATTGTAAATCCAGTGCCAAGGCACTGAATTGTCTCAGGCACAGTACTGAAGTGTGGTGAGTATTAAATTTAGAGAAAGTGCGAATGGTTTAAAAAACTGCCCTGAGTGTGGGTATATTTTTCTGTTTGTGAGATGTGACATTTGTAAAGGGAAAAAAAAAAAAAGAAAGAAAAAAGAAAAAAAAAAAGGCTCTTTCAGACATTTCTTCGGGCTTTTTTTTTTGGAGGTTTTTGAAGTCCAAACAACATTTACTTCTGTTCTTTATTTTCTACTGCAAATAAAGATTATCAGTTGATTTACACTCCTTTTAAAATAGATGATGGGCAGGAGAAAGCCAACATACTGCAAAGGCCAGAGGGTGCTGAGTTCTTCTCCCTCCCAATACCACTTGCTCCACTTACTAGTCAGGAAAACACTAAGGGGGAGTGTTTCCCCAGCACTAACAATGCCAACGGCAAAACAATAATCGCCTAGCCCGTGTTGCTCTCTGCTGCCTTTTCCTGCTTTCCTCATAGGGGAGTTTGGGTCTCTGCAGTTTTGACTGCAAACACTTAACTCCTCTGGCTCCCAGAGTAAAAAGGGAGAAGGGAAATCTGCTGCATGCACTCCCAGATCAATAACTGAAAGTTCATTTAGGTGCTCGGCCACGTGCTGTTAACCGATTCATCCCAGCAAGCCCTGTGCATTCAGCTGATTGCACGCATTACCCTCAGAGGAGTTGCATGTAAAAGCAGGCTTCTCTGGTATTTCAGTAATGAGAGCTCCAAGGGAGAGATTATTATTTTAGTGAAACAATGATATTTCATGGAGTTCAATGAAAGGAATTGGATAGATGTCACCGTCATGGGAGGCAGGGAAGAAAAGCCCTGCCTAGGTTGTTGCTGTTGAGGTGGCTTTCCCACTGAGAAGTGCAGAGTGCTGGAGAGCAGACATCAATGGGACAGATCCAGTGACACTCAGTCTGGCTGCCACAGAGCTGTCCCTCCATCAGAAGCCTGGCTCTTTCCCTTCAGAAAGCACTGGATCTACCTTGCTTGTGGTGTGAATAGCAGTTGAGTCAAAGGGAGCATCCTGGAGTATGAACTCTTCCTACCTGTCATCTCTATGGAGATTTCCTTTGTGCATCCTTGGTTGTGTTACTAGTCATCCCATGCTTGCCTGGGATGACGCTGTGGTGGTTAAAAATAAAAATAATAATCAAGAAGTGAACTCTCATATGCTTAAAACATTGAAGCAGAGAACAAATTAATTAGCATGCAGTTCATAAATATGACATTGATGAATTACAGCATAGCTATTGATTAATCTTATATCAATTACAGTGGTCTAAGCACTATAGCTACAAATCAATTTAGACCTATCTGTGAATTGATAGAGTAAGAAATTAAATCAAAGACTCTGAATGGTACAAAAGTGCAGGCTAAGGTTTAACTCTCAGCTGATGCACAAGTAACGTGCTTGATTAACACTAATGGAAAGCTAACTAGATATGCCTGCAGTGTACTGATATGAGAGCGAACTTCAGCTGACTGAAGACTCCCTCACTATTTATCCTGTTTTGGGCCCTATTATAGGCACCTCATTAATGAGAAAGTATGACCTCAACCTGGGTGTAATAGAGTTGCCACTGAGGTAAGTATGCCATTTATTCAGCCACAATACTATAGGAGTTATTTTTGTAAGTTTTATTTCTACAGCACTGTAGTATACCTAGTTTTTATTAAACACAACAAGAGATGGGCATTAATTTGTGCAAATAATTCCTGTAACTTCAGTTGAGTGTTTAACACAATATGTTTTTCAAGAGCTGGCTGTAATTCAGAAGGGTGGAAAACAGACTCTGGTGACCTAGGCACAGGCATCTCTGGAGAGTAATTCATTTGAAAACAGCCGTTGAATAATTTCAATAGAAAATTTAAAGGTTTAGTGTTTTGCTTCTTTTCCCCTAATATTTGTCAGAGATTCCTGACAGACATGCAGAAAAAAAATCAACAAAACCCAAAAAAAACTAAGTTAGGCTCAGCGTTGGCAATTTTTTCAATTTATTGTAAAGTTTCCACATTAAAATAGGAAAAAAAAAAACAACTTCTCCCAAGACATCCCAGGTAGCCATTCAGGTCGTGGGGGTTTTGTTCAGGTATTTTGGTTGGTTGGTTGGCTGGTTGGTTTTGGTTTTTGGTTTTCATTATTAAAAAGTTGGCAGTAGTTTTCTTGAGAGAAACATTCCTAGTTCAGGTGTCTCTGTCATATGGAAGTTTTATGTAACCTACAGATGAAAACTTTTTTGAGTAAGTGCTTGCCCTTTCAAGGAAGATAAAGCTTTCAAACAGAAGAACATGCTGTCTTCTTGACTTCACGAGACTAAAGATGTCTCTATGGATGCTCTCAAAAATATCTTCTTCTCTTCAGCAACTCGGAGAGGTCCAGCACCCATTTCAGTTGCAGCGAGTTCAGGGTGCAGAGGCACCCAGCCTCTGGATGCTGCTCCAAGAGGTATTACTTTTCCCTGCATCCCATGTCAGATTTGCCTCACTGTGAATATCGCATCTGGTGTGGAAGTGGGCACATACATGAGGGTGACTGCGCTGTGCCCTGAATGTCTTTCTGCTCTGTTAGCATCCTTCAAAGATGAGACCTTCAAAGTAGCCATGTGCCTGATTAGGGTTTTTTTCCACTCAATTTGCATTATCCAAGTGGTGTTGAGGTGCCAGAAAGCAGAAACTCTGTCATCCCATTGTTTGCAGGCAGCTATATCTGCTTGTGACCCCAAGAAAGAGCCCGTGCAGTGAAAAAACCCAATATCCATGCTTCATCCTCCCATTCCTGGAATTAACAAAAGCCTTGTGGAACAAATTGCTACACTGTTGTCAACATAATGATAGTGTTTGTGAAATAAACTCCCACCAAACAGTCCAATAATTAGAATGTCTCTTTTCCCCCTCCCAACCTTATGTTCCTTTGAACACAATGACATCAATGTTCATTAATTCTATATTCGAGTGCTCATCTTCTGTGGCAGCTCTACCAAATAAACAAAGCAAAACAATATTTAACAATGAGAAGATGTAAAATGTTTACATGGGAAGGGAATAAAACCACTGATGGCAACAAAACTCTTAATCAAATTCAACCATACAGACCAGGCACAATCTGCCACAGCTGACAGTTTGCTGACTTTAGTTATAGTATTCTGCAAAGAGAGATGTTGTTTCATTTACAGCCCCAGGGAAAACGTTTTTGGTTAAACGTAATGGCAGGAAACCAAAGAGTGGGTGAGCTCTTGGTAAAAAGAAAGATTTGAACACAGGTATAAACAAGGACCTATGGGTATAAATCGGATGTGATCATTCCCTCTAAAACACTGGAGAAGATAGTGGTTGGGTCAGTGTTTTTAATTATGTATCTATCTATTGGAAGCTCTGTCAATCTTTACTCCTGAGGTACCTCCCAACAGCAGTGAGGAAAAAGCAAAATATCTCCCCCTGAAAAAAACTTTCGTCTACTGGAAATCTGAGTTTAGCAAATATCTTCTGTAAGAAGAGAAGGCAAAGAGGATACAAAGAATGCTTTTTTAAGAAGTATATACTTTTAAGATTGTGCTTTATGTTTGAGAAGATCAGCAGAAGTCCCTGGGGATGGCTGAGGGTCAAAGGCAGTTTGGGAGCTTGGCCCTCCGTAGATTGGGCCATGTTGTAGCAAAACAACCCCAGATCTTGTGTTTAAATAGAACATTAGAGCACCCTACACTCCAGACAAAGATATTTTTTATTTTTTTTCTTAGGGAAAAATATTGATTGATCTCACTTTTAAGGAGGCAATTTAGACTAATGATTTCCTTCCTACCATGGGCAGATTATGTGGTGTTTTGTACAAGAAAGTGTAAGATAGTTAAAATGTAAACTATGATTTCAAAACGTGCATACTGCAGAACACATAAATAAGAAGAGAGTATCAAAAAGAGGGACAGACAGCTACGATGTCACTTACATGAATTTCATATAAGAAGCTTCTATGAATATAGGGGATAGTCCAATAACACTTGGGTCAGAAACAGATCCACTTATATTTGTGCGCTTTTTTGTTTTCCTTTTTTGGGTTTTTTTGGTTTTTTTTTTTTATTTTCCCAGGAGTCTTAAAACTGTCTCAATTGTGAATACTTTTAAATGTCCACCTAAATATCCAGGCTAAATGCCAAGAGGAAATCAATCTATGCTGACTCTCTGAAATCTTCCAAGTGTGGTAAGACTAATAGGAACATTTGTCCATTTTATGTTACCTTAAGGAGCTTTTACAGTGGAAGTCTCACCTCTTTTCTACTGCTTTGCATGCAGTGGCAATTAATTTCTAGTTGAACATACTCACAGCAAAATTAGCTTCTTGCTAGGACTGTGTGAGAGAAAACTCATTTCTGGCATGATTTGATAGAAGAATACATTTTCTCTAGAAAATGCCTGGAAGAAAAAAAAAAGTACCTATGAAAAATGCACATTTATATGAGGGCAATAAAACTAAACGTTGTGGGAATACGTAGTTAGCCATAGTTTGGTATATTTTCAGTTTTCTTGGAAAACAGGGAAAGGCTTTTGATCCATTGTCCCTCTCCCTTAAAGGAGGGTGCTGAGTTTCCCAGCTGCTCTTGCAGCCAGGAGGCAAGAGAAACGGTTTCAAAGCTTCTTTCCCGTTACTGCAGCCTTATTTCATGATGGACTAGCAGGTGAACAACCCCCAGCTGTCTGTCTGTCTAGATATGTATTTTACATCTGCCATGCTGGCATCCAGAAATGAAGTTCTGTCCCCTGCATTAGTATTATTCACCCTTGTCACCTTGTAGCATTTCCCCTCCCTTATTTCTTTCATTCTGGGCTTCTTCACTTTTTTTACTTTATCTGGGCTCACCAGTCTGACCTGAGCTGGTCTGGAAAGATCCTGCAGTGGTTTTCCTGCAGCTCAGGAGTGGAAAGGGCTAGGATCTGCCATGAAGTGGCCTCCTGTCATCTGAGTTGAGTCTTCCACACCGTTATCTGTCACTCTCTGAGGCAGGACTTCCAATACATCGAGGAGAAATTCAGGGTAGAAAAAGATCATAGGGAAATCCCAATTAAGGGCTGCAAATACACAGGTAGGTATGGGAAACAACTTCCATTGCTCTTTGTATTCCACAAATTCTCTTCATTGGTACTAGTTAACAGTCAGCACATCTTTATTTCTCGCTCAGGATGAAAGTGTCTTCCAGATGGTTTCTTTTTATTCATTTAGAGAGCTCTATCTCAGAGCTGCAGACAGTTGACTGATTGATGCTCCTGGAAAATCTGCTGATTGGAAAGACTGTATATCACATTAGCTGTTTCAGACTTACTTTGGTAATTGGTTCCAAAGGAGAGAAGGAAAAAAAAAAAGATTTGTGCCAACCTATGTGGCACAAATGAGGATTTACCTCATTATTTCTGATTCAGAATTGACAAGACATAGATCAGCCATCGACAACTTCATGCTCCTAAGAATGGATGTTCCAAGCACTCTTGAAGTGCCAGAGAATCACAGATTAATACATTTTAAGCCTTCTGCTTTTATGTTGTCAAAATGAATGGGTCTTGGGTCAGCGATATATGTGTGTTATTACTTTTTCTTACAACTTTTTGGTGATTTAACTGAAACAAATGAATGCTTTCAGTTCCAATTGTCAGTAGACCAGAGTTTACAATGTAAGAGCAGTGTCCCAAATCTAACCTTGGTTTCCTCCTCCTGAGGGTATGTCTATCCTGCAAGCAGTTCATAGCCTCCAGACAGACCCCAGCTAGTTTTTGAAGTGGTTAGCACTAGTAGCTGGCAGTGATGCTCAGGATGACCTTCAAAGTACTGTACTTTGAAATTGTGCCTAGTACAAAACACTGGGTCTTTACAGAATTTTTCACGGAGGTTTCTGAGTTTTAGAGCAGAGTATGGTGCTGCAGCTGGACTGCTAGCACATCCTGATTTAGCTCACTTCCCCGTGGAGCAAATTATCTTTGTTCTAGTGTCTGCTCAAAACCTGTTTGAGTGTGAAGCTGATTTTCTGTACCTTGCCTTCCATATTAAACCCCAAGACCATGTGACTACTATCGGCTATGCTGACACAGAGCTGTTAAATGAGAACTTTTTATTATTGTGGATGAGCTTTGCACCTATTTACTGGGACATTATGGATATTTACATTTGTATGCATTTAAAAGTGATTCGAAATATCAGTTAATTGAAAGGAAATAAGTCTAGGGCTGTTAAATGAAAGACAGGGTCTTCAGCTCAGAAAGCAGCCAATCATCAGCTCACAATAGGATGGGAGACCATTCCAGGGAAAAAGACTTTTATTTTACTTTTCCTGTCCATATATTTTTGGATGCTGCCAGAGATCATGTAGCATGCTGGGCAGAGATTTCAGCTGAGCCAACACACGTCCCTTCTTACATACAGTGATAATCAAGTTATGGTTTATTCACCATTTGAAGGGAGTCCGGCTTCTTTCCTGTCCTCAGCACTCATTCTTTTCCAAGTACAGATATCTGAACAGCAAACCACATTTGTTGTCACTATATCATCAGGAAACTAAGACAAGAAGACACAAAATGTTTCACAGAAGCTCTGCTGTACAGACTGTTGTCACCGCTGATACCTCATCTGCCTTAGGAGTTATTTGTGGCCAGTGCTATTCTTTCCCTCCTCTCCTTTGCTCTCCTCATGTTTATGGAAGTCTCTGCCCTTCCAGTTACAATGACTAAGCTGTTTGTGTGGCTAAGTTGGTGAGGTGAAACTTTTTGGCCACTTTCCGTGTTTAATCAGTTGTTTCTTGTAAAATTTAGTGAGAAATTAATGCACTGTGATTGGGATAAAGCAGAATTTCCACTTCAAATCCTGACACTGCCTCCATCATGATCACTATTTTTCTACAAAAGATTCCACTTCTGATCAAACAACATTATATTGAAATGAAAAGGTGGAAATCTGTCATGTTTAATAAACTTCAGGCTTCCATCTTGCAGTACCTCAAAGACTCTACTCATTTTCCTAACACTCTTCCCTAGAACAGTGAATGTCTATGGGGTAAATTTTGCTCTTTATAGTCTAAATATTTTACTGAGATAAGTGAAATGAGAAGAGGTTTATGGAAGGGCAGAGGATTATTCCAATTTACACCACAGAATATTGAATTTAATTAATCATTGCAACGAAGTAAAAGAAAAAAAAATAAAGTCAAGCATAGCCAAGAGGTGAATCTGACCATAGAGATATATTGTATATGTAACCTTAACATTTTCAATGCTTATTTGGCCCCTTGCTATTATGGTTCTAGTGTATCCTTAGATTTCATTTTTGAAAACCTATTGCCATAAAAATATCTCATCAATTTTTAATTAATCCCCAAGACAAAGCTGCAATGGGCATCTAGGGGAATCTTCTCTATTGAACTGACATACTAGTTGAAAAGTAGAGTAATAAAATTCCAATTCTTTGAAGGAGTCTTTGATTCTGAAAAGCTACCAATGCATTTAAATATTTAATGTATTTGATAAGAGAATTTTTAAATGTAAGTTTTAGAGTCATTTTGGTTTTGCTGTCATTTGACTATTCTAGCTTCTGTCATATATGAAAGCATCTGGCATGTTTAAAGTGGACGTGTGTTAAGTCTTTAAAATCCTGTGAGATGATTCCATCATATTACTTTGTGATATTACTCAACATTAAGTTGCAATATTTTCAATTTCACAAATGCAATTTTATTTCAGGCCAATGATAACTGACACTTAAACTCTTTGCTTTATGCACCAAAATGAACTGTACACATTAATCAATGCATATCCAGCTTCCTTTTGCCTTGAGTGCCTCAATCTCTGGGAGGGATACAGTTACCACATATTAAGCATCTGAGTCTGAGCTAGTCCCTGTATGCTCCATCTATAGAACAGAAAATTAACTGAACATTATCAGACAGTGATTCATCCCACTTTAAGATGTTCTAAGGCAGGCTAGATGACTCAACCTCCAGAGGCACCTTTTTTTTTTCCATTGACTATATGAGAAGCCTAGTGTGAAGCTGAACAGAGGCATGCAGCTTGTAAATGCTTGCTGCTTGAGCAGATGATAAGGTCATTCGGATTAGAGGAAGTTGTACATCTCAATCTACACTGTCACTCAAGTATAATACAAAATGGAAATGGACTGCCTGTGTGGTAGTCTCCTACAACCACTCCTTTTGTGAGGATATAATTTGGTTTGGGTTTTGTTTGTTGGTTTTGAGTGTGGCTTGTTGGCTTTTTTCTACAGGGGGCATGGACGTTGGGGATGTCAGCTGTTCTTGGCAATTTGGCTGGTATTTAGTTGGAGAAAGAGAAATGAGCAATTTTTCAGTTCCTTCCTTCCATTCCATTCTTGGATCTATTTGAATTGTCAGTTAGGACATGTTGGCAGCACTGGGTCTGTGCCCCTGGGAGTGCTGGGAATCACAGCTGCCAAGGAGAGTAATGTTGATATAATTCATTCCAGTTGATGAGAAGCTAACATGTTTTGGAAAGTTATAGAGCCAGACCTGTGGCTGTACATTATAGTCTTCCAAAGAGGATTTCCAGCAGACAGGGCAATAGAAATGGAAGCAAATTATGTCCACGTATGAACCTTTCCCTCCTTAGTCACTATTGCATCTCTCAGGATTACAGAGAGAAAAAAACACTTATCCTCTTTTGTCCCATGCTCAGACATCAGAGCCCTACAGAAGAGGTCAGTATATGTTATTTATCAGTATATGTTATTTATCAGTGATTCAGCATGATTAATAAAACTGGATTAAAGTTTACATGCTGTACTTCTCTTTTTCTTTTTCATCAAAAGTACAAATTCCCACACCGAAATGATTAATTTAATATTCTCTGTTTCCACACACAATTCTCAGCTCTGTGTGTGAGGAATCCTATCTGAAAGTGTTTTACTTTACAATGGTTGCTCTTGTATTTTGTGAACCCTAAAGAGATACAGTTATTACTTTCAGTGTATTTTTGCTTCAGTTAAGGATAGGTGTATCTTTGAGAGAAAGAAATATGTGTTTTTCTTGGAGAAATCAAAGAAAATGTGTCTGGAAGGGACACCAAGAGGTCATGTAGTCCATCTCCTTTCATAAAGACAGGGTCAGCTATGTCACTTGTGACAAATGGTAGTCCAATTTTTCTTTAAAATCTTCAGTGATGAAAACATTTCCTGATGTTAGATTTTAATCTTCTTTCCTTTATTACTCCTTGGCGTAACAACAGTAGACATGGAAAAGAGTTTATTTCTCACCTCTAGCTACATTTGCAGTTGAAGACCATTTCTGCATTTCCTCTCAATTTTTCTTTTCTCTACATTGGATTATCTTAATTTCTTTAATTTTTTTTTCTCCTACATCATGTCTTTATACCTGATCAATTCAGTCTCATTGTCTTCTAAGGATGCGTTACAAGTGCTTCCTATCTTTCCAAATTACTGTGCTTTCTATGCACAAGCACCAGGATTTTGACTCAAGTTCAGCTATGATTTTCGTTCATCTGTGAGCTGATATTACTCAGATCCTATTCTGCAACACCTCAGCCAGGCCAGAAATTAATTTTAGGGTGTGTGTGTGTGTGCAGTTCTGTATTTCCAAGAATTTTACCTTCCACTTCTCTTTCCTGTACAGTATTGTACTTTTACTCCACTTGCCTTCACTTGTTTTTAATTCTAGTCCTCTTCTCCGCCATGTTTGAAGATACTCACCTTGGTGTTCTCTTGGTGCTGCAATAAGTATTCTTTCTATTCTTTCATCCAAACTGTCTAGGAAATGATGAATGGTATCCAACTGTTTTGGTTTTGAAAGGAGTAGAGTTTATTTTCTCCGTAGTAGCTCGTATGGGGCTGTGTTTTGGATTTGTGCTGAAAACACTGTTGATAACACAGGGATTTGGATTTTTTTTGTTGTTGTTGTTCTTTCTGAGCAGTGCTTAGACAGAGCCAAGCACTCTTCTGCTCCTCACACCACCCCACCAGTGAAAAGACTGGAGGTGCACAAGGAGTTGGGAGGGGACACAGCCGGGACAGCTGACCCCAGCTGACCAAAGGGATATTCCATAACACATGATGTCATGCTCAGTAATAAACAAGGGAGACAGCTGCCCAGGGAGCTGCGGTTTTGGGACCAGCTGGAAATGGTTCAGTTGGTGGTGAACAATTGTTTTCATTTGCATCGCTTGTCTTTTTTGGGGTTTTCTTTCTTTCTTTATTTTTGTTATTTTCCTTTTCAATACAATGTGTTGCTGTTATTATTGGTATTACTATTATTGTATTTCAATTGTTAAACTTTTCTTATCTTGGCCTATGAGATTTCTCACTTTTGCCCTTCCAATTCCCTCCCTCCATCCCTCCTAGGAGTAGGGAGCAAATTGCCTACTTTGTCGCCAGCTGGGGTTAATCCATGACAGAGACATCAGAGAGAATCCTAAATAGCCAACTGCATTGAGCCCTGGTAGCTATCTCACTTCGATGCTTTGATGATAACTATGCAATTCCACACTCTAGAGGTTCACCTAGATAATGTTTCTCAAACTTTTTTGTAAGTCATTCATGTAAGACAGTGTCAAAGCTTTGCTAAAGTCAAAGTATATGACATTTCCTGTTTCTCCCTCATGCACAAAGCCAGTTACCTTGTCACAGTAGGAATTAGATCAGTTTGACGTGATATGTTTTTGATGAATGTAAATTGGCTGTTGCTCTTCCCTTATTATCCTCTAGGTGCTTACGAACTTTTGAGTTATTTATTGCAGTGTTTTTGTGGGAATGTGACTACAGCTAAATTTGTACATCTGTTACAGATCCCTGAATCTTTTAAAGATCAGCATTGTATTTTTTCAAGAAGAAATTCCCAAGTACCTGGAAAAAAAAAAAAAATCTGGAATTTTCCTTTTCTAAAACTTAACCAGGTGTTTTATGAAAAAGTTTACAAAACCCCAAAAATCAGTTTTATAGGTGTTAAGAATTTGTGCAAGGCCTGTCTCTGCATTCAGTTATCGAGTGAGATGATAGATACTTATGCAGGCTTGTGGTTCAGACACCATTATCCCTACAGAATAGTAATTCTTTTACAATAGCCCTATCTACCAGAGCTCTCCAAAGCAGCACAACTGCATCAGGATTAGAATTGCAATTTTGCTTCTTCAAGTCCTTATGACAGAGGGAAAAAAAATAAATCTCTGCTGTTAGGAACATTATTGAAATGACAGAGGTGATCTGTTCCAACTCAGGAAGGAGAAGTTAATGATACATAAAAAATGGCATCTTTCTACCTCTGCCCCTCACCTTCTGCAGCATTTAGAATGCTTTGAGGGCCATCAGGTGGAAATAGACAGCTGAAAGGGTTTCTGATTCCAAAGTTGTAAAGTCCTGTCCTCAGATCTCTTTCAGAAGTTTGTTCTGAAGAAGTTTGTACCTACAAGGAAATAAAGAAGTAAGAAAGCAAAGGGGAGTTGAAATACAGGAACCCTCTTAAGAAAACCTGCAACTTGTCTGATTTAGGCATAGGCAAAAAATCAGAGTTTTGACAACACATGGACTTGCAGAAAATGAGACCAAAATGCTTTGTTTCTTACTATTCACTGCAAATGAAACATGTTAAAAATGACCAGTTGTCTCTTCTGCAGCTGCACCATAAGATGATTAGTTTAAATAACCCTAGGACACATATTATCTATTTTATTTTGTATTTGTTCATCCATGAAAGTTTCATCCCCTTCTTATTCACTTTCAGTTGTACTCTCCCTGCCCTTGCCCAGTCTGAAGATGAGTATGGAATACTTTGTTCCTTCAGTAGTTTGCTAAATTACAGATAGGGAGCTGTGTAGGTGTTAGTGTTTCTTGGAAACAGGGTCCTGCTTTATTTATAGCTCTGCTTTTTAGCCTTCTGTGTTGGCATGCTGTAGTACTCTACCAGAATGCATACTGAATATGCAAGTTTATCAGCAGCCTCACTAGCAACTGAAATCTTAATTTATGACTAAAATAGGGGACATACGTGTAGCAATTCCACCAGAGATTTGGCATGGGTAATAATTTGATGAGTAGCTGATAGGATTTGATACCCTATTTTGACATCGAATTTTGATATATGTCTATCTTGCCTTATCATTTGATAGGAGAACCTGTGTGACTTGGTTCTGCTTGGTGCTTCTGACTTTAACAGTTAATGTATTTTCTAATGGCAAAGACACAGCCAGCTTAAGGTACTAAGAAATTTTAAAACAATCATTCCCCAAGTCTTCTCTAATAGGCCTCCTTAGTCTGAAGGAGTCTACAGGCAACACCGGATTTATTTTTTAAATAAGAAACTACCCCATGCAAAACCAAACAAAACAACAAACAACAAAACCCACCAAATAATAACTCAGCCCAAATTCCCTCAGTCAGTAGGATTTAGATTCTGGTAAACATATACACAATTAAGTGCCCGCATATACGTGCCTACTTCTGTGCTGGATGTGAAGTTGCCTTTATAGCCAGTGGAGAGCTTGCCAGGGGAGTCAGTCCTGCTGAATCATTCTTCTCCACAAATCTCCATCATGAACTAGCTACTCATCTAAATTGTGTCCTAAACAATCACAGAATCACTAGGTTGGAAAAGACCTTTAAGATCAAGTCCAACCATTCCTGTCCTATGCTAAACCACATCTCTAAATGCTAAACCATATCTCTAAACAACAAGAAGATTGAAGTGTCTATCTGCACTGATAAAAACAAGCAAACAAACACTTGGAAATCTATCCCACATACAGACATATACATCAGGAGGCCTAAATTGAGCTTAACTAAGATTCAGATCAAAACCTGAGTCTCCTGGACAACTGCAGTTGAGAACTTGCACAGATCAAACAGGCAGGAACTAAGTTCTTACCTTAAACTCTACTGTTGTAGATCATGAATTCTTTTTACTGTTGTTTATGGTTTTCTATTCCTTTATTATTTTTTTTTTTATATGGTTTGCACCTCCATCCTACTCCAGGGATTTCATGACCCTAGGGTAATTCAGGCTGTCTCTGAGATTAAAACCACTTTCTCTTGATAGGATCTTTCCTAGCCTGAACTTACAGAAACTTGTTCAGTGTTTCAGCACCTTGACTGCCTAGCCACAAGAGGTGCATTTTAATACACAACCTTCTACCTCGAGTCCATCAGTTCCTCTGCTACAGGTTTTCACTGGGTGCCAGTATCTATTCCTCTGTGAAGCTGTTTCCTTCTCCTGAAGGATACAAAACACCTATTTGCACATAGCAGCTACTTAAATGATGCCTCAGTATATTTTGCTAGTGAAATAAAATCTGCAGTGTCACAATGCAATATTATCAAGGAGTTGAAGGAAAAATGTTTAGAAGCTGTTAGCACCATTTGACAGAAGACAGGGGTTCCCCCTCTTTGGGGACAGTGTTGTAAGTGTCCTCCAAGCACTCCACACAAACTGTTTAAGGAGGTCAGAACATTTTGATGTTGTTTGTAATAAACCCTGCTTCTTCAACCAAGGTGAGCATCCCATTGCAGCAGGCATAGCAGTAACTCATCACATAAAAGCAGCTTTCTTTATATCAAAGGTACTATGAATAGATAGAGACAAAGGATGGTGGAAGTGAAGCACTGTGGTTCTGAACTGACAGGTGGAAATTGATTCACAAATAAAATGTTGCAAGGCTCAGTAAACCGAGGAACAAATAGTGAATTATGGGTTTAGGGTAGAATCACAAGATAAGTGGTAAAGACGGTCTTGTATAGGGATCATCTGAAATCCAATGTAGAGTATTGATTTTTTTTTTTTTATTAATTATATATATATGTGACTTATGTTATGGTTACTGGTGCTATTTCTGCCCACTGCTATGATAGTATTTTCTTCTTTAAGCCATTTCAGATACAATATGACTGTTACCTCCCAATTCCTGGAAAATGACTGGGTTTAGATGAAGCTGTTTCAGATGAGCTAGGTTCAGAGATGGCATTCTCATGTCTTCTGTTCTTAAAGGAAGATCACAAAATCAGTAAGA
Organism: Hypotaenidia okinawae; assembly: GCA_027925045.1. NCBI lineage: Eukaryota > Metazoa > Chordata > Aves > Gruiformes > Rallidae > Hypotaenidia > Hypotaenidia okinawae. The sequence continues at coordinate 6,158,231 of BSDF01000005.1, read as the reverse complement.
TACTCAATAATATGGTCAGTAAGATAGGTCACTGTAGAAAAGTGAGCATGGTTTTAAACTTAAATCTGGGAGAGTTCTTTCTTTATGAGCTGTGTTTTGAAACCTTTAATTTTTCAAAAGACAAACTTACTTGCCTGAAGCTAGAAAACTGTATCAGCAGTTATTTGGTTCTTTTTGAGAGAGTCAAAAAATTTTAATGAACTTTGCAAGTGTTCAGGAATTATTATGATAGCTTCTCTACAGCTTTAGACTTGGTAGCATTTAGTACCTGTAGTGAAGTTATGCTTATGGAATGATACAGATTTCCTAATATTTTTTCTTTTAACAGCTGGAAGAAGATCTGCCGGTAATATAATCACAAGTTAATCCTTTCATCTTTTAGTACCTTATAGTTCATTTTCTACAAAACTCTGCTTACGGAGTACTCCAAGCACCTTGAACCCCTGGAGGGAGAGACTTTCTGTATTACTGTGTCACTGCTTATTAGAAACCAGATGCAAATTTTTCCTTATTGCCTCTGCAATGCTATTTTCATTCCCACTGTGGGATAAGAACTACACTTGTAGACAGTATCTACTCTTAATCTATGTAGGAGGGACACCAGATGGATATGACAAATAAATGGAAGAAGCACAAGGTACCAGTAGCATGATTATGATTCGTGTAGTAAGTGGCAGTCACAGCACACCCACTGTCTAGCTATTGTCGGGCGTTTTGTAGTCATTATGACACAGCAGGTAAACATTAATGGGAAAAGATTGCATACTGTGAGGTAGAGCATTAGCCTGTGTAAATCATCAGAGCTCAGCTGAAGTCAATGGAGCTGCAAGGTTTTGGACCAGCTAAGGATATGGCCTTAAACCCTTCCTTTTCAAAAGAAAAATAAAGATCTCAAATTGCTTCTGCCATATGCTTCAGACTGTTCTCTCTTTCTGTAGCTAGCTCTTCAGATACAGTACATATATATCCATACTTAGTGTGTGGTTGTTATTATTTTGGAGGAGGGTGTGCAATACACATTATGTGGGCAGGGGAAGGTCTGTATCTGCGTATGTCAGAAATTCCTCTAATTACACCCACTGTCAATATCAGCTCTTGGAATTCCCCTTTCATACAATATACTTTTGTCCTCCTTCATCAGTGAAGCTTTGTCTGACATCCTCTAACAAGGTTGGTAGAATGGTTACGCGACTCAATTATTAACTCAAATGCAACTCGCATACTGCAGCAAATAGAATTTCTTCTGACAGGCTGCTTGTCATATTATGGTCTTATTTGATTAACTCACCCCTTTGGAGGTGTTCATGATCTCATTATATCTTTAATGATAAAATTCCCTTCTGCTATGTGCTATTTTATATTACGTTAAAAGGGATTCATTCTTTTTCCGCTTGTCACTTGCATAATTGGATAAATATTTAACAGGGGTAAGTTGATTAAATTTCTTCTAAAAATATACTTACTACCAAAATATAATCTGAACACCTTAAAAGTTGGTCTGTTGGCCATCAGTGGAGCAGGTGGTAAATCCAATGATACCTTCCATCTTGAAGGTCGCATGAAGTCTTTCTTTTCAGCTCTACAGACCCTCAAAATTCATAACAACAAATTATTTTACTTCATTAGAAAATAATGGTTTTAGCAGATTACACTGCAAAGAGTTTATGTTGGAAGATGGGAGTCATGACTGAGGTAATATGTCACTAAATTAATGGAACGTGGGAGGTAGTGTTTCTTCAGGTTAAAACAGGAGATAATTTGGGGCAACATTCTGAGTTTTTGCTGCTGAATGAGAAGGGCCAGGAACATATTCTTAGTCACTCTTTCAAAAGGATTTAATTTGTATCAGTAAATAAAAACTGTATATATTCCTCAGATCCACAGGCCTAGTTCTTCCATGGTGAAATTTAAATGTCCAAATATTTTGTTTTGTACATATCCATGGAACACAGGTCTTTCTATTTTGTCAAAACTGGTTTCACAATTCGCATTCAATGTAATTTACTGTCTCATATTATTGCAGTCAAACACAAGTACAAACAGGCAGTTAATGATTGAAAACATGGGCAAAATCATGGCTGTATGGGATTCATGGGGATTTCAAAAGCAGACTTTCTATTTTAATTATTACTTCCAATTGCTTATCTATAAAATAATTCAAAAATTTGGGGGGGTTGTGTGGTAAGATTATCACATAGGGAGTGGACTGCAGGGGCAGGTTCTGCAAGAAGCAGTGAGAAGCTTCCCCCAAGCACTACAGAGCAAACACCAGCCAGCTCAAGGCTGGACCCACCACTGACCAAGGCCAAGCAGATCAGAGATGGTCACAGCACCTCTGGGAATCATATTTAGGAGAAAAAAACCCTGCAAGCAGCTGCTTTTTTCCACCAGAGAAGGGAGTGAGAAGATGTAAGAAACTCTGTAGGCACCACGATTGGTGAAGAAGGGGGTAAAGGAGGTGCTGCAGGTGCCAGAGAGTAAGATTCCTCTGTAGCCTGTGGAGAAGACCATGATGGAGTTGGTGTCCCCACACAGCCCATGGATGATGATGGGGAGCAGAGACCCCACCTGCAGTCCATGGAGGATCCCACGCTGGAGCTGGTGGGGACACATAAATGACGCTGTGATCCAGTCAGAAGCCCACACTGAAGCAAGCTCCTGGCAGGACCTGCATCCCATGGAGACACAGGCCCATGCTGGAGCAAGTTTGCTGGGGGGACTTGTGACCCTCTGTGGGACCTATGCTGAAGCAGTCTGGTCCTGAAGATCTGCACCCCATGGAAGAGACACACACGGGGGCAGTTCATGAAGAACTTAAGCCCCCATGGGAAGGACACATATTGGAGAAGATCATGAAGGACTGTCTCCTGTGGTGGGACCCCACGCTGGAGCAGCAGCAGAGTGTGAGAAGTCCTCCCTGAGGAGGAAGGAGCAGCAGAGACGAAGTGCAGAGAATGACCAAAACCCCCATCCCCCTGAGCTGCTCATGGGGGAGAGGGTGGAGAGAATTTGGGAATACAGTTGAGTCTGGGAGGGCAGTGATAGATCACCTTTAGTGAGCACCTGTCCTCCAGCCTGGATAAACCCAGAACAATATTTAACACCTGTAGATAAAATGTTTCTTTCCTTTACTTTTTGTTCTTAACATAAAATTCAGCTGAAAATGAGCATATAATTATTAAACAATTCTTTTTGACAGGATTCCATTATGCAAAATATCCATTAAAATGATCGCTGACATTTTGTATTTTGACAAAATAAGGTTAAGTATACATTTATCAAAATTGAAACCTCTAATTTGATTATCTCTACTTTTATTTGATTGCCCATTGTCCTGGAAGTTGACATGAAATTCCAGTCATAAGATTTTAACATCTGTGAATCTATGAGACCCTAGGTTGCTAGATAATAAGATAATCAGGGTTTTAATAGCTCTTCTGGTTCAGTACTCTACCCCAGTAATATATTAGCTCAGGCTATGTCTTTCAGATAGAATTTTGTATAGTATATTGTTAAAAATCTTCCCATGCTGGAGATTTCACAGCTTTCCCACATAAACTGCACCAAAGTTTCCCTGTCCTTGCTATGATATTTGGTCTGATTTTTTCTTTTTTTTTTTTTTTTTTAATGTGTGTACATATGCTCAAATATTTTTATGTGTTATTTAAAGTATTTTCAAATTCAATTTATTTTATAAAGTTGGGAAGTAGAAATAGATAGGATTTGGGAAAAAAAAAAAAAGAAAAAAAGAAGAAAAGATGAGAAAACCTGAAAGATATTTTAATTTATTCAAGGAAGTGTAAAATTTTCCAAGTCTCATATGATTAAATTATTTATGGCTTTTAACTATTTAAAGGCACCAAGCCTCTTCACATTGTTCAGGTTTTCCAAATGAGTCTCTGGAGGCACATGTTTTTCTCCATTACCATTGAACAGAGTTAAGACTGAAGATGACTCTTGACCACCACATTATATGCCTAAAGTTGCACAAACACACCACCCCTTTATGATCTTCAGTGTAACAGCTTATTCATCTAAAGGCACAGTTTTCAGTCTACATTCTGCTGGACTCAGGGTTTTCGTTTGTCAAGGAATATTTCCAGGTACTGGAGTTTGAACTTTTTAGCTGTGTATTTGTAGAAGTTATCCCTTGCGTCAAGTCCCTGATTAGCCTGGAAGTTTTCATGGGCAAGAAATTGGTCTCAGTTAGCACTTTGTAGTCATCCATCCAATTGTGGGCTGTAACAAGTGTTACTTTTGTGAATGTGGGATGATCCTTGCCTGTTGGCCTTGCTGTCAAAAACCAGTACCAGAAGCATTTAATTTACCAGGAGAGACATAGCCTACAGCCCATTTCCTAATTATAAATGTTCCAGGAAGCACAACAGAGAGAGGTCTAATTGAGAAAAATAAATTAAACTTCTGCGGGGATCTGCGCACTAGTCTTAAATCTTTTAGAGGGTTGGTCATTTGGAAAAAAAGCAAACACAAAAAACAACAACAAAAACCCCATATCCAGGCTTGCACTTGGTCTTGTTGAACTTCATGAGGTTCACAAAGCTCACCTCTCCAGCTGGTCAAGGTTGCTCTGGATGACATCCCTTTCCTCCTCTGTGTTGACCGCACCACACAGCTTGATGCTGTGATCAAACTTGCTGAGGGATGCACTCAGTCCTACTATCCATATCTATGAAAAAGATGTTAAACATCACTGGTACCAGTACTGACACCTGAGGAACACTCCTCTTTAGTGGTTTCTACTTGGACATTGAGCAATTGACCACTAGTCTTTGAGTGCAACCGTCCAAACAATTCCTTGTCCAATGAGTTGTCCATCCACAGAACACATTTCTCTACAACTCAGAGGCAAGGATGTCATGCAAGTACAGTGTCAAATGCTTTGTCATTTTTAATGAATATCCCAATTAATTATTCTTCTCTTTTCATCATTCCACCAGGCAGATTAAAACCCTTTCCATATGATTCAGATGGGCAACCATGGAACAGCGTTCTGGGCAACAAACACTGAATAATTTTACTGGGAATCTGCCAAAGGCTGAAAATTATGGAATGAAAAATGAATGATGAATAAATGAATAAACAAATCTGTTTGCAGGAATTAGGGTTGATTGCTAAATGATTTGCTGCCTCACAAATGGGGCTAAGTTAATTGTAAGATTTGATCTGTAATAGAGTGATTTGGCCTTTACAGCACCTGACTGAATGCATGTTGAATTTAGTTAAAAGATTCTCAGCTATTTCAGTGGACTTTGAATTGGACTCATGCAGTATTATTCATTGTCATATTGTTCTATGCCCTTGGAAAGAAAGTTGTTGCTATTTTCACTGCACAAGTAGGGAAATTGCACTACTAACAGAGAATGACCCTGGTCATAGTAAAGGTCAGTGGTACAGCACACTGATACAAGACACAGATGGGAAATGAGAAGACAACAGTCATGCCCATAAGGTTTTATTGCTATATATATACAGAAGTAATAATAATCCATAATAATCTGGGATTGATTCATTTGCTATTGGGTTTGAACTGCAGGGTTCTGAGGACAGAAAGGAAAGTTTGGATTACCTACAGTATCACATCAAAGTTATTATTTTTTCTTCTAGAACACTTTTTCCTCCCCACAAATTAATTTTTGATCTGCAGTATGAGAAAAAAAAAGTCATTTGCCACCTGAAGTCCTGGGTAATCCTTTCACAGACCCTCATTCGAAACCAGTAGGTGACAGTTCTACTATTTCACCCAAATTCATCTGTCCTTTTAACCTGCGGGGGCCAAATAGGAAGTAAAATAGCTTTTGCTCTTAACAGATCAAACCAAAGAAAAACAGTGGTGAGAAATGTATTGTGTGCTGTGTTCACTCACTCATTTGAGGGAGGGAGATTTATTTGCTGCAGGAGTCAATAAAATTGCAGCACAATCTGACTTTTCATTCTGAGTCCTGAAGTTACTCTCTGAACTTTGGCAGGAACTTGCTGCAAACAAGTTAGATTCCAAAGTGTTTGCAAGTTTAAACTATGGCTAAGCCAATGCAGACGTGAAGGGACTACAGGGCATAAACCATCTCACCACTGCATGAGAAAAATCCGTCTCATTCTGCCACTAGCATAGATAGTACACAGTCCTAGACAGCTGGTGTATCCTCCTATGAGCATGCTGGTGAAGTTGATGGGGAGGGTGTGGGAATCTGTCTCAACCTCTAATATTCCACTGTTGAAACCCAAAAGTCTACCCAGGACTGGCCCTAAAGCCAGATACATATTTTGATTTGTTTTTAATAACATTGATATTAAGGTCAGAATGGTAATAAAGATATGGTCTTGGAAATCACCAAAATCAAGACAGAATCAGTTCCTTATCAGTATCATTTTCATAATGGTTGTGATGGACACTGTCATCAACTCACCTAACATAATTAAGCTAGAAACAAATGGGTTAAGTTAGGAGTTATCATATATTGTAAATGAAAAACAACAAACATGGTATCCATACATAAAGAATGGAAAGAAACTTACCCACTAGACTACCATATCATCCAAATGATGGAAATACAGAAGAAATGGTGTAAAAATAAATGATTTCTATAGAGAAACTATTTCTTTCTCAAGCAAAGTGGATGTTTCCTCTTAAAAAAACCCCAAATAATTTGTCAATCCAGAAGAGCAAAATATTGGTAAAATATTTAGTTAGATTAGATATTAGATATTTGCTGTTAAAGAGTGTAAAGGGGGATTCCTTCAAGAGTTTTAAAGAGTTAACAAACTGTATTAAAATAAGTGATAAGAAGCTAAAACCAGCTTATTGGCAGAGGTTGGGTTCATACATTGTTTTTTCAAGCAGTAATCTTGGCACAAAGCATTAAGAGATTGCTTGTGAAAATTGCGGATGTCACGAAGGAAGGACACTTCACCAGCAAGAGTGATAAAAATAAGTATCATATAGGAAGGAATGGATAAAGTAGTGGACAAGGGTAAAGATACTTAAATTTATCAGTACGTGGAAGCTTATAAAATGGGAGATTAACATCAAGAATTTAATGTATAAGATTCTTGGTCATCACTTAGTAACATCTTAAGGGAAGAAAGACCAGAAGATACTTGTTAATAATCTGAGAGTGTTCAACAGCATGCAGCCATGGGAGAAGCAGCTGTGATTTCTTGATGAGGTATTTTCAGTAGAGGTAAGGTTTCATTAATTTCTCCTCACAAAAGTGTGATGAGAACTCACCCGAAATTGTGTATATAGTTTTGGCATGCAGGTTTAGAAAAGAAGTAATAAAACTGGAACAGGTGCAGCAGGGAACCTTCAGAGAAAGAAGACTGAACAATTCATAAATGAGGAGGCTGATACTATGCTTACACTGTATTCACAGGCAGGTCTGAGGACATGTTATGCCTAGCTCCAAACCAAAGATAAGCTCTATGCTCACAGATAATGAGGCAGCAGCTCATGTACATGCTGCAGTGAATCACAGAGTTTTAACAGAGTTTTGATGCCTCAGTAATATAATTCAACAGCTTGGAACATCAGCAGAGAGACCTACCATCTCCCTAAAATGCAGGCAAGGGGATGCTTGGACTATAAAATCCTATGAGAAGAGATTGCATTACTTAGCTGAAGCCAAGAGGAGGCAAAATTACCCAAACTATTTAGGATGTTGTGGATAAGAAATACAGAGCCTGCTATTTAAGCCAAAAACAATTCTGGCACAGAGCCAAGTGTGTGCAATGGATATGTGAAAGGGCTGTTTGACATTCCTGTCCTCATTTTAGGACTGATTTTTTTCTCTATAGTATGGATACCTATTGCAAGATATAAGAAATTACTAGGAAATCACCTTAGTAGTAGATGTGTATTGGAAAATGTTAGATTTCTGTTATTTCTGTCACTTGGGCACATTTGGATGCTTCTGGCTGCTCTGGGAAGTCTCATTGCCTTTGCTGAACTGTTTTCCCTAACCTGTCTGTCAGCTCTGCTGACACTCTTGCTGGTGAAAGTGCTTTTCATGGCCATGCTGGCTTAGGATAATGGGAGATGAGTGGAAATGAGGGGACTTAATAAAGTGCGGTTGGCGAGTCCCAAGTGAAACATTCAAGGCATGACTTAGCTGCTTAATCACAGACATCAAGCAGCTTCCTGTCCTGAAGGGCACAGCTGTCCTACAGGGTCTGTCATCTCTGTATGTCCTGTGTGGATGTCTTGCACAGCCAAGACCATCTCAGTGCCAGAGACCTGTGGAGATAACTGAGCCAGTTAACTCTTCAATGTCGCTGCTAGCCAACCAGAGCATCCTTACACCTCTGCTTATCTTCAACTGGGATTCATTGCTTATAGTTGTTCTGGAAGAAGAATCAGCATCTCACATGAAGAATAGTACAGAAGAGACTTCTTGAAAAATCAGGGTTTGATCTAAGAGATACTCCTGAGAAGGGGTGATGAGGAGGAAGAGACTCCCATCCCTGGACTTAGTAATAGTACTCTATATTTTTGTACTCTAATCTCTGTAATTTTTGGGGTTGGACTCAATGATCTCCAGAGGTCCCTTCCAATCCCTATCATTCTGTGAAAATAAGTCTTCAAACATCTTTAGCCTAAGGTTAAAAATCACAGCAATCTAAATGCTCTGAAAATACAACCTCCTACTAGGTGTTTCAATTCATACCACAGTCACTTCCTTCCCCTTAAGCTTTTAGGAAATACTCGTGTGTTAGTTAATGTATCTTATAGACTCTTCAAAAATTGATTATTTAGATTTTAGAATCAAAAAGAAAAAAAGGTAAGAAAGGCCCGTTCTCTGTGTATATTGGTGCAGCTTTTTCAGGCAATGGAACTATATCAGCTTAGACCTGGCAGACATTCCTATCTTTCCAAGACTCTACAATGTAATTATAAGCAAGACAAATAGAAAAAAATATCAAATGATGGAAAGAACAGCAGATGAGCATAAAAATTATTCAGTGGTGCAGCTGCTTAGATTTGTTATCTTCACGCCTTAGAGATTCCATTAGGTTTCCAACACAGACTGCCTGGCTGCTTTTTTCATAGTCTACTAGTGCACTAAATATCCACAGACATAAAATGTACAAAAAAAAAAAAAGAAAAAAGTCTTTTAAGCCAGAGGGAATAGAACTGTAAATGTGTAAAACTCTGTGTCTGTGTATATATGTCACAACAGTTAAAAAGGAAAGTATAGTTCCTTGATTGCCTATACAAGCTCCATTTACTAAACAGCCAAAGTACCAGACATACATTTTTCAGGGAGCATTACATTGGCCAAAGGTCGCAAAAACAATTTCAGAGGCAGCCTGCCCACATTAGTTTCTTGAGATCTTGATTACAAATTTATAAGAGACATACCCTAGACATTGAGAGATGGTCTCAAAGATTACTGTCCTTCCTGCCATCTGCACACTCCACTGGGAACATTAGAAGCCCTGTCCATCAACCAAAATAAACAGCTCTTCTCATGAACAGGCCCAAAGAATGCCCTATAAATCATACCTGTCAAAAATGCTAGTAGCATTGCAGAAGACAGAAATCAATCCAAAACTCATTAGTTTCCCTGACAAGTGCTTAATCTTATATTGTTTAATGCCGACCTGAACAACTCAGATAGAATAGAACCACGCAAAGCAGCGGCTGGATTTTCTATTATAGAAACTTTTGGAGTGATTATAGGTTAATCTTTCTCTCAAATCTTCTTCCTTTTCATTCTCCTTTTCTCTATACCACCTGCCAAAAGATATTGACTCCAACAGAGTTTTCTTACTTCCGAAGGAATAGATACATCATGATTGCCTCATTCAATAGCTTACAAGACTGTATATCTACATTTTGCAAATGTCTTCTGCTAAGCCGGATAAACAAGTATGGTTTGGGTTATATACAGTATTGGTTGAAGACGTTGCCAAGCATAATGGATGTGCTACGAACTTTTTATGAGATTTACACTCAAACTTTTAATCTGCCAGTATGGAAAAAAAGCATGAAGTAATTCCTAAGTGATGTGTGATAACAATAAAACACAAATAGAGAAAGTAAATCTAAGTCAAGGTGTTCTTTATCTACATATTTGGAGAACAAGACATATTACAGTTGAACGGGGAACTCTGATTTTGTGACTTCCTTAAAATATTGGAGGAATGAGAAGTTTGATTTCTGTGGCTTTATTCAAGTCATTTAAGTACAACTAGGGACTATTCTTCTGCACTCAGCCCTGTCGGTGTGGTGTAGCTTGTATTCATGCTGTTAGACTCGCAGATCCTCCAAGAAAAGATGTATGTCTCGTACCAACTCTTTTAAGTAGAGTTTAAGAAATCCTTGAATAGCACTGATTAAAAACATGCCCAGGAAGATTCCAACAGTTTTAACAAATTTCTAGTTTGTTGACTTCCACTTTAGAGGTCAATTTACTAGTATGTAATTAGTCCTAATCTTTCTGTTTAGTTTACCAGCATATGAATCATAGAATCATAGAATGGTCTGAGTTTAAAGGAACCCCAAGGATCATAGAGTTCCAACCCCACTGCCACAGGCAGGGACACCAACCTCCAGGCCTGGAGCTACACAAGGTTGCCCAGGGTCCCATCCAACCTGGCCTTGAACACCTCCAGGGATGGGGCATCCACGACCTCCCTGGGCACAGCCTGTTTCAGCCCCTCACCACTCTCTCTGTAAAGAACTTCCCCCTAATATCTAATTTAAACCTTTCTTCCTTTAGCTTTATTCCATTCCCCCTTGTCCTGCCATTTTCTACCCTTTTAAAAAGCTGATTCCCCTCCTGTTACTCTGCTCCCTTCAGGGACTGGAAGGCTGCAATGAGGTCCCCCCACAGCCTTCTCTTCTCCAGGCTGAACAAGCCCAGCTCCCTCAGCCTCTCTTTGCAGGGGAGCTGCTCCAGCCCTCTGATCACCTTCATGGCCTCCTCTGAACCCTCTCCAAAAGTTCCACATCTTTCTTGTATTGGGGGCCTCAGATCTGGACACAGGACTCCAGCTGGGGCCTCACAAGGGCAGAGCAGAGAGGGACAATCCCCTCCCTGTCCCTGCTGCCACCCCTCTTCTGATGGAGCCCAGGATACCTTTGGCCTTCCAAGCTGCAAGAGCCACTGCTGGCTCATATTAAGTTTCTCATCCACCATAACACTGAGTATCTAAGATGGCAAAAAAGAAAATTACTCATCCCAATATAGGAATACAGTGAATTTTAGGAAGAAAAAACATTATTGTGAAATAGTCTCAAAGTGGCACTAAAAACATACACATGATGTACAAGTAGTGGTTTTATTTCTCAGTTTGTACAAAAGATAAACCCAAACTTCGTAAACCTATCAACTCTGGAGCATGTATTATGTTTTTATGAGCTTAAATTTGAAAAGGGGTGACTGTTTGATGTCCTGTTTAGCAGTCTGATACCAGGTGGCCATTTGCATCTGTGGAAATCATGGAAGAAGCAGAAATTCAAACCTGAAACAATGAATGCGGACAGGCAGCCACTAGCAAAGCTAACAGCACAGCACAGGAACTTCCTATACAAACCCACTGAAGATCCAACTTGCAAGGAACGTGCCCCAGTCAGGCAAGAAGACAGAAAACTTGCCTGGCTTGGTGTAAGCACTCTGGATTTTGAATGTCAGAGCGTAACATTGTGAGAGGAAGGACTAACCCAGCCTTTTTACTTTGTGCTTCGAAGTGCATGCAGTTATAACCGCAAACTGGAGTTGCAGAAGTGCTGACAATAGCTTTTCCTTCCCTTTTTTTCCCACTAAAATGTCAATTCAATTTTTAAGGACCTGTTGTCAGTCTCATGACAACTTGCTAGCATCACTGCACAAGGTACCTTGGATTTTGCTGGAGTCAGGTCTTAGACCCAAATCGGGAACTGTAGATCTTGAAAAATTCCTCCTGCTCTTTCAGTCTAACTGGTCCAAGATGTGTGCAAAGAAACTGGCTTTTATGAAAATTTAGTATCCAGGACTTAGTTTTAGGATGGCAGAAAGATCAGCAAGAATTTTTCTGGAAGATAACATGATTCGAGAAGGAGAGTGTGTGAATATGGATTTGGATTGGGGGTTTGGAGGCGTGGGGGGAGTGGGGAAAGGGTCTCAATAAACTCAGGTGTCATTGAGTGGATAACAGCTGAAAGAAGATGAAGATTGGTGCTAGGTCTGGGCAAGAACAGGGTGAGAAAGCATATTAAATTGTGGCTTCACAGGGATTGCATCAAACAGGTAAGGATGTCCATCAGAGTCTCACAGCAGATGCTCAGGAATAACTTACATCCAGTGCTAGTTTAGGAACAAGAGGTTCTGTAACTATTTCCCTTGCCTGCTTTCTACAGAGGTAAAGAAGGACAAGCAGAACAATGCAATGGGGTTATAAAATGCTGTAACAATGGAGTTACAGGGAAGGAAATAATGGGTAGTTTCAGGATAGGCCCAGAAGAACATGAAAACTCTGTTTGAAGCTCTGCAGCTTCTGCATCAGTGGGTGATTTTTAGTCCACTATGATTCCCCTTTTCATACACCTTATTTAGGGGGGTGAGGGAAATGGCACTTCCAATTTAATAGTGTCTATAATAATCCTCACAGATTTTACAGGTCTTGTCCTCTCGCTCCTTTGCTCCTATCTCTTTCTAGGTCATCTTCTCCTCCATATTCTTCAGATTTCATTTAGGAGCTGCTTTCCCCAGGGGATCTGACCAATAGTGCCCCTAATTTCCAAGTTATTATTTCCCCAGGCTCCTGTGCACCACCAGCTCACTACTCCCATCAGTCAGTATAGCAATCAGCCTCCCCCACCCAGCACTGTTTTTTCTGATCAGCTTCATCCCCTTCTCCTTCCCTTTGTACTGGAGTCTCACCTGCACAATCATTATCACAGAATCACAGAATCACAAGGTTGGAAAAGACCTTTAAGATCATCAAGTCCAACCATTCCTGTCCTATGTTAAACCATATCCCTGAAGTACACTATCTACCCCTTTTTTAAATACATCCAGGGATGGTGACTCAACCCCGTCCCTGGGCAGCCTGTTCCAGGCCCTGACAACTATTTCAGTGAAATTTTTTTTCCTAACATCTAATCTGACCCTGCCCTGGTGCAGCTTTGTGTCATTTCCTCTTGTTCTATCACCTGTCTGAAGAGACCATCACCCACCTCTCTACAATCTCCTGTCAGGTCACTGTAGGTGATGATAAGGTCTCCCCTCAGCCTCCTCTTCTCCAGGCTGAACACCCCCAGCTCCCTCAGCTGCTCCTCAGAGGATTTGCCCTCCAGCCCCTTCCCCAGCCTGGTTGCCCTTCTCTGGACTCGCTCCAGGACCTCAATGTCTTTCTTGTAGTGAGGGGCTCAAAACTGAACCCAGCACTCGAGGTGCAGCCTCACCAATGCTGAGTCCAGCAGCACAATCCCCTCCCCCGACCTGCTGGCCACACTATTTCTGATACAAGTCAGGATGCCATTGGCCTTCCTGGCCATCTGGACAAATGGTGACAGTTCCCCCTTCTCCACCTCTCACAAAATAGAAAAATTGCTAAACTGCTACAAATGTCTGTGTCTTCAGGCTTTTAGCTTACAGTTGTGTTTGAGTTTAGTGCCTTGCCATTCAAGGTAAGAGTTTGTATGGGGTCCCTCTCCTCATTTGCACTCTTCCCAAGATCCCTTGCAGCCTACTCTTTCTTCCCTGGATGCAACCATTACAACTTGTAGTGGGAAGGTCTTCCTTGTATTTGGGATATTACAAATGCAAAGGAGTAGGGAGAACAAAGATAGAGAAACGCAAAGATGTTTTGTGGTTGTCATCTTAGGGGGGCTTCAAAATGACCCAATGCTTCTTTTTTTTTTTTTTTTTTTCAATTATATTGACTTAAATAACACATTTTCAACACATCCTTGAGGTGAACATTCCACTTGAAGGTGGATTAAACTTTTGTGTAGGGGCACTGATGACAGAACTGGGAGTTTTTAGAGAAATTTGGCCTCAGCTCTTGATTCCTTTTTTTGTAATATATAATTTTAATAGAAAAAAAGGACAGCAAAAATAAAAGCAATACAGAAATCTCCATTCTTGGTGGTATTCAGAACTCAACTGGACATGGTTCTGTGCAACCTGATTTAATTAAACCTCTGTTTAGCATGAGGCTAGATTAGATAGCATTCAGAGGTCTCTTCTGACCTTAATTATTCTATGAATCCATGATTAGTAGCTGTTAATAGCAGTGGCCCTGAAAAATGGAGATTTGAAAGATGCACGGGGAATGAGATGATTATTTACTGTATCTATTTTTGAGTCTTGAACTTAAAATAAATTATTTACTGATACGTGGGCATGATGTTCTTTGAATCAGAGGATAATTTCTTTTCCCAAGGGGGAGAAGGAACTATAATTTTACTTTAAGCATGTGCCCAAATGTCATGGAAATCAATGGGGTTTGAAAATGTGCCTAATGTTAGGCATGTGCTACATATTTTCTGGAGTCGTAGCCTATGGTGGGGAAGTAATATTAATAACAGAAAAAGGCAGTTTCTAGAGATTAGAAAGAGATTACTTCTCTCAGTACTTCACCTTGGAAAGTCTTTTACCATTCCTCAGAAAACAAGACCATTATAATGAAAAGTCTTCCCTTGGTGACCCTTGAAATCTTATTAGTAAATGGGATCTTTCCTTCCCCAGGGGCTTGATTGACTAACAGTAATGGAGCAATTCCTGAAAGGTTCACAGGGAGGGAGCCAAACTTCTGTCTTGTTACTTGTCTTGTGGGCAACAGGGGGGAAAAGTGCCTGTGGGTTTATGTCCCGTGTTTCACTTTGTGATCAGCTATTTCCAAATGGATTCAAAAGATGCTTCTCTAAAGCTGGAAAAAGTTAAGCACCTGCCTTTGAAATTGAAAGAGAAAACTCACATCTCTATCATTAGGCAATAATTATTTTGTTTTTCTAGGGAGGATTCAGTAAGATAAACACTTCACAGATAAGTAAAGTTCCAGGGCTTCAGGCCAAGATATTTATTGATGTAGAAGGTACTTATCTTTTAGTTCTCTCCCATGTAAAAAATATAATGGTAGTAATTACGTTTAAAAACAGATCAGTTTTTAAATTATTTAAAAGCGCTCTTCCAGAATTTAACTGGATCATAATTGCTTCAGCAGATATTATGACCTGTGGGGAAAAAAATTAGCCACACGGAGAAGAAAGATCCCAACCAGCTTTTTGTATTTCATTCTTATTTATTTATTTATTTTTATTATGGCATCTTACTTTCAAATGCACCTGGTGTTTGAGGAAATAGACTGAATTCTGAGGAGAGGAAAAGATCCAACCCCCTTAACAATGTACAACTCTAAATGCCCCAAAAGAGGGAGAAATCAGGGAACTGGCAGATTGAGTACCTAGATAAAACAGGCATAGATAGTACTTGTTGCTCAGAATCTGGGTATCTCAGAGAAATACAGACACTGGATTACATTTTTTTGCTATTCCAAAATAGAACAAAATGATACAGTATCAAAATTACTTTTTTAAAATGTATAATTAGAATATTTCCAATTCTGATTTTTTTTTTATTAGCTGCTCCATTATCACAGAACCACAGAACGGTAGGCATTGGTAGGGACCTAGAGATCATCTCATCCAACATCGTCACTAATAGTATAAAGGAAACCTTGTGACAAAGATCATGTTGTAATTTGAGCTGGCTTTCTCAAATGTCCTGGGAGGTATGAGACAAAGCGTTTTGCTTTTAATTGTGTATATTGGTTTGAAAATAAAAAGTAATCCCTATGGGAAGAGATCAAAGGACCAAGCTGGTAGAAATTTCCTCAAAGAAACAAGAAAGCCTGCAAACTGCCCCTTTCCCAGGACATCCTTCACATCTCCCTCTAGGTTTTGTGATTTCCACCTGTGATTCTATTAAACATGTTCTAAAAGGAATTTAATCAGATTACCTTAGGTAGATGTAAATACTCAGCCTGAACTAAATTGTTTCAATTTGCTGAACATCATAAATAAATAAATAAAAATGCTGATCCTAAGTGATGTTTGCTGTTCTGATTTGATTTCATTTCTGACCTGAAAAAATCAATTACTTTCACAGTCAAGTTTTATCCCCCTTCTCCTCTAACTTCATACTTGGGTTAATGGACTGTTGAGTCAGAAGGGACCACTGTGTTAATGGGATCTGATCGCCTGTGTAGTACAGACCATGGAGTTTCCTTGCACTAATTCCTGCCTATATTAAAATACTTGTTTATTAAAAAGGAAAAAAAAAACCAAAAACAAACCCAAATTATCTAGTCTTAATTTAATTTTATTTTTCATTGTAAGAAGCTCATCAATACTCTGAGGAATTCATTCCAGCCAAGACTACCTCTGCATGCTAGTAGGTGTGAGATTTAAATAAATATATTATATTTACTAATCAAAGTAAAATAGGGTCTGGGTTTGGTGGTTTGGTAGGGTTTCGTGCAGCTTTTGTGGAGGTTTTTGTTGTTTGTGGGGTTTTCCCTGCTCCCCCTCTCCAGTGAACACAGTTTCATTTAGGCTGTTCTTGAGGAATACTAGCCTCCTTTGGCAACTAAACACACAGTGGAAAAAAATACCCTGAATTCTGTCCTGTGTCTGACAATTTTAAACTTTTAGCTGCTGTTTTTCCTATTCTGTTTAGGTAGCAGATTTAAAGAATAGGTCTGCACAGTAAAATGTCGTTTCAGAGATAACTAAAACTGGAAGCATTGTGGCTGTCAGTTTATACATTATTTAGAGCAAATTTAGCCTAGATATAGGTCTGTAGTGATGTAACGACACTCCTTCCAGGACAGGGAGTATCTCTGCATGGCATTATGCTGTGCTGCATAAATGTGTCATCTAATTTAGCGACAACCCTCGTATCTCTGCATGGGGTGCTGTTGTACCAGGTAAGTAGCTTCTACGCTGAGCTCTTCAGGGCAAGAGCTGTCTTTTCATTATATGCATGTATGGGCAACTGCCTTTCCCTTGGGCGTCCAGGTATTGCTGTGCTAGAAATAAACTATAATAATGAATAAGTGACCTGGACACATACAGTCCAGGAATCTCTGATGTATGCAAATAGCATTCAGTGCAAAAGGCTAACACTAAATCCAGACAATAAAGTTAACTTATAGTTCTCTCCTGTGCATTTTAAATTTTATGTGAGCTTGTTATGCCAAATATTCTCCCCCCCCACCCCGAAAAAGAAAAATAATAAAAGAAAGAAAAAAAAAAAAGAAAAAAGAAAACAAAAGGTGAAATAATAGCATCCACCTGTTTACTATTAGCAGGGGGACAAGAAAATTCCTTAATGTTCCCAGTAAGCTGTGAAGGAGGAATACTCTGACTGTAAACTCCATGACACAAAACCAACTATATTATTCTGTTCCAAATAGTCAGCCATATATTTGCAAACTATCTGCCTGTGAATTTTACAGCATGCACAGCTCAGAAACATTGGCCTATAATTATACAAGAGCTGAGCATATGTAAGAGGTGGAATAAATAGCCAGCACAGCCTCAGAAAGGATTTAAGTGGCTTTGTGTTATTATAGGGCTGCAGTTGTATTAAGGGAATGTGGGATTACCAAGTGCATTAGCTAGCCAAAGTCCTGGAAGTGTGATCCTCTTCTTTTTGGTCTTGACACTGTGTTGAAACATTCACCCCTATAAGCAGAGTCTGCAATCACATCACCAGTGATTTGGTGTTTGAAGGGGATCATTAGGTTAGGGGCTGACCTGCTGGGAAGCAGCTCTGTGGAAAAAGACCTGGGGGTCCTGGTGGACAACAGGTTGACCATGAGCCAGCAATGTGCCCTCACCATCAAGAAACCCAATGACATCCTGGGGTGTATCAAGAAAAGTGTGGCCAGCAGGTTGAGGGAGGTTCTCCTCCCCCTCTGCTCTGCCCTGGTGTGGCCTGATCTGGAATATTGTGTGCAGTGCGGGCTCCCTGGCTCAAGAAGGACAGGGAACTACTTGAAGGAGAGGGTACAATATGAAGGTGATTAGGGGACTAGAACCTCTCTGTTATGAGGAGAGGCTGAGTGATTTGATAATTTTTATCCTAGGGATGAGAAGACTGATAGGGGGGATCTTCAATACTTACAAATGATACTTGAGGGGTGGGTGTCTGGAGGCTGGGGATAGTCTTTTTTCAGTGGTACCCAGTGACAGGACAAGAGGCAATGGGCACAAACCTGAATATAGGAAAATCCACCTGGATGTGAGGAGGAACTTCTTTACTACAAGGGTGGCAGAGCACTGTATCAGGCTGCCCAAAGAGGCTGTGGCTGTGGAGTCCTCTTCTCTCCTGAATGTGATCCTACGGAACCTGCTCTGGGTGATCCTGGTCTGGCAGTGAGGTTGGACTAGATGATGTCCAGAAGTCCCTTCCAACCCCTATCATTCTGTGATTCTGTGATTAAATTTCATGTAGCTACTGGTGGGTGTCTTTCACCTGATTTTATAAATTACAAGGCAGTAGTTTCTGTTGTATGTGTAGATAATAGAAGCCCCGTGACTGCGAGATCCACGAGTTATTACAGTGTGTTGGCCTCTTTCTACTTGCTTATTTTTTTAAAAAAATAATATATTAATCTCTTTCATTTTTCTTGAATGCTGGATCTGATCAAGAACACAGGGAGAAGGATGAGTGGTCTGCAGGAACTGCATGTTCACCTCATAAGTGTCTGCTACAAGTGTCCTGGTTTCAGGAAGGGGTTAACATGATGGGCTCGGGATAGGTGACTCAAATTAGCCAATAGGATCATTCGGGTTAACATGATGGGCTCGGGATAGGTGAACTCAAATTAGCCAATAGGATCATTCCATGCCAGTTACGTCATGCTGAGTATAAAAGCAGGGGGCGTTTTGAATTTTGGCGCGCGGTTCGGGACGCGGGCAGCTGCGGCAGGGCTCGCTCCTCTCGACTCGGGTCTGTGCGCTCGCGGCGGGGCTCGACGCGGCTTGGCGCGGGGCTTTTGTAGCGGCTGCGAGTCGGCGCGCGGTCCGGTCCGGGAGGCGCGCGCGATCTGAGCTGTTCATCCCGGCAAAGGTTGTATTGTTTATTGTTATCCTTGTTATATTTTAGTAAAATTACCCTTATCCCAACCTGTGTTTTTTTCCTTTTCTCCGGAGGAGGGCTGAACACGTGGTCCCCAGCTTGTTTTTGCTGTGAAACCACAACAACAAGTCTTCTTGACAGTCCTGCCACACTTTTTATTTGCAGTTTTTTGTTTTGTTTTATCATGCGCAAAAGTAGGACAAACCATTAACAGCTGTTTGTCCTTGTTCTGCAAATGCTCGTGTCAGGCCTGCGCTCACCAGCCAACGTTGAGGATGCCTCATTTGCCACCTCTGTCCAAAGATCACCTGTGATCATCTTTTTTTCATGCCTTTTGAGAAAGAAGCATTTTAATATTGATATTAATAGAAGTAGTAAATCATTCCAGGCTTTATACTTTCCTTTTCAGATCAGGGATCCCACTGTGATGTGAGTAATTACGGTAGTAAAAACCCTGTGTACACCAAGGAGCTCCCTACATGGGTTTACAGAAAGTGCTGCAGAAAGAAGAAAAAGCCAATGGAGATAAAACAGAATAAAAGTCACCTTCTCTATTGTATCAGAGCCATTTGCTGATCAGGAATCTCCGAGACAGTATGTTTTGTTGCGCATAAAGTTTGCAGTCTAAAAGAAGCACAGAATGGAGTTCCTTCTGATATTACTTCCTCCACATGATTCACAGAATCATAGGGGTTGGAAGGGACCTCAAGAGATCTCCACAGACCACTGAAAAGAAGCTGGCCATTTCCCTTTGTCTCCCACACTCCTCCCGCTCTACTCTGCCCTGGTCAGGCTCCACCTGGAGTATTGTGTCGAGTTCTGGGCTCCCTGGTATAAAAAGGACAGGGATCTCCTGGAGAGAGTCCAAAGAAGGGCTACGAAGATGATAAAGGGCCTGGAGCATCTCCCCTATGAGGAAAGGCTGAGAAAATTGGGACTGTTCAGCCTTGAGAAGAGAAGACTAAGGGGGAGCCTAATTAATGTTTACAATTATCTTAAGCAGGGGATGCAGGGGGAATCAGCCAGCCCCTTTTCAGTGGTCTGTGGAGACAGGACAAGGGGCAATGGCTGCAAGTTGGAGCATAGGAAGTTCCGCACCAACATGCGGAGAAACTTTTTCACAGTGAGGGTGACAGAGCACTGGAATAGGCTGCCCAGGGAGGTGGTGGAGTCTCCTTCTGTGGAGATATTCAAGACCTGTCTGGATGCCTATCTCAGTGAAATGTCCTAGGGAGCCTGCTTTGGCAGGGGGTTGGACCCGATGATCTCTTGAGGTCCCTTCCAACCCCTACAATTCTATGATTCTATGATTCTATGATTTATGAACATTAATCACATCCATGCATTTAGATGATGCATTTAGACTGTAGCGACAGGAACTAGAGAAATACCCTAGCAGGCTTCAACAGATAAAAGAAAAGATGATTAAGAACAATATTGTTGTTATCTGCATTTTGAATTCTTACTTCAAGTTTAATTTTAATAGGAAATCACATGAGAGGAGGTAGTCTAAGGAAATCAAATCTAGTAAGTAAATTTCAATAAAGGCTGAACGTGCATTGAAACACAGGAGCCATGTTAAACAATTTTCCTTTGAATCTTTTAGCCAGAAATGCAATCCATATCTGTGGCAGAAGGATGGTGTTACAGTGCTGGAGATCTTATTTATACTATTTTCTGGATAATTGCCAGTACTCCGAATTAAAATTCACAATTTTGGCTTCATATATCAGAGACATTTAAAAATCTAATTAGCTAGGCAGGTGGAGATTCCTAATTTGTCAGCACAGAGGATTGAGACTGAAAAAGAAATCTGTTCTTCTAATAAATTGCGAGGTAAATTTTGGTGAATTGAGTATCTTCAAAATAATGGTATCTCTGTTGTCAGGGTATCACGTTTGCCTTAGATTGCACACATGTTTATCAATATGCAGATATATCTATTCTACAGGAAATGCAAGGGGTTAAAACTGACTTGAAATCCTGCCTGGTGCTAGAAATCACTTTAATAATAAATACTGATGAAACATTCATCTTACACCAAAGATTAAAGCTCCTTGGTAGCTGAAATAGGAATCAGAGCTTTTTAAAACAATTCAGTGCTGGCTCTTTGCATTATTATCTGAAAACATATTATTCTCCACCACACAAAGTGTCTGATCCTTCTGTGCTGTGGAAACTTGTTCTTTAGCCTGAAAATGTGATATCTGTGCTCTCTTACAACAGAAGCTACTCTATAGCAGATACTGTGGGAATCACTAAAGGGAAAGAGATAAGCCCAGTTCCTCTGTCACTCTGAGAGTGGATCTCACTTATCTTCTGGCGAGACCCAGCATGATTAAGGCTGACCTCATTTTACATTAGAAGAAAAGCATAAGGGATTCCTGCAGTGGAGGAATGAAGAATAATAAATTGCATCTGATGGATTAAGGGTGTACCAAACAGGAATGTAGGGTGCTACAAGGGAAGTGATAATTCCTTCATCTCAGTAGCAAAGCATCCTCCTTTCTCTCTAGTAGCTAAGACTTTATATTATCAAGGTCTTTAATATTGTCTGTCAACAGAAATTCCTTGTATTTTTAGTAAAGTATTCTGGGTGTTTTAAGTCTTTCTGTAGGTACTATGGTGATGAAATGCCACAAGAACCTAGCCATAAACCTTTGAAATGAGAAAGAAAATCAGCATGTCTAGTGGATACCCAAGACCATCTGCCTTTGGTGCTTCATGTGCAGGATTTAGGAGTTAGCAAGACGAGCAGGGTTGTGGCAGGTAAGAGAGAGGAGTGATGAGAGAGGGACAGGTCTTGATAAGCACTTTATCTCAGTTAGCCTAACATCAAGTTTCCTCAACTCAGCAACCAGACATCAAGGACTTAACCCCAGCCAGCTTTAGAAAACTCAGCAGGGCTGTGTACGACGGGAGCCTCATCCACCTGTATGCAGCCTGAGATGTGGATGCACTTCTCTTTGCCAGTGCCTTCCATCAACAGGATTGATCTGCTCCTTTTCTACCTGCAGTACTGTGAGGTTATGTCCATGCTGTAAATTAGTTGAAATGGGTAGTGTCATACATGGACTCCTGCTGTGGTTTGCATGGCAAGGTTCTAGTGGAGGAGGTGGGCTGCAGGGGTGGCTTCTGCAAGAAGCCTGACAGAGCAAACACCATCCAACTCAACACTGGACCCACCACTGACCAAGGCTGAGCCCATCAGTGATGGTCACAGCACCTCTGGAAACCATACTTAGGAGGAAAAAACCTGCAAGGATCCACTTTTTTCCCCCAAAGAAGGGAGTGAGAAGATGTAAGAAACTCTGCAGGCACCAAGGTCAGTGAAGAAGCAGGAGAGGAAGTGCTGCAGGCGCCAGAGAGAAAGATGCCCTTGAAGTCTGTGAAGAAGCCCATGGCGCAGCGGGTGTCCCCCCAGTCCATGGGAGCAGAGACCCCACCTGCAGCCTGTGGAGAGGCCTCACGTTGGAGCAGGTGGAGGAAGCAAGCTCCAGGTAGGACCCAGAGACAGAGGCCCACACCAGAGCATGTCTGCTGGGTGGAAAAGGCTTGTGATTCCATGGAGGACCAGGCTGGAGCAGTCTGGACCTGAGAGACAGAGACATTCTGTGATTTATGACTTCACGCCGCAGATGTGACCCACACTGGGGCAGCTGGTGAGGAGCTGAAGCCTTGTGGGAAAGGACTCATGTTGGAGAAGTTCGAGGGCGGGCCCCTATGCTACAGCAGGGGAAGGGTGTGAGGAATGCCCTCTCCCCTCCTCTTTCCTTATCTCAACTCCTAAGGCTCCAAATGTATGTTTTCTCTGTCTGTCCAGCTGAAAAGGGGAGTGATAGAGCAGCTTTTGTGGGCATCTGGCCTCCAGCTGGGCTTGAACCACCACAAATCCCCTTCTAAACAGGGAGATCTTAAGCTGCCTGTGGTAAGTCTCATTTTATGACAGAACATCCTAGTTAACAATGCCACAGCAAAGTCAGATATGGTCTGCTTGAGAGGGACATCTCCAGCTCTGGCTGCAGTGGCTCTTGGCAGTAGTGTATGGCTAGGAACAGACCTGTATTTCTGTGTGTTTACCCTCCACAAAGCTACCACAGCTAGTGCATAGGAACACAGAAGAAAAGACTGGCTGGGGCACTCTGTGGTACAGAGGGAGAGTGGAGCCATAAGGGACATGATGTGGGATCCAGGTGACTCAGATACTCAGTCCTGACTCCTGACTCTGACACTAGAAAACAAAGGCATTTACAGATCTCTCTTTAAACTTTGGAAAATAATATGCTAAACCCAGGAATTGGTCTTTGTTACTACCTGGTTCTTTGCTGTAAAGCTATTGAAGTTGAACACGAGACAATAGAGAGAAAGAAGGGTGGGTACTTAGTTAAGAGCAAAATAATTGTGATCAGTATGATAAGAACTGCTGAAATTACTCCTCCTTTTCCACCCCTTCCAAAGGTAAAGACCTTATGATAAGAAGCCAGCTATGAAAATTAAATTTATTTTGCTGGCTAGAAATACATGTAATTTATTCCTGAAAAGTATAGAGATCCTGCTGATAACATACCACAAAGTAAAGAGCAGAGATACCCTGCTAAGATCCCTGCACATTTCCTACATCCTCCCACAGCTTTCCCGCAAGGCCTGAAATCACAGCCTTGGTGCACAAGGTGTACAGAAGCAGTTTTAACAATGACTTTTCTAGAGACTGATTTCCACATCCCATGGCAAAGCCAAGGGCTTTTCTCTTTTAAAGTATTTTTTACCAATTTTAGTACTCTCCACTCTCATCCTTTCTGGTTTTCACAGGTTAATAATCCTAACGCTTTCTCTGGTAGCATCCCGAGCACCCTCACAGCCCTTGTCTTCCTCATTCATCTTTCTTTTCAGAAGATCCCTGACTAGATCCCCTAATCCCCCATCAAGTAATCAGTCAGAGAGAAGATGTGTCTGGGAAGATGGGTGGATTTTGTTTCAGCAGCTGCTGTTCCTATTATGCGGAGAAAACACTCATGATCAATAATCCCTGTTTACTCTGAACAATGTGGTTTTCTGTAGGGCCTTCGGCACTAATCCTGACTGATAGCTCTTCCTGCCTGGAGCAATGACTCTGAGCTGGTGTGGTCCCTCCTGGCAACAACAAGCGCAGGGCTGAGCTGCTAATGGAGGTGTAATGCCCTCAGCCTCTGGTATCACCTGTTTGGTACCCCTCTGCAGCATCCTTAGAACAGGGGAGCTGGGAAGAGTTGCTTTGCTTGTTTCTAACAATCTCAGAGTATGTGCCAAACCTTCCAAAGAGACAAAATGCCATACGTAAAGCTGAGTTTTGGGTTGGTTTGGGGGTTTTTGGGGGTAGGAGGGGGATGGAGGCGGTTTATTTTTTTTTGTTGTTTTTTGGTTTAATTTCTTTTCTGGACCCTGAATTCTGGCCCACGGGTACTAGCTGTGCCCCGGAGGCAAGAGAGTTGCTGAGGAGAGGAGAATGGGAGAAGAGTGGCGGTTGAGGTGCCTGCAGAATGCATGGGCAGAACAGGCGGCAAGCAACCCGGGAGAAGCAGGATGCTCGCCTCGCCTCTACAGGGAGCCGCGGGAAGGGGCGTCGGCGGAGTACGGCGTGCGGCCGACAGAGCAGAGCGATCCCAGCAACGCCGGCCCGCGGGAACGGGAGCCGCCGGCCCTGGCAGGTCCGACCACGCCGCAGAGGCAGGGGGGTGCGCGGGAGGCACCGTCGGCTCCCCCTCGCCTCCGGAGCCGCGGCTATCGTTAGGGTGAGGGGGCAGCGGGCGGAGCCGCGTGGCGCCGGCCCGTCCCGCGCGGCCAGCAGGTGGCGCTGCGAGGCAGCCATGAGCGACAGGGCGGGAGCCGCGTGCCGGGTCCGGCCACTCGCCGGGTGGGGGTGCGCAAGGAGGCCCGGCCTCGCCGGTCTCCCTTCCCCTCCCCTTCCCCTCCCCTTCCCTTTCCCCTGAGACCTGAAATGCAGCAATCAATCACCTGCATGGTAAACATTATTTATTTATTTATTCATTTATTTATTTATTTCCATGAAGAGCACGAATACCCCAAAATTGAGGCATCCCCCTCTCTGGGTGTGCAGGCTAGGAAGACTTCTCTAATATGTCTCCCCCTCATCTCCGCCCCACCCCTCACCCCCTCAGCCTAAACTGCCTTTACATGTGATGTTTCTAAGGGTTAACCCTGAGAGAGCTAACTCCCCCTCCCTCCCCTTCACTTGAAAAAAGTTTCTCCTACCCCAGGGATTGAATGTTCCACTCACCCTGATCAGAGCTGGACCATTCCCTGTCTGGTTTGAGGATGACACCCCTCAGTTTTCCCCTCTGATTTGGGCACTGAGAGACACCGGTTCTTCATGAGACAAGCTGGAGGCAAGCCACAGCCCTTGCACTGCCACTGGCTTGTTGTGTGA
Source organism: Hypotaenidia okinawae (assembly GCA_027925045.1). Lineage (NCBI taxonomy): Eukaryota > Metazoa > Chordata > Aves > Gruiformes > Rallidae > Hypotaenidia > Hypotaenidia okinawae. The sequence goes on along the minus strand of BSDF01000005.1, from coordinate 6,132,716 downwards.
CTTCATACTGTTCGTTTCCCTGTTTAGTTCATACTGTTTGTTTCCCTGTTTACCCTTGGGAAATGTTTTCTCTGTTTCATCTGCTTAAAGGAACATAATGCCATGGAAATCTGATCTTATCTTACTTTCCGATATCACTATCTTGGTAGTAATCACTCTCTACGTTAATCATCAACTCTCTTTTCACATATGAAGGGGTATATATGTACTTTGACATGTGGCATGGGAACTTGAGAATGCAAGTAGTCTACTTTTCACTTAGAAACCATGAAGCGTGCTTTAATTTAATTTATTTATTTTTGGTTTGTGTTTTGTTATGTTATTGCATACACAAAGAAATTCATCAGTGGGCTTTAAAATATGCCCTTGCATATCCTGGCGAAATAAGTCCTGCTGCCATACAGAGGGATTTGCATTTGCAAAGTTGCTCAGCACTGTGGCTCACCAGCAAACGCCATCAGAGAGAGCAGCCCTGGTCTGGAGCAATGCTTTGTCCAGGGAAAGGATGTTTCACCTCCACTCCCACGTGGAGCCTTAAGCTCCAGGCCAATGGTCTGCATGAGATCCATATGGATCCCCACATTGCTCTGGCACTGCTACACTGTGGGCTTTTGGTGGTCTTCAAAGCCTGTTTTGGTGGTCTTCAAAGCCTGTTTTGGCACCACCAGTTGGCGGTTTCCAGACAACTACAACTATGGCACAATAGCACAACTCCATCCCCTGAAAAATAGTGAAAGCCCCAGACACTCACTTGTGATAAACGCATTGCATATGGGAAAAGGGAGATATTAGCCTTAGATCGGCAAGGCTGCTCGTTCAGTGTTTATGAGCAACAGAGGAAACATAACAGAAAGGTGGCTCCTTGAGAAAGAATAGCAGGTGTCTTTAGCACTATGGAAGATTACTACCCTCAGCGCCAGTCCTGTTTCTGTATCGAGCTGTGTTTATTGGACTGATTCATGGATGTATTATCTTAGTTTTATTCATTTGTTAACTCAATAACGAAGTCAGCCCCGTGGTGAATGGGGTAAGTTAAACTGGTGGCATCCCTCAGCGAGTGGGAAATCAATGCAGTGAACCGCTGTCTCCTTGGCTCCGCGTAAGACCTTGAGGGTGACAGAAAAAAGCCCGTTTGCATATGGAAAGAAAGTCTTTAGGCTGCATCTATACAGCCTCCTTTGACATTCTGTAGCATTTCTACAGGGTCTTGCTCCGCTTAAGGTGTTTAAACACGCGTATTTTCAAGATTAGTTTGACATCAGTGCATTTACTGCTAAGGGCGTGCGATAATCTACAGCGCCCGTTCAGCTCAACCCACCCACAATCCTGATGTGTTGCACAGTTCACTCGTATAATCTCCGGGTAGCCTGAGCTACGGAGCGTGTTATTGCTAATAGAGCAGTATTTGCACTTTCCCTGGGGAATCTGAAATCCTCAGACTGCCAAGTGCCAACGTGTGTGGCCTGCATGTTACGACACGCCAATCAAGGTCCTTTCAATAACTTCAGCAGAGTTCTGGGCACACAGCACACTGTATCTAGACTATCAGTTTAGTTTAATTCATCTTTTTTTTTAATTTTTTTTTCCCTGCAATGTTATAAGGATTAAAACAAGTTTATTGGGGTTAAAACAGGCAAGAATCTCCAACACCTTTCCAATCCTAGCTGGTTTAAATGCCTCATAAAAAGTGAAGGCAGGTTTTGTGGATTCTGCCTTGTATCTCTGTCGATAATCTCACTGGGACCTTACAGGAATCTTTTATTCCGGTACTTAATGCATGCAGCCTCACACTTTCTGTCTGTCTGGGGAAACTAAGACATAATAAGATTGAAACTTTTTTTTTCCAAAGGAAAGGAATGAGTTAATAATACTAGTAAGAACAGGATAGACAATAAACCCCTTGCTTCTTTGTCTCCTGCAGTACCAAATTAGCAGTTTCCTCTTGCAGCAGGAGTGGCTGTACATAGGGAAATGTGTGACTTTGCAGAAACAAGTTATTTCCATTCCATATTATAAATATTCCCTAGCAGAAGTTCAGTATCTCTATAGCTTCCCAGCACTGTCTGGATATGGAGAGGAAAATCATAATTTATATGTACATATATACATATGCATACGCTTACCAGTGCTCTGTTTTAATGGAACATTAAGCTAATGCCACATTAAGTTACAATACACTTCTCAACGGAAGGAAAAGCAGCATCTCTACAAGTATCAGAGAGATGTGTTACGATCTGCGCAGCTGCAGTGCGGTAATGGGGCACTGAAAGTATTTCTCACCTCTTCAGAGACTGCCGGTGCTGCTGCTGGCGGTCAGGGCCAGCAGCTGTGGCTGCTGCGGGGCCTGTGGCACGGCTCCCTTAGGGACACACGAGTCACGCAGGGGTTTGAAGGGGAACCAGGCGGGCCTTGTACAGTCACTGGGGTTCCCCAAACTAGTGCTGCTCTGAGTCCAGAACAAGTGTGTGGAGGGTCTATGGTAGGGATTCTTGTGTCCACTCAAGAGGAGTGCACATGATTATCTGTAAAACTCTTTGGGTTTGTTTTTCTGGGGGGTTCCTTCCTTCCTTCCTTCCCTCCTTCCTTCCTTCCTTCCTTCCTTCCTTCCTTCCTTCCTTCCTTCCTTCCTTCCTTCCTTCCTTCCTTCCTTCCTTCCTTCCTTCCTTCCTTCCTTCCTTCCTTCCTTCCTTCCTTCCTTCCTTCCTTCCTTCCTTCCTTCCTTCCTTCCTTCCTTCCTTCCTTCCTTCCTTCCTTCCTTCCTTCCTTCCTTCCTTCCTTCCCTCCCCTCCCTCTCTCCCTCCCCTCCCCTCCCCTCCCCTCCCCTCCCCTCCCCTCCCCTCCCCTCCCCTCCCCTCCCCTCCCCTCCCCTCCCCTCCCCTCCCCTCCCCTTCCCTTCCCTTCCCTTCCCTTCCCTTCCCTTCCCTTCCCTTCCCTTCCCTTCCCCTCTGTCCTGGTAAGTCAAATTTTCAAAGAGGCTTCTCCTTCTGAAGAAGGGGTTTCCACCTGTAAAATCATCCCTCTCACATTTATCAGTTCTTCCCTCTGTGTCTGCACCTGTCTGAGCACACAGACACATCTGTTCATGAGAGGTTTGATTTACACTTCAAATTCAGACTGCTACAGAAAGAGATACTAGAATTATACCCTCAAAAAGAAGGTTTTTTATTAGATTAAATTTCAAACTTCAAGGATCCTTTCTTACATTCCTATTTTCTCTCCCAGAACATGAAGACTTACTGTTTCCCTTTTTTTCCCTCTGTGTTAACTCTTTTATCATTGTCTAGCTCAGTTTTTTATCACCACCTTCTGGGTGTCTGTCTCATTTCCATCTCCTGTCCTCCTTGGCTTTATTGTTTTAGCATCCTTGCACATGTTACCAACTGGGCTTGCAGACTTCTGACTGCTTGGTGACTTGTGTCATTGTAGTGCTCCAGTTTTTCCCTACTGGGTATCCAGGTGCTCACTCATTCCACTGGCAAACATGTGTTTCTGATCTGGACTCTCCCAGAGACAACAAGTGATAGTATAATCCTCAGCCTAGGAAGATTGTGGGTATTTTAGACAGAGGACATCAATCCTAGCTCCCTGTTTTAGTCTGTTTTGCATTAAATAAGTTGTCAGCCATTACACTAGGCAAAGTTAGTCTGAAGCTGTTCCAAATCTGCCTACTTATAACTGGAAATAAGTAATGAATGCAAGAATGTTTCTGAGTATAGACTGACAGGGATAATGCAAGAATGTTTCTGAGTATAGACTGACAGGGATACACATCAGGTATATTTATCTGTTAATCTGTGTTATTTGCATGCTGGGTAGTAAAGTGCATTTGGGAAAAAGGTAAGATTGGCTCAAATTGTCATCCAGAGGGACCTTTACTTGAGGCTTAAGAGGTGGGCTGGTGCAAACCTCATGAAGTTCAACAAGGCCAAGTGCAAGGTCCTGAACATGGATTCGCACAATCTGGAACACAACTGTAGTCTGGATGGAGAACGGATTGAGAATTGCCCTCAAGAGAAGGGGTGTTGGTTGACAGAAAGCTCAACATGAATCAGCAGTGTGCATGTGCAGCCCAGAAAGCCAACCATGTCCTGGACTCCACCAAAACCAGTGTGACCAGCAGGTCAAGGGAGGGGATTCTGCCCCTCTGCTCTGCTCTGGTGAGACCCCACCTCAAGCACTGCATCCAGCTCGGGGGTCCCAAAGATAATCACAGAATCATAGAATGTGTAAAGTTGGAAGGGACTTTTAGAGGTCATCTAGTCCAACCACAACATAACACAGGACATGACATGGAGCTGTTGGAATGGGTCTGCGATTCCATGATTCTACAGTTCAGGCAAATAACTCCCTATGACTTCATCACTTCTCTGTCCACATCAGTCTCATAGCCTCACATTCTCTGTGGCTGTTAATAAAACCAAGTTCTCAAGCATATGCACAGGGATAGCAACCTGCTCCGACGTTGTTACTAAAGATGATCTATCAATAAGGAGATTTCAGCCTTGCAAAATAAATCTCATCACAGCACTACAAGAAGACAGAAATTCGGAGTGACCTTTGTGATGAGTTTTTTCCCTGATCTTTTATAGAAAGATCTGGCAACCAGCTGCCCTGGTTCTCATTTCACCTGTGCTGCTTATCTGTTCTGAGCGTCTGTGGTAACAAGGGATGTATCAAAATCCAAAACTTATTACTGAATCATAGAATCACAGAATCACAGAATTGTAGGGGTTGGAAGGGACCTCGAGAGATCATCGGGTCCAACCCCCCTGCCACAGCAGCTCCCTAGGACATTTCACTGAGATAGGCATCCAGACGGGTCTTGAATCTCTCCAGAGAAGGAGATTCCACCACCCCCTGGGCAGCCTGTCCCAGGGCTCTGTCACCCTCACTGTGAAAAAGTTCTTCCGCATGTTGGTGCGGAACTTCCTGTGCTCCAACTTGCAGCCATTGCCCCTTGTCCTATCTCCACAGACACTGAAAAGGGGCTGGCTGATTCCCCCTGCATCCCCTGCTTAAGATATTTATAAACATTAATTAGGTCCCCCCTTAGTCTTCTCTTCTCAAGGCTGAACAGTCCCAATTTTCTCAGCCTTTCCTCGTAGGGGAGATGCTCCAGGCCCTTAATCATCTTCGTAGCCCTTCTTTGGACTCTCTCCAGGAGATCCCTGTCCTTTTTATAACAGGGAGCCCAGAACTGGACACAATACTCCAGGTGGGGCCTGACCAGGGAAGACAGAGATTCCAGGGGAGGGACCTGCAGGCGACAGGGGCTTGAAATCCTCCCTCTCCCCAGCTGGTTTTGTCCCAGAACCAGCACCCCAGAGACCAGGTGCCGGGATCCCCTGAGGCCATACTAGATAATGGAGACAAAACCATCTCATGGGAAGGTCAGGAGAAACATAGCTTTTATTACTGTTCCAGCAACTGACCTGTTGTGTGATCCTGTGCAGCTTGCTTTTGCCATCCACACCAGTGTTACTATCTGTAATGCAAAGGCATTTCTCCATCATAAAATGTTATTTGAGATTTGTGCATGAAAGCAAGTGTGTTAAGAGCTTCCTTGACACTGGATACAGAAAACCCTGTCTAAAGATATGTTATTAGTAGTATTGTTCTTTGTGTGGGGAGGGAAGGGTTAAAGCCTGCTCCTTCCCTTTAGCATGATGTCAGGCACCCCATCCTCATTGTGTGTGCAGAGCAGCCACACAGCCCAGAGTGCTTCACCAATTAGTTACTGCTTGCATTTCCCTTGTTTCATAAATCATAGTCGTATAAGGCCTGGTCACAGAATACCAGAAGAATGTGATTAAGATGTTTTTATTTGAAGGGGGGTGTGTGGAGGGGGAGGGGGAAGAGAAATAAAAAAGAAGAAAGAATGAGCATGTTTACAGCATGCTCTTTTTCTTTTTTTCTGGTGTATGCCAAAAAAAAAAAAAAAAAAGAGGAAGCAAGTAATTCTCAATACACAGAAGTTGAATAATTACCTCTGTTCCTTAAGGCAGTGTTATCATATTCGATGTATTTTTTCATTAAGCGTATCAGACAGAGATCAATGAATGTAGCAGAGTTCTTTCTTCCCAGTAGAAGTGAGTACTAATGGTGCTGAATCGCTGTGATGCCACACACCTCTCAGAAAGAAACAAATGCTAGAAACCTGGGAGTCTTTGCTGCAACTGAAAGAAGGCTCCATTTTGAGCCTTTATGAATTGAAAGCTGTGTAGCTGCAAATCCACCATAAGTGTAGGAAAGGATCTTTCCTCTTTTCTGAGCCCCCAACTAACGCCACTGAGGAAGGAGACAGGACTGGCAATCCCTTCTCCTGAAGGTTGTTTAAAATCCCACTATTCACATGCACTCAGACTCACTACAATTATGACTGCAAATGTTGAAAGAAAATTAGAGTCTTGCAGATAGGACACTCAGCAGACTCAGTGGAGGCAAGCATGATTTGGTGACTGTCATTTCTCACCGAGTGTCACCATTGCACATGGTGTTTGTACCTACCAGCTGACTGCAATGTAAACATGGAGTCATTCCACTAAAGCCTCCTTCTGGCACTTTTACAATGACTGGAAAAAGTCTGGAGATTCTGTAAGCCAACCTGGAACAAAATGCTATAGTTCAGGGCCAAAAGGAAGAAGATAGCTTTTGTTTGGTTATTCATGCATGCCTTCTTTCCCATGTCATCAACAACATATCAGAATTAACTTTTAGGTCATAAAACTTCCATTCTTACAGAAAGAAAAAAAAATAAATTTACTTTGTCAAGTCTCAGCAGTATAATTTCTTCTGGAAGTAAGAACTGTACCACTGAGATGGGTGCATTTGAACTTCAGTTACTATAGAAAAAATGTCTCTTTTTGCAGTAGTTCTTCTGAGTAGTTCATCTGCAGTAGTTTTATGTGAAACCCAACCAGTAAGGTTTAACAAACAGACTCTGTAATGGAGTGCAAACTCATGTGTGTGTCTTCTAATTGACCAACTCAAAAATTATCCTCTGTCACTGGAAATACTAATTCTAGGTTCATAAAGATAAAATAGATGTTGTTTTTAATTCATGTGTGTCATTAAACATGGTGAATTATATATTTGCTATGAAAAGTTCCAAGAACAAACACGTGAAAAAAAAATAGTGTTGCTCACAGAGCTTAAGTTAATGACTAGATTAAGGAGTCATGGATGCACTGACTTCAATGGAACATTTATAATTTCATAAACAGAGGATGTCCTGGGGTTTATTAAATAAATTTCATATTAAAAGAAAAATAAAATAGGTGTGGAGAAACTTTATTGTTTGGCATAAAGTATTCCCAAGAGTTTCCCACTAAAATACTTCAGAATAATTCAGGAAAAGAAGGCTAGACTGCACAAAAGTAGTTTTCCCTTGAAATGTAAGCTGTCTCCCTGCAGTATATTGGCACTTGTAACCATTCCTAAAGAACAAAGTAGTCTTGGGATTATTCAGCCATCGTGTTTAAATAACTGGGTTATGTAGTTTACTGTTATCTTTTGGAGTTAGATTGAGAACAAATGCGGTCGTTTCCTGGTTTGTCAAATTTAACTCTGCTTTTGCTTGGGCTAAAGGGTCCCCTGTGAAAACACCACGTAGTTTATTTACACTTCATTTGTAAAGCAGATAGGTTTGTATAAATAGACACAAGTAAAAAATAAACTGATGTGGGAGCTAGAGTACATATTCTGCCCTTCTTAAATTACATTTAACCTCTATCTGCAAGACTTCAGTGGCCTGCAGACACTCTACAGCTACATTTTACGCCCTGACTAAATCCATATATTTGTGGATATTTATCCTAGCTGGATTATATCTATGTATTCAGGGGTTTGTGCTGTGATGACAAACTGTGCCTGCTCTGCCTCCATCGCTTCTCCCATTGCCATTCTCATACCATGTACAAAATAGCTGGATCTGAACTAACTCAGAAGCGCACGCCGATCCCCTCTGTAGTCACCTTTAACTGGCTGCCCCAGATGGGTCTGGTTATCTTGATTCTGTTGTGTAAGTACATTTGATACCTCAGATAGCAAAGAGCGTTCCTCAAGCTAATTGAAGGCAGTTTGTCTTGACGTGGCCAGGAATATGAAACCAAAGGAAATCAAGCACGGCTTGCAAGAAAAGCATGAAAGGAAGTTAACAATTTTAGCGCTATTGAAGGCGCTCTGAGAAATGGAAAGATTCAGGCTTCTTGGAACAATGGCCAGCATGTATGTGAATTAAACATCTGGAGAGCATATAAAAAAAGAAACTAATTTAGAGGGAAATGAATCCCCTATAGAAAGTGTGCTAGTCATAAGGACAGAATGTAGTCTGTAACTCATGCTGAGGAAGGGATACATTAACGCATTAATTTTAAGAGTCTCAATCTCGCTTTTATTTATATTTAAGCTTTTAATCCTCAAATAATTAGTCATTACTAGTATTTAACGACTGGTTTGCTAATTGGGTGTCCCTAGATGGAACTAAAGGCAGTTAAACCCTAACAAACTGATCATTAACTACAGTAATGATCAAATTCTCTGGGATTATTACTATTATAAAGCATAATTAACAGTTTATAACAGCTATATTTTATTTTGTATTTTGTTTCCTCTAAAGAAAACATCCTGGAGTACTGCTGTGATGCTGTGTTACAATTCTCAGTATTAGAAATGTCATGGTGAAAGCACCCATTTCCTCCAGTTACATGGGGAAATATTTAAATGTTTTCCTAAAATAACTGTTGTAGTAGGTGGTTTGTTTTCAGACGCTGTCTGAAGAAGGCACCAGTGATGCATTCTAGCAGCTGGGAAAAAAAACCCAAAACTTAGAAGATGGAGAATGAATAAAATTCTAACTAAGATTTCATAAATTTGTCGTTAATATTTTATTCTGGTTTCAGCAGGGATAAAGTTAATTTTCTCGCGTTCTAGAATCTGATGTAGTGCTATGTTTGGGATTTAGGATGATAACACGTTGATGATTTTAGTTGTTGCCAAGCAGTCAAGGACTTTTCAGCTTCTCATACTGCCCTGCTAACAAGAAGGTGGGAGCACCTAAGAAGATGGGAGAGGACACAGCCAGGACAGGTGACCCAAACTAATGAAAGAGGGTATTCCATACGATAAGATGCCATATTCTATTTACAATGGGGTCGGTGGGCTGATAACTGTGACATCTGGGGGCCTAGCATGTCTCCATGGCTGGAGAGCTGGGCAAGGAGAAACCAGAGGAGGTTCAACAAAAGCAAGTGTAAAGTCTTGCACCTGGGAAGGAACAACCGTTTCTATCAGTACAGGCTGGGGGGTGACCTGCTGGAGAAGAGCTCAGTGGAGAAGGACCTGGGGGTCCTGGTGGATGACAGGTTGGCCATGAGTCAGCAGTGTGCCCTGGGGGCTGAGAGAGACAATGGGATCCTGGGGTGCATCCAGAGGAGTGTGGCCAGCATGTCAAAGGAGGTGATCCTCCCCTCTACTCTGCCCTGGTCAGGCTCCACCTGGAGTATTGTGTCCAGTTCTGGGCTCCCTGTTATAAAAAGGACAGGGATCTCCTGGAGAGAGTCCAGAGAAGGGCTACGAAGATGATTAAAGGACTGGAGCATCTCCCCTGTGAGGAAAGGCTAAGAAAATTGGGACTGTTCAGCCTTGAGAAGAGAAGACTAAGGGGGGACCTAATTAATGTCTATAATTATCTTAAGCAGGGGATGCAGGGGGAATCAGCCAGCCCCTTTTCAGTGTCTGTGGAGACAGGACAAGGGGCAATGGCTGCAAGTTGGAGCACAGGAAGTTCCGCACCAACATGTGGAAGAACTTTTTCACAGTGAGGGTGAGGGAGCCCTGGGACAGGCTGCCCAGGGAGGTGGTGGAGTCTCCTTCTTTGGAGAGATTCAAGACCCGTCTGGATGCCTATCTCAGTGAAATGTCCTAGGGAGCTGCTTTGGCAGGGGGTTGGACCCGATGATCTCTCGAGGTCCCTTCCAACCCCTACAATTCTATGATTCTATGATTCTATGATCCAGGGGTCTTGCACAACATTAATTTTGTGATGCTGGTGCTTATCTTCACAAGAAGTGTGGTGAAGCCTTGCTTTCCTGGCGATGGCTGAACACGTGCCAGCCAATGGGAAATGGTGAATAAATTCCTTTTGTAGCTTTGCTCGCATGTGTGGGCTGAGATGCTGGGCAGTCTGGGGGGTCTTGAGCAGCAGCCAAGGGTCTTGCATAGCATCAACTGCAGGTGGAGTGAAATTGTGCTTTTTATGACTTATTTTGAGTATATGTTATTGTTGATGCTATTAATATTACCTTCTTTTGTGTGAGAGTGTGTGTGTTTCTGTATCCTATTAAACCATTTTTATCTCAACCCACACGACTTCTCACTTCCACTCTTCTGATTCACTGTCCCATCCTACCAGAGGAGAAGTAAGCAAGCAGTTGCATGAAGCTTACCTACTGGCTGAGGTGAAACCACACCACGTTTCAAATGGGTCAAGTCCCAAACTCCTTTCATTTTTGTCCTGTTTCCTGCCACAAATAATTGCTCTTACAGTTTTTCAGGGAGCATTGAACCTTCTGCTTTCAGTCCCAAGGTATCAAACCTCAGGAATGGAGCAGACTTGACTCTTTTGCCTTCAGTAACAGTGAAATTTTCTTTTATGGGGATAGGATAACAGCAAGGATAACTAACTCAACTCACCCAACCAGCCAGCTAACTTGTTTTTAGTTTTGAATCACGATTTATGCCTTTTCGCTTAAGAAACAGTCAGTGTGCTGTATCAGAAATGTGTGGGTAAATGCTCTGGAAATCAAAGTAGACACCTAAATTTGACCATATAAGTAGTTATTTGCATTTAATTTTATACATTCACTTCATCTTAAGGTTGTGATAAGTGGTGTAAAGTCTAGATGCAGGCCTGTAGCTAGTGGTGTGCCCCAAGGGTCAGTGCTGGGTGTTGTCTTATTCAACATATTCATCATTGTCCTAGACGGGGGAACCGTGGTACACCAAGATTGTATCATCAGCAAGTTTATTGATAATTTAAAAGTGGAAGGAGCGGCCAACACACCAGAAAGCTGTGCTGCCATTCAGTGAGATCTGGACAAGCTAGAGAATTGGACAGAGAAGAACCAAATGAAATTCAAGAAGGGAAACTCTAGGGTCCTGCAACCTTAATAATAACCCCAGGCACCAGTACAGGTTAGGGGTTGACCTGCTAGGAAGCAGCTTGTAAGAGAAGGACCCCAGAGTCCTGGTGCATAGCAAATTCTCTGTGGCCTGCAGTATGGCCATGTGGCCAAGGAGAACAGTGTTTCCTGGGGTGCATTAAGAAGACTGTGGCCAGCAGTGGAGGGACATTATCCTCCCCTCTTTTTCTACTTTGCCCTTTTAAAACCATTATCCACAGTACTGTGACCAGTTTTGGGCTCCCTAGTTCAAGACAGACAGGGAACTACTGGAGGGAGTCCAGTGGAGGGCTACAGAGATGATGAGGGGACTGGAGCATCTCTTGTATGAGGAAAGGCTGAGAGAGCTGGGGATGTTTAGCCTGGAGAAGGCTGAGAGGGGATCTCAGAAATATGTATCAATATCTAAAGGGTGGATGTCAAGAAGATGGGGTTCAGACTCTTCTCAGTGGTGCTCACTGACAGGACAAGGAGCAACGGGCACAAACGGGGACACATGAAGTTCTCTCTGAACATGAGGTACAACTTTTTCACTCTGAGGGTGACAGAGCCCTGGGACAGGCTACCCAGAGAGGCTGTGGAGTCTCCTTCTCTGGAGAGATTCAAGACCCACCTGGATGCAATCCTGTGTAACCTGCTTTGGGTGCTCCTGCTTCAGCAAGAGGGCTGGACTAGATGATCTGCAGAGGTCCCTTCCAACCCCTAACATTCTGTGAATCTGTGAATATGTTCTTTGATCTCCACTGATGATAACAGCAGTTTTGATACCTGACATATGCAGACAACTGTAGATAGAGGTCCATTGTTTTTGGATGCCTGCAGTTAAGGAATTAATCTCTCTAATGGTGAGTGATCTGCAGATCTTCCAGGAAGGACTAGTTCAATAACACCTCATCGTTTCTTTTTCACTTACAGAGTCATATTCACAACTCAGAGACATCACCTTCCTGCTGTTACTTGCATCAGCCTATTCATATTTCAATAAGTCATGCTGTTGCAATTATTATTCCCTAAAGTCATCTGGATTGCTTTGACCCAAGCATCTGGGCTCTAAATATCTGTCGTTCCATAACATATTAACTTTCACATTTTCTCCAGCAAAAGACAATTGCTGACAGAAGGACAGGGTCTTTCTGCCTCTCTTCTCATGTCCCAGGTCCTGTGTTCCCAGAATTTGTGATCATGAGCCTGTAAGCATAATTTAATAATTTTTATTTTTCCATATATTTCGGTCCTTATTTTATTTTTTCATTCCAGAATAATTGTATCTGCTTTTCACTGGTGTAGGTGAGGACCTACATTAATCAGGACAGATTAAATTCCTTTGTTATCTGAGGATGTGGAATAAGCAGTCTAACCTTGCTCTGTGATTAACTTTTCCTATCCCTCTTCCACTCCTCACATTTTCTTATGTATTTCTGTTATTTAGTAAAGGTTGACTCTAGGAGCTATATTTGGATTTTTTATTTTTTTTTTGGAGGGTCCCTATGCACTTCAGTTGTCTGTTTAGTCCATGGCTGTCCAGTTTACCTTGGACTTATCTCTCTGCCCACTTAAGAGGTGTAACCTTAGCCTAAGTCAAACTATAATTCACCTACTTTCTCCCTGGCAGGCATGTCTAAGTATAGTGATTTCTGGACTATGACAAATGTGCTCAGGCAGTACAGAAAAAGGCTCAGCCATGAATTGTCTTGTCACAGAAATATAAACCTACCAGGTTTACTCATTAGCAGAAATCCTGAAGAAAAAGAAGGGAAAACTGAGAGAATAGAGTGGAGGTTTCCTTCCTATTGTTTTCTTTTCATGGTGACAATTTTGCTTGGTTTCTTAGGTAATTTACATGATGAAATACCTTAGAGGCAGATAGGCTGAGAAACAGAGTGAGGATCATGGAGACTTTCTGTAGTGACTAGACTAGAGAGACAAGAACTGGGATGGGAAGATAATTAAGTGGAGTAGCTCAAGGCATATGTGTGTCCATGATGATTTCAAGGGTCTACCCAATCTTGTGCTATTTGAATCATGCAGCCTGAATTTTGTAGGAGAGCTGGATGAATACATCTCCAGCCTGTCCCAGTGCTCTGTCACCCTCAGACTGAAGGACTTTTTCCTCATGTTCAGATGGAACTTCCTGTGTTCTACTTTGTACCCTTTGCCCCTTGTCCTGTCACTGGGCACCACTGAGAAGAGTCTGGCCCCATCCTCTTGACATCCACCCTTTAGATATTGATAAGTATCAGTGAGATCACCTCTCAGTCTTTTCCAGGATAATAAAAAAATTGTAAAGAAAGGGAAAATAACTAAGAGAACTGATGCAACTAAGAGAACTGATGCAAATGAAGAGAAGTGATGCAAATGAAGAGAAGTGATGCAAATGAAGAAATGTCTCCTCACCACCAACAGACTGATGTCCAGCTCGTCCGCAGGGAGCAGATCCCTGGCCAACCTTCATCCTAGTTTATTACTGAGCAGGACATCATATGGTATGGAATATCCCTTTGGTCTGGTGAAGTCAGCTGTCCTGGCTGTGTCCCCTCCCAACTCCTTGTGCACTCCCAGCCTCCTAGCAGGTGCAGTGGGGTGAGAAGCAGAAGATGACTTGGCTTTGTGTAAGCACTGCTCAGCATTAACAAAAACATCCCTGTGTTATCAATGCTGTCCTCAAGCCTCATACTAATTACCATGAAAAAAAATTAGCTCTATCCCAGGCAAAACCATCACATGGGCCATTCATCAGTGAAGAATGGGCCAGCAACCACAGAACACCCAACAGGCAGAATTAACTGATCCATTAATGAGGTTTACAACCTAAAAGCTATATAGTTTATTTGGGAAAAATACTGATGGCTAAAGCAAAGAAAAGAAAATACAAATTTGAGTTTTAGCCTGGAGTCTTTCTCTGACCTCCCATAACCAGTTTCTTTTGCACTTCTTAGCAAGTGTTGGTACAGATAACAGTAGTAGCCCCAGAAGCAGCATGGGGGAACCAATGAAGCACTTCAGAGAAGTTAACCCTGTCAGAAGGCTGTATAAGTCTCCAGGTTTAACTGAAAGATCAGGATTGGACCTATAAGCTGAGTACCTCCATGGATTTAATAAATACATTGACTTGTTCAGCATAAACTGATGTAGTGGATTCAGACAGGGTGACTCACCATGCAGCACTGCTCTCCCATGTTACAAAATCCCCCACCAACCCTGGAGCACCGGCAGCACTGGAGGTAGATCAAGCCAATTCTGCCATCTTCCTGCTTCAGTGAGGATGCTGTGCTGTGTGACTCATGGGGACAGCACAAAATTGATGGTGAAAAGAAAATTTTTGGTAGATAAGAATCTCCCTAAATGTCCAAATACAGAATAAAAATATGGTTGCACTTAATTTACTGTGGGAAATGTCTACATGAGTAGCCCCTGTCACAGTGCAACCTCTGCTTTTGTGGGCATGGTTCTGATTCCATAGGAGACAACAGGAAAAGCTGCATGCTTAGATTGCAGATCAACAGCTGTGTAAGAGCACAATATTTTCTTAAAAGTCATAAAGAAGTCCAAGAATTTATTGAATTGGGAGAGTTTCTTCATTTAACTTTACACAGAACTGCAGGTGCAACACACAGACTGTGATAGCTGAGCTGAAATAACTCCTCCAATTGGAAATGTAATGTGCAGCAGTATCTAATAGGAAAAGTAGCCTGGTGCCCAAACTTCTACCATTATGAAGTAGCTTGTCAAAATCCCCCAGGGAATCCGTGTTGTTCTCATCAGGTTTTGAAACAGGGAACACTGGCATTGTAACTCTCAGTTCACAGCTGGTACGTGAAGGATGTATACTTCTTAGCACAGTTCGTGTATGTGAAATGGAACTGTTTAAGTGATACAAATCGGCCAGCTCTGAGGTCTTATTAAAGAGAATTTGATGCTTGACAGTAGACTTGTATTTACATAATTAAGACAGATGTTACCACTGCAATTGCCTCTCTGGTACATTGCTATTTTCTGTTGTTTTATGAGTACATCAGTTTGGAAAGTCTAGAGCTGTTTGTTGGGGGTGTTTTTTTGGTTTTTTTTTTTTTTAAATCCTAGTAGAGTTATGGCCTCTAGGCCCATATCCCAGGTCTGGGATTGTTTCTTATTTTACTTTTATTTTAAACCATGCCCTATATTCTGCTGTGCACTCTGAAGTTCAGGAGGAAGAAAATTCTAACTTAAGAATGAAAACAGGTTTCAAGCCAAGAGCCCTACTTTTAACACGGCAGTTTGAGGAACAATAACTGACTACTGGGGTACTATCCCAAATGGAGCACCTTTCCTCATTAAATGAGTGGTTCATTTACAGTTTGTGTCAAATTAAACTAAGCAACAATATCAGCATCAACAGCACTTAACACCTTTGCTAGGAAGGTCTGGCTTCTCTGATAGCTTATACTGGGATGAAAGCAATCTGACCCTCCCGGTACCTAAGAGTCTGAAATCCAGTGACTTTTTTGTTTCTAGTGAACATTTATCATTTCTAAAACTACATCAAATTCATAAGTCAGAATTAAATAAGTTTCTGGCAACTGGCCTTACTTTTTTCAGTGTAAATGGTCTCTTGGGAATTAAAAAGCTGTGGGTAAGATACATTTTCTCTGCTTGGGTTACGTATGCTTGTAAACAGAGTAGGTTGGACCTTATGAACTAGAAGTTGGTAATCATAAAATCATAGAGTGATTCTATTAATGAATGAGTTTGGCTTGCTGTGCAGTAGCACGGTTTCATGTCTAGGGTCTCAGACCCCAGGACGGATCATTCGGGTTGTCACATGAAAACTGAAGTTACCTGGAAGATAAAAGCTGTCCTGAAACACACTAGCAAAACCCTCCAGCTTTGCTTCCCCTACCTCTGCTCTCCCAGAATGAAGAAATGCAGGTAAGAGCCTGACAGCAGATCTGATTGCAGCTCTGACACCACAGCCGCTGCAGATGGTTGAAACATTTTGTGTGTGGAGTCAGACTCTGTGCGAACGTCAGCGTGTTTTCCTGCAGAACTGTAAACCCTGTAATTAATAGAAGCACATGTTCCACAAGGAACCTACAGAGCTCTGTAGAGCACCTCTTTGCCTGGTAGAATTTCTTGTTATGAAAGATAATAATTTAAGACCTCATTAAGCTCTTAATGTCTATGAGGTGATTGTGCTGTTGTAATCACAGATGTTCTCTGTGTAGAAGTGACTGTTGGGTATCAGATTGCCCCAAGTTGTGTATGTGAGGGTGTCTCATTAAATCAAGGATCTAGTGAGGCTCAGAGGAACAATTACAGAGGAAAGAGCCCTGTAACTTTGCCAGTGACAAGGCAGCACACAGAACCCCTCACTCCCTGAGACCATCAAATTGACGTGAGTAGACAATTGTCTCTGCTTTGAAACCCAGCCAGAAGAGTTTGGAAAGGACTCTCCCTCATTGGAGACAGGTAGGTCAGCAGCTATAAAGTACAGAAGTACACAAATCATAGAATCATAGAATCAGAATGTGTAAGGTTGAAAGGGACCTTTAGAGGTCATCTAGTCCAACCCTCCTGCAGTAAGCAGGGACATCTTCACTAGATAAGGTCACTCAGAGCCTCATCAAGCCTGACCTTGAATGTTTCCATGCAACTCAGGCCTTGAGCTACAAATTGGTGGAAGGGTATATCTCTGCTTATGCTTTCATTCATTTTCCTAAGTACCTGCTATCCCCAGGGATGTGTTACCAGTGCAGTAATATAATAGACATTATGTATATATAGTGTGGAGCAGATTTGCAAAGGTGTGGAGAACATGTGAAGATCTTCTTGGTACAGACCAGCATACAGGACAGAAATAAATGGAAGAATGGGCTGTTACGTGGAAACTGGAGATGGAAAGTAGTTCCAGATTAAAACAACTGTATTCAGTGTTTTCCAATGTGTGATTGGTTTCCATGCTGCTGTAACAGTCACTGGAGAGACTTAGGACCTGATTCAGTTGCTTAACATACACATGTAATGCAACTTGAAAAGACTTATCATAAGTATCTATTTACAGCAAATAGCCTTGAGTAACTACAACTTTTTCATGAGGGCAGCAATGATATATCAAAAACGACACTAAGTACCTCTGTTTTGATAACTGCTTTGAGTCCCCTGTCAATGGAAGCTTCAACTGAAAACTGTAGATCAGCTCCTATAGAAAATCCTTCATAGCAGAGCAGCTGAACTCCAAACTCTTTTCTGTGCCTACTGTGACAGTGGGAGGCATTTTCCTGCCCAAAGATCTCTATTTTAAACACCTTGGTATAGGTGTTAACACAGCCTAATTCCTAAGTAGTACAGACTATATAACGTAGCCTTTCTGCCTCCAGAATAGTGCTACTCCCTCACAAATCATGGGGAACATTTTCTGCAGATGTGTGGGATACCAGAAAGTATCTGAAGTGACACTAAGATGCTACATGCTGAAAACAATGGGGGCTTTAACCCTAAACCTACAAGTAATTTTGGGGTAGACATTTCCAGGAACATGTGTGATTTGGGATTGAATCCTATCCAGACCTGTTGTTCTAGCAGGTCAGTGCATGACATGTTAGACCAATAGCCAAAAAAATGAAGTTTTATGTGTGCTTTTATACAGAGTACTGAAAGTAAAAGATAGTGCCTTTGGCTAAATAATAGCACATTATCAGGAGCTCCAAGTTCAGATCAGTTAATTGCAGGTTTTTGTAAAATTCATACCTACTTTATGGTTGTCTCAGCTGCTCGTGCTTCTGGTTTTCAGGGAGGGCACTGATCTAGTTTGAACATTAACAGAAAGAAAGTGGAAGAGCAGAGAACCTAGGAGTAACATAGAATCATAGAGTCATTTACTTTGGAAAAGACCTTTAAGGTCATCAAGTCCAACTGTTAACCTAACACTGTGAAGGCTTATGTTTCTCCTTTAGAAATTGTGTCACTTGCACAATGAGAATTTTCTCACTAAACTTGTTTTTGCAACACTGGGCTTTGAGAGTGAAACACTCAGTTGCCAGGAGGAGCAGCTCCAGTGCCAGCAGGATCCGTGGCAGAATGTTCTAGCACAGGGATAAGAGGGGTTTGTGCTCAAGGGGAACCTCAGCGGGAGCCAAGAGCTGCCAGGAACCCACAATTCAAGCCACAGCAGCTGAGGAGGCCTGGCAGGGACAGGAGTAATGGCTGTCAGACCCTTCCCCACCACCAAAGAAAGCTTCAGGGTGCACAAGTGACCAGGAGCACCAGGAACAAGGCTGGCAAACAGGATGTGCTTCATCAGGAAGGGTGTGGTGGGTCAGGAAGGACATGGCATGGCAGTCCGTGCAGTGGTTCATGTGGAAGGGCGTGTAGGGAGAGAGATGTAGCACTGACAGCTCAATCATAGAAACATTTTGGTTTGGAAAAGATCTTTAAGGTCATCGAGTCCCACCATTGACCCAACATGGCCAAGTCCATCACTAAACCATGTCCCCAGGCAGCACACCTACATGTCTTTTACATCCCTCCAGGGATGGTGACTCCACCACTTCACTGGGCATCCTGTGCCAGTGACTGACAACCCTTTCAGTTAGGATGTTTGTCCTAATATCCAATCTAAACCTCCTCTGGCATAGCTTGAACAAGTTTCCTCTTGTCCTATCTATTGCTGCTTTTGAGAAGAGGCTAATACCCATGTATGCCACTACACCCTCCTTTCAGGTAGCTGTAGAGAGTGATAAGTCTTTTACCAACAACTTAACCCCAGTTTCCTTGTCAGACTTGTGCTGAAGACCCTTTACCACTCTGTTGTGCTTCTTTGGACATGGTCCAGCACTTCAATATCCCAGTAATGAGGGGCCCAAAACTGAACACAGTGCTCAAGGAGTGTTTCCACCAGTGACAAGTACAGGAGGACAAGCACTGCCCTGGTCCTGCGGGACACACTGCTTCCAATAGAAGCCAGGATGCTGTTCTTGGTCACCTGGGCACACTCCTGGCTCATGTTCAGCTGGCTGTTGACCAACACCCATGGTCCTTTTCTACCAGCCACTCTGCACCAAGCCTGTAGCATTGCCCAGGGTGTCTGTGACCCATGAGCATGACCCTGCATTGATCCCTGTTGAATCTCATACAGCTGGTCTTTGACCATTGATCCAGCCTGTCCAGATCCTCTGCAGAGCTTTCCAAGCACATCAACATTCCGTTCCAGCTTGGTGCCATCTGCAAAATTACTGAGGGAGCACTGGATCCCCTTGTCCAGATCATTAATAAAGATGTTAAAGAGAAGAGTCCTCAGTACTGAGCCCTGGGGAACACCACTTGTGACTGGCCTCCAGCTGGATTTAACTCCATTCACCACAACCCTTTAGAAACATTCAGTTTTTTAACACTAGACCACATTCCACAGGAATTCAGTACTAACTTGGGGAAATGGATGAAGTGATGTCAGTGTAACTGCCTCAATCAATCATGGATATAAATATTAAAAATTGTGGGGATTTTGTTTTGTTTTGGTTTGGTTTTTGTGTGGTTTCATTGTACAGTCAGGTCATATGTATTTTTCCTTGCTGTCAGCTCTTAATCCCAGCCTACACAGCTGCCCACTCACTCCCCTGCAAGAACAGTGACAGCAGAAAACTCACGTGTTGAGATGAAGACAGCTTCATAGGTAAAGCAAAAGCCACATGTGCACCAATTCCAACCATCAGGCAGCCATCTACAGGAGACCAGTGCTCCATCACGTGTAAAGGTGAAAAATGCCATCACTCCAAAAATACTGCTTTTCCTCCTCCCACCCCCAGCTTTATATGCTGAGCATGACATTATATGGTATGGAATATCCCTTTGGTCATTTGGGGTCAGCTGTCCCAGCTGTGTCCCCTCCCAGCTCCTTGTGCAGGCCCAGCCTCCTCATTAGTGGGGTGGTGTGGGGTAGGAAGCAGAAGCAGCCTTGATTATGTCTAAGCACTGCTCAGCACTAAACATCCCTGTGTCATCAATACTGTTTTAAGAAAAAAAATGAAATAAAAAATAATTCCAAAATATAGCCATGTACTTGCTACTGTGAAGAAAATTAACTCTATCCCAGCCAAATCAGCAGATCTGCTTTGAAAGTCTGAGAGCACAGGAGTTTTCAGAGCAAAACCCAGAACTGTGAGCTCTTGTGTCCAAAGCTCAGAAACCTTTGCATTATATTTCTAAAAATGTTGAAGACTGACCATAATTTTGTTATCTATATGTATTTCTCTCAGATACAAGGTTTAAATCCATTGACCCATTTACTGAAAGCTTTTCTGTGAAGACTTAAAAACAGTAATTAAATATTTTTACTGTTGTTTTTCATATTGAGGTACATTAAATCTTGTTTCAGTACTACATTGTACAGGATGGTTCAATCTTGTATCTCTATTATTTAGAAAACAAGCAATTTCACACTTAAAGCCTTTAGTAAATGAGTTTTATAGGAGATGAAAAAGAGGACTGGGTGAAATCTATTATATCTTTCTGATGGTGTGAACATGTCCCTGAGTTCTTTATCATCATTAGATATTAGAGACATGTTTGCAGCACCCTTTTGATCCATCACTTAACTAAAAATTACATTCTCTCTGGCTTTGTCCATTTACAAAGCTTGCAAATCAAAGCGATTCTTGTAGTTTCCAGTGGCTGAAGTCAGTTGCATTTGGTATTTGGTCTTATAAATCCCCATGAAGGGCATTTTTTGGTACAATACCTAGCGTATCTTAGACCATCATATAACCTTTAATATCACATGAAAATCAACCGATTAATCAGAAATTGCAATGATATTTAAAAAAGTATGAGAACAATTTCCAGCATTAAATTCCAGACACCTAATACATGTCTTTGTGTTAGATGTCTAGTAACAACAGGCTTCACAGATATACCATGAGTAGCAAAAGTTCAATTTAAGATCTCTGGATTGCACTGTGAACTCTTTCTCTTTCCTGAATGCACATAAAGACTGTTGAGAACAGACTCCAAGCAAATACATTTAAGGAAAAGGAAATGCCTTCTTATTTCTTTTCTCCTTACTCAAAATACATGTTTACAAATATGTTTGGACACTTGTTTGGTTTTATTTTGCAACCTTCTATATTTTACCTAGTCCATAAAGAAAAAAAAAACCCTAACCAAAATATTACATAAATTGGATGCAACTCAAACCTCTAAAACATGCCAACTAGTCAGAAACCATTCAGGAAAAGCTTCTCTTTTGTTGTTGTTTTTGTTGTTGTTGTTTGGTTTGGTTTTTTACTTGTCATTTTTATCTCTTATATCTAAATAAACCTGAAATTATTTCAAAAACACTGCAGCTAAAATTTAACAAGTTGGACATACAGAGTTTTAATCGATTGCCAGAGACAAATTATAAGCACTGTATCAGAGAGCATGGAAAAATAAAGCTTCAAGACCAGACGAGTCTGTTTAACATAGATTATGCATTTATTACTAGGGAAGCACTCAGCATGGAAGGGACAGAGGGAGAAATCGATAACATTCACCACTGAATAACCACAAATCATTTTATAAAAAAAGGTCATCCCATTTTATAAAAGGGTGGCAGTTGAAAGTATTAGCTACTCAAGTCTTTTGTTTAACCAGGAACTGTATGACTTCTGAAAGAAAAGCTGGTTTACTTTGTCTGTGGAGTAGTAGAAATTTCCAGCATTCATATCCTAAATGTCAAGAGGGCTGCGGGAAGCCCACCACATGTGCAAAGCAAGTGCAACTGCTAAGGACTTTCTAAAAGCCCTGTGGAGACCAGCAGCAAGTAGGGAGTGGGACACATTTTTACTCTCACTTGATGGATATCAGAATAAGGTATTATCTTCCTTATTCAAATGCTCAGCATTTGGCAGAGGTGTCACAGTTTGGTAGAGAGATCTCCAAGGGGAGGTTTCCAGTACAAATCTTCCAGTTTCCTGATGAGGGAAACTAAAGACCTGCTTTGAGAGATTATTTCACGGAGTGCCTGAAAAATAAGCACAGTTTAGGTGCCTAAATTAAATTAATTACATCCACTGAGCATTAAAATATATAAATATATATGTGCACAGACACGAATATATAAAATTAATTAAGAATGGCAAAAAAGAAAATGAAAATCTATTCCTTTCAGACAGAAGATGTGACTTTCTCCACACTGAAAACATTCTAGCAACTGAAGGCAGTCACCTCACTGGCAAAACGTGGCTGCATCTTCCTAGAAGGAGCTCTCCTTCAAGGCAGCCAGCTGGGATGGCTGGCCCTGGCATGTGGCTGACACAGTCTTTGCCTCTGAATTCAGCCAGCTGAACATCTTCTCCACAGATGCGCTGAGGCGGGTATCTCTCAGCCTTTTGTCGTATGGCAGCCAGTGATGAGCTTGAGTTGGAATACGTTGTCTCTGAACTGGCTGTGTGTGCAGCTTTTAGACTTGAGTTTCTTCATATCCAAATGGTGCAGAGACTAAATAAAATCACTGGTTCCAGCTAGGATTGTCTGTGTTGATCTACTCATTGATCCACCTATACCTGTTGAGATAACCAACAATAAGGCCACTGGAATAAGATTTCAAAACCTTTTTAGTCTGATTACTGACTGGTTAGTAACAAGCTGGTTATGTTCTGCAACATATAATTTGATATAAAATCTGGCATAAAAATGGATATCCACCGAGTCATTTTAATGTTTGTGTCTGATGAAAATTTAACATTTAGACTTGGAGAAAGAGCAAGCATTAAATCTTGTGGGTTGGGTATTTTTGTTTGGTTTGTTGTCTGTTGTTTTGTTTGTTGAGTTTGGGGTGGGGAGGGAGGGGAGAGGCAGGGAGGGCGTAATTTGTTTCTTAGTTTGGTTTTTGGGGCAGGAAGATTTTGCCATGAAGAGCAATGAAGATTTGGAAAAAGTCGTCTCTGGTTGGAAAAGAAAAGACTGCAGCTGGGAAGTAGGTCTATGCTATATATGCAATAGATGAGTCAAACTATAGCATTCCAAAAAACACACAAAAAAATCCTCCTGCATTATAACTCTAGGGATCTTTCAGAATTCTTTTATTTTTCTTTTGTGTTTTCCACTCACATTTTCAAAATTCTCTGTTGAGGAACAGGGACTCCGAACAGCAGTGGACCTGGACCAGTCCAGTAACTGCTTCACATTTAAATCATGATATACATTTCAGTGAGGACATGACTCCCTCCAAGTATCCCAAAACCCAAGTGTTTAGGAAATCTCAAAGTAATTTCTATAACTTGACTTATCTTCTTTTAACTGTTTAATTTAGTAAAGTACTCTGAAATCCAGTTAGGACAGAGATCATGGTGATATGGTATTACCTACCTTCCGTGAGGGATACACTGCACTACTCCACTAAATAAGACGAATTCAGCCAGTGCATAGCTGATGATTATGAATTTCATGGTGGGAAATGCAAACTTAGCATAGGAAAAAAATAAATCCCCAAACCTTAGAGAGTCTATACTGAAACAATACAAATCAATATAAATTGAAGTTTTTGCTAGATAATCCTAACCAAGATCCCAGTTTTTGAGAGCTTTCAGTCTGACACAAAGAGATAGAGATCTGTGGGAAAGTAAAGCAACTCACAGCTCAAACTCTCAAACAGATTTCAATGCTGCCAAGAGAACGTAATGAATGGTAGAGCAAAACTTCACAAAACACTCGATTTCAGTTACTGGGGTGGAAAAAGAATAATAATTCTTATTTAATGCACATAGTTTAGAAGTCTGCTCAGGTAAAATTAACCTTTCAATTAGCATTATGAGTCAGCACTCAAACAAAATCCAGTTGTATAAACCACTGTGAGAAAAGGCATAGCTAATTATAATTGATGGGGTGGAGCACTTTAGCAGCCTGCTTTCTCCAGGAGATAATGCAGGGACATGGCTGTAAGAGAGCTGTGGGGTTTTTTAGTAATTGCTGTAATCAGATCTGGAAAAGGTGAGCTGTGAGTAACAGAACTCCTACTCTAACAGCAGAAGATTGCATCGGACCGTAATGTGCATGCCATGTGATGGTTGCATACATCCTTGCCTTAAGGAAGCAAAAGTACAATCAAAGGGTTTCAAATTAAATTGTCTACCACTTATGCCATGTTAACCCTGCACAATGGGGTCAGCAGGCAGCAGCCTTGTTCATCCTAGAGTTGATACTGAGCCTGGAGTTTGCTGGGTGTCCTGGTTTGGAGTTGTCAATGTCAATTCAGTCCCAGAAACGGGTCACAGGGCTTTAGAAACAGGAAAATTGTGTTAATGTGTTTTTTATTTTTTATGGACATGCTGGTGTCTGAGCAGAAGCAGTGTACTATGTACAGCCCTGACCTCCTGATGTCTTCTCATGTGGCATATGACATCACTCTTGCCACTTAAACTTGTTTCCTAGTATTTCCCAAAAAGGAGATAAATGGAATTGAACTTAAATAAACATAAAATATTTTCTCACCCTCAAAGAGCTTTGAATATGTTTGAGAAGTTTATCTATTCCCATGCCCTACTGACATGTCCAACACATTCTGCTCTGTTAATAAAGTTATGATTAAAGCATGGCAAAGATCATGAATAATTAAAAGGAAAATAATCATAGCTTTTAGATGTAGCAATACTTTATGTAGTTCAGAATGACCTCCCATTATTTACAGTAGCAGCAAATTAGCACAACTTTACAGGGTAGTTTATGACTGGTATGCATGGAAGGAGTCCGGAACAGCACAGATCTGTATCTGTTAGGCCTTTCTTAAGTCCTTAAAAACAATGAAAGTGCATATTCACACTCAAGGTTCTGGAGATCCTGTTCTACCACTGTTGGTAGTTAGTACAGTCCATTACAGAGCTTAAACCGAACTGGAATAAAAGCTGAGACTTGCATTTCCTAAATTCTGTCATCTTCATGGAAAAATTTCACAGGTGGCAATAAAGACATTGGAGTAAAATCATAGAATGCTTTGGCTTGCACCGGACCTCAAAGACCATCTAGTTCTAAATTCCCTGCTATAAGCAAGGGCACCCTCCAGTAGACCAGGTTACCCAAAGCCCCACCCAACCTGGCCTTAAACACTTCCAGAGATGGGGCTTCCACAACCTCTCTGGGCACCCTGTGCCAGGGCCTCACCAACCTTATAGTAAAGAATGTCTTCCTAACGTCTAACCTAAACCTGCCCTCTTTCAGCTTGAAGCCATTGTCCCTTGTCCTATCACTGCACTCCCTGGTGAACAACACCTCTCTCACTTTCCCATAGGACCCTTTTAAGTATTGGTAGGCCCAATTAGGCCACCCCAGAACCTTTTCCAGACTGAACAAACCCAACTCTCTCAGCCTGTGTTCATGGAAGAGGTCCTCCAGCTTTCCAATCATCTTCATGGCCTCCTCTGGACCTGCTCCAACAGCTCTATGTCTTTCCTATACTGGGGACCCCAGAGATTGACATAGTACTGCAGGTGAAGTCTTACCAGAGAAGAGTAGGGGGCAGAATCCCCTCCCTCAGCATGCTGGCCATGCTGTCCTTGATGCAACCCAGGACACAGTTGGCCTTCTGAGCTGCTAGCACACACTGCCAGCTCATGTTGAGCTTGTCATCAATCATGAAGGACCCCAAGTTCTTTTTCTCATGGCTGCTCTCAATCCATTCATCTCTTTCTAAAAATAAAATTTAATCAAATGAATTGTATTCTCATGTCCAATGACTTTACAAAGAGTCTTTTAGGATGGGATATTGAACATACTAGAGTTTTGTATTTCAATTTTGGCTTGATATTTTGAGGGAGGGAATTCAGGAAATCGGTCATGCTAGAAGATGCTTATTTCCGGAGCCAGAAAACAGAGGGGTCTGGAGACCCCTGTAGACTACTGAGGACATCGGGAGATCCCATAGTGAGGGTGTTGGGCATGTGCACTACTGGGGAGTGGTGGGTGGGGTTAAGCTAAAAAGTTCTTAGAATATGCTAATTGATTCTCAGAAGGAGCTATGCACCTGTATAAAAGATCTGTGACAACCAGCATCAAATGGAATTCCCTATCTGATATGAAGTTGATTCAGCCTGACAGGACACTGCAGCTCCATGGTGGGAGCTATTAAGTCTTTACTTTTCTTTTTTTCCCATTTTTTTCTCTCTCTCTTTCTTGAATCTCTGTGAATTTTGACTTAAGCTGAGCCGCTCTCTCTCATCTTCAACAGGTCTTGGAGAACAGGAGAAGTGCCTGAGGACTGGATGATAGCCAATGTCACTCTGGTCTTTAAAAAGGGCAGGAAGGAGGATCCTAGCAACTATAGGCCAGTCAGCCTCACCTCTGTCCCTGGAAAGGTGATGGAACAGCTTGTTCTGGATGCCATCTCCAAGCAATTGGAAGAGAAGAAGGTCATGAGGAGTAGTCAGCATGGATTCACCAAGGGGAGATCGTGCTCCACCAATCTCATAGCCTTCTATGATCTCATCACCGGCTGCGTGGATGAGAGCAGTGGATGTCATCTACCTTGACTTCAGCAAGGCCTTTGATACTGTTTCCCATGACATCCTGATAGCAAAGCAGAGAGAGCATGGGATAGATGAGTGGACAGTGAGGTGGGTTGAGAATTGGCTGTCGGACAGAGCCCAGAGGGGAGGCCTGTGACTAGCGGTGTTCCCCAGGGCTTGGTGTTGTGTCCAGTCCTGTTTAATATCTTCATTGATGACCTTGATGAGGGAATAGCATCCACCCTCAGCAAGTACGCCGATGATACAAAGCTGGGTGGAGTGGCTGACATGCAGGAACACTGCGCTGCCATCCAGCGAGACCTGGACAGGCTGGAGAGCTGGGCAGGGAGAAACCAGATGAAATTCAACAAAAGCAAGTGTAAAGTCTTGCACCTGGGAAGGAACAACCGTTTCTATCAGTACAGGCTGGGGGATGACCTGCTGGAGAAGAGCTCAGTGGAGAAGGACCTGGGGGTCCTGGTGGATGACAGGTTGTCCATGAGCCAGCAGTGTGCCCTGGTGACTAAGAGAGACAATGGGATCCTGGGGTGCATCAGGAAGAGTGTGGCCAGCAGGTCAAAGGAGGTGATCCCCCTCTCCTCTGCCCTGGTCAGGCCCCACCTGGAGTGTTGTGTCCAGTTCTGGGCTCCCTGTTATAAAAAGGACAAGGATCTCCTGGAGAGAGTCCAGAGGAGGCTACGAAGATGATTAAGGGCCTGGAACATCTCCCCTATGAGGAAAGGCTGAGTGAGCTGGGACTGTTCAGCCTTGAGAAGAGAAGACTAAGGGGGGATCTTATCAATGTTTATAAATATCTTAAGTATGGGATGCAGGGGGAATTGTCCAGCCCCTTTTCAGTGTCTGTGGAGACAGGACAAGGGGCAATGGCTGCAAGTTGGAGCACAGGAAGTTCTGCACCAACATGCGGAAGAATTTTTTCACAGTGAGGGTGACAGAGCCCTGGGACAGGCTGCCCAGGGAGGTGGTGGAGTCTCCTTCTCTGGAGATATTCAACACCTGTCTGGATGCCTATCTGTGCAATATGAGCTGGGGAGCTGCTTTGGCAGGGGGTTGGACCCGATGACCTCTCAAGGTCCCTTCCAACCCCTATGATTCTATTATTTTCTTTATGGCCTCTGATCTTGTCTGTGTCTTAATCTCACTCTGGGCACAACAAATCTCCCACAGACCTATCTTTTCAGACTGGGACAGCCGTATGGCCTCCAGCCTTCCATTAATCCATTCAAGTTAAAAGTATTTAAACTAATAAGAATGTGCTTCAAGGTACTACCTGAGATTATTGTGATCTCTAGGCCCCTGCTATCACAAGGCATCCTGGTTTCACCTGGGATAGGGGTATTTTCCTTTTTAGCAGCTGGTGTAGTGCTGTGTTTTGGATTTAGTGTAAGAATAATATTGATAGAAAACTGATGATTGTTGCTGGGTAACTGATGGTTGTTGCTGGGTAAATTTAGCATGCACACTAAGTCAAGGACTTTCCAGGTTCTCATACCCTACCAGGCGCACAAGAAGCTGGGAGAGCACAGGCAGGACAGCTGACCCAGACTGGCTAAAGGGATATTCCATACTATATAGCATCATGTGCTGAACGTAACTGGGAAGCCAGCCGTGAGACTGCATCGCTGTTTGGATACAGACTGGGCATTAGGCTGCTTTTTTCAGCATGTGGTGAACAATTGCATTTCACAGAATCACAGAATGACTGGGTTGGAAGGGACATCAAGAATCATAGAGCTCCAACCTCCAGACCTGGAGCTATACAAGGTTGCCCAGGGCCTCATCCAACCTGGCCTTCAACACCCCCAGGGAATGGGGCATTCACCACCTCTTTGGGCAGCCTGTTCCAGCACCTCACCACTCTCTCTGTAAAAAAATTTCCCCTAATATCCAATTTAAACCTTCCTTCCTTTAGTTTTAATCCACTCCCCCTTGTCCTGCCATTGTCTATCCTTTTAAAAAGTTGATTCCCCTCCTGTTTCTCTGCTCCCTTCAGGGACTGGAAGGCTGCAATGAGGTCCCCTCACAGCCTTCTCTTCTCCAGGTTGAACAAGCCCAGCTCCCTCAGCCTCTCTTCATAGGGGAGGTGATCCAGCCCTCTAATTTGTGTATCACTTGTACTATTAATATTGTTCTTCTTATTGTTGTTGTTATCTTTAATGCTATCATTGTTAATGTTGTTATTACTATTCTCTTCCTTTTTAATCCTATTAAACTGTCCTTATCTCAAGCCATGATTTTTCTTTTTTAACCCATTCTCCTCCTCATCTTCTTGAGGGGAGAGGGGTGAGCAAGTGGCTCCGTGGTACCAGTTACCAGCTGGTGTTAAACCACTACATGGGACAAATTTAAAGATCTCTGTTGTGGAAAACATCCAAAACCATCTCTGCTGATGCCTCAAATTCCTTAGGATCTAGTGTACAGTACTGTCAAAATTAGAGAAATAGTCTCTCTAAATTTCCCTTGCCTTTGAAAAAAAAATTGGCTTATTAGTAGGTGGAGATACAGAGACACACACACAGAATAGTATTTCTGCAGGTCTCTAAAACTTTGCAGCTGGGAAACATTACCCCTGTGTACACATTTCTTTACCATTCCTCACACTTCAAAACCCTTTCTTAACCAAGAACATCAGCTTTCTGAAGTGTATTTGGGATCATATTTTGGAGGGGGCATTTTTTTGTTTGTTCTTTTGGTTTTTCCCCTGTATTTTCCTCCCTCCACCTCCATACTACCAGATCATTACTGCCTCGGAAGCTGACAAAAGCGATTATGAATTAGTTATCAAATTAATATCAAACACCTTTAATACCAATTTGACTTCCACAGGAGGAAGGTATTTCTGTCCATCTCTTCCACTGAACTTGTCATTTTAATTTCTTGTCACAAAGAAAGAAGTGATCACATCGATAAGCAGGAGTCTCCAATCCAAATTGTCCGTGCAACCACTACTAAGGTCCAGCTCTACTGGCAAAGATACCCTTCTCTCTGCTTCATTTTGAGTTTCACACAGCATAGCTGTCCTCTGATAAAACACCTGTATAACCCTGCACCAAGGGCAAGCACTCCTGTGAGCACTCTGAGTGGGGATGTTGCTTCATCAGTTGTAAGAAAAAAAGCAAACGCTTTTCCATGCCCTCAGGACACAGTCAGTTTCCAATACTACTGTCTTTTAATTCTGGTCTATTACATGCTTCTTAAATCTCAGACTTAACTTTGCCCAGTAGAAATGTTCAGAATTTATTTATCATGATCTCAGCTTGATGTAATCCCTGATTTATGTGTTTATGTCCAGGTTCTCTCAATTCTGTCTCTGTTAGCTTCAATTTATCATAGCACAGCTCTGCTCTGGGTTCCCCAGTAAGTTAACACTGTTAGCATTTTCTATCTGAAAGTAAAATGCATTCTTCCTATTTTTTTTGTTCAGTCTGAAAGACAGCTGATAGCTACCTTATGTAAGCATCAATCTCACTTATTTGGAGTGCAATAATCCCCTTATCTGATTGTGCTAGTCAGCAGTTAGAGACTTCCTTCTCACTTTCCATCTAAATAGATGTCTCTTTTTTTTTTATTTTTATTTTTTTTTTAATATTCCATCTGGACTGGTATCTTGGTTTTGCCTTACATTGTAGCTTTGTATGAATTTATTCACCAGAATAACTTGCCATGGTTGTGCATTCCCACTGTCTACCCTGAGGAAAAAGTGTGAGCAGTGGCACGGTCAACTTTTTCAGAGTTTGCCTGGGTTGGATAAAATGCATGGGGTACTTTTTATCACTCCTAGATTAAGGGAGCAAAAGGCTTTGAGACTATCTTTGAGTCCATCTATAGTATACAACCCCACTGTGCGTTAACACTGCCTCCAAACCATGACAGATCTGTTAGTCCAGTGCTGTCCCTAAACTAATCATCCCTGATCTCTTAAAATACAAGATGCACTATGCAATTTAAATAATCTCATGAAAAGGGTTTTATTCTTATGTGCATAAGGATTTATGATTTGCTTAGGTGCCTTTGCATTATTTTCCACCGTGCAGCATGGACTTCATCCAGGATATCTATCGATTTCACATGGTGCCGTAAGTGCCTCTGTGATAGGCAGACTCTTGGCTGAACTAGATATGAAAGTGTATCTTCGCAGCTTGTGCTGAAGAACCACAAGTTTATAGTAATGAATTTTAACACCCTCTTGACAGTGGGAGGTAATTATATGCCTAATTCTTTCACTTACTCTGATCCTTCTTAGACATGTAAGACAAGCTTGGGTAAGGGGGGAAAAAGAAGAAGAAGAAAAGAAAAAAAAAAAAAAGGAGAAAAAAAGAAAGAGTTTAGGTCTTTAAAAAAACTACATAGCCTGTAAATCAAGTTTTGAAAGCAAAACATTGCCATCAGGAAGTGAGATCATGAAAACTTGCGCACACTGCAAACGCACACTGTTGCAAAGCCCTGCTGCATCCTCCATCCATCTGTTGGTGGTTATCACTTAGGCAAATACGTGATGATATGAAAATTAAAAAGGGAAAGATAGAAGTGGGATAAACTTAATCCATCAGCTAGATGAATAGCTTGCAGTATTTGACAACTGTTTGTCACCTAAAACGGCTGTGGGTGGAAGCCTAGTTCTGCAGCCAACCGGAAACCTCTTATTGACTCTGTAGTAATATGCCCTATGTTCCTGTGTCAGCAACATGTCCCACCCTCCCTTCTCCTCTCCCTGAGTGCAGAAAATCGTGAGGGAATGCCTGTGTAGCTCAGTCTATCTCACTCCTCATACGAGCTCTGTGATTGACCTGTCTGCTGTGGCTGATGACTGATGCCAGCCATGAATGTCAGTGGAAGGTGTGCATCTATCTGCAAGAAAGAGGTCTGGCAGCACTGGCTTGTTACACATAGCTCACAGAGTGGCTGCCAGATGGCAGACATGGCTCCTGTCCATTCTAGTTTAAATCTGGACTGATCTGGGTTCAAAAAATCCTATATGGAAACTAGGCTGGGAGTGAATATTTCATTCAGATTCAGGAGCTGATTAAGGTGGTGACCACATGCTACAACAGGGAAGAAATCTGTGCTTGGAAGGAAATCACTTTCATATATATAAAAGAATATATGTATGTATGCATTTTTATATATGTATGTATATGTACATAAACATAAACTATGTACGCATGTATATATAACATGGCATATATGTATGTATATATAGTATATATAACATAGTATATATAACATATATGCATATGTATGCTTACATGACATACACCTCTGGGATTAACTAGGGGCTAAAAAAATATGGAAGTCATAGCTATTTATCCTGTTTCAGAGTCTCCTAAGTTTATAGTGCTGCAGAATTTTTCATGCATAACCATATAAGAGAAATGGAAATATTTTATGCAGAAAAAAACCCCCAGATTGCTCCAAATTCTCGTTTATGATTAACGAGGCACAAACATCAGAAAACGTTTGCTTCAGATGGACATCCAAATGGCCAAGAGCTTATTGGATGCTTTTTGAAAAATATGATCTGGAATAGAGTGATTTTGGTTTATTTCTTTACCGCTTTGGCAACATTTTGCAATATATGTGTATTAGCATTCCTCAGATAATGTGGGAATAGATTGGGAATAATTTTTAATCCTTAGTAATAAAGCCATTTACAAGCACTGTCCACAAAGAATGTTGGATCTGTAGAAGAATTATAAATCACTGAATTGAAAATTTTCCCAAAAATTTCCACTTCAGATACAAGCTTTTCATAGTTTCCTTCATCTGAGAAACAAGCATTTAACATTCACATTTTTATAGCTGTCACTATTTTACATGTTGATAGTACACAAAATAATTGCCGAAAACCCCGAGTAGAATTCGGGGGTAGCCTCTGCCCAAAGAGCACACAATCAAAATAGATTAGGCAGAAAAAAATTAAGAAGAAACAAATAATAACAATAGCCATCATCACAAATCTGAATTCCCATGCTATGGAAAATCCCAGAAGCCAGAATAGAGGCTAAAAAATGAATGACTGTTGTGACGTACGGAAATTGACTCTGTAACTTGAAAGTTATAAAGTAGGTACGCTTATTGCGCGCAGGTGCACGGGGGATCGCTCCACCGCAAAGCGTGCATACCCGAAGTAGCAAACCATCCACACATTTACACAGTAAAACAATGAGTATTCGATTAGCGTCTATACATGTTCACTACCTGAATCCTCCTGCTCTTGCTTCACATGCTCATTAGCTTATCGTCCTTCGCGCTTGAGCAGATCCTTCCAATAATTGTGGGCAGGGGTCTCCGGAACATGGTCTGTGGTCCTTGGGATGAAGGCCACGGGTCTTCCTCATGCTGTACTTTTCAACTTTTCGCCTGGAATGCAAGGGTCTTGCCAGCTTGCAGTGTTCTTATCAGTTTGAGCTAACTTATGTCCTTGTAAGGAGGCTCATGGACCTAATTCAGCCATCTTTATTTTTATAGTGACACATCTGTGATGGATATCATCCTGTTCTTCAATTCCTGTTCCCTACAATCACTCCCTTGAGATAATGCAAGGTCTTTTATTCCTCCCTACAATCAAGTCCTAGTAATGAGAAACGGGCCTCCTCGTCCTTAGCTGTTTCTTTCAACTGTGCAGTTACCTGACTTAAATTCTATGACTATTCTTTTAAGTATACATATACAGTTGTGTTTAGCTTATCCTTTCTATTTCTATATGGCCCCATATATCAGTTGTGGAAAGAAAAATTCTGAAGACACTTGACATAGTAACAATCAAAATTTTTGGTGTGTTATTTTTCAATTTAATTTTTTTTTCCTGTATTACTGAAGCAAGGTCTTTTTTTCTTCACCATGTTTATCACAGGTTTGTGTAGTTGGGTGCTGAGAGAGAGACCAGGGGCTGCAGAAAATGACTACTCTGTGAAGCAGCTAGAAGGTCTCTGCAGGCCCCAGAGAGTAAACATAGGCTGTTTCAAGACCAAAGTTGCTGCTGAGCCAATCAGTGATGGTCACAGCACCTCTGTGAATCACATATAGGAGAAAAAACCCACAAGGAGCTGCATTTTGCCACCAGAGAAGGAAGTGAGAAGATGTAACAAGCTGTGCAGACACCGAGGCTGAGGAGGGTTGGGGAGGAGGTGACCCAGGTGCCAGTGACAATGATGGCCCTGAAGCCCCTTGGAGAAACCCATGGTGGAGCAGGTGTCCTCCCCGCAGCCCATGGAAAAGGCCCAGACCCCACCTGTAGCCCATGGAGAGGCTCCATGCTGGATGGAGCAGGTGGAGACATAGAGGAGATGCTGTGACCTGCGTTGGAGCAAGCCCCTGCCAGCACTTGCAGCCCATGGAGAGAGACAGAGACACAGAGATGAGCAAGAGAGAGATTTTCACTGGAACAGGTTTGCTGGGCGGAGGCTTGTGACCCTGTGGAGGACTGGGACTGAGAGACATTGTGATTTATTACTGCCTGCCATAGCAGTGATCCATGGCGGGGCAGCTGGTGAAGAGCTGAAGTCCTGTGGGAAAGGACTCACGCTGGAGAAGTTTGTGGAGGACTGTCTCCCATGGGTGGGACCCCACGGTGCAGCAGGGGGAGGATGTGTGAAATGAATACCACCCCCTCTACCCCTCACCCCCTGGGCCAAGAAGGAAACCAACTTGCAAGGAACTGACTGAAGTCCCTGTTTCCCCAGTCCCTGCCCCTCCCTGTGCCACAATGGGGGGGAAGAAGGGAGTGGAATCAGAACTAAAGTGAAATCTGCTACGAAGGGATGGGTGGGGGGAGGCAGATTTGTCTTAAGATCTGTGAAAGGAAAACAGCTCATGAAGGTGCTATGGAGACCCCCACTTCCCCAGACCCTGCCCTGCCCCGTGCCACAGCTAGGGGGAAGAAGGCAGCAAAATCATGACTGAAGTAATGTCTGCTAAGAGGGGGGTGGGGGAAGGTGTTTTAAGATCTGGTCGCTATTTCACTGTGTGTGTAGTGTAGTGTAATGAATTAGAGAGTTTTCTTTCCTTTACTCTGTTTTAACTTTATTTTGCCCATGTTGTTGATTACAGGATGATCTCTCCCTGTCCTTATCTCGACTCCTAAGCCTCTCAATATATATTTTCTCCCCTGTCCAACTAAAAAGGGGAGTGACAGACCGACTTTGGTGGGCGTCTGGCCTCCAGCCAGGCCTAAACCACCACAATATTGAAGCAAATAGAAAGGTTCAACTTCAACACTAAGGACAATTTTCTTATTTGGAAATAAGAACTTGGACTTTGGTGAGGTCCAAATGTTAATTAAAAGCTTTTTACTGTTATAGCACATAACAGCAAAACACACTCTAAGGTTCTGAGATAACAATGGACTATATATTTGAAAAGCCTCTGCCATCTAAGTAGGGATGAGGAAAGGAGTCATGGGCTATGTAGTAAGACTCACTCAAGAAAGATGGGACTGAAAGACTTCCTGAAATTCCCTCGAGGTATTCTTAACTTGCTTTTATTTCTAGTTTATTCTTGATACAAACGACAGTAATAAAATCCTTTGTACTTCCTGTTAAAGACAAAGAAAGGAATAAGAGCAAACAGCTTAAATACGTAAATAATAAAGCATTAAATAGGTCTTGTACTTAACAGTATCTATGTTCCATTTAAAAATGTTAAACCCTTTAAAAAATATCTTCTGTTTTTTAACAGACTTCTAGATAGCAGAAAAAAAAAAAAACCAAACAACTAATGAAAGCCATTTCAGTGGAATCACAGAATGTTTTGAGTTTGAAAGGCCCTTAAAGATCATCTAGTCCCCACCTCTGCCACAGGCAGGGCAGGGACACCCTCCACTAGATCAGGGTGCCCAAAGCCTCATCCAACCTGGCCTTGAACACTGCCAGGAATCCAGGGGCAGACACAGCTTCTCTGGGCAACCTGTACCAGGGCCTCACCACCCTCAGAGGAAAGAATTTCTTCCTAATATGTAATCTAAATCTACCCTCTTTTAAACACATCACCCCATGCCCTGTCACTCCATGCCCTTGTAACCAGTCCCTCTCCATCTTTCCTGTAGCCCCTTCAGGTACTGGAAGGCTGCAGTGTTCTCCCTGGAGCATTCACTTCTCCAAACTGAACATCAAGAGCATCAGCCTGTCTTCATAGGAGAGGTGCTCCAGCCCCCCTGACCATCTTTGGTACACTCTTATCATGTTTTTCTTTTCCTGGAGAACCCAGAACTGGATGGAGTACTGCAGGTAGTGTTTCACCAGAAGAATTCCCTCCCTTGACCTACTGGTCCCACTGGTTTTGATGCAGTTATCATGTTATTGTTGTTAGATCACGTTTCCTTAAAGATGATGAAAAATTAAGAGCAGAAAATGTTAAGGACAAAACAAAAGGAATAACAGGAAAGAAAAGTAAATGTAACTTTGTTAGTGACAATTCTGGTATGTGGACACTGATGTATGGCCTTACTGTCAGCCAGCCTGAGACAGTCTGACATCTTTCTAAATTCTGTCTTTGCTGCTCATGGCCTTCTAAACACAAGTACTGAAGTAAGAAAGAGAACAACATCCATTGCTGCACTTGAGTGCTGTGTTCAGTTTTGGGACCCTCACTACAAGAAGGGTATGAAGGTGCTGGAGCATGTCCAGAGAAGGTCAACAGAGTGGTGAAGGGTCTGGAGGACAAGTCTGATGGGGAGTGGCTGAAGAACCTGGGATTGTTTAGCCTTGAGAAAAGGAGGCTGAAGGGAGACCTCTCTACAGGTACCTGAAAGGAGGTTGTAGTGGCATACCTGGGTATCAGCCTCTTCTCAAAAGCAGCAATAGATAGGACAAGAGGAAACTTGTTCAAGCTATGCCAGAGGAGGTTTAGATTGGATATTAGGAAAAACAAACATCCTAACTGAAAGGGTTGTCAATCACTGGCACAGGCTGCCCAGTGAAGTGGTGGAGTCACCATCCCTGGAGGGATGTAAAAGACATGTAGGTGTGCTGCCTGGGGACATGGTTTAGTGATGGACTTGGCCATGTTGGGTCAATGGTTGGACTCGATGACCTTAAAGATTTTTTCCAAACCAAAATGTTTCTATGATTGAGCTGTCAGTGCTACATCTCTCTCCCTACACGCCCTTCCACATGAACCACTGCACGGACTGCCATGCCATGTCCTTCCTGACCCACCACACCCTTCCTGATGCATCACATCCTGTTTGCCAGCCTTGTTCCTGGTGCTCCTGGTCACTTGTGCACCCTGAGGTTTTCTTTGGTGGTGGGGAGGGGTCTGACAGCCATTACTCCTGTCCCTGCCAGGCCTCCTCAGCTGCTGTGGCTTGAATTGTGGGTTCCTGGCAGCTCTTGGCTCCCGCTGAGGTTCCCCTTGAGCACAACCGCCTCTTATCCCTGTGCTAGAACGTTCTGCCACGGATCCTGCTGGCACTGGAGCTGCTCCTCCTGGCAACTGAGTGTTTCACTCTCAAAACCCAGTGTTGCAAAAACAAGTTTAGTGAGAAAATTCTCATTGTGCAAGTGACACAATTTCTAAAGGAGAAAAAAGAGCGGACAAGTGTTTGTTTTTCTCAGACATGCAGCAGTTGAGCACTGTGTCACTGGGTCTCCTTCCACTAGGGTATCTAGAAAATAAATTCACAAATGAATAGATATTAAAAAACCAAAGAAAATTCAATGCATCAGCACATAGCAAATATTTGAACAATGAAGTGAATGAAATGCCAGATGGAGGATTTATGACACTATAAAAGATCTCCTGTGGGAGCCAGTAATCTTTTATCATCCAGAAAAAGTATGGTCTGGGTTTCTGTCCACTAATAAAAGTCCATGTTGACCTCTCAGCTTATTTATATATGTTTTTCTCGAGCATCTGGTCACTCCTATATAAGCAGGAAGCAAATTCAGACTCATAAAGTTGTTAACATTGATCATTAAACCCTACTGCAGAGTTAAAGTGATGTAAAGTAAATGAACTAATCTGCTATAATTTCTGGTGCACCGCACAGTCTGCTTTATGATGCAAATCTGCCACAGCCTCTCTGGTTGCCTCTGTGGCTGCTGATAAGGAGAGACTTTTGGTTGTGATATCATCTCTGGTAGAAGTAACTGGATCAAGAGCAGGTATTATGGGTATGTATGGTGCACTCTTAACTTCCACTGCCAGACTCAGGTAAGGAAGGAGAATAAATCCCATATAGTAAGGTATCACAGAATCACAGAATCATAGGGGTTGGAGGGGACCTTGAGAGATCATTGAGTCCAACCCCCTGCCAAAGCAGGTTTCCAAATACGTAGTACAACTTGCACAAACTGGGTCCTGCTCTGCTTTATGCTGCTTTGGAAGAAAGCAGCAAATACTTTCTAAGTAACAAATATTTGAGAAACAGAAAAAAAAAATAATGAGACAACCAAAAATATATCATGAATACAAATACAAAGGCTCACACGCTCCAAGGATCACACTTAGTGTGATGAAGTCTGTCTTTTTTTACACCTCATTCATTTCATACACCTACTGCCCTTAAAATTTGGGAAGGAACATAAAGGACTCATAGTTTAACTTAGTGCCTTTTCCTAGAAATTCCTGTTGGTGTTGAATCCGGTCCTGGATCCCCCCCTTAAAAACCAGTCATATCTCTGAAGAAAGGGAGAGCAGTTCTGGTGCCTTTTCAGGCACCTTTTAGAGAATACCCTCCCCAGTCTTTGGTTGCTGCTTCAAAAGCTAGAAGACCAGCATCTCCCATGTCATGTCTGTTGGTCTCCTGAGGGCATCTTGGGTAGTCTCATATGCCTAGAATACATTAGACACCTGTCACTCCTGAGGTCTCTCCCAGTGAGTTTAACAAGACAAAATAGCACTTCCTTTGCCCAAGGAAAAACAGTGCAGCGTAGCTGCTTTTCCATTTCCAAAGCAATTCTTTCTCTGTCTCTGAGAGTAGCCTTTTGAGATTGCCTATGCTGCTTCTTTCTCTTCCCTCAGTCCCCCATTATGGACTAAAAAATGATTTCCAAAGACTTCCCAGAGACTTCCTCTGCACAAAATCACAATACCCCATAGTAATGATACTGAGTGCCATATACTACTATTGTTTATCCTAAAAAAAAAAAAAATTTATTGTATTTCTCTTCAATAGTTAAGTAAACCGTGTAAATCTTTGGAATGGAAACATTTTTGTTTTGCTTGTTTGCTTTCCAACCATTTGCTGATGGATAGCATTCAACTCAGAGTCTGCTTTTATGAGAAATCGTGCAAAGGCTAAATATGGTCTATCAGCTTCTGTGTGACTGCAGAGCTCTGATGGTATGTGCAGTAAATAGTAGCTTCTTATAATTTCTGATTCTGTTATGAGGCAGAAAATTGCAGGGTTCTAGTTATTTGGTAATGCATTGACTGTTTCCAGAATTCCAGCTGGAACGGGTAAAACAAGTGCATCAAAACTGACACGGAGTAATTTGGGATAACAAAGCAAAACAGAAACAGTTTTGTGTGAAAATGAGGCAGTTGTACCGGAGAATATGAGCAAAACAGGGAGAACCGAGCGCGGAGCCTCAGCCTTAATCACTTGATAGAGCCAGCAAAGTGACAATTATTTGCAGTAGGAAGCAAAACTGCAGAACGAGAGAAGTTTGTCACATTTCAGTGAAAACCAAAGCAAAAGCCGATTTCTGAAAACATTGTGCAAGTCCATAAAACCTGATTTATGTACTTTAGGAAAACACACATGTGGCTGTATGTGTCATGGTTTCCAAGTAAAGCACAGCGACTGGGTTATATGTGTTTCCTAGGCAGGTTTTTTTCTCTGATGATGAAAGTCCGAGCATATTGTTGTTTTATTTTAACAGTCTCCTTTCTGAGTTTGTACACGGATACCTGCAGGACCGTGTGTCACACTGACTGGGGTTTGCTCACTGATTACACCAGCCATAGCCAAAGGTGGCACTATGAGTTTGAGGGGTCATGCTCTATAGTAGTGCTTGCTGGATAGAACTGCTCTCTATCCTAGCCTATGCAACTGGCTTGTTTCCTTCTGTCCTTTCTGTTTATCTTTCCATCTTTCTGCCTTTCTGTCTTTCTATCTTTCTTGTCTTTTTTTTTTTCTTTCCTGGATAATAATGATGTTCATCTCTGGTGAATTATTTCAAGATTAATGCAGAGAGGTTATTCAGCCACAGTTTAGCATTATTGACTGTGTCATTATATGAGGCATTGCTGGTTGACCATTATGTCTTGTTTGCAGTTTATAAAGATGCTGAACAGGATGTGAAACTCAATAATGCAGCAGCAGCAAATGCAAATTTCCTGTACTTACTGGGGGGGAGTGGATGGGGGAGGGAAGGAACATGCTACCAGTGAACCCAAAAGAAAAAAAAAAAAAGAAAAAGCTTAGGCTATGCTTTAATGGGTTTATTTGTCAGCCTCCTTCATTTTGCTTTTTCTAATCTGCAAAACTGACAGAAACCTCCACAGTGATGTGGCCCACTCCCAGGTCCCTAGGGTCCCCAGTGACCCAGCATTGCCAGCTGCTGCTGTTGAGTCAGTAACAGGCTCTGACTTCTCTGTGAAAGCTGAAGGGCCAACTTAAGGATACAAACCTCCTTTTTACAGGTCACAGCTTCTTTCAGGAATGTAAATCTTCTGCTGGGATTCAGTAGTAGATGTTCCTGACAAGATTGCTGCTGCTGGGAATAATGTACCATGCTTTATTTGGAAGTCACTTTGCAAGAATGGACTTTCAAAATACTCCAATCTTCTCATTAACTTTATAGATAGCAGGATGTTGTGGTTGTGCATAGTTGGGTGCTGAGAGAGAGAGAGGGGCCAGGGGCTGCAGAAAATGGCTGCTGGAATCTCCTGCCCGCCTGCTTATAGCGCTTCTGATAATCACATATAGGAGACAAAGACTCCATCAGGGAACAGAGTGCCAAGAAGACCACAATGTTGGCCCATTAAGGGCATTGGGATGTATATTTGCTTATAAAAGTAAGCAGTTGACAGACACAAAAGGCTGGGAAAGCTAGAGGGAGGAGGTGCCCAGGTGCCAGAGAGAGAGATGCCCCTGCAGCCAGTGCAGAAGCACGTGGAGTAGCCGGTGGAGAGGACCCATGGAGGAGGCAGAGACCCAACCTGCAGCTGGGGGAGAGGCTCCACGCTGGATGGAGCCAGTGGAGACATAGAGAAGATGCCGTGACTGACGCTGGGATGAGCCCCTGCCAGCACAAGCGACCTACAGAGATGAGCCAAACAGGTTTGCTGGGGAGGCCTATAGCCCCGTGGAGGACTGGGCCTGAGAGACACTGTGATTTGTTGCTGCCAGCCAGAGCAGAGATGAAGCCCAGTGGGAAGAGATTTGCCTTGGAGAAAGTTCGTGGAGGACTGGCTCTTATGGGTGAGATCCTATGGTGCAGCAGGGGGAGGCTGTGTGGAATGGATGCCCCCATCCCAGCCGAGAAGGAAACCAACTGGCAAGGGACTGACTAAAGCCCCCATCTCCTAGTCCCTGCCCCTGCTAAGGAGGGAGTGGTGGGGGAAAAGTGTTTGCCTGTTTGCATTTGTTTTAAGATTGTTGGTTGCACTCCTGACTCTGGTTCCTTTTCACTGTTTTCTCTTTAGCGTGGTGTAATAAATTAGATAACTTTCTCTCCTGCACTCTGTGTTGAGTCTGTTTTGCCCGCGTCATTAACGAGTTTGTCTCTTGAGCCGCCCAATTATATTTTTTCTCCCCTGTCCAACTAAGAAGGCGAGTAATAGACTGATTTTGGTGGGCATCTGGCCTTTAGCCACACAGGAGGAGTTCTTATCGATTTGTTGTGGTTCTGACCCCAGCCAGGAGCTGAGCACCACACAGCCACTTGCTTTCAGGGGGAAATAGGGGAAGGCAAAAGGGAAAAAAAACCCAAAACATAGGCAAATATCATGGGTTAGGATAAGGATAAGTAGAGAGAGAAATAACAGTAATAGAACTTTTATAGAGAAGATATATGAAACTGGTGATACGCAATGCAGTTTCTCACCGAACCACACATCTCAGACCAGACAACTTAAGAGCTGTTGCAAAGCTGGACTGTCCCCACAGCATACGTCCTGGAAATGAGGTCTCCTCCCCCACCAGCCTCCCTTTATGCTGAGCATGATGTAATTGGCATGTAATACCCTCCTTGGACAGTTTGGGTCAGCTGTTCTGGATGTGTCCCCTAACAGCTTCCTGTGTGCCCCCCTACCTTCTCATCAGCAGGGCAACATCAACAACTGAAAAGTCCATGGTTACTTGGCAACAACTAAATCATCAGGGTGTTATCAGCACTGCTGTCATCACAACTTCCAAACAACATTACACCAATGGCTAAAAAGAAAATTAACTCTATCCTAGCTAAAACCAAGACACTGTTTCATGTCCTTTTGCTAGAAGCTTCAGCTGCCATAATCATGAAATGGCTATGCTTACTCATATCACAATATCACCTCTTTTTGAGAAAATACAAGGAAATCAATAGAAACCATATCTGTGCTTTCTGGGTTTTAGCTTTTCATGCCTGTAATTCTTTACGTTTCTTTCCATAATTGTGAAATTTTTAAATAGTTAATGAAACTCCATAAAGCAAGAGGAGCAATGTTTTAGAGTGTGGTACTGGGAAATACTTTGAATTCCTGGATGAGCAGCAAGATGTGCATTAGCATCTATAAGGGGGAATTTCACATCCAAGTTTCGAGTTTATAAAGTTATAAATTGAGAGATAAGATCATTTTTTATTCTCAAGTAAAACTTCCTGCCCACAATGGATCATTTATGTCATTTATAGAATAATGTCTAAGATTTTTGTGTAGTTTATTTCTAAAGGAATCCTCTGACTGTTCCCAAGCTTTGTTAGAATTTAGGGTCAAGCACAAAAGGACCTTACATCATAGCTTCCAGATATGCTTTTGCTTTTCTGTTGATAATCCTACACAAACCACTTCTCACACTATCCATATATAGGCACAATAATTTATTACAATTTCCTTCTAAAATTCGTTCAAATGTTACGTTTCCAAATCCATCAATTATTAGTGTTATTATTTTGTGGCTGGTGTTAGGTGAACAATGTGTGTGGGAAGAGGATTTGTATTTAGACTGGTTATCTATCATGTCGTTGTATACCATTTTTACAGAGGGTTTATCTGAAGCTCCTGAATCTAAAATGCATCTCAGTATAATCTCAGTCTTGTACTATTTATTATTAGCCTAGGGGAATAAACTAATGGGTTGGAAAAGAAGCTGGAGGTTTCAGCTGGGTAAGTCATATGAAAGTTGAATAGTTGAGTAGAAACAAATAATTGAAGATCTCTTTGGGAGATCTACTGCATTGATTGTGTCTGTAGATTTTCTTGGTCTAACACGAAGTGTGGACACCAGGAGTAATGTAACTAGAGGAAAAGAAAGCTCAGCCTGAGACAGCTACCAGACCATTTACCAGCTTTTCAGATTAATATAGCTAGTTAGGGATTTATTTTTTCTTTTTCCTCTCAAAAGGTTACAAGTCCTGCAAAACCAAGAGAAAATGGCTTATGGATTACACTCCAGACTATTTCAATCAAGAATCAGGGATTCTTCTTTAAAGTTTCATCTCAGTCAAAGAGGTTTTATTTCCTAGGGAATTTTCTGCATTTCTTATCATCTGACAGAAACAGCATCCCAGGTCCTATCATCCTAATTGCTCTTAAGATGTAAATTTAAATTAATGATGAGGAAAAAAATCTTATTTTTAACAAATAAACATTGCAAAATGAACGTTTACATTTCATTTGATGGTATTGGTCATATTTGATTATAATGCAGTTTCCTTGTTACTTGTGTTGCAGAATGGATAAGAAAGGAGGGTAAAACTCCACTGAAGTCACTAGTCACAAAAAGATCTAATTCAGACGTCACTGAAAGGGAAAATACAGGAATTAAGAAGGCTGGTGTTAAGGGGTGTGGGTAGAGGGGGAAGCACTCAGTTGTAATGGGTCCAATTAGACAAGGTCTTTTGCCAGCTTTCATAAAGTGTGAAGTCTCAGGATACTGATCACATCAAAGTACTCTCTTCCAAAGGCCACAATGTTTACCAAGTACGGATGGTAAGCAAAAAGGCACTTCAGTAATCTCTATATTGCCTTTTATAAGTTTTAAACTTCATCTGTAGTTTTGATTCTGCTCTAAGTTTTGGAAGGAAAAAGAAACTTCTTTTTTGAATGAACATATAATGCTTAAGGGAAGGAATGTGTTTCAGATTATGGCACTGGAAGACATCATTTAAAATATATATTAAAAATCCCCAACCTCTTCTATACTGCTAACCTTTATTTTTTTCCTATAGAAATCCTCAAATTCTAAGCTACGAGTAGCCCCGGGAGAAATAGTGTGGGTTTTTTGTCTAGTATAAATCTTTTTTAGGGTAGATGTCTAACTGGATTCCTTTCCATGGAGTTGTAAGTTTTGTGTAGAGGAGGATGAAAGAATTATTTTATTTCAGTAACATTGTGGTCCTGTACTAAGCAATTTAAAATAGGAAATAACATTGTTAGAGAAAGGTGAATAAAGCAAGAAATAGTGAACGAGCTGGAGCTCTTCCTTCCCCTCCCTCTGTTCAAATAAAAAGCAAGAGAATATGAGAAACAACAACTATTTTTTTTATTATCATTATTATTATTATTTCCCAAGGGCAAAAACCTGCAAGTAGAAAAGCTGTTTTGTGAGGAAAAAGAATAAAAAATTAGGTGAGTAGTATTTATTATGAAAGAGGTAAAAGCATAGCATAAGCTTTTTCCAGCTTTGAGTATCTATAATGAGGCAATTAAACTACTAGTTAAATCTATTGGTAGGACAGAGAGGCATTAGTAAGTGCATTCATCCAAGTGCATGCCCTAGGCAGATCCCAACCCTCCTCTCTGCAGAAGGAAAATTTGAGGTTGGAAGAACACTAAA
This sequence comes from Hypotaenidia okinawae, assembly GCA_027925045.1. Taxonomy (NCBI): domain Eukaryota; kingdom Metazoa; phylum Chordata; class Aves; order Gruiformes; family Rallidae; genus Hypotaenidia; species Hypotaenidia okinawae. Next base: position 6,088,146 of record BSDF01000005.1, on the reverse strand, counting down.
ATCAGGGTGCCGTAAGTCCTTGCAGCAGCAAGGTGGGGGTGAGCAGTGTGGGGAATGCTGTGGCACAGGCATGCTCTCCATGATGTACAGAGCTGGAGTTTGGTAAGGTCCCTCGGGCTCCCCTTGCCCCAAGTGGTGTAACAAATTGTGTAGGTAGGATTCATGGGGGAACAGTACAAGAAGAAAATCTGTGATAGAATTTGTCATAACCTGCAATACCACGAGACTTCAACAGATGGAAACACGTTAAACTGGAACTAAACTAAAAATGCCTGACACATTTTGAGCAGTGTGGACAACAGCGGACAAGCACTTCTGAACATTCCGTGGACAATGCCCTTTGTGTTGGGTCTGGCTGAGATGGAGTTAATTTTCCCCACAGCAGCCCTTGCTGTGCTGTTCTGTGCACTGGTATCTTGCAGGGTGTTGGTAACAAGCCAGAGTTTTGGATACTGCTGAGCAAGGCTGGCACACATAAAGGCTGTCTCCAACATTTCTGACCCCTTAGCAGTAGGCTGAGGGTGGGTATGGTCTTGGGAAGGGACACAGCTAGGACAGCTGACCCCAACTGATCAAAGGGATATTCCATAATATGACCAATAAAAAGCTAAGAGAAAGGAAGTGGGTGTATTTGTTATTTATGACGTTTTTCTTCTGGAAGAACTGTGAGATACACTGAAGACCCACTTCCTGGGAAGTGGACACACATTGACTGCTGATAGGAATTAAAGAAACATTATTGGTTTTGTTTTCCTTTGCTTCTATGTGTAGCCTTTTGCTTTTGCTTTATTAAACTGCCTCTATGTTGGCCAATGAGGATTATTTATCTCTTTTTATTTCTCACCTTCCTGTCCTGCTGAGAAGGGGAGCGATGGAGCAGCCAAGGACAACTCATCACACACTTATATTTGTGTGTGAGGTTTAGGTTGACATATTTTCCAGTTCCTGATCCTATTATGTCAAAAGTGCAAAGGAATGTTCCTGGCAAAGAGAAATTAAAAGAAAATATGCAAGGAAAATTGATGATCCCTTAAACTCTGCCTAGGGGAACTGGAGACCACATAGTATGGAATTTGCAAGGGACAGGATTATGAAGAAAATACACATTATAGATATTTGTCACATTAGAACATTCTGTATGTTTTTATGCAGATCAAAACATCACCCTGGGCTCTGTTTCTACAGTAAAAAATTAAGAATTTCATTCAGAACCCACTTCATGAAATTCTTCAGCCAGTTTTATGCCTCAGGTCAAACTAGATCACAATTATCATCTCAAAATTATGAGTTTATAGTCTCAATTATATTATTATGGTCTCATTATGCTCTCAAAATTATCCAAGCTTCTTAAGAGTCAGCACAAAGGTTAGGGAGGCTTAAAAAAGTAAATGATAGTCACAAAGCCAGAAACTATACTGGTAAGACAGATGCTGATTTCCTTCCTTTGCATAGAGAAAGAAAGCAGGGTGCTTCACAGTGCTTCTAAAGATCAGGGGTATCCTTATTCATTGGGTGAACTGAGAAACCTTTCTCTGTGTTGCAGTTGTGAGTAGTTGGGTGCTGAGTGAGAGACCAGGAGCTGCAGAAAATGGCTGCTGGAATGCTCTGCCAGCCGAAAAGTATAAACACCAGGCAATTCAAGGCCAAATCACTCTGATAGCGCCTCTGAGAATCACATATAGGAGAAAAAGACACGGAAGTAGCTGCATTTTGCCACCAGAGAACGGAGTGCCAACAAGACCGCAATGTTGGCACATTAAGGGCATTGTGATACCTCCAGAGAAACAACTTGTCCCTGAGAAGGAGGTGATAAAAGAGAAGAATAGGGAAGGGGCCTCAAGTCTGCAGAACCCGCTGCCTGATGGCCAGGGCCTGGGAGGGACAGTTTAAGATGTTTGCATGTACTGAATGAGGTGTGTTGAAGCAGCAACAAACTATATATATGTAAGCAGCTGCAGACACAAAAGGCCAGGAAGGCTGGGGGAGGAGGCTCCCAGGTGCCCGAGAGTACGATACCCCTGCAGCCCATGGAGAAACCCATGGAAAAGGCCGAGACCCCACCTGCAACCGGTGGAGAGGCTCCACGCTGGATGGAGCTGGGGGAGACATAGAGAAGACACCGTGACCTATGTTGGGATGAGCCCCTGCCAGCACAAGTGACCTACAGAGATGAGCCAAACAGGTTTGCTGGGGGAGGCATCATAGCCCTGTGGAGGACTGGGACTGAGAGACACTGTGATTTGTTGCTGCCTGCCAGAGCAGAGATGAAGCCCGGTGGGAAGAGATTTGCTTTGGAGAAAGTTCGTGGAGGACTGTCTCTTGTGGGTGAGATCCTAGGGTGCAGCAGGGGGAGGCTGTGTGGAATGGATGCCCCCATCCCGGCTGAGAAGGAAACCAACTCTCAAGGTGGGGGAAAAGTGTTTACCCGGTTGCATTTAAGATTTTTGTTTGCACTCCTATTTTTTTTCTCTGTTTTCTCTTAAGTGTAGTGTAATAAATTAGATAACTTTCTCTTCTGCACTCTATGTTGAGTCTGTTTTGCCCGCGTCATTAAGGATTTGGACTTTTGAGCCTCTTAATGTATTTTTTTCTCCCCAGTCCAACTAAGAAGGGGAGTGATGGACTGATTTTGGTGGGCGTCTGGCTTTTAGCCACATCTTGGTGGAAAGGGATGAGCACCTGGTCTGAAGGACTTTCATTTCTAAGAGCCACTACTGAGACAGGGTGATGTTTTGCTAGGAAGATAGCAGGTATTATTGTAATTTTTTTTTTATTGTATCTTGTAAGATCATTTTACTTTAGTTCACTTAATCTTTTGGAGCTTTTTCACCTGTAATCTGTGTCGGTCAAAAAAGTTGATCTCAATCCCTTCTTTCCTCCTGTGTGAGCATTCCATAAAATGAATGTTGTAGAGACAATATGAAAAGAATTATGGAGCAGAACATTTATCTGTTGTGCTTTACAGATAAGCCATGATGATGATGATGTGAAGTAAGCCACTCTTGATAAAACAAAAAGCTTCTGGTCCATAATACTTTCTCTGAAACATTTAGGTGCCTTTTTTTTTTTCAAAACAGATCATAACAATTTCTGTGAGAGCAGTTTTAAACAACCCATTGCCCAAAACTTTTACATTTTCTTAAGGAGGAAAAGGTTTATGAGAAAAAACAAACACTAATCCAAGTTCTGTCATGACTTACTTATATTCATGTACATTGTGTTAGAATGATTCAGTAACTACAGCCCACTTTACTAAATAATATATTGATACGGGGTTCTGTTTTCAAAAACTGCTAGTAATTTTAAGCATTGGACCTCAGTTGTCCTAGAGGCATTTTACTTTCAGAGAGGTGTTCAGTAATATAAAAAAACAAATCCCATTGAAGGTCTCATAAAGCTAGAACATCTGAATTATGTTACTCCAAAATCACTAGTGTTTTTGAGAGCCTTGGCTTATTGGCCATACTGCCTCTTGAAGCACATCATTCTTTCCTACCTTGCCTTAGTGCACTGCTGTTTGGAGCAAGGATTCTGTCTCTGTTCCTCTTTGCAAGGCAAACCATCAATGCTGCGCAAACAAAGAAATACACCCCCCCACACACACATATTATCTCTCTATCGAGAAAAGAGATTGAGTCTCAAGATAGCAAAGCAAGTGTTACACTAAGTTTTAGATCGTTTTGCTGTCTGACATGACAGTCAATAAAATATAAAAAAATACTGCAGCTTCTGCCGTTGGGCTGGTATTGCTTGTGGCCTGCTTAAACTTGAGGTGCTTTTATTCACTGCCCTGTCAGTCAGTCCTTGAATACTGCGAGATTTCTAACTTCTCCCTTGAAATGTGTCATGATGGATAGAAGATTACTGTAGGCATTCAGAGGGGAAATATAGAGGTGCAATCCTCCTCTTCATCAGTGACCTAAACCAAAGAAAAATTTATTTTTTTTTTCACAGGAATAGGTCTGTGCTCTCCCGTTCTCTAGTACCTTCCTTTGCCACAAACTCTGTATCATCACCCAGGGCTGCTAGTCTGCTCCGAAGAACTATAGCGTGGTTTGAGCTGAGAGGGAAAGGATATTTCAGAGTTTATTTAACTTATCTAATATTTATCTAATAACCCTCAGAAAATTTACTTTCTAAACGTTAGTTGATCCACATGAGACAACTGATAGTCATAGAGGCCACATTTATAGATACCAGAAAATGCTGCTGCTCTGAAACTGAATATTCAAACTTGAAATTGTTTGAATAATCCCTGGGTTTTGTTTTTCTGGGGGGGTGGGTGGGCTTGTTTTTTTTTTTTCTTCCCTGGTAGAGCTGACATATTCCCAAACAATTTCTAGGCAGATCACAGGAGTTAAAACTTGTGAGGGACCATGCAAATAGGAAATGTTGATATAGTCACTCTCTTCCAGAGGCTAAGAAAGTTTATTACCACAGGTATTGATATCTGTGTCAAATGGCTTCTGTGCCAGAGAATGGTTGTGGGCGCATCTGATTTATTAATATGGTCGTAGCTACTGAATGACATTATTTTAGTGGGTTTTTTCAAATAAGGAATGACATTAAAATAACTTCACTAAGGTTAGAGAGGTACACTCTAAAGGTAGGAAATGTTAGCAAGAAGAGTGTCTGTGTTGTGGCATTACAACCTGCTCTTAAGTAGCTGTTTGAGCACAACACATTTGACCACACAATGCTGATTACCCTGGAGATCACATTTCCTGGTTCAAAGCTAATGACTAGTGCTTACTTTAAGTTTCTTCATCCAGTTCCAGCTGTGAAGAACTGTATTTCCTTTAGGACAAGGTCCATGCTCATTGGTATGCCCTCAAACACATCTATTTTCTTATCATTTTATAAACATTCCATTGTTGTGATACAGGATTTAAATAAAAATATCCCCAAAACCATTAGAAAACTCATTCCTTATTTATCATTTATTTATTCATCACTTAACTTATGTAAATATACTGTACATAAGAAAAAGTAAAAACATTTGGATAAAAATTCTCATAGTAAGACCATTGTCCCCTCTTAACAATCTACAACGATACTGAAATATCTAGAATTCTGTCTGTGATGGTATGCTTCCCCCACTGCCCCCGCCTTCACCTGACTTTTTCCCATAAACCTGGATTAATTGATAACCATTGGTGATGGTTGTGATGTCTGCATCCATCTCAGAGTGATTTCAGGAAGACAGATAACAACACAATAGCCAAGGGCTATCTATGCTAATGTGCCCACCTGGACAGAGCACTGGTCAGTGTCCACTGGCACCTGCGGGTGGTATGTAAATATGACTATGAGCCAATCATCTTACTCCATAAATAGTGAGCAGTCCAAGAGCCCTTTGAGTTCTCCTGAGATGACAGCAGGCTGCATGCAGTCAGTGCCTCCCATCAAAAAGGACACCTCTCAAGGTTACTCCTCAAGGTTGAGAGAATCCTTGCTGCAACAGATCCACGATAGATTCTTGGTAAGTTCTTTGGCAATAAGTGCACTAAACTTTGTGACCTTAGCTAAGAAGTATAAGGAATTGATTGTGCATATATAATCCTTTAGACATAAACCGTTGACCAAGTCTGGGACTAAGACTGGATCCAGACATACCAAGGCTCCTCCCTGAGAAGGAGTTTACAAAACAAGGGACTCCTTTCTGAACCTTGTGACTCAACAGGAGGGTTACCCTGAAAGCTTCATCTGACCCTGTGCTCTACGCACTAAATAATCAAGTTTATCTTACCATTGAACCTTAATCACTGTCATGTTTATTATCAAACACCGTTACACCCTTTGTTTTATATCAATAAACATATTGTTGCCTCTCTCTTAAGAGTGAAGTGCATCCCTCTTATCTCTCCATCTGTGACAATGGCAAATGTAGTATGCCTGTTTGAGTCTGAGGACTTCTCTGTCAATTCATACTGACTACACTCACATAAGTGAGGACCCTTCTGAATATTTTCTTCCCTTCCCTATTCTTCATGTACAAGTGTTACCTGTCCTCTTTCCTTTGCTATCTGCCAACTTCCCATGACTTCTAGGAGAAAGCCACATTCAAAATCTCCTACATAAATTTTTTAAGAACTGAATTTTAAACTCACTTATCTGTATTACAATGGCTTCTGTGATGCAGTTTTAACAGTAGGACTGATATAGCTACAGTGCATGATAAATATAGTAGAGCACATTGCTTCAACATTTATTTTGTTGATGTTGCTGAATATACACATAATATACACAGAGGTGCAAAGATATATGTCATACTGCCATCAAATGAATCAGAGCATTTAATGACACAGAAAATATAAAGTCACACTGTAGCTCATGGTTCATGTAATCAGGGCCATCCAGGCCCTCAAAATTGAAGATTAAGCTTTTAAAACTACCATAAATGAGTCAGAAACCTTCAACTAGATGCACTAACTTCTTCAATAACATTTGAATGAAAAGTAAGTCTCATTTAATAGTGAAAAAGGGGAATGACTGTGACTGGTGTAATATAGCATAATGGTGAAATATAGGGAAGATAATGACTAGTGTAGTCATTAACTGAGCGCATTGAATAGTTTGGAGAGAGAAGGCAATGGCAATAAGAAATAGTGTCTTACCTTCCTGCAGGGCTTTTCATCATATGATCTCAAAGTATCCTACAAAATAATAGCAGTGATTCGCATCACTTCTGGGAGGGATGCTGCTATTACAGCAGTACCTGATTATCTCTTTCAGCACAACCTGAGACACTGAATCACCTATTCACTGAATTTTACTGATACTCCATCTGGCTACCTTGGCTGCTTTGTTCCAGTGTGTGGTCCTTGGTTTTGTTTTTTGTTTTTTTTTTTATTTTTTTTTTTAATTTTATTTTTCCCTCAAGCTTTTCTTAACCAACATGGAAGATACAAGCTTACTTTTTAAGGAAGAAAGTTGAAATCCTCCCTTCTCTCTCTGCTTCTCAGATCACAAGCTGAAATAACAATTAGCTACCATAGAGCTTCTGATGAAATAGGAAGGAGAATCACTGATTAAAAATAAAATGGTCATGACTTGAGTATGCAACTCTGAGCACCCAAATGATGAATTATGCTGCTGTTTGTTTTTTTGGGTTTTGTGTGGCTTTTTTTTTTTTTTTTAAGCTGTGTTGTAAAATTCTGGTTTCTGGATAAAATTTTAAGGCTGTATAGGTAAATGATACAGCTATAATGATCTACAACTCTAAAGTAATCCCAGACTCAGGTTCTTGTATGAAAATTCAGCCCCAGAGGAAGCTTCTCATTGCAAGATTACACTGAAGTCGTACCCTACAACAATTCAGCTTCCTAAGTAGTATGAGCAGTATCTAGCCCCAAAAAAATAATTCAGATCATGTCTTAACCTGGAGGCACTTGAAATTGGTTGGCATCCCCTCGTTGGACTGCAGATTTCCCCCAGCACTGAAATGCATGCTACCATGTACATCAGAAGCAACCCAGTCAGAGCTGGAAGCTAGTTAAGTTCAGTAATAATTCCTATGCATAATTCTGTAATTTAGACATGTTCAAAGTGATAAAATACAGCCCCTTTGAAGCAATGTTACAGCACCAGGTCTCAAGATCTACAGTGTGGACACCAATCTAGTTTTTGCCCTGGAGTGACAGGTGCTAGCATGATCAGGTGAGGCGGGGGGCAGGCGGGGGAAATAAAAATTCCTAAATACTTAGGGTAGATCTTTTACATTAGTGTCTTCTTCCAGCAGCAAAATATGTAGTTTTGTATTTATTATCTTCTTAATTTTTCTACCTCATGGCTGCAGTTTGATTTCACATAGGCCAACCACATGACTAAGCATTTCCCCTGAATGTGTTTATCTTATTTTTTTTTATGTTCTCTGCATTTCTGTATCCATGTATACAGACACATATGCTACCACAGCTGTGAAGATATTAATATGGGTATAGTGTTACCTGGTTGCTGATAATGTATACAACTTACCAATACCAAATCAATTCATGTACTGTGCACTTGGCAGATAAGAACTAATTTTTATCCTAAATCAATGGTGAATTAATTAACAAGATGATAAACAAAGTTTGCATCTAATATATCACTGGGGCTATGTCTGTAACAGAGCTCCACCTTTGACCAACTCTCTGGCATTGCAGCTCTCCATGACTAAGTTCTTACCAGGACATGGACAAATCTGGAGGTCCAGCACACAGTCTAGTGTAAATATGAAAAAATAAAGTGGAGGAGAAGGGTTTATTGATTTTGGGTAAGAACAACATTGGAATCTGCTGTGAAGGTTTTGATATTAGAGTGCCTACATTTTAAGTGAATACGTAAAGCTCCAGAGCCCTTTCATGTTACATTTGAATGCTGGAGAACTATCCTGAAATTATCCTGGTTGTTAACTTTGTCTGATTATTTCACAAAGAGATGTAAAATATTCCACATATTCCACACATTTCCTAATCAGTCTGTACCTTGGTACCTTTTCAAACGATACCTTATTTTATTATTTTTTTTTAATTGGCAACATGACAAGGTAGCCAAAAGTCATTAACACAAGTTCTACTTGTAGGGGGAAGGTTGGTACAAATGTTCTGAGATCCAGAACAGAAATAAGATGCTGAAGTAATCAATACCTAGTATTTAATGCAAACCCTTCTAATTAGACATGGAAAAAAATCAATTGAGATGGGATAGGAAGGGAAGACTTTCCTCTCAAGGATTTTCCTCCTATGGATACCATTGCAGATGTGAGAATAAAGCTCCCTGCCTTTTCTGTCTCTTCTGATATTATTTTTTTTGGTTGTGGTTCTTTTGTTGGTTTATTTTGGAGCTTGGGGCAATTAAACTGATCTATATCCCAATTTCATCTTTCTGTATGTGCTGGAGAGAAGACACTCCCCTTCCCTACCTTCTTTCCCAGAACTAAGTGTCAGGTCCTTGTCATCCTCTCTTCTAGGGAAAGAGTGTGAGAAGAATATAAATAATACTGAGTAAAAATGTAAGGCTATATAATGTTGAACTGACACCTACAGCATATTTTAAGATGCTTAAAAAGCCAGGTCTTTTTAAAAAAGTCAGAAAAGCTTAGTTGCACTTGAATAATGGCAATGAAAGTTTGGTAGGAGCAGCAGCCTGCTGATGAAGTGGAGGGGCCAAATTCCCTGCCAGTGCTTGAAGCAGCTACAGAATCTGTTGGAGCTAAGAAAAGTTCCCCAAAATCATCCTGCTGATTTCTACACTGTAAAGGAGGCAGTCTCCTGTCACCTCCTGCTTCTAGCACAGAAGAGCACTGCCTTTATTCCCCGTATTGGAGACAGCTATGTGCAGGATATAGACCATCAACATAAAGACTTTTTTTTCTTTTGTTAATATTCTTTTCCTGAAGACCTCTGAAAATTGTGAAATGAAGGAAATTCAATAGATGTCTCAATCTCCTCTGAGAAAATTTTCTTCATATTTAGACTTTCATAAGGGTTTGGTTTTGGTTTTGTTTTGGGTTTTTTTGTTTTGTTTTGTTTTGTTTTAATTGGCTCCATTTTCCTAATTATACTCCAAACCTAAATGTTTGGAAAAAGGTAGAATGAGTTCTGTGAAGCCTTTGTGTAGTACTTCTGTTTATTTAGAACTAAGAGCGAGGGCTGCTGCCATCAATATACTGCTCTGTCCCTCTCCTGAGCTCTCACCCAAGGATTTTCCATGACTGGAAGAACAGAATATTGCTTTGAATGGAAAACAAATCACAAAACTGTGCTTTTGAAAGGTGATTCCATCTCTCAGGATGAGATAAAATGTCTGGTCCTGTTTGTGACAATGAGGAAGAGAGAGGCACACAAAAACCTACACATTTTCCCCAGCTGGGTTTATAGAAGGATCTGCCACGCTGTTTGTTCTCTCCTCTTTCACATGCAGCCAAAGAGCACTGATTATTCCCAGCTCAGTGAAAGCGCCCTCGGCAGCAACCCAGCAAAGGCGTTTTGCCAAAGGCAACTGAAAATGTCTCTCCCAGGTTCCTACATCTGCAATGTCAAAGCACCTTCTAAATTTAGCAAATTCCATTCCTCCATTCCCCCATTCCCACCTAACTGACTGGTTTTGTGTCATCTACTCATGCCATGTCCTCCAATACATTTGATGAGAAGCATTCCTGGGGCTGGGGTAGTAATTTGGGCTTTTCAAGCTTCCTACTCCATCAGTCTTCTATTTACTGAACACTTTATCTTGGGGTAAAGAAAACTTACCAGATATGGTTTCAGAATTATGTTCCTGTGGTGGTTCAGGCCCAAACCAGGATGGCTCTAGTTCAACATAACCCTGGGACAAACATATTAGCTCCAGATGAGTTACAGTGGTTCCTGTAACAAAATATGCTACCATCGCCATGGAGAAAAAAATCTATCAGGAGATGGGAGAGTAGCAAAACCGCCAGAAATAAAGGGGATATGGTGTTAAAAACATTGTTCTGGCAAAAATGTGAAAGGCAACATTCAAAGAAAAAGAATATTCTGCTAACGTTATCATGCCAAATCAAAACTGTGAAGAAATAGATGGATAGGGAAATATCTACAGACATTGTGAAAACTTGAATATCTCAAAGATCTATGCAACTCAGACTACGTTCTCAGCTCCATTCAGACAACTAAAGGACAGCCATCTAAAATTTAGCTGTTACCTTAAGATCCTGTTACAGGGTATGTGATATGGATGCCTCCAGACATTGTCCATTCTCATCTACTTAAAACTATTGGATTAGAGAAATCACAGTGTGAAGGTGGCTATACCTGCTAACTCAGCCTAGGGTGCCCAGGCTAGAATTTGATTTCTAACTTGAAGATTTAGTTAAGCTACTTTCACAGGAGGAGTGGACTAGATGATCTCCAGAGGTCCCTTCCAATCTCTACCGGTCTGGGAATCTGAGGATGAGATTAATTCCTTCCTAAGAACTCATTTCAGTTGATCATATTTGGGCATATTCCCACTTTTTTTCTTTTTCTTTTTTCCTTTTTTTTTTTCTTTTTTCTTTTTTTCCCCAAGATGAACATCTGTTGCAGAGAGCACGTAAATATGACAGAAGATCTACAGGAAACCTGATGTCTGCTGGAGCATCTACTATAGGCCAGGCAGGATGACAGTCATTGTCCAACATGGCCCGAGATGTGCTTCTGTGGTAACTGAATTAAGCTTCAAGGTTCGTTGTGTTTGACATTGGTCAGCCTGTTTTCTGACACCAGGCAATGTAGTTTGCTGCTAGATAAAATGGTAAGTTCTTGCAGCTGACTTTTGGACATCTGAATTTCTAAGCTTGTGAGGCGGCAGAAAGTTAAGGACAGACAGCATTACTTTTATACTTAGATGAAGAGTCCTTGCCCTGAGCAATTTGATAGAATGAGGGAGGCAGATAAGCTGGACAAGTCTTCCAAGGTTAATGCTTTGGTCAGTTGAATTTATGTATGGAGCTATGGTAGTTGTGCTAGGTAGACTCAGTAGTCCTTCTAGGGCCAGAAACTCACAGAGCTGGTGATTAGACATCTAAATTAAGCAGACAGAGTTCCCTCTTTCAGTTCTCAGGGGCAAAAGATGCTAGGTTTAGTGTCCATTCCAGTATTAACCTCTCAAAGAAGAATACAGATGACTTCATAGGTTATTTTCCTGGCTCAGCGACAGATACAGTTTCTGATTTAGCTTCTCTGTTCTTGAAATTGCCTGTGATGTGCATATAGATAAAAATACTTAACTGTTTTCCAGGTTTGTTTTGAAGTTTAATTACTGGATATTTGTTAAAAGCTTTGAAGCATTTATGAACATAAACAGAAAATGTACAGTCTCCTATCCTGCTGCTTATTAAGGGTTATTATTTTCTTATGGCTGTTTAGCTTGTTTGGTTTACAGAATATAGAATAATATCCTAATAATGGCATTATGAATGAAAGACAGACTAGAGACATTCATTTTTTTTAGTTGCATTTAGAAAGGAACTGTAGCTCATGCTGTTTGAGAAAAAAAAAATCTTTTCTTTCTTCATCAAAGATGAAAGCCACATTCTGCCTCCAGGCCTGGTCTTTCAATGATAGCAAGACATTTCACATCTGCTTTTGTCCCTCAAAAAAGATATTTGCTTTTACATACAATCTCTCTCTTTTAATCACTCACTCCCCTCCTCCTTCTCCCTGTCTCTCCCCTCCCGTCCCTCTCCCACACAGATATGCATACAGTTATGCAAATGCATGGTCTTAGGAAAAAAATGCACATATCAAGCTAAAAATAAACTTGGAGAGAGATCCTGTATTGAGTCCTGTTTTAGTCTTCCATCTATCTATGTATCCATGTATCCATCCATCCATCCATCCATCCCTCCATCCATCCATCCCTCCATCCATCCATCCACCCATCGATCTATCTATTTCACTGAGCGACGTAGAGGTTAGGAAGCAAATCTGTAGTTCCTATTTTAGGACTCAGGTAGCTAACAGTGGGAGAATAATGGATTTGGTAGCAAATTAACTGCAGCTGTGTTAGTGTGTGGTAGGACAAGCAAGCTTTACCTTTCCTTATCAGCGGGTGTCTAGAAAGAGAAAATCAAAGGCAAACACTAGAATGATAACCCAGAAGATGGATAAATTCACAGTGTAAAACAAGTTCTGCTCCCTTGGCTATTTAATTATCTACAGGGCATACATATTAGAATACTTCAGGGCTTCCTCCCAAATAAGCCCAAACGCTGTTTTGATTCCAGGGTTAGTTGAGCCCAGGGGCTCTTTCTTATTAATAATCCTTTGAGTCAAACACAAAGCTGACAGCCCTTACCCTGGGCTGGGCTGTAACACCTACAGCAGAGGGTTTGGTATCTCTATGACATCTAGATGCATAAACTCCCCAATATTCTGTTGTTGAATCAGCCTCTTGTGTGGAGGATGGCAAGTCCTTGTCATAACAAAGCCATGGAGGAGATCTGCAGCTTTGTGAGCGCAGCTTTGTTATGCAAGAGAGTGTGCCTTGACATGCCCTGGACTTTTGCTACTCTGACTGTTGTCTAGAGTAATAAATTGAACATGCCAAAGAATGTTTCCAGGCAATTCATTTGTCTGTACAATAAATTTCTAGGACAGTCCCAAGCACATTTTTGACCCATGCCAGCAGGCATTATTCCAAAATATTTCTGGGCATAGTACAGCACCTGCTGAAGACCAGAGTCGCTTCCAGCAGGCAGTCAGAACATCATCACCTGCCTTACACGGGGAGAGCTAAGTAATATAGATACAGATTCTCCCGTGTCAATAGACCTCAAAGTCAGGGAATGGTCTGGGATATGTCCAATTTTCAACACAGCTACAGCATTGCTGCACAGTTTGGAGCTAGCTCTTTTCTAGTCCAGGCTCCCGCAGTCCTTTTGTGCTAGTGAAGATTTGTAAAGCAGGAGAGGACTAACATGTATCTCTACTTTCCCTTTGCAAAGAATCGGGCTGCTATCCCTAACAGGTACGGTGGATGTGCCAGTGTGGTTAAGGAACATTGTAGAAGTTCAAGCTAAATATTCAGGGTGACATATGAGCCAGACTTTAAAAGCAGATTTCAAAAAATGTGAGCGTTCCTTCTAAATACTGTTAACAAATGTGGGTGGCTGCCACCAAGAAGTGTCCTGTAACATTTGACTAACTGTAAGAGAAATAGGAATGCAAAGAGATGGCAAGGTTTCAGAAGAGACACTGTTTGCTCTATCAGTTCAACTTTAGCAAGACTGCCTGCTGCTGAACAAACATATAGTGTTAGCTTAAACTTAGACATGGTCAGTACAAATCTGCTGTCCATGAGCACCTGTCCCCTCCTCTTTGGTTTTTTTTTCACTCTTGACCTGAAGCTCAGCAGTGACATGAGTCAATAATAGATTCTTTCAGCTCAGTTTCTCCAGTCTCGTGATCAATCAGTCTTTGACTCTGTTGTCTGCACTTTTCACTCTGGATCTGCCTATTGCAGTAGAGTAACACAGGATAGCCTTGTTTTTAAAATTCGAAAACCCCAAGTACTTGGGCAAAGCCAACATGCCTCCTATATCACACATCAGTAATAAAACATAACTGCATCCTTTTATTGTTTCTCCCAAGACAATGTTGTGGGTAGCAGGCGTGATAGCCCATAAGTAGGTTTAGATTAAAAAAAAAAAAAACAACCACAAAACCAACAACAAATTACAAACCCAAAGCCATTCCTTTTCTTCAAGGGCAGGACACAAACTCATATATACTTAATTCCTCACTTTTGGAGGGCAATAAACTCAAAGCTGGCAGCTACAAAAATACATGCTTGCTTTATTTAGCAATTTGAGAGTTCTTGGGCCATGATAAAATGGCAGTTTGGAGTCCTCTGTATGTTCTTTAGTAACAATAAAACATTCCTCTGGCCTCCCATAAGGCTGACAGCAGGAATTCCTAAGCTCTCTAGACAGGCTAGCATAAAAGGTATTTTTCTTCTTGTAATGTCTTTGAAGTAATAAAATAAAACTTTATCAATACTCTGTGAGACAGAAGAGAACGTATATCCCGGGGTGACTTTTATGCAGGTGAGGTTCATTGTCTGCTGCACAGAATTCATCTCACCTGGAGGCTGGTACCACCACAGATGGACAGTAGTCGTGAACACTGGCCAGACCTCTGTGTTTCCTGACATTGCTCATGTGATTCTAAATAGAGGTTATGTGGTAATCAGTAAGCAAATTTTTTAATGGGAAAATTATATTGCCTAATAAATAAGATTACCTTGGCAACAACAGATCCAAAATGCTTACAATAAATACAATGTATTTGGAGTATTTTTATTTGTAATTTAAAAAAAAAACCCAAAACAAAACCAAAACCAAACAAACAAAAAAACCCAAACCACGCCCAAAAATCTTTGGTTTGTGGCCAATTTGACTGGTCTTGTCAGTGTGGAAGCAGTCCCACTTAGCATTGAATGTTCACACCTTGTTAAGTGCAGAATATCTTTGAAATCAAATTCACTAGTCACAGAGGTGAATATAGTTAAAAATTTATCCAAGATAAAACATTACATTCAAAGAGGTTGGAAGGGACCTCCAGAGATCATTGACTCCAACCCCCTGCCAAAGCAGGGTCCCTAAGACAGGTCACACAGGTCGGCGTCCAGACGGGTCTGAAATATCTCCAGAGAAGGAGACTCCACACCTCCCTGGGCAGCCTATTCCTGTCACCCTCACCGTGAAGAAGTTCTTCTGCATATTGGTGCAGAACTTCCTGTGCTCCAACTTGTAGCCATTGCCCTTTGTCCTGTCTCCACAGACCACTGAGAAGAGGCCGGCATTACTTGGAATCAGTTCTCCACAAGACTGGTGAAAGTGGGCACTGGCATAGTACAAATAGTGGTCCTAGGAGCAACTGAAGGCTTCTTCCAAGGTGCATTGTGTTAGAGCCTCATGACAGCAGTTTAGATTTGTATATAGGACCTAAAGCCCTGTTTCAGGATGTCAGTAGTTAAAGATATGGTACCTTTCATATGAATTGTTTACAGCAGCAGTAAGAGAATTACATAACGCTACAAGCAAATTTGGAGGCTTCTAATACTATGGCCTAAGCATTTGCATTTTAATTACATAGACAACTAGTAAATCAGTATGTAATTGAATATATTGTCTGTTAGTAACAACACAGGTAAAGCTATGTCTTAATTTTCTGCTATTATACCAGTGTGTCACAGTCTTTAAATCCTGATTCATCCAATGATTTCCTGAAACAAGCGGCTGGTGAATGTGGTGGGCTGCTTGTTTTGTTCATTTCTTCTTTTTTGTTTCATTTAATTGTTCATATAAATTTGAAAATAGTATTTTAAATTAAGCATACAAAGTTTTATTTACCTTAATATTATACTGGTATTTTTGCATGCATTCCAGCAGTGTTGAGCTCTACAGGCTGAAGAGTAAACTATCAACAAGCAGAAAAAGAAAAATGCATGCACATGTGCCCTATGTAAAATAACCTTCTGGTGAGCATCTTCCTACAGACTCCTAGAATTTCTCTTTTCACTCACATATCTATATTTACTTTTATTAGAAAGACATATCTTCCCTATGTGAAGTAATGTTTTTAAGATTTGTCATTAATCTTATAAGGAAGATGCTCGTAAGAAGCAATTTCTGAGGAGCCAATATCCCAGTCTTTTAAAAGTGGGACACAACATCTTTTCTACCTTCTAAGGATCAGAGTTTTTGCAGAATCAAGCACAATAGATACTGGCTTCTCTTTTGAGGAAAAAAACCTTGCAGCAGACAGAAGCTGTAATGCTACTGGTAATGTAAGATCCCACATCCCTTCAGACACTTAGAACCTGAACAAAGGATTCCTATTGAATTAGTTTAGAACCAGCTGATGTATATGAGATGTTGATTTTCTTCAGCTTCTGTCAATAGAGTTTGGAAAGAAAAACATATAAGGCTGTAGAAAATTAAGTTAGAATTTTACTGTGAAAGAGAAAGTTTCACCCATAGAGTAAAAAAAATAAAATTAAAAAAAATTAATGAAACCACAACATTTTCTATGATTCTTTGTCTAAATCAACTGGCAATATTGAGCCCTAAAATGAACCAGTAAATCTCAGTCAAGGAAGGAAGGATGTTCTCTGTGGCAATGAGTTTCAGAACATCCAATAGTGTATAGGCATATATTTTAAATTAGATAATGAGTTGCTGGAACAAACATTTTGGAAAAAACATGAATTAATTGCTTTAAATATTGATATAGGACTTTCTAGATTTTTTCAGAAAGACATTTTGTAATTCTTGGAAAAGCTGAGGTCATGATGCAGGACTTAACAAGTGATGGGCCCAGCCCATGTTACCTAACCATTTGAGTCAGATGACTGAAACAGGCCTTTCTGGCTTTGAAATTTATTAATCCACGAATATTCTTCAGTGCTGGATGTCAGCAGCCACTCAGAATATAGAGCTTAGTTGTAAATGTTAAATGAATGCCCCATCCCCCACCAGCATGTCATGCATTAGTGATCTAATGTAATAGATTTGTATCCAGTAATGAAGTTTTCTCCCATGGCACTGAACTATGAAGATACTGATTGGACTTTAAAAAAAAACGAACACCAGCTTTAAAAACTAGGATAACAGATTTCTCCCAACTTTTCCTCTCTGTAGCTAATGTTGTCTAAGATTATCAGAAGTGAATTTTTGCTGATGTTCTTTTAATGCTAAACTCTTCATTCTAAGAAATGAAAAAAAAAAAAGCCCAAACCCATCAAATGCCACAAAAATGACTCCCACAAAAAGCAAAAAGAAAGTGTCCATTGCCCCTTAGTCGAGCTGAGTAGCAACTTAAATTGTTTATACATCTTAATGAACATCTGTGCTTGAATCTTAATCTACACACCATCTTTTCTCTCTGCTCACTGCATGGAGGAAACATGACTGTCACCTTTCGATGTGGATTCATGCACCATGCACTGTGCAGATGGTTTACCACAGTCATCACGGTTTAGTCCCTCTGTTCTTGCAGCAAAATCATGTGGTCACAGGTGAGCTGAGATTTTTCTGAGAAGAGTTTGACATTGCCCACTGAAAGGATAATTGGGATTTTAGACTCTCAGAGCTCATGTTGCCTTACTTTGGGCAGAGTAATTCAAGCCATGATCATCCTGTCAGTGTTGATATGAAAAAGCACTCCTGCGTCGGGGTTAAAAGCTGGGGCTATATCTGCCTAGATACACATTTCAGTGATTCACTTCAAGTGCCATACAATTTGCATCCAAACTATACATACCATTATGCAGAACAAACTGATTCTTTCTAGCTAACCTTCCACCTCTTCTCTGATTCCTTTCTCCACGGTAAATTGCTGATAAGACTTTCTTCCTGTCTTTAAAAGAAAATGAGATCAAATACAGGAGTGAGAGAATGAGAGAGAGAGAGAGAGAGAGAAAGAAAGTTCAAGATAAGGGAAAATGGATAAATCCGATGCTATAGCAAGTAAGTCACTCTGGGAACATAGACTTCAGGTGTCATCTATTCCCATTGTACAATGGAGGAACTGCAAACTGTAAGAGTGTTTATAAATGTCATGGTAACCCAACAAGAAGACCAGGAGGAATTCTCAGAGGAACTCTCTCTTACCTGGAGAAGCCATTGATTCCAGTTAAAATAGAATAAAATAATCAAACTAGATCTGATCTAGCAGCACTTTGCACAAGACACATTCTGGTACAGATAACTGCGTAGCATCAAGTAATAGTGCCTTGAAGCGGCATGAATTCACATGAGATCGTTACACTGATAGATGGAAATGCCAATGAAGTCATAATTACAACTATGGAAAGGAATACATTATAATTAGCAAAATTATGTGTGGCCTTCACAGCTCTGTCTTTGTTTCTGGAAATATACATGTTTTTTAAGCAAACACATAGCTCATTAGCTACACACTCATGAGGAATTTGCATCCTTGAGGTGTATCAACTAGATTTCCTAATTTATGTCCAAGAGGCCTTTAAACTTCCCCCTTAATTTATTCAGCAAATTTCACATCTTTTAGACAAGACATATTGAGTCTCAGGGCCTGGGATTTGATTGATCCCAATGTAGAGGTAATATGTTATCTTGTTGCAGCAATATCTGACAGGCATTTATTATGAATTTTAAAAGGATAAGGAGTCTCACACAAAAGCTACAAAAAGTCTATGAAATCCCTAAAGGTTACTTCCAGATAAGAACTTTGGAACAGAAAAAGTCATTCTTCTACTTAAAAATAGTTTTCTGTTGTAGAACAAAAAAAAAAAAAAAGAAAAAAAAGCCACATATGGGCTGATCCAAAGCTCACTAAAAGGATGGGCGCTAGGCAGATAATTATGAATTTATATTAACAACATAAGGAAGGCAGCAAAGGGATTCAATTATTAAGCTTAATTGGTTAGGGAATATCAGAAAGTGCTCTATTATACTGGGGATAATTTTAAGTAAATACTAAGAAAAATAAATTCAGATGAGAATCAAGAGGATAGGGAAAAGGGTGTATCTGGTGAATTGGAAGGCAGTGATTAGTTATTTGAGATGCTAGGGGCTGTTCACCTGAGTGACCTGTTAGCTTCTCCATTCTGATGCTTACATTTTGCTCCTTGAAAGTGTTAACATACTTCTCAGTTAGTTAGGACTTTTTTTAAACTCTTTTTTCTAAGACATTGTGTAGTTTTAATCTCTCTAATAATGAATAAAAAGTAAAGGCAAACAACTGATGCATAGAAATATGTAAGTAAATGCTGTGTCAGCTGAAAAGAACTGAGCAAATTTGAATTACACTATTTAGCCTGAATACTATATTTTCTGGAGAGATAGCTGCATAGGTTAAATTATTACTAGATGGGCACATTTCTTATGCCACTTGCTCACAGTAGGTCTCCAGATAACAAGCTTTTAACTGTGAGTTAACTACAATTTTGAGTCTCTGAGAAACTTTCAAATAGTTTGAAGGATTCTGTAAACTATATTTAAGGATTTCAAAGCCACTGAAAAGATGCAGATGACACAAACTCAATAATTTCTGGATAACAATGATTTTTAGATCTTCTCATCAGATTTAAGATCTTTGTATATATTCAAAACATGTTTTTAAATAGAATGGAACTTCATAGACTGAAATATGCATTAATTAAATTGCTGCCTTTTTTCTGCTCTACATAACTCACACTGAGTTTTCTTTTCTCTTCTTGAGCCTGAAATAAGTAGGGTGCCAAAAGCTTTTTGATACTGATACTAAGGCTGAGCTGGCTGACTATACTGGAGTAGATGAGGAATGCTTACATCCCCATCTTGCCAATGTGGTGTGTGGATAGTAACCTCCACCTGAGCTGCAACAACACCTACATTACAGCTGGACAGAATCTAACATCATACTTTCTATCTCCGGTAATATTCTCATCAGAAATTTTACCAATTAGGCACCTGAACTGGTTTGAAAGCCAATAGAATTCTCGCTCCAATGCCTCAATTTCTGAACACATTAGCTACCTGAATCATCTGATTCAGATTTTTTTGTTGTTAAGCGCTTTACTGGGTCTGCCACAGAATATCTGACTTTTCCTCATGAAGGGAAGAACTCTTTGCAAGCAATGAGAACCTGCAGTCAGCTTTGAAAAGCTGGTTCTTTGACACAAAATGCAAATCATCCAAAGTGTAAAGGGATATCTCTATAGACTAACCAAAAGTGGCACATAATAGCTAGATTTTAAATGTTTATATTGGCTTTTTTGAACACTTTTTTTCCTTCCTCCCTTGAAAATCAGTAGCTCTATCCAATGACTGAGATGTTCAACCCAAAAAGCAGTAGGTGACAATTGTATAAACCCACACTAGAGTCATCAGTAGGCATGTAAAAAACTCAAAAGGGATACACAGAAAAATGCTGGGGCCAAAGGCTTTATCCAGTGTCCGACAGAAAAAGTAACAGTGGCCAGTAACTGAACTTTATTATTATAAAAGATCTTATTCACTTCATTATGCTCTGAATGGTGAGAAACATGGAGGAAATTGCTTTTGTTGGGTTACTGAGCTGGCCACCGTGCTGCTAAGTCATTTAATGCATTGAGTTTTATTTTTGAAGTAAGTGAGGTAAAGTCCCACAGGGCATGAAACAAACACAGCCACAACACTTCAGTTTTAACAGTGCCTGACTCCCAGCCCGGCTTGACACCCACTCTTCACAGCTGGAACACAGCTGGTCCAGAAGGAGAAGCAGGGTGGGTTGTTCTTATGCTGGCGTAGCAGCAGCTATCCCATTTACATGTCAAGGCACGGTCTGTGATCCCCGTCTCATTCAAGACACCATCTCATTCAAGACAATGCTGGGCAAGTCTGAAATGGAGCATAGGGACAAAGCTAAACTTTTGCACATTATTCTTCAGTGTTTAGGGAAAAGCTGAAGCTAGCTCAGTAAAACACTCTTACTGCACACATCACCAGCTCCCTGGGAGCAGAGAGTTTACTTTTAGCTGTGATTTGAACTGATTCATATAAGCTGCTTGAAGCTAATTAGCACTATGTAATCACAATAACAGCGGCAGTACTCTACTACCAGCATCATGTGCTGACAGCTTGCTAAAGGGTAACAGGAAGGAAGGAAACCTTGGTTTAAATTTGGGTCAACTTCCAGTCATCTAGCACCTTGGGCTGTGGTTCTGCAGGTGCACTGCTGAGGTAAGCATTTCCCTGCTTTGATGTTGGTGTTGCACAGGCATTCACAGACAAAGGAGCTGTTTAAAAGAGAGGAAAAAAAAGGTTAATAATTTATTGGGATTTTTGCAGAGGATAAAGCTCACATGGGGAATCAAATCTCTTGGGCAGACTGTAGCTGCACTCTGGTTAGTGAAGTTGGATTTTTTCAAGGGTCCTTGCAATATTTTCAATTGGATTGGGTGAGAGTACTCAATCTACTGTTTTTCTCAGTTCTTCCAATTGGGCCATGGTCCTGTGCAACTCCTCCAGCACTTGCATGATCCATCACTACATGTTAACTTATGTCACATATGGAATACATCCTAATTATCTCAGCATGTACAAATACTTTCCTATGTAACCATTTCTTGTATCTGCAGAAAAAGCTTGGGCCACTGTTTTAGAAATGTCTTATCTGAGTATCCTTTGGCCAGTTCTGCATCACGAAAAGATTGCACAGGGTTGTTCATTCCTATTTGGATGTTTGTGAACAAGTGCCCAAGACTAGTATTGTCTTCTCATTCTCCTGCTTCATTTATGAATGTTAGTACCTTGTTAACTTTTGCATGAAGAACTTCATCTAATGACACCAAGACTAACAAAAACCAAAAACAACAAAATGCAGTGACTTCACCCCTCCATCAAGTTAAACTGTTCTTTGCTCCATCTATCCTGTTTCCTTGAATATTGGCCTCATATTAACTGTTGTGGATCTCCTTTCTTCTGCTGCCCAAATCTTCCTCCACCTACCTATGAACCTCCAAGAAGATACTTTGAATATAGCTCTCACTTGTAAAATTGGAATTCTGTTCCATAGAGGTTCTCTTACTCTCTTTTAGCAATCTGTGCTAGTTAAAGGAATGCAGTCCCCATAGTCTAGGCAGACAATTAACCCTGGTATCCCTAGAAACATATGGTTAGTATTCCCCTGCAGGAACCAAGAATAACTTAATTAGAAGTTCAGACTAGTAAGTGGCTGCCTAATGATAACAATGTTAATTCTTCTCCATGGTATTTCATACAAAGTCTCTCCTAGAATAGTTTACAGAGTTAAAATATATCTATATATCCCAGAGGAAAGGATAAATTAATAGGTTTAAGTAATGATGAAAAGACATACTGAAATGAGTTTTAAAAATAGATGAGCAAGCTGATGTGGAAAGAAATATGTGAAGAATATGTTCACATGGCAAAGACTGGAGAAAAAGGAGCTTATGAAAATGAATTTTTACTTCCTATTAGTAGACACCAAACTTAGGAAACTATGCATGAAATTTCTGCAAGTATTCTTTATATTTCCTAATAAATTAATTTGGTTATATCTGTCTACTTCAATATAACTTTTCCCTAAGCATGAATGCCCTGCACGTGTATTTCTTCAGAAATGTTCTTGAAATATGTTCTCAGTGTCATTAAATGCTAAAGATTTGTCTTAAAAGACACATATTTATCCAACTTAGCACATCAGAATGTTGTAAACTGAGTCCCCATTCATCCTAAATGTCACACACAGGGAGCCTGGAATTTTACTATACAGGTACTTGAACTTAGGTGCATGAATCTGCATAAAAGCGGTAAAACATTTCCTGCAACAAATAAGCCTTCTCCCTGAGTTGTATAACTAATTTAAATAGCCTCTCATAGATTAGACATCACACACTATGGAAACAGACACACTGATAACAAAGCACAGCTTTGAAGTGCTGTGAAAATTGTTTGTAGAAAATGAAAAGAGACAATGGAAAGGAACCTCTGAATCCATGGTTAGCCAGGGACTCTGGTTCTCACAGGAGATATTGGATGCTACGTGTCAGACTTTGTGCTGAATAGAAGGTTAGCTATAATCAATAATACAATGCATATTGCTTTACCTTTGAATGTGTATTAGATGTACTAAGCGTAAATTAAATCATCTATAAAATTAATGAATATAGGATGTCTCACCGTTTACAGATATGATGAGAGCAGGGAAGGTGATTAAACTTGTTGAACATACTGAAAGGAAACATTATGTGATATGATACGATCACTGAGCACTAACACTATCCTTTCCTCTCTGCATCCACATCTTCCCAAATCCCTCATGATGCGCAGGAAGGTCAGGAGCAGTGAAGATATGCCTAAAGCATCAACCTCAGTGTTAGTTTACCATATGTAAAATACTGAATGTGACGGTCTTTGTCAAACTCACCATGAAAAGTGGGTGCCCTCGTGCTGCAGAGAGGAGCTCCTACTGTCAGTCAGGTCATAAATCAGTGAATTCTTTAGTGAAAACCCAATGGACAGTCAGCCATGTAATCAGCAATTTGGCATGCTACTTCAATTTTTGATCATTCAATTAAATGTTGTCTGTTTCACTCTGTCAACTCTTGCAGAAGTACTCAGGATGCCAACATGTACCTGCACAAACAAGAAGACAAAACCTCCTGATCTATCTGCAGTTACCTAATTTTCTGGGGGAACTATTACCAGCTAGTACCACTGAAAACTAATCAGCCAAACACTCGGTAGCTGTGTTTTAGACTTACGAATTGCTTTTTAACTTAAAACGCTGTTTCTCCTTGGGTTACTTAGGTAGTGCTCTGGCACAGGTCCAGGCTCTTTTCTGTATAGTCACAAAGAATTGCAAAACAACTGCAATAAGGGGGAGTATTTTGAAGGAGAATGTTTTCAGTAATAGCAATAGCTGCAGATGATGCACTGCTGTCAGGTGTGTTTTCTTCCCCATTCTGTGTATAAGCTCTGGCATCATGCATCACTATGCCAGTTACTTAACAAAAAAAAGGAACAATATTGTGCATCATGGAAGATACAATACAATCTCTGCTGTAATTAATATATCAAAAGATTTTTCTACGCCACTCTATATTTTATTATTTTTTACTTTGACAAAGAAAAAAAAGTAATAGAGAAGATTTTTTTTTCTCCTGATGTTGAGAATATATAATAAGAAAATATTTCAAAGTGGAATTACTTATCACAGTACAAATGTTTTTATGAAGATACTTTTTCTGGAATTATGCTGCTGTATTTTACAGCCTTGAAACAGACTTGATCTCAAATAGTCACCAGCATGGATACACTCAGCTGTTATCTTTGCTTTAGTGTAATTTAAAGTCTAAATTTTTCAAATTCAGTATCTACCTAATATGTTAATTATTATATTTTACAGTTCTAATATAGACTAAATGCAACAGATGAGATCAGACACATGTACAACCATACTGGGAGAGCACAAATTGAAAAAAAAAATTACAAGGAGAAAACATGGTCAATATTACATCTAGAGTATAGGAGGAAAAAAATGGAATCATGCTGTCTCCACTAAGATAATGTGCATAGGAAACAGCCTTTCTTAGTAATTTTTTCTTGTTTTATTGTGGAATTTTTAACTGTGGAATCTTGATCGAGTTTATAAAGTGCATTTAGGTGTCGTCATATAGGTATCTAAATGCACTTTGGGTGTCAAATCTACCATTAGAGGTGAACTCTCTACAGTGTAATTCCTGCTGCTACTAGAACTATGGCAAAAAATAGGGCCCTACTTTAAGGTAGATTGGTTCTTCCTCCCTAGATAACACTGCATGCGTTAACTTCGTCTCCATTAACTCCAAGGGAAGTTTAGAACCTAATCAAATCCAGGCATTAGTTTACCTGTCTTCACCTAAACTAACTGGGCTTCACCCCACTATTTGGACTGAATTAATTTGTCTCAAAATCAAGTCCTTTGAGATAGCTTAGCCTACCTTTGCCTTCTCACCAGCTGAATGACTCCAGAGATGTAGGTCTTATGACAGCTCTACAAGTATGCTGTGAGGGTCTCAAAACATCTTTGTGTATCCCAGAAACCACTAGATGTTTAACCAGCTCTTCCATGCCTTCCATATCTGTATAAGACAGAGGAGAGCATCTGGAGAAGGAAAGTCATGCATTGCTCTGTGATAGGATGCCACAAAACACCAAAACAGTGGGAAATGAAGGAATTGTAGTACCAGGACAGGTTTATGTGAGAAGACATATCCATGGTATCACTTTCTGAGGTCACCATACTTCCTCGCATCCCTTTATCATTAAAACAACACAACAGAGAAGGTGGCTGAATAATCTGGGAGTAGGTGATAAAGAAGGCCCATGCAGCTTGTTTCAAAGTGTGTCTGTGTAGATTTCCCAAAGACTGGAACATGAAAAGGTCATACAATTTACATGGTGATTCCATTTGACTTATCTATAGAGTGTCAGGCCAGGCTGTAAATATACTAGACAATGCAACCTCCCAAGCTTTGCAAAAAAACCCTCCTTCATATCTGTTTTAATGGTTTATATTCCATTGCTTTCCTTCCCACCCCTTCCCAGGGACTGATCTACCTAATAAATTTTATGTAGTCATAGCAATGTTTGCAATTTAAAAATTTAACAGATTCGAGCCCCAGCTGCACTATCCTGGCAAGCCAGACCAGCTTCGGGTAACAAGATTTATTTTCCTTGTGTGCTGCCAAGTCAACCTGAAGACAATGTTAATAGAAAAGGTCACAGACTGATAAGCTGACATGTCTCTAATTCTTTAGGACAAATCCGTGGATGGCGAATTGAAATGCTACTCTGCAGCTCCTCAGGGGCAGAGGCATTAAAGTTAAATGTTACAGCTGTGAAGGAATGGCAGCAAGCATGTTTGGTTTGCATAAGAGCTTGTGGCTGTAGTGGTAGAAAGGCAGCAGACACCACTAGAATTTATTTTCTGGGCTAAAGGATATTTTAAGGACACGCCGCAACCACCTCCACACAGAGCAGACCTATCTGCCAGGGTGCAGCAGAGTTGGTGGTGTGATAAGAAGGGCTCAGTTCACAGGTAGAACAGGTCACTTTAACAGATGGATCTAATTTCTCCACTTACACTAACATATGCTTTGCGCTGTATGGAGGAGAAGGAGTGAAAGGAAATGGAAAGTTATTCTGCTGCTCTCAGGATAATGGCTTAAGGCTTCAGACTTCTCATCTAGAGGCAGCTTGCTTATCTAATGTTCCAAAATTAATCAGTTTGGATGAAAATTCTCCTTTTGCCTTGAGTGGTGACAAACAAGTAAATTGAACTGGGACAGGGAAGTGCCCAGGACCACAACACAATCATCTTTACTGTCAAATGGTTGGAAATGCACTTGGTGTAATTCAAACTCTCCTAAACAAATTGTGGGTGTAACTTTCAACTTGGAGTAAACCAGTAAGCGTTCCAAAGGAGCATTTTAGGCTTATGTGGAGAGTAAGGGAGATTATAGGATGGAAGTGGAAGGTCCTATTCCATTTGGTCTCAGCAAATGAATAGTCTTGGGTTTATTTAACTTACTAGTGCCACACAGAAGGTGGCATATGGACCATCCTTCTTCTGCTTGCTCATCTGTAATGAAGAGTTTGCAGCTAAAGTTTGCAGATACAGTTAAAGAAACACACTGTGTTCAGTCTTTCTCCACGCTGATGGAGAACAAAGGAAAAGGTAGGCTTTTCATCTTATCCCATGAAGTTCCTGTGGAGATGAACAGAAATCTGCTACACTCACTCCTTCGGTGTTTTCTTCTGCTTCAGGTGAAATCTTAGTGGCTCAAGTGCAATGTATTATTAGAGGATGTAAAAATTCAACATAGGCAAGAACAAACCTGGGTTTTTTTGCATTGATTTAACAGCTTAAAAAAATGTGAGATATGATTACCAGAACGGTATGACTAATTCAGAGTTACAGAATCATGAGGTTGGAAAAGACCTTTGAGATCATCGAGTCCAAATGTACCTGTCCTGTGCTAAACCATATCCCTGAGCACCTCATCTACCCACCTTTTAAATACATCCAGGGTTGGTGACTCAACCGCCTCCCTGGGCAGCCTGTTCTAGTGCCTGACATCCTTTTCAGTGAAGAATATTTTTCCTAATGTCTAATCTAAATATTTCATGTGAATATGGAGGCTGCTAATGATATTTCTGCTATTGTGACTCAGGGGAGACTAACAAGATGAATTTGTATTCTTTTTTTCCCCTTTTTTCAGCTGCTCTCAGCCTGAAAGAGTGACACATTATAAACAGAGAATAATGAAATGGTTCTGCATTAATTATTTCCATTGTGTTCATCCTTAGACAACCTAGGAAAGATCAAGGTCCCAGTGTGCTCCACGCTGTATGAACACATTGTAAGGAACAGACAGAGCTATGAAGAATTTGCAGTACTAGAATGCCCATGTGAAAAGAGAAATACATGCTAATATCTCATTTCCAGTATGAGCTTTCAGAGGGATAATCTATCATGTTATATTTCTGGACATTTTGGGAATTTGCACTCATCTTTATAAATACCAGCAGATTGTTCAAATATTTGAGGACAGCTGACACCACAGCACCTCCAAACCATTATGGATTAAGCTTGGTACCTTAATTCATTGCTGTCAGCTTGCTTTCTGGCTCTCCTCGGTCACTCTGATGGCGTTTTACAGTTTCCTTGTGCATGGGACTTTCTAGGGGCGGGCAAGAGGTGTGTCACTTGGCTGTGAAATAGAGATGTTTCAGGCAGAGTTAGTTTTCTTCATCTCAAGCCTGTTATAGCAGATTAACTAAGCAAGAGAGCTTAATTTATGGGAAGCAACTCATACCACACTCATCTCAGCTGGATGGCGCAGCCTGTACTGCTGCCACGCTTATGCAAAAGATTCAGAATTTAACAAGTTTTGGATAAAAGCAAGCAAAGAAAGAGAAATTCCATAATACAGAGAGAAAAACCACCTAAAATTAATTATTTGCCTAAAACAAGTGAAGGAGGTATCTAGCTTCACATCACTTGTTTTTCCACATTTTTTATTTGCCACCATTTCTCGGGTGTCTGTTTTCTGTGAATCTTGATAGTTGCTATCTAGCCGAAGGCTTCTTTAAAATCTGAGAAATACTCAAGCTGTAGAGAAGAGCGTTCCGATATTTACAGTGAAAATATCAAAGCCCCAAACAAGACGGTGAAAAAAAACCCGCCTGAAATCTGAGATTTCTGAAAAAGGTTGAAAACTATCAATGTACACTACAAAGTATTTAGATGAAATTACCTTTGCATGTAGTTATGCAGAAGAAATAAATGGGACAGCTACGAATTTACGGGCTTGTATCAGACCTAAAATCTAACTCCAGGCCACCAGTTGCAAGAGCAAATTAAAAAACAACATAATAATACTGTGATATAAAGATACTTCCTGAGTTCCTTTCTCTGCAGTTTTACACCTGATGTGTGGCAGCTGTTGGAGACAATAATCAGACTATCAATTAATAATATCCCCAAAAATGCATGTGATTCTTTGATTTTCAAATACAGTAGCTGCAAATCATAACACACTTATCAGCCCATTACTCATGATGTTACCATAAGACATTTTCCGGGAACTTTAATGGACACATCAGTACAGCACCATGGTGTCCTGCATTCGATACTGTGAGGCACTTTTGACTTTATCAAGAGATCCCAGCGTGTACACAAGGAGAACTTGACTGCTAATATTCAGTCTGATTTCTTCATTGTTTTTCTATAATCGGCAGGAAAGGTAAAAACCTGTTGTGGGCATCTACTACCTTAATTAAAAAAACCCAAACCTCTATAATTATATGATGTGGTCATCAGCTGAAGCTATAACTCAGTTCCCATTGCTGTACTAGTGTTAGTAATTTCCTGTAGTCATTTATTAATTTCACTTGCCAGGTTTTATCAAAAGGGTATTCACTTTCACTTTATACTTGGGAAAAAAAGAAGACTTTCAGTGAGTTAAATAGAATTAATTTGGTATATGTCAGTGCAGACATGCATGACAGAGACCAAGGTTTAGTCTTTTCTGAAGTCTTACTATAATTGTAATCTACAATAGTTCTGAATTGTCAAGAATAAGAACAGTTAGTACTGTGTAGTCACAACACCACAGACAAAAGAAAGCATATCTCTATGGCAAAAAACTGTAAATAGCTGGCTCATTGACCTATATTCATTCAACTACATACTTAACAGCTGAATTGTATGCTAGCTTGCTAATTTACAGCTGACAGTGCTTAATTCTACACAAGAAGTGTAGACCTACCACTGTGAGAAAGAGCTAAAGATGTTTTGAACAGAATGCAAGCATTATTAACAGTTCACATGAACTTCTTATGTTCACATGCAAGTCAAATGGTACACACGAGCACGAAATCCAGTCATGGACTATACAGAACGAAAAGAGATGACAATTCAATACCAAAGTGTGCTTGCAGATTGGACTTCAAAATCAACTTTCAGGCTTTCTCTGGGTTTCCCAGCCACTTTTAAAATAAAGTGATTGACATAGTTTTTATGTGTCACAGTTTCTTACTGAACACGAATAGTCTTCTACTCTACATTGACCACAATCATAGAGTCCCCCCTGGGACTGACCATTTGCTGTGTGCTATTTAATGTCCTTATTAATAATAATCATTAAAAAAGAAGAAAAAATGTATTGAAAGTACTAATTTAGTTTGGAGCTGACAAAAAGGAAAACAAGTGGATGAATAGCTGAGAACAGAAAGGACAAACATGCTTACATTTTTACAGCTGTGTTTTAATGCTGTGATATATGTATCTACACACTTAGAAAAGAGAATTGTAAGCTACATGTACTGTCTGGAAAACATTCCCTATTGACTCCTAGAAGTGCTCAGGATTGTACTGAATTATCACCTGATGGGGAGCTTCAAAGTGTAATTTGGAGATATGTCATTATTATGATGAAATAAAACCTATTCCATCCTGTTTGTGTTTGGTGCTGGTACTTACTTAGCAGTAAAACATTATGTACCATTACAACAATTATTCACCAGCATCTGAGATATTCTTCTTGTAATGGCCTATTTTATATCAAAGAGACAGAAAGAAAGGCTAATGTGCCTGGAAGAAGCCAACCCCTTTGCTTTTGAAAAACACTCTGACACTTTAATGATCTCTGATGAAGATGGTATGTTGCATCAGCAAGAAAGAGAAGACTAGAACAACTTTTTACACACTGCCCTTGTTTATATCTGTCGATGGACTTACAAGCATGGTAACCTGTGGCTCTTGGCAGCATTCCTGGCCTACACTTTTCCCTTTCTGATGCTGTAAGCTCTCAAAGACCTTTTCAGGCTATTTAAGGCTTGAACATCTTCAATGCTACACTGATTTAACTCCTACCTCTGCATTGCTACTTCTTGGCTTACTCCAGAGACCTTATCCTTTGGGCACGTTTCTTACCTGGATTAGATAGCTCAGAATGACATTGGTGGCTTTATGGATGGGTGTACCCTATAGTGTTTGCTGCTTGGAGAACATAACTCCTGCTTAGACATGAGAACGAAAACCAGACCTATCTAAAGGAAGAGGAAACCTTAGGTTTTGGGTTAGTTTGGGTTTTTTTTTTTTTCCCCCTTTTTCCCTAGCTTGATCACTGTCAACAGATTCTGTTGTTGTTGTTGTTGAAAGAATGGAACTGTGCATGCATGAAATGGGAATGTACAGTCTATCATTGAGTTTATCCCTACTCATTTTCTGCTTCCAGAAAAAAACTGCAGCAAAAGGG
The DNA here is from genome assembly GCA_027925045.1 of Hypotaenidia okinawae. Classification (NCBI taxonomy): domain Eukaryota; kingdom Metazoa; phylum Chordata; class Aves; order Gruiformes; family Rallidae; genus Hypotaenidia; species Hypotaenidia okinawae. The sequence goes on along the minus strand of BSDF01000005.1, from coordinate 6,057,366 downwards.
ATGATCAAATTGGAGTTCAGGTGGAGCTGCACGAATATGAAACTCTCAGTTAGTAAACTAAATATCCAGAATGTCTTGAAAAAGCCTGATCCCTGATTATTCTTAGGAAAAAAAAAATTCCTGCTTTCCACCTCTTTAGCCCTGCTGACTTGATAATAATGCTGAGGCCACACACTGCTGATTGTAGGTGCTCTAGGAGATTTAAGCATGCAAGTCCTGCTGCTACTGGTGTTGCCAGATTGAAAAGTGAGCTGAGGAAACATATCCAAAGTGCATGGGGCTCACTACAGCACTCCTAATCGGGGTCACTGTAAGAAGTAGCAAAATAATTTCATCTGAAGCTTTAGTTTAATTTCAGAATTCACAGAAAATCACAGCAAACTTGTTTTCTTCATTTACCTCCCAAAACATGCCTATGCTAATTATTAGGTGCATAAATGCTGCCAGCTGAAAATACAGAGAGATAGCTGCTGGTTTTCTCACATACAAGTCTGCAAACTGCTGCCTTGTGAGGTTGCACCGAGTCTCACAGAAGCCATCATAGAAATAGCAGTCATGAAGCAGTACAAAGCCTGAGGCATGAGTTTCTCTTTAATCCCATTCTTATGATGTGGTCATGAACCCTGGAAGTGACCCCCAATGGCCTGGGGCTGTCATCCAGACAAGTGAGGGATACCTGTACGCTGTTTTGGCCAGCCTTATTTCCTCAAGAATGATGGTGTGTCTAAAACCTGAGAACAAATTACATCTCATTTGTTCTGCAAGATCATGCTGGCAAACACCTTTCACACCCCCTCTGCCTCAGTAAGCTATATATATGTCAACTGAGAAATATAGACACTGAATAAGGATATACATTTATTTTTATATATATCTATATCTATATATATATATATATATATACACTCAGAGCAAGAACAAGAGGTTGCATCTGCACTTCATCCAACAGGCAGAGCCCTCAAGGACCTGAGTGTCGCTTGCCATTGCATGGAGGAACTAATTTAACATTAATGAGAGATGAGGAGATCAGGAAGCGTCTTGGCACAACCACCCCTGGAAACCATCTCTGTGCTCTTCCAAGCTCTTCTCATTGACAGGCTGCCGAGGTCTGGCTTGTGAGATTCACTGTGAGATCACTGATTGAATGGGTTCAGTGGCTGATGATAAATCAGACGTATCTTGAGTCCAGAAAATGGTTGTCTGAGCAACTCTTCTCCAGCTCATGTTGGCACACAAGGGAGACATTCAGGATGTAGTTGGATATGAACAGATTTACACAGGAACATCCTTAACACTAGGCAGTAATGTCCACTAATGGTTTGCGGGCAACATTTTATTATAAATGGCAAATCATTATTGCCTCCTTTGGTAGTCGATGTAATAACATTTATCATGTTGAGTTATTTTGGTATTCATGGGGATGTCAGATGTAATTCCATAGGAATTACTGTTAGAATGAATGCCCACTAAATTACAATGGAATTAATATGAAATTAGATATTACAGTAACATTATTATCAAAAGAGGTCATCGTGATTGATGTGCTGTTCAAATGAGGATACCAAAAGGAATTACAGTCAGACCTGATTAATCCAAATCAGTTTGCAGACTCCATTTTTATGCAGATTACAACACATTTTTAAACTGATAAATCAGCCAGAAGTGTTAGTAAGGAGATGCGGACCACAGCCAAGTTTTCTAAAGAGCTTTACTTCTGTATACTGTGAAGTGGAATATTTAAGAAGCCAAATTGCTCCTAACATTAAATCAATTAGTGAAAAATAATGATGATTTTGTCCCGGATTTGGATGATGGAGACTGTTCCAAGTGAAACCTGTAGTTTCAATGTGAAGGAGAAGACACTGTTATTCTGCTGCCTTTTCTGGAATAAACACAATTTTCTTGGTTTCCTATAAGCAAAGGATAGATTCAGTGACCCGGGAAGTCTCTTCCAGTCCTGTTTGGCTAGTTTCCTCTCAGTGAAATTACAAAAGACGCAATACCTTCTGTTTAGTTCTGGAAAAAAAAGATCAGGGACAGTGACATGAGCCATCAGTCCACCAGCTAACAACTGGGACTGGCAGGTTGGTGTAGATCTCTGCAGATATTCACACTTTTAACTCCTATTTCACTTCCCAGAGAGGATGGCACCTAACCGTTTCACACCTAACTGTTAGTTTGGACGAAGCTCTTTGCTCCTCACATGTCACGGCTGTCAACATGATTTTCACTTACCAGGTGCCAATAGCACAACATCCTCTGACTGTATCCAGCCCCTGGATGAAAGAAACTCTTATATTCATCTCTGGATGAAGCCAGTGTTGTACAGTAATGGAAACGGCACACTTGTTCCCAGCTACACTTGCCCCATTGTTGTCATCACGAGACGCTCATCAGGAAACAGTGGATTAGAACCAAGGAGATGATATAAAAATAGGAATTATTGCCCTAGAGGTTGATAGGAGCATTTTGGTTAATAATTTAAAAAAAAAATAAATAAAAAAAAAAAAAAAGAAAAAGAAAATATTAATTCCCACGAATACGAACCTTTTAAATATTTGTCAGCAATCATTCCCTGCCTACCACTGATTCAGGAAGGGATTTTTCTCCTCTGAAGTCACCTGAAAGCTGGTGGCTTCTTTATCTAAAATTTATTTTAAATAAAATTACAGGAGAAAATCCTAATATTACAAGCTCTGAAATTATAAATTATATCCCTATCAGAAAACAAGTATAAACAGTTGTTTCATGAACAGCCTATGTAACAAAACGAGCTGTAACAAAAAACAGGAAAAAAACAGAAGGAAGAAAGAAATAGGGATTTAACCACAGCTTTTCATGCAGACAAATGACTCCTTTGAGCAAGGATTTGTGGCACAGAGATGAAAGAAAATGCATATACTGCAAAATATACAGATGGTAGAAGGCATTTTTAAGCTCCAATTACACCAGGTGTTTTATACTTTGATTATCTTTATCTGCCCAGGCACTGAATTAGGGGTTAATTACTGGGAGTAAATAGGCACTTTTAGACAAAGTGCCCCATCATTGCTTTTTCAGCTGATCAGCGCTGTAGCAGAGAGACAAATTAAGTGGCTCGGGATGGAAAAGAGTGCTCTATTCCCTGGGTTTTGTTAGGGATTCAGATGCCTCGTGAAACTACAGGTCTTAAACTGAGACAAGTGAGGAAATTCATTTCTCATTCCATGTGACTAAAGCCCATTTCCAGGGCAAACAAGTGCACAAAGGGCTAGAAATGCTTAAGAGACAGAAGTAAGCCTTGGTATCTCATAACATAAATGGCTACAGATAGGTAGGTGTTATTCCTTCTTTCTCCTTCAGTATTTGGTGTAGTTTAGATATAGCTTCTCTCTGGCATGTATTCTGTTTTATGAATGAGGCTTGGTTTTGGTTTGAGATTTTTTGGTTGGATTTTTTTTGTTGGTTTTTTTTTTTTTTCATTTTCCTTTTTGTTTCTTTGTTCTTGGTTATTTTGTGGGTTATTTAGTATCCCTTTATCTTTTTTTTTTTTTAATTTTGGTGTATTTTTTTCAAGCATGATATCTATCTCCATTTTCCTTGCTGATTCCTTCATTCTGTGATTTTCTACAAAGACGAAGATTTACACCAGTGGATTTGTGATAAAACTCCCATGATCTGACTTTGAAGAAAGTAGCAGTGTCACCCTGTATCCTTGCTAAAGTCATTAGAACTCTCTTTACAGCAAGCTGAATTATATTCCTGACCAATGCTTAGGCGTACAGGGCCAGCTTTCCCCAGATCAGTGTGGTTTCCAGCTGGTGTCAGCACTGCCTGACGGCAGCTATTCCACCTCTGCTCTTTGTGGACCTCCCTGTAGAAAGGACCTCTCGTAACGGAGAGGAGGAGCACGTCCAGAGTTACTGACCACATACTCTCAGCTCATATTTCCTTTTCTCCTTGTTTTGTTTTTTTTGTTTTCTTTTAAGGAAACAAAACTGCAAACATTTAACACAAATGCTTTAAACATCCCCCCCAAATAAAGTAATGCACCCCTCTGTCGAAAAGGATGAAAAATACATTTTTTTTCTTCAACAATGCCAATTTCACACTATTTTTTTTCCCCTGTGTTTTTAACAGATACATGCAAATACCCAAAAGAAGTGTCTGAAGCTGGCAGACACTACACAGGATCTGTGGGCAAATAGCACTTGTAACTCAGCAGCTGGAGGCCAGCTGTGCTTCTCTAGACCGTGGTTGCCAAAGCACTCTGGGAGCAGCACCAGACAACTCACTGGGATGTGATAAGAAATTTTTTTGTGTGTGCTGTTAATAAGCAAAATAAAATCAGTATTTTAAATGTGGTGATTATTTCATCTCTATCTCATAGCTTTTTCAATTTATTTTCCTGTATTTTGTAATATACATAGTATATAAGTACAGAGGCACATACATTGGCAGTGTGTGCTCAAAAGTTTTTCTTGATAGAGAAACTTTTTCAAAATGAAAAAGGCTAGGGACTATTCTTCCAAACAATCTTGAATAGCTCTGGCTGCCTGTATTTAGGCAGCTTACTCATTCCACTGACTGCAATAGGAAATTCAGCATCTATCTTACACAAGGGCATCCGAATGTAGGTGTTTGAACTGTGGAGATTGTTCCCACACCTTGTGTTTGGGTGGTTAACCATAAGATACAGACAAAGTCTTTAATGAATTTCTATGGCAATGCCACAGCCACCACAGCTTTGTAAGATGTTAGCAGCAGGTATACTGCTTCCTTTCCTTCACAGAAAAATCTTGTAGGGTTCTTTTTATGAATGTGTGAAGTCTGTCAGGTCCTTTTGAAAGATGTCTCAGAGTGTTTAGAATCTGATTTTCACCTGCATTTAGCATACTTTGTACCATTCATTGTAAAACAAAAATCTTTAATATATCATTATGAGATGTCTGCAAATGACCTTTAATGTAAATGAGAATATGGTCTTTCAATTATATATAAGATTATGAAACCACAGAGTGTAATAAAGGTGTTAAACTCCTATCGTAATTTTTTTTGGTTCATTTAGAAATGTTATAGTTCACAATCAATCTATAATATTTTTCACATCGGCTTGCTGTTTAGGCAGAAACATTCTCCCTGATAGTTTCATGTATAGTTCAAGGCACATTTTGTTAATAAGAAAAATAAAGTTCAAATAAAGGAAAGAAGAACAATATTGATTTTGTAAGCCTGTGTGAAGAGTGCTCCAAAAGGTATAAAATGATCTGTTAAATACAGAAAGGTTTTATTTGCTGCTAAATTCTATAGGTTATACATGTGCTGCGGTTTGGTTTTGGTTGTTGGGGGTATTTTTATTGAAAAATTCTGTTGCACTTCTTCAGAAACCTATTAGTTTTACCCCCAGTAAATTATGGAGAGATTTTTAGGAATGATTTGTACATGCTGTAGATTATATAATTGCCTATATAAGAGAAAAACAAAGTATAATTGAGATTACAGCTATATTATTTAACTTAATAATTTTGTAGTTTGAAATTAACTTATTTCAAATCCAACAAATAAAATCCAGCTGTATATTCCTTCCTACAAAAATAAATAAAGAAATGAATAGAAGTAATACTACCACTTGCCAAGACTACATAAGGCCAAGGATGCATTCTTTTAAAGCCATTTATCTTTCTGCTCTTTGATCACCTCTCTGCATCATAGTAGGGGTTGGGAGCTTATTTGCAGACATTAAGTTTGTAGGAATAACAAAGAGGAAAGCATTATTCTGTACCCTCTGACTTATGCAAATTTTTGTCTCATAGCAGATGGGATGCATGCCCCAAAGTTTGTCAATAAAATGAAAGGAGAGAGATAAAAATTCTTATAGGTCATGGTTTTGTATTTATCAGCAAAGCAGATATTCATTCTTATTCACAACAAATCCTCCATATAGAAGAGAAAAAAAACCCACAGAAAACATCAGAAAAAAGCCAATCATCTTCCAAACTTCTCTGCCAGTTCAAAAGGATCTATAATACATGTAGCAAACACAGACTGGGTTAGAATTTATCAGCCAGATCCACAAGAAAGGAAAGAAATAAAATGTTTTTCTGCAAGTAAAGTCCCAAAATATTACTCTAATTTTTTCATTGGCTATGTATTTATAGAAACCATGTATTAAAAAAAAACCCCAAACCACCAAGCATATATATATATACACATACCTATATATATATTTTTTTTTTTTTCAAATATATTTATACGAAAGCAGATTAATCTTCAAAGAATCACAGAATTGTATTGGTTGGAAGGGACCTCCAGAGGTCATTGAGTCCAACCCCCCAACAAAGCAGGGTCCCTAGGACAGGTCACACAGGTCGGTGTCCAGATGGGTCTTGAATCTCTCCAGAGAAGGAGACTCCACACCCCCCTGGGCAGCCTGTCCCAGGGCTCTGACACCCTCACTGTGAAAAAGTTCTTTTACTTATTGGTCTGGAACTTTCTATGCTCCAACTGGAGGCCATTGCCCCTTGTCCTGTCCCCACAGACTACTGAAAAGAGGCTGGCCGTTTCCCCCTGTGTCCCACACTTCAGATATTTCTAAACATTGGTCAGTTCCTCTGTCAGTCATCTTTTCTCATGGCTGAACAGCCACAGCTGATTCAGCCTTTCCTCATAGGGGAGATGCTCCAGGCCCTTAATCATCTCCATAGCCCTTCACTGGACTCTCTCCAGGAGATCCCTGTCTTTTTTGTACCAGGGAGCCCAGAACTGGACACAATACTCCAGGTGGGGTCTGACCAGGGCAGAGTAGAGGGGGAGGATCACCTCCTTTGACCTGCTGGCCACACTTCTCCGGATGCACCCCAGGATCCCGTTTTCTAAACTACATGATAATAGCTAATGACTCGAATATTGAAGACTGTGTTCAATAGAGTAGCAGAGGACATTCATGTCCCAAAAGCAGCACCCCAGCTTTGCTATTTTGACGTTCTCAACAAAGGGTTCTTGTCAAAAATAACATCAGAGAGACACCGTTCTACAGGTAAAAACCAAGACAAACCATTTCTGAAAGGTGTGTTTCCCATCTTAGCTTGGGCAGGAGGAAAGACTTCTGATGTCCCTGAGACATGTAAGAATTTTTTTTTTATTTTTTATTTTTTAATAACAGCTGGAATAACCAGCTGTATTCTGGGGATGTTTGGGCCGAGATTTAACATCGGAATGTTAATGCACATGATTGAATGGAAATCAGTGGCAGGGTAAAACAAGTCACTCGATGTCAACACAGTCTGGACACTAGCTTTTTGTCCTTGATTCACTTTTGATCTGTGTTGACCTTCTTGATACACATCTAGGCCATGATTAGTACCTGAACTACATTTACTGGAGGCAGAAAGGATATGTTCAATATATCTAATGCATTCTGTGCTTTCCTTAGCACAGGTGGGCTGTACATTTGCTGTTCATCAGTCAAGTCTGGCATCGAGATGTGCTTAACACTGAAGATGACTGAGAGGTTTTATTGTGAGGCTTTGTTGTGCTGGTTTGGTTTGGGTTTTTTAATGAACATATATTTCAGTTAAGCCCTGAGCCTTTTCAAATGTAATAAAAAAAGATTACTTGCCTACCTCATTCTAATTAAAAAGGCAAACCAAAACCATTTTGTGGTTATTTCTGGAAATGTCTAATCTAGATGCCTCTTCTGCAACAGCTGCATTTTATGATTTTACCAGAGAGTTTTTTGGGTTTTTTTCTAAGATTGTGATAGTGCTTTTCATTTTTAAGATATTTGAAAGTCTTTCAAGTACTTGGATATTTACCTTTAGACCCAAGCGAAGTAAATTGAAATGAAAAACCTTCAAATATTTTTTAATTGAAAATATTATTTAGGGGGCTTTTTTTGTGTGAGCTTAATCCACCTCTAATTACCAGACTGTTGCCAAATGCGACATGGTCAGCAGAACTGCAAGGCCTCAACGGGTTACTTAGAATAAGTTTGAAATAAGATTGTCACAATGAACAGATGCTCTTGCACATCAAAAGCTTAGAGTAAACCCAATGATTTTCTATACCATTTCACCAGATAATAAGTTTGACTCTACAAGCCTGCATGAAATTGGCTTCACTCCTACTTATCTGGAACCACTTATTTGAATAAAGAGACCAGTTTTACCAGTAAAATATCTATATATCATGCTGGAATAGAGAAGAAAGGCCAGATTTCACTAGCTAAAATGAATCTGGTTTTAGAAATTAAACAAAACTTCACTGAATGTGCTAATTTTTCTGACCCCTTTCCCTATTGCAGAAAAGTCATAGAATATAAACCATTTCTCTGTTTCAGTAGTCTCTGAAGCAGCATGGATTCACCACAGGTGATATGCAAGGCAAACATCTGGGATATGGGAAGAGGATTTTAGAACATCTGCAGAACATGTTCATAAATTACAAAAAAACACATGCATATATACTGGGGCTGTATACTCAGACTTTTTTACAGATGGAACGCTTGATTAAAAAAAATTTGGAGACTATGGGTCTATGCTGTTCTACAGAAATTTGAAGAAAATTCTGAGTAATATGAACATTTACATACTTAATGTATAGGTGTGGTGATTTAGGCCTGGCTGGAGGCCAGATGCCCACCAAAGTCGGTCTATCACTCCCCTTTTTAGTTGGACAGGAAACAAAATAGATAGTGAGAGGCTTAGAAGTCAAGATAAGGACAGGGAGAGACCATCCTGTAATCAACGACATGGGCAAAACAAAGTCACAACAGAGTGAAGGAAGGAAAACTCTCTAATTTCTTACACTACACTACACACCCAGTGAAACCAGAGTTGGATAATGAGAAGCACGACCAGATCTTAAAACAATGTGACCAGATCTTAAAGCACCTTCCCTCCACCACTCCCTATTTAGCAGACTTTATTCATGATTTTGCTGCCTTCTTCCCCCTCGCTGTGGCACGGGGCAGGGCAGGGTCTGGGGAAGTGGGGTTCTCGGTTACTTCTTCATGAGCTGTTTTCCTTTTCTAGATCTTAAAACACCTCTACCTCCCCTTGACTCTTCCTTCTTAGCAGATTTCACTCCAGTTCTGATTTCATTCCCTTCTTCCCCCCAGTTGTGACACAGGGAGGGGCACGTTGGTTTCCTTCTCAGCCGGGGGTGGGGGGAAGGAGGAGGGGGCATTCATTCCACACCCTCCCCTCAATGCACTGTGGGGTCTCACCCACAGCAGACAGCTCTTCACAAACTTCTCCAACATGGGTCTCTTCCTCCAGGGCTTTATTTCTTCATCAGCTGCCCCGCCATGGATCATTGCTATGGCAGTCATAAATCACAATGTCTCTCAGTCCCAGTCCTCCACAGGGTCACAAGCCTCCCCCCAGCAAACCTGTTCCAGTGCAAATCTCTCTCTTGCTCATCTCTGTGTCTCTGTCTCTCTCCATGGGCTGCAAGTGCTGGCAGGGGCTTGCTCCAATGCAGGTCACAGCATCTCCTCTATGTCTCCACCTGCTCCATCCAGCATGGAGCCTCTCCATGGGCTGCAGGTGGGATCTTGGCCTTTTCCATGGGCTGCGGGGAGACACCTGCTCCACCATGGTTTTATTTCTCCAAGGGGCTGCAGGGTCATGATTGTCTGTGGCACCTGGGGCACCTCCTCCCCCACCCTCCCCAGCCTTGGTGTCTGCACAGCTCATTACATCTCCTCACTCCCTTCTCCAGTGGCAAAATGCAGCTGCTTCAAGTTTTTTTCTTCTAAATGTGATTCCCAGAGGTGCTGTGACCATCTCCGATTGGCTCGGCCTTGGTCAGCAGCAACTTTGGCCTTGAATTGGCCAATGTTTACTCTTTGGGGGTGCAGAGAACTCTAGAAGCTCCTTACAGCAGCCATTTTCTGCAGCCCCCCATTCTCTCCCAGCACCCAGCTATGCAAAACTGCGACTATAGGATAGTTCTTTCCTTACTAAGGGATGAAACCTTGTTTTATATCCATGTGAATGTGCATGAGTAAGTGTTGCAAATACTGTTTATGGTCACTAATGTCTCCATTAGCCTGTGGAAAGACTAGGTGCATGTAGGTAAACAGATATATGCAAATAACTCTTAATTGTTGTGGAGAATTGTAGTGAGAAAAAGGCAGATCCATTTTAGTATGTACAGGCTCTGTGAAATGCAAGTCCCACAAATATCCACCCATCTCCATCACAACCCATAGCAGAAGAGGTTAGACAGGGCCACAGGTAAAGGTAAACCTGCTTTAGTGGAACTAGAAGGCACCAAGAACAAAAGATGGGGTTACTGAAAGAATTGCATGACTTTGAATAAATTTCCACTCAGAAGTCAAAGGGCAGGTGCTTTCAAATCCAGATACACAAATTTGAATATTGATTCAGCTTAAATAAGAACAACAGCTGATTAAATTAATTTAAAACCTTGCATTTTTGGCTTTGCTATTGCTGAAACAGGAAAGAAGTGCTGATAGGAGAGATCTGCTCTGTACTATTTATGTCCTTACCGAAGATTTTGCAGGAACTTTTCTGGACTGTCCAGCTGACTCTGCAGATCTTAGTGTTTGGAGCTGACTTCTGAAGGACCATGAGTATTTTTGGCCCAATATCCAATAAGGTCAAGCCGCTGAACATATTGAGTGTTTACCCATTGGGAGCTGAAGTGCCCTGAAAGCAGATTCAAACTGGTACACAGAACAGAAGGCAAGATTAAAAACCAAAACCAATCTGCTTAAAAATTATAATTAATGTAGAGAGACTGAAGAGCCTCCAAAGTTTCTGTTGCCTTGAACAGCTTTCCTGAATCCACCGTTCTTGCAAGGAAAAGTAATGAAGTGAATTCACCGGAGAAGCAAGAATCTTTTTCCAAGTCTATGTATTTTATTTATAGGCAGAAAAGTACATGGAAATCTTTCAAGCATTTGTTGCACTGCGTTTAAAAATAGTCAGAAAACTCACTTCCTCTTATAGAAAGTATTGATTTTTGCTAGAGAAAGGAAACAAATACTTAAAAATAAAAGGAGGCATTTTGCTTTTATAATATAGCCATGGTGTCCTGAGTCTTCAGGTATCTCATGCTTTTCTCCTCTTTACCCTTTAAGATTTCACATAAACTTTCCTCTTCTCAAAGTGAAGAAAATGTTATATCTGATAGACATCTTGAGAGTACTATACAAAGTACTATACAATCTAGCTGGAGGACATACCACTACACTGCAAATTGTAAGATCTTTCACTTGGGCCAGAGGAATCCCAGACATATTTATAGACTGGGAGAAGAGCTCCTTGAGAGTAACCCTGCTGAGAAGGACCTGGGGGTTCTGGTGGATGAGAAACTTAACATGAGCCAGCAATGTGCTCTTGCAGCTCAGAAGGCCAAACACTATCCTGGGCTCCATCAGAAGAGGGGAGAGGATTGTCCCTCTCTGCTCTGCCCTTGTGAGACCCCATCTGGAGTCCTGTGTCCAGAGCTGGGACCCCAATACAAGAAAGATGTGTAACTGTTGGAGAGGGTTCAGAGGAGCCACGAAGATGATCAGAGGGCTGGAGCAGCTCCCCTATGAAGAGAGGCTGAGGGATCTGGGCTTGTTCAGCCTAGAGAAGAGAAGGCTGTGGGGGGACATCATTGCAGCCTTCCAGTCCCTGAAGGAAGCATACAAACAGGAGGGGAATCAACTCTTTAAAAGGGTAGACAATGGCAGGACAAAGGGGGAATGGATTAAAGCTAAAGGAAGGAAGGCTTAAATTAGATATTAGGGGGAAGTTTTTTTACAGAGTGGTCAGGTGTTGGAACAGGCTGCCCAGAGAGGTGGTGGATGACCCATCCCTGGGGGTGTTGAAGGCCAGGTTGGATGGGGCCCTGGGTAACCTTGTCTAGATCATGCCTGGAGGTTGGTAGCCCTGCCTGTGGCAAGAGGGGTTGGGACTCTGTGATCCTTGGGGTCCCTTCCAACCCAGACCATTCTATGATTCCATGATTCTATGATACACCAAATGCTTTAAATTAGGATCATGAAGCTCCTGAATGAACTGTGTTTAACCACAGAGTATCATTTCTGAATCAAGTATTTCACGGTGCTGGCAAAGTAGACGCCATCTTGCAATAGTGCAAATTGGTCTATCTCAGAATCTTTTCCAGACCTTTTTTATGATGTTAATCTTTTGGAGTCTTTTCAGCAAAATCATATTAACCTTAAAAAAAAAAAAGTCCCTATGCTTTTTGGGGAAAGAAAAGGGGGGATGAGGGTGGGAAAAGGAGTACTAGTAATTTTATATTTAAAAAAAAAACCAACCCTTAAAGAAACAAACAAAAAAACCCCAAAACCAACCACAAACAACAAGTGTTTAATTTCCAATGATTAAGCATTTTCCATTGACAAAGTAAATCATTGGCCTAGGACTAATCCCAGTCCCGATGCCAGAAGACCTCATTGGAGCCTACAGACCACATGATCCAAAGCAAACCCAAGGAAGAAAGAAAAATCTAGCAGATGGCAGCAAACAGATCTGATAGCAATTTTCTGACCCTGTAGCCCTGTACTGGAGAACTTGTGATAGGCCTTTACAAAAAACCTTGAAAATTGCTTCAGCTCTGGTTTAAAATTTTGCATGGTTCCCTGCCAGTCCTTAAATAATACACTGACACTAATTAAGCAATTGTGAAACTGCTTATATGTATATATAAAACATGTACATACATATTTTATAGATTATGCATATACCTAAATATATTTATTTTCATGTGTATGCATGTAGGTATATATTTATGTATGTATATGCAACACATTACATGATCTACTGTGAGAAACTAGAGGTGCTCCAGAGGTCAGAAGTTTTCCTTTGCAGAGAATAGTGGGCTCATCTTTTTTTGATTGCATAAGATCTTTTTTTTGCTTTATGGGTAATGGGTCTAATCCTTGTCTTCCACATTACTGTTATGCACCCTATTTCCCCAGACACATTTAGTTAAATGGCTATCAACAGCAGACGATTAACGTACGGGGACAAGGGGATGAGTCAAAACATAAATCAGACAATAATGCTGTCTTCAGCAGAGAAGAGAGTATCGACCAGCATGACAGCTTCTGCAAACTAATTATCAAAGCAACGTTCCAATGTAATTGTGAAACAAGTAATATCTTTTTCCCCCTTTGCTACTTAAGTTGATGGCCATATATTAAAAGAACATGGAAAGGACAAAAATAATAATAGTATGAAAGCAACCCAAACAATTACTGTGTTACACTGACATGGCTTGCTTTGTTTATAGGTTCCATCTGCCATGAACAAGTTGTGCAAGAAGCTGCAATTTCTTTCACAGCCTTTTAATTCCCCTACCTCTTCCTTCTGTCCCCATTCCCCATGTTTTTATTTCAATTTCACTTTTATTTTTCTCCATCTAGCTTCTGTGAAACCATGTTTTATGCAATTACAACACATTTCAGGTTGCCTATCTTTTGGATAAGGAATTTTTCATGTGTTGCCTAATCACAACAAAATATTCCAAACCAGGATAAAGGTCACAGAAAGGTATTAGGTAGATATATTTGTATGTGTTTCAGGAGAAGAAATAGCCACACAGGAGAGACCATACCAGTATTCTCCTATATAGAAAAAACAGCAAGTTCAAATTCTGATAGATGGTAGAAAAAATTGAGACTTTATAATAAGGTCTGGCTTCATTAGTGCCTCCTTACTAGCTTTTCTCAACAGTAATAACTCTCTCTCAGTTCAGAGATAAGTGGATCAATGCCTGCCTCTCCTTGTTAGCCTGCTATATAGATGAGAACTAAATGGCATGTAATACATGAATGCAGATGTAGATATCTGTTGCAGATGACGTTTTTCCAAAACACGGTTTTAGTTCAGTGGTAGAACTGGTGGATCCTGGATCACAGTCTCCAGCCCTTACACATAGGATACCTTGTTATTAAATCTGTGAGCTTAATGTGACCGTACTCAGTGTATATCAAAACACTCACTCCTGATATCATTGCTGTGTATTGGAGACTTCGTAAAAGGTCCAAGTATGGTTTACTCATCATTTGAATATGTAAGTAAAACAATTCCAGTTTCTCATGGACTTGAAACTTGGATCAAGACAGGAACATTAAAGCCTATAGCTATGTAAATTAAATATTTCAGTGTGCGTTTCTTAAAGACTGCTGGGCATGGGGTCTGAATTTGAAATGGAGGTTGGAGTTTAGGAAAGACTTATATGTACTCTGCTGACAATAACAGGACCACCAAACACCTCTAAAAGCACTTTGGTTAGCAAGCTTTAGCAAGCAACTGAAGTATACTGAAGTTTGGTTGCATAGTGGATTTCAGTCCAGACATGGGATTTTCTTGGGCTCTGTAGTATTGAATGGGATTGCCTACAAAGAACACCAAAGATATATCAAATTCAGTGGCACTAGGACTCTAAGGATCTTGAAATTCAGAGCTACCTAAACCTGAAATCATTATTCACATGAGTAGTTTTTACTGTGAATAATGTCAAAAGGGAATGCTTGTCTTCACAGTGAATAGTTCCACCTTCTAAGCAGAATACGTGATAATTAGAATTGGCTCTGGTAAATATAACTACTCTAGCAAGAATTCTGATGGCCTAAGTTAGACAACTTCAATTCTCATGTGAGTGTATATCAGAAATTTCATTGTCATGTTATCCCAGAATCTGCCTTTTAGCAGACATTTTCTGGTTTGCAGGGAAAAAAAAGTGTTACAAGTAGTAGTTAGCACACAGATGAAAAAGTGTTTCTAGATTTGTGCTCAAAATTTGGGACACTTCATATTCTCCAGTCAGAGTTAAAATGTTCATAAACTGAAAACTGGCACAGTTCAAAGCTGTAAGAAATAATGACATGTAAGGATGTGGAATGCAAATGCTCCGGTATTTTAGATTTTTTTTTTAATGAACAACACTGTTTTTATGACATGGCCAAAACCATCTTTTGAGCAAGCTGAAAATCTCTGATAAAAATGTAAGGCCAGATCATCAGTGTCTACTGGTGTAGCTTCGCAGATACCAGAAGAACTTGATTTAGACCACTTGAAAAACTTTTGCTAAAATTAAATACATTAAATTATTATTGAGAACAAAGAAAATAACTGTATTTCCTTTTAAATAAATTTATTATAGTTTTCTAATCACCACATTTAACAGCAGTATAGTCCAAGCTGAATATAACATCCACTCCCAAATTAAAAAATGTAACGGTGTTTTAACATATTTTTAAGTCAGAGATTCTGAAAATTGTATTATTTCATGAGTCAAAAATATCCCACCGAAACAAAAACTTATTAACTCCCTCCTAAATTAGTTCATTAATTGTTCAGGCAGTTCAGCTCAATAATGAGATAAAGATCTCATTATATCCATTTGCACCAAATCACTGGATTAACACTGTAGAAACAAGGAAGGTTTCTGTCATGCCTGATGTATTCCTAGGCCTGGAAAACCTAATCCAATATATTTTAGAAATGAACAAAAATATGCCATTACCCTCCTCCTCACCGTGATACCTTTTGTGATTGCCCTCTTAAGTTCTGTAGAGTTTTCCTGCTCTGTATTTTACCAGAAGTTGAATTTCTGCCCTGAAAGGCAACTGGCCCTCAGTAAAATAAAATGCTGTCCCTTACTGAGCCACTGAACAGATGAAGCAGAAACAGCAAAAATAACAACATTTATATGATCTTTGTACTGCTTTGAATCTTTCCACAGTGCTACCAGTGCTTGAGAAGGGGTTCCTTCTCAAATACAGGACTTGGTACTTTTGTTGAACATGAGGAGAGACTCCCATTGTCCCAGGTTTCCAGCTTGTCAAGGTCCCTGTGAATGGCAGCACAATTCTCTGGTGTATTGGCAGTTCTCCAGTTTGCATTGTCTGAAAACTTGGTGAGGATACACTTCACACTAGGGTGAAGTGGGGATCCTGTCACTCCACTCATTCATGGGGGACCAATGACCCATTGCTGGGGTCCCGTCACACCAATGCAGATGTTAAAGTGCATGGCCTCAGTGTCAGTCCTTGGAGTGCAACACTAGTGACTGGCCTTCAGATGGGAGTTTTAGCAGTGATCACAATCTTCTGATCCCAGCACGCTGACCAGTTTCCAGACTATGTCAGCATCCATTTCTCTGGTTTCTTTATGAGGCTATTATGGAAAATAGTGCAAAAGTCTTATAAAAGTCATGATAAAGAACACCTAGAGCTCTTACACAGTCTGTGGAACTGGGCACTTTATCACAAAAATCTATTGGGATGGCCAGGCATGATTTTCCTTTTGTAAATCCATTGGCTACTCCCAATCACCTTGCCCTTCATCGCCTGGAAATAGTTTCCAGGATTATTTTCTCCATTACTTTCCCAGGGACTGATGGGAGGCTGACCTGCCTTTAGTGCCCTGAATTGTGCTCCTAGAAGACTGGAGTGACATTTCTTTTCTTTCGGTCATCAGAAACCTCTCTAGTCACCATGACCTTTCAAAGATAATTCAGAGTGGCCTCACAAGAGACCCCTATCAGGCAGTGTCTGGCCAGTACTTACAATATAACCTATACTGGATTGCCCTCTAAGCCTGTGTCACGACACGACCTGTAGCAGGTTTGTGATTCCCTTGAGGTAAATTAACATGAAATGACACCAAACAATCACTTAAAAATTTTATTAATGGTAGAAGCAACAAGAACTTGAAAAGCTTATTGGTAGGCAGCGTGACCTCTTACTGAAAGAAAAGGAAAGAGAGGTAAGATGGAAAAGAAAAATAGGTATCACCGCTCTTGGATCTTGTGATAATGATGGAGCGTGTAGCAATCCTTCGGTGATGGGTGTGCCTGTGGCTTCCAGAATGTTTTTAGTCTTCTATGCAGGGCCATTTAGTTGGAGTAGTTTCAGTGGGTCTTTTGGGTGGTCATGAGCCTCTTCCTCAAATGAACTCTGTATGATGTCTGGCCATATATGATGATAGGATAATCTTCATTTGGTGGTTTATTGTCATTATTTACCTGTTTTTCACCACAATGTTTGTACATCAACACATATTAACCCTTTCCATCTCTCACAGCATGATCTGTAAACTCTCAACTGGCTCATTATCTACTCCTAGGCAGAGCTCTATTCATAGACAGTGCTCTCTCCCATCAAGTATATCTCACCTTCCTTGTTGTCCTAGCCTGTCCTTCCTAGAGAACCTACACATGGCAGCACTCCAGGCATGTGACCTTCCCAACAATGTTTCTGTAATTCCAATGAGATCATATTCCTATCTCTGAACAGAAATCTCGTTTTCTCCTGTTTGTTCCCAACTCTAATGATCAATTCAGCCAGCTTGTTGACAAAGATATTTTTCCCCCACTCACTTGTTTCTTCACAATGGTCCTCAATCTTCAAAGAAGGTCCTATGGTCACAAAAAACAATCCACACCAGTTGCACAAACAGCTTTTAACACTCAGGAGCCATCTGCTTCACTTCAGGTTCTTTCATCTTAACAACAGAATCAAGAAAAAAACACCTGGGCCCTCAAGCCCTTGATCATTTCCTCCAGAGGCCTCAGCAAGCTCAGATACCTCAAATTGCAGAAATGTAACCTGCAGAGACAGTACTTAATCCTAAACATTCACTCTGTTATGTACTTTTCAAAAGGGCTGGGGAAATTTCCAGTGGGAACTGAACTCTCTTAGAACTACTTTAAAAAATCCAACTGTATTTATACAGTTGCAGGTTAAATGTCAGGAATTGTATATGCCTTGCTTCCAAAAGTCATAGACTCATAGAATCGTAGAAGGTGTTATGTTGGAAGGGACCTTTGGAGGTCATCTAGTCCAACCCCCTGCAGTGAGCAGGGACATCTTCACTCAATCAGGTTGCTCAGAGCCACATCAAGCCTGACCTTGAATATCTCCAGGGATGGAGACTCCACTATGTCTCTTGGCAACCTGTTCCAGTGATCTACCACCCACATATTGAAGAATTTTTTCCTAATATCCAACCTAAATCTCCCCTTTTCAAGTTTAAAACCATTACCCCTCATCCTATTGTTACATGCCTTCTCCAGCTTCCTTATAGGTACCTTTGAAGTACTGGATGTCAAGACATTGGAAGTTAAAATAAAACTCTCAATATTCACTTATAAATCACACATCTGCAAATCTTCATATAAAGCCACTATTCTACAGGAAACATAATGAGAAAACAATATTCCTCAGTACTATGTTTTACTCTGGAAAATTTGCACATCAAATCTATCAAAACTGGTATGAGTTGAGATAATTTTGGACACAATTTGGAAATGTCACCCTTAACCTAAGCTATTTCAAAAAGTAAATTAATTTTGAGGTTTCGGATAAATAGTATTTAATTTTAAGATATTTTTTTTAAATTAAGAGGAACCAGATACAAACCACTAATTTTTATATAATCATTAGATCTAAACTAAGACTGAAGAGAAGGAAAAAACCAAAATCACAGAATATGTGAGTAGTTCACATGTGGGAGTGGTGGTGGCATATGTTTCTGGTGAAAACCTCTGAGGTGGTCTTCCTATTCAAGAATGAATTAGGAGGTGCTAACCCCACCAGTACGCTTTATGGTGGGAGAGGAAAATGCTGAGCCCATGCAATTTAAATACAGACGTACATCTATGCATGCACATTTGTGTACATATATGTATGCAGATGTACATTTATGCATGTATGCATAAATATAATAGATATCATAGAATCATAGAATGCGTTGGGTTGGAAGGAACTTAAAGGTCATCATGTTCCAACCCCTCTGCCATGGGCAAGGACACCTCTCACTAGACAAGGCTGCTCAAGGCCCCATCCAACCCACCCTCGAACACTTCCAGAGAGAAGGCAGCCACCACTTCCCTGGGCAACCTGTTCTGGTGATCTACGACCACTATAGTGAAGAATTTCTTTCTAATATCTAATCTAAATCTATCCTCTTCCAATTTAAAACCATTCCCCTTCATCTTACTACTGCATGCCCTTTTAAAAAGTCTCTCCCCAGCTTTCTTGTAGGCCCCTTCAGGGACTGGAAGGCCACTATAAGATCTCCCCGGAGCCTTCTCTTCTCCAAGCTGAACAAGCCCAACACCCTTAGCCTGTCTTCATAGAAGAGATGCTCCTATACATACTTGTGTGTATATATGTGTGTCTATATACATACATATGCATACATGTGTGTATATATATATATATATTCTGTTTGGTTGCATTTGCTGATTTTATCACTTAAAGGCAGAGAAAAATCCAAACCATTACCCCAAGCTATAAAAACCTGCAGTAGCATAATTTGTTTTCTTTGTTTTCTATGAATACTTCTTCACAGACATGCATATACACACATATACGTATATGGTTATACAAACACCTTTGCAAGGGGACTACATCAAAGAGCCTCTGTGCCTCAACAGACTCACCAGCACTAGTGCAACCTTCTCCATGCTTTCAGCCATGTGCTATTCATTCACGCCTAGACTTGCTCAAAGGCTGGTTGCTCTCTGCAAGCCTGGTGAGAAAAATATGCAGTTTAGGGCTGCCAGCACAATGAGAAAAAAAATGTCTCCTTAGTAACAACCTGTTCCTGCTCCCATGGTACTGTAATTGATTATAAAGGGAGTTGGATTTGGTTCTGAATCCCCTTCTGGCCTTACATACACATTGATTAACGCAGAATAGACCAGTTTCTCAGCCCTACTTATTAAAATAATAGCCCTGGAATGAAAGCTAATCTGCCTAATGGAAAAAGTTAACCAAGAATGAATTGATGACTGTGAAGTGAAAAAACAATAAAATAAAAATCAAAGAAAATGGTGTAGCATGGGTTTTTTTTTCTTCATTTCTGTTTCCTTCTTAAATAGCACATCAGCTGTCATCTCTCCTCACTCAGAAGTTCTAAACCCTAAGAGATCCTGCTTACTTGAGTAAATTAATTATTTAGTGAGTGATGGATTACATGACACAGAAGTAGCTAAAATGCCACAAGGAGATGATGAAAGAGTGAAAACTGTGAAACCATCCTTGGATGAAAAGAGAAGAAATCAGGCCAGTTGTTTCCAAGCCTAGTCCCAAGAGAACTCTGGAAAAGAAATATTCCTTCTCAGGGCACACCATTTTGTACACCATTTATTGTATTTTTGTATTTTGGAATCAGACTGGAATTCTTCTGTTTACTCTGTTCCCAGCAGGATATTATTTTTATGTGAATAGAGTTTATCTTCTTGGAGGCTAATGTCCAGATTGTGTTGGTGACTCTCAGATTTCTCACGTGGTGTTGCAGTTTCTGCACAGTTTGAAACATGCATTCCTCAGTTTGCTTGATGGAAAACATCAGACAGCTATGACCATTAATTTATACTTCATGTGAATTACTATGTACACTCAAGAAAGATGTGAGGCTGATACTTGATTTTCTGTTCACTTTTTCCTGTTGAGTTTTGGTAAGTTGTTTTTGGGTTTTTTTTTTCACTAAAGTAATTATGTTTTTCTGCATAAATCAAACAAGAAAAATAACATTGTGCAGACATTAATCTGACCATAAGATGCAATTCCAAAGCACCTGGATGTTTCAAAGTTGTAAGAAAATTTAGACCCATCACACCAAAAAACTCAGAGTATTTCTGGTCAAACTGATATATTTATGTCCTCCCTCCCTCCTTCCCTCCTTCCCTCCCTCCTTCATTCCTTTGAAAGCACAGGCTGCCTATGTCAAGACCACAAAAGGACGGGGAAGATCAGTGAGCTTCTCTAGCAAGAGCAGAGCTCAGGACTCCTACTTGTCTCTGCATGCACTTGTACAATGGGCTAGTAGCTACTGTTTGGAAGAAGAGAGTAAGTACTGAGAAGCACTGAGTAATAACTACAGGTAGTCAGAAATTCTCACAGGAGATGTCACTGAGTGGGTTAAGAACTTAGGAGAAGTAACTCCAGTGTTCCTGTAACTGAAAAGATCTACCTTAGTCACACCTGATGTGCAGGGAGATGGAGGAGTACCTCTAGATGGAATATGAAAAGCAGCGGGGATGATGATAGTGACTTGTAGTCTTGATGATACAGCCCTGTGAAAGTAAAAGCAGGAAGCCAGTAGCATATATGACTAAATTAAAATGGTTTTTTAAAGGTGTGCATAGGAAAGATTTATCTTAATAAAATAGATGAAAGGAAATGGGGGTTGATGGCTGCTATAAATTGCTGCTGACCCAGGATCACATGCTCCGTCCTTGGCTCTGTTCCTTGAGGCGCTGCAATTACCCCTGGAGTCCTACTGAGATCACAAGTTGAAAATAGAAGATCCAAAATATGGAAACTGATACATCCTACAATTGTTTCACAGATATCACTACTTCCTGGGACAATAATAATGCACAATAACATCAACTATAGGACAGATAGAATTGATAATGGATTTTCTAGTCGAAAACACAGCTTAAATGCACTTTAGTTAAGGAGGAGGGAGATTTAGTAAGAAATATTTAGGTTTTGCCTAAGGCTTCCCTTCCATGAAAGCATGTACAATTAAACATGTTTTTTTCAGGTGTGTTTAACTGGAATTGGGAGTGAATGAATACTGTCCCAAGCTAAATTAACTAATCAATAAATTGTTTGATGCTGAAAGAAAAAAGTGAATCATGACCAGAGTGTAATCTCCAAAGTGTACTGCTATCCATAGGGGCTTTTGTGTGTAGACTGCTTTGCTGATCCTTTCTATAACTATTAACTATTTTATGTTTTTATATAGCTCATAAACTCTTCATCACAATCAATGAAAACCACAGAGTGCCAATTCGGGAAGTTGTAGCAGATGGTAGAACACATGATGATATTGTAACAGTGTTTGCAAATAAATATAGCTCCTTTTTAAAACAATCCTTATTTTCAAATAAAGTCTGAATCCCAATGTATTCACCTCTACCCTGGTGCTTTAAGAGGTATGCAGAAGGATGACTCCGCTGAGTACAGTATGGTGGAACATGCCTGAAATTCACTTGTCAGATGACACTGGTGACTTTGTGCAAGCAGTTTGCTTTTTTATTTTATATGTCAACTTGTTCAGGTACCTTAATACATACACATATATTTTTCTCTAAAAATTAGCAGTTATTGTCTCCTCTATTGTTGTATATAAGATATGAACCTAGTAAAATAAAAAAAAAGTCAGGATTAAGAATAGTGGGTTTTGCCTTATTGAAATACCACAAGAAGATGATATCACCAGGTTGAACCCTTTTACCTTGAATTGGACATGAATAATTCAAGCCTTCAAATTATTGTTCAGCCATATAACCTTGTCTGTCAGTCAGCAAAGGCCACTCTTTTTGTCCCTGTCCAAATTTAATAGGTGTTGATTCCCCTCCTCCCTCCTCTGCCTTTTCTGTCTGAGACTTAAATTTACAGGGACGTGCTGCTTAGCTGTGGCGACTTGCGTCTGTGCGGGTCTCCACCTGACAAACTTTGTCTCTTCCTATTTCATCAGCAGCTATCAACAATCAAGATACATGAAAGCTTTGCTGATTGTGCATTATTGAAGTAATAATGAAACACCTTGTTTGAGCTTGCTTATTTCATGAAGGAAAAAAACCACAACAATATAAAATTATTTGCAAACTGTGGCACCTCCAGATGATACTAAATGTAGTGGCAAAATTTACAAAGATAATACACCGTAGCTCATAAGCACTTGCAAATGATTATTTGATTAGCTCTTTCTATAAACACTGCTGGGGTCCAGAGAGCAACGGTGATAATATTTCAATTTATGATTCCTCCAGGTTTAGTTTCTGTGCAAACTGTAAACAAGGAAAATATATGAAATAAATACACAAAAATAAATTTACATGTCCAGCATTTGCATTTCTCTAGATTGAAGTCTGAAATTTGATGCCATTTCTATGTTTATGAACATTAACTGAAAAAAAGCCAACAAAAATAATCCCCAATATTTTGGCTCAGATAGTATTGTGTCTGGCTGAGAGGGAGTTAATTTTCCCCACAGCAGCCCTCACAGCACTGTGCTGTACATTGGTAGCTTGCAGGTTGTTGGTAACAGACCAGAATTTTGGCTATTACAGAGTAGTGCTGGCACATATCAAGGCTGTCTCTGCAACATTACCCTCTCATCTGTAGTCTGGGGGTGGACAAGATCTCGAGAGAGGACACAGACACTAGAAAATAAATCTTTTTTTCTTTGCTTCCATGCATGGCCTTTCACTTTATTAAAATTCTTCAATATGAGGGTGGTGGATCACTGGAGCAGGTTGCCCAGAGAGGCAGTGGAGGCCCCATCCCTGGAGACATTCAAGGTCAGGTTTGATGGGGCTCTCTTGGAGAGACCTGTTCTAGTGAAGATGTCCCTGCTTACTGCAAAGGGGTTGGATGAGATGGCTTTTAAAGGTCTCTTTGGACCTAATGCATGCTATGATTAATCTGCCTTTATCTTGCCCTGTAAGTTTTTATCTATCTGTTTTTCTCTCTTCTGTGTCCTGCTGAAGAGGGGAGTGACAGGGAAGGTTGGTGGGCACCTTCCATCAAGCCAAGGTGTCCTGGTTTTTGGTTGGTGTTGAGTCACTTTTTTACAAAAAAACTGACAAGACACAGCCAAGACAACTGACTCAAACTAGCCAAAGAGGTATTCCATACCAAAAATGTCATGGTCAGCATAAAAAGGGGTTAGTCAGAGAGATGCAGCAAAGCTCTGGACAGCACCAGTAGTGGCAGTCATATATGGTTTTCTTGTAGTTGGGTGAGAAACTGCATTTTGTATCATCCATTTTCTATATTCTGTTAAATCCTGTTCTTATGTTCTTCTCCCTTTGCTGTATCAGTAAACTGTCCTTATTCCGACACACAACTTCTACTTTTTTCTCCTGATCCTCCTCCCCATCCTTCCAGGGGAAGGAGGGAGCAAGCAGCTGGATGATGCCCAAGGATAAACCACAGCCCAAGGTCAGCCCACAAACGGATACAATTCACCAATCAATTATCTTGCTTGATTCAAATATAAGTTGACATAAACCTCTTTGTTGTTATGTTGTGATGTTTGAACGGTGGTTTCCATGTCCTGGCCCACAGCTAGGATTCCTGTGTGCTTTTGCCATGCACAGAATAAAGACTATCCCTAGCAATCCCTTGCATGTAAGAGTAAATTCACAAGCAACCAAAGGTAACAAAGCAAATTTGGACTAGGACCTGCATCTGGATAAAACAGATTACCTCTGCATGTTACCATGTGTGCAAACTATCTTCAGGTTTCTGCTTTAAAAGTTGTTACAAATTTGTCCTTTCATACTTTTGTCCTCTTGCATTTATAGCAGTGCAAAGACAAGAGTGAATATGGCCACATATGATTTATATGATTTGCACCTTTGTCTGGATCACCAACCAGGAACTTCAAGGACCATCCAGCTCAGCTAATCTAGAATAGCAACATGACTGAGGTATTAGAGTACTTCAATTATGGCTATGCCCAGCATCAGGGGAGAGGCAGTTTACAAGTACTTTTCCCCTGTTTTAGGCAATGACAATGTCCAAATTAGGCACCTCTTGAAATAAAACTCGGTTGCCTTTTCCTGACCCGTTTCTGGCAAGAGCCATTCCTTTGAGGTTGCAACCACAGAATGGTTCTGGCTCTTCAGACTCAAAGCAGCACAGCAGCAGGGGTGTCCTGCAGTGTTTTTGTAGCTTACCTTCACTGCTTTTACTGGCAAATAAAAAAGGAGACAATCTGCATTACAAAATACTTCATAGCTCACTGAAAGACACAGGAAAATTATTAGGCTGTAAACACAGGTTTAACCTGTATTACATGACCCATAATAGCAGCTGTAAATTTATAGCCTATTTGGAAGCAATTCAAGTCAGAGATGTGGAGGTGAGCAATGTGGGAGAGAGAGTACAAAGGTGTGATGGCTGGCTTGAAATCTGAACTCTTCCAATTTTTTTCCACAGATAGGAAATTTAATGATAAAAATATTATTATTTTTTGTTTCATAGTCTTGCAGCCTAGTTAATGAGGATAAGGCACACAACCTTTGGGTCTTCTATTTCAGGACAGGTGATTTTTATTTTATTTTTTTTGTGGTAACTTACACTTCAAACAAATACAGGATTTTAGGTTCACAGAAAAAGAGAAATAGGACAAGACAATTTTACGTATGGTCCTATTGAGGATCCAAATTTTTGTAGTCCTGATTTTACAAATGGCTTAAAAGCCTTATGCCAGCCTCCTAAGCCAGGATAAAATGGTAACCTCAAAATGTCTTCAATGGATATTTACCCTGTTAGATATTATGACTGAGAAATTAAAGCTAAAAACCTCCATTTGATCTCAATGAACCCATCTTACTCTTAAAGTAGCTTCTCACACCCGAGTTAGAGGTCAATGTTTGTGGCCAAAGTAGGGATTCATCATTGCACTATTGACAGCATACTTGGAACGTTAGTATAGACTTTTGAATTTATATGCATTTCCCTTTGAGAAAAAAAAATCACCTTCTGGTATTGGAACTGATGTTATGTTTCTAAAGGAAAAGAAAATGCTCAGTGTGTGACTTCATAGATAAAACAGTGAAGATGATTGTCATACTTAAATAATAATGAGAAAGCTTCATTTCTGGTTTCTGCATGTCATGTTAGACCTGCAGATTTAACATGAGATGCAAGAACACATTTTCTCTAGAGAAACCAAGCTTTCTCTGTGGTTTATCATAATGCTTAAGGTGTAACTAAAAGTAGACACTGTTGTCAAACAGCTGTCAAGGTGCTGGAAGCAATAGCAATTAGAAATCTGGAAAGTGAGTTAAGAAAACAGGAACAAAGAGTCCTGATGGCTAAAAATTAACAATTTTTACTTTAGGAATAGGCAAGGACTCAAGGGAAAGAATTTTTATTTGCATCTAAAACAAAAAATGGGAAAAGGGAAAGAGTGAAAAAAAGAGAAAGAAAATTATAAAAGCAAACCCAAATAAATATTGAATATAAACACACAAAGGAGAAATATAAGGAAATGTGAACACAGATGTAGAGTGTGGGTAAAAAAAGAAATATAAAAAAATAAAAGCTTGCATGAAAGACAGAATTGTCAAAACACTAAAGGGAGTATGGAAAGATTTGTGTACCCGTGAAAGGACACACAAATTCTAGGGTAGAAGTAAGTACACCATGAAGCCTGTGAACAACATCATCCCCCCCCACCTCCCCAGCACAGCTTCCAAAGCCTCTTTTGTTTTCAGATACAATAAAGAAGAGACAGTGAACTGAAACAAGGAAATAACTGACAAAATCTCAGCTCCTGAAGAACCATCACCTTTCAAGTAAAAATAAAGTCCCAGACTTAAGACTTTTCCCTTGAATTGGAAAAAACAAACACCAGAAAGTGATAGAATCCTGCAGTCTCCCACCCAGTTATAATTTTTTTTTTCTGTGATTGCATTATCAGAGAGTCTTTGTTATTCTAGTCTGGGGTTATTTTTTTTTTTCCCCAGAAACATTGATTCTTTTCACACATTGGCGGAATAAGATGTGTATCTTACCTTCAATATCATATTTTATTCTCCCTCATGCAATGTGCAGCCCTGGGCTTATTTACCTCTTGCCATCCAAACCCTCCATGTGTCAACTGCTTATGGACTTTTCTCAGCAGTATTGAAGTGTGTAGCCAACATTCATGAATCCACCTCTGCAACCCCTCTGTGAGGCAAGACAGCATTTCTCATTCCCTTTGAATCTGATATTGAGATGAGCCACTGGGTATTATTGATATGTAGCATGATTCAAGGGCCTGTTTCAGACTGAAAGAAATCAAAGGAGTTTCTCTGTTAACCTAATTGGGCTTTGAATCGCCCTCTGTATCAAGAAATTGTCATCATTTGGTTTATGTCACCTGAGAAAACGTTTAGGTTGGCTTCTGGAATACTATCATTTTATGCTGTACAATACAAGGGATTAATGTAAGCTATTTCTATAATAATAACATCTAACTAGTACTCTAGCAAAAAACCTTGAGCTGGGATGTGCTTTGAAATCAAGACCAGGGAGGGTCTACTGCTCAGAGGTAGTTTGCACGCAGTCACCCTCTTTGGAAGACTAAGGTAAATTACTGACCTTTCTGTTTCCTTGCTCCAGCAAGGGAATTGAGTCCACTCTTATAGATACAGCCTAAAGAGAGTAACCCCAAATGTCTGAATTGCTTGAAAGCAATGACCACTTCTTAAGTGATGCACCTGGCTACACAAAGCTAGATTGATTCTTTAGATACCATATGACAGCTGGAAATCCTCTGACCTAACATGTATGTCTGAAAACTGGTTGTTCAGTTAAACCAGGTGTCTAGGCTCTCCCTGTTGTCTTATGAAAGATGGGCATCATGAGACAGCGCCTCATCTGTCTACATCACAACTTTTCTTAATATGAATAGTGGGATACTAATCCATTACAAGTAGTATGAACTTTAACTTCAGAGCACAGCTTTGACTGTTACCATCAAAGCTTGTGCCTATTTTAAATGCAATTTTCTGTGCTGCTTATACAAAATAACCAAAGCGAATAAACAAACCTGCATGCAGTTACATAAATCTTACTCTATGTTTTTAAATACTGATTCACCCACACCTGATGATATACATTCAGTGAAGTCTGTTGCCTTTAAAGAACATTTAATTTAGCAGGGGGATGGCTTGCACTTCTAATTAGGGGATCTCTGGCATCTGGTCAGAGTTTAATTCACATGTCTTAAAAGAGTTAATATATAGTGGCATTCAAGCTGGGGCTAATCATCCACAGTCTGCCCATACGAATGATACAAGTAAAAACATGTGTCTCTTAATGAGCCTGAATGAAACCTCAGTTAAATCAATGCACAACATGTGCAAACAATTGTCCCTGACATTAATAGGGTTACTTTGGATTTACCACTGGTGCAACAGATTGAGATCTGTCCCGCTATATTGTGTTAATTATCCATTGCTGTTAAAATATAATTACCTCCCTGATTCTTCTCTGACCATTACAAAGGTATCTACATGTCCAATCCCAATCCTCCTTGTCATCTGCACTCATTGATATTAGATAGAAGCAGAACATGAGGATGAGCTCATGTCATCAGACTAGCAAATCATCTAGCCCAGACTAGTGTCTTCAAAGCTAGCCACAAACAAGTGTCAAGGAGCAAGTGAGCAAGACAAACATACATTTTTGATACAGAAAAATGATCACAGAGCAGGTAGTACTGATAATTTTACAGAAAATAAAATAAAAATTTAAATTTAGATTTATACAGAGGAATGATTTAAGGTGGAAATAGCAGGAACAGTCCTTTGAAAAAATAATTGTGGATTCCTCTCCAATGGTTTGAAGAAGGCCAAAGTCATATGTCTTATTTTTCAAATGCTTTGAACAAGAAAAAATAATAAAACACAAAAATAACGTTTTCTAGGTTTTATTCTTAAGCATTTCACATCTTCATTTATAAATCTAGTTTCTTTCTTAAAAAAAAAAAGTGCCAAACAGCAAGGTTTTTAAATCATAAATTAGAAATAAATTACATATATTTAACAGAAAAAAATATTGTCCTTGGGCCTGAAACTGTTTTTCACTTTTGCTTATTAAAAAAGAATAACCATTTTTCACCTATTGTAAACTATTCTTTGTTGCTATTAAGATCAAACTCAACAATGCAATCTCTGGCATGGAGAGGCATCACATCTGAAAACAGGGTCGAGCTTACTTTCCCATGCCTCTCCCTCTGAAAAAACACCCAACGAGACCTCTGTGCACATTTATGTGCTGGTTATTGCCAAAATTATTTAAGATCCAATTAAAAAAAAAGTTATTAATAATACGAAACTTCTGATGCATGTAACAAAGTGACTGTTGAAATCAGTGGAGCTGTGCTGGTATAAAGCTGCGTTATCACAGTGGTGAATAGGGCTTAGGTTTATGCAGTGATGGGCTTTTAAAACTCACAGAGGCAGGCAAATGAGAGCTGAGCAAGTTTAATGAAGTCTTTTTTATATGTGTCTTGAAATTCAAGAGCTGGTCTTATAACTAAAAAAGATGCCTTAATGAAAATGGGGAAGGGAAGATCAGAGAAAGATTTATTTCCTATATACTTACTGTATTTTTCAGATATATATATTTAATTTCATAACCTCAGGAGTAATAGCAGGAGCAAATATTTTGCTAGGCTAATGCATTATTAATCGTAGAATAAAGTCAGGGAAGCAGACAACGTTGGCACCTTACTCTAAGACCACATGAAAAACGCTGCACATAAATGACAGGCAAAATAAGCAACCTGGCATCTTATTGAACACAGAACATGATGTGTTGCAAACTCAAGAAGCAGCCCTGATTTATCCAGTGGAACTTGACATTTCCTACAGGCCAGCATTGGCTTAACATTAATTAAAGCTTCTCATGAAAGTGTTATCTCCTTTTCCCCCTATTGTTCTCGCCGTCTCTAACCTATTTTTCTGAAAGACTGTGGTTTGTGGATATGTATAAACCTGAACGACAGACATGAACAGCCGACTCCAAATGTCAGAATGTCTGTATGTTCCTGGTAATCAAAACAGAGACTTCTCCTCTATTAATAACGTTGCACAGTTTCATGGAAGGGCATGTTAAGCCTGTGGCCTTCGGGAAATCACTAGGGGTTTGAGAGAAAGGCAGATTTTAAAGAACAATGTAAGTAAAGATGATAAAAAACCCATAACTTTTCTTTACCCTCCTACAATTACTTCCTCTCCTGTCCACGAAGAGGCAGAAAAGAGAAAAAAAGTAATCTATTTTAAACATCAATTGACAATATTATGGCATTTCGTCTGGGTCTTTGAAATTCAAAAGACAAAACTGGTCTACTTATGTATGACGTGCACAGCATTGCCATTTCTTCCTGCCCAAATAATTAGTGCTCTTTGTACTGAGGTACCAAGGGCTAAATGGTAGCTTCATTTTTCTATGCTCATACAGCAGTTAGCACAATGAAGAAAAAAAAAATCCTAAAAAACCTGTGATGAACATTTATCTTGTCTAACTCCAGCCAGTTAAAACTACGTCTCGAGTCATAGCCCATTATTTAAACTGTCTCCACAGTCATGGGAGAAAGAAAGGTACCACCAGAGAGGAATTCATCCCATCCTAAAATAGATATTTAAGATGTGTGTGATGAATCATTCTCTGAAGAGACTTTGTTCTATCCTTCCATTAGAGAGGAAATTTAGGTGACTACCTTAATTAAATGGCTAATTTTTATGCAGCTAAAGTTAGGTGAGGTGAATCCCAGATGAATGAAAGAGCATTACAAAGCTAATTACATCTTTCTTTTTTTTTTTTTTTTTTTCTTCTTTTTCCTCCCCCTTTGTAAACCTGGAAGGAAAAATTCCATGCCTGGGATCTGCGTGTACTTCTGCTGTCAGTGAAAAGGCACACAAAGCAGGCACAATACTGAGACTGCTGTAGAAAAGGAGGTATCAAGAAAAAGAAAGGGAGAAGTGTCAAAAAAACCCTATTTCTGTGGACCTAATAATAACTAGGGGGTTAAGTATCAAAGTAGGCTTACAGTGTAGAATCCATGCCATACCTGTATTATTCAGATATTGGAAAATATTTTGGTGGCATTCCTGTTGGTTAAAGGCATAGCTGTATCTCAGATTCCTGTCATAACTTGGAGGAAGTAGTCTGGGATATGCACAAAACATCTAAATTCCAGTCAAGTCCCTGTGCTAGTCAATACAGAAATCTTAAAGCTTCAAATACCTCATTCAGGGAGCTTGTGGAAGACGTGTCATACAGAGCAATTTATGTCACCAGAATACAGCCCTTTTATCCTTCATGTCCTAATTTTGCTATCTGTAAGATAAGCACTGTGATGCTTACTTCCCTTGCCAGGGTGTTAAAAAGATTATCCTAACTTCCAGTATGTGTTTTTTTATATACCTTCTATGGGAACTGCTACAAAAATAAAATATATTATAAATTATTAACGCAATTGTATTTCTGGAGCTTGCTTTAATGGAACAGCATGAACTAGTAAAGAATAAATATAAATTCACATATTGAAAAAGCATATTTGCATGCTTAAAAAGGAAAAGAACCAACATTTTCAGGTATCATTTTAAATGATCTACATATTATCTTTCAAAATAATTCATCAATTTTGTGAAAAATGACACAAATTCCTTTGTGAATGGACAGAAACCAACAAAATATGAAGATTTCAGTTGTCAGCATTTATTCATCCTGCAGTTTTGTCCATATAATACTTACACAAAATTACAGAAAATTAACAAACATTACTTCATGGCAGTAGGAAGGAAAAATGAAAGAAATCTTTCTTACCATGTGTTCTGAGGAAATAAAATTGGTATGAATACTGCCAGCTAGGTAAGGCATTTTATTCTAATACACAGAAAATTTGTTTTCTCGCAGTGACTGAATGAATCCTGGAGTCAGGTCACCTCTCGTTAATTCCTATGTGTATCTGAAGAAATGAAATCTGGCCCTGAAAGTCACATTCTTCTGTGTATAGATGGAGATCTACAGATGAACAAAGAACTGAGTTTTAGCATCTATATTCAGGTAAAAGAAAAAGTGGTACTTGTTAAAAGACGGGTATTTTTCTGTGTTGTCTTAAAGTACGAGATATACGAAGTGTTAATGTAAAGGTTTTTTGAAAGAAAATATCCACAAGGATGAAAGGAGAACATATCAAAAAGACATAATAATGCATAAACTAGGAATTGTTCACATTGAGAAATGGATCCCAATTGCTAATGTCTGCATGAACAAACAGAGAGATACAGTTTTAACCTCAAGGCATTTATGATCTTCCGATCTATCTCACTGAGTTATGAGTACCCTTCAAGTGGAAAGCTATATATCTATGAATGCTTTTGGAGACAATAATTTAAGGAAGTCTGAAAGCACAAGTTGGATATTTGACATTTGACTGATTTTCTTTCTTGCTCAGATGCAGGGTCTAAGGTACCCACATTTACATCTTTTTTCTTGCACACCTTTCCAAGGTTTGTCCCATACTTTTAATCTTACTTATACCTATTGTTAATTTTCCCCATGCAAATCTCCTTTCCTCTCATGACATCTGAAGCCATCATTGGAACACCTCCATCCTTTTCTTGCCCCCAGTCCATATTGAGGGCAAGGAAAAGGGTGTTTTGAAAAAGCATATTTGAGGTTCTCTAACAACATTAAAATGTAAGATCAGCTGTAACAAATCAAAAAGGTCCTTTTAGTGTCTCCAAGAGCAATCAAAACTTAATGCCAATGAAAAAGTAGAATGCCAGAGAAAACATGAATGATTCCACCCAGTCACTCTCTCCCGGTCACTTATTAACTGAGGATAAAAGTTTTTGAGACAGGAGTGTTTTCTGTGCATTTAATGTATGGAATTAATGGATTTGTTTCTTCCAAGCTTGTTCAGACTTCTCTTTATCTGTCATCACTTTTTAGTATCAGCAACATTCCAAGGAAAGGAGTTCTAAAGATGAATTCCTCTACTTATATAAAGAAAATCCCAGGAAGAAATATGCTCTAGGAGTATATTGGAGTTGAAATGCATGACCAACTATCATTCTTGTGTATGGGAAAAATCATGAACTAATACATAGTATCAGATAATGGCAGTAGAGAAGACCTTGCTGTTAAACCTGTGCTTGCTACCTGAGCAAGATCTGGATTTTCTTGCCATGTAGCTGAAGATAGGCAGAGCTCCATGTGACCTCACAGACTGGTCCTGCCTTCCCCTCGTGTGGAAACATACATGTAGAAGAAGACAAAAAAATTAGTATCAGTTTTGGGGCTTTTTTTGTTGTTGCTGTTTTTGGGCTTTTCTAACTTTTATAATGTCTCATCTGTTTTGTAGCAATACAGAAAATTACTCCACTTTGTAGTAGTCTCAAAGTATCATCTTTCTACTAACATTGAGCAAGACTCATGCTCCAAGCATAGATTAAATCCCCCGTGTCTGCTTGGGTTTTGGATATGTGTTGTGGTTTGACTGTGGCTGGAAGCCAGACACCCACCAAAGCTGCTCTGTCACTCCCCTTTTCAGCTGGACGGGGGAAGTTATACATTGAGAGGCTCAGGAGTCAAGATAAGGACAGGGAGAGATCATTGCACAGTCTGTGTCACGGGCAGAACAGACTCAACACCGAATAAAGGAAAGAAAACTCTAATTTATTACACTGCACTGCACACCCAGTGACACTAGAATCAGATAATGAAAAGTTCGACCAGATCTTAAAGCACCTCTCCCCACCTCTCCCTTCTTAACAGATTTCATTTTGATGATGATTTCACTCCCTTCTTCCCCCCACTGTGGCATGGGGAGGGGCAGGGACTGGGGGAATGGGGGTTTTGGTCAGTTTCTGACCAGCTGTTTTCCTTCTTAGTTGGGATGGGGGCATATTCCTCACACCCCTGTCCCACCCATTGCAGATAAACTTCACCAATGTAAGTCTTTTCCCACAGGGCTTTAGCTCTCCCCCTGCTGCCCCAGCGTGGGTCACTGCTATGGGTGCAGTCATAAATCATAGAATGTCTCTCAGCCTCTCAGGCCCAGACTGCTCCAGCCTGGTCCTCCACGGGGTCACAAGCTCCCCCCAGTAATCCTGCTCCAGTGTGAGTGTACCTCTCTCTCCATGGGCTGCAAGTGCTGCCAGAGGCTTGCTCCAACATGGGTCACAGTGTCTCCCCTGCTGCAGTGATCGGCCTCTCCATGGGCTGCAGGTGGGGTCTCTGCTCCATCCTCACCCTCTTCCATGGGCTGCAGGGAGACAACCTGCTCCACCATGGTTGTCTCCATGGGATGCAAGGGAATCTTTCTCTTCGGTGCCTGTAGCACCTTCTTCCTTCCCCCTTCCCTGACCTTGGTGTCTGCACAGTTTCTTACATCTTCTCAGTCCCTTCTCTGGTGGCAAAAAGCAGCTGCTTGAGGTTTTTTTCTCCTAAATGTGATTCCCAGAGGTGCTGTGACCATCGCTGATGGGCTTGGCCTTGGTCAGCAACAACTCCAGCCTTGAGCCAGCTGGTGTTTGTTCTGTTGGGCCTGGGGGAAGCTTCTGGCTGCTTCTTGCAGAAGCCACGCCTGCAGCCCCCTCCTCCACCAGAACCCAGCCATGCAAAACTACAACAATATACAAAATCTCAAAGTGATTCTTTTTGCTCTAGAGAAAAGCCATGATCCCTAAATTACAGACATCAGTAAGTTTATCCTCCAAATAAAAGAAATAATAGACCAGCCAAGCTAACATGGAACCTGTATAAGAGCTGTAAGAAATGCAAAATAAAATGTCTGCAGAATAACCTTCTGATTTTTTTGTCAAAGGATCAGACTCACTTGGAATTATCCCATTAATGCACATTCGCTGGGCAAGAGGCATGCAAATACAGATGTCGAGGGAAAATTAGAGCTATGAAAATGTCTAACACACAGTGAAGAATGGGGGTGGGGTGGCTCTCTGATACGGGATCTAAAGTAGAAAAAAGAAATGCTGTCTTGGTTTTAAGGGGACGTTTCCTGTCACCCTTTCCCTCCCTCTCTTGACTGAATGTAACCATTAATTGTGTGAATCGAACAGTTGCTATGGCTAAATTGGACAGGAACCTCAGGAGGTCAAAGCATTCTTGCTTGTTAAAGCTACTGACACATTTTACGGTTTTACAAAATGTCAGAGTCCATCATGCTGTAACTTTGCTGCTGAAGATCCTGTCTCTCGTAAAACACTCACAACTGCCTTATGAAACTTTCAGGTAAAACCTCAAATCTACAACTGAGTCAAAACTTCCTCCTCCTCTTCTCACTTCCTTTTACAGTTTTGCTTACAAGCTTGTCATGAGCCTGTGGAAGTTTCTTTCCCTTTTTACTATGTCCATTTTTAAATTTTTTTTTTTCCAGGCAGAACTGTAGGTTCAGAGAACTTGAGTGACAGCAACCTCTGTTGCTTTCCTACCACTGTAACATCTCAAATTGGTAGAAAGGAGCAATTAAAGTAACCACTAGGGTTTAACAATTGGCATTCAGCGTCTGCTGTGCCTCTGTGGCCCCACACAGTTGTCTTTCTTCCAAGGGAAATGCAGAAGTGTGTAGTATCCGGAATGCCAATGAACCGAGTTCTTCCTGCAGCACACCATGATGGCAACTTCATTTCATTCTGCTTTTTCCAGCTCCAAGATAGAACTGTTCCAAGGGGATTCATGCACCAGAAAGACCAGAGAGAAATTTCAAGCACTCCTAAATAGTGACAAGGCTAACACACAGCATAACACAGTTCTCAAGATATCTGTGTTCCTGGAATAGTTGTAATATTTCAGTACACAAACTTGTTTGTGTTTATCTAGAAATGTATATTTTCATTATGGTACCTTGAATGAGGCTTTCATAGAATCCTCAAAGATCATCTAGTTCCAACTCCTGCCATGGGCAGGGACACCCTTCACTAGATCAAGTTGTCCAAAGCTCCATCCAGCCTGGCTGTAAACACTGCCAGGGATCCAGAGGCAGCCACAGCTTCTCTGGGCAACCTGTGCCAGGGCCTCACCACCCTCATAATAAAGAATTTCTTTCTTAGATTCATTCTAAATTTACTTTTAAATCTATGTTAAATCCAGTATTTTAAACCTATTGTCCCTTGTTCTATTGCTATAGGCCTGGGTAAAAAGTCTCTTGTCTTTCCCATAATACCCCTTTAGGTATTCGAAGGCTGCTACAAGGTGTCCCAGGTGCCTTTTGATCTCTAGGGTGAACAACATCAACTCTTTCTGCTTTTTCTCATAGAAACACTTCGATTATAAGATTATATTTTTTAATTTTATATGAGCTTGTGTTTTTTGCAGAATTTTTGTGTTCATTGGGGTTTTTTTTAATTTATGTAATTTACTTTTGTTTGCATTTCTTCTTTATGATCATTTTAGGAAGAAGGTTTTTTTCTGGATTGTGAACTTGGCTGCATTAACAAATATCATAATAATGTGTGCTAAAAATGTCTTCCCTATCATCTCATATCTTCTATCCAAGGAGCTGAAAGGGCTTTATAGAAGATATCTTTATACCATGACTGTGAGGAAAGTATTATTATGTCCATTTTTGATAATGGAAAAAGTAAGAAAGGAGAAATGCTTTTCTGCACTCCCACATAAAATCTGGTGTAGAGGATGGAAAGTAAAAAAAAAAAACCCAAACAACCCAAAACCCACAAAACAGACTTCTTTTTTTTTCCCATGCCTGCATATGATTTCATCTCTTTCATACCTACCGTTGGGACAGATATTAGTGTATAATTTCAGGAAGATCATAACAGGACCATCTATGTCTTTTAGCTTTCGAGTTAATTCCTAGAATGCTTCCTGCATCGTTTTAGCCATGACAACTTATCCCAGTCTCTATATATCAGGTTATATGGACATGGGGGTAAAAGCCCCTGTCACAGGTGCAAGCTGCTGCAAGGTGGGGGAGCCCTGAGAATGAGATTTGTTATTAGGTAGTACAGGTGGAGGTAGTGGCCCACTACCCAAGCAAGCTCAAAGGGTGTTCCAAGTTAACAAAATTAAAGAGTGCGTTTTTTTGCAAGCCACTTTGCATCTGGGAATAATTGGTAATTAAAAGATTAATATTTCCCCACAAAAATGTCCTTAAAAATTGTGACCTTTAGAAGCTCCACAGTGAGCAGTAACAGAGGAATAGTAATGAAGTGAATCGCCTGTCACACGATTCTCCAAGCAGAGGATAAATTTTTTCAATATTTATTGAGATTGAAGAGAATACACATTGTAATTGCTATTGTTCTTTTTTAATCTGAGCATGTGCATATGTGCATGGTGGGCCTGTTTTTCACCATAGCATCACAAGACGTTATAGAACATGTGCAAAAATATGTCTGTAGAAGAGTGGGTCTTTGTGTGTGTGTGTGTGGTAATCATAATCAGTCATGTTGTATTTCTGCCTTGGGGTACGCAAGCTGAAAGAAAGGTTGAAAACTACTGTTATAGATAATCCTCTGTAATGATTTTCCTTTCTTCAGGACAATCTTGACAACAGCACCTTGCCCTAGGAAAGTTTTCTTTGATCCATTTTGCGACTGAAATACAAATTCCCCATTTTTTTGTTTGCTTCTCTTCAAATTAATGATCCCTTCCATAAGAATGCCCTGCCCAGGAGTGATTTCTCCAAACAGATTAGAAGAAATAACAAAGCTAAAACTCAGGATAGGGAATTGGGTCTGAAAGGTGGGAGGACACTTGGTCTTTATTTGCTTTTCTTTCTGCTTTTTTGGGCATGCTGTCATGTCCTGTTACTCAGATTGTCTGTTTGATATTATTTCACTTATCAAGAATATAGGCAATCAGTACTGCTAGCAGTAGAGGAGATCTGATGATTTTAAGGCATAATGCTTCACTATGGAGACATTTTTTATGAAAAAAAACCCCACAACAAAGTAGTATATGAACATGCATAACAAAACCAAGATATTTAGCAGATCTCTGTGCCATGATAAAGCTATCTAGACTTTTTGTGGCTCTGCTAAAGAATCTGATGAGCCTGTCCACTGCTTATACATCTACATGAAAGTCAGAAAGGCTGCAACTGATAGACAACCAAATCCCAATCACGTTTCCTAAAGACATGCCTTGAGATGCCCAGAAACATTAAAAATTTTTGAATGGATATGGCCAACTTTGCCCAAAATGGCAGGAGAGCCAGGCTCCTCCAGAGTGGCAGCAGGATTTGAATGAATTATTTCACTTCTTTAAAATGGCAACATAAACTTATATTTATCAACTGCAATTTTTCATGAGACTTTCTGCACTTTTTTGTCTTAAAAATATAATTATAAAATACTACACAAAACACAAAACCAACAAAAAACCCTCAAAACAAACAAACAAATAAAAACACCCACCCATAGGACTATTTTTTCTAATGGTGACCATCTGTTTTAAGGGATTTTATTTTTTTCTTCACAAAAAAATGGGGAAACTGGTAAATGCCTCAGGTCTGCAAGTGAAAGGACTCTAGGATGCCTTGGCTGACTATCCGCTGTGCCTCAAATCCATGCTGTAACTAGACATGAGAAGAAATATTACTCAACCATGTCCTTTTCAAGTTCGTATTTTTCACCTACAATTTTCCTGTAGCAAAAACAACAGGACAGAACACATGGAAATGTAAGTCTTAATTCTCTGAGGCTAGAAAGGCTTCTGGAGACTGTCTAATTCAAACTTCTCAAGTGAGGTCACCTAAAGCAAGTTGCTCAGGGCTGCTTGTAATCAGGTTTTGAGCAGGTCCAAGGATGGAGATTCCAAAACCTCCCTGGACAAACTGTGCCACTCTTTGACCGTACTCACAGTTTCAAAAACCCCAAACAAACAACCCCTCCCCCCTAAACTAAAATGAATAAATAAATAAAAATTATTACATTTAAATACAATTTCTTTTGTCTGAGTTTGTCGTCTTTGTCTCTTGCCCTGTCACTAGGCACCACAGAGCAGAGTCTGCCTCTGTCTTTGTTAGTCTCCCCACATGTCCCACCAAATGTTTATGCACAAGAATAACATCCCTCTAAGTTTTCTCTTCTCCAGACTGGATGCAGCCACTCACCATGCACCAGACATTCCAGTTTGCTCATCTTGTTTGTGGCTTTTCACTGGACTTGGTCCGATGTTTCCATTTCTTCAGTACTGGGCAACCTGGTCTAGTGAGGGTGTCCCTGCCCATGGCAGGGTGGTTGGAACTAGATGATCTTTGGGGTCCCTTCCAACCCAAAGCATTCCATGATTCTATGATTCTATGATCACAGTACTCAGCACGACACCCTGGATGTACCTCGCCAGTGCTAGGTAGAGAGAAAGGATCACCTGCCTCAACTTGCTGGCAGTGCTGTCTGTAATGTTACCCACTGAAGCTGGTTGTTTTCTTTTACCAAGAGGGTACACTGCTAGTTCATGGACATGTCCACCAGGACCCTTGGGACCTTCTCTGCCAAGCTGTTTTCCAGACATTTTTCTCCCAGCTTGTGCTGATGCCTTGAGTTCTTTCTTCCCAAATGCAGGACTTGTACTTCCTTTTGTTGAGCTTCATGAGATTCCTATGGATCCATTTCTCCAGCCCAATGAAGTGTTGAGCTATTATTTTCAATAGAGTATTCACATGCCAACAGGCTTGGACAGAAAATATGTGGATAAACTAAATTAAAATTGCTATTGATGTTATTAAATGAGTTACTTGGTTGGTTGGGTTTTTTCCTTCTGCTTACAAATCGTCATCTGACTCTTGAATGTTCCAGATTATTCAAAACTTAGCTGGGTTATCAAACTTGTTTTATCTATATTTTTATTGGTTATTTACTTCCTAATCACTCTTATTTTGCTGACTTTGTTCAGGCTAAATTCAAACTCCATTGCTCTACATGGAAGAAAATTAATGACTAATCTAGCAAATATGATATTGCTGTTTTACTAGATAGCTGGGGTGCATGTAACTTTCATGAAGGTTTACAGTTTATTACTATGGCAGGAAAGTCAACAATGGAATGAACTGGCTTTAGTGTTTTTTAAGCTCCTTCTTGCCTGGATTTACAAATAAAAAATAATAAAAAAAGCTTGCTGCAATATTAAATGTTGGGATGTTTACTGCCTTAAATCAGAAAAAAAAAAAAAAGAAAAAAAAGAAAAGGTAGAGAAAGCAAAGCAAGTTCATGTGGTAAACAAGTTAAATGACTATTGCCCAGGGCTACCAAATAAGAGTGTGGAGTCATAGTGACAATTTGCTGTATTTCCACTATTTTGTTCAGAAAAAAAGAACATTATGTTGACATGTAAGTAACAAAGAATTAAATCCTCTTGGAGGCTATTTCACTGATTTCTTATTTTCTAATCCTTCCAAAAGATCACAGACTAGTCTCAGGGAAGACTCATCCTTAGGAATCTTTAGCTGACAACATTAGAGTATTGAGCTAGCATCCCCAAAATGGAAACAAACCAAGTTTATAAACTGGGAGACATTTAAGCTCAAATTTCTGGTCACAGCATCATTATTGAATTAGTTATTTATATGATGGCAGCCAATTAGAAGCAGGGTTCATGTCATCAGGTGCTTTACCTAGTTAAATTACATGTCTATATAGAGATTTTTGCTCAGAATCATTGAGGGAAACACCCCCTGAGTCAGCTCACCCTTCCTCTATATTTAGTAGAGCTGTCGGGACAGGTAAAGCACAGCCAGAGTGGTGGGACAACAGATTTTACATTTAGATGAAGGACACATTAGCAAGCATTTATGTCAGAGCACTGTTAAATGATAAAGCAGACATTTTAGCAAAGCAAATCTGGTTGTAAGCATCTGAAAAAAGATCAAGAATTTATGATCTGTATTTCCCAGTGTGGAAGGTGGCCCCTGCCTCAAAAGCTCAGCTGGTTTGCTCTCCCTTTTATTCTCTAAGGCATATCTGGAAAACCATTAGAAAACGCTGAAACAAATTATCAAAAAATTCCCACCGTGTCACTGTGGAGTATTAATCATTCAGGTCTGTTATATGCACATGGTGTGGAGAATTATGTTTATGTTTTTTCTGTTCTTTTATCACGAAGCTTTCAACAGTAATTCGTACAGCTGAAACTGTAAACTGTGTAGCACAAAGGGAGGTCAGGTTGAAAACCAAAAG
Organism: Hypotaenidia okinawae; assembly: GCA_027925045.1. Taxonomy (NCBI): domain Eukaryota; kingdom Metazoa; phylum Chordata; class Aves; order Gruiformes; family Rallidae; genus Hypotaenidia; species Hypotaenidia okinawae. The sequence continues at coordinate 6,016,695 of BSDF01000005.1, read as the reverse complement.
CTAATAAATTTAGCTGAGTGAGTAACATGCATGTACACAGTAAAAGTGAAATTTTTCAGATGGAGTCAAGCAGTTCAGGGAAGATGAGGCGAAAAGCTCTAGAACCACAATGTTGCTAAGCTTATTTGTTGCCACAGCAGTTTTGAACAACAGTCAAGGACCACACTCTTCATTTATGAATCACTCAACCACCTTTTCAATAAACCTTTGACTAGAACAGGTAGTTTGGCTTGGAAGAGACTTGCAGCTTGAAAGACTACCTGGAAGTGTCTGGGATGAAAGATGGGACTTCTGCAGAAAGCAGGCAAGTATGCCTCTTTCAAGTCCCTGGGAATAACTGTATGCTGCAATTCAGGCAAACAGGAGAGTAAGCATAGGGTAGAGTGGAGCAGAATATTTTCAGCTGTAAGAGACCTAAACCAACAATCTATCCCATCTGCCTGAACACTTCAGGGCTGACCAAAGGTCAGTTTTTAGGGTCTTTGCTCAATGTCTCTTAAACTCTGAGAGACTTGTGGCACCATCCACCTCTGTAGAAGTACTATTCCAGTGCTTGGCCACCCTCTCAGTAAAGAAATGCTTCCAGACATCCAGTCTAAACCTCCCGTGGCACACTTTTCAAAGATACCTGATCAGAAAACTATGAAAACTGATTTTGACCTCCAGCCACAGAAGCTGGGTCTTGGCAATGGGTTGTAGTCCCTTTCCCTGCCCATAATTCCTGCTCCCCTGACAACAGTATGGCTATACCTTCAGATTCTCTTACAATACTCCAAGACACAGGAATGTTTTCATATTTTGAAACACAGGAATGTTTCCACTCTATATGGCAGCCAGCAGCATACCAGCAGCATATTATGATGTGCACAGTCCCTTCCCACAAGATGGGATATAGGACCTGCCAGCACAAGGTGCAGTGTGAGCATTATGATTCTTTATAAGACTGAGTATGAGGAAATGACCACATATATGAGAAGAGATGTCTTAATTAATGCCTGCTTCTATTTGATTATACTTTTGCCACTATCTCCCAATTTCTAACAAATTATTCCTCATTAGTTCACCAGAAGCCTTTATTGAAAGTCTTTTACTTCTACATACTGCAGCTGTAACATGGCCAGAGACAGCCCCTGTTATGTAGAGTTTGCCATTGACTAGTCATGAGGCAGAGAAGGACTCAGTGGCACGCAGATGTGGTAAAGAACTTCAACCCAGTTTCTAAAATCTCAATCCATATACTGCTTAGGCAAGTCACTCCTTGTAGGAAATGTCACTTTTCTTGTTATGGCAGTGAAGTGTCTACAGGAGACTGCTCAACTTCAAGAGTTGGAAAAACAAAAGAAAAAAAGAATGTAAAGTCACTTGAAAGTGATTAGATAGAAAAAGCTACAGCACTGCAGAGTATAGTTGTTAGATGATTACTCAGTGTGTTGATTCAGCCCCAGGCAATGGCTAAGCACCACATAGACACTCTCTCACTCCTGGAGGAGAAACAGACAGAGACCCGGCGGGTTGGGGTAAGAACAGTTTACTGACAAGCAACAAAAGCCTGGGACAAAGTACACACACAGAGTGGTAACACAGAGTGGTTTACTGACTCGATGAGACTATTACACTGAGCACTGTACCAAAGTGAGGACCGACCCGATGCCTGACCACACTTGGACTGTCTGGGAGCCATGCAGACCTGCTCCTCCCCAACCAGCCCCTTTTTGGAGCTGTGATGTCACATGATGTAGGGAACAGCTCAGACCAACTCTGCTCACTTGTATTGGCAACTTAGGGAGGTTAACTCTGGCCTGGCCAGAACCAGGACACTGAGACATCCCATACTGGGAACTGTTTTAGTTCTATCTCTCTCCAGGAGACATTTCACCTCCAGCTTCTCCTGTGGAGAACACAAGAGTAAATAGAGTTCTAAAGGAGTTCTTCAGCACACTAACAGATACACACATCTCTGTCATTCTGTACCTCTTGGTTTGGGAAGGGAAATGTAAGTTGCTGTGAACCTCTGGGATGTTTTCATGTGTGAAGGCATCATTGGATACATATGAACTCTGATGTTGTGGTTTTGCCCAGCTGATTTCTGGACTTCAGGAGAAAGGGGGCAACCTTTTACATCCCAAAGAAAAGACAGAGATGCTTAATGAGGAGAAAGTGCTTATTAAATACCTTTTAATATTGGAAGAGAGATTAAAAAGTGTTACATTTTAAAAAGCCAAAGGGAATCACAAACTCACTGAGGAAAATCAGCATGACGTTTTTAATTACAATTAAATACCATACACATGCATTTCTGTCTTGCTGTTGCTGGTACACGATCTATTCCCCCAAAAGTTGTTCCAAAATTAAATTAATAAAAAGGAGGAACAAATTGAGAGAAAGGCAGATGGAGACACTTTGATTTCTTTGTTCCCTTCCCATAAATATTAATGCATTTCCTAGGTACTGCCATTGTGACATGCCTTGGACGGGGGCAGAACGTGTGCTTGCCTGGCTCTCAGCCTCGCTGCATACAGATGAGTGCTTTCAGAAAGGCTGCAGGTGAAACACACACACACAAAGTAAAATTATAGCTGCCCCTTGTCAAGTACAGCAACGTGGGCCAATAATAGCTGCTTATTCTATCAGTGGATAATGCAGTCATCGTGTCAGAGACCTACTCAATTGTGGTGTAGTATTAGGGGGAAAAAGGTAATGTAGGTTGCCAGAGAAAGCATGAAACTGGCAGTTTATCACTAATACTTCCTCCCCACCTAGACTTCAGAAATGCTTCTCTTCTATCACAGTACTTCTCACACAACTTCTATTCACAGCCTTTGTCGCTCTCATCAGAAAGAAAAAGGAGCATAGGCTATGTAGCAGACTGAAAATGCATCAGATATGAATAAATTATCATGTGTAAAAGCATAAATTTAGCTTTAGTTGCAAGAAACAAAGGAAAGGGAAACTTTATGCCCGAAAAAAATTCAGAGATTATGATTTCTAGAGGTATCATTATTTTGATGATGACACCATGGGAAGTTTTAAATCATGAGTGAGTTGTGGCAGATAATTTATAAAGAAAAGACAAATGGCAGTCTTGCCCTTGAGAATGTGAAATGTAACAAATATAACAAATCAGATGATTGGTACTTTGTAAATAAACATTCATAATCTGCCTCCTAACAACAAAGAGTTTTTAACAAATTACTCTCCTTTTTAGCTGAGTATATGTCTCAAAATATTCTTCCTTTTCTTTTGCCTAATAATTAAAAATACCTAATTGAAGTGCTTTATCTGAGGTTATGGCCACTGTTGCCTTCCTGTCTCAAGCAAAGGAGGGAGTTGGACAAAGGGGCACTTCAGATCATACAAGGCTACCTCAAATACTCACCCTTACCTTCTAAGATACATGTTTCAATCAAGTTTCAAGTATATTTAAGTATCAGCTAAAATTAAAATCTGGACAACCTCAGAAAAAGTGAACTCAAAGTCAACGACTCATGATCAGCCTTTTTCTGCTATTTAAATATGAGATCACATATTAAATTGTTTGCTCAAAGCTTTTGACAAATTTATTTAAAAATACATGAAGTAATCAGTATGAGAGCTGAGAAATTAAATTCTATAGATATCTTCCTTCAGGTGCTGAATAGCGATGTTTTCTCCAGATTTAGTAAGATCTTTAAAGTTAAAGGTTGTAAAATTAGATGAATTCAAACAACAGTGTAGTAACCAACATCAGCATGATAGCAACACCAAAATAAATTCTTAGTTACTGAGTTCTAAATATAAAACTTTTGAAAATGCTTTGTTTGTATCCACATAGCAATGGTATCCCAGTTATGTTTATACCTGGCTTTGAGATTGAAAGTTTTAGACACATATATGAAATAAAAATATTAAATACAAGGAATGATATTACATGTTTCAGTGTATAACTGCCTATGGGGGGAGGGGGTAGGGGAGGGTGGGGAGAACCAAACTAATTAAAAAATAAAATATATTAAAAAACAAAAATCCTTCAGATCATTCCATGGTATTCCAGATTAAGGTATGAGCAAATTATCATGAATGAATCAGTTGGTGCCATATAAAAGCTGAAGTGTGCCTAGCCTACAGCATAGAATAGCTCGTCTAAATAAAAGGAAAAAAAAGTCAGGGGAGGGCTTTAGCTGTCTAGGATCTCCCACATAATTGGTTATTAAGAAAAAATGATTTGCCAAGTGTTCATAACTCATAGCAACTTGATTGGAACTATCACTGGATTTCATTTGTCTTGATCTGCCTAACCTCAAAATATAAGGGTTTTGATTGATGCTTTCTGCCTCCTCCTCAGTCATCTCCAACTAAGATGTAATAATATACTAGAAAAGTTTGGAGTCCCTTTTCCCTCACTATCTTCTTCCCCATGCTGTCAACTTCAAATATCAGAGAAGATTCAGAGGTTGTCCTAATTGTACTGGTATTTCTCTATTGAGGCTTCAATGTTCAAAGGATTTCTTTCTGTTAGAAAGTCCACCTTTTATTAAATTTAGTAAGGATTAGGCAGGATGAACTAAAAGTGAGATTGAAACTCCTCTGAATAGCTTATGATTAATCAACTTCTTTTAAGTAAACAGTTCACTCAGCTGCATATCAGTAAATGTCAGAAGGGAGAAGTCATTGTGGTACTACTTCAATTAGGTGATAGCATAATTAGTAGTGACCACCAGAAGTTAATACAGCTAGAACTTACAGCTCTGATACTAATAAGCACCTAATGTTTCAGATACATTTTTCCTTATTGTTAATGCCCACCAAAACCAGGCCAGCTATTTTTCATCTCTGCAGGAACATCTATCATTCCACCAAACTGCGGGTGAAAAAAATTCTTCTTTCTCATTTGTAGCATTTGAGCAGAATTGCTGGAAAGTTTTAAGGTAACTCACAGGATTAATTTCTTCCATTCCCAGAAAAAAATTAGGCTTCATTCTTTACCTGGAGAAGGTCTACCCGATCCAGTAATAACATGTAATATTATCATAGAATTATAAAATGTGTTATGAAGAATTTTTTTTCTAATATCCAACCTAAATCTCCCCTTTTCTATCACCCCTCGTCCTATCACTACATGCTCCTGTAAACAGTTCTACTCCAGCTTTCTTATAGTCACCATTCAGGTATTAGAAGGCTGCTATAAGGTCCCCCCAGAGCCTTCTCTTCTCCAAGCTGAACAAGCCCAACTCTATCAGCCTGTCTTCACAGGAGAGATGCTCCAGCCCTTTGATCATTTTTGTGGCCCTTCTCTGGACACACTCCAAAAAGTCCATGACTTTTTTGTATTGAAAGCATAAGATTTAATTTAAAAGACTAAGACAGTTACCAACATATAATAACTTCTTTAAAAAATCTTATTCATATGAAAAATGGAAATTAAGATTTTCTCTCTCGAGTAAATAAATTCTTCCTGTCATGGTACTGATCTATTCATTCTGCATGATTGTATTAATGTACCTACTTTATTTCTAAAGTATTATAACCTATTATAACTTGCATCTTTTCCAGAATCAAATTTTCTTCTTTTGTACATAATATTTACTCATCTTACTGAGATATGCTCTAAATACCTTTCATTGTTCAACTTGTTTGTTATCAAGTAATCATCTCTGGAAAGTCCCTATAACATAAATAACAATACCTGCAAACATTCAGGGGAAAAGAAAGAAAAAAAAAAAAAAAGTAACTCCTTCATGCCTAAAAAGGACTAATAATATTAAATTTACAAGTTAATAATAAAAATATGGCTCAAACCAAAGAAATTAGAGGACAGAGAGACAGAAAAGATCTTTGTGTGATCATTAGGTCAGAAAAAGGTAACTTTAAAAGTCAGTCTTAAAGTCAGTCTTGCCACTCTGTGATGTCTTTGGTGTCACATCTGGCACTTACCTATTTGACAATCCAGGTCTGTATGAATTTTCGTAACAATAATGTTACTCCTCGTCTTCACCAAGCTATTTGTTGTTTCATCCTTGATAACTTACACCGGGCTTTTTCTTCTGCTGCACATGTTTTCGTCTCCACTAGTGTCTCCAGTATTCCCCAGACAACATTATGTTGCAGTTGGGTTGGTGTACAATGAGAAAATTAAAACTTTCTTGCAATTCTTCCCTTTCTTCTTGGTGAGTAATAGAGGCAAAAGGTGTGAAACATTGTCTCTGGATGGCTTCTAGAGATTACAGAAACAGAGGCTACTCCAAAGCTGAAGGAAGTCAATTAAGAGATTCATTGACTTCAACAGGCTTTGGAGCATCACATAATGAATGTAGGTTTATCTCACTGTCTGATGGAGATCCTCAGATCAATCAACATTTCAGCTGCTCAAGAAGAGAAAACTATTTGTGAATAAGCGATTCACTGATTAGTTATGGTACTCTCCCCAAAGCATTTAACTACTTAATTGTCAGTCTACAGAAATGATCATAAAGTGGAAAATTTTAATGGTGGAATTAATTCAGGGAAACACAAGCTCTCTCTCACAAATTCATTCTGGAAAGCTGAATCCATAGCCCTGATGTATCCCTGCATTTTTTCGTAAGGCTTTTAATTGCTCTTCCTTCTTTTATCATCTGAATGCTTTACAGGCCTTAATAAATTTATCCCCATAATGTCCCTGAGGCAACAGCTACCTGAGCAAAGTTTCCCAAGACAAGGAACCTCTAGGCGAAAGCCTGCAGGAAAATGCTGCAGGCAATCACATGCAAAGGAATACTTGTCTAGAAAAGAAAATATTCTGCCCCAGGAAAAACTGACCATGGGACAGAACTGGAGAATGTCCGTGACTAGGCCAAATTTACTGGCCTATATGGCTATAGTTTTTCCTTTCTTCCTTCTGACAGAATACAGATGTTTTTTCCCAGGATTTCACATGTCCATTTCAGAAGTCATAAAAATTTTAGAACTACATACTGCAGTTTTTTGATGCTCTTCTCCTGAAAGCTAGATCTAATAAAATAGTTCATGGAGTTATTATGTATATCAGTTTGTAGTGCTGCAGTCCAGTAAATACAGTCTTGCTACAGCTACTAAGAGGCTTTGTACCGAGTTTGCAGGGCCTCAGGGACAAGGATCACCAGGCTTGCTTCATCTGAATTTCTGTTCACCTGCCTGGGAGTTTTGTCTTAGCTACTTTAGCTGAAAGAGTGTTCTCTAACAGCAGGTCACTGTTTAATTTGTTTTATTTTGTATTTGTATGACACAGTCACACACAGTCGCAGTTTTTAAGAAAATAGATGCAAAAGGCAGTTTTGTTGATACTTTCTATGGTATTATTTCTTTCTGTTACAAAGGCATCTGGACTACTGGTAATTTGAATTAGACCGTTCAGATTTTAGTCATACTAACAATAAATTCCTGGATTTACAGATAGGGCATTCTTCTTTTCTTTAAACAATGGTTTAGGTTTGCATACAATGCAATGCAATGCAATAAAACCCAAACTATCAGTTGTTCTGGGCCTTCTGGTGACAGGTGCTGTTCCATCCTAAGAAGTTCGAAAGATTGAAGGTAAAATATCACTACAGACAACTCAGTATGTAAAAGAGGAAATATAACCAGAGAATGAAGCCTATTGACCAGTGAGTAAAAATTCTTGATATGCATTATGTAACCTTTGAACAAGTGTGACAGAAAGAACAATTCAAGATTTTGTACCTGCTTACTGGCATCTACTTAGGCTTCCAAGTAAATAAATCATTGATCAGCATTAACAGCTGTTGTATCAGTTTCACGATTTATGTAATTTTAAAAATTATTTACTTTTCAGCAAATCTGGGTGGGGGGTGTCAGAGAGATTTACACATCTCTGAATATAGCCTACATCTTCTGCTCCCTAGAAAACCTTTCTTTCCTTATAAACTGCTAGTGCACATTAGACGTGCTGCTTCTTTGCACCTGGGGATTAGAATTTATAAAGAGTCCTTAAACATTCTGCCAGTCTGGTCTTTCTGCCTTTCTAGAGTACATGATTTAATGGACTTAAAGGAAATATGTATCTCCCATTATGCCTCATCTCTTAGATAGAGACATAAACGGTGAAAGACAGCGAGAACTGCAGAGCCCATGACTCTACATGTTGCCATTCAACATACTTTGCAATCCATCTCCTTGTTGTACTGTTGTACTCACTTCCTATCAGCCATCACACTATGATCTTCCATGCTCAATTCATGTGTATTCCAGCAACTCCCCCAAAGCCAAACATTGAATAGTTTCTCTCTTTCTGCAGCCATTTTTTGCTGATTAGCCTCTCTAAAGAAATAAAGACCATCTCATCCTCATTTAAATGGACTGTCTTGGCCAACTGATCACATTTTCCTCTAAATTCTAGGGGTATCTTCAATAGTATAGTTCTGCTATATTGTCCTACTGATTTGTAAAATGAATGAATGCTGTATTAGAATTTTCCTTAAGTGATTTGTTAATCCCTCAAGTAGAAAAGGAAATGACAGCAGAAAACCTTTGCCAATAGCAAATGCAAAAAGGAAGCCCGCAGAGGGTGGAAGCAAAGGAGGATAGTCTGGGAGGAAAACAAATGAAATTTCTGAGCAGACAGGGATCAGGTTAGGAAAGCTAAAACCCTGATAGAATTAAATCTGGCCAGGGACATAAAGAACAAGAAGAACAGTTTCTGTAAGGATGTCAGTGATAAAAGGAAAATGAAGGAAAATGTGCGTTCCCTCTGGAATGAAATGGAAACCCGTTTACCCAGAGTATAGAGAAAGCTAAGGTAACTGGTAGCTTCTTTGTCTCAGTCTGCATCAGGAAGGACTCCAGTCACGCTGCCCAGGTCACAGGAGGCAAAGGCAGGGACTGGGAGAATGCACTGCCTGCTGTATGAGAAGTTTAGGTTTCATAGAATCATAGAATCATTAAGGTTGGAAAAAACCTCCAAGATCATCTAGTCCAAACATTACCCTAGCACCTATATTACTTACTAAACCACGTCCCTAAATAACTCATAGAACCCTTTCTTAAACACCCCAAGGGACAGTGACTCCACCACCTCCCTGGACATCCAGTTTCAATGCCTAACCACTCTTTCTGAGAAGAAATTTCTCCTAATTTCTAACCTGAACCTCCTCTGGTACCACTTTGCAGCCATTCGCTCTTATCCTATTGACAGTTCTCTGTGAGAAGAGGCTGACCCCCAGCTCACCAGTTTCCTCTCAGGTAGTTGTAGACCATTAAGGTCTTCCCTGAGCCTCCTTGTCTCCAGACTTAACAGTCCCAGCTCCCTCAGCCGCTCCCTATAAGACTTGTGTTCTAGCTTTGCTACCCTTCTCTGGGCACACTCCAGGGCTTTGATGACTTTCTTGCAGTGAGGGGCCCAATCCTAAACCCAGTATTTGAGGTGAGACCTCACCAGAGCCGAGTAAAGAGGGATGATCACCTTCCTGATCCTGCTGACTACACTATATGTGATACAGTCCAGGATGCTGTTGGTCTTTTTGGCCACCTGGGCACACTGCTGGTTCATGTTCAGGTTAGCGTCACAGAATCACAGAATCACAGACTGGTCTGGGTTGGAAGGGACTCCAAGGATCATAGAGCTCCAACCCCACTGCCACAGGCAGGGACACCAACCTCAGGCCGGATCTACACAATGTTGCCCAGGGCCCCATCCAACCTGGCCTTGAACACTTCCAGGGAAGGGGCATCCACCACCTCTCTGGGCAGCCTGTTCCAGCACCTCACTACTCTCTCTGTGAAAAACTTCCCCCTAATATCTAATCTGAACCTTCCTTCTTTTAGTGTTAATCCATACCCCCTTGTCCTGCCATTGTCTACCCTTTTAAAAAGTTGATTCCCCTCCTGTTTCTATGCTCCCTTCAGGTACTGAAAGGCTGCAATGAGGTCCCACCCAATACCTCAAGATTCTTTTCCTCTGTACAGCTTTTCAGCCTCCCTGCCCCAAGCCTGTAGTGTTGCCTGGGATTGTTATGACCAAAGTGCATGACTGGGCACTTCACCATGTTGCACTTCAGCCCATTGGCCTCTGTCCATCGATGGTTTGAGACCATCTGAGGAACTTGAAGTTGCAGAAGTCCATGGGACTTGATGAGATACATCTGCAGGTCCTGAGGGAACTGGCAGATGAAGTGGTAGGCCACTCTCCATTACATCTGAGAAGGCACGGAAGTCTGGTGAAGTTCCCACTGCCTGGGAAAAGGGAAACATAACCCCTATTTTGAAAAAGGGAAAAAGAAGACACAGGGAACTACAGGTTGGTCAGTCTCACCTCTGTGACCGGCAAGATCATTGAGGAGGTACTCCTGGAAACCATGCTCTGGCACATGGAAAGCCTGGAGGTGATTTGTGACAGCCAACATAGCATGACTGAGGGCCTAACTTACCTAACAAGTTTTGTGGCCTTCTATGATGGTATTACAGTGTTGGTAACACCCCATAGGACAAGGGGTAATGATTTTAAATTGGGGGATGCAGATTTAGACTAGATATAGGGACTAAATCCTTTCCTGTGAACATGGATAGACTGTTACACAGGTTACCCAGAGAAGCTATGGCTGCCCCTGGATCCCTGGCAGCGTTCAAACCCAGGCTGGATGGGATTTGGGCAATCTGGTCAAGTGGAATATGTCCCTGCACATGATAGGGAGATTGGGACTAGGTGCTCTTTAAAGTCCCTTCCAACCCAAAATGTTCTATGAATCTATGATTTTAGCAATCTATATATTCTGCACTGTTCAGAAAGATAAAGTGGTGCTGTGACAAGGTTTTTAAAGGGAATGAAAAGCTTCCTGCTCTAAAGATAGCATATCAACAAATTAAAAACAAAGAACAAAGATGCTGACTAATTTGAACAACACAATTTTGTACCAGTTTTCCATTGGGTCCCATTTCAGCTCCAATGTCTGAGGAATGTACCAGTTTTAGCTGAGTAGAAATATGTCACTAGAAAAGTCCCAGTGAAGAACTTTATGAATAAAAAAGAGGGTACAACTCCAAAATACATTGGGTTCTCATTAAGACTGTAGATGTAAAAGTGTTAAAAAAGATCCTGCGAGGCAGACAGGGAAGAGTTGTTTGTATTAACTATGGTATTTCTTAAAATTCTGGTAGCGCTTTAGAAACTTTTAAGTTACGTAGTGTGATGGAGACTTCTCTGAAATATTCTAAATTTGCAAGCAAAGACACTGGGGTTTACCACTAATACCATCATATGTATAATACATTAAGCTTTCTTGTTAAGGATTCTTTATAGTATACTTCAAAATTCCTTATCTGAGATGATTTAAAAGCATTATAATACAAAGTCAGTCTCATAAAATTCTGTAAGTGTTCAAGCTAAGTCTTTTTTACTGCTACTGAACATCAATATGCCTTATTTGAATATAACTCCAGAAAATTATTTGTGCTTTTAAAATCGCAGCTAGACTGTTCAATGCAGAAGTGATTTCCTTTGTGAATTTAAAGTGATTGCTACATGTGGATTTGACTCCATTCCTTGAATGACACTGAAGAACAAATTAGTATGGCATAACTTCCACTAAAATCTCGAGGCTCTGTTGACTCTCCTTAACCTTCCAGAAACCTCCTGTGCAGTTCACATGGATATATCTAACCCTACTATAAACCATTAACTTAGGCATTGATACCAGAAAAAGGGACATAGGATAGCTCATTTGACACTAAACCCCCCAATTCATTAGCTAGGGGAATTTTTGGCAGTTGTTCAAGTGAGTTACACACTGGCTATGTTACATTTCCCCAAGCTATTTTAAATTTAAATATGCTCTATCTTTATAAACTGCACGTGATGCAGTACTTCTATCAGAACTCAGAATGCAAAAGCATGCTAAGAAGTGTCCTTCCCTCCCCTCATAACTACCGGGAGTCTGTTACATCAAGCATATGTAGAAGTTGATGATTGTCGGGAAACAAAACATGTTTGAATAACTCCAACTCCCAGAGACCTATATTCAGAACTAATTTATATACCTAGTTATTCAAAAGGTCTGTTTTCCCAAAAGAGAAGGAAATTAGAAGTGGTACTGACTGGAAGAAAAAAGTAAGACAGACAGACACCTGAATGGAATTTAGGGGTTTCTTCATGATAGTTTAAGTTGTGTGGTATTCCACAACCACAAAGCAGAACAGCTGTACTTGCAAGCTCACTGGAAGGAAAAGGCAGCAATTAGAAGGAGGGGTTGTATAACAGAGAAACATCATAATCTAGGTGAGCAGCATAAACACGATGGTAATTCAGACTAGAATTAGTATCATCAGTAGCCAATTAAAATCTGTTTCTTTCCTCTCAGCAGGGATACAAACAGTTGCCTTATCGACAGAGAGAACAGAATCATCTGTCAACATTTTTTTGGCACACATTAGTAGGGTATCCATAAAGATTTCTTAATAAGACAATTGAAATCACCGGGAAATGCATCCCAACAAAAGGAAATATTTATTTATTTAAAATTCCACTCTTACCCATTACCTCTCAGACCCACTTCTGTATTCTTCATCTAACTGAACGAAATCATGCATGAAATAGAATACTATTTAGTTTAATGGTTAACAGAACCTGAATGGCCACATGCAGTGCATTAGCTTACTTCTGAAAGACTCAGTAATTTTTAATATCGTGCAGAACTGTCCAATGCATAACATCAGTGAATAGGCCAGCCTTATTTCCATTATCAACAAACATATTGCAGAAAGCCGTTCCGTATTCGTTCTTATATAGTTTCATGTTTTACAAAAATAACCCTAAAAATCAAGCTCCCAAAGCTCCACATTCTCTGATTTTATTATTAAATATTACCTCTGCTAGCAAGAAAATTTTAGTGTTATTTCACTTTTTATCCTCACTCCCTTTGAAAGAATAGCAGCCTTTATCACCATTTTCCCAGTTACCTCATAAGCAAATCTATCTTTTTCTGAGACGCCTCTTTTGATAGAACACCTTCCTTAAATACTGCACTTTCCTTAAATTCACTGCTATTAAGGATACTTTCTTTAAAGATAAAGAAAATTCTATCCATATGCTTTATCATCCTCACATTTCAAATGAAAGTAAAAGAAAACAAGATCAGTGATAGCATGGAAACTGTATAAATACTTGAATTTGTCATTTTTATTGCAATCCAATTAGAAAAAATGATGTTGAAATAGAACTTTGCTGTACAAGGTGCTGTAGAAATAGCTCAGCAAGATTTCTCCCCAGTGAGTCAGTGATACAACAAATATGCACATAGCAATAGCATTGATATAAGGACTGTATTAACCCATCAGGGAACATGTTGGGATTCCAAAAGATTGGGATTTGCAAAGCCAACCTATTTTTTTAGAAGATATTTTTCCTGAATTTTACATTACTAGGATTTTAGAACTTGGACATTTTCGTCTCTGCGGGACTCTGTCTCAAAACATCATTAAGATGTGCATGAATATATGTGTGAACATTTCTTGTTCATAGAATCACAGAATCCTAGAATGGTTTGGGTTGGAAGGGACCTTGAAGATCATCTAGTTCTCACCCTATATCATAGGCAGGGATACCATCCACTAGCACAGGTTGCCCAAAGCCCCATCCAACATGGCCTTGAAGACTTCTGGGGAGGGGTCATCATCAGCTTCTGTGGGAAACCTGCGCCAGGGCCTCACCACCCTCACAGGGAATAATTTCTTCCTAATACACTTTAGGTACTGGAAGGTTGTTATAAGGTCTCCCTGGAGCCTTCTGTTCTCCAAGCTGAACAAGCCCAACTCTCTCAGCCTGTCTTCATAAGAGAGGTGATCCAGCCCTCTGATCATCTTTGTGGCCCTCCTCTCGACCTGTTCCAACAGCAGCTCAATATACTTCTTGTCTTCGCCACCCCAGACCAGGATGCATTACTGCAGGTGGAATCTCCTTAGAGGAGCGTAGAGGGGCAAATCCCCTCCTTTGACCTGCTGGTCACACTTCTTTTGCTGTAGCCCAGGGTCTGGTTGGCCATTCAGCTCTTTTGAAACATATGGACTTAGGTCTAAGGTGGATACCTGATCTCTTCAAAATGATTTAAGATGCCCCAGGGCTTACTTGTGCATTTCTTGATTTTCAGTTGCAACTGGAAGATGACCTTTATAATTTTACTTTCTCTATTATTCCTCCCTCTATCTCTTTTTTATTGGCATATGGAAGAAAGGCTTTAAAGTCGTCTAAGATAAAATACCTAACCCTAACTTCATCCATTTCACTCAAGATTCAAAGCCTTTATTGATGGGCTTACCCACCTGCACTTGGCAACTAGGCCTCTATGTAATAATCTCAGGTTCCCAAAAGGTATGAAGCCAGGACAAAAAGCCAGATTCCTGCAAGTATTTGTTAAGACTTGTTTCAAACACATTAAAAACTACGATAATGAGAACAGGAACAATATGTGCTCTATATCCAAGGTTGAACAGTCAAGAAATAAGAGATTTTAACCAAAGAGAAGTGTGAAGATAGTATTTTTTAACCATAAATGCTTCACTAGAGCTCCAGAAAGGTTATTGAGTAGGATTCTGACACTGGAATTCTTCAAGAATTTTGGCAAATATCCTTGTGAATGCAAGAAGGTGGACAAGATGGCTTTTCTAAAGCCTCTGCTGTCCTTTCAAGCCAAAATCAAATTATATTTTAATTCATTAATTGCTCTAAGTCTGAGAGAAATAATTATATACCTAAGGTGAGCTACCTTGTCTTTTAAATGAGCTTTCACAGTTTGGCCTTAGGAATTTTATGCAGAGGCTAAAGAAGCTTTTAGATCCAGACAATAGGAGCTCAGCAAACCTAATACTTTTTTAAACAGATAAGAACTATACTGATACCTGGCTCCCTTGGCAGAAATTTAGTGATATTTCTCAGAGAAAGGAGGAAAAACATTTGTATCTTACCACTACCTAAACAAAACCTCTCTGATCTTTGTGTGGTCTCAGGGCCACGATCTCATTGCAATCACAGAGATGTGGTGGGACAGCCTAGATGACTGGCATGATGTCATGGATGGCTATGTGCTTTTTAGGAAAGACAGGCTGGGGAGGAGAGGTGGAGGAGTTGCTCTTTATGTTAGAGAGCACCTAGAATGTATTGAACTCCACCTGGGGAAGGATGAACCATCAGTCGAGTGCTTGTGGGTAAGAATCAAGGGGCAGGCTAGTATGAGTGACACTGTTGTGGGTGTGTACTATAAACCCCCTGATCAAGAGGATCGGGTTGATAGTGCATTCTATAAGCAGCTAGAAGTAGCCTTGAGATCCCAGGTGCTGGTCCTTATGGGGGACTTCAATTACCCAGATATTTGCTGGGCAAGCAACACGGCCAGTCGTATGCAGTCCAGACAATTTCTGCAGTATGTTGAAGACAATTTCCTGCTACAGATGATGCAGGAACCTTCAAGGGAGGGCTGGTTCTGGACCTTGTTTTTACTAACAAGGATGGGCTCGTTAGGGAAGTGAAGGTCAGGGGCAGCTTAGGACATAGCGGCCATGAAATGGTTGAGTTCAAGATCCTGGGTGGAAGAAGCAAGACAAAAAGTAGGATAGCTACCCTGAATTTTGGAAGAGCTAACTTTGATCTCCTCCGCGACTTAATAGGGGCTATCCCATGGGCTACGCTGTTTGAAGGAATGAGAGCCTGTGAGAGCTGGCTAGCATTTAAACAGTGCTTCTTCCAAGCACAGGACCAGTGCATCCCTTTGAGCAAGAAATCGGGAAAGAGAGGCAGAAGACCTGTGTTAATGAGCAGAGAGCTAATGAGTAAACTCAAAGGGAAGCTGAAAGTCTATGGATTGAGGAAAAAGTGTCTGAGCACCTGGGAAGAATATAGGAATGTTGTCAGGATCTGTAGGGACATGACTAGGAAAGCTAAAGTCCACTTGGAAGTGAAGCTGGCAAGGGACATAAAGGATAATAAAAAGGGTTTTTTTAGATATGTGAATAGTAAGAGGATGACCAGGGATAATGTAGGTCCTGTCCTGAACGAGGCGGGTGTGCTGGTTATGGGGGATGCTGAGAAGGTGGAGATACTGAATGCCTTCTTTGCTTTGGTCTTCACTTCAAAGGCCCCTTCGGACCCACAGGCACTGGATGAAAGTGGGAGTGTTTGGGAAATGAAGAGCTTCCCTCTGGTTGAGGTGGGGGTGGTCCAGGAGCATCTCAAAGGGATTAATGTACACAAATCCATGGGCTCCGATGGGATGCATCCACATGTGCTGAGGGAGCTGTCAGAGGTGATTGCTGAGCCACTCTCTATCATCTTCAACAGGTCTTGGAGAACAGAAGTGCCTGAGGACTGGAGGATAGCCAATGTCACTCCAGTGTCTAAAAAGGGCAGGAAGGAGGATCCTAGCAACTATAGGCCAGTCAGCCTCACTTCTGTCCCTGGAAAGGTGATGGAACAGCTTGCTCTGGATGCCATCTCCAAGCAATCGGAAGAGAAGAAGGTCATGAGGCGTAGTCAGCATGGATTCACCAAGGGGAGATCGTGCTCGACCAATCTCATAGCCTTCTATGATCTCATCACCGGCTGCGTGGATGCAGGGAGAGCAGTGGATGTCATCTACCTTGACTTCAGCAAGGCCTTTGATACTGTTTCCCATGACATCCTGATAGCAAAGCAGAGAGAGCATGGGATAGATGAGTGGACAGTGAGGTGGTTTGAGAATTGGCTGTTGGACCAAGCTCAGAGGGTCGTGATCAGTGGAGCAGAATCTGACTGGAGGCCTGTGACTAGCGGTGTTCCCCAGGGCTCGGTGTTGGGTCCAGTCCTGTTTAATATCTTCACTGACGACCTTGATGAGGGAACAGCATCCACCCTCAGCAAGTACACTGATGATACAAAGCTGGGAGGAGTGGCTGATATGCAGGAACACTGCGCTGCCATCCAGTGAGGCCTGGACAGGCTGGAGAGCTGGGCAGGGAGAAACTGGATGAAGTTCAATAAAAGCAAGTGTAAAGTCTTGCACCTGGGAAGGAACAGGGTGGGGGATGACCTGCTGGAGAAGAGCTCAGTGGAGAAGGACCTGGGGGTCCTGGTGGATGACAGGTTGGCCATGAGCCAGCAGTGTGCCCTGGGGGCTGAGAGAGCCAGTGGGATCCTGGGGTGCATCCAGAGGAGTGTGGCCAGCAGGTCACAGGAGGTGATCCTCCCCTCTCCTCTGCCCTGGTCAGGCCCCACCTGGAGTATTGTGTCCAGTTATGGGCTCCCTGGGATAAAAAGGACAGGGATCTCCTGGAGAGAGTCCAGAGAAGGGCTACGAAGATGATGAAGGGCCTGGAACATCTCCCCTATGAGGAAAGGCTAAGTGAGCTGGGACTATTCAGTCTTGAGAAGAGAAGACTAAGGGGGACCTAATTAATGTTTATAAATATCTTAAGTGTGGGATGCAGGGGGAATTGGCCAGCCTCTTTTCAGTGGTCTGTGGAGACAGGACAAGGGGCAATGGCTGCAAGTTGGAGCATAGGAAGTTCCGCACCAACATGAGGAAGAACTTTTACACAGTGAGGGTGACAGAGCCCTGGGACAGGCTGCCCATGGAGGTGGTGGAGTCTCCTTCTTTGGAGAGATTCAAGACCCGTCTGGATGTCTATCTGTGCAATATGAGCTAGGGAGCTGCTTTGGCAGGGGTGTTGGACCCGATGATCTCTCGAGGTCCCTTCCAACCCCTATTATTCTATGATTCTATGATTCTATTCCTTGCTTCTGCTTAGCTGCATCTGACCTTGAATGCCTTTTATATCTGATGAAGAATGAATATTTTTAATCTATCCTAACTCACATTTCTCACACTCATGATTGGAGGGGGGCAGATATAATAAACATAAACCAATCACCTAGTATGAGCTCAAGAGTAAAGTGCAGACTGAATAATGAAGAAATGCAATTCTTACTCCTGTTGCATCTTTAATTAGAGCTTTACTACATGACGCAAATTACTTCAGTCCTGTGATATTACCCAAGATGCTTAAATGTTCTACAAAAGTATTGATTTTGTTTTGAATGTCAGATCTTGCACTTGGCAGTTTTTTTCGTGAAACAAACGGATTACACTTGGAATTCTAATTAAGCTTCTTTTCTCAAATGAGACTCAGACAAACAGCAGTATAAGTATACAATTATTGGACTAGTTATCAACCTTATGAGGAAAGCTACCACAATTTTGAGTAGCACCATATAGCATGTGATTTTATTTTTATGAAAAATTTTATGAAGATTAATGTATTCTCGATGTATAATTTGCTATCTTGAAAAACATTGGTTAAATATTTCATATGGTACATTATTTTTATTTTTGTTTAAAAAGCTTTGGTGACTTAACAGTGAAAAGTATTAACCTTTAGAAAAATCAATTGTTTTCTCATCTCATCTAGTTAAGAAAAACACACACATTCCAGAAAAAAATCCACAGAAACTTGATAGAATTTGTCAGCAGTGAACACAACCCTCACTCCAAACTAAGCTTTCAGTATCCATGTGAGATTTTTGTAGAAGATGGGCTGCAGCAGGGAATGTTTAGAGAGTGGACCAAATAAGAAAAGAATTTCTCTTGGCCATGACCAGTGAATGGGTGATACACAGCTCTTATTTTTTGTTGTCTTTTAAGCTACAGGCTTACATAATTTCTGAGTACACCAGCTTTGGAGAACTTCTGAGACTGTATGCAACATATCTGTTCATTCTCATGTACATCAATAAAATAGAAAACTTTCTGTCTTAATTTTAAATTCTTTAAGATATAACCACCAAATTCCTGTTCATGTCTATTGTTACTATGGGCTTTCTTTTTTGTGTGTGACTTTTAACTTCTTCCCCACATGTACTGTAACTGCCATTATCCCTTCAGTGGTCTTAATAATGATATGACCCAGAAAAAAACAACAAGAAACTTAAACTCTTTACAAAGATTTAGCTAGTTTCCTAAAATACTCTTTCCTACAGTGAATTGACAAGAAACAGAGGTTACCAAATAGTTTAACAGTCTCTATTGCTAAACATCTATGGGTTTTCCAAACTTGCTCAGTTTCTAAGGAGTTGAAGTAATGCTTTTAGAAGTTGGAAAAATGTTTAAATTCATGCTCCGGTTTTGTTATGGTTTAACCCCAGTCAGCAACACAGCTGGTTGCTCACTCCTTCCTGATAGGGTGGAAGAGAGAAATCAGAAAGGTAGAACTGAGAAAAATTGTGCATTTTGATAAACACAGGTTAATAGGTAAAGAAAAAGCCATGTGCACAAACAAAGAAAACAATTAATTCATTCACTACTTCCCATCAGCAGGCAGATGTTCTTCCATCTCCAGGAAATCAGGGCTCCATTGTATATAACTGTGATATGGGAAGACAAATGCTGTCATTTCAAATGTTGTCCTCTCCTTTTATTTGCTAAGCATGATGTCATATGGTATGGGATATCCCTTTGGTCAGTTGGGGTCAGCTGTCCTGGTTGTGTCCCCTCCCAACTCCTTGTGCACTCCCAGCCTCCTCACTGGTGGGGTGAGGAGCAGAAGAGGCCTTGGCTCTGTGTAAGCACTGCTGAGCAGTAACAGAAACATCCCTGTGACATCAATGCTGCACAAATCCAAAACACAGCCCCACACCAGCCACTATGAATAACATTAACCCCATCCCAGCCAAAACCAGTGTATGGTTTTAAACCAATAATTATTAAGTCATCCAATTACTCATATGTCCCTACCTCTGAATTGTGTCGATTTTTATCTGACACATATCTTCCAACACACACTCAGAGAGCTAAAGAACAATCTCTGTATTTGCAGTATTTGCCAACTAAGGAATTCAATCACAAAAAAACTTTGACCTTTCAGAAGCTATTTCAGATATGCAGCCAAATATTACCTGTTGTGAGTTCATTAGAGTCACCATAGTTTCTGCTAATTAAAATCCTCTGAAGCATCAGTGTTCTGTCTGGTTGCTACACTCACTGTACAATAAAAACTACATTGTAAACATGTGGGAGTGAAAACAAGATTTTTCAGATAAAAATAATACCACTATAATACTCAACATAAATCATTTTGCAAAGGAAAAAAGTAGACCTTCAGATTTCAGTAAAGGTAGGAGATGTCACTACAGCATTAATGATGTAAAAAATTCCACTATCATTTTCTCTGAATTTTTCTTCACTTCTTGGGAATTAATTTTCAATAGGATTCATATTTGTTGCAAAAGTTAGTATTACCCAGATGTTAATATTTTTAATTTGGGTTTTTGTTTTGTTTTGTTTTGTTTTTTTTCCCTTCAGTATCTTTTTCATAACCTAGCCATTTAACTGTGTGTTAAAATTTCAAAATAAGTTTAGAATACCTAACCAGACTAGAGCACTTAGGCCGTCCATTTAATTTATATGGCTGCCTCCAATTCCTATAAGTCCTGTAATGTCCCTTCTTAGACTAAATCATATGGACTGTTGGAGAGCTCAAAGGCACGGCAACAAGCTCCAAGCCCACGGAGAGTAGCAGAAGCCATGTAGGAACCCAGAAGGGTATAGAGAAGGTGCTGCAGTAACCTCAGAGTACACAGCTGTGGTACCAGATCCACTGTATTGCTCCACTTTTATCTCAGACCATATCCTAAAGAAACAAACTTGTAAATTGGAAAAAAAAAAATTCTCTGTTTATGAATAACCTATTGTTCTGACCTTTTTGCTTTGAAGTCAGTACTTGCTCCAGGGTGATTCAGCGCTATGCTTTGGCTTTGATGTACAATCTTAAAAGCACCATTACAGGCATTTACTGGAAGGGAATACCTTGTTGCCATGGCTACTAGTGCATCACTTGAAATTGTGATATAGCTGGATTTCATCACCATGACACTAATTTTCTCCAATGCAGCAATGGAAGGACTAGATCATCACTGTATTAGATGCAGCAGGGTTGCATTTCCTTCTTTTCACCTGATGTTTGTGTAGGTGAAATCCATGTCTTTAAGGGCATATCTGTAAGCCAAAGAAAACTGGGCCAACTGGTGTTTATAGGGGGGAAAATAAATAGCAAGTATCTTTGCCTTTGCTTCTTACTGGGAAAAAATGAAATGCCAAATCCTGTAAGAAGTCAGCTGTCAGCCTTACCATAGCTCCACTGTTTTGAGATGACAGTCAAGTGCTTTCCTGGTGACGGGTTGGCCCTAATCCAATGCTCACTGAGCTCTCTCAGCTGAATATACAATAGTGAGTTGTGGTGTGAGGAACATTTCTAAGATCCTTGGGTCATGCCTTTATCACAGACAGAGAAATACTAAGACCACCGGCAACAAACAGGGAAACACCTGTAAAACCTTTGTATCCCCAAAAGTTCATGTACAGCCAACTTAGAGGAGAAAATGTGATGAGATTGCCATTGTGTCTGGAAATAACCTCTAATTCTACGTTTGTCAGGACCCAATCCAGCTCAGATGTGCAATAAGACAGCTGTAATGTCCCAGATATAAGACAGATCTATGGAGAATTGCACAGCAAATGAGTGTGAGATTGGTTTTCAGCTGGCCTGGATACAGAGGAACAGTATCTGACTTCATACCTCTTAAGGCTACAAGATAAACTTTCAAAAGTTAACTTTCCACAGCCTTCTAGTTGAGAGATTTAAAGAAAACCAACAAACAAAAAACAACTCCGAAACAAGTACAATTTTCATCCACCTAATAGGTAGCCTCTTATTCCTGCTCTCATCCTCAAAAATTCATGAATTTTGTGTAGGGATATACACAGGAAGTTTATCAGCTGAATTCTATATATGAGTCATCTCACCTGAAGTACAAAGAAAGAAGGAGGAGGCTTCAACTCTAGGTTCATGCATCTGCTTTCATATGTTTACGATGATATCTGTATCTGTGTCCCACTGCAAGTGCAGGATTCACTTTCTCACAGATAGAAACCTAGTACCATGAGAAATATCTTCTGATTGAGACATGGCCAACAGATGCAACACAGGTCTTATGTAAAAAAACACTTGGTCATAGCCAGAATACTGGAACAGACTGCCCAGAGAAATTCTGGAATCTCTTACTCTGGAGACGTTCAAAACCTTCCTGGATGTCTTCCTGTGTGACCTAATTTAGGTGTTCCAGTAGCACTGGAATAGGCTGCCCAGGGAGGTGGTGGAGTCTCCTTCTTTGGAGATACTCAAGACTCATCTGGATGCCTATCTGTGCAATATGAGCTAGGGAGCTGCTTTGGCAGGGGGGTTGGACCTGATGACCTCTTGAGGTCCCTTCCAACCCCTACAATTCTGTGATTCTGTGATCTTTCAAGGTCCTTCCAAACCCTAACTTTCTGTGATTCTGTGATTCTGTGATTTCATCTAAATTCAATGTGTCCCCCCATAAGAGCTAGCAACACCTTCAGGGTGTTCCTAGTGGCCTTAGAATCAGCGTTAGGATGGCATGAATTATGTTTGGGAGCATTTATTTTTCAGTATTACCTGCAGAAAGGAGCTTAAAAAACTACTTAGGCTGGACAACTTCAGGTGAATACAACCAAGATGATTCTGACCTTGGTGTTTTGGTTTCATACAATTTTTTAAAAAGTATTTATTTCAAGTTAATATGTCTCTGAAATAATAAAACCCAGCAAGTAAAAAAAAAAAAATTGTTTCATGTTTTGTATTGTTATTACCTCTGGGTAGTCAAAGTTATTCAAAATTCACCCCAATTTTGGTGGAATGCACGAGTGACGAAGTCCCCAGTGAATTCCCAACATAATTCCCAATCTTTAGCGTTCAGCTGCCAGATGTTATAACAAAGTAAAGATAATTGTGTCTGAGAAGTTGCTAAGTATGTAGTTACATAAATTTGTCACTATTAGGAAAGTTTGGTCCACTGCATTCTAAATGTATAAATTCCAAAGTGACTGATGTGCAAATGGCTTTTTGTCTGGAGTGCGGTTCAACTTCATTTCTAATTAGAATAGCCTGATTTTGAATCTACTACTTTAATCAACGTTTCTTTCTGCTTTAACCACATGTATACCCCCTTTTGGTAATTTGACAATGGGAGATTGCTCCCCTCCCCAGGCCATCTCTTTCTTTAATATTTAGCTTACAGTGATACCAGAAGTAGCTTTAAGAAATACCTAACCTACATCAGATAGATGTTGCAATGTTTGAAACAATACTCAAGTTTTACAGTCATACGATTTTGTGGTAGGAATTAGGGATTTTAGTTTGATACAGGGTTATATGGACATCCTCTAGTCAAATTTGAACACTTAAAAGAGATAGTTAAAAATATTAGTCCGCAAAACTGTTATGGTGTCAAAATTTAAAAATCAGTTCTTATAATGATTCATCTCTCTCAGAAAGACTGGCTTTTCTGCTTCTAACATTTAGATGTATATTTATCAAGAAAAGCTTAACAGCTCTAAGTAACTGTGTATCTAAGCACTCCCATTCCCTTTCACTTAAAGTGCAATGTATTTTTCCTGCAGAAATGACTAAACATAAAAATGAATCCTAGCTTTTATCTTTAATTAACGCTTATTACAGAGCTTTCCTTATACACAGAGAACGGGAAGTTTGAATAGCTGTTGCATTCATTATAGATTCACAGAATCAAAGAATGTTGTGGGTTGGAAGGGACCTCAAAGATCATCTAGTTTCAACCCCCCTGCCATGGGCAGGGACACCTTCAGTAGACTAGGTTGCCCAAAGCCCCTTCAAACCTGGCCTTGAACACTGCCAGGGATCTAGGGGCAGCCACAAACTCTCTGGGCAATCTGTGCCAGGGCCTCACCACCCTCACAGTGAAGAATGTCTTCCTAATGTCTAACCTAAACCTTCCCTCTTTCAGTTTGAAGCCATTACCCCTTGTCCTATCACTGCACTCCCTGGTGAACAGCCAGTCTCCTACTTTCCTGTAGGAGAGTTTGAAGTATTATCTTGCAATTAGGTCACCACGGAGCCTTCTTCTCCAGGCTAAACAAGCCTGTATTCAGGGGGAAGTGCTTGAACCTTCTGATCATCTTTATGGCCTCCTCTGGACTCACTCCAACAGCTTTATGTCTTTCCTATACTGGGGACCCCAGAGCTGGATGCAGCACTGCAGGTGGGGTCTCACCAGAGCAGAATAGACAGGCAGAATTCCATCCCTTGACCAGCTGGCCACATTGCTCTTGATGCAGCCCAGGACAAGGTTGACCTGAGCTGCTAGCACACACTGCCAGCTCATGTTGAGCTTGTCATCAATCAGCACCCCCAAGTCCTTCTCCTCAGGGTTGCTCTCAATCCATTCTCTACCTAACCTGTAGTTGTGCTTGGGATTTGTCGCGGTTGTGCATAGTTGGGTGCTGAGAGAGAGGGCCCAGAGGTTGCAGAAAATGGCAGCTGGAATCTTCTGCCAGCCTGTGTTCTGATAGCGCCTCTGAGAATCACATATAGGAGAGAAAGACTCCATCAGAACACAGAGTGCCAACAAGACAGCAATGTTGGCCTGTTAAGGATATTGTGATATATTTGCATATAAATGTAAGCAGTTGAAAGACACAAAAGGCCGGGAAGGCTGGGGGAGGAGGTGCCCCAGGTGCCCAAGAGAGAGATGCCCCTGCAGCCAGTGGAGTAGCCGGAGGAGAGAACCCATGGAGGAGGCAGAGACCAGACCTGCCCGGTGGAGAGGCTCCATGCTGGATGGAGCTGGAATAGACATAGAGAAGATGCAGTGACGTACGTTGGGATGAGCCCCTGCCAGCACAAGCGACCTACAGAGATGAGCCAAACAGGTTTGCTGGGGGAGGCCTATAGCCCTGTGGAGGACTGGGACTGAGAGACACTGTGATTTGTTGCTGCCTGCCATAACAGAGTTGAAGCCTGGTGGGAAGAGATTTGCCTTGTTGAAAGTTCGTGGAGGACTGGCTCTTGTGGGTGAGATCCTAGGGTGCAGCAGGGGGAGGGTGTGTGGAATGGATGCCCCCATCCCGGCCGAGAAGGAAACCATCTTGCAAGGGACTGACTGAAGCCCCCATCTCCTAGTCCCTGACCCCCCGCCTTGTACTCCAAGCAGGGGGGAAGAAGGGAGCAAAATCATGGCTGAAAGGGAAGTCTGCTTTAGAATGGAGGGGTGGGGGGAAGGTGTTACCAAGACCCCCATTTTCCCCAGTCCCTGCCCCTCCTGGGCTGTGACCGGGAGGGAAGAAGGGAGCAAACTTCTAACTAAAGCCTGATAAGGAGGGAGTGGTGGGGGAAAAAAGTGTTTGCCTGTTGCGTTTGTTTTAAGATTGTTGGTTGCACTCCTGACTCTGATTCTTTTTCACTGTTTTCTCTTTATTGTAATAAATTAGATAACTTTCTCTTCTGCTCTCTGTGTTGAGTCTGTTTTGCCCGCGTCATTAATGAGTTAATATATATTTCTCCCCTGTCCAACTAAGAAGGGGAGTAATAGACTGATTTTGGTGGGCATCTGGCCTTTAGCCAGGGCTCAACCACCACAGGATTGCACCAACCCACATGCAGGACCTTGTACTTGACCTTGTTGAACTTCATGCAGTTCACAGGGGCCCATCTCTCCAGCCTGTCAAGATCCCTCTGGATGGCATCCCTTCCATCCAGCATTCCAGAATGCTGACATCACTACACAGCTTAGTGTCTTCCGCAAACTTGCTGAGGGTGCAGTTGATTGCACGTCCATGTCACTGAAGAGTGCTGGTCCCAATACTGATCCCTGAGGAACACCACTTGTTATGGACCTCCACGTGGACATTGAGCCATTGACTGTAACTCTTTGAGTCCAGACAGTTTCTTATCCACTGAGTAGTCCATCTGTCAAATCCATGTCTCTCTGTTTTAGAGACAAGGATGTCATGCTGGACAGTGTTGAACGTATTGGTTTTAATTTGTCCCAGATGAAAGTTCTACTGAAGGTTTTTAAATAAATTTCTCCCCTCTCTCCCCCCATCCACACATGATGGATGTTCAGATTTCTCAGGTCTTTCTTTCCTAGAACAGGTATTTCAGTTTTCAATAGTGACTGCTCAGTACATACATGCCACAAAGAGCCTAACGTAATTGTTTTTCTGTGCTGCTATTTAACTGCATGTGTTAACAGTTAATTTGAGATATATACATATATATAGTGATGCAAATAAATTTTTAAAGAAAACTGTTAAGATTTTTTTATTCTTGATTATGCAGCATAAAAGCTGCAGTCTAAACAAACAACACCTATCTTTTATATATGGTTCATTTTTCCCATAATTTATATGAATATGTGGTAGCACAGCCTGTAATTGAGAATGTTTACTTTATTACCTGAACATTGTCAATGTTTGGTTGCTAAAAGCTACTTTTGTGACAAAGATGGCTTTTTCATTAAATAAACCTTTCGAAATATATTTTTAAGGGTAAAAATTCTTGAAAATAAATAATTTTTATATTTATTATGGCCTAGAAAACTACAGTAAGTTGTTATTTTAAGTGTTTAGTTTCCAGACATGCTGTAATAAATTTGTCATATGTTAGCATTTCTTTCTCTATTTAAAATCTGGCAGATCAGAATATGACTAGGATGAACAAGCATTGATGGAGAGAGAATGGATGGGATGCTGACTCCTGGAAATCATTCAAACCTCAAAAAAAAAGGGTCAGGTTCGGGGTACCCATTTTCTTAATTAAAAATCTAGTCAATCAATCCAAATGTCTCCCTCACTCACATTAGAGTGCCAAACCATGTCAGACCAGATTCTTCTCTGTTTTTACAGCCACATAATTGAAATCTGAATCCGCTACTGCACGAATGTTAATATGTCAAGCCAGTGGCTATTTAGTACTTATTTTCTGATCTTCTGCACAGCCATTGAAGAAATACAATCAAATAGTGCAAAACAAAGCTTTGTTTGGGTTCATCCGTTGAGTAGAGAAGGCCTTTAATTTTACAGAAAAGGGGAAAATAAAACCCCACAGCTGAAACGCAGTCTGTCCATTCCTCAAAGTGGTGATACAGAGCCAAGCTCTATGGGGTTGCTGACTGGAGTTATTGTATGTCACACAGATCAAAAGTAAGTGTAGGCAGCTAAAGAGTCGTGATACCCAGCTGGGTAGGATGGTTTGTGAGCATAACAGACACTGACTGTGCCACAGCACAATACTTCTGCTTGCCAAGTTAATTAAGTTAGGATTGAATGCCCATGGATAAGAGATAATAGTATCAGCCACACACAAAGGATATGTGATATTGTAGATTAGGTTTATAAGAACTACTTTGTCTCTCTGACAGGGAGACAAAAATGTGCTGCCATTAAACTCCAAGAGACAGGACTCCTGCCATATTCAAGAACATGGTTTGGTTTGTATTTTTTACTTTATTATTTCTATTCCTCATTTAATAAAAATCTGCACCTTTGAGCTATGTGCAAGGGAAATGGCAGAAAAGGTGACAAGCCCAGGAAACTGCCAGAGGTGAACTTTTCAACTCACAGCAACATCTCGAGGCAGGCTGTAAATAGGATTACTTTTATTAGACTGCTGCCTGCTACAGCCATTCTTGTTAAAGGCCTGTCACTCTGCCTGTTGTGCATGGCAGAGTGACAGGCAGCACAAGCCTTGGGGACCCAGCTCAGGGCCCCCACTGCCACCCGTCACTCAGGTGGAACCATCCCTTTGAGTCAATAATAGTGGCTGTCCAAAGCATAAAACAGGATTTCCATGTTCTTTACAGAAGATGGGCAGGTGCTGGGATTACCCTTTCAACAGAAACAGGGGTTGTCAGAAGAGGGCCAGGTGAAACACCAAGAGCCTCCTCCCCACCAAGGGTATCCTTCCAATGAACGACAGTGTACATTGTTGTGATACCATGTTGACCATCTTGGTGATTAAGCCTGTCCGTATTTTAGAAAGGTTTCCCCCTCCTCCCCTACCTCCTACTCTAGTTCTTGAATCACAAGAGGCTTGATTAAGGCAATGCTCGGGCTGTGTTGAGTCTAAAAAAGAAATAACCAAGCTTTCAGGTAAGATACTAAGCGTTTCTAAGATTTGTGTAACAGCGATGCAAGGTGGGGTATAAAGATCAAACCATTCCAAGGGAAGCACAAGGATGATGGTGAAGTTTGCTCCTAAAACTTATGGAGATGAAGAAAAACAGATAAGAGAAATAAAAATAAAGAAACAGCAACAAGCAAAAAATTTTTACGGTATGTGTCTGTTACTGTTGAGGACAGTCAGTAGATGTATAACCTTACATCTGGAAGTCAATCTGAGTAACCAAGAGAAGAGAAAGCTCTCAATAGAGTTTGAACTTTTTCATATATACATATACACAGACTTTAAACACTTGCAGCTCCAGTTTTTCCAAGGCTCTCTAGTTGCTGCAAAAGCTCAGTTCAAACTAGTAAGAAGTCTGAGTTTCTTATCTCATGCATTTTACTCCATCCAAGCAATCCTTCATTTCACAGGATGATTTGGCCGTTAATACTTTGTT
Source organism: Hypotaenidia okinawae (assembly GCA_027925045.1). NCBI lineage: Eukaryota > Metazoa > Chordata > Aves > Gruiformes > Rallidae > Hypotaenidia > Hypotaenidia okinawae. The sequence continues at coordinate 5,988,278 of BSDF01000005.1, read as the reverse complement.
CTAGACAGACATTGCAGAAGACATTCAAACTGCATCAATTGAAGTATTTTTCAAATATGAGGTAAGTTGAATTCCAGAACAAATGTAGCCAAAGGAGGAAGATTGGATAGTCAAATTTTCCTTGTGCCAGGCACTAGCACAAGTTTAAACACTTTAAAAAATAAAAATAATAATTAAAAGAGTTTGCTATTCTGTTAATTTTGATTAACTTTATTAAAGTATTACTAAATTGGATGTACTTATAAAAATATTTAGTCAGGAGATATCTTGCAGGAAGCACTTGGTGCAATACATTTGTAATACCTTTTATTATTTCCTTTCTCAGAGAGGTTTGTAAGAGTGCATATCTCCGAAAACATACAAACAAAAAGCTATTAAAAAGATACTATAAAAGCTATTATGTTTCATGATCTGATTATACTTATTCTGTTTCAGGACAAGCACACTATTTGAAAAATTATAGGCTTAGTCAAGTCACCTTCTTGAAAAAAATCATAATCATATTCCTGACTGGCATCTCCTATTTCTTCAAACGATCTTGCTCTCAGTTTGCATGATTCAAATCATAATCTATATAAAGACCAGGTCGAAATTCATTCCTGATTTATCTCTGTCAATACACAAGAAAAGTAAAGAAAATCCATTAAAAAACAGTTAAAAAAAAAAAAAAAAAAAGAGAGACAGTATGAGATAAATGCCAAAGAACCAATTGTCATTTACGTTAAAGCAGAATAAAGAATCTGTGAATGAGAACACAAAACAGGTTGTGCTTCTTCTATTTATTTCCAGCTAAATATGTGACTTTTTTGTTGTTGTTATTGGTTTTGTTTTTTTCCGTTGGGGAGGTAGGTTCTTATTTGTTGTAAGAAATTATTTTTTGCATTAATGGGGGTTGTTTCTGTTGGAGGACTAGGTGAAAAGTTCAATGTTGAACTGATTTTACAAATCCTCCAGCTCTCTGGGATTCACTTATCTCTCTCTGAAAGGATCTTTCTATCTCTTCATCACAGGCCTTGCAATCACTGACTATTATGTGAGGGTCAAGCTCACTCTGAGAAAGGAGAATATACTAAATTAAGATGTATAAGAGATTAACGAGCTCAGGTTAATTGTGTTGTCATTTTCTTAAGAATTTACCAACGTTGTAAAATAAATCTCATTATCAAATGAGATTTTTCTGCAGTTATTAAAAGAAAATGGGACACTGCATAATAGTGCCTGTCACCATCATCAGATCTGAAAACAAGAACAGAAGAGCAATTCTTTCCAGTTGGAAGCATAACCAAGTGGCTGCTTTTTAACACTGTTTCTATAAACTCCCTGCTATTTCTTCATCTTTTTCTGTTACTATTCAGCAAGAGATCTTGTCACTCTTGCTTACAATATCATCAAGAAGGCATCTCTGCTCCTGTTCAAAATGCTGTTCCTGTAAGCTTTCCTCTCCAGGCCTTATAACATCTTTTTGTAACTGTGGGTTAGAGACAAATCAGCTTCCTTATGTGAAAACAGTCCTGTGTCAATAATTGAAAGTTCAGAGAAAGAAACATTGGCCAAGTTAAGCTAAGGGGATTGAGGTAGGGAGAGAAGGAAGGGTAGAAATAAAATATGAATTTTATTAAATAGAGGATATGGTTTGAATCAGCATCTTGGTCATGCTTATACCTGTTCACAACCAAATCACTCTTTGAATGAGGCGGTTGTGGTTTACAACCCATTGTACACCAGAAGAACTCAATAGCAGTCACAGGGTTTTCTGTCAAGTTGTACTTTCCTAGTTAGAGGTGACACATACATCTGTGTTAAAATACCAGTATCCAGATTTGCTGGAGATCTAGGTGCAGATGCTTTTGTGTCTGGGCCTGTTTTTAAGTGATTTTCCATTTGAACTGCAATGCAGATCACTAATTGGGTCCCACACAAAAAGCCAGTACTAGGTCCCAAGATACTCAGCCCAGCTCACTGGGGCACCCGATGTCACATTACGAGCCATCACACTCTCTCTTGCATTATATTAACCATCATAAAGCACATATTTAGTGCCGTTTAAACTGTTGTGGAAGTGCTGAGGAGGAGGCAGTGCAACCCTCATTACGGTGACTGAGTGTTTACAAGAGCAATCCTTTTAGCAATAATGAATTTCTTCATGTGAGTGAGTGCTCCCCAGGGTAAAGGGAATATCCAGCAATCAAGAGCCTCGAATTTCCTTTGTGCTCATTAAAAAGAAAAAAAACCTGAAAAAACCCAACAAAAAACCCCAAACAAAACAAAAACAAAACAAAAAAAAGAAAAAAAAAAGAAAAAAAAAAGAAAAATTCCCACATGGGAAAATATACCCCAAACCAACAATGTGTCGATCTGAACACCTCAAACCATCCTCTAAGCAGCAAATACTATGTAGGGACTCTGTGCTTTCTGTTTTGTGGAAGATAAAACAGGAAACAATTCAGGATCAATATTCTATCAAACTTGATTGATCTTCCTTAGCTTTATTCTTCCCACTTCAGTCACCCAAAGGATTCTTTATAGTTGATACGAGAGAGGGATGCTTCCAGATCTTAAGCCATCTGAATCATTTTCAGACCAAATCCAATGATCCTCATATATTGTCAAAGGAGTCTAAAGCAAGGAGCTTTGTCACTTCCTTAACTCCCGTATTTTCCCTGATGTGAGTGATGGTATTACAAAGCTAAACCAATATAACTCAAATGTTTTCTCATCCATTAGTGATACTCCATGAAAACATATGTTATTTTTCTTTTTATCCTGAGTGAATGGGAAGTTATACTGGAATGAGAAACTGAAGTGTTTTCCATAGCCCTAAAAAAAAAAAGGTGTAGAAAAATAAGATATAATTTTAAAAAAGTATATCCTGCTGCTGTGTAATAAAGACAATTGTTTGGGTTTTCAAAATGCCAGGAAGAAAAATTGGTGACTGAGGAAGCCTCTGTTTGTATGGTGTTCTTTCCACATTACTTCTGAGTAAAAGTTAGTATTTCAAACCTTTTTAAGGGTCTCACCATTTAAAAATATTGTATTGCACTAGATATTGGGAAACTTCAAAATAAGCACTGTTTTGAAGTGGAGAAAAAATAATAAATGGATAATCTACAGTTCAGGTATTTTTCTTGTGGCTAAAATGAGTCCCTTGTATGGTGGATAAAACACAACAAAAAAGTCCCTTGTGCTTTTGCTGGTAATAACAATTAATAAATGATACCAGTAAACCATGTACATGATTAAGTAAATAGTCTTTAATTAGCTCTACTAGGAAAACCTGATCTTTATTCCCTACTCTGCACATTACTTTGTCATTTATCTCTCACGGTACTGATACCTCACTGCAAGAGAGTCTCTGCTAAATGAGGCTAATGATGCTTTCCAAGCTCACGGGAACACGTGTGTCAGGAATGGGAAAGTTTTTGTACTGCTGCAGTGTGACTGGACAACAAACCCCCAAAACTCCAAGTATTTTAAGTGAAATACTTAAGTGTAAGATTGTTAATGTCTGTAAGTGTTCATTCTACTTTTAGCAAAGCACTGTACTGTGGTTCCCTCACCCTCTAATGTTATAGTCACATATATTTTAAAATATGAAGTTACTCATTGTTTGAATTAGAACTTTTAATATTTTTTTTTCAGTTTATAACTCATAACATATTATCAACAATTTCCTAGATAGAAACAAACCCCACCTAAATGAAAAAGATATATTTTTTTTTTGTCCCCCACAGGATTATTTGTGCCTTTGTGTCTTCCAGCACAGCGACTACTTTCTTCTAATTTTTCATTTTGAAGTGGCACCTTCTTGGAAAAACAACATTTATTTGGCTAGAAATCTAAAACGTACAAATTGCACCTGACCTCCTGCCCCTAGTGCTATCAAGGGGGTTGGATTCTAGTCTTGCCTTCCCCCACTCCCAGAAAAAAAAAAAAAAAATCCCTAAAGTATCACTCATTTTTACAGCCAGAAAGAGCATTTCTTATAAGTAGGCTAAAGCTACTCAGTTGTGAAAAATGACACTGAGAATGACTGAAAGATAAATTCTCCTGGGAACAGAAGAAGAAAAAGACAAAGAAAGAAGATAAAAAAAGTGTATAGGAACTTTTCATGTCATGTATATCTATTCTTTCATGGCCTGGAGCTACAAAGCAATGCTTGCACTTCGACAAAGAGTAGGGGATGGCCTACTTGAACTAAATATCTTTTTACTTGCTTTAGGGGCCAGCAGTTATAGTTGCCCATAAATGTTTTATAATAGTCAGGCTCATAAATCCAGGTGACAACCTTCCACTTTCAGCAGCTGTACAAACAGGCCACACTTGAACTTAGGTTTAGAGCAATCTGCCTAAGTAATTGCAGCAGGGTGATGTTGTGTTTTATTTCTTTATTTCAATATTGGTCAAAGGAAATGACTTCTTAATAAAAACACTTTGTTTCTTCTAACCATTTTATAGTCACAGATAACAAAGCACTTGTGAAAGCATTTGCATATAATCCTCCCCTAAAATTACTTACGTCCAAAGAGTCAAACATGAGTGTTTGAATTCACACAGACCTGTGTCCTGGTCTGGGCCAGGACAGAGTTTAATTTTCGTCCTAGCCGCTGGTATAGGGCTGTGCTTTATCTTTACAATGAGAATAATGCTGACACCAATATTTTAAGTTGTTGCCAATCAGTCAAGGACTTTTCAGCTTCTCCTATTGCCCTGCCAGTGAGAACACAGGGACACCCATGAAGCTAGGAAGGGACACAGACACGAAAGCTGACCCAACTGGCCAAAGGAGTATTCTTTTTGTATGATGTCCTGCTCAGTTCATAACTGGGGTGTTGGCAGGAAGATGGCACGGCTTAGGAGCTAGCTAAGCATCAGTTCCAGGTAGTGAAAAAAATGCACTGTGAGTCACTTGTTTTGTATATTCCCTTCTCATTCTCTCTCTTGCCTCTAGTATCTCAACCCACAAGTTTTATCTTCTTCTTTTCAGTTCTCTCTCTCATCCCACTGAGGAAGTGGGGGGCAATGTTAGAAAACAGCTGTCTGGTTCTTTTAGTTGCAGTCTGGGTTAAACCACAACAGACAGTACTCATGTGTGTTTGCTAATCTACTTCAATTTCAGAGTGGCTTCCAATGCATTGCCAGGAGAACAACTTCATGGTTGTCTCCAGGCCAAACACTGTGGCCAAGGCTTGATGTTGCTATTAGGTGCTGTATAGTGCACATCAGACAAATCATCCTCTGATGTGTATCTCCATCTCTTTACCTCATCAATGCTATTTTTTTTTTATTTTTATAGACCCCAAACTAGGTCCTACTACCCATTTTCTGAATTACTGTTTCAAACCATGTGTAGCGTCCCCAAAGGCTGAGACTCTGTTATATAAACACCAGTCTTCCCAAGAGAAAGAAGAAAGGAAGGAAGAAATGAAGGAAATTTATAGTTTAGTCATAGGAATCAAACAGAATGCCCCAATACAGCAATACATAGCAGGTTCAATGAAACCAAGTAGTTTACCTTCACATCAAAAAATTCAGGTGGGAACATAACAGCATAGACCTATGTCATTTTTTTTTTGTCTGGGCTCCCCTCCTTGTCTGTCTATGCTATAGTCTTTCTCATGTCTGTCAGACAAAATTTGCTTCCAAATTAGGGTAATATTAGCTTAGTTTTTACCTAATTTGCCATTTCTTTCCCCACCCTTTTCAGTGTGGAGCAGCTGAGTTTAATAAAATTCAGCTGAAATTGAATTCCTGCATTAGCCTTCCTATCGGGTTGCCACGTTTTTGTCACTGTGACTGTCTTCTGTTGTTACTATAGCAATTCTGCCCTTATTTACAAAAAGTAGGGACAAATTGCTTAACTTTGTTCTCTGCCTATTACTGAGATGTTTATTGACTTAAACATCCAGACATTCAAAGGAAAGAAAAGAGGTAAGAGTCTAGCAAATATCTAAAGACTCAGATATTTCTAAAAACGTATATATTACTTTCTGAACATGAAACATTCTTAAGTATTACACGACTAACAGGGAGTCCCCCTGAAGGGAAGGCTTTTACTTAGAGCTAATGACCTTCACCAGCTAAGGGTGGCCTATGAGCATAATTGGAGGTTGATCTACCCAGCTCACATGTATTGAAGTTGCAGTAGATCTTTCTTGCTGTTTCTGATTGTGTATGTTGGCTGTAGTACTGCTCAAAAAATGTTACTTCCGAAGCCTGGTCTATTATTCTTTACCCCATTTTTGGTTGGTTTTGCTTCAATTTTTCTTTATGTCACGTGTTCTTTCTCTTTGTCCTATGTTGCCATTGTGGTTTGGCCCTGGCTGGAGGCTGGATGTCAACCAAAGTCGCTCTATCACTGCCCTTTTCAGCTGGACAGGGGAGAAAATGTATATTGAGAGGCTTAGGAGTCGAAATAAGGACAGGGAGAGATCATTCTGCAATCAGTGTCACTGGCAGAACAGACTCAACATGGACTATAAAGAAAACTTTCTAATTTATTGCACTGCACACACATACACACACACACACACTGAAAAGAGTAGGATAATGAGAAATGAAACCAAAATACTAAATCACCTCCCCCCACCCCTCCCTTCTTCACAGACTCAACTTTATTCATGATTTCTCTCCCTTCCTCCCCCCAGGTGTCAAAGAGGGAGATGAGGAATGCGGGTTTCATTCAGTTCCTCACAAGTTGTTTTCCTTCTTTGGGGAAGGACTCCTCACACTCTTCCTCTGCTCCAGCATGGGGTCCCTCCCATGGCAGACAGTCCTCCATGAACTTCTCCAACATGACTCCTTTTCCATGAGGCTCCAGCTCTTCACCAAATGCCCTAGCATGGATCCCTTCCATGAGTTGCAGACCTTCATGCTCAGACTGTTCCAGCCTTTCCCCTGCAGAGTCACAAGTCCCCCAGCAAACCCCCTCTGGTATGCGCCTCCCTGTTCTGCAGGTTCTGCCAGGAGCTTGCTCCAGTGTGGGTTTCCTACCAGGTCACAGCATTCTTCATGTGTCTCCACCTACTCCAGTGTGGAGCCGTTCCACAGGATGCAGGTGGGGTCTTTAATCACTGTCATCTTCCGTGGGCTGCAGGGGGACACCTGCTCCTCCACCGTCTTCTCCACCAGTTTCAGGGGAATCTCTTCTCTGGTGCCTGGAGTGCCTCCTCCCCTCCTTCTTCACCTACTTTGGTGTCTGCACAGTTTCTCACATCTTCTCACTCCCTTCTCTGGTGGCAAAAAGCATCTGCTTGTGTTTTTTTTTTCTCCTAAATGTGATTCCCAGAGGCTCAATGTGATTCACAGATGGGCTTGGCCTTGGCCAGTGGAAGGTCTTGAGCCCAGCTGGTGTTTACTCTGTTGGGCCTGAGTGAAGTTTTTAACTGCTTCTTGCAGAAGCCACCTCTTTACCCCTGTGTCCACCACCAAAATCTTGCCATGAAAACCCACAACTGTCGCCCTCTTGTATAAGCCTCTGCCTTCCTTGGGTCCTTTATGCCTTCTTTCTCTGCTTCCTTGAGTGTTATCGATGATTAAGCCTTTATTTCTTCCTGAAAATTGCTATATAGCCCATAATGTCTTACTAGGTGATACAACTTAGTATTGAATTCGGTCATAAGAAACTAAAATTTAATTCTTTTGGTCATTAGCTGAACAGTTAGATGGAACCTCCACAGTTACTGAGGGAGAAGACTTTGCAATATCTCTTACAGGCACTTTCAGAAGTGACACTGATGGTTCTAAAAGATTTGGCGATGCTGATCTATCAACATTAACTTTGGTAGGAGGGAGGGAGCAAGCCATAAAAATGACAAACATTACAGTGAAGAGGTCTGCTGAAGAATAGGGGAAAATGGAGGGAAGAATGTAGAAAACAGAGACTATTTTATCTTAAGTATTGAAAGAAAAAGTGTACACCTATAGTTTGCCTAACTTGTGCCATTCATATAGAAGCTTTTTCAATAATCTGGAGACAACAAATTAACTTTATAGTTATATAATAGGAAGGGAAGATGTATCTGATACACAAAGTATATTTAATAGGGAGGGAAGATGTACCAGATGAAGAGAAGGCTGAATATTTTTCTTCTTCATGAAAGCAGTATATGTCATCCTTCATTCAAGACACACCGTGAACCTCTCATTAGTGGTCCTGACAGTAATTTGCTTCTGCGGGTATTAAATAGGGATGCTCAGTTGTTTAGATACCGCTGTAGTCTTGAGTCAACATCAACCCTGCTTATAAGTCTTTGAATTTCTGCCTTCTGCTTGGATATCTCTCAAGCACATGGGTTTCCTCCCAACTAAAACATCTCCAGATTTGTGGGTTGTTGGGGATATATTTTTTTGGTCCTTTGCTCCAATGCTTTCTTCATTACTGTTGTTTTGTCCTGTTGGTAACAACTTTGCCTCCAATAAAGAAATGTCCCCAGGTTCTGATCAGGACAAACCTGCAGATCTTCCATTCCTTTGACTTTATTGGCTCAGTATAAATTTAGTCCTTACTAGAAAACAACTGAGATCTCCCTTTGCCTCTGACTTGGGTGAAGCAAACCCCTTTCTACCATCCAGAGCATAAATACTAATTTTTCAAACCACAACTATGCTTTTTTTTACATTCACATTAGCTCCATGCAACCTTATTAACTTAATTTAATTTGAGCACTAATGACAATGTCGATGGTAAAATAACAATGATGTTAAAAATCACCAAAAGGATTTGAGATTTCATACCAAAGAGAGTGAAACAAACCCTGAGATTTCACACAAGAACCAATTCTTAAAAAAAAAAAAAAAAAAGAGGAAAAAAAAGAGACAAAAAAAAAGATAAAAATATAAAAATAGAGGATCAGAACTTTTCCTGCTGGGGGGAGGAAGAATGAAATATATATTGTTTAATTTATCATCATTGTCTTTTGTGTCTTTCAGCATTCAGCATAAGTTATTTTCCAGAAGCAGACTACAAATGAAGAGATTGGAATATGACTCTGTGATGAACAAAAACATCAGACAGTAAATAGGGAAATGAGGAATAGAATTACAGGTGCAAAGTAATTATTGTTGTGCCACAGCATTTCAACTGCTAACCATTTTATTCCTGCATATTCTATCAAAGGGATCAGCATTTGGCTTGCAGAGCCACTGATGTTTTCAAGGTCTTTGCATTCATTAGAATTTCGTGCTGTTAGAATTTGCTTTGTTTTGTTTTTTTAACCTCTTTTATTCCACTCAACACATAACGGAGGAAATATTTGTATTGAAACACTGTCTAGGAAAGTAAAACACATTAGAAAATTATAATTATCTATCAGGTCCAATTTTTTTTAAATTTTATAAAGAATTATTTTCAGACTCTAGAACATTTAATAATATTTTTAAATGAAATTTGTATGGAAATTTCAGATTCTGAAAGGCTTTAAGGCTTTTGGTATAGATAAGTCCAAAAAGAATCTGAAATATAAATAATGATTATTTCTTGATCTCAGACTAAACTACGGTTAAAAATACAAGAAAATTCTGTCAGTTGAAACTACAAGGATCGACTTTGAATAAAGCATCAAACTGTAGTCATACCATGGTCACAGGTCAGACCTGAGACTTTATTTGGTAGCTTAATATGAGGATTAACTATAAGGCAATACAGCATAAACTTGATCTCTAGCATCACAGAAAAGGCTTTATTTAAAGGATGATTCACACCATTATGAGATAAACATCTCCTGAGACTCATCTCTCTGGCCTGTTTCTCTCCATTGACAAATAAGAGCCTAGGGTGACCAGCTCAGATTTAGATGTCTAACCTTTAGATATCTCAAGTTAGATAAGACAAATCCCATCCATAGGTTTCCTGTGCTGTGAATGGTGATGGATCAACTGCCCCAAAGGGGGAAATCCAGAAAGGGCATGCACTGAGTGAAGGGCCACCTCATGTGAGTTGGTCGGGAAGGTGGATGGATGGCAGGGTGGGCAGCTCTGACTATCTGCTTTGCTCCTCAGCTGAGGGCCTTGTATGGGAGGATGGGGACACATGTCAAGACCTTTCTGGGGTTTGGGGCAGCAGTGATACTAATGGAGCAATTTGTTCAATAGTTAGGTAGGTCAAAGTCAATGCATTCATAAGAACCTTTGACATATTCTATAGCAATGAGGATCTGCAGCATAAAAGACAATTTCTTGCCTTATACCTCTTATCTCTGCTTAATGTCAAATCACCAAGGGAGAGAAAAAAATATGATATGAATTACCAACAGTTTAGCAGAAACATAAATTTTGAAGAGGTGCATAAGGCAGCACAACACTGAGCTCACTGACTCCTCCTGTCCTGTGTTTGGTGGGATTTAATGAAGTAGGAGGTTTTCTCTACCCTAAGGGAAGCTGCAGCAAGCCTATATTTCCCTCCTCTGTGGGAGGAAGATATTCTGTGGAATAGAATTTCCAAGTATATTCATTAGGATTGGGAATTTTTGGGAGAGAGACACTGGCCAGCTGAGAGCTGCAGAACAGTCTGATTTGACTGTAGGTTAAAGTTTAAATTTATTGGTCTAACTACATTTCCAAAAATACAATGAATGACAATTCTTATGTCAAGAACTGCACCATATAAGGCCATCTCCATCTTTGTGTTTGTGACCAGCAGAAGCAGAGGAGATGGGGGTGGAGGAAGGGACGGTGCTGATGGGATCTCTGTGTCCATTACTGGGTGATTTTTTGGTCACTCTGGGTTTTTCCCCAAACAAAGCCTTTGGTTGCTCTGTGGTGTGTTTTGATGGCATGTGTATTCTTTGTTCTGGCAGGCTGTGTTGCACTGAGAGATTGACCAATGTGTTGTGACAGATATGTCATCTGCTGAGCAAGAGCCCGTTTTGTTTTCATGATGTGAATGTGATGCCCCTTAACTCCCCAAGGACTATGCATAACACTTGTGTCCTCAACTTCACAGGGCTGTGGAGAAGACACTACAGCCAGGAAAAATTCTGAAGATTGATAGTTTTATTTTTCTAATGAGGTAACATTATTTAACATGTATCGCTTCACAAAGAAATATAGACGTGTAAAGTATTTTTTGTCTTCAAAATAACTTAGTCCTGCAGGTAAAGTGGACTTTGAACTTCTAGGTTGTGCTGTCTTTGCTAGGAAATAGCATTAACTGAAGCACAGAAATGACACTGATGTCACAAACACTTCTCTTGTCCCTATAATATGAAGCACTTGTCACAGTGGGAGCTGGGCATCCCTCTGGACCTTCACCTGGCCTTCTCAAAGGGCTTGCTTAATCCCCTGTTCAATAACAAAGACCACAGGGGTGGTGTAACACAGAATTCTGTAACATCTTTATCAAGAGTCCCATTTAAAACATCAGCTATCCTCTGTGCATAGACTTTTCTCTGCTAAACTCTCTAGGAACCTGACCTTTCTTTTGCTTCAGTTCATGCTGTTACCTCTTTAAAGACTCTACCTTTTAAACTGTTTTGCAGTTTTGCATACACTAACAGGCCTCTTCAGCTCTTCTTAAATTTCCTGTTAAAAAATCCCCAACCAAGAAGCAATCAGATGCACAGATACTGTGTGGCAAACTGATTCAGCCAGCCTCTTCATGAAAACTAAGAATTACTTTCAGTATTCATGAAGTCTAACTCTTACTAGACTAGTATAGTAGTGGAGGGGTTTATGTTTTGTTTAACAATTGTGTTTTCATGGAGTGTGGCTCTGAAGGTCTGCAATATGTCATACATGGAAGTTCTGATACAGATTTTAAAACCTTTTGTTCTTTAGTTCTGGCTTAGAAAAATGCTGGAGGTGTACAGTATCTCCAAAGGAACTAAAATTCCACTGCTACCTAAATATATTGTTGTTAATAGTCACTCTTTGAGCATATATTATATTTGTTGAAGGGAACATTATACTGATCATTTCTAGTGATCAGGATACCAGAAGATGGGATCAATTATCCCAGCTCTTCCTCTTGTGTTCTTAGGCTTTCCTGGCTGTATCTGCTCTTGGTGTCTGCTGAAGAGATAATACTGTAAGATACGAGTTTGGATACTATAAATCAATTCTTACACAGTTAATTCCTTTTGTCAAGGCTAGTCCTTGTAAATCTTAGTTCTCTGTCTCTTTCTTCAGCTTCAAAAGCAATTTTGACCAAATAACATTGCTAGAACAAGGCTCTAATTTTGTATATTCCCAAGATACACACTTCAGTCAATCTGAAGGAAAATATAAAAATGTTATGTTTCAAGTTGAAAAAGCATATTTTTTTTTCTGTTTTCTCTTTTTTCTTTTTTCTCTTCTTTATCTTTTTTCTCTTTCCTTTCCATTCCCTCCCCACCCCCCACCCCCACCCCCTACCCCCCCGCCAAGTGACTTTTCATGTTACCGACAAGAAGTCGGGGGAAACCCAGAAAGGGGACACAAACAGGACAGGTGACCCAAACTGGCCAAAGAGGGTATTCCATACCAATTACAGCATGATCAGCTTAAAGAGGGGCTGGTGGGGGAAGGTAATACCACATCCTTGGGTGCAGCTTCAGGACAGCTCTGAGCTGTATGGCCTGAGTTGTGTGGTTTGGTGAGAAACTGCTTTGTGTATCACCAGTTTTGTATATTTTTCTATCAGTTCTGTTAGTGTTATTTCTTTTTTTTTTTCCTTTTGCTGTCCCAGTAAACAGTGCTTATCCTATCCCATGAGGTTTACCTTTGTCTTCCCTTTTTTCCCTTCCTCTCTTTTTTTCTTGGCAGGGGGATGTGTAGTTTTCAGCTGCCAGCTCTGGATAAACCATGACAGTCAGCAAGGTGGAAACTTAACACGAGATTTTAGTCTTTTGTTTGGGTTTTGGTGCCACTCAAAAGCATGTTTCCAAGAGAAGTATGTTCAGGCAACTGTGAATCAAAGCTAAAGAAAAGATTTGCCTACAGCTTTGTGTTACTGAAACTAGGGAAGAAACTGATACAGAGTTAAATAAGTCAATTAAGTTAAACTAGAAATGTTTGAGACATTACAAGAATGGAGTCCTTGACTTCCACTACATGTTGTACAACCTTTAAAATCAGACTGAGATCATGTACTGTTTGCTTTATATCTGTCTTTCTGCCAGCAAATGTTTGCATTTTCAAGACTATTTCAATGTTATCATTTAAACTGTAGCTCTTAATCCCTTTTTTCCAGTATACTTGACAAGAAGATGGTGATTTGTCTTTGTTACCAGACTATATGATGAAGTCGCAGTGGTTAACATAAAAGCCCTCAGTACTCAGGTCAAATTCATGGTAACTTAGTGAGAACAATACCTAAGTGTAAGAAGAGGATTTGACTACTTTGCAACTATTTCAGAATAATACAATTAATCCCACTTTTTTTTTTTTTTTCCCTTTGTTTTTTCCCTTCACACTTTTTTATCTTAGCCTGGCTTCTTGTCAGCATCTAAAACCTTTATATTCTATAAGCTTTGCTTTCTTGTTGCTTCAGATGAAACAAAAGCAACTTCTTTTTCCTACCTTCAAAGCAGACTTCCTCTAACCTGTGATGATAAACTCAGTATATTATCCTGAACAGGTTACATCTTAGCTTATGTATTTACCTTCTTGTAACTGACAGTGATGCAAACTAGATATTAGCATGGAAAAGGTAAAGAAGCTGTAATTTATGGAGAAAATCTGTTAAATCCAGTACCTAAACCATTGTATAGACTTCTAAAGTGAAACGTTTGAGTAACATATTGTATAAAGTGTATCATCACATCCTTTGGTATCTTGAGATCATTTTCTTTGGTACCATAAAGCATTTCCAACAATAATAATAATGCAAATTTTGCAAACTTTATAATTATTCACAAAAAGTATTAATTAACTTTCCCTTTTGCTTAGAGGAGAGATGAGAAAGACTAGAGAAGTGAGAACTGGAAGAAGTTTGATCCATAAATAGACTTGCCAATGAAAATGTCAGCATCTGAATAAATGTGAACACCTTGGCAGCATAACCACCATGACAAAGTCAATACCCTGTCAGACTTGTATGGTCCTTGTAAATCAAATGCAAAGTCATTAGGAATTATAATCATCATTGTGGGAAAGGACAAAAAGCATGAATCCACCTACTGTTACTAGAGTGCACCTTGATGATCTGCAAATACTAATTAAAAAAAAGGAAAGACACTCTTATAACTAAAGCAGATAAATGTGTGTGTTTGTCAGATACACCTCTACATTTCTCATTTGAACTAATGATGATGTCTGAAAGCAGAATTCATTGTACACAATAGTAATTTGAGACTAATCCTTAGTTTCCTCAGACATGCTCATCATTTACTCTTGAGTTGGAACCAAGAATTTTGCTCTGATCTTGACTGAAGGTTTCAAGATATAATCAGCTTCAAAGCTGACTAAGAACTAGATAGGCACTCAGTTTTGAGGGAGAGTGCTCTCTTAAGGAACCCAAAATATATTCCAGGTGGTCAATATGCAATATCACCTGTGAAGAAGAGCAAAGTTAAAGAAAAGGAAGGAACAAAATGAGGACCTACAACAGATTCCAAGAATTCTTAAATATATCATTGTTATCTTAGTTAAACTTCTACTAAATTAGATTATAAGAGAGAAGTAACATAAAATCACAAGCAATCAAAAAACCTAAATTTCAAATAGATGCAGAATTATATGTAGCCATCTATACACACACGAAAGAAATGTACTTGATGTGCCGAATTACATAAAATGAGACTCAGGTAACTATTTTTCCAATCTTCAAGAAAACCAGATTCTGAATCTCAGTATCTATGATCTCCTACTCCAACAAATGAGCCAGAGAAACTTCTTTCACTTTTTATGAGAAGATTTTGTGTTTAACTCCACTGTTGCCATGGGATGATCAACCCCAGAATCTAGTCTGGTGGTTTGCTCTTCAGATACCTTTTTGGTGTTTGGTACTGACATAGGTGTCAGGACGACTCAATCACAACTGGTACTTCTGGTGTTGGCTTGATTCTGTTTAGGGGAGTGTCTTCTTGCAATATTAATTATTATTTGGGTTGCAGGCAATAAACAATTCATTGATCTGAAATAATGAATTACGCAGGAGGATGCAAAAACCTCAAAGGATTGGCAGAAGGCCTGCAGGCAGAAGCCAAATAGAGAAGAGGGATAACTAATGACTAAGTGACTGCAGGTTTAAAGACAGCAGGTATGAAACCTAGGGAGAAAAACATGTTAATAGCATTGAAAAACAGATAGGAGTTTTAGAAAAAAACAAAAACCAAACCCAAAACTAACATGATTTTAAAGGTATAGTTTGCACCAGAAAACACCATTCCAGCTAATTTTAAAGATTTCCCTATTTCATTCATAAGGGCAGAATAAATAATCCATGTCAAATATCTCCAGGTTTACCTGAAAAAATGACACAAAAAACACCCCAAAACAACAAAATAAAGCAAAACAACTTAGGTGATTTAACATGAAAAGAAAATTCCTTTTTTAGCCCGTACTGTCTTTCAACATGAAATCTAGGGTCGTCAGAGAGTGTAGGGTGATAAGATTTTTTCCATGTTTGCCATTAACTAGCTAGTTTTAGAAATTTCTAACGCTATTGAAAATGGAACACCGAGCCTGAAAATAGTAATGGGAAATTAAAAGCTGCCTGCTACTGGTAGAGTAAATAATGATTGACATCCAAATACTCTACAGGCAGAACTAGGACAAGACATACGTTAGCATTTACTCACTGTTGGTGATGTTAGACTTTTTACCATAAAACAATTCTTGTGATATTTGGGTGGGTTTGTTTTATTTTTATGAAGGAGAATTTGTTGCTATTTTTCTTTGTTTGTTTTGGTTTTGGGGTTGGTTTTGGTGGGGCTTTTTTTTGTTTAAATGACAAAAACCTCCTCAGGCATCAGTAAAATGACACCCCCAGGTAATCATAGAATCATAGAAGCAATGACTCATAGAATCAATGCCCTCAATGCCCTGGATCCCAACTGTGGTACTCTAAAGGTTGAGATTCTGGCATTTGGGGATTTACTAAAAATGCCTATGGCTACCTACATGACTTGTCTGATCAGTAGTGTTACACTTTGTCCTTACACATCCTGGAGCTTCAAGCTGTGTCTATTCCTTAATCTTGCCTATGAGAGTTTGAATATCCTGTCTTTCCTTCTCTAACTTTATCATATGTGGAGTTATATCTGATTGTATTCCTTGCCTTCTTTCCACATAATACTGTGAACAACGATATCTGGTTTCCAATGTATCTCTATTTCAGGCAATCCGATACTTACAGTTAGTAGAATTGCCTGTCACAGAAGTCAAATGTTTAGAGTAAGATTTATCCCAACAAGCTTTATGCACATAAAAGTCTGGAGTGTAGTCTAATTTCTAATTGGCAAAGAGATGGAAGTACCTCCAAAATCGATTTATCCCACCTTGCGTGCCTGTCTCCAGATGGGTTGAGTCACCCTTGGGAAGTGCCTATTCCTTTCAATTTCCTTTAACTACTTTGTGCTGACTGTGAGGAAAAGTCTTCTACAGGAAAATTACCTGCCAGCTGGCAATTGCACTGGGATATAACAGATTGTCATACAGGAAAATGGAGTATTTTAGGACACTGCAGTACCTTGCAGGCTCCAAGGGTTAACTGCATACCCTGTGCTGATGTGTGTAAGCAAGGAATCCTGTGCTGACTTCTGGGCTGAGCAAGGCTTAAAGATGAAGCCTATTAAAGAATCTCACATTTTTTGCTGTCAATTAAACCAGAACACTAGTTTCCAGACCTCTTCTGTGATTTATTATTATATTTCTGGTTTTTTTTTAACATAAGAGGTATCCAGATTCCTTTTTAGACTCATTTCTGTCAAGAACATAGGTAGACTTACTGGTGTCTAAAGGTGGGTATGTAGAAATAAAGATGAATATTTACATCATGATGACCTAACAATATAGCTGTTGGGAAAGAACTGAAAAAATCCAGATGCACATATAAGGGCTACTTATTTCCAAAGTTAATTTCTGAAAATGTTAAATGGATAATGTAGAATAAATTATTTCAGAAAAGGTAAAACAGTCATCGAAGGTGCAAAGAAAACATGAAATTATAAGACGGTACTAAACTTTCAGATGTTAGTTCACTGATAAGTAAGAATACCACCTGTTTTGTGGAAGGGATCTCAACAGTACTACATAAGCTCTGAGATTTCTACTGGAGGTAAGCTGAAGAGCTTGCCATGGTAGTGTTATGTATGATGCAGAGTGCAGAAACCTGCAAAGCTGCAGAATGAAAATGTGATTAGTAGATGATTCTCTGTGTGATAAGCAAAAGTGTAAGCACTTCTCCTGAGCAATGTTATCACTAATGTGATATGAAAGTGGGTTAAGCAGGATTTACCCCTCTGAGGTCCAGCGATGCACTTGTTCTGCATCCTGGCCAATTTACACACAGACTGGCCTGAAGAAGTGTCTCTAAATTTTCCACCATAAATTTTAAATACATGTCTCTAAAATACATCTACACAAAGGATTAGGAGGACGGGGGATACAGGTTGTAAAAGCAAACAAAAAAAAAACCCAACACACCCTAAAAACTGAGAGTTAAAAAAGCTGTGTTCTTTTTTAAAAAGTGTTTTATATTTACCAAGCCAGATCTCCTTCTGCTGTTTCCTGCAGTGTTTGTAGAATGGATGTTCATCTTTCCACTAACTATGGGAGGGAGAATCTTCAGGGAGGAAGAAGTCTTGGTGTCTTGCAACTCCTCTCTCCCTTTGCCCAAATGCCCCTAAAGTGGTTGTGAGCTTAGAGAGAGATCAATATTTCTGTAGATATCCAGGGACAGAAATCATATTACTGAAAATGAATCTTCTAAGGTTATATTCAGTTATCTATGAATATATATTTTTAAAATTACAAATTGTGGGTTTAATATCCTGACATTTGGGGCCCATAGGGCAGTTTTATAGCTAACAGAGATGCCCTAATCGGAAGATATGGCAAAAACTAGTGACAGGGATAGGATTAACATTCCCAGTTTCTCCCATCCTCACAGACACAGAGATATATTGATGTGGGGCCAGGAAAGGAAATATGTTTCAGCCTATGGAAACAATCAATGACAGTATTTCGCACGTATTTTATAACATATGCCATGCAACATTTATCATAGGTCCCTTGTTCTGTAGTCAGAGCACAGAGTAAAGAAAAAGGGAAATATATTAACTTTCAAGGAGTTATTTTCATGTAATTGTCTGGTCTCAGCCCAAGTCTCAATCAGATAAAACTCACCAAATTCTCCATTGATCAAAGTCTCTCCAAGAGGCAGTGCTATATCCAACATTGATCGTCCATTGATTTAGTGTTATTTAAACAAGGCTAAATTTAAGGTAGCATTTTCAGACAGATAATCAAGAACAGAACCGAGCTTACTGGGCCTTTTAAACAATTTTTGTTGAATTGAGGAACTCTGATAAACACTCAGTTGTATTTCTGTTAACTATAAGCCCAGAAATGTTGTCAAACTAGACACCGGAAAGATATTCCAAACACACTTTGAGTGATGTAGCACTTTTTTAGTGTTGGAAGCCTTGTTTATATTATTATGAAGGCATTTCTTTTTGCCATCAAGAAACCATGAGAGAAAAAGATGGATTTAGTACAATATGCACAGAAAAATCATAGAGATAGACATTTTTTGTTCTTTACCTTCTCCATAAATATAAAGCATCAGATAATAGAAAACAATTCATGTGATGTACTGTAAGTCAGGTACTATTAGAGTCAAAGATATTATCTGCCTTAGTAAATAGTTAAAATAATCTATAGCCTAATACACACTAAACCATGGTAATAGATAAGAAAGCCAAGAGTACCTCTTACAAATAGTCTTTAGTGTTTATTTGAGTTTTCAGGCAGCAACATGGAAAGATTTTCCCATCCCATCCCAATTAAAGGAGTGCAATTCAACCAAAATAAAAGAACTACTTTAAAAAAAAGATGAAGAAGTAACAGTCTGGAGAAGTCGGTGTCTCTCAGAACTGTTTCCCTAGTAACTCATCCTTTATGATCCTAGTAAAGCAAGAATAAAGGAGAAGGTTTTCTTTTCCACCCATTAAATTTGAGGGAAAAGGAACGACACATTTAGACTCAGTTTCTAAAGCAGGTATCTACAGAGACCAATACCAACAGTTAGGAAATTTGGGACTATATGATTCAGAAGACTTGTGGAAGCTTTTCCTGACATTGTACTGGCACCTCAGGTATTTACTCTACGTGTCCAGTATACTGATGAGTAAGTAAAGCACTAACAGTGATTCACTTGGCAGAAGAGCTGCCAGTGCACCAGTCTAGCTAATTCTGATCTTTACAGACAAACCTTTTCACTGTCCGTAACCTGGACTGTTTCCTTCTATTGATAGATTTTTTAAGTTTTTTTTTTTAAGCATTTATGATAGATACTGCTTTGCACAAAAATCACAACAGTACCTTTCAACACTTCATGATATGCTGATTGTATCAGAGACAACCTTGCAATACTGAAAACTTCAGGAATCACTGATCCAAACAAACCAGTCTTCAAGAACAAATTACACAGGACTGAAATAAAAAGACTATTTTACATTTTGTAAATGATCTGAACTATGCTTCTTTCTCCTCTCCTTCAATTCTTATGTCTTTAGTTCATTCAGTAAATTCCTGTATTTATGTTTCAGTTTTTCAATGTGTAAAACTTGTAGTATGTGTTTTCCTGAAATGTAAGCGATTTTCATAAGTGATTTCTCACTTGTAACAATTTGAAAATTAACATGTTGAGCTGTTTTAGTACATTTCTCAAGTGTAATCCCTTTTTTATGCATCTACTTTGTCTTTAATATGCTTCTACATGTGTTGTACTCTCTTCTTTTACTGGTAATTCTTGTATCTTATATTTTTCATATAGCTGAAGTTATACTTACAAGCCAGCTCTTTCCCAAATACTCCATTATTATCTTTGAAATGGGCTGTGCCTCACAAGTGCTCAATATAACATTACTGAGGATACCGATGAGCAAAATTACAATAGGTTAATATATTAAAGTGTGGTGGGACTTATAGGGGGGTCATAGACCTTTCCCACAGAAAAGCAGGACAATATTTGACTTGAATTCAGTTAAAAATGAAGACAAAATTAAAAATAGATTTTTGGGATTTTTTTCCCTGTTATATTTAAGTCCAGTGACAGAAAACTGATCTCACTATAATTCTCTTCCAGGATATTTCAGAGAATTATTAAAGCTCTCGGATGCAGAATATCTCTGAACATAGTATCTTTCATTTTAACTTTCCTAAAGATAGAAAGCAGATTCTCCTGAGGTTTTGCCTTTCAAATAACTTTGTGTAATGATCTCATAAACAATACTATTAATTATCAATTTAATTATGCCTTCCCCCCACACCACCCCAACCCCAAGTAGGGACATGCAGTTGTGACAAGAAAAGCCACAAAACCCTAGAAAATGACAGTTAAAGAGCTCTCTGTTAGGAATAGAAAACCAATCACCATTATGTGTACATAAGTTTCCAAACAAACACAAAAATAGGCATGACAGCTGAAAATCTGCATTGCTATGGAGAGAGGTGAGTGGATTTGAAGCTTATTCCTTGTTAAATAGCTAGTGGCTCTGTTAGCAAACCATAGGTATTTGTTAATGGTGGCCTTAACCTCTTTTGATGTACAGTCTCATGAAACCACATTGGTGAGTATCGCGTTAGGACTTACTCAACAATAGTGCCTGTGCTCAATTCTCAATGAGACATTCTTCTGAAGCTGAGACAGTTGTGAAGAGAACACCTTCAATGTCTTATGGTTTATATATCACCGTTTCAAAGGTTTTAAACTGCTGGCTGTTTTGTTTTGCTTTGGTTTTTATCCATATGCTTTTGATTTTGATAATGAATGTTTAAACCTAATTTCTCTTGAGTAATGACAGTGTTGCTGGTGTTCTGCTACTACAAAAACACCCTGAATATGCGTAAAGCATGTTCTGGAGAAACCAAGCTCTGAGTAAACCCCTCTTTACTCATCAGGCTGGAGCCATTTAAAACATCCCGTCACAAGTTTTGTGTAGCTGGGTGCTGGGAGAGAACAGGGGCTGCAGAAAATGGCTGCTGTAAGGAGTTACTGGATTCTTTGCAAGTCCCAGACTGTAAACATTGGCTGATGCAAGGCCAAAGTTGCAGCTGACCAAGGCTGAGCCAATCAGTGATGGTCACAGTGCCTCTGGGAATCATATTTAGGAGAAAAAAACAAACACAGAAGCAACTGCATTTTGCCACCTGCAAAGGAAGTGAGAAGGTATAATGAGCTGTGCAGACACCAAGGCTGGGGAGGGTGGGGGAGGAGGTGCCCCAGGTGCCAGAGAGAATGATGCCTCTGCAGCCCATGGGGAAACCCAGAGCGGAGTGGGTGTCCTTCCTGCAACCCATGGAAAAGGCCCAGACCCCACCTGTAGCCCGTGGAGAGGCTCCACACTGGATGGAGCAGGTGGAGACATAGATGAGATACTGTAAGCCGTGTTGGAGCAGGCCTCTGCCAGCATTTGCAGCCCATGAAGAGAAGCAGAGACACAGAGATGAGCAAGAGAGAGATTTGTGCCGGAACAGGTTTGCTGGGGGGAGGCTTGTGACCCTGTGGAGGACTGGAGAGACATTGTGATTTATGACTGCCCACCATAGCAGTGATCCATGCTGGGGCAGCTGATAAAGAGATCAAGCCCTGGGGGCAGAGACTCACATTGGAGACGTTTGTGGAGGACTGTCTCCCATGGGTGGGACCCCAGGGTGCAGCAGGGGGAGGGTGTGTGGAATGAATGCCCCCATCCCCAGACAAGAAGCAAACCAACTGGCAAGGAACTGACTGAAACCCCCATTCTCCCAGTGCCTACCTCTCCCCGTGCCACAGTGTGGGGAAAGAAGGGAGCAAGATCATGACTAAAGGGAAGTCTGCTGAGAATGGAGAGGGCGGGGGGTGGGGAGCGGGGAGGGGAAGGTGCTACTGAGAACCCCATTTCCCCAGTCCCTGCCCCTCCCCATGCCACAGCGGGAGGGAAGAAGGGAGCAAAATCCTGCCTATCTAAAGTCTGCTAAGAAGGGAGGGGTGGGGGTAAAGTGTTTTAAGATCTGGTCGTGTTGTTTTAAGGTCTGGTCACGCTCCTGACTCCGGTTTCACTGTGTGTGTAGTGTAGTGTAATAAATTAGATAGTTTTCTCTCCTTCACTCTGTGTTGAGTCTGTTTTCCCCGTGTCGTTGATTACAGGATGGTCTCTCCCTGTCCTACACTGATTCCTAAGCCTCTCAATATACATTTTCTCCCCTGTCCAACTGCAAAGGGGAGTGATAGACCGACTTTGGTGGGCATCTGGCCTCCAGCCAGGCCTAAACCACCACACATCCATTACGGGATGCAATATTAGTAACTTAAGATATTTTAAAAAAAAATGAAAAAAAAGAAATAAAAAATAATTTTTGGAAAAGAGAGGAAGAGTTAGTTTCTATAGGATTTTTCTATTACAATATACTTCACAAAAATGTGAAACATTAACAACTCCTTTCCCTTTTCAACTTGGGGTATTTTTCCTCTCTCACTTTTGGAATAAAGGGTTTGGTGTTTTTCCTTCTTTTTGTTTCATTTTGATTTTGAACTAATTATAAACTTGAAGTACTCAGTCCCACTATACAGATAGCACAGATTTTTCAGGCCCACAGGTAAAATGCACAACAAATCAGGCCTGAATTTTCAGGGGATGCTATACATGACTGTCTATCCTCCTGCCAGCCCTTATAAATGCTTGACAAAGGGCCTTATAAAGATTAAAGAGGCAATAGAAATACTCATACATTTTATGTCTGTATCATTCTTTTACAATCACACTACACAGCAATTACCTGTTTCACATCTTTCTCATTCAAAATCAGAAAGAAGAAGAAAAAAAAAGGAAAGGATATAGCCAAACTCCTCATACCCCTCACTGAATTCATCCCATCAGCAGAAGCTGCAAGGTAATGTAGAAATGAAAGCCTTCATAATCTTTACACTTATTTTTCCTCTCAAATTTTCTGAAAGACTCATCAGTTCATTTTGATTTGTATTTGGAAATGGTTACTAAACCCTTTGAAAAAAAAATAAAGTCACTTTATATAGGAAGCAATAACATGGTTTACCAGTATTTCATCTAGCAGGCAAGTCAAGGAATTGAAGTGCCCATCAGATACTGAATGTGGTGGGCATGCAATGGCTGGCTGAGAAACCAAAGGACCAGAGAGTACATCAAGCAAATCGGATGGTGAATCTCCCACAAAGGTCATGCAAGGTGACTAATCTTGTCAAAAAGCTTCTCTGCAATTATTAAATGATCCTCACTATTTGACTGATAATTTCACTAATGACATTCACCCTGCATTATCAAAACAGAGAGACCAACATAAACACTAAACCCAAATCCATGCGTAATCCCCTAAATAATCACAATTTGCTTTTCATTCCTTTAAGAAGTGTCAATTCACTGGTCTGAGTGGATTATGTCCCCCACACTTCCTGGCTCCTTCCACAGCATTGCACAAGCAAAATGTCACAAGGGTACTTGATGCCTGGCTATTTGCATCTATTTTCTAGAGTCTGATTCAGTTATAATTTCTGACTGTAGTTCATTAGCTTTGCCAGGAAGACAAAAATGCAAAGGAAATCCATTCAAGCAGAGGTGAATGGTTTTCAAAAGAAAGTGTTAGTCGTCTTTTTTTCCCCTCCCTTATTGGTTCAAACCCAGAGTCCCAGGAAATCTTTAGGAAAACCCAAGGAAATTAGAATAAAATATTTATAACTGATTTAGAATAATTGGTTGATTTGGAGATAACTGGAAAGATAGTCATGCTATTTTTTAACTGTATAACCTGAAATATCCTTACTGTGACAACTGTTTCATATGTAGTAAAACTACAGTCTTAGCAGATGATGGGATATGCAGAGAGTGGCCACATTAAAGTATTTTATCTTATCACTGGACTGATTTTTTTTTTTCCTGAAGATTTCAACTCTGATTTTTTCACTGAATTACGTATACAAAAAGAAGAATAAAATTTCCTGAGTATCTCTTCTGAAAAACTTTTAAAAATAGATTTTTGGTGGTGGTGGTGGTGTTAGCGACCTTTTCTGTTTTCCTATTTCTAATTTTGGTGTTGGAGGTGAAATTTTGAATTTTTAAATGTTTTAAACTTGTCTTCATTAGCATCTGCTGTGCAGTGATAGTGTTTCAGCTGCTTTAAAGAAAGGCTTGACGTATGTGGCCTTCCTTGAAAAACTTGTAAAGTTGATAGCCAAAATGAACAGCTGATGTGTGAACACAAGATATAACATCAGAGTTACGGAGTCACAGATTGGTAGCTTCTCTCTGTCTTTATTTTAAGGAGAAGAAAAAAATTAGGTCTAAGTTTACAGTTTTTAGACATTCTTTCAAGAATGTGGGTGAGGAAGAACGGGCATTGAAATTATTCACAATCAGTGACTAAAATGAAATTGGTGTTCATCGAGCTGGAATGACCTGAGACTTCACAGGATAAAACTTAGGTTTCCAGCTTAGGTCATATCAAATTGATGTAACTGATACAAGTGGTCCCAGTAGATTATTTACCTTAATGCTTTCTTCCCAGTAGTATTGTTCCTTTATCTTAGATAAAGCCTCAAAATTTAAAAAAAAAAAAAAAAAGAAGAAAGCAGCAATTGCTCTCTCAGATTTGATGTAGAATAATTACTTATAATAACCCATGTAAATCATCACAGATTCTTTATTCAATATAGTGACTTCTGGTTTACTTGCATGACTGATGGAAGAATCAGGCCTATTGCACTTGCACTTTAAAAGGTTGGTAGTTTCAATTTAATAAATAAAATAGGGGCAAGCAGTTATATTTATTTGTGGGTGTTACTGGGGAGACACAAGAAACTATGCGAATGTTGCAGGATAAACCAGCCTGATGGATTGCTAGTGTAGAGTGCTCTTAATGTGTGATGTTCAGCTTTGCATCTCCCCTGCTCATATGTTACCACTAACTTGGTTTTATGCTTCATTATTAATATGTAAACTGTCTGCAGAACAACAGGAGACAAATGTCCATGCTGAAATGGGCAGGGGATAGTCATTGATCAAACTGCTCAAGACAGTTCCCATTGATTTCTTGAAGATATGCATCCCTATATGTCTGCAATAATATGGGAATGGGTTTTGCAGTAGAAATAAATAAAAATAAAAGAAATCCCGTGTGTTTGGATTTTCTTTGGAAAGTAGAAGACTTTGTAACATGATATATGGACATTGTGGATTGTTTCATTGGTTACGTTGATTCAGTAAATCCTAGGAACAAAGCTAAAAGCTTTCTAATTGTGGGTATAAAAAGCATGAAAATAATAGTGATTATTACTTTTGTAGGTGAAGACGTTAGAGGATTGTTCTTATATCTCTCAAAAGAAGCTCCCAAACACCAGACATTTAATATAATGGTGCAAATAGGTTGTATCTATGATTTGGATAATGTATCGATGTCGATGTCAATATCTATGAAGATTTATAAATTATGTTGCTAGGTTGTGACATAAATAGGTGTAGTTTTTCT
Source organism: Hypotaenidia okinawae (assembly GCA_027925045.1). NCBI lineage: Eukaryota > Metazoa > Chordata > Aves > Gruiformes > Rallidae > Hypotaenidia > Hypotaenidia okinawae. The sequence continues at coordinate 5,962,661 of BSDF01000005.1, read as the reverse complement.
CTTGACAACACCTTCACTTCATCAGGAAGGAAAAAATCTCCAAAATGTAAGAATTTTGCTGGAAGATTCTTCAAGTGTTAATAATAATAAAAAAAGCATTGATAAAAAAAAACACCAAACAAACAAAATAATAAAAAACCCAAACAAACAAACAAAACCCAACCAACCAGTAAAATTTGACTGAAAATCTCTGAGAGGAAATGTCTTCTTTCTGGTCCAGGTTAGTTTCAGTAGAAAGAGAGGTATATTTATGCAGATATACAGAGCTGTAAAATGATGAAATACTGAGAATTAGAACTAGAGATTAACTTTAGAGAAAATATAAAATGAAACAAAAATACCCCATGAATTAGATTAATTCATGTTGTGATGCTGTTCATTTCTGTGCCTTGTGATATTTAACTGTGGATTTGATACAAAGCTGGAATATGAAAAAATATCTGTGGTGGTTTGATCCTGGCTGGAGTCCAGACACCCACCAAAGCCACTCTGTCACTGCCCTTTTCAGCTGGACAGGGGAGAAAATTTATATTGAGAGGCTTAGGAGTCCAGATAAGGACAGGGAGAGATCATCCTGTAATCAGCAGCAAGGGCAGATGTTGCAGTTTTGTGTAGCTGTGCTGCTGAGATGGCTTTTGCAAGCAGCAGCTACAGCTTGCTGCAAGCCCCAGACAGTAAAAATTGGCCAATTCAAGGCCAAAGTTGCTGCTTAGCCAATCTGAGGTTGTCACAGTGCCTCTGTGAAGCACATATTGGAGAAAAAAACCTGCAGGCAGGAGCATTTTGGCACAGGACAAGGGAGTGAGAAGATGTAACAAGCTGCACAGACACCAAGGCCAGGCCCAAAGGAGGGGTGGGGGGTAAGGATGAGGGTGGAGAGAGAGATTCCCCTGCAGCTTGTGGAGAAGACCATGGTGGAGTGTGTGTCCCCTCGCAGCCCATGGATGAGGATGGGGAGCAGAGACATCTACAGAATCATAGAATCATAGAATCACAGAATTGTAGGGGTTGGAAGGGACCTCGAGAGATCATCGGGTCCAACACCCCTGCCAAAGCAGCTCCCTAGGACATTTCACTGAGATAGGCATCCAGACGGGTCTTGAATCTCTCCAGAGAAGGAGACTCCACCACCTCACTGGGCAGCCTGTCCCAGGGCTCTGTCACCCTCACTGTGAAAAAGTTTCTCCACATGTTGGTGCGGAACTTCCTATGCTCCAACTTGCAGCCATTGCCCCTTGTCCTGTCTCCACAGACCACTGAAAGGGGGCTGGCTGATTCCCCCTGCATCCCCTGCTTAAGATAATTATAAACATTAATTAGGTCCCCCCTTAGTCTTCTCTTCTCAAGGCTGAACAGTCCCAATCTTCTCAGCCTTTCCTCATAGGGGAGATGCTCCAGGCCCTTAATCATCTTCGTAGCCCTTCTTTGGACTCTCTCCAGGAGATCCCTGTCCTTTTTATACCAAGGAGCCCAGAACTGGACACAATACTCCAGGTGGGGCCTGACCAGGGCAGAGTAGAGCGGGAGGATCACCTCCCTTGACCTGCTGGCCACACTCTTCCTGATGCACCCCAGGATCCCATTGGCTCTCTTAGCCACCGAGGCACACTGCTGGCTCATGGCCAACCTGTCATCCACCAGGACCCCCAGGTCCTTCTCCACTGAGCTCTTCTCCAGCAGGTCATCCCCCAGCCTGTACTGATAGAAACGGTTGTTCCATCCCAGGTGCAAGACTTTACACTTGCTTTTGTTAAACCTCATCTGGTTTCTTACTGCCCAGCTCTCCAGCCTGTCCAGGACATCTACACCCTGTGAAGAGATTGATCCATGCCTCAGCAGGTTTGCCAGGGAAATTGTGACTTTGCAGGGGACCAGGCCAGGAGACTCTACGCCCAAACATCAGCTCCCATGGAAGGGAGTCCTGCTGAGAGGCCTGTTGTGAGGAGATGACTCCCTGATGGAGAGGACTCACACTGCAGAAGTTTGTGGATACGACTCTAGTGTGAGTGGGACCCCATGGTGCTGCAGAGGAAGTGCGTGTGTGTGTGGAATGTCCCTTCCAGCTAAGACGGAAGACAACTCGGGAGTAACGGACTAAAAACCCCCAATCTCCATTCCCTGCCCCTACCTGCGCTGCAATGTGGGGGTTGAAGGGAGTGAATTTATGATTAAAGTCAAGTGTGCGAAGAGGCAGGCAAGGGGTGGGGGAAGTAGAAGTGTTAAGATCTGGGGAATCACAGAATTACAGAATTACAAGGTTGGAAAAGACCTTCGAAGACATCGAGTTCTACCAATCCCATCCTGAGCTATACCATATCCCTAAGTCCCTCATCTACCTTTTTTTATAAACACACCCAGGGAAGGTGACTCAATCACCTAAAGCAGCTTTGTGGGGAACTGCCGAATCCCCAACTCCCCATTCCCTGCCCCTCCCTGGGCCATGTTCTGGGGGAGGGGGAAATGAAGGTGATGAAGTTTAAGTTTGCTAAGAAGGAAGGGGTGGGGGAAGGTGCTTTAAGACCTGTCCACGCTTCTCATTACTCAGCTATGGTTCACTGGGTGTGTAGTTTTAGTAGTAATAAATCACTTTTCTTTCTTTTATTCTGTGTTGACTCTGTTTTGCCCATTGCACTAACTGGAGAGTGATCCCTCTGTCCTTATCTCAAGTCCTAAGCCTCCCGACATATATTTTCTCCCCTTTTCGGCTGAAAAGAGGGAGTAAGAGAGCAGCTTGGTGGGCATTTGGCCTCTACCCAGGGCCAAACCACCACAGCAGAACAGACTCAATGCAGAATAAAGGAAAGAAAACTCTGTAATTTATGACACTGCACTGCACTCCCAGTGACACCAGAGTCCAATAATGAGAAGGGCAACCAGATCTTAAAGCACCTCCCCTCACCCCTCCCTTCTTAGCAGACTTCACTTTAGTCATGATTTTCTCCCCTCTTCCCCACATTGTGGCATGGGGAGGGGCAGGGAATGGGGGATTGCAGAATGTGGGTTTTGGGCAGTTCCTCATGAGTTGATTTCCTTCTTAGGCAGGGTGGTGGTGGTAGGGGAAAGGGAAGGGGGCATTCCTCACACCCTTCCCCTGCTCCAGCACGGGGTTTCACCCATGGGAAACAGTCTTCCATGAAGTTCTCCAACGTGAGTCCTTTCCCACAGGGCTTCAGCTATTCACCAGCTGCCCCAGCGTGGGGCACTGCTATGGGTGCAGTCATAAATCATAGAATCTCTCTCAGTCCAGTCTCTCAGGCCCAGACTGCTCCAGCCTGCTCCCCCACAGAGTCACAAGTCCCCCACCTCCCTGGCAATGCTCTGGCATGGATTTCTCTCTCATCTCTGTGTTATGTCTCACTCCACAGGCTGCAAGTGCTGGCAGAGACTTGCTCCAACACAGGTCACAGCATCTTCTGCATGTCTCCACCTGCTCCAGAGTGGGGCCTCTCCACGGGCTGCAGGTGGGGTCTGGGCCTTTTCCATGGACTGCGTGGGGACACCCCTCTACCATGGGTTTCTCCAGAGGCTGCAGAGGCATCTTTCTCTCCAGCACCTGGGGAGCCTCCTCCCCTACTTCACTGACCTTGGTATCTGCACAGTTTCTTACATCTTCTGACTCCCTTCTCTGGGGGCAAAAAGCAGCTGCTTGTGTTTTTTTCTCCTAAATGTGATTCCTAGAGGCACCGTAACCATTGCTGATGGGCCTGGCCTTGGTCAACAATGACTCCGGCCTTGAGCTGGCTGGTGTTTGCTCTGTGGGGCCTGGAGGAAGCTTCTGGCTGCTTCTTGCAGAAGCCACCCCTGCAGCCCCCCTCCTCCACCAGAACCCAGCCATGCAAAACTACGACAGTATTTCTCAGCAAACATTTATGATTTTCTTTGTTAAATGCTGCACCTTCAAATTCTGACGAATGAGGAATATTAATAGGTGGCAGAGATGGTAATTGGTGCTTTTGAAAATTTCCTCCAGTCCACTTCAGATCAAATATGAACACATTATAATGTCTTACAAGGAACTGACAATAACGCTTTTTCAACGTGTCTACCACCTGAACCAAAGTTAATTTAGGTAGAATACCCTGGCATGTAAGACAATTTGCATCTTTTCTATACACGGGCTGATTGTCATGAGTCATATAAGTGTAGTAAAGACTATTGGTTGTGTTGGTGTTACGATGCCACTTCCATCTTCCATTTCTTCCTCTTCAGCAGCTTTGTTAATTCAAAATTTACTGGAAATAAAGATTTCAGCTTTGCCTTACAGCATTGATCTGAACACAGTTGAACCAGTTATTAAAACATAGAGACTTCTGAGCCAAAGAAATAATCAAAATTCCAATTAATGCTGCTGCAGCATTGCACTATTGTCATAGTAACAGTAGCATGAAAGTTTACATCAAAAGCCTTGTTAGGAAGTGCCAGTCTAAAAGCAATCAAATCCCTGGGAAAGCATTCAGAAGTTCAAAAGAAACTAATGAAAGAGGCCTTTAGGATGTAATTTCATTGACAGTTATTCTTAGTTAATAGAGGCAACCCAACCAGGGTCTTCTGTTACAAGAAAGCTCAGTGGTTAAAACAAATGTATTAGCGCAATAGTGGTCAGATTAACAGAAACAAAGAGGCACTGTGCAGAAACACCAAAGCACAAATCTGTGCTTGTAAAAGGGCAGGTCTACAAAATAGCAACATGGTTATGAAAAGTCTAGAAAAGATGTTATATGGACTAAAAAAAAATGGGTAGGCACCTAGTGCTCAGAGCACATGGAAGGGAGGATTTCCAAGCTCTTTGAGACTGACCAGGTCTTTTAAATGTGTAGGTGTATGGTCCATAGCTTGTGACCTGTGTATAAAAGATGCCTGAAAAACTGTCTTAGATGCCTTAAGGGTATAGAAGGAGGAAAAATACCGACAAAAAATAAAGCAATCTAGGTAAGCATATGCTGATGTTGATCAGCATGCTAGCTTTCATGCAATTTGCACCATAAAGCTAAGGGATGTGTACTAAATGTGCTTTCCTATTGTATGTTTTGTGTGGGCTTTTGGTGGGGAAGTGGGTTGTTGTTGATTGCAGTTTGAAAGCAGCTGAATTCCCACAAGAAATGCCATTCTTTCACCGTGTTCCAGGAAAAGATAAAGGTATTGTCATAAAGATGGATATTCTCATGAGAATTCTGCTTGCATGAAGGGAAGGAAAAAAACGACACAGGATCAGAAAGTCATTCCAGTATCTCCTAAAACTCACTAGGCTGCCAGATTCAAACTGAGATACAAGTTTGATTTGAAATCTAGCAGAAAACTTAGTCCTTATTTTGAATCAAATTTAAACTTAGTGGTCAAAACTTTGCAAGCTTGGATAACTAAAATCAAATGAATGTGGCACAGTCAAATAATCATTGGTCACGTACCCAATACGTGCAATGCAGTCCTGTCAAACCAAAAGCAGACAAAAAAGAATAACAAATGTGAAGTAGCATCTAAAAGCAGAAGAGGGAAGAGAAGTGAGTCTTGGGAGAAAAGGAGGGTGTAAGACATACGCGCACATCCAGGTAATGTTCTTTTGATCTTCTCTCACTCCCATATTTCATGTTCATCATTAATGCCTGCACAGAGGGGAAGAAGGATGGAAAAATCAGGTAATTAGTTACACATGTACTTTGATCAGTATTGCACTTTTCTATTTCAAGTTGTTTGCCAAAGTGCTAACAGACGAGAGGGAGTGTTTCATTTATGCAATTGTTCAGTCAAGCACATTCTCAGGAACATTTCCATAATCTCTAAATTTAGTCCTGTACTTCTCTAGTGATAATTTGAAGATTGTTTGGGTTTTATTTCCACATTATCAAGGCTTTTTTCCTGGTCAAATTTCTGTATCTCCATGTCTTTAATCTCAAGACACTCTACACAGGTATTTAACTAGAAAATTTGGCAGATAATGAGCGGAAAGTCCAGAGAGATAAATAAATGGTGAGTAACTTGAAAAGTTAGAATTAGATTTCAAAATCTTCTGTTCAGTGCTCAGATCTTGACCTTCCACAGAGGGAAGAAACTTCCCCTGTTCTTTCTTGTTAGTAGCTGGTGCTATACATGATCCCTTGTGAAGTGACATAGTGCCTGTCATGCAGATAAGGTTCCCATCACTGTCTTCAGCTTATCATATCCTCTTTCTCATTCAATGTAAGAGAGGGGGAAAAGAAGAAAGTGAGAAAATATTTCTGTGAGAAGTGCAAGGTCTTTTATCTCAGATATTCTGCCGGACTGAGTAATTTTTAGACTAGTCTTGACATTGAAATAAGGATATAATCTTAAGAGGACCATAGCTGTATCAACTGAGTTCCCATCAGGAAGGGGAAGGGAAGCAACATAGCAGCAAGTCCCATGAGCATGCCTAGATCTGTTTTTTACCCTTCCCTAACACTGCAGACGGGAAGCTGATTGGTTTGTGAGATGAGACATGCTTTGTTTCCCTTTGTGCCCTGGCCAGGGCCAGGATTTGAAAGCAGGGTTTTGTGCTAACTATGACAATTCTCTATAGGAACTTTTACTGGAACCTTAAACATACTCCCTGTAATAGTCTTAGACAGCAGTCAACATCGGTCTGGCTTTATGATCCTTTTTTTCTCCATCACAGTGTCCCCGGACACCTGTCCATAGAGCTCCTCACAGACACCATAACTAATGAGGTTGTGGAGCACAACAGAACAGCATAGGTCACTCACTACCAACAGTATGACAAGTGTTGGTTCTGTATAAATTACCTTGTAGACATGTTTTGTAGAATATTTCATTATTTTGCGTGGCAGCTTCAATAGCAGCAGTATGGGACACATCTCCCATTAGTAGTGTACAATATATTTTCTTGTCAGTTAATCTTGAAAGCTGGATACCGTTCCTCAAAAAGGCTGGATCTTTCATTTCCTTCTAATAAATACTTCACACTAAATGCATTATTGCTAGAGAGATGTCAGTAATCGAATGCTTATCATCACATTTTCCTTGTGGCCTATGACAAAAATATATTCTGTGGTGGATGCAAAAGGAGAGTAAGAGAGGTGATGGGAGTAAAATAAGGAAAGGAGATCAAATCAAGTGTTAGACAAATAGCTCCCTGAACAGCCAGATCACCTGTAGATAACAGAAAGACTGGAATGGAAAGAAAACAGATTATATATTTCAGTAGGGGGGAAAAAATAAAAGAAAAAAAGAAAAAAAAAAAAGAAAAAAAGAGGCCTGAAGAACAGAAATATGTAAAGTGTTAATATGTCCTTAATTACTCTGTGAATCTTACATGGTGTTTATTCTGTCCTATGTGCTTTTCAACCTATCAGTGTGTCTGAAGTGTGAGTATTTAATCCTATCACACTTAATGCATTTTAAAAGACAGTTCTCGGAGACCTGGCTCTGCTGAAATTGTTGCTATGAATTTTTTGGTGGGCCAGAGCAACAAGACAGTTTTTCTTTTGCATCATTATCTTTTGGAGCTCCTTACAGAGAATTAGCTGCTTTAGACATGATGTATATGTTTCAATTTCATACTGCATGCAGGAAAAAAAGCACAGCAGCAGCTTGCATTATACTTATTCCAAGCAATTATGATGCAACAGCTGTATGAACACTGAGAATACAAACTCATCAAAAATCAAAGTGAATGAAGGAAAATACAAAGGACTCCTACAAAAATGTTTGTGGGAAGGTGGTAGGTGGAGGAGTGAGAAAGGACAGGCTGAAGGTGTTTGTGTTGCTTTTTGCTTAAAACATTTTGAAGATCAGAGATTCACGTAGGTTGGTAAAGAAATGTGCCTGCAGATCATTTAGTCTGTGAAGCAGGATTTCATCTGATAACTTCTTACTGACTGAATCCCGTTTTCCCACTTGCCCTCCAGGGACGAGTAGGTTTATAACCTTCTTAGCTGCAGACTCTCAAAGGCTCGAAAGAGCTAACTCTCAGTTATGGCAAAGTAACAAAATTTATCAACATAATCCTTTCACAAGCAAAGGCCTGTGTCTTCTAGATCTCTAGCATGTCCATCCACCTCAGTGGATTTCTCTGTCCCTTCCCAGTTAACATATAGCATGAACCCTGGCAGTTCAGAGTTGATGTGTTTGGGTCTCAACTCTTCTACAGGCTGAGAAAATCACTTAGCCTTTCTATGCCACTTTGCCCCTGATGACGAAGATAACATCTATCATTACTTCTACACTTTTTCTTGTCCATATCATGTTTATATAAGTTCTTAGGCTGAGCTTCTTATCAGTGATAAAATGGTATTTTGTAAATGGGGCCAATTCCAGTGTCAGAGGTCCTTGGTGAACTGTTGTACAGGTATTAATGAGTGAGGTGAACAGAGATATTTGGCGCATACTGGGCTTCAGAAATTCGGAATCTTCTTAACTGGAGTTTTTAGGTATTTTTGAGCCGTTAAAGCCTATTGATACATTGAAGAGTATAAAGTATAAAAGTGAAAATTCAATCTGCTCTAACATATCTGCTTATCTGTGTGTTGGTTTTACGTTACTGTCCTATCACACTATCTGAACTGTTTTCACACACACACACACACACACACACAAAGAATCAGTAGCAGCGGTGTTATCTCCACCCGAATGCACTGGCTTTTGTCCTTTTCACTCCTTTTCTCAGGCAGGTTCCAAGCTCGTCACCTCCATGCTGTGACCACCAGCACTGCCTGTTAGCTGGCTCAGCTGAGCAAGGGAAGCCACTTCACCTGAAATCAAGAGGCCCAGCTAGTGCCATTTATCCTTTTTATCACAACCGCTGTGTACCATACTGAGATGCAGAAGTCTGACTTCCCCCTGCAAGTGGCAGATTTTTGGTGGGTGGTACATATAACTCCACTGGCGCATGAAACCTGCATCCTCTCAGGGGGAACGTGCCCTCACCTCCTCAGGAAAGAGGACAACCAACAAACATCTACATCTGCTGCTTTGCACCACTCCAGGGAAGGCTTTATCTGCTCGGCTTGACTTCAGTTGAGCCTAAGTGATCTGAAGTTCTTATTGTGTTTTGGGGGGTTTTTTTGGTTACTTTTTCCCTTTCCTTTTTTTTTTGGTTTTTTTTTTTTGTTTTGCCACGTTCCCCTGACTTTTGCATTCTCCCTGTGTGTGCAGTGAGGGTGGTTGTGTGAGTTGCTCAGAGAATAATTATCCTTGCTGAGACCTGAGGAGGCAATTCATCATGTCAGATTAACAGTGGCTGCAGATAGCACGAGGAAACCAACATAACTAAGCACTAAAAACTAAGCTCTGTGTGCACTGAATTTCCCTGGTGAATATAGAATTTGGGGTCGTTATCTCACATTTTTGCTGAATATCAGTGGACGTAATTTAAGGCTAACACATGCATCATTTTGGCTTTATTTCCATCTGCCAGGAAAACAGGATTTATGGCTGTTTCACAAAGCCCACCAAGGAACGCTATGAATAGTATCAAATAGTCTTTTTGCTAAATTCTGCTTGCCTTGTGGGTATGTGTAATTATCTCTTCTGATATATTGCATATTGAATTGTATTTATTTTTATTGTGATGTTCAATGCTATGTTACTGTTCCATTTATTGGCATCTTGCTGATGAATGGCAATTTTGCCTAAACTTGTTATTTTTCCGAGAGGTAGTCTGCAGTCTTCTCAGAGTTTTTTGACATGGGCAAATAAACTTCATTTACAGCTCATGTTGCGATGGGCTCTTAAAGCCCAGCGTTTACAGAGCTCCTTCCAGTCCTTGCATACAGCAGGAATACCCATACCACCAACATGTCTTCCACCTATTTCAAGGTCCTAGTTCAAAACTCTGCTGAATTCAGGGGGAACATTTTCTATTGACTGAGACAGCTGTGTTTAGAGCTGAGTAGCAAAAAAGATTTGAATTAGTTCAGAATGTTCAATAGCAATGGTTAAGAAAGCAAGCCATGCCCTGCCAGACACCTCCTTTTTAAGCTGTCTAGGATACATGTACATATCTAATTACACATGCATATGTACATCCGTATTCACTGATTGTCAGTTTATGTGTGTTTTTCTTCTTCTTTTACCAAAGTTTTGATGATTTTTGTTGATAGAAGCACATTTCCAAGATGTTTTCAGATGGGTTTTCTGGGAGTAAATTATCCTTTTACAGTAAGGATAGAGGATGGGTAAATCAACCTTGAAATATTAAAAGAGACATGGCTCAGAAAGGAAATAAAGGTAGGGGTTTTTTTATATATAATTTTACTTCAATTTAACATAAAAATATATTTTGAAATTAAAAAAAAATCTAAGGAAAGACATTTGTCATTTTCTGATTGTTGATTTAAGATTGAACCTTTAAAATCAATCTGTTAACTCACATCAATCTTGTTCCAGATATCTACACAAGTTACTGGTAGAAGTAAGGGATTTTCTGTATGCCTTTTTGAAGGATAAAGAAAATTTTCACTTCTTTCACAGGGAGGAGATAGAAAACTATATTTTTACCAAACCTTGTTATGAAAACATGTAAGAGCCAGATTTTGAACAAAACTTCCTTTTTGCAGTTGTTCTCAAATGAAAACTGTATAAATACAACTGGAAGTAAAGCCATTCTCAAAACATATATTACAATATCCCAGAGAAGTTCAGCAGGGGAAAGCTAAAATACAAAGCAAGTTTAAAATTTAAAATATAATACTGTGCACTGGATGTTCTGTATATGAATGGGTGTGCCAGGGCAGCACCCTCTGAAAAGGGTAATGTCAGGAAAGGGAGTTTCTCTAGCCAGCCTTTGTGTGCATTGGTGTCTGCCTGTATGTCACTCTCTCAGGGTGAGATTGCAGCACAGATTATCTGTCCACGAAAGAGAGAGAAGACATATCACAGATCTCTCACAGTCCTCTGCAGGGTAGGAAGAAGAAAAGTGAGATCTTGGCTCTGTCTCCCCTCCTTCCACAGGGTGCTGACCAGACTCTCAGTAAATCACTAAACCACAGGAGAAAAAAAGTGATGCCCTAGAGAGGGACCTCTGAACCAGAGCTCTGTATTTGCACCTTGGTTTAAGACTGCACTGCTGACAAGTTTTCCCAGGGTCTCTCATTATTATCACCCACAGAGCTTGTTGGATCAAGATACTGTTGTGCAAGAGAGCAGGGAGTACAACAGGCTCTCTGTGGCCTTGCTTAACACTGTAGACTTCAAAACGTCATAACTTTCCAAAGCCTGTTCTGTAGATTAACACAGTTTAGCAGATCCTTCGGTTCTTGCTGAAATGAAATGCTTCTGCACTGGCTGGTCAGAAATCAATTATTTGGAATTCAGACTGGTTTTCATCTTTGTGAGAGATTTGTCACTTGGTGAGTTTGAGAGATGGGACAATGAATAGAAATAAAATGAAACCAGACCTGGTCAGATTCTTGAACTTTTTTTCTCTGACATTTAGAAAGCATGTAAAAAGGTAGGTTTCCTCACAATAGGCTTACTGCAACACAACAGGTAACAGATTCCTCATGAAAGTCCACAACTGTGTTTAGAAAATGAAATCTGTAGTAATATTCCCTGTCAAGGTGCAAAAACTCTCTGAGACTATGCTAATTAATGGAGTAATGAATAATTAGGTTTTCTGGAGAGCTGCAGGCTTTGGAGCCATGTGTACCTTGCTGGGTAGCTCCTGTTTTCCATGCCACCATGCAGAGTTATCAGTGGGGCAAGAAGGGACAAGCAAAAGGCATCTGAATCCAGATAATCATGCACAGCAAGCAACAGATTTCCCTAGACCTTTCTGGTTCTTTCTACAGGTCCTTCTGATGGAGTAAACAATGTTCTTTTTTAAGCTCGTGAATTGTGTTTCAAAGTAGATGAACCGTGAGTGGTCTCAGTTTAAGTTAAGATACAAGGAGATATACATGCTGTCACTGTCTTCTGTGAATGGACAGTCTTTGCTCAAGGGAGCAGCAGCTCTGAAATGTGTTGAACACATGATTCTGTTTGGTTTGGGTTTTGTTTTTTTTTTTTTGGGGGGGGGGGGTTGGTAGCAGGGTATTTTTTTTTTTGCAATGAGAAAGAGGGGAAGGAACTGGTAGAATATATACAGCTTCATACTAATCCAGAATGAAATTCTAAGACAATTACATTTTTACAGTTGTCCTAGGTTTGGCTTGGACAGAGTTACTGCCAGCTACTAGAATGAAAACGAACTCTATCCTAGCCAAACCAAGGACAACAGTAAAATACATGGCTGTGATACTCCAAAAGCTCTCTCCATTCTGTGAATTTTGAAATTGACAGCATGGATCTGAAAACCATGGTGATATCTGTGATTTTTCTACTTAGGTGTGATGGAGAAAATGATAATTCAATCTCTCTTTGCTGTTTTCAGACCTCCAGTTTAGAGCAGTTAATGTTGTGGTAATTCTGTGATGAATCGAGTCGAGCCACCACACTTTCAAACTTCACAAGGCTGGGTTATGTTTTTAGTTTTCCCCAACAGATGGAAAGTCAGGATGATGCCTGAAGAGTAAAATAAAAGCAGGGTTGAAGCACTTGTTTCTCAATTCACACTCAAAAGTTGTGGTTATAGTCTACTCCTTATCAATGTCCCTTACAGGAAAAAAGGCTGTTGTTTGGGGGTTATTTTTAAGCATAAGAGGTTATACTGTAGTTGAGAATTACTTACCTTCAGGGAGAATCACCACTCCCACTCCCTTCCAAGCCCAGGGAATTACAGGAATGCCTCCCACAGTCATTTGTAGACATAATCAATTTTATAACTCAGTTTATCGATGATATACTGCCAGACCACAAGAAAAATACATTTTGGAGGAGTTTAGGGAAATATTTTGATGATGACCTCAGTTTTAGGATAATGAAACAAAACTCCTTTGAAGAATAGTTGTGTTGTTTGGTTTTTTTATCCTATGCTATCATCTACATCTATGTCACAGCTTAACCAGCTTTCAGGCTCCAAATGCTGACTGGAAACACAACAAAGTTATAGGCCATTTTGATCTCTGCTGAAATGAGAATTCATTGCTGAAGATATGTCTATTCAAATGTGTTGTTCCAACAGTTGTGGTCAGAGACCTAACGCTTCGTCTAACACTTAGGAACATAAACCATCCAAGGCTGTGCTCTTGAGTGCAGTTGTCTCCCATTCATGCTTTATTCACTTTCAAGTCCTTCAAACAGGGAACGTTGCTCTGTTTTTCACAGTCCAGGAGTGGCAGTCCTTATGAACAATGTCCCCACCATCTCTCCTACCTGCCATCAATACTGAACTGTGCTAAATACTGAAAATTAATGCAGTAAGTGATATTCACTCAAAAACAATATATGACATAAATGTGCAAGTGAAGCAAGATTATTCCTCTTTAATGACTGGGGAAATCTGGACAGCAAGAAGTTCAGGAATTTATCTAAAGCTGCAGAGGTAGTGGCAGAGAAGAGAGAAATGTTTGGCTCACAGATCTGAGTCTTACATACCAGCCAGGCAGACCTTCCTCAAGATTGTAGGAGTCACATTTAATTGATGAGCTGATTTAGGATGAAGCAGAGTTTGCCATCAATTACAGAGCAACATTATTGTGTCTAACTTTGCTAAGCCCCTGAATGAGCCAAAGGTCTGTGAGGGCCAAAAGGGCCCCAGTCAATTCTGCTAACTGTGTAATTCTTAAACAGAGCTGAATTCTCCTAAACTGTATTTATGCTAAATTTCATGACACCTGATGACCTCAATTAAAACCTTTCAGAGGAAATCAGAAGTGCCAGCAAGGTCCTGCAAGATGAATGTCTCTAGCTCTCTCCTGCTAACTGCTCATATAAACTTGGTGATTTTAAAGATTTTATAGTGATTCTGCAGCTGTTTTTATCAAAGGTGTCAGAACGCCAGTACTGATAACGCCTTACTGAATGAGCAGCTTGCTTTCTCTGGTCCCTTTCCTAAAACAAATAATAGCCATTTCTAGAATCCAAAAAGCCCTCTCGTTATGTCACATTTGTTCTCAGAGAAGAATCATGTTGTGTTTTCCTAAAGCTTCCAAGATCATTTCTGTTATGGCCATGAGAAAAGGCACAAACATTTGTACCTTTACTGTCCTTTTGTTGAAAAAACAATAATTACCCAGAAGAAGATAATTTCTTAAGAGTGGACATACCTTGAAAAACAAGATAAAAACCAGTGTGCAATTTGATTAAAAACATATACATAGCATAGTTGGGGGAAAAGTAGCGTACATGGTGAATTCCAGGTGGAAGCATAAGAATGAAACCTCATATATAATTGTCATTCAACCGAAAAAATGTACCTATAGGAGTTGGACTTAGAGATTTCAGCTTAAAATTTTCTAATGAATAAATACTTAAGACCTGTTAAGGAGTTTAGAAATTCCATTTTTGTAAAAATATGAACAGGAAATCACACTGAAATGATGGTAGAAGTGATTATTTGATTTGCTTCAAACTCAAGTCAGGACTTCTTGAAAGATGAAAAAGGGTTTTGTGAAGTTCAGCAAGGCTTGGGGGTTTGGTTGATGTAAAACTCAACATCAGCCAGCAGTGAGTGCTTGCATTCCAGAAAGCCAACTGTGTCCTGGGCTACATCTAAAGGGACGTGGCCAAAAGTTCAAGGGAGGGGTTTGGGGCCCTCTGATTTGCTCTGATGAGTACAGTGTCCAGGTCTGGTGTAGCCAGTACAAGAAAGACATGGAGCTCTTGGAGTGAGTCCATAAGAGGCCACAAAAATTACCAGAGGGCTAGAGCACCTATCCTTTGAAGACAGCCTGAGAGAGTTGGATGTGTTCAGCCTGGAGAAGAGAAGGCTCTAGGGAGACCTTATCATTAAGGTTGGAAAAGACCTCCAAGATCACATGATCATCTAGTCCAATCATTCCCCCCCACACCCGTATTTCTTACTAAACCATATCCCTAAGCACCTCGTTGAAACTTTCCTTAAATACCCTGAGGGACGGTGACTTCATCACCTCCCTGGGCAACCTGTTCCAAAGCCTAACCATGCTTTCCAAGACGAAATGATAAGTGGTAGTGCAGTCTTCCAGTACCTAGAGGGGCTACAGGAAAGCTGGAGAAGGACTGGTTATCAGTGAGTGTAGTGATAGGACTAGGGTAAAGCTGAAGGAGGGAAGATGTAGATCAGGTTTTAGGAAGAAATCCTTCCCTGTGAGGGTGGTGATGCCCTGGCACAGGTTGCCCAGAGAAGCAGTGGATGGGTGGCCCTGGAGCCCTGGCAGTGTTCAAAGTCAGGTTGGATGGGGCTTTGGGCACCCTGGGCTAGTGGAGGGTGTCCCCGCAGGGGGTTCACACTAGATAGTATTTTTCGAACCCAAAGCATTCTATAATTCTGTGATTTTAATTGCAAAGTATTATATTTTAAAATTTATTCATGCTGGTGATAAACAATATATAAATATATATATTTTATATATATATATATATATGTATGTATATGTATATGTGTGTAATATATATATATATATATGGGAAATTATCCGCCATGGCAGGAATGTTTTCAGCAATGATGGAATTAAAAAACAAAACCAATTCTGAAGAGCATATCTTTTTAATTCCATGTCTGTTTTACTATTAGGACTTGAAAATTAATTGTGTAATTAGGATGAAGTTTAGGCATATTTTTAACTGCACGGACCCACAATATAAATATATTTTTGTTGAACATAGGATTTGCTTGAACAATTTTAAATCCCCACAATCACAAGTATGCAGCAACTGCAGTCTCAAATTGTTCCTTTAATGTTAATCACAGCCGTTGTAACGTGGAGCCAACTGGCTCTAAGGGACATGACCTTATCACAGTGGACAGATGGCAAAAAATTTTCAAGCCGTGTTAAACCTTTCTCTTCAACACTTTTTTGTTCTTAACATATTTATTGCTGACACCATATATCAGTGTTATAGCTTCTGTTCAGGTGAGTACGATCAGTTGGCAGTAATAGGTTCAGCTCTGGGAACCTCTCAGCCATTGCTTTTTGAGCTGTTTCTGTAAACTCGCTGTCTAGAAGAAAGAAGGAAAAAAAAACCCCAAGAAATGGAGGGAGAGGCTTTTGGAAACCCTTCAGATTGGCTTAATTCCCATGCAGAGAGGAGAATAAATTAATGCAGACACTGTGTTTTCCTGGCTCGGATGTCATATTTTCTCATGACTGGAAAGATCAGTGGATGCGTGGGAGAGAGAGGGGGAAGCAGAAAATGCGAGAGGAAAAATATATTTGAAAATGTTAAACTTGTCTCTGGCAGTATCTGTTAAATGTCTCCTGCATTTGTAGGAGAGCGATGTTCCCCTGCATTAGCGCTGAGCCTCCCTGCTCCACTGATGTCTGTCAGCCTAGTGAAAGAACTGAACACGGTCTGAAGACACAGCAGGAAACATGCCTTAATAAATGCATTTGCAATTGTATCATATGACTTTATGAATGCTCTCTGTAACTGTGCAAGCTATGAACGTATTTTATGTCTGTCAAATTTTCTATTCCCCTGCTTTTTTTCCACATTTTTCCTCTGTTCTTGAAGAAGAGAGTAATATGACGACTTTCTGATTATATTTTTGGGGTGAAGGATTTGCCCTGCCTAGCTCCAATTCAGCAAGTCCAGGAAGGGCTTTCTAGGTGCAGTATCACTTTCCTCCACTATAAGAAGATACCATCATGATATGGCAAAAGAATTTTTAAAGGGACTTTGTATTTTCTTCATGCCAAAAACAAGTTCTGCTGCAAATACTCTTATTTCCTACTTGGTAAATAACTTGGCTGAGGTGATTCGGTATACATTTGACATATGTTCTGCATCAGAAATGTGAATATCTGTAGGAAAAATAAGAACATCATAGCCAGACAGTCATTACTCAGAGGTCCTAAGAGCAGATTTACTGGGACGAAGATAGAAGGAGGTGTGAGAATTGCCTCTCTCAGCAGCAAGGAGCACTCATCCCTGATAAGTAGCATCCCTGCAAAGATGTGCAGTTGCAGGTGCATCAAACTGTGAGTGCACAGCACGTGTTCTGGGCTGAGATACTTTCAGTGATTAAGTTGTAGGTTCAATTAAACCTAATGCCCTAATAACTTTGTAAAATGCAAAGGGCCCGTAAATACGGGAAGGCACAAAATCTTCAGGCTCCCTTTACTGGCCAATAAACGTACTATAAATGCCAGTGACTGGAGGCTCAGATCTTTATATATAGCTTCAAAAATGTATTTCCATCAGCTTCAGTAATGAGAAGCTGGTTTCCATTGGTTTCAGATTAGACCATGAACAGTCTAGGTAGTGCTACTGTGCCACTTAGGGAAGGATGAGGGGGGACAGTTATTCTTAATTACGTTTTGAGAGTTGGGGACTGTATTTTAATCTTAGTTCTAAGTATTTTTTAGTTCCTTTAGTTCCTTAAGGCTTTTTAAATATAGGGTTTTTTTTTAATTAGTCAAAATGAACGCCAGTATGCTCTAGAATTTAGAAAGTGTTACTCCAGCTCTCCCACTGAAGATTCCTGAATAATTTACTAGGCTGACTCTAAAACAGGTGAGATTTTCTCACGTAGCTTTAGCCCTCTAAAAATTAAGAAAATTGATAGTGTGTCTGACTACGGATGTAATCAAAACACCTATTTCATACTAAAAACGTAATCATTGGGCAAATGCACCTTTTGAGTATATTACCTGTAAAGAGTAGCTCGCATAGAGAACTTAGATCAGTTCAAGACATTTAACTTTAGTAGAGTTAAACCTCACCCAGAGAGATGTGCAAGGTCTTCCATTTTTCTGGCAAATAACTCCCTCTCCTCCCACTGCTGCCCTAATCCTGTGCTTATGCACCTCATCAGAAAATGTCCCACCAACCAAAGGTAGCTCTGGTAATGTAACAGTACCAATAGAGATATTTTCATTATTTTTTGTCTTTTCACGCTCTAGCTGTATCTTTTTTTTTCTTCTTCCTTCTTTTTTCTTTTTTTCTTTTTTTTTTTTTTTCCTCTTTGTCTCCTGTGTTAGGTTTAAAAGGCAAATTGTAAGAAACAGAACCTGTCCTTTTCTTGTGCTAGCTAAGTCTTCCCAGGAAATCTGAGCATACATTTGAATAAAGACTCAACTACTCTGCTGTATTTATTACTGTTCCTGGTTGTTTTCCTCAGACGACTCATCCTTGGGTAAGGAAAGTAGGAATCATTCATCATCCCCAATAAAACACAACAAGTGATTGAAAACAGCATTCAGACAGGCAGCAGACCAAACCCGGAGCCTTCTCCGAGAGGTTTCCTTTTAGATGGAAACCAGTGACCTGGGACGTGGAGGACTGGGGTGGGGGCAAAGAGAGGAGGAGGCTGATTTCCCACAGCAGGCTTTGGGAGGTGGCATGACAGTTCTGAGCCAGAAAACACAGCTGAATGCAAAGTGGCAAGGCAGACTGAGGAACTGCGGTGCTGCTGAACCAAAACTGAAAGAAAAGGTGCTGATGAGTGAACTGGAAAGATGAAATGTGTACTTGGCTGGAATCGATAATAAAGCACGCTGCATTCAGTTTGGCAGCGGATACCAAGAGCTTATCGAAACCAACACATTCTCATGTAGTAGAAGGCAGTGGAGTAATTATGTGATTGTTGAGCAGACTATGTAAAACTGTATAAGAAGTTTCTTATTGTACCTAAGTCAGCGGGAGACAGAGATCCTTGCTGGCCTTGTGGGAAGAGGGAGACTGATTGAGTCATCTTGGCTTACCCAGAGTAGAGCATACGGCAAATGGGAATTTCACAGAGGAGCATTTTCTTGTCCTTTTTTTTTTTCCTTTTAAAGCGATTTTGACAGCTAAGTGCAAGCTATTCTGAAGAGTGTCAACTGTCCAAATAGGTTTTATAAAAAAAATAAAGTCAAAAGGAATTTATAGAAATTATAGAATTAAACTTTTACACCAATAAAACATTTGAAATATGCATATCATCAGTCAAGAATTCATGGTTAAAATCCTAAGTGGATAAAATTCTTCCTAGACTTTCTTTTAAATTGGAAGTCCCCTATTGTAATTTAAAGGTCCAAAATCACATCACAGGGTCATCCCCCATTTCTATATCTTGTCTTAGACTAAGGTTAACATTAGAAAATAGTTATTCTTGTCTCTACTTTTTATAATTTCACAGAAGGATGTGGAATAGAAAATACATATAGAAAAACTATTCTTTCCTTGCTGAAATTCTTTCTTAACCAGCTTGTCATGGTTTAGTCCCAGACATAAGCTAAGAATCATGCAACTGCTTGCTCACTCCTCTTTGGAGAGATGAGATGGGAAGGTGAATTGGAAGAAGGTAAAAATTTGTGGGCTGAAAAAAGGATGGTTTATAGAAGAAAAAAATAACAATACTAAGAGTACACAATGCCATTTGCTCACTGTCAACCCAATGCCCAGACAGTTCTTAAGCAGGAATCCTTCCTCCCTAGGCAGTTCCCTTTACATACTGAGCATGACATCATGCTTTATATACTTTATATACTGAGAGTGAGAATATCTGTCTTGTTAGTTTGGGTCACCTGTCCTGGCTGTGTCCCCTCTCAGCTTCTTGTGAAAATTAACTCTATCCAGCCAAGAAACAGCATCTGTACCAAGCAGCCAAATTCCCTTGGCCTTGGTAAAAAGGAACAAGTGGCTGCTAACCATCACTATTGAAAAAAAGGAAAACATTCAAGGATCAAGAGCTAAAAGCAGCCTGATTGTTGGAGGCCCATCTACTGAAAATTAACCTGACTTTGACCCTGCCACAAAGAGAGATCTTAACCAAAGATGAATATTAACATACACATGTATATACTGTACAAATAAATGTGCACAGTTTTCTCACTCAACTCACAGCACCAAGAATCCCTTACCAAATGCACTGACCCGCCAATATAGAATTGCACTAATTACAAAGTGGTGATTGTCTGTGTTTCATGACATGATTAATGAGCTTGATTTTCCACTGTGTGATTATTGATTGAAACTGTCTGGTAATTTTGTATGGATTTAGTACTCCAGCTACTCAAACCTAGACAAAGATACACATAAGATATGGAAAAAACATGTTGCATGTTTCAGTCTGGGGCTTGCTATTTAGATCAAATGAAATAAATGAAATGGCTGATGTTGAGCATAGTGCATTTGTTGCAGTAGAGTAGCCTGCAAAAAACTGTCAGCTGCTGAACGCTTCCAAAAGATAAGAAAGATCCTTCAAATCCTTCAAAACTCCTGTGCAGTTACTGAAGATTTACAGGATATGTTTTTCATCTTTTGCAAAAACCTTTTTGCAATAGAGATGAAATTGGACTGGACCAGCAGTTGGCTCCATAAGGCATACAAGGTGAATTAAGGAAAAGAAAAAGAAAAATTCTTTCTCTATAAACTAAGCCAGATGGTTGGCAATCCAGACTCATGTCAGAGTGGAAATGTATGGCTGATTTGTCCACACATTTTTTGATTTATTAAATAAAATTGTCAGTGGAATAAAGGCAAGTGAGAAATGGTGTTATGAAAACACAAATTATATAAATATATAAAAGAAAAAGGAGCATGTCAGAGAATATAGTTCAGTTGTACTGGCACCACACACAGCCCAGAGGAAGAGGAGTTGTAAATAGTCAAGAAAAATGTGTTAAAAAATAGATATGCAGCTGACTTTAAAAAAAAAAGTCCTACCGACGACTCAAAAAGACAAAGAAGTTGTGCCAGTGTGATTTCTACAGGGAAAAGAAGCTGAAAAAGAGGTGGCAAAGAGATAAAAGATGCTGCAAATGTTGTAAACAGTGAACTGGGTAGAAAGAGACAAGACAAGGGCATCAGAAAATTGAAAGGAATAAAAAATGTAGGTGTAGGGGAAAGAAACATTAGGAAAGCATTGTGTTCTGTGTGTCGTGAGGAGTTTGATCAGCGCTCAGGAAACGAGCTCACTTTGATGCAGCCCACACCACTACTTGTACAATGGGTAAAAGAAGTAAGAAAAAAAAAATGATAGATGTTCCATCAGCAAGAGCTATATAAAAGGTACTGCATTTGAGATGATGGTAGATTTAGATAGAAGCTATAAAAAGCAGGATGTTTAAAGAGAGAATCAGCAGCTGCATTTTGCAAGTCAACAAAGACCGGTTCGAGACCCAAGGGGGACATTTCAGACCGGACACTGATGGAAACCATCTTGCTTCCTAGTAAGAGAAAAACACTGAATAGTAGAAAAGGTGAGTAATACACATTGCAGTCTCTGGGAGGGACATGACAGAGTAACTTGCAGGCAAAACCGAGTACAGGAAAGCAGAACATGATCACATCCTTGCAAAAAACATGGCTGTACAGCACTACACTTCCACAATGATCCAGAGCCAGCACAAAAGGGAGAGGAAAATGATCTTTTTATAGTAGTCACTGTCTCTTGCATGGGAGATCCTAACAAGCAAAAAGCTGGTGTGAGTGGTTTCTGTGCTGTCCCTCAAGAGGTGAAAAAATTCTTTTTGGAAGAAAAAGAAGATACAGAAAAGAAGTTAGCGTAGTCAGATAGTCCTCATTTCTATCCAGCTTACAATAGCATTTTGATCTGGATGCCAACAGAGGACTCAGCAATTCTCCCTTTAAGTGTGGAAGCAAATCCTGGTAGGTACTGTTAGTATTTTTCCCTATATATTATATATATTTTCATAGCTGTCTTCATAGAACTATCCCCTGCATTTAACACTGCACTAACACAAAATCCCTACCAAAAGTCACCATAGTTATCTATCTTTTTTGCAATTATAACTGAAAACATCAAATACAAAATATGAATTTGCAAGTAAAATGCTTCAGTGTGACAGTTGTATTTAGCACAAGGTCCAATTCTTACTTGTGAAATAATGAAGATGGATTGAATTGAAAGGCAAACTGGTAAAATTTCCTTTTTGGTGGTCTTTTCCCACTAAAACAAAATCATTATTATTTAGCATCCTCTCATTTATTCAACTTGTTTACATCTACAGTGTTAATTGATCCTGTATTTTAAACTTGTTATTTTTTCTCTTATGTTTTCAATATCTCTACATTTTCCATTCACCACTTCTGCCATCAAATTAAATTACATGCTTATGCCAAAATTCATCTAATTTGCAGGGAAAAAAAAAGAAAAAATTGTGAAGATGAATAAACATTTAATAAGTCAACAATAGGTAGAAGATGGCCTGTGAAAACCGTCACTGGACCTAATGAAACTAATGGGTTTATGTCCTTTGCCATTTTTCTGGCAATAACTGAGTCCTTCCACTGTTACCAGTCATTATCAGCTCCCTCAGTACTCCTAAATATCTTCCTTAGTAAGTACCACCTGGTTCCTCTCATGTCTTCAAAATCTTATCTGACATCTCCTCCACAATTCCCTCTTTGACTCCGTGTAAAACACTTTGCACATGACTCTTCAATTTCTCTTCACAACAAATAAAGTCTAGTCCTTCCCTCTCACATATATTTTTGGCCTGTGCCTGGGTAAGAGTTTGAATATACTTCAGGTGAGAAAAAAAAATAAATTATTGCTGAAGATTCAATGGAGCTGTCAAGAAAACTAGAAAGTATTGAGGTACTTACATTCTCAAGAGCTCCAAATAAAAAATAATTAAAAAAAACCAAAGCAACAAACAAAAAACCCTCCAAAGGCAGGTGTGTGTCTTTCTCTGTAAGAGGATTAGTGCAAGAGAGTTTGCATCAGTTTTTATGATACATCTAGTGTATTTTTGAAGAAGTCTGCTCCTAGAGAGAAAAATAATAAGGAAATCATTTCAGCTTTAATAAAATTTTCCCTGCC
Organism: Hypotaenidia okinawae; assembly: GCA_027925045.1. NCBI lineage: Eukaryota > Metazoa > Chordata > Aves > Gruiformes > Rallidae > Hypotaenidia > Hypotaenidia okinawae. The sequence goes on along the minus strand of BSDF01000005.1, from coordinate 5,939,896 downwards.
ATATTACATTTGTGCTTTCCAATGTTTTAAACAAGTGATTTTCATTTTTCTTCTCATGTGGCCTTCCATACTTATGAAAAGCCCACATAATGAATAGTTGCTGAGACACTTCATTAACCTTCTTGAAACTATCCTAAAACTCACCCTGAAGTAGAAAACTGAGATTTCAACAGCAGTATGCTGAGACAGCTCCTGTAACTGTCTCAAACAGGTTTAAGTAAGGCTTACCGGTGGCGTCCTTCTGCTCAATGGCTGGCATTTAAGCTTTTGGGTAGGATTACTGTCGCTTTCTCCACACTTCAGGCAACATTAATTATAATGATCATCATCACAATAAGCATAATAATAGATTTTCTGCAAGTCTGGATTGTATAACTTTAAGTGTACTATTCGAAGGCACTCATTAACTTCCAAGGTGGTTTCTGTCACAAAATGCAAATATCGGTATGAACAGGCCCCTCAAATTTCTCACTATGCTCCAAAGTGCTTCCTTAGAGCTACTTTTCTTTTCATGTTAGAGTTACCAGATTCTAACATCTGACTGCCATGCCAGACTGTGGCATATTTGTTACATGTTTGAGTTTTTGGTTTGTTGGGGTTTTTTTTCCTGGCATTTATTTTCCTCTTGTTAGCGCCTGGGGGTCCCCTAACTTGTCAGAGACACAACTTAGGAATCTTTTTTCTTGTCAGGTTAAAGCATTGTCCTCAAGGTTTAAAGTCTTATTGGACTGTATCATGACTGGTAAAATCTCCTGATTCCCCGATATGTTTTTTTTATTAGAAATTCTTGGGAAGCTCTCCCTGTGTCATGATAGTGTCTAGAAAGGAAAGGGTGCCTTGGTCTTGTAAAAAAGATTCTGAATTTTGGTCGTCACATGGAATACACCAGTGGAAAGTTTGTTTGTGATGACTGGTTACTCCACAGGGCAGTAAGACAGATGATTAAAGTTTGGGAGCATGACAACTCTAACATTTCTGTTTTGATGTATATAGATGAGGCCAGTGAGGCTGTAACAGGCTGTGTGAGCTAAGAGTCGAACAGAGAGACACAGAAGTCTTTTAAAAGATCCTAAAGTCTCCATGATTCCAAAGCTAGGAAGACAGAAGAGCCTACTGTTCTCATGCAAGCCATTTGTGCACTACTTGTAGGCAGAAGAGATTTTGTACCCCCTTATATTTGAAAGGATATGTATATTGCAGTTTAAAAAATATACATTTTCTCTCCTTTGATTTTAGTCAGGCTGTGTGGTCTTATATCACTGCTGGGAGGCACAGAATTAGTGTACCACAAACAATGACCACAAATTAGGCTTTCTCTGCTTCTCTGGGGTAGCCTTTAGGGTGAGGAAGGTACAATGAAAGATTTCAGTGTTTCCTGCTCTGGTAAGATTTTGGGGTTTTTTCTCTATAAATGAAGATCTTTGATATAGACCCTTGCCTTCCTGAGAAAAGCTGTGGACCTGTGTCACTTTAGGGAGCAAACACAGGAGACTGAGCCCCTGTGAATGTGCAGAGGGGGAAGGAACATATGCCTGAGGGCATATGAGTGAAATCGCAAATCCAGGCATCATGAATTTTAGAGTCTGCTGCTTTATAGCTAGTGGTGATTAGTCTTTGATCCATCACAAGCCTTATTATAAGGAAATTCTTGCTCCTCTGAGGAGATAAGTACGACATATCAGTTTCATAGCAAGAAGAAATTAATTCATTCTAGTGAGACCTGGGATGAGAATGCAGCTTGCTAATAACAACTAGTTACTCCTCAAACATTTTGTCCCTCAGGCTTTTGGGTGGCTTTATGCAAATTGAATGCTTCAGTAGGCCACATTGCATTACACACATGCAGGTAAATGGTAGAGACTTTTATCAGTAGCTGTCTCAAGCAAATGCTTAGATAGCAAAGATCTGAGGTCTGAAGTTTGTCCTTCACAAACATTCAGGGGTTATGTGTCTGGAAATGGTTCATCCAACTTTACTTCTAAATTTATGAAGGAAAAGGAGGTGAAGGATAAAAGAAGACAATAAGTGACGTCAACCTGCTTTCTATCCAACAGTTCTGTGAGCCTGCTCCTTACAGACTATGCACTGATGGATTTTGACCTTTGGGATTTCTGAGCACTGACAATAACGACTGAAAATTGTCACACCAGCATATTTTTAAGCTAAAGGGCATACATTTTTCAGCAAGATCTTCAGAAAAAAAAACCCAACAATAACCCAGACAACCCAAACAAAACAAAGAAAAAAAAACCCAACCATTTTCCTCTACCCAGTTTTGGGGTTTCTAACTTGAAATGTCATCACCAGGTTATTAATTGTTAGTATTAGATGTCCTTGACTGCATTCTGATACAGGCAAAACATTACTGGCTAAATTACCATGTTAACAAGTTATAGATAAATTACATTATAATCGTCTGGTTTAACATCCCTGTATTAAAAAGGACTATAGAATTTCTCTGAATCTACACCTTTTGAGCTGAAATTTAATTTTTTGGGGAGAAAAATGAAACAAAACACTGCCAGTTCTCCATTAGCATTATTGGTGATCGGATCTGAGGAACTAAAAGTGCAAGTGAGGTTAACAGTAGAAATGGTCATATATTTTGCATATATTCCTCAGAATAATTAAGACAAATCAAATGTCTTACTGATACAGAGAAGGTATACCTTACACAGAATACACAGCACTGTATCCAAGAAAAAAGGAAAAAGTTCTAAATTTTACAACATGGTAGCTTGCCGCCAGAGATTTAACAAATAAGGACATAGAAAGAAGCCTTGTTATAATGTTTAACATCAGATTTGAACTAAGCTGAACTGGCTGGGCATCTTTCAATGAGAAGATAATTGATTTCCTCCAGGGAATGTTAGATCTCATTTGTTTGGACTTCAGTAAAACATTTGATATGGTGCAGATAGGAAATGCCAGTGATATTTGAGAAGAAAGGGATTAATATTATAATTGCTTGGTGGATAAGGAGCTGGCTACTCAGGCTCTGAGTTTTTATGCTAAGGGTTTGGGGTTTTTTTTAAATTATTTTTATAAATGTCTCTGGTATAAAATAAATCCAGTTAACAATATATGACTAAGTTTAGCAAAACAGCAGTAAATTTACTGCAAAATTAGTTTCTAGTAACACCTAAGTCTAAGCTCTAGATGTTATATATGTTTTTAAAAGTAAACCTAGTTTTTCAGTAAACACTATTTAATTCATTAATAACAATTAATTATCAAAGCAAATAGTTTAATAAAATTCCTACTAATCTTAAATATAGCCTTAAAAATGTACCATCCATGATATCTGGAAATGAGCAGAAAGATTTATGCAAAAGGACAATGGTGAGCAGAAAATAAATAATCAATCTATAAATATATTTAACTGAAAATTAGAATGTTTTTAGCAATAAAACCAGTGAGATTCAGGAAACACTTGCCTGTTTAGGATAACAATGACAGGAAATGTATCCCATTTAAGAGTGGGTTGGATTATGAAGGGGTTTATATGAGAAGAATTCTCCTGGAAAATTGGGCCTCTGGCTATTGTAGTTTTACCTTAGCCAGGAACAAAGCACTTTCCCAGTGAGATGGAGGAAAGAATTAAAAAAGTGAAAGTGGGAAAACTCCTGGCGTGAGATAAAGGCAGCTTAATAGGTTAAGAAAATCTCTTTTGCCTGATAGGATTGTCAGGATGTGGACAGGCTGCCCAGGGAGGAGGTTGAGTCACCATCCCTGGATGTGTTTAAAAAAAGGGTAGATGAGGTACTTAGGGATATGATTTAGCACAGGACAGGAACGGTTGGACTTGATGATCTTAAAGGTCTTTTCCAACCTTGTAATTCTGTGATTCTGTGAAAAAAAGTACATGTATAAGCAAAGCAAAACAATGCATACATTCCCCATTTCCCATGGGCAGGCAGGTGTTCAGCCACCTCCAGAAAAGAAAGGCTCCATCACACCTGATGGTGACTTGGGAAGACAAATGCCATCATTCCAAACATCCCCCTCTTTCTCCTCCATCCTCCAGCTTTATATGGTAAGCATGACGTCATATTGTACGGAATATCTCTTTGGTCAGTTGGGGTCATCTGTCCTAGATGTGTCCTGTCCCAACTCCTTGTAAATCCCCAGCCTCTTTTTTGGTGGGGTGGGGTGGGAGTTAGAAAAACCTTGGCTCTCTGTGAGCAATGCTCAGTGGAGAAAAAAAAAAATCCCTTTGTTATCCACACTGTTTTCAGAAAAGAAATAAAGACACAGCCTCATACTAGCTACTATGAAGAAAATTAACTCTACTCCAGCCCCCAAGCAACACAAGTACAATGGCAATCCCTGCTTGTCTCTCTCATTAGTTTTAGTGCCTCTGTGTCTTGTAATTGCAAAATTGTAAAATATATTTAAAGAGGACTTTTACTGACTCATTTTCACCATGAGAGGTTTCTCATAGTAATTAGCCTGCCATAGTTTCCAAAGAACCATCCTGTGGCTGAAGGGATCTCTGCTCTTTCTCTGTGTGCTGACCAGCCATTGGCAAGCCATCAAATTTGGGTACTTTCAGTGGAGACAAGAAAAAGACACATTTTTATTTTAATTTGAGATTAAAAAGGGTGTAGAAATCATAGATCTTTTGCTCTCAAGTCAAATCAGCTTTCTCTTCTCCGAAACATGGTTTAATTATTTAAATGTTTGCCTTAAACAAACCCCAACTTTAGACTTGACACTAATATATGTATCAGCGTAAATTATTACCTGCTTATTTCCTTACTGCTTGTTTGAAATAGTAATTCAAATTACTATAGTCGAAATGATTTCAATAAATATAACAAATTATGGATGTAATTATTACAGCATGTATTTCAGAATGCAGCTTTATTTACAAAGGACACAGCATTGATTAAAACAGCTTGAATTATGCTAACTACAACACTGAACTCTCTTTAGAAAACCATCTGAGAAGCACAGTAATTTGAGTTCAAGGGAGATGCAGTATTACAAGAAGGCTAATGATAATCATGTTTAAGGTCATTGGCAACTAAAGTACTTACAGTACAGGAGCCTTCTGTCAGAGACAATTATAGTGAAGGGCCTTTGAATGGGGTCGAAACACTCAGAGTATGTTTCTGTGACAGCTTTGTTCTTACAATATTTATTCTGTTTCTAGTTTATCTGTAGCATAGTATTAAATTTAGAGTGTCATGAGCCAAGTGGTTCATGCAAAACTAAATTGACAGAATGCAATGATGCTGTAGTTACACCATAGCCTTTCTAATAATGGTAATGCCTTGTTAGATCAAAAGCATCCCCGAGGACCTAGAAGGTACTGCCAGTAGTCCTGTTCACATGGATTATGGAAGCACTGTCAGCTGCACAAGGCTGTTGGATATAAAGAAAAAAATATTCTTCTAGAATTATGTCCTTTTGGATCTGGTCTTCAGTTAATAATAGACATTTTTTAATTATGCCCTCATTTTATTTGCTGAACATCTATGTTATTATGTGTTACTTTTGTTTCTTGAAAAGGAGGAAACTGACAAGCTATTTTAATTTCACATGCTATGCTGTATCTAAACTTCTCACAGTCTTCAGTTTGTTTAATCTCACCACATCACTTGATGGTACTGTGAATGTTGCAGATGGAAAACTGTGTTATGCAACATAGCAAGTCAATTGAACGTTGTCTTCTAAATGGTTGCAAAGCATCCACTCCACAGCATCATGGCTGTGGGACCTAACCATGCTGCCAACCTATCTTAAATAATACTGCTTTCCACTGGGCTGTCCTTAGCACTCTGAAGAGGCAGAGGAATTGAACTTACTCCAGTGTGCATGGCAAAAGCTTGTTTCACACAAAAAGGATGCATAACCAGTCCCCCTGGATAGATGTAACACACCATCAGATTTTAAGTGACGCACATTGCACATGTTCCTGGTGCTGAGGGCAGGTTCAGCATTAACTTCCCTCTGTATCAGTACCCATAGGCTGGTGATAGACAATCAAACCACATCTCAAGCTCTTGGGAAATGTTTCAAAAATTACTGAACATTGGAGATTATTTCTTTACAGAATTTTTTGTCTATTGGATGGTATTAGATATCTCTCAATGTATAATTATATGTCTATTAAAGCAAAAAGCAGCACCAGAAAAGTGTTCATGTGGACTTCATTAAATGGCAGCTTGTCTTTTTACATTTTTAAAGTAACCTTTTTGCAAAAGTTAGTCTTTGCTATTTTCTTGAGAAAAAGTAATTCACCTGGGTCCTGTATTCTGTGAGGATTATTTAGAATTGAAAGGAAAGATAAAAATAACAATCTATAATTTTTATTAAAGTTTTATAATTAATATCTACATTTATGGATTAAAAGCCCTTTAGTATTTTAATGAAAAATAAGGAAACTCACAAAAATGTTGATTCATCTTCAATTAGGTTTAGGATTAAGTTTTAAACAAATAATGGATTTAGTGAGATATTTGAAATTACAGCTATCTTAATTTTTCCAAGTGTTCTGAATTCCTTCTGTTTATGTCACATTTATGGTCCAGGCTGCCTTATCAAATAATAATTATTTTCATTATTTTACCCTTCTAGAGAAGTGAGGAAAATAAGAGTAGATTAGGCATGATGTTTCCTAGGACATGTACTTCCACATAGACTTTGCAGAGGCATAGGAAAACAGGAACCAACAAAACCACCATTTCAAGAATGCAAAATCTTGTTAAATTAGTCACCTTCAGTCTTCATTCAGATTACTGGTTGTTTATCTGAGATGAAGTGATTTGGGTTGAAAAATCAGGTTTTTTTCCATCACGGATATTTTCAATGAAATATATATATATATATATATTTCCATCAAAAAAAACTCCCACAGTGATAGGCATTTTGTTACAGAACATAATGTGAACACTTACACTTTGCAATGAACATTGATCCTCTTAAGCCTGTGGGTATGGTGGATTATTCTGCTTATTTCACTTTAAGCGACAGACAAGAAAAGTAAAATTTAAAGCACATGCATTACAGTGTGCATTAACCACAGACATATAGAAAATCTGCCACTCCTACTTTAGCAAATTCATAGAGTGCCAAGAGGAAAAGATAGTGGGTTGTGGTTTTTTTTTTTCCCCCTAATTAACATAGGAGGGGAAAAAATAAATAAGCTAGATTTTCTGTTCCCTGGTGAGTGAATATAATTTCCCTGTGTTTAAGTCTGAATAGTTTTTATACTTATGCATTAACATGGGCCCATTTACACGGTTTCGAACAGATGTCAGACTTAAAAATAATAGAGACGGCCATGGGTCGATTCGTCCATTAAGTGATCCATTTCCTTCTCTGATGGGGAAAAAAGGAGTGGGGGCTGGAAAGAGGAAAAGAGAGGTTGAGGAAAACCTGGTCCTTTAGTGCCTGGCCATAAAGGCTGAACTGCGAGGGCAGAGCTATTTGGGGAGGTTTCGCTGCGAGGATTTGGACAGACCTGGGATGCATACACAACTACTGGCATTTAGTTTCACCGTTAATGGTGCCATCTCCTCGGCACTGACTGAGGGGCATTAAATATTCATGAGTTTCTTAAAGGCTTTTGGAAAGAAAGTGCTAGAAAGGAGCATTAACATGCTGATCTTTTTACTAGCCTGTGTCAGCGAGGGGATATTAAATAATTAAGTCAATTTAAGACGTTTTTTGCACAGAAGGAGGTTAAGATTAGCAGCCCCCACGTGCTGGGAGATGCCGCCTTTTCTACCACTGCTGCTTTTAGGTTTAGGAAAACAAAAACAGAATAAAAGAGCCAGGTTGATTCCCAATAAAAAAAAAATGCACTAAAGTACCGTTTGTTCCATGTCATATCCTCTGTGCTAGATTAGGAGCGCCTTTTTATGGCTCCAGATGGAAATGTGACCTCGTAAAAGCCTCTCAGTACACAATATGTTCTCTAACCTGTGCCTATGAAAAGGCTCATACAAAAATTAAACAGCAATGTAGGAATGACTTGGTTTGCTTATGAAAATGCACATTTTCAAAGGGCTATCCTCTGAATCCCTGCCTCCTGTCACTCTGTGTTATATTTTCCTTTTTGTGCTGAACCTCAGAGAGTTGAGGTGGGTGGCTCTCAGCAGCTGAACATCATTGGAGCTGAATCTCCAGGAGCGCAGCTTCACCTTGGGGCATCTGAATCAACAGAACAAGGTCAGTTTTTATTGAGTCAAAACGGGCAAAACATGCATATCTAAGTCATGAGAAAACACTTTCTGGAGATTTGTTCATATGCACACAGACACACACACACTCACACACCCCGTCCCTCCAGAAAAGGTCAGAACTATGGGCTGTAAACCTCCCAGTTTGAAATTTTGGGTCCCAAATGGAATTGAGCTAAGAAATGCGGAGTATCGCCTCAGAATAAGTAGTTTTCAAATGGTATCTCACATGGATATCTGGGTTTAATTTCCATCTCTACTTAGTATTTAACTGTTTGTACAAACTGGGAGTGTTACAGCTGGGAGAGTTAGAAAACCTTTTCTTCTGCAGAGCGCATTTAGGAGTTGATAGCGTACATCAGAAGGTTCAAGGCTTTGATCTGTAGGAGGCAGAAAAGAAATGTAAAATAGCTCTCTGACACAGCAAATGATGGTTGGGCTATTAGCTGCTGTGGGTAGACTCAGGTCTCCGCACCTCATTTTTCATAGCAAATTTGACAGTTCTTGAAACAAGTCCTGAGATAGACCAGAGACGGGGGAAAATATAAATAAAATCATTGGGTGGGAAATACATTTCCACACAACTCTTCCAAATAGCATTCACTGTTTTCTGGCACAGAAAAGAAAGTATTTCAGGTCAATTAACACATTTTTCTTTCTCAGATATATTTTTAATATTTCCTTAATTTATATTCAGCTCATTAATTTCCATTTACTGAACCCAGAACGCAACGGACAAACTTTACATAAAGGGACTGGCCTTAACTTCATTTACACCAGAGCGGTGGGAGAAATCAAGCCCAAGAAAACCTTACTATAATAAATGTGATGCTAGCTATAAAAAATGAAACAAAATCCCTGTTTTAAGCAAGATTGAATCCAATTAACATCAAGTTTGTGATGTGGCTACAGAATCAGTCTTTTTCTTACCAGGTTGCTTGCTGAGGGATTGCTTCTATGGGTGCTACTTTAATATTTTCTAAATGCAGGGTTACGTCAGCTACAGGAGTACTAGCCCACATTAATAAAGAATACCTTTTACATAGCTTGTGATTTTTATGCAACGTTGATTCCTTCAGCTTTCTTTTTTATTAATATTTAAGGAGCAAGTCACTTCACTATGATATTCAAATTCCAGTGAGATCATTCCTAAAATATTTAACGTGGATAATGCATGTTTCCAGAAATAGTGATAAATACAACCTTGGTCTCCTGACCACATGATACCTGCAGGTGGGGAAATATACTGGAGACGTTTTAGAGATCCACATGCCAGACTGACCCCATTTTTTATATCAAGAAAGAGAGACAAACAAGGACAAAGCCATCAGAAGGTTGTCTGATGTATTCTCCTGGCCACAGTGAAGGTCTTTACAACCTTTTCTGACAGAGCACCTGCTAAGAAAGAAATCCTCACCATGACATTTGACTAGAAATGTAATCACTCTGTGCTTTGGTTTTGCATCAGAAGTTGGTGAAAATAACCAGACCATGTTGGAAATGTGTATTTGTGTATTTTTCTTGGAATGAGAAGAAAATAAAAAACTCTTTTATAAATTGCTGTTCTGTAAGGTCTTCAAAGAAATTTTTAAATACAGCTTTTCTTTATCAAAACACCTCCCTTTCCTCCTTCCCTACTTCTTCCCCTGAAGAGAGATAAAAGAAAATAAAGGAAATGTTTTATGTGTTAGTGATGTTTTCTGATGCTCTCTTTTCTTTCCCTCCTTGTTTTTTACCATAGCTCTGCCCATGTATCTTTTACCTGATCATGGTGAAAACCCAGGTATTAGAGTAAGAAAAAAACATTTCAGGGATTAGCCAACATCCACTCAGAGGGTCAAAAGTCATGGAACCTATCTCATTCCCGCTGGTGTGTGCAAACTCCCAAATGGCATCCTGAAGTTTCAGCCTCACAAACCCTCCTTAATAGGGAATTTAGACAACTGCCTCGCTTGCTTTCTGGTCTGTGTGAGGAAGGACATGGTATTTGACTGTGGAAACTGCATAGAGGATGAACAAGTAACCTACATTAAAAGCCTGTTTACAAGCAAAAATGTTAATAAGTTCTGGGAATGTTTTCTTCTGTGGCTAATCCAGAAGAGGTTGACTGAAACCTGTTTCGTGTTACAGTGTGTTTGGAGAATCAAGTGGTTAAAGACAAATTAATGCCCTCTATCACTCTCCTTACTGCTTCTTCCCCCTTTCTGATGCTGGATTTTTCTTGTTGTTGGGCTCTGGCTCAGTTTTACCAGCTGCAGGTGTAAGACAGTATGAAACCTTTAAAGAACATGTCTTTGGCTCGTGATTATATGCAGTATTTTGCACTCAGCAACATCTCATTTGGCTGAATAAATAAAAACCTCAAAACAAACATCCTTTCCAAAGGCAAAGCGCTGCTTGTATTTTGGACTCAGCAGTTACTGCACTTGTAAATATGCATCAGCGTGACTTGTGCTATATATGATTAGATGCTACATGGGGAGTTTTACTCTTTTATAGTTACTACTGCAGCAGCAATGGAGCACAGAGTGCATGAAATTTAGATAATTGTGGATGGGAACCAAGTAATTTTAGTTAAAGCTATTCCCTTATCCGTAAGTGAATCTATGCTAATTTCTTATATTGTTAGCAACACAAACTTTAAGGAGAGCATGTCTGGGACTCAGCACTGCTTTCCCTTCCCATCCAGCTTGAACACACCAGCATATTCCATTCATACAAAAATATGGGTCACTCTTCTCGCGTAATACGAAGTTGACAAATGACCAGATACATACATAAATCCTTTAAATGACTAGGAAAAATCTCATTTAAAACTCTCAACTGACATCCTCATTACTGCTGTTCAGCAACACAAGGCTATTCATGCAATCTGGCTCACATACCATTGTTTGAAAACCATCAAAACCACAGACAGCCGCATGCTGAGATACAATAAATGTCAAGTCTATAGTGCATATTTTCTAGAATGGTTTAACGCTGGGACAGTGTGTGTGCCAAAGAACGCATAATCAAGCAGGCAGTGCTCTTCATTGAGACCATCCCACTGGGGTTACAAAATTGCTCAGATTCGACCCAGTACAGAAACTGATGAAGTGGAGACATGCTAGGACTTTGGATAGCACAAAGCAAGTAAGCATACCGTCATTTCAGAAGGTTTATTGATATATTGGTACAAAAAGCTACCATTAAATGTCAGCGAAACCAGCTTCTACTAGGCAAGTCTGAAGGAAATTTTTTCAAATTTTAACCTCTAGGTCAGTTTAAAAGAAGAGATGGAAATCAGTCAAAAATACCAGTTATTTTCATCAGTACCCAAGGTGCCTTGGTCGGCATTTTGTGCATCATGTTAATGATTAATACCCACTGGCAGCCGGCATCACTAGATGGTACGAGCACATCTACTTGGGTTTTGCACACAGTTTGGCATCTCTGATTTGTTTGTCCTGGACATATTAATAATTAGTACCAGAACAACTCAGCTCATCCACATCTGGGAAGAAGCATACATGACATTCATGAAAATCCTCTCCTTTTTAAGATTATCCTTTTTGTAATATGTTCAGGGAAAAAAAAGGAAAAATGAGGCATTTGTTTATCCAGTCAGTGCAAAGTCTAAGGCAGAGAAAGGAGCACAGGAGCATGTAACACTAAGTAAGTAGTGTTGTTTACCGGTGAGGTCCAGATGTGTTTGTGATCTCTGACAGAGGAAGACCATTTAAGGAGCAAGGGTGCAAATACTTCAGCAGAATAATATCATGCCTGAGTTGGTTTTTTATGTATTATTTTTTCTCTACCTGAAAATCCTGATTGGCCATAAATAGAGATTCTGCTATTTGGCTAGATTTTCCCTGTGAGGAAAAATTTCCTTGATAAGGCTGCCAGATACGCAGAAATCTGGGACATATGCACAGCGTGTGTGAAAAACAGCTCTGCACATTCACAGTTATCCTGACACATCTGGGAAATGTCAGACTTGCAGAACAAATGATCTGCACATCACAGATGGCTTAGGCTGACAGAGAAGGTGTAGGTAGTAACTGTCCTACAGCTGCAAACCCCTGGACTAGCTGAGCGCCCAATGAATCAGGACACTTTTCTTCCTTGGTGTAAATGTGGCAGTTGTGGGCCAAAAGATATTTGGACACACCATGTGCAGTCCCCAGCTGGGATATACCTGACCAAGGTCTTCACTCAGGACAAAGAAGACTTCATCCATCCCTTCCCATCTTTCCCTCTTGTTCAACCTATCTCTTCTTGTGTGATGTCAGAAACAGGAATCAAAATATTTCCATTGACAGAATCTCAAAAAAAGTTACTATTTTGAAAATCACTTATCTGTTATAGAGTCGTAGAATTACAGAGTGTGTTAGGTCGGAAGGGAGTTTTAAAGGTCATCTGGATCACGCCCCCACATTAAGCAGGAAAATCTTCACTAGATCAGATTGCTCAGAGGGTCATCAAGCTTGTCCTTCAGGGATGGGTCCTCCACCACCTCTCTGAGCAACCTGTTCCAGTATCTCACCATCCTCAAAGTGAAAAACTTCTTCATAATGTGTAATCTGAATTTACCCTGCTCCAGCTTAAAACCATTACCCTTTGTCCTGTTGCTTCATGCCCTTACAAACAGTCCCTTCCAAGATTTTCTGTAGGTCTCCTTCTGGTACTGAAAGGCTGCTATAAGGTTTCCCCTGAGCCTTCTCTTCTCCAAGCTGAATAAACCCAACTCTTTCAGCGTATCTTTGTAGGAGAGGTACTCCAGCCCTCTGATCATCCTTATGATCCTCCTCTGGACCAGCTCCAAAAGGTCCATGTCTTTCCTGCAGTGAGGCCTCCAGCACTGGGCAGGTGTGGTCTCACAAGAGCAGAGTAGAGGGGGAGAATCACCTCCCTCGACCTGCTGGCTACACTTCTTTTGACACAACTGAGGATGTGTTTGGCTTTCTGGGCTGCAAATGACATTGTTGGCTTATTTCCAGCATGTTGTCCCTCAAGGGTTGCTTTTTTCCAGCTTGTTGTCCATAGACAGGGATACTCTCTATCACATTATTCCCCAGCTGGTATTATTAATAAAGATTGTCCCAACCCATGTACTGGATCTTGCACTTGTCCTTCTTGAACTTTGTGCAGTTTACATGGGCACACCTCTATAGCTGATTCAGGTTCCTTTGGATGGCATCCTGTCCCTCATGCTTGTCAAATGCACCACTCAGCTTAGTGTCATCTACTACATGAGGGTGCACTTGATCCCACTGTCTGTATTGTTGATGAAGATATTAAACAACACTGGACCAAGTATGGATCTTTGCGGCACAACCCTTTTCACTCCTCTCCATCTGGACTTTGCCAAGGCAAAATGACCATGAAGGATTTGGCCAAAGTTCCCTCTGACAGTGATATTACACATGCATGGGTCTGTAACTAGACAGCTATTAACCAGCTAAGCAATTAACAAAAAGTAGATTCCTTTCAGTGGGCATACATATTTTTCTACATAAAGAAAAAAACTAACTTTCTCCTTAAAATATTTAGGAAAAGAAGAAACAATTTCACTTTTTCTGGGTTGCTCACCTAGACTGAAATAGGTTAGAAGCTAAAAATCACCATATCTTGAGCAGCACTTCCCAGCCTTTTAATGCTAAGAGCTTTCTATCTCCTCCCAAAATTAAAAAGCCCTATAAACAACCCAGGAACACTGCCAAAACTTATATTCCATTTCCTTCAGAAGAAGAGATGTGTTAGACTTTGACTTGTCATTTCATTTTTTGTTTTTCCTCTTTATGGTTTACTTCCTTCATATCTTTAAAAATTATTTCATAGACCGATTTCTGTCTTACATAATTAGCCCACAGTCAGAGGGAGACAAGCACCACCCCAGTTAAACACTATCAGAGATGTATAACTGTGAATGATGGAAGAAGCAAGGCTTGTATGTACAACAGCAAGATGGACTAAGCCAATTACTGAGTTGCAGAAATGACGGGAAGGGATTTTCTTTCTCGTGTGGAGCAGCAGCTCTCCAGGAATAATCAACACAGACATCTTAGGGCAAATATGGATTCTCATTCTTTGCATAAAGAACTACTGGGAGGGCAAACAAAACAAAACAAAAGAAGAGAGGGAGAGAGAACTAACAGCTAGAAGCCTTTCAGATAATTCAGAATATTCTGGAACATACATATAAATTTCTATGGAGGGGAGAAATTAAAGTGCCTGCTCACCCATGTGTAAACCTAAGGTTAATAATTCATACTTGCTTCACAGAGCTATTGCACTGAGATGTGATTAATTAATGTCTGTACAATACTTTACAATCCTTGGGTTTCCAGAGCTATACTATATATAAATCCAAGTGGTGATGGAGATCTAACTCTTATTAATTTACTACCACTGCTTTTTGTGTATGATGATCCCAAGAAACTTCTGAAATTTTAATCTCAAATTGAAATGTTAGTGCATCATCTGATATTGGCATCTTACATATGATTTCATCACAATTAGGAGGGCACCAGAAAAATGCTGAAGTGACTCATGTTAACACTACAGTCTCAAAGCATAACTAATGTCTATACAGAGCTATGATCGGATGTTAACAGTTTGACAGCATCATTAAGTTATTTGGTCACTACAGTATATTCTACATCATTAAACTTCGTAACTAATGCTATCCAGGACCAGAAGTCAGAGATATTTGTGGGCTTCAGCTGTGGACCTCTAAAGGAAAATATATTACAGGGTGAGGTATTTTTACTGATTTAAAAAAAAATAAATATATATCTTTATGTTCCAGTGGTTAAAAGAGGACCTCATATTTCATCAGCAAGATATTTTTTTTTTTTTAGATTTACTAGTTAATGGAATCCATGGTGTTATAATTTTAGAAGAAAAGACTGAATAAACTACATAATGAGAACAGTAAGAAGAGCTGTTACTGACTGGATTTCATAAGAAAAAAAGTACAGGTCTGTGTGAGTGCCCACATACACGTTTGTTGGTTTACCTGCTGCTCTAATAACTGATAAATCAATCTGACAAATTTTTACCACATTTGACAAAAGAGTTGGAATCTTACTTAAATGAACTTCTAAAAAGATTCATCAGAATAGGTGGGCAGGGAGAAGAGGCATCCTGTGATATTCTGGCTGAGGTTCAGGCTACAATGTGAGCTTTGCTTTTCATTGACAACAGAAAAGGAACACAAAGAATAATCCTAAAAATTATCAGTATGTGAGGAAAAAAATGAGTAAATGCATTCGATTTTGGAATGGAAGAAATTAAGAAATTAATTATAAACATCAAATAATACTAGATACTAAAACTACAAGAGATCAAGAGTCCTTTGTTCTGACCCTTTCTCAGAAACAGTGGTTTTGTTTTGCTTTGTAAATTGGCATGCCTTTGTTTCCTTAGATGATCAAGACATTATTTTTCTATGTGACAAAATGCAGATACAGAAAAAGAACTGAAGTTAAAAAGGATTCAGAGTAAAGGAATTCGGGGCGAATGAAATACCAGCACATTCAGTATGCATGGGAACATTCCTGGATGGGGATGTCAACAGTAACCAAACTCCCCAGGTCTTTGCCAGGAAATGGTTCAAACTTCATAAAGAGAGGAGCTTCAGGTTAATTGTTCTCAAGAAGAAGTCCTTCACCTGCTCTAGTTTCTGTCATCTAATGATGCTCAAGAACAATTTAGGGAAGGTGCTGTTTGGAACAAGCTGGTAAATCTGTCAGATTAGCAGCATAAAAAATCATGTTCCAGTGCCTATGAATATTTCCCAGGCCATCTCAATTCCTGCTACAAAGACACAGCATATTAAAGTATTTTAAACTTAATCTAACATTTATTTTTCTTGATTACTTGCTTTTGACTGTTTTTGATAGCTTTAATCAAAAAGAGCAAAATGGAAGGATAGGAAAAATAAACCCAGGTGCTAGGAAATCAAGAAAGATTTTGACATTCCTGACACTACCATTACAATCCTTCATGGGAAGTGTGATTGCATTTCCTTCTCCTCCTTTGAAGCCTGTGTTTGCCAATGAGAAAAAAATAGCTATCATGGTTTATGACCAGACACACTCAGAATATAAATTCAGTGTGAAGGAATCTGGACTTCCCTCCTGAAAATAAAATGTAAATTGGGAACTTTTGCACATTCTCCACAATCCTAGCAATCCAGCTTTGGGAATATAGTAGCAGAGTGGTTTTAGCAACACTGTTGAAATCACTGGGTAGTAACAGTTTAAAGCATTCCCAAAGGTGGTGTAAAGTGAGCCAGGATTGTGCAGAACTAATATTTGAGTCAGCTTTATTATGTGATGTCTCAGACTCAGATCCCTTGCTGGCATTTAATCAAGGTTATTGAACATTTTGGACCCAACAAAATGAAGCTGAAATTTTTAAGAGATCTGATTCCATATAATTATTTGTATCAGCATTGAAGAGAATAAAATACGGTTTTGGATTATAACATCATAGTCTGCTTGGATAAGGTGATGAGGAAGCTGAATTTTCTCTGCATTTTTCGATTTATTGTTAATTATGATGATGTTTTGCTCTAATAAATCGTATTCACACTCAGAATTTTCAAATGGATGCCAATTTTCTATAATAATTTATCAGAAAATGTGCAGAACTGCTGCATGTAGCAAGATGATAAAACTATTTAGAAAAGATTTATTGCACTGCTTGTGGTGTAGCATCTATGACTTAAGATCATTAGTATTTTACCTTCCTGCTCCCAGATCTGACAATATGTAAAGGTAGATTTAGCAGCAGATATTTAACAACTAAGGATTATAAACCACATAGATCATTTGTGAAAGGCTGTTTTCCATAAGAAAAAAAAAAAAAAAAAAAGAGCTGAAACTCAGCTCATTTCCTTCCAAAACTCTCTTGAATATTCTCACATTTAGATGCTTACCTTAACAGAAGTCCAGAAGACAGATGGGTCCACAACTGAAGGCCATCATGCAGAAGTCCATACTAAACCAGTTCCTTAGCTTTTTGATGTGGATGGAAGCAGGATTTCTAAATTGTGTTTGGATACCACCACCACCCTCCCAAAAATACAGGTAAAGAAATAATTACAAATACATTAAGAAGTTCAGGAATTTATGATAAAAATTGATAACAGCGAAGTCACAGAATCACAGAATCACAGAATTGTAGGTGTTGGAAAGGACCTCCAGAGATCATCGAGTCCAAGCCCCCTGCCAAAGCAGGGTCCCTAGGACAGGTCTCACAGGCTAGCGTCCAGGCAGATCTTGAATATCTCCAGAGAAGAAGACTCCACACCCCCCTGGGCAGCCTGTCCCAGGGCTCTGACACCTTCACCTTGTCATAAAATTCTTCCCCATGTTGGTGCAGAACTTCCTGTGCTCCAACTTGCAGCCATTGCCCCTTGTCCTGTCCCCACAGACCACTGAAAAGAGGCTGGCCATTTCCCCCTGTGTCCCACGCTTCAGATATTTATAAACATTGATCAGATTCCTTCTTAGCCTTCTTTTCTCGAGGCTGAACAGCCCCAGTTCATTCAGCCCATTCTAGTAGGGGAGATGCTCTAGTCCTTTAATCATCTTTGTAGCCCTCTTCTGGACTCTCTCCAGGAGATCCGTGTCTTTTTTATACCAGGGAACCCAGAACTGGACACAATACTCCAAGTGGGGCCTGACTACTGCAGAATGGAGGGGAGGATCACCTCCTTTGACCTGCTGGCCACACTCCTCCTGATGCACCCCAGGATCCCATTGTCTCTCTCAGCCCCCAGGGCACACTGCTGGCTCATGGCCAACCTGTCCCCCACCAGGACCCCCAGGTCCTTCTCTGTAGAGCTCCTCTCCAACAGGTCATCCCCCAGCCTGTACTGATCCCAGTGGTTATTCCTTCCCATGTGCAAGACTCTGCACTTGCTTTTATTAAACCTCATCTGGTTTCTCCCTGCCCAGCTCTCCAGCCTGTCCAGGCCTCGCTGGATGGCAGCGCAGTGTTCCTGCGTGTCAGCCACTCCTCCCAGCTTTGTATTTTCAGCATAGTCATGATGCTCTTGCTGAGAGTTTGCTTATGTTTTCGTCAGAATAGGGTAAATGACATGAAAAACTAGAAAGAG
This sequence comes from Hypotaenidia okinawae, assembly GCA_027925045.1. NCBI lineage: Eukaryota > Metazoa > Chordata > Aves > Gruiformes > Rallidae > Hypotaenidia > Hypotaenidia okinawae. The sequence continues at coordinate 5,921,593 of BSDF01000005.1, read as the reverse complement.
CTGATAAATTTAAAAAGAAATGGTATACATTACAGGCACAAAGCTCAGATGAGACACACCCAGACAGCACTGCCCCATGTTGCAGCAGGATGTGTAAACTTGCCAGGATCCTGGTGATTCTTCCTTGTGTAATCTATTTCCTATGCTTACTTTCATTAACATACTCCCTCTTTTTCTGCTCCCAGAAATGAAACCTGTGAATCTCATAGGCAATCTCTTTTTGTCTCTACAGCTGTGCCACCCCTGTCCAGTGTTCACTTGGGGCCAATCTCTGTCATTTCAAAGACAGGTGATAAATTGAAAATAACTTCAAAATACGCCCAGTTATAGGAGACCTTTGTAAAGTGCAGCCACATAAAGCACTTGTCTTGCTTCCTTTCATGCTGATGTCAAGAGGAAATCACCTATTTACTTTAGTGAAAACAGAGTTAAACCACTTACCAAACCCTTATTATAGGAGCACAAAATATTTAGCCAACATCTACTACTACCAAGCACTTGGTTTAACATGTTGGCTGAGCTGCAAGAAGTATACTAATGAAATTATTGTCATTTGGGAAACAGCCCACTCTCTGGAAGCTTGCCTGGATGATTTGATCTGAATCCAACATAACATTGGAAATTTATTTTAAAAAAAAAAAACCAACAACCCTGAAACATACAGTAATGCAAATATGTTAACTAACAATATCTTCATAAGAACCTGCTGCTGTGGTAAGATATTCCAGTCTGTTCAAGAATTTTAATTTTAAAGTCTGTAGAAAAAGCAACTGGTTTTGGCCCTTTTACCCGAAATTATCATACTAATGAAAGTCCCCATTTCTCAGTTGAGAGATGAAGTGTAGCCTTCGTGCTCAGCAAGATTTAAGCCTTTGTATTACAGTGTTTCTTTTTCACCATATGTTTAGAATATCACAGAAAACAGAATCACCTTGGCAACATTATTTCTACTGCTCCAGTGAGATAATGGTTTTACGTAACAGTTAGTACTGGTCAGTCTCTTAATTGCAGAAGAGACCTGTTAAAAATGAAACAGTTTTAGAGTAGGCAGCAGCATCCTTACAAAGAACTCTCAGTCTTCATCTGCAGATCTAATAGTTTATTGTGTTCTCTGTGTTGTGTTCTCTCTGGAGAACACAATAAAATTTCTCTTTAGAGAATATCTCTCATCCAGATAACGTGTTTTGATAATTTGTCAGAAATGGTGCAATAGAAGTAAAATGCTCCAAAGCAAGGATCAAAAAACGGAATGTAAAAATGTCTTTTTTCAAATGTGAAATTTAGAAATCTAAAGTCCTGCACCAAAATCCTTGCCTGACTTCTTTGTCACGTGCTCCACTTTGATAACTTTTAAAGTTGTCTTAAATCAGTGTATGCCCGGACTTCTAACTGAGCCCATGGAGCTACTGCAGACCATTAATTTTGGGCTTATGGATGGATGAACTTTCTGCCTCAGAGCTCCTGAATCCTGAATTCAGACTGAGCTTCACTTACTATCCTAGTCTGCTTTTCTCAGTAGACACCAAAAAAGAATAAACACTTTTAGGTACAGAAGAATATGCCACCCGAAGACAGATGTTTAACTCAAAGTTTTAAGTGGACCACTAAATCGTGAAAGAAGCAGGATCTCATACACTCTCCTTGGACACTGCTTTCTTCTGCCTTGCTCAATTATTTATCAGTTCTGGCCTTTAAATCACAGTGTTCATCTCCCAGCACTGCTTACGCTTTGATTAAAGAATTGGGAAACCCACTTTGGCCACCTGATTTAGCAGAATGGAAGTAAAGCCTTCTCTGGCTTGTTCTTCAGCCTTCCATTATATCTGCTGAGGACAGTTCTGATGTGAGATATTCATGTATGTGAGTGTGCATGCGAGCTTTTCCTAAGTTATTCACTTCCATCAGTTGGCAAAACGTGTAGAACCTGTGTGCCCACACATACATAGGTTTTTGTTATTGTTTGGTTTGGGGTTTTTGTTTTGTTTTCTTTGTTTCTTTGAGGCTTTGGTTTGGTTTATTTTAACAATTCATTTTTTTTTGTAAGTAGGTTATATTCAATATTGTGAAAAATAAGCATAAAAAAAGATTGAAGCATTTTTAAAATTTCTTTAGTGATAAAATAGACATATTTCATAAAATCATATCAAATCTGGTTGTAAAATTTTATTCCAAACCTTATATGTTAATTTAGGTTTTCATATTCCATAGCAATACCACCGATGCCATCAATTAACGCATAAAAAGAACCCCAAATACAAGCACAAAAAAATGGTGTTGGAACTCTACAGACATTTTCAAGTAGGAACAAAAAAAATTTCTATAGATCACAGAATCACAGAATTACCAGTTTGGAAAAGACCTTTAAGACCATAGAGTCCAACTGTCCCTGTCCTGTGCTAAATTATATCCTTAAGTACCTCATACACTCATCTGTTAAGCACACGCAGGGATGGTGACTCAACCTCCTCCCTGGGCAGCCTGTTCAAGGCCCTGACAACTCTTTCAGTGAATTTTTTTCCCTAAATCTAATCTGAATCTGCCCTGGTGCAGCTTTGTGCCATTTCCCCTTGTCCTGTCTGGTGTCACCTGGCTGAAGAGACCACCATGAATCTCCTTGCACCCTCCTTTCAGGTAATTGTAGGTGGTGATAAGGTCTCCCCTCAGCCTCCTCTTCTCCAGGCTGAACACCCCCAGCTCCCTCAGCAGCTTTTCATAGGATTTGCCCTCCAGCCCCTTCCCCAGTCTGGTTGCCCTTCTCTGGACACACTCAAGGACCTCAATGTCCTTCTTATGGTGAGGGGCCCAGAACTGGACCCAGCACTCGAGGCGCACAATCCCCTCCCCAGACCTACTGGCCACACTGTGTCTGATACAGGCCAGGATGCCATTGGCTTTCCTGACCACCCAGGCGCACTGCTGTCTCATGTTCAGCCTGCAGTCAACCAACACCCCCAGGTCTTTCTCTGCCTGACAGCTCTCCAGCCAGTCTCCCACAAGCCTGTAGTGCTGCACAGGGTTGTTATGTCCCAAGTGCAGGACTCTACACTTGGCGTTATAAAACCTCATGCCACTGGTCTCAGGCCATCGGTCCAGTCTGTTCAAGTCTCTTCCTTTTAGTTCTTAAAAAATGTATTATTCTCTCACAGGCAACATGACAGTATGGTGGAGACCTTGTCTGATTTGGTGAAGAATTGCTACTGTCTTTCTGGAAATGATAAGTGTTACAGTGAATTTTATATTACCCATCTTGTTGCAGTGGACTCAATGCAACCTGTCTAAGGTTTCTACAAATATTTTCATATTTTATTAAAACTTGAGGAATTTGAATGTTCCCACACATGTTTTGAACAAAAACTTTGTAAAGATAAATGCATTTGGGGCAATTTTCACTTTATCATTTCTTTTTGCTTTCAATGTATGAAGATGAAAGTACACTTACAGCACAGAAATATCCATTATAAACTCAATTTTGCTCCATATTTGATAGTCAAAACGTGGTGTGAAACAATAGCAATGCTGTCCTCCTGGAAAATAATGTCAAAATCTAAGATACGTAACATCAAAGATGGAAAAAGAATTTCATAATAAAGTTCCAAGATTTTTTTGTATTTTGTCAGTTATCCATATTGTAGGCCAAATTTCTAACAAGATGAAATAGAAGATACAATTATTAGCAAAACATGTCCTTTCTAATTTCTTTAGTGTTTTCCAAGAACAGAATTACATAGGGTCTATGGCTGCATTTCTAAGATGGTTGGAGCCAATCCACTTAAAACTGCTGCAGCTCTGCCATCCTTGTGCTGTCAGATTTTGAGTGCTAAACTGGCAGAAAGTTCATCCTTTTGCTGCTCCTGTTTTGCAGAGTGACATTTCTGCTCCATAGGTTTAGCTGATGTGTACCAGTTCACAAAAGGGGTCACTGAGTGTTAGCTCTGCACAATGCAAGTGGCAATACCATTGCTTTAAGCCATACCTGGTCATGTAGGAACATGGGGAACGTCACTGCCATAAACTAGGACTGTCCAGACAAAGCCCTTATAAATATGAACACAGATTCTGCTGATTTCTTGGCACCTATCAACAGGCTCAATTTAAAAAAAAAAAAAAAAAGGATTTTAAAAGGGAAAAAATAAAGAGAGAGAAACAAATGAGAAGTTTTTTTCAAACCTCATGAATTCTGATGTTTGGGTGGTTTGTGGGTTTTTTTCAAATTTTCCATCAAAATTACCTTCCAGGGAATAATAAAATAATCCTTCAGTGTTTACTACAGAAAACCTGAAGTATTTCTCATGTCTTTTCATACTCAGAATTAATATTTTCTGTCAAGAAATTACAGACTTCTAGTTACTGTGTTAATATTATGTATAAATAGCCTGACAAGTATATAATTTTTGTACCATACTTACAGAAATTATGTTCTTAAATTTGTATACATAAAATAGCAGAAAAAAATGTGATCTAGGGCTATGTTTAAACAGAAGTTAAGCCTCACTAAATAGAGTACAACCATGGGAAGTCTTCAAGAAAACAATTTAGACAAACCAAAGCCCAAATTTTTTTCACAAAACATTTCCTAATTGAAAAGGCTCCTAAGTGATCAAGAGTTGAATAAACCTGAATTTTCTAGTTTTATTCTATTTATTCTAAGAATTCTAGGTTAAAAAATAAATACCAACCTACTTGTTGCTGTATTCTGGTTTTGTTGTGCTTTTTTGTGTTTGTTTTGAATTTGTGTGGCAAGGATTTGGTAACAAGACAGGGGGCTTCAGCAGTGGCTTTTGCAAGAAAAAGAAGGAGATGTGACAAAGTTTGCAGACACCAAGGTCAATGAAGAAGGAGGGGGAGGAGGCACTCCAGGCACTGGAGGAGAGATTCCCCTGCAGCCCATGGAGAAGACCATAGTGAGGCAGATTGTCCCCCTGCAACCCATGGAAGAGGATGGTGGAGCAAAGATTCCATCTGCAGCCTGGGGAGGACCCCACGCTGGAGCAGGTGGAGACACATGAAGGGAAGCCAAGAAGAAGCAAGCTTCTGGCAGGACTTGTAGGCCGTAGACAGAGCAGCCCACACTGGAGCAGGTTTGCTGGGGGAAATTGTGACCCCATGGGGGACCAGGCTGGACTACTCTGGTCCTGAAGGTCTGCACCCCATGGAAGCCACTCTGTGGGTCCATTGCTGAATGAGGTAGGCGCCTTGGTGTTAGAAGATGTAGAGAAGGCAGAGATACCGAATGTCTTCTTTGCTTCAGTCTTTACTGCTAAGGCCTCCCAGACTGTGGAACAAAATAATAAAGTCTGGAGAATGATCACACTAGATATCATTCAGGTGAATTCTACATCCAAAAATACACACACCTCAGTGGGATGCACCCATGAGTGCTCAGGAAGCTCACAGATGTTATTGCTACTCTGCTCTCCAATCAGGTTTAAAATGTCATGGAGAGCAAGAGTGAGGCCTGAGAACAGAAGGAAAGACAATGTTAATCTGGTCTTCATAAAGGACAGGAAAGACGACCCAGGAAACTACAGGCCAATAAGTTTCACCTCCATCCCAGGAAAGGTGGTGGAACGGCTCATCTAAGGTCCTGTACTTGTGTCAGGGCAATCCTTGTAATCAATACAGGCAGGAAGACAATGTGATAGAGAGCAGCCCTGCAGAGAAGGACTTGGAGGTGATAGTAGATGAAAAGCTCGACATAAGCCAACAATGTGCACTTATAGCCGAGAAGGCCAACCATATCACAGGTTGGATCAAAAGGAGAGTGGCCAGTAGGTTGAGGGAGGTGATTCTGCCCCTCTACTCCACTCTCATGAGACCCCACCTGGAGTGCTGTGTCCAGTTCTGGAGTCCCCAACATAAGAAGGACATGGAATGTATAAATGGATTCAGAGGAGGGTCATGAAGGTGATTAGAGGGTTGGGAGTACCTGTTCTATGAAGACAGGCTGAGATAGTTGGGATAGTGGAGCAGCTCATACTGGGAGGCCACCTGTAAGCATGTGGAGTAGATGGTGGTGATTAGGAGTGGTCAACATGGACTCACCAAGGGGAAATAATGCCTTTCCAATCTGATAGCCTTCAATGATTGCATGACTGTCTGAATGCATGGGGAGAGAGAAGTGGCTCTTGTCTACTTTGACTTCAACAAGTCTATTGACACTGTCTCCCATAACATCCTCATATGGAAGCTTAGGAAGGTGGGTTGCATGAGTGGACAGTGAGGTGGGTTGAGAACTGGCTGAACGACCAAGCCCAGAGGGTTGTGATAAGTGGCACAGGGTCTACTGGGAGGCCTGTAGTCAGTAGTGTGCCCCACTGCTGGGTCTGCTCTTGTTCAACAGACTCATGGACAATCTGGATGAAAGGACAGAGTGTACCCTCAGCAGGTTTGCTGGCAATGAAAAGCTGCTGGGAAGAGTGTCTGACACACCAGAAGGGTGTGCTGCCATTCAGTGAGACCTGGACAGGCTGAAGAGTTGAGCAGAGAGGAACCAAATGAAATTCAACAAGGGCAAGTGTAGGGTCCTGCACCTGGTGAGTAATATCCCCAGGCACCAGTCTCAGTTAGGGGTTGACCTGCTGGGAAGCAGCTCTGCAGAGGAGGACCTGGGAATACTCATGGACAGCAAGTTAACCATGAGCCATCAATGTGTCCTTGTGGCTGAGGCCAGTGGTGTCCTGGGGTCTATTAAGAAGAGCATGGCCAGCTGGTCAAAGGAGTTTATGCTCCCCTCTCCTCTGCCCTTGTGAGGCCACATCTGGAGTTCTGTGGTCAGTTCTAGACTCCCAAGGTCAAAAAAGACAGGGTAGTACTGGATAGTCTAACAGAGGGCTGCAAGGGTGATGAGGGGACTGGAGCATCTCTTGTATGAGGAAAGGCTGAGAGAGCTGCGTCTGTTTATCCTGGACAAGAGAGGACTGAAAGAGGATCTTATCACTTTTTTATGTATATCTATATGGCAGGTGTTGAAGATGGAAATCTCTTCAAGATCATATGTAATGTATCTCACAGTATGGAGGGTGTCACCAGACTCCATACTCCTGAAGGGAACACCCATCTCCTCTGAAGCAATGTCCTGTCCATGTTCAGACATTAGCCTGGCCCAGGAATCATACCATGAAAGTAATTTACAATGAAAAAAAGTCTTATTATGGGGTTGCGTTTGTGTCTCATATTCTCAGTAATACCTGTCCAAGGAGTCTTTGTGCCATTGGGATGCCCCAGGGTTTCCTGCAGGGCTTTCTATCTGCTGATATGGCAAGGCTGGGATCTTTACTTCATGCCATGTCTGCCAGCTCTGTGTGGGTGCTGCAAATGCCTTTGAATGCCTCAAGCAGCAAGGAAAGTCCACATTTAGCTAATGAAATCAAGACCTACACTCCAGGGAAATACCTCATGTTTCTCAAGGTTTTGTAGTAAAGTTTCATGCAACTTTTCTTGGATGTTGTGAATGCAGAATTTTACCAGGCCAAAAAAGTTTTTTTCACAACAAATTGATGAAAGAGATTCAATTGAGAATAACTAAATTCACAGATAAAACTTCTGACCTAGAAGGTTTCTGATGAATTATATCTGAGAGAGCATAAACAACATCTGAATGCATTTAAATCCTCTTTCTTGGTATTCTATGTTGGCCTCAGCAGGAAACAGGTATCTGACTGGCTGCAGTATAAAACATACGTTCTTCTCTATTCTAAACATTTAAATAGGATAAAGTAAAAAGAGGTATATTAAGCCAAGAATCTACTGAGCACAATTCCTTCAATACAAAGAGGGAAACACATGATAGACATTAGTCATGTTATCTAAGCCATTGCATAAATAAATAATACCCCCCAAAAAAACCCCAACAAATTATTAGTTGATCAGAATGATATAGATATCTATCCTTTTCAACTTATAATTTTATCAAGATAAATGCATTTTATTTCTGTGTAAATATTATTTATACTACTTTCAAATCCAGGCATTGTTTTGTAGTCAGCAACACAGCAGACCCCTGTAGGTATATGAAAGCTGGAGAAAGAAATGATCTATTAAGCTGGGATGGTTCTTAGTAGGACAAGACATAGTACTTTATCTTGTCTAAATATAGATGACCTAAATGTAAAGGCCTCTACCAGACCTCCCTTGGATTCCTTGCCTACTGTCAAATGTGTCTCACAAGTTGGGAGACAGCCAAATAGTCAACTTCTATGTATTTCTTTCTACAATTACTGATTAATGTAGATACCCAAAGTTGTCCCAGCAGACTTGCCTCTCTAGCCCACTTTTCTTACTTAGATTAGAAATCTGTAAGATAAGTCACGTACAAGTAAATCACCATGTGCCAACAATTCTCAACATGTATTATTACAAGCACAATCTGATGCACTTACACACATTTAGTACTTCTTTTAGGTAAATGTGGCCACTTTAAAGTTATAAATTTAATTTAATTTTCCTGTTTTCTCTACAGGGAAAGCAAGAGTATTCTCATTTGTGTTTAGGGAAAGAGTAACTGAACGATACCAAAGAGACACATGGAAAATACATGCTGTGAGTACTATCAGTAATACTATCAAGAGAAGAGTCTCTCTTATTTTCTTCTAGTGACTCAAAGATATGAAGAAAGAAAACCTTTTTTGTTTGTGTTGGTTGGTTGGTTTTGGTTTTGGTTTTACCCTACTTCAGATACAGACTGCAGGATAGATGGTGACATTGTGATATTTTTTGAAGGAAAAAAAATTGCCAAGAAAGTCGCTCCCTTGCAGTTTGATCAGCACAGCTTAGAAACAGTTGGGGAAGTACATCTGCCTTCAGATGCCTTCTCAGCAGTGATGGTGCTTCTGCTCCTGATAGTGGCTGACCCAGGGAAAAGGACCAGACAGCAGCCAAAGGACTGCAATAGATGAAACAAGAGGAATTCTTCTCCAGGCTCCAGCTCTGTTTGCCTTTGCCTTGTAAATGAGACACACAGATGACTGTTTGTCCAACAGCAGGTTTGTAGGGCAAAGCCTGAGGTTTAGCACCGAGAACCAACCAAACTCTACTGGTGAACCACATGGCAGTGAAAGAGTATCTAGGGTTGCAGTTTCTAAATGGTATCTTGCAGATGTTATAGAAAGAGGATGGTCTGCTTCAGAAAAAGTTGGAAGATCATTCCAGACATTATGTGTATTATTGAAACATACACTGGCATTGTATACTGAGGGATTTTAACAGTGGTCTTCAGTACTTTTCATGATTTACAAAATCTGACACAATGCAAGAAGTCTGCAAATCAGTCAGACCTCCTTATCCATTAAAAAGGAAGGTCCTTTGTGTCACAGTATGTCTTTTCTTCTCCTGTCTATTTGAATCACAGTGGATCTCTGTAAGGAATTTTATCACTCAGTGGCAAGTGGATTGAAAAGTCTCTGTCAGGTGAGAGAGCTGATATGGTACTGATTGTTCTCAAATTTCTCGGCAGGTTCTGGAGGTCTATCCAGGCTCAGAAGTTTTATTGCAGCAATATTTTACGGCTTCTGTACTTAAGTCTTTCTGAAGTTTATTGTTGGCAGGTATAGCATATTCTCCTAGGCTTTGTGGTTTCATCTATTTTTCTTCTCATCTTTCATCCACATCATGGTAATCAACTCCACACAGGTCGAAGAACACTTCAAAGTACTCCTTTGAACATCTGCCTCCTTAAAGACATCCCTGCTGTATTCTCTGATAACTTGGATCTCGTCCAGTTTTGCTAGATAAAGACTTACGAGTATTTGGTGAACAACTTATTAACTAAAGAGGAGAGCAGAAACAGGTTCCTACATTTTTCATTAACATCTGGTCTGAGAACAGTGGGAGGGAAAAAGCCAGCAGCGAATGATCTGCATGCACTGGTTGCAAACTGGTAGCTGCTCTCCCCGGTGAAACCATGTATTTGAAGTACCATTTAAAATCTTCAGCAGGGAGCTATCATACCATCATTTATGTTAGGTATGAGGCATATAAATGAGAGTTTTGCTACAATCCTTCCAAAATACAGAGCTGAGCATCCTACTTTTTTTCCCCAAATGTTCAGTTGAAACCAGCTGCTTTCAGCTTCTGAAGCATAAGTAGTATGGGTAGACAGCAGACACCACAGAGAGATTTGTTCTCAGAAGTATTCAGAAAAGCTTCAACGAAGGGGCAACTTATTCTATAGTCACCTGTAGTCAGAATCTCATTAAAAAACTGATGTATACTGCATGGAGAGAAATCCAAACTTCCCATTGACTTCTCTGGGGCCTGGCATTATCATAGAATGGTTTGAATTGAAAGGGATCATTTAGTTCCAACCTCCCTGCCATGGGCAAGGACACCCTGTATTAGATCAGGTTGCCCAAAGCCCCACCCAACCTGGTCTTGAACACTGCCAGGGATCCAGGTGTATCCACAAGTTTGCTGGACAATCTGTGCCAGGGCCTCACCACCCTCATAGAGAAGAATTTCTTCCTAATATCTAACCTAAGTTGATCCTCTTATATTTTAAATCCACTATCTCCTGTCATGTAACTATACTCATGATAACAGCCCCTCACCATCTTTCCTGTAACCTCTTCAGGTACTGGAAAGTTTCAATAATGTCTCCCTGGAGTTTTCTTTTCTCCAGGCTGAACTCTCTCAACCTGTCCTCATAGAAGAGGTGTTCCATCCCTCTGATCATCTTCCTGGGGCTCCCTCTGGACTCACTCCAACAGTTCCATGTCTTTCTTGTCCTTCAGAGCCCAGAGATGAATGTAGTACTCTGTGGGAGTCTCACCAGAGCAGAACAGAGGCCTACAATCCCCTCCCATTACGCAGTTGGCTTTCTGGGCTGCAAGCACACATTGCTAGCTCATGTTGAGTTTTACATCAACCAAACCCCCAAGTCCTTCCCCTTAGGGCTACTCCCAATCCATTCTCTTCACAACCTTCATTTGTGTTTGGTATTGCACCCACCCACGTGCACAACTTCACGTTTTTGGACTACTTGTTTAATTTTGCATTCTGTGACATGTTATTTTTTTTTTTAATATAATGTGTTCTCAATCTGTCTTGCATACTCACAGCCATAGTAAATTTTTGGATCTCTTCCTTTCATCTTCTAGGCCAATCAAATTGCATCATCCATGGGATGAAGCAAATTATCATCACTTTCTGTTGCTTTTAGTATCAGCCATGTTGTCTTAATATCCTCCATTAAATTCCTATAGTTTGTGCACTTGAGTCACATCTCCAGAGCTTGTCTTGTACCTTTTCTCAGTACAGCTGCTTTTATTCCCTTTCTAGAAGTCATTAAGATACATCCAGAGTGGAGAATGGCATAAAACACTCCAAGTTCCCTTGATTTTCATAAATTTACTCATACTGTATTCTCCTCTACCATCTCTGCCTATCCTTCCCATTACTAATAGTCTGTTTATTCGGTCTTCCTCATATTACCTTTTGCTTTGGGTTATGGCTTTGTAAGTTTTCAGGGACAGAAAACTCATCGTCCTCTGTGTGATTGAAGTATACATCATCATGCGATAACGTGTAATTCTTTTCTGGAGATGGATGTGAATCAACTGTAAGATTTTCTATTGCCTGCAGAAGAGCTGCCCACTTGCACTGACTGAATACCTTAAGTGTTCAAGCTTATTCACCCAATGTCCTAGATAAAGAGGCATCTGTGATTAGTCAGCAGTGTCTAGCAGTAGAGGCAAAGTCAGTTTGCAGGAACTGTCAGCTTCTCATTCAGAAATCTGAGTGACTTCACATAGTTTTATCTTTATAAATGTTGCTCATTCTTCTCAGTATGAACAACAAACTAATGATAAGTTTATGAAGAAGGCAGAAGATTCAGTGTCTTCAGTTTGTTAAAAGCACCTGATAGCATCTTTTACATGGCTGAGAGCAATGCAATAGAACAAGTGAAATAAAAGTGAAAAAGAATTAGTTTATTTGGGTGGAGTTCAAGTTGGAGAAGTTACTCTTTATGTTTTTGGGGTTGCAGAAAAACTAATTGAAGGCAACACCTAGCAGTCTTTGTCAGGCTGCAATGCTGCAATGAGTTGAATGAAGTCACAACCACCATTTGTGAAATGGATCTTGAATCTACAATCGTTACCCTAACATATTCTTTCCAGGACCAAGAATTCTAAACTATCTTGTTTGCAGACTGCAACAGCAACAGAAAAGTATAAACTCTATGTGCACTGAATTTCATACATCTGAAATAAACAGCATTCTTTTGTATTAATTATATTAAACCACAAGGGTAAAATGATACTGTTTTCTTTTATGTAAATATATCAAGGTAATGTAATATCAATGTAAAACATTTGCTTTATTTTACCCTTTTAAGATTGGTATTTGACTGAAATTCTATTTCAACAGCAGCCATGAAAAATAACAGCTTTTGAGTTTGTTCATGTAGTTGTTGAAACAGTTGTAAGTCTAAAGCACTGTAAAAAATGATGCATGACAAAATGCGAGAATGTGAAAATCCCATTGTCACATTAATTATCTATTGACAGAAGATATACAGTAGGTGATACAATGGCTTTGGATGTTCCTGTCTTTATTACCTCTTGGGGGAAAAGTTCAGATCATGAAATGAGTTTGGTGCTCTTGAGTGGACATTTGTCCTCATCACAAAACAACCTCATAATTCAGCACGATGTAACAAAATTGGAGAGCTCAAATTGAGGAGGCTTAGAACCAGGAGCATCAGGGAGTGATAAATCAGGCTAGAGGTGCAGGGCAATGCTGCTTCGGGTGACTTTCACAGCATCAGTGAGACAATGCCATCCCCGTTACAAATCATGTTGCCAGGCAGACATCCGAGGGACCTCCATATGCTTGAAGGGCCCGATGAAACTAGAAACAGTGCTTAAAAGAAGGCTGATCAGAACTGGTCTAAGATGGTATTCTGTTCAAATGCCATTCAATTTGATGAGAATAGAGATTTTAATAATGTATCAAAGTCACACTCTATAATTTTACCTTTTCTTTGCTAATTTTCAGGGAATTCTTATAGTCATATACAATGAACAGTATGCATGATGCACACTTGTGTAAATAACAGTCCCTGAGGGAGATGTCTAAATATGGCTAACTACTGTAAGTATACTTAATTGAATTATACTATCATAATTACATGTGTTTGACATCCATCTTTCAGTACCTAATATGAATTCAGGCAAACATCGGTGCATTCCTGTAGCTAACTATAAACTTTGTGGTATTTATGGTATTTGTTTGAAATAAATATTCTTCAGTTTATTTTTTAAGAGCTGACATCATTATCTCAGTATCACCTTGTGAGGTGACAGTAGTAGGTCAAAAACCTTTGCTTACTATTTCAACCAGAAGGCCCACTGGCAGCTATTTTTCTTATCACAAATAGCACAGTCTGGTCCACAGAGAGTAACAATCAACTTGTCAGGTGTTGACACAGTTGTAGAGTATAAGTCGTCACTATAAGACGATAAACTTTGCTGAGGCTCATCTTTTGCTAGGCTTGTTCCAACAGGTCCACGTCATTCTTATACTGGATACCCCAGAGTTGGATGCAGCACTCCAGGGTGGGTCTCATCAGAGCAGAACAGAGCAGAGGGGGACAATCCTCTTCCTCAACCTGATGGCCATGGTTGTTTTGAAGCAGCCCAGAACATGGTTGGCTTTCTGGGCTGCAAGTGCTCACTGCTGGCTCATGTCGAATTTTACATCAGCCAAACCCTCAAGTCCTCCTCAGGGCTGCTCTCAATCCATTCTCTGTCCAGCCTGTATCTCTGCTTGGGATTTCCCCCACTCATGTGCAGGAACTGGTCCTTGTTGAGCTTCATGCAGTTTGCATGGGCCCACCTCTCAAGCCTGTCAAGGTGTGGTGGTTGAGCCCTGGCCAAAGGCCAGACGCCCACCAAAATCAGTCTATTACTCCCCTTCTTAGTTGGACAGGGGAGAAATAATATAATTGGGCGGCTCAAGAGACAAACTTGTTAATGATGCGGGCAAAACAGACTCAATACAGAGTGCTGAAGAGAAAGTTATCTAATTTATTACACTACACTAAAGAGAAAACAGTGAAAAAGAACCAGAGTCAGGAGTGCAACCAACAATCTTAAAACAAATGCAACCAGGCAAACACTTTCCCCCCACCACTCCCTCCTTAGCAGGCTTTAGTTAGAAGTTTGCTCCCTTCTTCCCTCCCGTTTCCAGGCCAGGAGGGGCAGGGACTGGGGAAATGGGGGTCTCGGTAACACCTTCCCCCCACCCCTCCATTCTAAAGCAGACTTCCCTTTCAGCCATGATTTTGCTCCCTTCTTCCCCTCTCCTGCTCGCAGCACAGGACAGGGGGGCAGGGACTAGGAGATGGGGCTTTGGTCAGTCCCTTGCAAGATGGTTTCTTTCTCGGCCGGGATGGGGGCATTCATTCCACACCCCCTCCCCCTGCTGCACCGTAGGATCTCACCCATGAGAGCCAGTCCTCCACAAACTTTCTCCAAGGCAAATCTCTTCCCACTGGGCTTCATCTCTGCTCTGGCAGGCAGCAACAAATCACAGTGTCTCTCAGTCCCAGTCCTCCACGGGGCTATGATGCCTCCTCCAGCAAACCTGTTTGGCTCATCTCTGTAGGTCGCTTGTGCTGGCAGGGGCTCATCCCAACGTAAGTCACAGCATCTTCTCTGTGTCTCCACCGCCTCCATCCAGCGTGGAGCCTCTCCACCGGGCAGGTCTGGTCTCTGCCTCCTCCATGGCTCCTTTCCTCCGGCTACTCCATGTGCTTCAGCTCGGGCTGCAGGGGCAATCTCTCTCGCCTGGGTACCTGGGCTCCTCCTCCCCCAGCCTTCCCGGCCTTTTGTGTCTGTCAACTGCTTACATTTATATGCAAATATGTATCACAATGCCCTTAACGGGCCAACATTGCTGTCTTGTTGGCACTCTGTGTTCTGGTGGAGTCTTTGTCTCCTATATGTGATTCTCAGAGGCGCTATAAGCAGGCCTGCAGAAGACTCTAGCAGCCATTTTCTGTAGCACCTGGCCCTCTCTATGTAGCCAACTATGCAAAACTGCGACACAAGATCCCTCTGGATGGCATGCATCCCATCCAGTGTGCCAACTGTGCCACACAGCCTAGTGTCATCTACACTCAATCACACTGTCTATTGTTACCAGCAAAGCCATCAACTACAACTGTAAGTGTAACAATCCAGCCAGTTCCTTATCCACTAAGTGGTCAATCCATCGAATCCATGTCTGGCCAATTTGCAGACAAGGATGTCTTGTGTCAAATGCTTTGCACAAGTCCACCAACACTGTAAGACCATTGTAGAAGGCCTACACATTTGTCAGGCATGATTTGCCCTTAATGAAGCCATGTTGGCTATCACCAATCACCATGTGTCCAAGCATAGTTTCCAGAAGGACCTGCTCCATGATCTTGCCAGGCACAGTTAAGATTCACCAGCCTGTAGTTCCCTGGTCTTTGTTTTTCCCTTTTTTCAAAATATGGATTATTCTCTTTGTATTTTAGGTATACATGTGTCCTGGTTCTGTCTAGGCCAGAGTTAACCTCCCCAAGCAGCCAGCACAGGTGATCTAAGTTATCCCAGGCTGTTTTCCACCCTATCTGACATCACTTCCCCATAAAAGGGGTTTCTTGGGGAGGGGCACTGCTGGGTGTCTTTAGGATCCACTACTGGGTGTCTGAGTGCAGCTGGGGTGGTTCTTGAATCGTGCAGTACTCTGTTACCGCTGAGTATAAGTGAAATTCACTTTGGGCTGTTATTGTTCTCCTTTCACGATGATTTTGTCAGTCAGCTGTCTTTATTCCAACCCACAGAGGCTCTTTCTCTTTCATGAGTGAGCGAGCAAGCACTGTGTGGTGCTCAGCCACTGTTTGAGGCTGAACTGTCACAGTATAGTGTATGTGCACTATATAATATCTTTTGTGAACAAAATAGGGAGAATTCCTCTTTTCATTCTAGCTATCATTCCTGCAAACCAATCTTAATATTTATTTATTTATTTGTTTGTTTGTTTGCTGTGTAAAGAGATGATTTTCAGTCTTTTTTAAAGACGTTAGGCAGTTAACATAGTTCATGAACTGACAGTCTGAGGGAGCACACAAAGTTTCTCTGTTTAAGTCCTAAGGCCTGTTTGTAGAACCCAGGAAAAATGAAAAGAATAAGCACTACAGTATTCCACCTTGACTTACAGCCTTCTCTGCGTTACTTCTCAACTGCACATGTGATCTGCCATAACTGGGAAGAAAAGTAATTAACTGCCATATATTATGCATTTGCAGAGACATCATGGATGCATTTGCGAAGTGTTATTGTATTTTATTTACTAGCTGGCTTTAATTATAATCCTGGAGGAAGCTGAATTACTGTCCAATTGTAACACAGTCTGACAGTGGGGTAAGTTATAGCTGCCACCTCACTGGGACTGTAGGCAACACAGAATAAATTGAACCTGTTTCCTCCTTCAAATCTTCCAGATATGTTTAGATAAGAGACTAGTCAGAGATGCAAAAGTCTTAGACGTAGAGTGCTGGTTTGTTGGGTTTTTTTTTTAATTCTGTCAGCTAGGTTTGACAGCTGAATACAATATTCTGTGATGGAATCATAATGATTAATTAGGCAAAACAGCTGCACCCAGCCTCTTGTTGAGTTATGACTTATGTTATCCTCACTGATTCTAACCTCCATCAGCTCTGCTCAATTAACTGAGGTTAAGTATTATAGATTATTGAGTAATTGGGTGATGGTAAATCAGAATGACTTTTCCATTTTAAAAATAGTGGTCAGGTGTTTCATAGACAAGATTCAATGCCAAGCATTTACTGCACCATTGTCTTCCATAGATGTTGGGCCAATAAATCAATAAAGGTGAAGTTTATCATACCTGAATTTAGCCATCAAAAAGTTAGGCTTGAAGACCAAGCTGCTCTTTATGGAGTGACATATACTCAACCATTTCAGGGAATAAGTCATACTCTAGTAGCCATGAAAGCTAGATGCAACAAATCACCAACCAGAGGAACTTCTCTCTCTCTTTATTAACCAAAGAAGGATTCTCAATGACATGATGACTGCTTATTTTATATGATCAGAGTGATATAAATACATATTCAGATGCCTGATATTGCTCATGGAGACTGTAGCAGAATATGCTCAGAAGTATAATGCCTCATTCTTCTTGAAGAGACTAATCTAGTAAAAAGTGCCTTCAAAATGTTACATTTATGGGCTGGTTGTGAAGGCACTGAGAATCTGGAGATTTCATGAGCTTGGTACGTGTAAAAATATGACAGTGTAAACCACGTCTATGCTGGCAATTTGAATTTACACAGGGAAGCACCTGAGCAATTTGTTTAAATTGCTAAAATGATCTTGATTTCAGACCGTGACCTGCTAGCACTTTTGTAACCAGTTTCTGAGTATGGTACAAAGCCTAGCATTGCCCAGGGACTGCTTCCAACACCAGTTGGTGTGTCGTAATGCTATGAGAGTTTAATAGTATGGAAAAATGTTGCTACACGACAGATGACCTTAATGTCAGAGAATGGGCTTGACTAATACGTGAATCCATTTAAGCCTTAATCTTCTACTCTATCTATGCCTCTTCTTCAAACTTTTTCATATTGCAAAATGACCTGAAGCAAAGTACTCCTAAAACTACAGAGCCAAAACAGTACCGATATGTCCCTCAGCAGGGTGGGTGAATTGATATAACAACCACTATTAAATAGTTTTCAGTTGACTGAAACCTTAGGTGTCTGAATGAAACAGACCAATGAGCATCTCTCAGTGTTTCTTGGGATGTAAATTCATATGGTCTCTTACATGTGGAATGGCTGCTTCGTTCCCCTCTATGCAGTGTGCCATATTGGAACAGATAGAGATGTTTCTTCTTGTTATTTATTGTCTCATAGCTGCCGTCTGTTCAGTGCAGCCTCCTGATGTTTCTCCACCAATACTTAGCTCATAAACTCTTTGGACAAGCATATCTCTTTGTCTTTAGTATGCTTGACCTAAAATCTCTGTGGTAAAATAGTAAGAGTAATTACTACTGTAATTACTCTTACTTCATACTCTTACTTCATACCAGTAAGAGTAATAGTAATTACAGTAGTAATTACAGTAGTAATAGTAATTACAGTAGTAATTACTATTACTCTTACTGGTATGAAGTAAGAGTATGAAGTAAGAGTATGAAGTCTGCATATAGCAGACTTCAGCTGGTGGAGGTAAGAGAAAATTCACCTTAAATGTGTGCCTGTGTTTTTTATTCCTCTGAAATAATGTTTCCAAAATAGAAATATAGTCATGTATTATCTAACTGCATACAGTATAGTAGTACTGTTGATGGAGAATTGTTGGCAATTCAGAAAATATCACTGTATTTTCTTGAAAGGAAGGAAAGTGGACAACAAAACACTGTGTTTTAGTGCACTGAAATTGTTTATGAAGCCATAACCTTTTCAAATCTGACAGAGACAACAAATTAACTGCCCCCAGGTCATCCAAAATATTAATTTCGACCCTTCAAAACAATTAAATAAGAAAAGTTAAAAAATGGAAATTTATTGACAAACATACATATTTTTCTAATTATTTTAATTATCACTTCAGGACAGGCATAAATGACACTGACTACTAGTATGGTTTCATGGAAATCACAACCTTTATTTTTTTGGCAAAATATGCATGTCTTAATCATAAAATTTATAAATAAAGTCAATAATAAAAGAAGTCTGTGGAGGTTAAAAAAAAAAAAAAATCAGTGAGACTTTTCTGTAGTTCATGCCAGCTTTAAAAAGGAATATTTAAAAGACCTGTCCAAATAATCAATCAAACGATTCACTTGGATGGTCAATGACTGTGAAAGATGATGACTGACCAGATGCAAATCTCTAGTAGGTTGCGCACTGACTGTTACATATTACATGCTGAGATAGAGCTGCACTTTTCTAGGGAGGGTTCTGTGAAACATTAGACAGACAGTGCCTTTGTGGTCTCCTTGGTAGAGATAGCAGTTGTGTAGCTAATGGTAAAACATTGGAGCAAGTTGCCCAGAGATGTGGTAGATGTCCCATCCCTAGAAACTTTGATGGTCAGCTTCAGTGGATCTCTGAGCAACCTGATCTAGTTGAAGATGTCCCTGCTTGTTGCAGGGGGTTGGGTTAGACAGTCTTGGAGGTCCCTTCCAACTCAAGCTTTTTTATGTTTCTAATGCACTGCTTGTCTATAGAACACTGCACCTCTGCTAGTCATTCATATTGAGTAACGAGTAGAGGAGACAGAGCTGCAGCCCTGCAGCCTCCAGGCAGTTGGTACATGATTTGTGTTATGATTGCCAACTCTTCCTGTTAAATGGAAAGAACACAATAAGGATAGGGCTCTATAGGGTCAAAATCAGGAGTCCCCAGCATTCCCCTTGGGCCTGGTTCACACATTTGCACACAGACACATGTAAATGGGCTGAGCACAGTCTAACCCTAAACCTACATTTGAATGCAAAGCTGAAGGTCAAATCTTAAAAGTCCTTAAACAGTCAAAATGTCCATTGGAATCAATGCTATTCTTTTCTGGGATGGTGAGATGATCCATGCATGCAGAGAAGAGGCAATAAGTGCATCCCTTGCCCTAGAAGCGGTAGAAGCTGGTTCTGTCTTGGTTGCTGGCTTAACTCCTAGCATTTGAAGACCAGCCAGGGACCATAGGAAAAAGCACAGTATTTTCTCCGCTCAGATTTGAAGAGAAGATATAAGTGGGTATGCTAAGTGACTTTATCTATAATACAGAGGAACCACAGGGCAACCATGAAGTGAGCCTTAAAGGAACTATTTCTTCATGAGGGCTGAAGGGAAGGAACTCCAGGACCTGATCTGGAAGATGCTGTGTCAATGCTGCATTTTTGAACTGTTACAGGTTACTGTGGTCAGCTCCTGATGGGTGGCTCATGGGCAAGCTGCCATCAGGTTGTACTTTCTTTTTTTTCTTCAGTGACCCTTTCAGTTTCCGCCACAGACTATCCTTCCTCTTCATCTTCTTCTCTACCACAGGCAGTGAGGACTCTTTCCTTCGGATTTCCCTCACTAGTCCATGAAAGACATCATCAATGTAGAATCGGAGGGCAGCTGAAGTCTCAAAAAAGGAGCAGGAGTATTCTCTGGCTAAACTCATTCCTTCTTCAGTTGAGACCTACAAGAAAAATAAAGGTCCATAAATATTGTCTAATGCACAGAGCACATATCAGCATGCAAACAGTGCAGTATATGTAGTCTGACTTTTTAGATACTGAAAATCTTTGACCTTAAGCTGTACAGGAAAATATTCTAATATTGCCCAAGAGAGAATATTCAAGAGTGAAAGGGCAAGACTTGAATTTGTGAGATTTTTGAACAGACTCTACTAACAATATTCATGTGCTCCGGTAGACTATTCACCTAATTCTGATGCATCCATTTTTCAATGCATTTCCTCTCTTTAGTGCAGTAATCCTGTACAGTTTGATAGTGCTTGTACCTTTATTCCACAGACTGGAACGGATGGCCAAAAGGACTTACACAGAATTAAGGTCCTAGAAAATCCCTGTTCAGCATTAACCTAATCCTGGAGGCAACTCGACTCTTCAAGCGCACCAGCTTTCATACCTTAAGGTTTTTCAGTCACATTAATTTCTGAGCACGCCTTTAAGTGTTTTGGTCTTGGCAGGCCTGTAATCCTGTCACTTAGCTCATGCCTGAGCTGTACGAACAACCAAGATGGGTTTTTCAGCTCATATTCCCTAAGTAGCTTCATGTATTTACTGTTCTCAGAAAATACATGGAGGAAATTTGTCTTTGTATTTTGAGGAAATGCAAGGGGGGAATCACCATGAATCTAGAGGGAACCAAAGGAGATCATTTTTAATTTGCCTAAATTTTGAAACCGGTAAATTATTCCTGAAATGTCCATATTGGCTATCTCTTGACATGTGACTTGCCACCCTAATAAATGGAAATGTGCTCAATATGCTGATTAATATGTAGTTTACAGCTTAAACACTTATCATAAGGAATACCACTGCCTACCACTGTAAGGTAATTATTGCACTCTGGGAGCTCATCCAGTAGCATATAGCAAGTCGACAGCCAAACAAGGACCACATCCTATGACTTCCTGAATATTAAGCTCACTTTCCAGCCAGCAGACTGTAATTTCTTTTCCATAGTTGAACATAAAACTGAGAGAATTAACTATATGAGTCAAATTCATATAATTCACTTTAGTAGGGCAGTAGACGTGGTCTACCTTGACCTCAGTAAAGCATTTGACACTGTCTCCCACAGCATCCTCATGGCTAAATTGAGGAAGTGTGGTCTGGAAGGTCAAGTAGTGAGGTGGATTGAGAGCTGGTTGAAGGGAAGAAGCCATCGAGTTTTGATCAATGGGACAGAGTCTAGCTGGAGGTCTGTATCTAGTGGAGTCCCTCAGGGCTCGGTACTGGGACCAGTACTATTCAATATATTTGTTGATGACCTGGATGAGGGAATAGAGTGTACAGCCAGCAAGTTTGCTGACAACACAAAACTGGGAGGGGTGGCTGACTCACCAGAGGGCTGTGCTGCCATTCAGTGAGACTTAGACAGGCTGGAGAGTTGGGCAGGGAGAAGTTTAATGAGATTTAACAAGAGCAAGTGTAGGGTTTTGCATCTGGGGAAGAACAACCCCAGGTACCCATATAGGTTGGGGGCTGGCCTGTTGGAGAGCAGCATAGGTGAGAGGGACCTGAGGGTCCTGAGGGACAGCAGGATGACCATGAGCCAGCAATGTGTCCTCATGGCTAAGAAGGCCCATGGCATCCTGCAGGGTAGTAGAAGGAGTGTGGTTATTAGGTCAAGAGAGGTCCTTCTCTCCCTCTACTCTGCCCTGGTGAGACCACACCTGGAATATTTGGTCCAGTTCTGGGCCCCTCAGCTCAAGAAGCTCATAGAATTCTTTGAAAGAATCCAGCACAGGACCACCAACATGATAAGCCTGAAGAAGAGGAATCTGGAGGGGTGACCTTATTAATGTTCATAAATACACAAAGGAGGATGGAACCAGGCTCTTCGCAGTGACGGCCAGTGATAGGACAAGGGGCAACAAGTGCCAGCTGGCGCATAGGAAGTTCCATGTGAATATAAGGAGGGTGATGGAGCACTGAGACAGGCTGCCCAGAGAGGCTGTGAAGTTTCCATTTCTGGGGACATTCAAAATCTGCCTGGACATGTTCCTGTGTGATTTAGTCTAGGTGATCTTGCTCTGACAGGAGGGCTGGACTAGGTGATCTTTCAAGGTCCCTTCCAACTCCTAACATGTTATGACTCTGTGAGTCCCTTCCTGAAAATGTTCAAGGCCAGGTTGGATGGGGCTTTGGGCAACCTGGTCTAGTGGAGGGTGTCCCTGCCCATGTCAGGGTTGTTGGAACTAGATGGCCTTTAAAGTCTCATCCAAAATAGACCATTCTATGATACTATGAAATGTATGGTGTATGTTCAAATTCTATGTCAAAAAATCCAGCCTTTGTTTTAATTTTTATGATATATTCAAGTAGTTTTCTATTATATTCAAGTAATATTTGAAACTCCTGGAGGAAAAGGCAAAGAATTACTTTAAGACAACCTGGTGAAAGGCTACACAATAGCCTATGAAAACCTTCAATTACAACCTTCCACCACAGCCCTAATCTTAGGTTGTTGTTTGGACTTTTTTTCTTATTTCTACCTTCATGCACCCACAGTGCCATTTATATTTCTTTGGAAAATATTCCCTGATATTTCAGGATACAAACAAACTGTCTTATACCTTCCATGAGGAAAATGCCCTTTATGCTAAAGTTATAAAGTTACCATGAATTTTTTAATGCATATCTGTAAAGCCAGACACAGTATGAAATGGGATTTTGGATGAAGATAGCTGGGGAAGAACAATAAGAAAACTGTGGAAGAACTGTTCATGAGTGCATGTAGCAATAGGACAAGTGGTTATGATTTTAAACTAGAAAAGGGATATTTATTTTGTATATTAGGAAAAAAATATCCAACGTGAGGGTGGTAGAATTCTGGAACAGGTTACACAGGGAGGTAGAGGAGGATCCATCCCTGGAGATATCCAAAGTCAGACTTGATGGGGCTCTGAGAGACCTAATCTAGGAAAGATGTCCCTGTTTAATGCAGGGTGGTTGGACTAGATGATTTTTAAAGGTCCCTTCCAACTTTACACATTCTATGATTCTATGATTCTAACAAAGAATCCGTTCATTCCAGCCTGAAGGCAAGCCTGCACGGATCATATATATCCGAATAACACAGACCACAGAATTGCTCCCCATCATCTTTACACTGAGTCACAAACTTTGTAACATTAATAAGATCACTCTTATATGTTACAGGTATAATCTTAATTTAATTAAGGACATTTTAATGGGAAGCACAGAGGTTGTGTGCCAACCTGAATAATATTCACTGACACAATGAAAAATAGTTACCATTTTCCAACTGCTATAATTGCCAACCTTTAGCAAAAGAAGATGGGTAGCAATATGTTCCTTGTTTTTCTCTGGGCAGCTGTGTAAACAAAATGAGTGATTCAGTATGTCTGTTTAGTACCATTGAGAAATTGATTATCTCTATAGAATACTGTTTTGGTCTATTTTGTTTTTTATAATTTTTTTGCTTGCTATGCCTCGTTTGAGTTGTAGGAGGGTTGTGTGGGGTTTTTTTTTATTACTATTTATTTTGTTAAAAACGCTGTAGTTCTGAGCAAATTATTACAAAGAGCTGCAATTTCATTGAAGATTTTATAATTCATTAACTAAAAGAAAAAAAAACATACACATACATTGGAATATCCTTATTAAGAATACTAAACTGATAAATGTTATTGGGGTGCAAACACAGCAGTAATAAAATATAAAAAAAATTGCCCTTCCCTTTGATCCGTGATTCTCTCATTTTTGCTCATCTAATTCCTCCTTTGTTCCCCTTTTGTTTGTTTGTGTGTGTGTCTTTCCTTTTTTTAGGATCAAAACTATGTTTTCTCCCACCTGCAAGGAAGAACCACTGCAGGGAAGACATGTTATGCTCTGTAATGAAACAAGACTGCTAAGAGCTGTGAGAACTGAAAAATACTCGGGAGAAATAAACTGTACAGAAAAACTTCTCCTCAGTCTCTATGTGCCTAGAAGCTTGTAATTTGGCTAAATTTGGCTGGGTTTCTACAAAAAGCAGAAAAAGTTTGATTTCGGACTCCAGTTTCCTGCCAAATTACAGAGACATCATTAAAGATATTAATGGCAATAGTTCATTTCAAAGTATGGTATTTTTCTTAAATCTCGCCCTCAGGAACCGATTAATTGCTCTGATAACATTTTATGAATTAATTCAGCATTAGAAGGACACCTGGCATAAACAATTTCAGGACGTTCAGTTGAAGTTTTTCAGCTTCAAGGCTGAAAACAACCTTCTTTGAAATCTGATTCTGTCGTAATTACCACTACTGCTTCCAGCACCAGTGAAAATATAGCTATAGTAATTTAATTAATCTGCTTACTGAACAAATTGGAAATATCAAGAAATGTCTAGAGGAAAAATACACACTTTTCTTTCAGTTCATAATTCGGTCAAGAGGCTAAACAGCCATGGAATGAGAAACAAGGGATAAAGCCCTTCATGAGGTCACTGGCGTCCACATAATTCCAGGGATTTACCTTGTTCCCATCTTATTGCCAGGAGAGAAACTATATCATAGAAATCCATCCCAGATCTGCACAGCTCAGGGACTTGTTGACAAATTGCAGTTTCGGCGGGTCTGCATCAGTGGAAGATATGATCTGTCAGCATGACACGGACATACAGGTCAGGGAGCGAGGTCGTTCTATTGAATATATATCTGGGAATC
Organism: Hypotaenidia okinawae; assembly: GCA_027925045.1. NCBI lineage: Eukaryota > Metazoa > Chordata > Aves > Gruiformes > Rallidae > Hypotaenidia > Hypotaenidia okinawae. The sequence continues at coordinate 5,896,691 of BSDF01000005.1, read as the reverse complement.
ATGGCTTTATATCTCATCTTTAGAGTAAACCTCTGTGATTGAATTTGGTCTTGTTTCCCAGAGTATAATTCTGGTTATATTGATTCCGATTTAGCTTGTTTCTTTGTTGGTAAACCTTAAGAAGGGAATGAAGGTGGTAGACGGGTGTAGTGAAGAAAATGAAAAATGAAAATTTGAGAGTTGTCAGAAGCTTTCTGATTCTGATACAAGCCTCAAAAACTGTTATTGTCTTGCTGGAGGTGGATCAGGACTTAGAGAAGTAGGGCACTGAATCTTGCAGTGTAACTAAAGAGCAAGATCTTCCAGGACAAGTCCATTAAATGTCAGTGAAGCCTCATGAACACACTGTGGTAGTCCCTACAAAAAAGCCATTTCATATCTGCCTTGCAAAATTCATGGCTCAGGGTGTCCATTTGGGAGCATGTGGGTTGAAAGGGAAAATATACCAATTACGACAGCGTGAGGACTTTGTATTTAGGAGTTTTTCATCTCTGGATAGTTCAGGGCAGCTGGAACAGAGCATTGCTTCATACAGACAGGAAGCATTCACTGGCTACAAACCACATTTCATAGCATTAAGATTCTGTTTGTGGCTTTTGCAAACCTCCCTTGGAAAATTACAAGCGAGATTAAATGCAACGTTGACAGACTGTGAAAGCCGTGATGGATGAGCTGCCATCTTTAAGACAGCCAGTTCCCCACTAAGGTCAGCTTCTGCACAACCAAAAGGAGAGCACAAAGCCACCCGGGCTGGATGGTGGGTGGGGAGGCCCTGGCAATCATTGGCCCCCATAGGCAGAACATAAAAATATCTGGATCTGAGAAGTGTAAAGAAACTAAGCAGATCAATAATCTACCTTTGCCTTTGGACTGTCATTAGCTGGCAAGTCTCCATCAGGATGACACTATTATTATTCAGCTTTGTCTCTCCCTTGGTCAAGGCAGCAACAGAGGAATCCCAACATAGATTTCATTAACAGAGAACATATTAGCAGTCAGTAGCATCAGCCTGAGTGATCCAGTGGTGGCCTTCACCCAGGAAAACAATGCATTTCCACTTGTGCACCTCATCTCTGCAATAGCATGATTGACATGAGATCTCTTTTGCAGCTTTCCCCATGACTGTAACCTCTAGGTTGCCTTACATAGGTCTAGAGTGCTATGAGTTTCAAGGATTCCCCTAAATTTATGTTACAAACTTTCACCTTGGCAGTCCTCTTGAACTTCACAAAGGGATTGACAATTATAATCAGAAAAATTTTGTTCTGTGAATGTTTTTTTACTGGACACATGAGATTTCGATCTTGAGAGGCAGAAGTGGACATGTTGCTCAACACAGAGCTCATCTAAACCCCACTCAGCTAACAGGAATTTCAGTGTTTTTTGCTCAGGCTCTGTATTTTTGAGAGGCAGCAATTATGTAAGCTGTAGACAAAAGATAACTGTTTGAGAACATAGCGTTGAAGGCATCATCATAAACACTCTCGTTTATACTACAGCAAATAATGTGAAAGGCAGGGAAAGACATGAGTACTCTGAATGATGTCTAGGAAAGATCTATGTCCCTTTCCTTAATCTCCAGGGAGTTTTTTTCTGTGTCCCAACAGACCCCATTGCAGAAAACAAGCAACCAGATGACAAGTTGCATATTAACACCTGGATATCAGTTTAGAGACAGGCAGGCAAGCCAGAAGAATCCACAAAAACATTCATGCCCCTTCCTGTCACAGTCCATTCCCTCAACATATCAGAACAAACGTTAAGATTTTGTTACAGACACAAGCCTATGATATGCCACAGAAAAAAGTGAGAGAGATCAAAAGAATTAGCAATTTTCTCTGTCTCAAATAAAAGAATTTCACAAGAGAAAAAAAAAAGAAATCTCATATGAATACCATGCCAGAAAACAAAAAGCAAAAAAACCCCAAAAAATAAAGGGTGCTATCTGATATGAATAATAATTTTATTAAACCCAGCACCTATCACTGAGTTTATTCCAATCACACTCCCAGACAACATGTTTAAGATTTCTCATTAATGATGAAAAAAAAAGCCTGATCAATTTTCACTAGTCTCAGTTCATCACTCTATGTCTGAGGTCTGGGGAAGAAATTCAGTGGTCTCTGGCACACCAGAGCTTCAGAGCATCAGGGACCCACACAGCAATCCAGATAGGGGCAAACTCTGTAATTCTGCGAGTTTCCAGTGGAAACTGAGCTGAGCATTCATACGCTGACACTTCCCTTTTCTAGAGACAAAGGCCTTCACTGCAAACATTCAGTTCCTGTTTCGAGGACCACGCAACCCAAAACGCTAAGCCAAACCCAGATCAGTTATACCTATGCCTTTTTTGACAGTTATTCATTTTTTTCCTTGGACAAGTGTTGTATCAACAGACATGGTGGCAGAGACTTTCTACAGGTTGCTATAAAGATCTTTCCAAGTGTGAAATGTTATTGTTAAGGTCAAAGCTCAAATACTTGGATATTCCAGCAATGGCTGGGGTTGAAAACCTGAGCAGAACCCAATGAAACAGAAAAATCAATCTTTCTGTTTTTTTTAATACAGGCAGCATTGTTGTTATTTGTTCACATAATATTTGTCATGGAATTATTATGGTTTTTTTTAAAGAAAAAATATTGCAAGCCCTTTTGCCCTTCTTTTATTTTTTCAGATATTTACATTTATAAACTGCCTATCATAGTTTTGCTACTGAGCAATGACATCCCTGGAAGGAGGGAAAAAACAAGGTCAAGTGGAAATCAATTCATGCTGAAAGAAATGTTGAGTTCTTTGTGAGCAACCATTGTTTCCTATTCAACACGACAATTTTACAGGCCTAAAAAGCCAACAATAAAGGCAAAAGTAAAAGAAAAATCCTCTGTCCTAAAATTTTCTGTTTCCATCTAGCTCAACACATACATTATGATTTTGTCTCAGAATTTTAAATTAAACTGAATTATTGTTTAAAAAATATAATGTTAAACGTTTTCCTTCTCAAATGTAGCTTTTATGTATGACCACATTTGCAAGTGTATACACTGCAGCTACCAATTTGATTTGGCAAGATTCTACTAGAATTCACAACTAGTTTCTGTTGACACAAATCTGCATTTTTCATTCAAACAAATACATGCACCTTATTTTCCAAATCTGTCCCTGGGGAAGCAGACACCTCTTTTCAGCAGCCTGAAAATTAAGTGAAACACGCTGCAGAAACATGAGAGGAGAATTTCATGTCAACACTATTACTCCTAAATCCATTTGGAAGTCTTCAGCAGTAATTAGTCGAACAAACCTCACTCAGACTTCATGGCAGGAAGATCCATAGGCTCAGCTTTGCTGGCTTTCTAGATTACAAAGCTAGATGAGATAAAAGCTGCCATACAATTTTTCATTATTGTGAGGGCATTGCAATTAGTTGTCTTCCTCTTTCTCCCTTACAGAGTTAGTTGAAAACTGGAGTCTTTTAAGAGCTTTACATGTTTTCCTTCCTGTCTTCCCACGGCCTGGTACTTTTTGCTGGCTTCATACTTGAGAATTACTAGTGATCAGAATGGGGTCTAGCATGAATAGCCATGGGAGTGGGCAGGATTAGGAGACAGGGCCAAGGAGAAGACGTGAACATCTTGTGTGAACTTATGCCCTGGCAGACTGGATGGTATGAAAATAGCACATTGTACAGTACTACATATCTCACATCTTCAGCCATTCCAGCCTCTGAAGGCATTTACATTACAGATGTTTAGATGTTCTTTCCCTTCCCCTCATGACCACTTCTTTGCATTTGGAAGGAAAATGAAGCAGAGAATAATAGAACTGTCTGAGTCTTCTGTAATGAGCTGTGATTATTATTTTTTAAGGGATGGAGTATTGAGGATGTGGGATTGTAGAATCAATTTGCTCATTTTTAAAGGAAGACTGTGTACTACTTCTATTAAAAATAATAAAAAACAAAAAAAGAATCTAGACAAAACCAAAGAGATTCATCTGTCCCAAACTTTGCACTTCTCACCTGGTTAGTCAGTAAGGTGGGACACAAAATACAGGTTAAACTCTCTGTTTTGCACCAAGGATAATTTTCTCATTTGATTTGATGGAACTTCAAACTGTTGAGGGCTGGGAAAGTGATCTGATAAAACAACACTAAACTCTTGTTCTTATGCTCTTCACTATTTACCACTGTTAGATTAAACTGGTATTTTGTCTCCCCTGCTATGGTCATTGCTACATTCTTATGAAACTCCAAGCTATTATTATTTCATTAATTGCACTACTTTCACTTTTTTTCATATGCAAAATTTATAGATCCAATGCTAAATCAGGCTTGCATAATTTCTTGAGTTTTTAAGCATCTTTTGTGATGAAGACTACTGTTTCTGTCTAGTCTTTCTTTCCCTTTTGGATTTTTTTCCCCTAGACTTTGAATCCACAATAACATAGAAGCTGTACCTCCAAGTAATTTCATTCCTTCCTTGGGGAAACACTGAGTAGAGAGAGGCATTCTCCATGCAGTTGCCTAGTTGCAAAACAAGCAAAACACAGGAGGCTCCTAGGTCTCTTGAATCCAACTTGTGATAATGTTATGTCATTGTTTCACAGAGGTAGTGCTAAATAATTAAATCAAGCCCTCATTTCATGCAAAAATCACTATTAATCAGGGTGCTGTCCATAGATTAGGCTCTGAAGTTGTTCTCTACAACAGACTAGTCTTTTGGCTTTATCTTGTCAAAAGCAAGACTGATTTGTGGGTTAAAGCATCTTTATACCAGGAAATGTTTCTAGAGAGATGGCCTCAGGAACTGACTGAATTGAATACTCAAAGCCATATGATCATGCATCAGTCAGCAATAGCTCTGGGTCTAATTTGAAGAGAATGTGGAAGTGTTAAATCCTTAGCATCAGTCTTCAAGATGAACAAGTGCAGGTCAATTGCTCAAGGCATTTTTCAGAGATCTGACAATTTTCTAAATTGTCCATCATCTTTAAAGGTACTTTGATTGCAACACTCAGCTGAAGACATAGATGGCCATGAGATGGTTGCAGAAAGCAGACATTTCTACATCAGTTCAGCTTGGAATAGTCACAAGACAAGAGCAGGTTTTTTTGTGGGGAAAAAAAATTGGAATTACAGTTTGAAGTTCATAAGAAAGCAAAATATTTTCAATTTTTTTTTGCTAGCAACCACAAGAAAAATCAATTATCATCTGCTAAAACCAGATGGTTACTAAAAAATCTGCATATAAAAGAAACTATAGTTGTACCTTTTAGACTTTTTTTCTTTTTTTTTTTTTTTTTAAAGCAACTAGAAAGGTAGTAGCATTGAGCTGTTCTTTTAACACTGAAAGTGATTCCTATTGCTTTGTACAGCCAGATACCATAATTTTTAGCCATGTATAGACTGGAGTAGGCTATTATTCTTTGTGTGTTAGACATTAAAATTCCACTAGTCACTTGAAATCAGTTCTTTATTAGGACTCAGGCACTAAGCCTACTGGATTCTGAGTAAATCCACTTAACACCTGGTAACCTATGCAAATCTGTCTGTCATTATATTATGTTGAGGATGGAGTAACACAGCCCCTAACAGAAATATTTTGGTTTGAAAACAATCCACTGACAGGAGAAGAAAACAGAGCTGGAGTCAGTGAGTGAGGAGCAGGATGCTGCTTTCTCTATGCAATTTTCCACAGTTTTCTGAAGAAGGTTGGGAAATGTGGTACAAGAAATTTGAAGATCAGAACAAAATATAGAGAGTTAAATAGAAGACAAGGACCAGAAACTTCTGTACATTTATTTGTGTGTGTTTGTACATACAGTCACAGAGAAGAACTGTAAAAGAAGCAAAAAACCCATGCAAAACCAAACAAAAATAATGGTGATTTACAGCACTGAAATAATCTTTAAGCCAAGGTTTCCAAAGCTTTTGCTCCATTAGAAGTTTTATTTTTAGGTTTATGAACAGTCTTGTGAAATTAAGCTCAGAAAATTCCCCTTATACTTAAGCTGGATATGAGTTTTCAACACAAATGTCACACAAAATCTCTCTTACAAATGCAGAAAATAATCTTGTGTGTCCTGATGCCACACACTGTTTCATGCTACACAGAGTGCAATACATATGTATTCTGGTGTATAGTTTTCACATCTAAACATACTCCCAGACATAGCTCCCAGACACTGAACACAATGATAAATTCAGGGGTGTGATAAAGAAAAACGCAGCTCTTCGTCCTTCCCCCTATCCTTATGCAGTTGTCATCTGCTGGGATTCAGGGATATCGTCCAGGTACTGAACTGGGTATTTGGCAGAAGGAAGTCAGAGGAAGAATTTCTAATGGATTTATGGGAATTTAGGCTCCAATGGAACAATTTTTTTTTTTCAGATGTTGTTTGCTGAAGCAAGCAAGTCTTGTAAATTTATGAGGTATCAAAGTCCCTTATGCAAAAATTACAGGAAAAAGTTTCACCTTTCACCTCTTGTTTGGGTTGCTTTCCAAAGAAAATGTTACTTACGACAAGAGAGGTATATTATATTGGGAAATGGGGCTGGTGGGCTGCTGTCATTGTGTTTGTTTTGTTTTGTTTCCTGGAACATGTAATTAATTTTGAGAGTTTAGTAATTTTGAAGTTTATTGGGAAGGTTTGTCAAACAATCTCATTAAGGGAAATACTTGCACAGTACCTTTATTAAACTAATGACATTGATCGTCTCCATGTCAATATTAGTTCAAGGAAAATATTACACTTTTGCAGAATACGAATTGACTGAAGAAAAGTCATGGGACCTTCACTGGAGTCTTTCCTTTCAGCTCCTTTCTAACATGATGAAAGGAAAGCTCATGGGTGAGCAAAGGATCTTTTCTTGGTCACAGGAATATTGAAAGAGAGAGGCCTATGACATAGGAACCTTAAAATGGGAATGACAGCTGCATAAGGAGCATCCATTTAACTCCATTATGTGATATGATCTGCCAGCATGGACAATGCATAATAAAATATCGAGTCTGAAGAACTGCATATGAAGGGGATAACAATGAAAAATGAATGTGCTGAGGGAGAAAAATTAAAAATCTTAAATGGCCAGTGGGTAGGAAGGACCGAAAGAATGCATTTAGCTAATTAGACATAACAAGCTCTCTTATTGCCTGCTAACCTCACTCAAATTACCTCACTTTTGCTATAGGCTAAAAACATTCACCCAAATAGTTTCCCTGGTAACTTCTTCATACATCTGCAGTTAGCTTGTCCTGTTGGCAAACTCCTGTTCAGCAAACAGTTTCATTGGATAACCCTTCTGTATTTACTGCCTGTGGGCTTTAATTTTTTAATCAGAAAACTGAGCACCTTACAGTAAGCAAAGTAACAGCTAACAGCTGGCAGAATCTTAACTTTGTTGAGTATAGCCCCAAACTTTCTTGTGTACACCCAAAAACATCATGAATACTTTGCTAACAGAAACTTACAGGGTGATGGTGCTTAAAGATTAATCAGTAGGAATTTTTTTTTCTAGAAACTTAATTTTTGACTGAAGTCAAAAGTGTTAGCTGGGGTGCTAGTTCATGTTTATTGCCACAAAGGAAAAGACATTGCGAAAAGACAAGGGAGAAGCAGAAGAGTGAAGGTGGAAGCAAGGCAGAGAGAAGGAAGACAGATTATATCTTTATTATGCTAGCTCAGGGGCAGAATGAGAAAGCAGACTCTTAACAAACAGAAAAGCAGAAAATCTTTCCTAGAATCATCTATTTAACGTCCTCTATCCATGATGTATCCATCCAATTATGCAGATATTCTTTTGATGTGTAAAAGATGCTGTATTAATACACCCTGGGAGACCAAATTGGAATTACAGGTGATAAGATTGTATTCTTATACAGTGCAATAGACTTTTCAATCTTCAAATGATCGAGCTGTAGATCAATTTACCTAGTGGCATCGGTGAATGTGCATCTACATGCATAAACACAGACACACAGAGAAAAATGCTGCTGGGATCAGATAGAGGCTCTTCAGTATACCTTGCAGAAAACATTGGCCTTACAGCTCACCTTGGATCTGGATACTGACAAAAACTGATCTACAAAATCCCTTTGGTACTGGGAGGCATTTAGCATCATGTCTTCTGCAGATTACAATGTTTTTTCTGACATTTATTTTTTTCCTGTGTTTCAGTCAGCCAGCAACTTCAAACCTTCAGTCTTCCCAGACCTCTGGATATGACACTGAAAATTTGAAAAGAAAATGTGTGTGGTGTGGACACCACAAGCCAGGCTGTCCTCCTGACACTTCTGAAGGTTTTCCAGAAATTCTTAGAGGAAAAAAATGGTGAGTCATAACCTGGCATAGTGGGTCACAACCAGGTGGGTCATAACTGGGTGAACTGCTGCTTCTCCATCCTCCCTGACAGCAAAAATTGAAAATGAAGGACAAGAAACAGATAACACTTAAGTTATCATAAATATAAATACTATGTGGGAAATAAATACCTTAAAACATCAGGAGTATTAAGGTCTGGGGGAAAGAATGATGAAGTTTCTCAGGACTAACTTTATCTGGATGATGAAATATTAACAATATTTTATCACTGATAAGCAGGGTGACTAGTAGGTAAATCTGGCACTGGTTTAGATTCCTATGAATGCCTGGATGAGCAAAGCATGGTTCAGACTACAAAGTGGAAATGTAACATCTTTACCCAGCTACACAGGTATAACAATGACAGGGACAGATAATAACTCATTTGATTTCTCTCAGGAAGCTTGCTCACAATTTCCTAATGGCTTGGCTTTTTTTCTTAAATACATAAATAAGCTGGGGTTTGGGGGAATGAAATTGGTGGTACTAAAAGCAACAGCTGGTGAAAAACAATAAGTGCTTGAAGCCTTAGCAGTTACTGTCACTAGCAATTCAGGACATGTTATCACCCCATTATTTTTTTACTCTTAGAAATAAAATGAGTGTTATTAAATGGTTTAGAAAACGACAACTGCCTGTGGTAAAGTTTTGTTGTACTCAATGGAAAGAATGTTAATAAGAAGACAGGTATGATATCTTTGAGAAAAAGCAAAAGAAATGCAGATGTCTGTTCAGAGAGACAAGACTGTTGCTATGGCTGACACAAATTTTTCAAGCCAGAATTAAAAATTTTCTGCTTAAAGATGTATAAAAATCAGAGAATTATAGCATGGTTTGGGACAAGAGAGATATCTGTAGGTCACATATTCCAAACTCCTCCTCATAATGGGTCCACCCAGAGCAGATTACTCATGTCATGTCCAGTCAAGTTTTGAACACCTCCAGGGAAGGAAATGTCACAGCCTCTCTGGGTGCTTGTTCCACTGTTAAATCACTCTCATGGTCAAAATAATTTAATTAACTAGATCTTATTGTGCTGCATTTCTTTTTTTTTTTAATTTAATTTTAATTTTTATTTTATTTTATTTCATCTCATCCTTTCACTCTTCACCTCAAAAATCTGTTTTTTTCCCTTCACTCTATTGTCTCAAGATTCCCTCCAATTTATCAGGCTGAACAAAGTCACAAGCTCAGATTTCTCAACCTGTTCTGTCACTTTTTATGGTCTATGCATAAGACCACTTTGGCAATTTCTGCTGAACTCACTCCAACACATCAAGTTAGTTCTTATACTCTGAAGCCCAATCCAGTCAAAATGCTTCAGATACATCTGCACAAGTGATAAATAAAGCTCCAAGGAAGCGATCCTTGGACCTGCTGGCTACACTTTTAATAATACAACTCATTGTAGGGGCACATTGCTCTAATGGTTCACTCATTAGAAGTCCACTGGGACTTCGATGTCTTCCACAAAGGTGCTTTTTTCTCCAGTGGTGCCCAAGTGGTACTGCTATACAATGTTTTCCATCCCATGTGCAGGCTTAGCATTTGCTTTTGCTGCACTTCATGCACTTAGTCAGACCATTTCTCCAATCTGGTAATGTCCTCTTTGTGTATATGCCCTAATAGTCATGCAATTCCTTAGGTACCTTCCAGCCTAGCACTGAATATTCAAAATAATGTCGCATAGTTGACCTCTGTGGAATGCCACTAGTGATCACTGCTAGCTGGACAATGTATTTATCATCACAAATCTTGGGAGCTTTTAGCTCCTGCTAATCCCCATCCACCTTTTGGTCTATCTATCCTAACTATGTCTCACTGTTTTCTACAAGTACACAATGAGAGACTGAGTGGAAAGTCTCATTAGAGTCAAGGTAAACATAATCCGCTTCTCCCATCCACAGAGTGCTTCTTCTGCAGGCCACCACAGAACTCAGTCAGCTTGTCAGGTGTGATTTGCCCTTGGTAAATCCATGCTAGCTGCTCCTAGGCACCAACAGGCATTAAACCTCAGAATAAAAAAAGAAATAAAAAGGAAGAAGGGAACATCTTAGGGTACAGATAGATTTACATGATCCACGACATCCAGAATGACTGCACTTTTTCCTACATGGCTTTGGACACCGAGACCTACCTATGAAAAAGGTGGTTTGCTATTGCCTTCCTATGCAGATTTGACATTTATTAACAACAGTTACTTTCTTCTGATGTATTGTGAAAGATGAAGTATTTTGATCTGTATCCACAGTTCAATACTGCTTTCATTCTGGAACATATGCTGAACTTTGCACTCCATGATCTGATGGTGCAGCAGACTGCAGACTGCAGAAAAGCTGTAGCCATACGAAGAGTATGTAGCTTAAATGAAAACTACACTCGAGACCATCCACAATAGGATTTAACAGTTTCAATTCATTTGGTCTTCTAGGGATTAAGTGCCTGATGTTGACTCACTTTTTTTCTTTTTTTTACTAATGTTTTTGTGCATTTATAAGTCATGTAGTCCTCTGAAATCAATCAGGTTTCTCATAGAAAATACAAATGTTTAACTCTGCCCATGAGTTGCAATAGTTCTCTTGCCTTGGATAAGGATCTCTGGCCTTTCAATTTTCTTGGATACAACCAAAACAGAATTTTTCTGAGCTGCATGTCAGCAGACTGAGTGCACTGTTAACAGGCAACCATGAGACATATCTTAGTGGCATTCCACTTTTAAAAAGCAAACTTGGCTCCTGGATGGGCTGGAAAAGTTAGATCTGGAGTAGTACATAGCCATAGATAAAACATTAGCATGCTGAAATTTAGAACTATTTTTGGATGCCCAATTAAAGGATTCCAGGGAAATATGCTAAATATTTCATTCTCTTTGTTCATATAGTTTGCTGCATAATAGCTCTGTACAAGCTCATATAAACACTCCTTCTCCAGCTTTATCTGTTAAATAAATTGATAGAACTAGAAAAAAAGAAAACATATACAAACTTGAAGCTTTACAATGAAGCTTTTACCAGACCTAAATCAGAAGCTGTGAAATTCAAGTTAAAGTTGATTAGGGACAATTGCTCTGATTTTAACTTATTGAAATCAGTTATTCACACAGTGTAGAGAAACAGGTACCCTCATACCTGAGTAGTATGCTCAGAAGAATGACACAGGTATTTAAGAGCTCTTTGTCATTATTTCAGTCCTTCAGTGTTTCCAGCAACGACTCTATATATGCTATTCTAAACAGAAGAGAAGAGGAACTTGTGCCCTGTTTCATTCCCACCGAATGGCTCTCATGGACCCACTGTACTGTCATGAGATGATCAGTAATGATCACCTAACTTCTGGGCAGAATGACTTCCTTGCCACTAAATACCCATTAGATGTTTTCCCCTCATTGTTCTTTATTTTAAATGCTTCTAACTCACAAGGTTTTATGCCCCTTCCCTCCTTATCAACATAAGCACAGTACTTTTATCACCTCTCTGTTTTCATTTACCTAGGCTAAAGAAATTAAGCTGTCTTTAATTTCCTCTGATAGGACCAGCCTGATATGCATTGTCTGTGCCTGTTCCAATTTGAATTTGCCATCATAATCCACAAGCAACCACAGCTAATCTTAACTGAGATTTTCCTTGTATCTTTTATAATACCTTCAATGCTTCCATGCCACTGATAAACTTATCACTCGGAATACCTCTTGAAGTGACATTTATTTTATGCACAATTGCATGAGGTTTGTGGTTTATAATCACCCTGTAAGTGACTGATATATCTAAGACTTTCTCTCCTGCCTTCCAGCTGATGTGTTATAGCAAACAGTTTTGCTATTAGTCCTTAAGGGCATGGCCTTGCACTTTTTACAATTACATTTAATTCCACTTCTATCACTCCTCTGGGTCACACAGCTTTTCCTCTACAATAATCCTGTCTCTTCTAGATAGAAAATGCTCTCACTTTGTGTAATCAGCAAATTGTGTCAGTACACTCCTGCTTTTTTATGCTTAAGTCATTAATGAAAATGTTAAAGATCAGCAAATTGAAGGGTAATACCTAATATTCTTAGGGAGTAATCCAGTTCCAACTGGTGAGGTCAGAACCAAACCCTTTCTAAAATGTTGCTTAAATTTAAGCTTGTGTGTGTGGTTGTATGTGTGTGCAAGCTAGCTGTCATAATTTTTTTGCCAGTAAACCACCCAGATCTGTTGGCCCATCTCAACTAACCCATCTGTTACGGTTATACACAGCACAGTTGAGAAAAGGCTGATTTATGAAATGCTAGATGGTTGTCCCTATTTTTATTAATGTGTGATTATGATTTCCCAGCTACGTTGGATGGAAATAAGTCTAATAGCACCACTTTCCATGTGAAAATAGCACGCTGACAGACACTAAACGCTTCATGGCAAGGTGCCATGAAGCTGTGCTGCTCCAGACACCCCACTCCATGAATAGCCCTTTGTGCAGCCCCTGGCACTGTTGGGGGGCTCTGGTTCACAACCCATGCTGGCCAGAGGCACAGTGATAATTCCAATAATCCAAAACCTTGAGGTTTCTATATGAATTAACTCCACAGGCTTGATTATAAGTGCCATTTTTTTGAGACGTGGATAGAGCAGATGGGAATTTGTACAGGCCAAACTGTTGGAATCCAGCAATAAGGAAGGGGAAAAAAAAAAAAAGGGAAAAAAGCCAGAAAAGGAGTGAAAGACAATCCATTCATTTGTGTGCTTTGCATTGCCACCTGCCAACCTCAGGCCTTCTGATCTCCTCTCAGTGAACCGTAGAGGCAGCAGTTGGAAAGATCAGATATACGCTCAGGGCAATCTGTCAGAAACTACTCTGTCACATTCCTCAACACTAAAACCAGCGGAAATAAAATCTATGCATTTAAAAACTGCCCCATATATGGGAGAACTACTCTTTTAACACAGAAAAAACCCATAACAACAAACACTGAACACAGCTCCTGTCGTAACTTTTTTTTTTTAAATCACTAAAATATTAGCCTTTTTTTTTTTCTCTCCCTTAAGCTTCCGTACATTGTTTGTTTGCCTCTGGCAACACAGTTGTAATGTCATTCTCAAGAGAGTACACTGAATTCCATTACACAACAAATGAAATAAGAAATGGTAGAACAAACTGAGACATAAATACAACAATTATTTTTTTTTAAGTAACATAAAGATACTGGGTGTTTTTATAGTTTTGCCACAGTATCAGTCTGATTTGGGCAACTATTTGGCTATGCATTTTTTTTTTTTCTAAGAGATAAGAGACAAACCTGGTGTGCAGATGCCTTTTTGTTTGATTTTTCTGGGGTTTTTTTTTGTTGGTTTTTTTTTTTTTTAAATGAGGTGCTGAAAGTTTGTTTACCGTTGTTTTAGCTTAAAGGTATATTTAAGTATACCCAGACTGCCCTTGAAGAGACAAGAATATATGAGCAAATTGAAATTTTTTATCATAGTATGGTAGAATCTTTGGGTTGGAAGTGACCAAATCCTTTGTGCCTAGTTCCAACCCCCGCTAGCCCAGGCTTCCCAAAACTCCATCCAACCTGGCCTTGAACACTGACACGGACCCAGAGGCATCCACAGGTTCTCCAGGCACTCTGTTCCAGGGCACTACCACTCTAATAGAGGAGAATTTCTTGTCCTGTCACTCCCTGTCCTTCTACATCTTTCCTTTAGCTCCTTTAAATACTGGAAGGCTGCAGTAAGTTCTCCCCAGACCTTTTTTTTTCTCCAGGCTGAACAAGCCCAAATCCCTCAGCCTGTCTTCATAGGACAGGTGTTTCAGCCCTCCCAATGTCATCATTTTTATTGTATAATACTCCCATATGCCACATAGAATATGCTATATAGCATATCTCCTTTCAGGTTCAAAGCTCCCTGCAGATATCCAATTACGTTTTCTATCAAGTTGTTATATGGTATAATCTTATAATACCTGTCAAATCAAGTGATAAGTATCCAAAGCATACTCATATAATGAGCAATAGGTAGAAGGAAATATATTTCCACCTATACTGTCATCCTAAAAATAATCAATAAGATACATTCCATTGAATATTCCACCTTCAAGTGGAATCACCACACAAAAGCACAGTAAAATGTCATAACTGTTTATCTGTAGAATTAAGAACAGATACCCCATTTCTTTATTCAGTCTATGAGGTCAATATCCTTTTTCTCCTACCATATACTAAGGGGGGTATTGGAGTATTTTATTATCATTCAAACCTCATTTCACATGGGTCACAAACAGGAATAAGCTTGGCATTTCCTCTGAGTCTCTACAATGAAACCACCATGTACTGGCAGAATTTGTCAGACTTGGGCAGCTTTTGCTGGAAGGAGCTAGTCATTCTAATGAAGTCAGGACTGAATTGTACTGGCAAGGTTTTATGCTAGGAGGTTTTCACAGCATTGCTCTTAACTACTCTTAAGTGCAGATGGGATTTTTTGAGTTTCAATACTTCCCTAAGGTTTAAATGTACTCACATCTTTTGAAAGATAAGTAATTAGCTGGATGATACAAACTCATTGGCAGTTCTCACTATATGACACTCTTACCTGGTGCTCAGAGATTCATAAATGTACTGACTGACCAGGCTGCCTAACATAGTCTCAGTAATATAATTTCTTCCATTTTGAGTTGGAAAGCAGCAGGTTGTTAAAATAATTATCAAGTCTAGCCATCCCTCAGAATACCATGGCCTCTGAATAATGTGGTTTCCCTAAAAATTACACAAGGTGAAGTCAGTGCTATGAATAAATCATTGCAATTCCTGTTCATTACTGAAGTAAAACTTAACCCATTTTTTGATCACCTTGCCTTTCTTTCTCTTTCCATGTCTTCCCAAAACTTTCAGTTTACTACCTGCTTTGAGTATCTACCTCCAATGTTATGCTTATGATTGGGGAACTTTTAACAGGTCCTAATTTTCAAAGATTGGGTTCTACAGTGTTTTCGAATAAGAGATGATTTATAAATACTCCCTGAAAAAAATGAAAAGAAAATTAAAAAAAAAAAAATCCCAACATCTGCCTTACTTGGATATTTTTGTGTTTGTGACTTAAATTTATTCCCACTGCAGTTTTATTAATGTCCTGTAATACTTAGACCGAGGCTAGTAAGAATTGCTTTTGAAAAATCAAGCCACATATCAGATAAACATCATCATCAGAGTCACTGTAAAATCAATGGCAGTCATCAGTCACCCAAAGAAAACCTAATCAACCAAAGGTCAAAAAGACTCTCACTTGCATCTGGCCAGTCCCATGTGATGTCATGCATATTGTTGAAAAAAAAAAACATTGAGGCAATTATGTAGTGATATCAAGTCTTTTATTAGAAAAGATTTAACCTTTACCATATTTTACTTTTATTTTGTAAAGTCATTGGGATACATTCTGAAGAAGAGTGCTTCCACTTGCTATTCTCCATTTCCTCCTCCCCCATCTTTTGAGATATTTAGAAGCATGGAGGTGAAGAAAAGAAAGAAAAGTAGAATATTTTAGAGATAAAGTAGATAATTTCTGGAGCTGGTGAGTTCTTTTAACACAGAAACTTGTCGCCCTCCATTTCCCATTGTAAGTAATTGTGGTTATCAAATAAGGCAGTCATCAAAAGGCATTTTATGAACCATTATTCGTATATAGAGCAAGCTGCTGCTTTGTCATGGAAAGAAAATCACAATCATCCATTTTATATAACTAGTTAGAACAAGTTCCTTCACAGTCAGAAGATCTGCTTCCTAAGGCATGCAAATAAGTCCTTCAAAGCAAAGATGTTTGTCCCACCAAAGCAAATGTTGACAATTTTGACCTCTAGGATTCTGCTTGCAGCAATAACAATAATGTCACCAATAACTAGCTCTTTCCATTGCTACACTGTGAAGTTTTGGACTCATAAGCCACAAATCACACTTATTCTATTTTATTTTATTTTATTTTTTTATTACGGGTGGCTCTATTAAAAGATAAAGTAACAGAGTTGCCAAGAGATATATAATCTGCTTCAGTATTTTTGCCATTAGCACAGTAGAAAATGCAAGTATGTGTAGACATAATAATATATAATATTTATAGACTTTTATGTACAAGTAACTAATCAGACTTCATCTAGAACAGCAGAGGATATAGAGTTTCTTTAATCTCAGTACCTTGACTAAAAAATTAGGTGGAAAGGGAAGTATCCAACCTTGGTGGGACAGAAACAAGAAAAGAAGAAGCTTCTGTGGTTGCATGCTGGACTGCTAAAAATGCTGACCCTCCTTTCAAATACAAATGGGCTATAAGTATGATTGAATTTAGCTCCCAACCATTGCCTCTTTCAACGCTGGCTGCAATAAAAATTAGCATAGATTTTGCCCCTATCTCTATTATCCCCTGGAGTATTTAAAGTCTGTGATCAAGTCACCTTGCAACCTTCTTTTTAACAAGGCAAAAAGACTGAACTCCTTAAGTCTCTTGTTACAATGTGCCTCCTGCAAGCCTTATCTTTGGGATGCTATATATTTTTAGAAATGAAAAGAACAGTCTTTTTTTTGACCCATTCTTGTTCAATAGCAGTTTGATACAGAAACTCCTTTAGTTGTCAAAAAATCCCAAGCAACAGGGACTTTGTAGTACTGGACAATTGGTCTGAAATCAACTTGATTCTAAAGCAAATCACAATGTGATAAAGAGTAGATCTTTTATTACAAAAGTGTCTGGAGACTGCAGCCAGTGTTGGGTACCCATAATCAGACACAGCCTAGAGATCAGTGGGCCCAGTCTACAGAGGCCAAGGAAAAGAAAGATGAGGTAAGATAAGGACACAAAGTGATAAAATGTTTTGCTTAACTCACAGAAAAATTATAAAAGAGAGCAGAGAATAAAAAGGAGCTGTCCCAACTCCATGTGGATTCCCCCTCCTGCTTCCCTTTTGCTTTAAATTTGTTTCTTAACATGTTCTATAAACACTGATGCCTGAGATCAAGATCTTTTCTTCAGTCACTATGCTGGCATATAGCCTTTAAGATTTTTCTTGAGCGTATGTCTGATTTTTGTTGTGATAGCTGAAGCATTAGACTGGTCTTGGACATATTTCCTAAGTGACTATGTAGCACCAATAAGGATAGCAAAGGATAAGGATATTCCCACCAAAGCCAGCATCTTTTTTGCAGTAGCAGTCAACTATCAGAAGAGATCCTGGAAGCATTGCACCTCCCATTAAACAGGGTGCATTAAATCACATGTTGTTGGGCAAGGTTTTTCATTCTTTTTTTCCTTTATATACATAATATACAGATTGCTCCTGATGTCTACACCATCTTTATTCTACTTCCAAAACTGTGCCCTACTATATGGGTGTGGAAAAATAGCTGGAAGGTAAAAACAGTGTGTAGAATTTGCTTTTTCCCAGTAATTATACTTGGGGTAATTCCTGTTTTAAAAACTACCTGTCAACTCTCTATCTCTAAGGCTGATTGTTGAGCCAATGGATACAACTTCAAGGTATGGTTTGTAGTGGAGATTATCCCCATTATAAAAAAAAAAAGAAAAAAATCAAATTACAGGAATGGCAGTTCTTTATTGTTAATGTATGACCACAGACACTACATACAGAGGCTAACAATGTCACACAGCCCCTGAGGCACCGACAAAACTGTATTGACCATTTATTGATTTATGGAGAATGTCTTTTAAGTAAATCGGAGTTTCTTTAAGAAATGAAAAGAACAATCTTTTTTTTGACCCATTCTTGTTCAATAGTAGTTCAATAGCAGCACTCTAAATCCATCACAATAAATAAAATTTCCTAGTCCCAAGCTTTTATAGCTAAACTTTCTTTATACCCCTAGGAAATGTTCCCTTGTTTATATTGCCTAGCAAAAATATCCTGTGGCCTCACCTCCCTTCAAATCACCTGTGGACATCACACTGAGAGATGCTACTTCACATGTATCAGTATTTCCAAGCAAGCATGGGAGCTATTACGCATCACAGATCACTATGGATTAGTGCTTGAGCCCACTTCTTGTCTCTCACCATGTCAGAGCAGATCTTGGAGCCTGTGTAGTTATACTTACCTGAGATAAGCTGTACCTAATAAAGTGTTATCCCAGAAACGCTTATCTATGGTATGGACCTGCTTGGTCTAGGACCTTGCTGTAACTAGTTGACACAGTGTTAAACCACCCTCTGGAGATGCCTTCCTTGTTTGTGAGGAGTCTGAGAGACAGGCTACCTCCCAGCCTCAATTATTTCATTACAAATAGTATGAATAGCTGCACAGGTGTGATGTGTTCCCTGAAATGCCTTGGAAGGTTATGGTAGATATTTGGGTGGATATTTTTATTTATTTATTTTTTAAATTATGCTTGTTGCTCAATATTGCTGTCAGGGCAAAGAGGACAAAGTGGAGCTGTAGATACTGGGATCATACGCAGTTATGTGCAAACTCACTCATAAATACAGGCAGAGGTCTTTGAGCAGTTCCCAAGAGTGTGTCCCACTCAGGAGACCAAGACTAGTATGGTTGTTGATATTATTACTACAGTCATTGTTGTTATTATTCATTTGCTCAAGTTAAAAACTGGGAAGTAGTCAATTTTATGAACTTAACTGTAGATACTACTATGGTCTTTGTTTCTGCCTAGGAAGTTTTGTTCCTGGTATTTGCAAATACCATATCCTGGCTTTAAATCTACAGCATTTTTCCTTTACTCCTCCAGTACACTGTATCAGCCATTTCCTGTGCTTGATATAGCCTTCTTACAATGTATTTCTGCATTATCCTTACATTCTCATATAAAGACAGGTGCTGAAGGCTGAGAGATGAGCATTTTACAACTATAATGGATTTAATGACTGCTCTAAGAGATTCATTTAACTTATGAGTCTGAGCAATCTAGTAACAACCAATACCCAATAAAGCTGATAGAATTATTATTTGTTGCACTTTTACTACAGAAAATGTTTCACGATGTGTGATACACCCTGATTCATATCCTATCATTTATCAAGAGACATCTTCTTATTAGACCTTGTTAACCAGAAAAGAAACCTCTCTTTTTCCACTTTATGAGGAATAAAACATGATAAATAATAATGGGAGAAATACTGTCAAGCAATTTATAAATGATATGTTGTGAAAATATGGCCACTTGATGGTTTTTCCTAAGAAGACATATGCTGCAGCAATACCATGATTCAGAAGGTGCTTTGCTAGTAACAGATAAAATGATGGTGGATGGGGAAATGCCAGCCTAAAGCTCAAGCTCATCGAATGACTGTAATTTCAATCATTGCATTAGAATCTTGTACTAGGTAGCCAAGAATGTTATTCAGAGGTGAGTCAGGGGATGTGTATTGGCAGCACTGAATGGTACAAAGCAGGAATGTTTGTAGCCTAAAGATTTCTGAATGCTTCTGAATATGCAGAAGCCACCTCAGATTACTCTGTGCCATGAAACTGCCTCCCATTTCAGTGCATTATCAGTGAGTAAGCGATGCTTATAGAGTCCCTCAAGGTTTGCACAGTGTTTGGGAAGAAATAAAAAAAAAATTTCCTCAAGGTCAGATTGCCTTTTCTCCAGATTAAAGGAATTTTTACATGTCCATCACTATTTTATTTCTAAGAGACATACTGAGCCAGAATGAGAACCTTATTTAGGATACCTAATCAAGTTATTCAAGATCTTTTATTAGCTAAATGATGAGAAATAGTGAAGAAAATCCTTATAATAAATGAAACAGATAAAGAATGTCAAGAAAGATGTGAATTTAGGCTCTGTTTTGGATTATCTAAACAAAGATGCAAGCACTAAAAGTCTTAATCAGAATTAGATATTCTCTAAGAATTCTGCAAACATGTCTTTAGTACCAAAATGCATTCTGCTGGCATTTTTCAAGCATGCATGAACACACAAAACTTTCATAACCATTTCCCTATCATTTTGGAGAGGAAGAGAAAAGGAGGGACAAAAAAGCCCTGAAAAAAAATGCAATGAAAAAGTGAATTTATGAAAAAGTGAATTTGTAAAAATGTAAAGCAGAATTCAGTTTGGAGCTTGATGAAACTTTGGAGGTTGTGGTTTGTATCTCTTGATTGGTTCCATAATATCGAAGTAGAATATATTAAAAAAAAGTGTTTATTCTATATTCTTTAGCAGTAATTTTCAAGCCATGCTGAAGATAACTTGAGTTGTCAAAACCACAAGATGATCTTGACAATTTACCCTTACAAGAAAGCTTTGTAACCTGAAGGCACAACAAAAAATTAGACTCTTATTATAGACTTGGGACCAGTTTGAAGTGCAATGCTATTATGCCAAATCTCTTCTCTGCAGGATAACAGTGAAAAAATAGAATACTATCTATTGTCTCCTTGTATTGATTACAAGGATTGCCCTGACACAGGCTCAGGACCTTAGATGAGCCGTTCCACCACCTTTCCTGGGATGGAGGTGAAACTTATTGGCCTGTAGTTTTCTGGGTTGTCTTTCCTGTCCTTTATGAAGACCAGATTAACATTGTCTTTCCTTCTGTTCTCAGGCCCCACTCTTGCTCTCCATGACATTTTAAACCTCATTGGAGAGCAGAGTAGCAATAACATCTGTGAGCTTCCTGAGCACTCATGGGTGCATCCCATTGAGGTGTGTGTATTTTTGGATGTAGAGTTTGCCCAAATGATCTATAGATGATCTTTCTCAACAAAAAGAAAGGAAGGTATTTTCTCCAGACTTTATCCTTTTGCTCTCCAGTCTTGGAAGCCACTGCTCACCCATCATGCATGCTACCTGTAATGCTGACATAGAAGCCGATTAGATTGGTCAGGCATGATTTCACTTTGGTGAATCCAAGTTGAGCACACCTGATATCATTGTTTTGTCCACAGGTTTACAGATGACCCTCAGAATGAAAAATTCAAGTGTTTTAATTTTAACTCATGACATTGATTTATTTTCTTCTTTCTGCACATTTTGGGTTTTTTTGTTACATTTAGAATTATGTATTTGTCTTTCATATGAGAGGGCTTTCAAGTGCACTAAAGGTGGCCACAATCTGAACTTCTGAGGTACAGAAGACTAAATTTGAGATAGGGACCTAAAATTGAGAATATTCTTTTTATAATTAGAATATTTAGAATGCTTACTTAATACAAATATTTGTTTTCAACCTATTAACTTTAAGCATTTAGATAACGCAACGCTGTAATCACCTAGTTTCCTCTACAGTAAATAGTACAACAGGCAGCAGTCAGTTTAATTAACATCTGAGCTTTTTTGGAGGACTTTGTCTTCCCATCTAGTTGTGAGGAAGCCAAATGAATTACCTAAAAATAATCTCATTTAGGCTGAAGCTCATCTTTATACCTTTATGGACACTTATGAAAATAGCTAGTCATAAGACTATAGTATTTAATTTTTTTTATTCATCCTTCTAATTACTATCATAATTCCCAAATATCAGATGACATATACTGATTGTTTTCTGTGGACTTTGGAGAATGACTGATTGTAGATGGAAAGAAGTTTCAGCCTTCATTTATGTGAAAACATCGGTCTCTAAAGTCTGCCTTTATCTTTTTTAAATAGCTGCAAATTTTCTGAGTAGGTATTTCATTTTTGTTACAAAGTGTCAGGTTCAGCACTGAGAAATAAGCAGCTTGGAATCATGAGCAAAAAATTTGTAGACAAAATCAAATGTCTTATTCTAGATCGTCAATTAGTGGCTATGTATTTCTCAGCTTATTATCTGAAAAAGGAAATTCTGGAACATACCTAAGTATATTAAAGGGAAGGTAAGAAAATAGGGAAGTTTTTTTAACGTTTCCTTTTATTGATTCTATACTCTGTAAATATTTTCATGTCTTTATCTCTTCTCAATCTAGAAATTCATATTATAAAGATATGTCTTTGCCTTTACAGTTCCAATACTTCCTTTTCATTTATTTCATCTAATATCTAGTTTCTAAAAAAACAGAAAAAGACCTTGACATATTTGTGTAAAAAGCTATTATACTTCTTGAACTATTTATATAGTGGAAGTCTTTAAAATAATATATGAGATAAGTTTGCCCTGCAACAGAATATACTAGACTAGAAGTTTATTACAAAAGTACTTAATGGTTTTACTTGATTCTGTTCTTTAGTGAAGCAGTTTTACATTTTTATTCCAGCTTATATTTCTGTTCTACTCATTTGTGAGATGAACTTTTATGGTCATGTTCTTCTACATCCATAAAACAGCACAAATACTTCTTACTTGGTCCTTTGGAGTTAATTTTCTATTGATCTGCACATATTTATGATTGTATCACACACTTTCATGGTTTTTACGTGTATCAACACAGCTATTAACTTCAGTTACTTTATCACATGGGTCATCTGATATCAAAAACCAGTATAGAACCTAAACTGATTGAGTTTCCAATCTGTTGGTACTATAAGGATTTGGCATGGGATTTATATCTAGAAATAATATTTTTTTATCCCTTCACCTTTACTATACAGTTTTAAAATAAATTGGAACTACAACATTTTTTGGACTGATGGAGTGAAGTTATCAAGGTTGTTCCCTCAAAAATACCATTGAAAAACTAGCTTTCTCCCACCTTTGTCTTCAATAGAACCTATTATTTATTTTAACTGGATTTGAATCAGCTCTACTTAAGGATAGATGAAGCATCTCTACTGTAGGGGTGGTCAGGCACTGGAACAACTTGCCCAAAGAAGTTGCCTCAATTTTTGGAGATTTTCATAATTAGACACAACTCTGAGCAACTTGCTCCAGATGACTCTGCTTTGAGCTCTATGACCTTCTCATTCTCAGGTAGACTCTGTGTGATTCTACGATTCTATGAATAAGATAAAATTTCTTTTTAATAACTTAGTTATTTGGTCAAAAAGAAACTCATTTTATAATAGCTCACTGTACTGCTCTATTTAGAACAATAAATTCCACATACCTAGAGTAGTAAGTCATTGCAAAGGACAAACCTCTGCATAATGCTAGTTTTACTCTGGCAGAGATCAAGTTGCTTCAGTTGTATTTGGACACAAAGAATAAAAATGTTTTTTTCCACAGTCTCGATAAGATTCAAGCCTTCTGGTCTGCAGTGGTTCCCATGTTGTGTGGAGGCTTTTTTCATGATATAAATCTGCTTTGCATCTGAAAAGATAGTTGTATGCAGAACCAGAGACCGGTACATATTGGGATGAAGATACTCTTTAAATCTTGAAAACAAAATCCCAGAGGGTGTCCCACTAAAGTGCTGCATCAGAAATTTACAGTCTGGTATTACTCATAATCTTTGAAGAATGTAAAATTAAGAAAGGACCACTTGCAAAGAGGAAAATTAATCTAGTGTGAAGAAAGAGATGGATTTTGTGGATTCACAAGGTAAGAAGAAATCTCCTGTTAATGTTGTTAATTTACTGCAGTAGCAAGTGACATGAATCTCAGTTCATTTCTATAGAGGTTACAAATATAAATGGCTTTGACGCATCCAGTTTAATTTGCCTGTATAAAACAAAACAGATATAAAGTGAATTAAACATGTCAGTTACAAAACCATACAAATTACAGAAGGTAAGAAGCTGAAGAGCTATATTTTGATTTTCATCAACACCTCAGGCCCAGTGACCTCAATTGAAATAACAGGACAAGAGTATCTTAGAAAATGTTGTCTCTGAAATTAAAAGTTCCCTGTTTCAAAGTTTTTATGTGGATGTGCCTATTCATGATATGGAACTTAACATTTAACATCCATGTCCAGTTGCACACTTTGCTTGATTGTTTTCTACCTTGTGCAGGCCACTGTACACATGAAGTAAAGGAATGGCCGCCCTTGAGAATTTACACTAAGAGGTACCCCAAGGAATGAAACAGAAAGTGAAGGAATGAGGTTAAGACAATGCTGTACGAAGTGCACATAAGGCATTTTCAAAAGCCTACTGCATAAGCTTTCCTGTTCTCTTTGTTGCCATCGAGTGAAAAAATACTGAGATCAACACACAAAGTTTATTCAATAAGAATATCTTTGTTACTGCTTCTCTCTTAGATAATCGATTTCACTGTGTGCATTCCCTGAGTAATGCCACAATTTATCCTGCGCAGGTCAATTCTGAAACCTGTTTTCTCTTATGTATGACTTTTGACTTCATTCAGTAAATCTCTCTTCACCCTTTATTTTACATAAATGAGGGATTTACATTAGCAGAGCACACTGCAGCACTGTTCATTAGCAACAGCACTTTTCTTGTCATTTGTTTTCCAGGAAGCAAAGCAAAATTTCACAAGAACTCTTTTAAGTCTCACTTTGTAAAATAACCATTGTTTAATACTTTTAAGTGCTTATAAAATATCCGGTATTATACAAGCTATATTTAGAGAAAAAGGAAAACAACTATTATTAGAATTTTGTGAAAACTATATTTAATACAGTAAATCAAAAGAGAATAAAATATTCTCCTTTTAAAAAAGAAAATGTAAAAGTATATTTTGGACAGTAAAGTATGCACCTAAAGTAAACATTTAGCTGCTAAATTTCTATTTTTTCATTTAATTTCCCTCTCTGTATATTGTCGCTTCACTGTTTTAAACTGCTGATATCACTGGTTAGTCTGGCACTATGGTGGCATTTGTGGTTGTATACTTTGGGTGGAGATGCTCAGTGATGGGAGGTTCTAACATAAATTATCTCATTCCAAGACTGAATTTCAAGTCCAAACATGCATTTGCACTTCTTTTTTTTTTTTTTTTTTGTGGGGTGGCACCAGTTGTAGATTTGCTAAGCTAGGTTCTGGTGGAGGAGGGGGGCTGTAGGGGTGGCTTCTGCAAGAAGCAGTGAGAAGCTTCCCTCAGGCCCAACAGAGCAAACACCAGCCAGCTCAAAGCCGGAGTCATTGCTGACCAAGGCTGAGCCTGTCAGAGATGGTCACAGCACCTCTGGGAATCACCATGAGGAGGAAAAAAAAGGAAGCAGACCCTTTTTTTCCCCAGGGAAGGGAATGAGAAGATGTGAGAAACTGTGCAGGCACCAAGGCCAGGGAAGGGGGGAGGAGGTGCCCTGGGAGCTGGAGAGAAAGATGCCTCTGCAGCCCCTGGAGAAACCCATGGTGGAGCAGGGGGAGACACACAGCCCATGGAAAAGACTGAGACCCCACCTGCAGCTGGTGGAGAGGCCACACGCTGGAGCAGTGGGAGACATGCAGGAGACACTGTGGCCTGCATTGGAGCAAGCCCCTGCCAGCACTTGCAGCCCATGGAGGGAGACAGAGACACAGAGATTAGTGAGAGAGAGATTCATTTCAGAGCAGGTTTGCTGGGGGAGGGTGTGACTCTGTGGAGGACCAGGCTGGAGCAGTCTGGACCTGAGAGACTGAGACACATTCTATGATTTATGACTGCACCCATAGCAGTGACCCACACTGGGGCAGCTGTTGAAGAGCTGAAGCCCTGTGGGAAAGGACTCATGTTAGAGAAGTTCGTGGAGGACTGTCTCCCATGGGTGGGACAGGGGTGTGAAGAATGCGCTCCCATCCCAGGTAGGAAGGAAAACATCTCCTGAGGAACTCACCCACAACACCATTTTCCTAGTCCGTGCCCCTCCCCATGCCATTTCCTAGTCCCTGCCCCTTCCCATGGGGGGAAGAAGGGAACGAAGTCATGACTAAAGTGAAGTGTGCTAAGAAGGGAAGGGTGATGGGAGGTTTCTTTCCTTTATTCTGTGTTGAGTTTGTTCTGCCTGTGACGCTGATTGCAGAATGATCTCTCCCTGTCCTTATCTTGACTCCTAAGCCTCTCAATATCTATTTTCTCCCCGTCCAGATGAAAAGGGGAGTGATAGTGCATCTTTGATGAGTATCTGGTCTCCAGTAAGGTTCAAATCACCATAGTAACATATCTCTGCTAATATACCCCTTCTACTGGACTCAGGCAGTTGGGCCTGTGATACTTCAGTGATCAACACTTAATGCAGATTAAGAAACATCCCAAGAAGCTTCTCATTAAAATTAAAATCTGTTACCTTCCTTCCATCACTTCTGTTGTCTCTTTTTTGCTCTTCTTTTTTGTTTTGTTCCAGAAGCTCTTCAGATTTTTTTCTCTGCAAATATACTTCCAAACCTTACAGACCTTTTTCATGTATTGTTCTACTGTTTCCACTCTGTGAACACTGGCTCTTTTTCTCACATTTTTGACTTACTATTGACTACAACCAATCACATTATTCAATGCAATTTAAGTGGTTGATGCATGTTGTCCTTCCTTTATTTCTCTGCTTGCAAACACATTCTGAGCAGAGTCATCATTTGTCATTATACACCAGCAATCTGAAGCCATCAATTTGCAAGGTAGGGTTTGTTCCTGAATTGTTTGTCTCAGCAATTACATACTTTGAATTCAAGGAGTGTAATTTCTAACTCATGGGAAAGAAACTGAGTTCTAGTAGGAAAAGTTTTTGGGCCCTTAGCTAGGAATCTGCTACCCAGGTCTCTCTCTGAGATGAAGCTTTTGCAGTTGATATCCATATTTCTCCTCAATCACAGTAGACAAATTTAGTAATTTTTACATGGAAACCAGTTCGACACAAGTTATAAGTGGTTTTTATCTGAGCAATGCCAGAATGATCAATTGTACCTTATTACCTACTTTTCTGTTGACTATTTGTAGGAAAGCAAAATTTTAAATTCCTGCTTTTTTTAATTTGTTTTTTTGTATTAAAATGCTTGCTCATCATTAGCAATCACCACCGTAAAAGCTTTTAAAACCTAAACTACAATTAATCTTTCCAAATATTTTTTTCTTCATCATATCTCAATCTCCACTGGAGTTCAGACCATACTTTAATAGAAGCAGCAAGTGTAACAGAACCAGTATTAAATTCTGACCACATTTCTATCAAGTAGTTGGCTGTAAAGATAATCTGCTTGGAAACTTTGAGATATGATGAAAAAAAATATTTCTAATTAATGGCATCAATTCCCTCTGTTACATTTCCTCTCCTTTTTTAAAGGGCATATTGTGAGAGAAAAAGACATACCAAATGAAACAATCAAATCAGTGATCTATAAATAATCTCATAAAAATAAAACTTTATGAAAATATTTGCAACTGTTTTTAAATTTTACTCCAATAATTTGCAGTATTATTTTTGTTGTGACTTTAAAGGTCAGCCTTGAGCAGCTGAAGTCATGAGGTTTCTGCACTCCCAAAGACCACATTAACTGCATTACAAAACAAACTCTCATCTCACAGTTCAAACTATTACTTGTTTCCACGTCATTCATGAACTGTCACTTGCACTAGGACTCTTCTTATCAAATGTTAATCTCTTCAATGTGGACCAAAGCATCAGAATTAGTCCCACAAGACTGCCTGTGTACCCAGAGAGAGAAATAAATCCTTCTAGGGTGTGTTTCAATCCATTTTAAGATAAATGTCCAAAACAGTTCAAGAAGAGAAGGTATAGCACTTTGCGTTTTTGCCAGTAAACTTTTCTAAAAATTCTTCCTAGCCTTATATCCTTCTAAGTTATATAGCAGATGCAAGTAGAGGTAAATCATCACCTCACCTTTCCTTTCTTGACTATATAGTGCCAGTCCTTGATGGGACAATGCATCAACACGAAGCTCATAGCCTTCTTTAGGTGTTTTGGGTTTTTTTTTTCTCTTTTTTTCCTTTCCCCGACATTTTTTTTTTTTTTTTTCCCAGAAATACTTTTCCCGAATATTTTCCTCTCTGATCCTCTTTGCAGGTAGATCTTCCACAGCTTTTTATTGAGGACCCACAATTCATACTTGAATAAGTCTGTTTCATGAAGTGTCCAGTCTTAAAAAATCCATGCTTTGACCTTATTATTAATTGCTACTCCATCTAAGTTTATAATTTTCAAATCTAGGTTCAATTGTTTAGGTTTAAGACGGGTGTACAAATGTCTCCTCAGCTTCAATGGTTCAAACTGACATATCCTATAATCCTTGAGTACCATATCATAGACCAGTGAACACTCCATCTGAACATAGATGATCTGAACATTCCTCAGCAGCCAAACACAAGTAAAGACCATGTTCAGAAGTCAGAGGGTGCAAAGGGAAGCCTCTGCATTTTCACCTTGCCCTGAAGACTGTTAGATTAGCAAAAAAAAGACGTAAAATATATCCCATAAAAATAGACCTATGGCACGTGTCTGCTGAATTTCATAATAAAGAGGTCTTCTTTCATCTTGGAAGGAGTATCCCCCTCTTCCCTTTCACCTTTATTTCTTCTAAATTACACTCTCTCCTGTACACAAGGAAGATATACTTTGACATGAAACTTGTGATGAAAAAAATTCCCCACATGCTGATGCACTGATTTGGATCAGACTGTATGCAGAAGCAAATTCACCTTTTTGTTCTGTATCATACCAAAATTTAAAAAGTGAAAATTAAAAGTACCATGTGTTTCATGTTCACACACATACACACATTTCCTCCTCACACATATTCTCCCCACCTCCACTCCCCCATTTATTTTTATTTTTCAGCTCTCAATTACTCAAGTAGAAAGCACTTAGTGGAACAATCAAATGTGTCTTGGCAGGGAAAAAAAAAACAGATTTTAGTTTTACAATGCTCTCAGGCTTCTCTGATGAACTTCTAAAGTAATCTAGGAAAGACATGTTCATTAGAGTCTATTACTTGGCTGGATAATTGCTGTTCGTATCAGAAACACAAATCACAAGAAAGGCTTATTAAAACAACCTATTAAAAATCTCAGACAGACAGACTGTTCGGCAGTATCAGCCACTAAGTCATATAAACAGTACCAAGGAAATTACAAAATTGGAAAGCCTTGTTAAGGTTATTTTGTTGTCTTTCCGCCTGTAAGAACAGGATTTTTTTTTCTTACTATTGTCTGTTTATGAATACCTTATCCCATCTAGTGTGCAGTGAGTCAAAAAATAGAATATCCATCATTTCCTACAGCAGGTAATTTTATATTCTAATAGACTTTAGTGCTAGAATCTTTATTCTTGCTGTTATCTTTTTTTTTTTTTTCCTTGGATTCACCTTTTCGCTTATTTCTATTCTTATGAATCTTCTTGCTTTAAATTGATCCATTGCCACAGCTGTCCATCATTGCCCATCAGCTGTCGTAATTCTGGCCTAACCAGTTCTCTTTTCCTCATCCTCCTAATGGATGCATAGATAACACCTATAGTTGTGATTCAGCAAAGCAAATAAACACTTAATATTAAGGAGATACTCGGAATATTCTGTAATATTGAGAAGATGGTTAAGCATTGTGTTATTTAACTTAATATCAAGGAGATACTTTTATCTCCCCCTCATCATTAAAGTACTAAGGCAAGTGCAAATCACCATGCAAACACACCTCTTATGCAGCATTCCCAAGAAACACCCTGGTATTTTGGTGGTTGAAAAGGAGACCTGACACTTTTGATATCAAAATTTTAAGTCAACAGTCCAGAATATCTGTTCAGAAAATACCACAGGGACCGTCTCTCTCACTCTTTTTTTTTATTTTCCATTGTAGGAATGGTTTAGTGCATGATGGCAACATTTATAGGCAATGTAATGGTTTTGCAGTCAAACTTACAGATATACCACTGTTGACAGCTTTTTAATGTTTCATCAGTTACATACTAAGATGACATGGAAGGACACATTTGGTAAATATTTGATGAATGTCATCAAGACAAGGACAGAGTTACATTACTAAGGACTTTAAAATTAATAAAGGAAAGTTGTAGGTGTTTTGTTGTGATTTTTTTTATAATCACCAATTTTCTCTTTCCTAAAAGGTCCTAAGGGGTGCCATAGGGAATATGTACACAGTCACAGAGAACTAAATTCATGCTGATACATTAGCAAGGAAAATGCTCTTATTTTAATCTCACTGGACACTTTAATGTAATTTAAAATTGAGATAGTATACTCTCTCCATATTTTCATGATAAAAGATTTGAATGGCTTTATGTTTATCATAAGCCTAGAAGCAGAATTTTACTAATACACTGTTACTGTTCTCATGAAAAACAGTAAAAGCCCTTTCTTTGTCATTTAAGAATAACTTTGTTTCTCTTTAGCAAACAAAGTATGCCTGTGATATTGGAAACATGGACCTTTTCATTTGCTAACAGTCATTATTTGTGGATAAAAAGAATTCTAAGAATAACTATTACAGATTCTAATCTCATCAGTGGGAATAAAAATAAGTGTGAATACAGGTAGTGCAGAATAAGGTTAAGGATTTCAAGATGAGATCAATACCAAAAAAACTTGAAAGACAGAAATTTTTATCCTTAAGTTATAGCACATATTAATATATCCCACTAAGCTTATGGACTCCTTTCACACAGTCTCTCAACATCAATTTTGTTTTATTTTATATTTATAATGCAAAGAAATTTATGAAGAACATTCTTACATAAAAATTACCAGTAATAAAATGCCTATTCTTGGTAACCATTATATTTAATTATATATATTATTTTCCATGCAGTCTTGATTCTGCCCATCTATCTGTGTAATCTTGTTATAAAATTCAGTAATACAATTTTAGTTAGATGTTCTAAATTTTTGCTAAGCATACTTTACTTTATTTTAATAGTGCCTGTACTAGTCTACAACCAGTCTTCTTTTAGCATTACATCCCTACCACTTGTGAGGTTGCACACAATGGGGTTCTCCCGTCTGATCCTCTCTCCCATCATCCATAAAAAGCAGAAAGGGCAGCAAGAATACTTGCCCAGGAAACTGTCACTCCATTAGTTTTGACTCCTGCTTGCCTTCCTTCAACAGAGATCAGGCTAGGAAAGGCAATATGTCTAGCAGATACACTAACACTGCCAAGAGAGGTATGGTTTCTGCTTTTGAGGACAGGCAGATTGGTCTTCAGAGTTGAGAAAATTATGGCCGAGGCTGTGGTACGTTATGTTGTTGGGGGTGACATATATCTCCTATACAATCATCTCTATCAATGTGGAGACAATATGCCAGCTCCAAACTTTTCTTCCTAAGACCCAGGCTCAGACAAGGATCTAACAATCGTAGCATTGCCATTTGAGCCCATGACTAATGTGGAAAGGCCCTTGAAAGGCATCACAGTGAAAGAGACCCAAACTATTAGCAAATATAAACACTGAACCCATAAGACTGCATGGGTCTGCCTTGGGTATCTTATAAAGAAAGTTCATTTGAATTGTTGCTTATCTGGCTGCATAAAAAAAAAAAAAAATGTTATCTGCAAGTTGTTGTTCAGTAGGTAGACATTAAATTTCACCACAAATGGCATTTTGCAGTAATTATTTGACTAACTTGAGCAGTTACTGTATATAGTGCCCATGGTTGAAATTAAAAAGAGACAAATTGAAATGAAAAGCTGACTCTTAGCCAAAGTTGAAGGGATGCTGCTGATACCATCTGCTAGTACAGCCCACAGGAACCAGGAAACCGCAGAATTAGCTTTATGTGAGGAGTTATGTTTCATCTGCTTTTTAGGGAAGATTAACAGGAGCCTGTTGTCCAATTGCAATATTAGTACCCATTTAATATTGCTTCTGTTTTTGCTAGGAGTCATTTTAAATCTCTGTTGAGAAGTAGAAGTGCTTTATCCAAATGACACAACTTTTGCTGCACTGAAAAGCTAGGTTAAATCATAGTCATAAGCAGCTTTCTTGTGCACTTTCCAGATGTGCTACTAATGATCCAGACCTAGGATACCAAGAGTGATTTTTTTTTTTTTTTTTTTTAATTTTACATTTATTTTGCTGTTCTAAATGCTGCTCTTTCTCTAGTAAGCAGTATTGTTACTTCGGGAGAGAATCTTACGTATTTTGAAGACTCTTACATGTTTATTAAATGAAGTTCTGAAAGTTTTGAGGGGTTTTTTTTTTTGTCCTAGGTAAAATTATTTTTTTATATATGAGACTCGTTGTTATATTAATATATTCAAAAGATTAATTTAAACATTTTTGATAGACTGTAAAGTAAGCTCTAAAGTAAAGTCTCTAAAAAAAAATCATAGAATCATTTAGATTGGAAAATACTTTTGAAATAATCTAGTCCAACCATAAACCTAACAACCATTAAACCATGTCCCCAAGCACCACATCTACATGTCTTTTAAATACCTCCAGGGTTGGTTGACTTCCCTCTGGGCAGCCTGCTCCAGTGATTGACAACCCTTTCAGTGAAGAATTTTTTTCCTAATATCTAATCTAAACCTCCCCTGGTGCAACTTAAGGCCGTTTCTTCTTGTTACTTGGGAAAAGGGACCAACACCCATTTGGCTACACTCTCCTTTCAGGTACTTGTGGAGATCTATGAGCCTTGTCTTAACTACCCCAGGTCCCTCAGCTGCCCCTTCTAGATCCTTCACCTCTTTACTGACCTTCTCTGGACATGCTTCAGATCCTTAAACTGCTTCTTGTAGCAAAGGGCCCAAAAACTGAACACAGCACTCAAGGTACAGCCTCACCAGTGCTGAGAACAGGAGACAATCTCTGCCCTCGTCCTGCTGGCCACACCATTTCTCATACAAGCCAGGATGCTGTTGCACTTCTTGGGTACCTGCAGACACTGCTGTCTCACATTCAGCTGTCTGTCCACCAACACCCCAAGTCTTTTTCCACCAGGTAGCTACCCAACACTGACCCTTGTTGAATCTCATACAGTTGGCTTCGGCCCACTCATCCAACCTGTAGACTTCCTAACCTCAAGGAGATCAAAACTCCACCCCAACTTGATACCATCTATAATTTTACTGAGGGTGCACTTGATCCCTTTTTCCAAATCATTGATAAAGATGTTAAAAACAAATGGCCTCTGCACTGAGACCCGGGGAACACCAGTTCTGACTGGCTCCCAACTGGATTTGAACCGTTCACTACACTTCTTTTAGCTCAGCCATCCAGCCACATGTTTATGGCACAACTGTGAGGTTTGAAGTTTCAGGTATGAACTTGCAGGTATTACATTCAGAGTAGTAATATTCTTTCCTAGAATATAAAACATTTTCCAGAGATCTTGGGGGCCAGTAGAGCATCAATATAAAAAGGATGTGGTATAAACAGGAGAAAAATAGCTCTACATATAGCTGGGAAATGATTGGGAGAAGCGATTGGAAGAGAAGTTTTCCCTAGTGTTATTATTAAAGATGTAATATTAACTGTGCATGAGTTGGATATATCCAACAGTTGAGCCCAAACCCCAGACTTGTGGCTTCATTATCTGTCTGCTCAGTGATCTAAAATGGTGCTTGAATTAGGGGCAAAGTTAGCTGGTGTCTTCTGTACAGCTACAGAAAAACTTCTGTGTAGTTTGCCCCAGGTAGTGAAGGAGTTCTATAGCATTCAACACTGAGATTTAAGTTTTCCTAAACCTGCTAATATTATGCCGTTAGAGAAAGAAAGTAACTGGAACAAGGTACAGTGAGAGTTAGGCCTTTTATATCCATCAATGACATATGCTGTCTTCTTAGCTAAATGCGAGTTCCTGCAAGCTCCACAGCTGATTTTGCTAACTGCAACAACACTGTGGATACAATTTTCTTCCAGAGATTGGTCCTAAAGCTCATTTTGTTATCCCCTGTGTTGTGCTTGTTCTTTTGCTTTTTCTTCAAAATAAATATTCTTTCCTAAAGTTAACTTTACTCCTTTGTGTGCATGTGAGGTAGGAAAGGGTTTCCAGAATCACATTTCAGGCATTTTCCATCACGGAATGTCCTGAGTCTTTTATGGACTGTCGGATAAAGCAGCTGCATATTCTCTGTTACTCATTTTTGAACTGGTTGTAGAAGCCCAACTGGTGTTGCTATGGGAGAAAATAGCTTTCAGCAAAGAAGATTGTCATGGTTTGTAGAATCTCTTTCTGCTTATCTAATAAATTTACACACAGAAATCCCGCCAGGAATTAATGCGTTTTTTACAAAAGGACTATATTCCCCCTGCACTAAATTTTAGACCAAAGCAGGACAGGTACTGAATAAGAATTTTTTTTCACTAAAGGAAATGAGGTTTAAAAGAAAGTGTTATGTCAAGTATAGGATAAATTTAGGGCTGCAATGAAGTCAGTTACTAAATTTTGTAAATTAGGAATTAAAGAGTACAGCAGAGTTGGGTTTCTTTTCTGTTCATTCTCAGTGTCATGGGATCTCAAGCAAAAAGAGGCAAGCTCCCAATTTTCATGCTGTATGAAGAGGACTGTATCTCCAGTAATTACTAACCCCATGATCCATTCAGTAAAAATAAATGCCCTGCCTGTGGTTCTGTTCTGACAGCTTAGCATCATCAGGTCAAGATTTTGTTAACCATGAAGCACTTGTCCTTAATGTGCAGGCTTTAGGATTTGTGGGTTTTTATGGACAACAGAGTGTTTTCAGTTTATTTATTAACAGAATGTGCACTGCAATGACTAAAACTCCTGCTGAAAGAGTCTTTTTATTGTAAATTATTTCCAATGTGCCCAGTTCATGAATTTCCATTAAACAAGAAATTACTCTTGTAAATGAAACTATTTACCATGCCAATTACTAACACTACGATATCTTATTTCAGATTATGTTAAACAAAGAAAACGTAACCTTGAATGTTATTCTCTGGTCCAGAAATCTAATTGAAATGGTGGCCAGAAAATTCTTATTTCTCTTCCTTTTGAACCTATTCTAGAAGCTGCATAAAATTATGTAACAATCTAAGCATTAAGCAGGGAGATAATAACTGACATTTCAGATCTACTAATACATAGTTATAAATCAGATAATTTTATATCTTTGCAGATTTATTAATCTGAAAAAATCATTTGAAGCACTGGGTTTTTAATAATCATATTCATATTAAATTACTTTCTGAGGTTAACCTCTTGCTAACTCTAAATCTTTTTTATTTTTTTAATAAGTGAAAAAGCTGCACAGGAAATTTTTTTAAAAATATCCTTAAGAAGATGGCATAACTACACTGTTGCCATTTTTAAGAATAAGATACACCCTTGTTTCATTAGTCTGTCTGTGTTATTTTAAGCAGAAGAACTACTTGCCATCACACTGTGCAAATGCCAGGTGTGAAATATAGGTTCAATTTAGGCCAGTGGGACTCTTTTCACTGACTTCAGTGGGGATAGGATTTCTCCCCATGAATTCAGCTTTCAGTATCCACTTGTTTTGACTTCATATACAGCCGAAAGCAAGAGTTGATGTACGAGAAGCATTTAGCCAGTAGTAGCCCTGGGAAGTATCATAACACATCTAAATCATACCATCTTTCCTCCTATTTCTTTTTTTCTTTCAGGGGTTGTAATTTGCTGCTCATCTACAACAATATTAGATTGTTTTATCTTTCCTGCATATGCACTTAGAAACTCAAGTTCTCCACTTTGAATAGCAGAGTCACAGACTAGTTTGAAACCTATTTCTCATGTGAGACTATTTGTCATCTGAGAAAGGATTAAGTGAGTCTCTACTTGCTTTATGCTATAGAGGCATAAAGGAAAGTCCTGTTTCCCAGTGAAATGACTGGGAGATGTACCAGTGATGTGCTGTACCAGTGTCATGATGGGAGATGAAGTCTAATCAATCTCCTCCAACAAGGCTAGAAGTGTGAAGTACAATTAAATCAGTATTGTGTGTTTTAAAAGTGAAAATATTTTGTCTTTTTATCTTTTTTTTTTTTCTATAACTTTTCAGTGTTTCATCGAGGCTCATTTTCCCTCCTTTTTATTTTCTCCAGAGTTGTTTTACACATATAGGGAAAGGATGGGAGATATCAATATTTCTAATGAATTGTTAAGGGCTTAAGGCATCAAACTAAATTTCTTAGTTTGCATTTTCTTCAAATCTTATTTCCAAAAGCAGATAGATTGATATCCCTAGAACAGAAACTGCAGGACCACTGATGAGTTTTGTCAAGGACTACACTGATAATTTTTCAGTCTTACCTTTATTTTCTCTTTTATATGTTTCTTGACCAAATATTCAATCTATAGATACTAGTTTTAAATATCTTTCTGCCTAAATAACAGTCTTGTGGAACTTTGTAAAAATATACAGAATGTATGAAAAGTTTTTAATGCCAAATGAAGAACTGGACCAAAATATTCCAAGAGAAGTCTCCCATTCTCCTTCTGTCACTTTCCAGAATGTAAAAACCCAGTCTTGTGTCATCAGTTTAATTGCCTTGATGCCATTTCTAGGAGAAAAGTGAACAAGAGTAACCTGTCATTTGACTTAGAAAATTTGACAAAGAATGGAAGAAAACTATATGGAAATTTTTTAACTACTTTTATTTTTTTTTTAGTGACTCTTACCTCTACAGCAAATGAACACATTAGAAAAACAGCTTCAGAGGGAATTGGAATTCTTCCCTGAAAGATTTCTTTTTTGCCTGATACACTGTCTAAGATGAAAAATTACCAATTTCAGAATATCAGGTTTCTATTTTAGTGTCTGAACCTAATGTAGGTAAATAGGATTAATGATACCTATCATGGCTCACAAACACACGATAATGTCAGTCTCATATTAATTCTTTTGCATCTAAAATCTTTCCTACCTCAAGAAGTTGTGACAGTGCATAATACATAGTCTAAAGTCATGTGTTCTGTTCAATATTGTAGCAGCCAAAGTCACACTGAAGAGAAATATTTTATTTAATTTAGAAGTAACTTATTTAATGTTATATTAGTTCAATTCAATGACCTAAAAAGAAAAGTAGCAGAGGCATAATTTGAAGCCAGGGTTGAAGTTTCCCAGTCTGCATTCAATAGAGAAGCAGCTAGAAGCGCAGATGATTTTGGAGAATGATGTGGTACTTCAAACATCTGGGAAGTCTCAGAGGCATTGCACTACAAACTGACCTAGTATTCCTCAGGCTATTTTCAATGGCACGGTTTTATTACATATATTGTTACCTGGACTACACTGACAGTGAAGTCCTACAGTGTTTTATGAAGGCATCGGAATAGCTTCTTCCTCTTCAACCCCAGGTGTCTATTACTTGGGTGTTATGGAAATGATACTTCCATTGTGGATGGGCGGAGATAGACCTCTCAGTGTGAATTATGCACCTAACATGATCCTATATTTTAAGCTTGCATATGCATTTTTGTAATATGTTTAATAACTCCTAACCTTTGAAAAAAAATCTTATCTTGGAGCCTGAATCTTACTTTTTTTTTTTTTTTTTTTTTTACATAATAAATGGTGCTTAATCATTTAGGTCACTTCAGTATTCTTGCAAATATTAACCATGGCTAAAAAAAACCAGACACGTTCCACGTAAAATAATTCACAAATGAGTCATAAGACTTTATTAGGATTCAACACTGGACCTCATGACAATGACCACAGCATTATAAATGCCGTATGACAGTTATCTTATAAATTGGCACACATTCTTTTCATGGTACATCAAAAATTCTCACTAGGTTTTGTCTTCTTGCTGCCTGAATGGGACAAAATTTGTAAGTTATATGTTACTGTACCATAAAATAAAACTGCAATAAAGGATGCTGAAAGACAGGAAAATACAACAAGTTCTCAAGAAAATCTACTTTGTACATTGAGGCCCTGCTATGTTTTTGTTTCTAGTGGATTTTCTTAGGAGGAATGACTCAGGCCTGATATATACGTTTAATACCTCACTCACTTAGGTATGCAGCTGTGTATTGAACGGCTGTGAGCTGATGCCATACTGGATGTAGTACATCTGAAAAAAAAACACTCTTGACATGTTTGACATAAATTAGTCATATAAAAGACATCATTGCTAAACTGTCTGAACATAAAACAAAGTTCACTTAATATTGCTGAATGAGCTGGTCATGTAAGAGTCCTCTAGCTGTCCTTATTACATCAGTAAACACAACTTGAAGAAAAATTATAGGGAGAGACCAGGCAAAATATGCTAGTGACAGGACAAGGGGAAATGGTCTTAAATTGCATCAGGGGAAGTTTAGGTTGGATATTAGGAAATATTTCTTTACTGAAAGGGTTGTTAGATATTGGAACAGGCTGCTCAGGGAGGTGGTAGAGTCACCATCCCTGGAGGGGTTTAAAAGAAGAGCAGATGTTGTGCTTGGTGACATGGTCTAGTGTTGGACCTAGCAGGGCTGGATAGATGTTTGATCTTGAAGGTGTTTTCCAACCATAACCATTCTATGATTCTGTGATTCCATGCTTTTCAGATGAGCAGAAGTTAGTGGAGCCAATATAAAGTCTGATGTTTCATTTCTAAAAGTGCTTGAAACCAATGGCAGTTTTGGCTAAACAGGAGTTATAAGACCCTAGCACTTACCTATACAAAACTCATAGGTAAGTCTGAGTACATATATTTGCTAAGCAAGATCTAGATTTTTGGAAGTGCGATTATGTTAGCCTGATAGAACATTCTAAAAGAAACAAGGGTCTGTTTCACACTTGCAATGAGACACAATGTGAAAATGTGGCTAAATCTGTTCAGCTGGGAAAAAGGGGTTGAAGGGGGGGGTGGATAGTTTAAAAATACACTGCAAATTGAATGACTTTTTTTAAGTCAAATCACTCTAACGTTAGGAAAAAAAATCTGAATTTGTTCTTTAGATTCCTTTTATACTCAAGAAAAGAGGTAGATACTTCTGTCCAACATGCACCACCTGCCTTAAGTTTCTGCTTTTGGTTATGTTTGTATTGTTCTGTAAATGTGTTTATCTCTGTGTACTGGATATGCAAGCACCAAACTTGTATAGAAACTTATTTTTAACCTTCTTAAGTGTAGTAGAATTAATCCCATATCGAACATTTTAAACTTGCTTTTTTGATATGACAGATGTCTTAGATAATTTAACTAATGAAAGGAAATACAGTGAAACTGCATTTGCAAATGTCCAAACAGTTGGCCACTGTCATATGCTTTTTTTTTTTCAAAATCACTTAGAGAGCGGAGACACATTCCACTTTGTAGCTCAGTCCTAATCCTAAGAGAAGTTACTAACTGCTGACTGCAGCCACATTGGCTGATTCTCAGGTCCTTTCAAAAACTGTTAAAGCTAGTATGTCAGCTGACATCATATATAAGCATGTAACTGGAAGACATTTTCAGTGTGATAAAACTGGGTTTATTTCATAGAAGACATTTCCTCTCTTGAGTAGCTGTGTTAGCATGTACTCACTCATCTATACCCTCTTTGTTCTTTTTTTCACCTGGGTTTCTAAAGTTTCTACTTATATTTCTTTTTTTTTTTTTTTTTTTTCTTTCTCTTTTCTTTTGAGGACTAATATTACCACTTTCATTAGAGCTCATCAAGTTCTAAAACTACAGTAGCAGAATCTGATTATTGGCCAAAAAGAAAAGTCTGGTTCGACCGCCCCATGCTGGTGTTCTTCCTCTGGCACCATCAATTTAGTCCCAGAAATCCTTTTGTCTTCTGTAAAGCAGACATGGTGTATTCAGAGAGCTAATAAAAAGAGTCATACACTAATTCTTTTCTTTCCTCGAAATAACACGGTTAACAACAGTTCTGGTACGGATAACATGTAGTTGTGGGACAAATTTCACATTAATCTACTCTTGGAGAGTTTGATTGCTCTTTACTAGCTAAAATTGTCTATCTGTGTCTAGGTCTATAGCTACTGTCCTAGAGGATCAGGAAAGCAGCTCCTCATGCATAACTGCTTTATGGCAAAATTGTCTTAAAACAGGAAAATCATAGGGCAAATGGCACAGTTTAATCTTCAGGCTAGAAGGACCGAGCTACGTGCACCTCTGTTGCATCATGCTTTGTTTTGCTTTGTTATGAACATAGTGGCAGCAGTGAATACCTGCCTTGATTTTCATAGATTTTATAAGACAGTATGACACTTTGGCCTTTCTCAAGCACGGCATTCTCATATGATTTGTCATGTCTAAAAGATTCTCAAAAAGCGTGACGCGGCATTAAAGCACAAATTAGAAAGAACTCAGTTTGACTGACAAGAGGAAAGCAGCTTTTGTCTGCTTGACCCATGTCAAGCATGGACAATGAGCCAATGTAAAGGTCAGTGTGAACAGCAGTTCAGGCTACCAAAGACAAAGCAGGAAGGGCAGTAGTTGTGAAGTCTGTGAAGCCTGAAATGAATTAAACACTTTGTGAAACTCATTTTACACTTAGAAATGACTCAAGTATTTAACACATTTTCTGCAAACTTTATGACTTTGCATCACTAATGGCATTTTAGGTCGAAGTATTCTTACTAATAAAATTATTTGCTTCATTTTACATCATGTGGCAGGCAGATACCTTTTATAATGGATAATTTTAGAAGTGTGCCTCCTAATTCTACAGACATGAACTCAATGTTCCCACAAACATGTCCTAACTGCTTAGTTAGGACATTAAGTCAAGGACAACTCATTAAGCCACCAATATTATTGCTATCAATTGCCTGGAGAAGGAGACACATTTGCTTCAGATATTATGTGATCATAATCATATCATAGAGGTAGAAAAAAAGCAATGCAGAGAAAAGGAAATGATATAATTTATGCAGAGAAAAAAAATATCCCAATTTGGTGGGATTCCAGTAGTTTTGGACAATGCTTCAGGTTGAAGAAAAAGAAGACTGAGAGTGGATCTCATCAATGCTTATAAATACCTAAAGGGCAGATGTCAAGAAGGTGGGGCCAGACTGCCACAAAGATTATCTGTTTGAATGTCACTCACATCTGTTGCAAACTGATGAGTGAAAAAAATGTATCATTGTTTATAACAACTTCTGTGACTGTGCCATCTCAAGGACAAACTCAGTGAGTACCAGACCCACGGTGTGCTAAGTTCTGTGAAAGTGAATTGAAAGGTAGGACCTCTCCCTGGAACAACTCAAGATTCAATTTCAGACATAGCAGACATGTATAGAAAACA
Source organism: Hypotaenidia okinawae (assembly GCA_027925045.1). Lineage (NCBI taxonomy): Eukaryota > Metazoa > Chordata > Aves > Gruiformes > Rallidae > Hypotaenidia > Hypotaenidia okinawae. The sequence goes on along the minus strand of BSDF01000005.1, from coordinate 5,855,476 downwards.
ATAGGCCCATCCCGCAGTTTCATCTGCAGAAATTATTTGCCTGCAAAGTGCAATAATTCATTATAGACCCACACTTGAGTAGTAAATTAATATTCTCGTTCCCTGTGCTAGCTTAGGTATTGTGACTATCAAACCAGAATTAAAGTTCTAACCCATGTTTTCATACATACTTCTACCCTACTCACACTCCGGTAGCTTCTACAAGAGGGTAAGTTCATTATGTATTCTGAAGAGATGAAAACAGAGATAACTGTCAACAAGTGCCCAAAAGAGAGAAAAAAACCCAACAGCATTCTGACCATGTTGCATGTTTTACACTCATTATTTCTACTTCAGGTTTTACCCAGAATAATGGTTATCATACTCTTGAGGACTAGCATATAGAAACAGCAGAAATAAATATTCCTCAGACAACTGATACAGTTGAAGTTCTTCACAGCGGGTAAACAACTTAAATATTGCATGGCATGTAAAAAGGCACAAAAAAGGAAATCAATTCCAAAACTGAAAATGAGAAAAACAAAATCCCAATAAAATATATTAACAAAAATCAAGAAGGGCAAGTTTGTACCAGTGACCTTAGCTGACCTACATTAGAGGGTAATTACTACCCAATCAATAGTCCTTATGCGTAACTACGGACACAAATGGTCAATGGAAAGTGATAAAAGAATGGTGATCAATAAGCATTACAGTCTGGCATGCAATTGTCCAAGAGGTGTGGGGTGGAAACATATTACTTTTTGACTTTGGAAAGCTAAAGTTTGGGATTTGAGCAGTTTCAAGAATATGCTACCTCACCATTGTTTTTTAAATACTCCTTCTACTACTACTTAGTTAAATGACTTTGTTACATGACAAATGCTTAATCAGCTTCACTGCAGTTCCGTTTTGTTTTTATATGGATTGAGAACATTCCTGAAAAACCCCTACATGTCTTGCATAGTTCTTGTGAAAATAAACATGTTCCACTTAGCTGTTTGAGATCAGAATCAGATCAAAATATTGTTTCTTTGCCAGGACAATGGAAAAAAAGAGAAACAAGGCCCTAAGTTTAAAACCTTTGTACTGAACCTCCCATTGATGGCAGATATAAAATTTCAGGGGTCAAAACCAAAGTGCAATAAAATACCTGATGAAGGGGAGAAATAACCTCTTTCACTGAATCTGAGCAATTTTGAATTTGTCCCTTGATAAAGATCCAGTTGCAAAAAAAAATTTATTATTATTCCCCAATCACTGTGAGCAAAGCAGTTACAAGCAGTCCTTCAGGGTTGTACTTGGGGTGTTGGATTTGATGATCTCTTGAGGTCCCTTCCAACCCCTACAGTTCTGTGACTCTGTGATTTACGTTTCAGAAAATATTCCTAATTTGTAATTTTTGCAGTCACTAAGAGACAACAGTCAGTCAGCTATATGATATAAAACACCTTTACTGCAGCTTCACGCATATACACTACTCTTCCTGTAGTCAAATAGCATTGATGAATATTATTGCTGTACATGGTTTCTGCAGATCACGCATGAATTTTTATACAGGCAGTGTTTAACGATTCCTTGTGATCCTGGCCAGAATCCACCTGCCAGTTGTGCCGTATTTACATAAAAAGACTATTATTTTGGTAATTGAAATTGGATTAGGAAGCCTTTTCCTACAATGAGAAAGAGAGCAGACCTACCACTCTAGAATTATGGCAGTCTGTCTGATCTTGCTAAAACCAGCCCATGTACAGTCTTCAAAGGTGCTTTGATGATTTGAATGTACATACACCTCTTTAAATGAACAGAATGTGCAACTTCCTGATTGCCTCAAAAGTTCCTTTCTAGAAGAATTTTGCCTAATCTAACCACAAACGCTAGCATTAATGAAATCACACTACTATTGCTAATAGTGTTTTTAGATCTCATCCCTCTGTACATCCGGAGCATATTACTCTGATTTGTTAATTATATCAGTAACTTATTCCTTCTTCAAGTTGGTGAGTGCTGACCCACCAGGGTGGTTCCAAGAACTTCAACAAAATCAGTTGCCTGAATAAGTGCTCTGGAATAAGAGTTACAATGTCTTAATATCAAACAAAGCAAAATAAAGTTACCTTCCTTCTCCCATAATTTTCTACATATTTTTCAGTAAGCATTAGAGTGGTTTCATATTATTTGATCAGATGGGATGAATGAGGATTTCAGAATATGACAACACCTTTTATTGCTGTCCCTCCATCCTTTTGCTTTCCCATGATTAATTTGCTATTACAAATAGTCAGTTTACATCTGGACATGGAGCTCAGAATGACACCAGGCTCTGAATCATTTTACCCTGGGGTACTGATATCGTCTGTTCCACCATTACCCACATTACCTAAATTGCTCAAACATGTTTATGCACAGCTAATGGATTGTATTGTAAGGAATAATGTTTTGGCTAGACATAAATCTGGTTTTAGACCTCTTTCCATGATAAATATGTTAATAGCCTTTACGCATGATTTGTTTGTACCTCTGCACAGTGCGCAATTGGCAGGCAGTATGTTTGGTGACTGATGGCATCTTTATAACATTAGATTTAGATGATTGTGGCCTTTGATTAAAACACATTAAACCTACTGCCTGTGCTATTCCATTGTTTGGGATTGATTAAAGAGATAATGATGTGCTTTCTTGGGTAGGGCTGTGTGACTAATTATTGGTGGCTCTCCTTGAAACAACCATATTCATGAAAGAGATTGACCAGTTTATGGACCTCAATTCTGCAACATATAATCACTAAAACAGAATTTAGTCCTGGAAAGCCAATGGGACCGCTCCCACAAACATCTTCAGACACTTTATCTGTTCAGTTTACTCTCTCCAGTTAAGAATTTAAAAAGGTTTCTGTGAGACCAACATACACATTTGGTCTCCTGTAAGTATCTCATCAAAGAACCTGCCACACTTTAACCTTTAAGATAAGTAGAAAACAAAGATGAATATTCCTTAAAAGTCCTCCTAGTGTCTGCAAAATTTTTGTAGTGCATTAGGTGAGTTCTCCTGATGGAGAAGACCTGCCCATTCTTCCAATAAAGCTCTCTGATTAACAGAAACAGATTTTCATGAACTGAGGTAGTTGACCTCAGAACCAGAAAACAGACCTTGTGGCCAGTTCTTTCCTGATATAGCTGTGTTCTTCATCACTGGAAATTCATGCTTCCAGCACTGAAGTCCCCTGTTCATTCCCTGGTATTAGATTAGAGCATGTACTCTAATAATTTTGTTAATTACAATAACATTCTGTGTGCGTATATGCGTGTACGTATATATATTATATATATATATATATATATATTTTATATATATATTCTACTATATACTTACTTCAGCCTGTATTTCACATTCTATGTTTGAATAGCAGCTGAAGCCCTTTGCAGTTCCTCAGACAGAGGAGGTCCTGCATGTCCTTCATGGACTTGCAAAGCTAGGTGAAGATGATACCTACCAACCTCCAAGCACTGGTAGATTCTAAAGAAATACTGGAGTTCCAGATGGGGGTTTACTAAGGAGCCAGCATGGCTTTGATCTCCTCTGTTGGTGCTAGCTGGTGCAGTGTGCTTCTGTTACATTTCTGTGACTGTAGCTTCACAGTGACTTCATTTATAGTGGGACTGCAGTTCTCCCTGCTGTCCAGTAATTTGGATATTAGCAACAGGTAATAGATATTTATGCCTTATTAGTGTATTAAGTTGAGAGACTTAATGCAATGGCCATTATTATCATTGCTGGTATTATCACAGAGAAGTGATTATCTGTAATATGGCAATATCTGTAATGTGTGACATAAGGAAACGTGTACTCCTTGAACATCTATAAAATAAAATCAATCCTTTTCCCACTCTTCACTCTATATAAAATAATCTAGCTGAAGATGAAGGATAGGAGAAGATTTCTGCTTTAGTAGCTTTCTGGTCTTCCTCCTTCCTAGTTAGTGTAATTAGATAATGTTCTGGAAAGTATACTGATAACAGCTGAAAAGTAGAAAGTGATGGTCCTCTTGACAAATGACCTTACTAGAAAACTATCAAATGACAGTTTTTCTCCCCAGGAATAATACTTGTTACCATTTTCAGCACAAAGGACCAAATGCATCACTGGGGGTCAGAACTCAGGCAAGGTAAAAGCAATTGCTTTTTCAGGCAAATGTTCTAACTATGCTAAGCTGCAACCACAGCTTGAAGCATTAGTTTTCCTTTAATTTTGCAAGGTTGCCTTACCATGATGTGCACTTGAAAAGACCCAACTTTGTTGAAAAGTTTTTGACTTTGTATGCGGAGAGTCATGCACTGAATGTCCATGTACCACCTTCCATGCCCAGGAACAGTCAGTCAATCAAGCCACGCAATATTGAAAGAGGTTAAATGTCCTCTGCACACTGTCATAATTCACCAAATATATCAGCAATAAAATCCCGTGATAAGTCACTTTTCATGACAAACCATGTAATGAGAAGTGAAAACGGGACAAATTCATCTATTCACTTGACATAGATTGTAACTAGAAGGAGAAAAACTAGTCCAGAATTAACCCGTTCTTGTAACAATCACACAACTGAAATCAGGTGTCTCTCCTGGGATACAGACATCAGTGGTAGCCCCTGATTTCATATACCTTCTTTTCTCTCAAGCACTTCTCTAGCAGTGTGACTAGAGAGAAGTAACTAGAAATGAATTAAAATAAATATTTGAAAGTGTCTAGCTATCTCATGCCTATTTTCATGGAACAGAAGATCAGTCCAGAGTTACATTAAATTTAGATGGACAATTGAATCACTGCCTCATAGCTGGTTGCCTTTTAAAGAAACAATGATGAATTACAAGGTAATAAGAAAATAATGGGAATTAACTAGTCCCATCTTCAAAAAGAAGCTGCCATGATCTAAGTTTCTGTATCAGATCCTAAGTTTAATCACTTTTACTACTTTGGTAGATGATGGGACCATAAACTGGAAGTCAATAGATATAAGTAATGCACATTTTCCATATATTTGCAAGAAGCCATGCAGGATATTTTTGAAACAAAACTGATTCTGAAACCTCTGCTGTATCCAGTATTCAAAGACTCTCATGATAGGTCTCAAATGAATAGAGAGGCTTTTGCACCTTGATCGTTATAAATGAGAAGACAAATACATTAGACATCCCAGGAGAACAGAGAGAAATCGTACATACGGTATCACTAAAAAATGGGGGTGGAGAGGTGGCTCAACTACATAAAAATACATGAAAGCAGAAGGCTTGAAAATATTAAGACTATTATATGACTGACACATGCTGGAAAACTACATCATGTAGTATCAAAGTGACCTCTACCCATCTTCTCATACCATATCAGCTTGTCATTTGCTACTATGTCTGTTGATAACATATTATGAGATGAATCATGACATAATATGAAGGACAATATGAAATGAAAAGATAACCTTTTGTGACACATATTGCATTAAAACACCAGTAATACAAGTAGCCAGTAGCATTTTTATCTCCTCAGAGGACTGGAATAAATGCCTCCCATTGTTACATGGGAATGTGTTTACAGATTCGAGGTAAAATGAGTTTGCAAGTAAATGGACTGCTATCCTGTTATTTGGAATGAAAGTGAGATCCTCTTACACTGAAGATCATTTTCTCTCACAATATATGTTATTCTGTTCTCTTGAAATGTGTTAGTAGCAAGATCTATTCCCTGGCTAGACCTTTTTCAGGAAAGAATAGAACTGATTTGTATCTACTATGATATGTATAAGAAACTTCTGAAGGAAAAGAGAGTAAAAAGACTTCCACTGCTCAGAGAGTTGGAGTTTTCAAAGTAGCAGAGCAATCTCCAGTAGTGGGTTAACTTCAGTTAGAGGCCGGGTACCCCCAAAGCCCTCCTCAACTGGACAGGGGAGAGAAGATATAATGAAAGGCTTGCAGGTAGAGAAAAGGACGGGGGAGAGTCCAAAGTCAGGTGCAAAAGAGACTTAACTTAGAAAAAAATAATCTAATTTATTACCAAGCCAAACACAGTAATGAGAAATAAAACCTAATCTTAAAACACCTCCCCCACCTGTCCCTGCTTCCTCCGCTTAACTTCACTCCTGATTTCTTTACCTTCTTCTACTCAGCAGCACAGGAGGATGGGGATTGGGGTTGTGCTCAGTTCATCACACATTGTCTCTGCCACTCCCTCCCTCTTCATGGTCAGGATTCCTCATAGTCTTTTCTGGCTCAAAGGTAGGGTCCATCTCACAGGAGACAGTCCTTCATGAATTCCTCCAATGTGTGTCCTTCCAGGAACTAGCTCTGGAGGGGACTTCCCAGTAGGTCACAGCCTCCTTCATGTGTCTCCACCTGCTCCACCATGGGATTCTCCATGGGCTGCAGGTGGAATCTCTACTCCCCATCACCCTATATGGGCTGCAGGGGCTAACATGATTCACCATGGTCTTCTTCGTAGGTTAAAGAGGAGTATCTCCTCCAGAGCCTGGAGCACTTCGTCCCCCTCCTCCTGCACTGACCTTGGTGTTTGCAGAGTTTCTCACATTTCTCATTCCTTTCTTTGGCTACAAAAGCTACTGCTAGATTTTTGTGGTTTTTCTTTTTTTTTTTTTTTCCTTCTTAACTATGTTATCCCAGAGGTGCTACCACTGTTGCTGATTGGTTTAATCTTGGCCAGTGCTGGGTCCATCTTGAAGCTGGTTGGCACTGGCTCTATCCAACATGGGGAAACTTCTAGTACCTTCTCACAGAAGCAATCCCTGCATCCTCCCTGCTACTAAAACCTTGCCATACAAACCCAATACACCTCCTCAGCCTTTCAGAAACACAGGAATGTCCTTAGCTGCAAAGGAATACAGACCTAAGGAGAGGCAAAAAAAAAAACCCAACAAGTATGGTAGAGGAAGAAATACAGAAGAAATAGCAGGAAAAGCTTATGGTGAAAAACAGCAATAAGGAGAAAGAAAAGAGGTAAATATTTATTAAAATGAGTGATAAAGAATAATGAAGGTGGGAAACCACTGAAAAATATGCTTGGGAGGAGATAGTTCATCCAACAGCCATGCTGTGAAACAGAAAGCTGGAAAAAGAAGAGGAATCAATCCCAGGAATAGACTGGAATATTCAGGAAACAAAAAGGACATGTACCCTAGAGTGAGACCCTCTGTCACTATTTCAACCATTGCTTATACTTCATCACAGGCCTACAATGACAAATATTACATTATTTGTAATTTCATACTTAAATACATCTAAAAAAGATATATCTGAAGAGCCCAATCCTTTGCTAAGGTAAGATATGACTTCTAGGACCAAAACTATCTTTGCATTGTTGTTTGCACAATTAAGCTCATTTTATGTTAGTGCATCAGTGCTTTGAAACTGTTAGTGACAAATATTTATAAAAACATGAGTGGTAGGAACAAGGAGAATGTAGAACATTTTTTCTCTCTCAGAAGGCAAACAGAAAACAACAAAGAAAACCAAAATACTCATTGTGTTGCAGAACTGAACCTCAAAAGTTACAAAGCTTACATTATCCAAAAAAAAAAGAAAAAAGATCAAACAAATTCCTAGGAGAAAAATTCACTGAGGAGTATTTAACAATTCATATCTGACTCAAGAAGCTTTTAGTCCAGAAGCTGCTTGAGGATTAGAGTATGTCCTGAAAAGAAGGTCAATATCTGTTTTCCTGACCTCCCTGTTGGGGGAGGTGGGCACTGCTCAGCTGGTGGGCACTGTCAGAGACCAAAGGATGGAGAAGCATGGTCTGCCTCAAAACGCCACATCATCTGGGCTCTGTCATATGGAAAAGAGGCTGACACTGCTTAAAACAAAGACACATACCTCATTATGCAGAAGCAGCAATCACAAGAGTTAGTTCCAGAACAGAAAACAGTATGGCTATATCAATATGGTTCTAAGCACAGTCTAATTAAGCAAGTCTAATTAGTGCTTTGAATGATGTATCAAAAAGAGATGAAACTCTTTCTGGCCTACAAATTATCTCTGGAATTCTCATCTGCACATTTTTTTTGTTTGTTTCATTTTCTGTTAGGTCTGGGATTTCTATATTATGCCAGGGGTACATATGGTATCCCTGTTATAACATTTGCTTTTCTCATTCATCTTCCAGTACTTAAAAATAAATAATCACAGAATCAAAGGGTTGGAGAAGACCTTTAATATCATCGAATCCAACTGTTCCTGTCCTATGCTAAACCATATCCCTGAACACCTCATCTACCCCTCTGTTAAACACACCCAGGGGTGGGGACTCAGCCCCCTCCCTGGGCAGCCTGTGTCAGGCCCTGACAACTCTTACAGAGAAATTTTTTTTTTCCTAACATCTGCTCTGACCCTGCCCTGGCACAGCTTTGTACTACTCCCCCTTGTCCCATCTCCTGTCCCCGGGCTGAAGAGACCATCGCCCACCTCTCTTCACCCTCCTGTCAGTTAATTGTAAGCAGTAATAAGGTCTCCCCTCAACCTCCTCTTCTCCAGACTGAACATCCCCAGCTCCCTCAGCTGCTCCTAACAAGGAAAAAACATAAAATTGCATATCTATATACTTTACATGATATGTACACGTAACATCATGGTATATATATATTTCTCTTCAGGCAACTTTCCAAGCTGCATTAACTCAAAATGTCATCTTATATACAAAACATATTTCAGATGCTCTTTCATATTTTCAGCAACAGTCAAACTGTTTAGCAAACCAAGAATGGGTCCCTTTCAATTCAACAAAATAGTTGACAATTGTCTTTTAACAGACTGGCTGAGCAACTGAAAACAAGTTTTAAAAAATTGATTTTTTTTTTCTTAATTTTCTGGTGATTGATTTATTCATGTGATATTTTTCCTTTTCCCTTGTTGAAATATTTATTTGTTTATTAATTACTATTTATTTAATAATTAATATGACCTAGGCAAGCACAAGCTAAAAATAGTGCCTTCTCCAATTAAGGAATTAATTATGATTTAGAAATATATTAATCCTTGCTTTTTAGTTTTTTTAATTCTTCATAAAGGAAACAAAGACATGCTGTTAAACTACAGTAATGTCTTTTGACAAGTTATAAGTGTAGTTCTATATTTTTTTTCTGTTTTTTAAACAATCTTGTCTAGATGAATGAAATAAATGAAGATAACAATAGTATAAATATCAGTAACTGAAAACAATATTAAATTCAAAAGTAAAGCATAATTTTGCTGTGACTTTTCCTTAGCAAGGCTTCTTTATTTTCTATTTCAAAGCAAGATGATGTGGACCATAAGAACTTCTCTCTCCTAAGAAAAAAGAAATAGTTCTGAATAGGACAAGAGGAGAAAGGAACATATTTATTACATGTGAATTTTACTCCTCTACTGACATAATTTTTTTAAAGGTATCCTGAGCTCTGTGGTAGATCTCCACTCCTTCTCTCCTCAGAAGCAGGACTATTCTTGAAGCTGCGATTTTCAAACTAAAGAACAGGTAGCTGTATCTTATCATGTGCAAAAACACTTCAATGACTGAGAACTATGTTTTTTTTACAAAATACACTGAATTAAAAAGATCCAGGAGGAAATAAACCCATGCAAGTACTGGAGAACTGCCAATCTATCCAACGTTTAATAATGAAACAGTGCTCCAATATCACCTGCTGTTCCCAACTCGAGCCCAAAGATTTTAGTACCAGAGGCTCTTATCACATGTGATGTGGTAAGATGGGTATGTAATTTTAACCCTCCTAATGTTATTTACATGCAGATAAAAGAAGAATTATTATATATTCTTTTGAAACTGTGAGAGAAGGATGGGGAAAGAATAAATCACCTGTGGCTACTGAGCAGGAGAGGTGATATAATTTAGTATAATGTCCCTAATCGTTTAAACAAAATATCACAAGTTCTCTGAACGCTTTTTTTCCCCCTCCCATTAATACTTTTCTCTACTGTTTTTCTTCACCAAAGTCCCCCTGCAATCTCCTCCTCTAAATATAGCAGGAATAGTTCCCTTTGTTTTTCTCTCCCATCTTTTCTTGATATTACAATAACAAACCAACACTATTGTTGGCCTCAAACGGCAGAAATTGAGACTGACATGATAGGGATATACAGAACCTGTGAGCACAGTGATTTTTGAAAACAAAATTTAGTTCCAAGACTCCTGTTTTGCATCATTAAGAACTGGTGCTTGGGTGGCATTATATAATCAATGTTCCTCTCCAAATTTAATTAGTGTTATAACTGAAAGAAGTAAACTCAAGTCATAAAACTCAATCACCCAAGCTCTCGTTTTTGTAAAGCTACAAAATAATGGTTGCTTTTCTTCTATATGAAGGTTTCAGCTGAAACTTTGGTGGGAGTCTTTAGGTGCTTTAAGCAGCTCATTTTATTTTTTGTAAAAAGAGCGATTTGTTTCTGTACCTTTAAAGAAAAAAGTGATGCTGAAAGCTGTCAGGTTGACAGGCTTGGAATTTGATTTTCCTCTTTCCATAATTGTCTTCCATCTGTAGTTATCCCATCAAAGTCAGTGGAAGTGCTCCCAAGACTTCCTGAGGAAAGAATAGGGCTCTTCATTTTTTTGTGCCACTATAGCATGACGACCGAACTTCCTCCTTGCTGCCTCAGGACACTGTGTTTCAGTGATATAACATAGTGAGCAGCTGCTATGTGTGCTGTTTACCCACCTCTTTGTTTACAAGTTTCTGGCCTTTGTATTTCTGGAGGACAAGTCCACATGCAAGGATGAGCTGTCTATGGCAAAGGGCTCTCCCTTAAAATTTAAATGTTGCCATCATCCTGTTTCATGTTGGGCACTGAAACATTGTTTTTTGATTTTTTTTTTCTTGTGGGATCATAAATTTCAGCAATCTCTGTGTGTGTGCTATCCTATTTTATTTTAAAAAATATCTATTTTTTATGACCTGGACTATAATTTCATTTTTAACCCTTTTTTTTTTTTCTTTCTCTATCATTCCACATAGACAAGGGTATTATACCTATCATTATATACAGCTGTCAGCACACCAAGATGTGTGAGATGTCACTTGATTCTCACTGTACACCAAGAAAACGTTCCCAGTTACTGTAGCAGTTGATGAACCAAAACGGGTTGATTAGAAAAGCCTACATATGCTAAAGCCCTTTGAAAGGACATTTTAGATTTGAGTCTTAACCGTGGATAGCAGAAGATGCTGCTAATCAAAATAGGTTTCACAGATCAGCCAGAGATGGAAACAATATACATGACCATGGTATAATTAACTGATTGTTGTATTTTTGAGCTTGCCTGTGAAGCTGTTTACTATCAGACAGAGAGTATGATGAAAGCTAGTAGAATTCCTTTCATTTACTTTGATGAGAGTTCTGTCAAGTTTATAATATTTACAATGCTTAAAATAGCATGGTTCAGTCATAACTATAGCTGGTCAAAATATATAGTTTTGTTTCGAAATAAATTTCAAAAGAAACATTTTCTGTAGAAGCTGCTCATGGAAAATCCAATTTATCAAAGTACTAAAAAATAGAATTATCTTCACTTTTTGATGTACAATTTTTTAAGTATCAGTAATGTAAAAGGAAATTAACAATAGAAAAAGTTATTTGAAACCTCAGTGAATGTAAAAAAAAACCCCAATATCTCAAATAGAAATATACCAACCATACCTCCACATTGTAATAGACAGCAAACTATCAAATAAACATATTGGCAGTACATGGTCCCAGATGAACTATTAACAGTCAAGAGAACATTTGTTATAGGGTTAGATAGCTTTTAAAACGATCTCTGAGCTTTTCACTGATTCCCTGGCCTATACCACATGAATAGACAATGCTTCTTCGCAACCCAAATGTGTTTTTGCTGGCAGTCATTCTCTGTAGATGTCCTTTGTATTAAAACATCTGCAGTTGCAAAGGGATCTAGCCATGTGCCTGTGTAGGTGCGTGGCTAGCAGGAGCAGTTAATGGGATTTTCAAGTTTCTTTTCAATTTTTGCTTTTTCCACTTTAGGAATCAAAAAATTCAAAAAAGGTATTGTGAATTACAAATCCCAATGAAACCCCTGTATACAATAATAATTTAATTATTCAAGTCTTTCTACTCTTATCATTGAGTTAGTAATTGGAATTTCTTTTGCACTCTGTGTGCTGATTATATTCCTACGAGAAGGAAAATCTCTTTATTGCATTTTTTTTCTGTTCTTTTCCACTATTCCTTTTTTCAAATAGAAGAATAGTTGGAATCTTCCTGAAGTTTTCAGCATAACTAACCCATATCATTATCCAGAAAGCTAAATCTCCAACCTATTCACCCAAAGAACAGTTATTCAGAAATGTAGCAGCAAAAATGCTGCTATTGCCTGCTTTCTGAGGAGGGAATCCAGTGTTATAGGGTGGGGATTTTTTGCACTGGTATGTTTTCTTGTGTTACCAAAGGTTATCCACATATGGTGAAGAGTGAGAAAGAGCAGGGTGGTATGCTCTGGGTCAGAGGACAGTTGATTGTCAGTAAACATAGCTACTTCTTAGAAGAGTGTGCTTTCACATCTCTCTAGGACGTTTCCCCTTACACTTGACCGCACAGGTCTGTCTGGATGGAACATGTAAACAATTCCAGACAGAAAGGTACTCAAAAAGCACATTTACAATGTGAAATGGGTATTCTGTAAAACACTGGATGTGCATCACACAATTGAGGTGCCTACTTTGTCCCTTCATTAGCTAGCTATATTTACCGTAGTCATTTTCAATTAATACTGGAGTCCTGTTACATAGTATAAGAAAATGTTGATTATAAGATGAGCAAAACAGAGAAAAGGGTTTAGATCAGAGGAAGATGATAATGTGCTAATTTGATTCCAGTTATGCAGTAATATTAGCAACACTGTTCCATGGAATAGCATGGGAATATCTACCCTATGCAATGGATTCTAGAACATATTTACCATTTTAGAAAAAAGCTAAGAAACAGTGGAGTTGCAACCCCTGGTCTTTGCTTGATTTCGTCATCTTGTTCTTTCCTAACTGACCAACATGCCTTCCCAAACCCAGGTGACTAACTCATCCCAATGTCACACCAAGTCCCTGGTTGTGCCAGCTTGAGTTTATATGCTCTCAGAGGCCTCTGCCCACTGTTTCAGCATATAGTGAACATAGCCACTATGTTCAAGAAGCACCATTCTACAATTGAACTAACAGTATTCACAGAGGCCATGAGCAGCAGGTAATCTTAAGACTATGTAACTTCAAGACTATGTAACTTCATGTAAAGGACCATGAGTATTAAAAAAAAAAAAGTTTCTTTTAAAAGAAATGCCAGTAACTATGAGCTAATTGGGGAGGAGAAGAGCATGGCTTTAAAATGAAACTTCATCTATATCCCTGATTGATAAGAAAAGAAATTATACTTGACATTTAAAAACAGAGAGTACCCAACTGAGGGCTGAATATATTAAAAGCACTTAAAACATCATGAGATTCTATTCATTTGTGAAAATTAAAACTTTAATGAAAGAAGAAGGAAATCACAATGTCAAAACTGTATGACATGGTCTTGATCTCCCAGAGGTCTTGGAGGAAAGCCCTTCCTGTGCAAATTATGAGTACGCAAACAAAAGCCTCTACAGATCTATGTTATTAAATGTGGCATGGAAGAAATATGATAATGAGATAACATGGCCTGGATACTGTCACAGGTTTAATCATGACTCTACACAGCTTCTCTTTATGTAGATTTTTGCATACACCAATTTTGTATTTTTAACCAAAATTAATTCCGGCATATCAGACTCTCCTAGATGATCCTGAAACGTGAGATCTATCGGTAAAAACGGGTGAGACTAAGCTGAACCTTAAATATAGATTTTCTGTATTTCCCACATCAGAGTCTTCCCAGTAATCCTTTATTAAAAAATAAAAAAATACCCAAACCCACAAAAAACCACAAAAAGCAACTTGCTGCAGAAACTTGCTTTAGGATGGGGATTGGACTAGGTGACCTCCAGAAGACCTTTCCAACCCCAACTATTCTATGACTCTGTGTAACACTAATCTATTAGTTGTAAAAATTCAATTTCAAAGAACCAAACACCACCAATAATAACTATAAAGTAATTACTCATTCTGGAATAAAACCAGTCACAGACATTTGCAAAATTAAGTTCCTGAAACAATTAGAAAGGGGAAAAAACCCTCTTTTACTTTTCTCAGGTGATTTGAGCAGAAAACTCAGTTGTGCTTGGAGCAGGGCTAGTTTCAGAGAGGACTTAGTATTTTTCTTTCAGATTCAAGACTGAAGAATACAATGTGTAAGAAAGAACATAAAATGAGGCTGAATACTGTACTATGGCATTTTCTGAGAAAAACTCTCAGTAACAAATTATAAATCAACATAAGCCACTCTCATTTCTGAATTATTGAGCATAAAACTAAAACCATTGAGAAACTTAAACAATCTATCACTTGCTAAACTTTTGTTAGAAAATTAGCTCATGATACATAATGACTTTCCTATACAGTTTAATTTCTTTTAACTGTTCCAATAGAATTTGAGTAATTACTTCTTAATGTTCAACACAGAAGGTAGCTAAATCTTTATTGGACTCCTGGTGCAACCAGTTTAATATTGTCATTTAATTGGGGTTTATGCAAAAAAGAAACTAAAAAAATAAACCAAACAACAAAAAACCAGAAAAGATACCTTCCTTCTTTAATATGTAGAATCACTACTATATTTTGTTTTACAAAAGAGAAAAAAGATGGAGACAGCTTTTTCTAGATCTTCAAAAAATGTAGATTTTGTCAATCCATTTTGAGAATTTATCTCTCAAAATATTTTTCTTTTTTAGATATACTAATAAAAGTCAGGCTATTAATTTTCAAGTGTACAGAAAATTCTCCCTGGTATTATTCCTTAAGCAAACACACCATGTTTGTTATTCTTTGATCATCCAATAAGCATTCATTTTAAGTTATTTACTAAAATGCCACTTGAACTAGACCACAATTCCATCTTCTATTTTGTCCTGAATTCTAAGATGTACATTGCCTGACTTAAAGATATTTTAAAATTTAGTTCTAACCCTGACTTTGGCAGCTTTCCCTTCCACACCATCACTTCTTGCATACCTCTTGCCATTGCTAATTTTCAAGAAAATCTCCTTTTAAAAGATAACCAAGGTCTTAGTTTAACTTTGGAGCCACAATTCAACAGTGTATTACATCAGCCACAGCCTGTCTGAATGCTTGATTCCACTTTTTCCTTTCATATTCTCTTTCAATTTATCCAGGATTAGTATTTTTTTACTATTTACTTTGATGACTTTAACATATCTGACAAAGGGGGATTCGTGGCTTGCCATCTATTTGCTTCTTGGACTCTTCATCAGTTGCAGAGTGGTGTCTCATTTCTGAATAGTTTTGGGGTTTTTTTTAATGGATATGTGTCCCTTTCCTTCCTAGACCCACACCTCTGACACTCGCCTTTGAACCTGCAGAAATCCCAACCTTTCCCCATGTCTTTTATCCAGCAAGGTTCGTTGTTTAGCTCTGTCAGAAAAAAGGTGGTTCTAAGAAACCTTGTAAATCTGTGTGTCAGGTAAGAAAGCCTAGAGATTGCATAGGTGAAGAAGCTTTGTTTATTTTGCTTTCACTGATGATGGCATGCATTGCATTTCTGAACACTAACCTAACTAGATATTCAGGAATAACTATAGGTAAATACCTAGGGTTTTGTCTATTCAAGACTTAAGTGATGGCCCACTGAGTGTACAGTCATCTGTAACAGTTGCCTTTCAAAATCTTCACGGCCCATCACATATACTAAATTTAAAAGATCAGACTACCTGTTAAACAAACCCATGCCATTTCTGATGGGCCATGCACAATGTTCACTGGGCAGATTAGAGACAGGTTTTTATAGCTGAAACTCATGTTCCCACTTTGTGCTTAAGATGCAGTAAACTTTGGCATGAAGTCATCAAACATCATGGTCTGATAAGTATGTGTCTTTCTTGTACAAGGATTACATTAGACCTGTTTTCCAGCACATGACATCATCTTTTTAGAGATATTCACAGTCTCTGAAATTGCACTCAATGTGTTAAATGACCCGGAATTGTAATATGTGAAACGTTGTATGAAGAACCTGAATAAGGACTATGGTTGATAACTTTACTTCTCAAATGTAATAAGGATTTTTAAACCACCATTAAGTTTCTCTCCAGCAACAACAAAGATTTTTGCAAAGCTTTCTTGAAACCAAATCTAGGAATAACTTTTTTAAAGGATCTAAACCTGGAATCTCAAATTTCATTCCAAGACCAAGATTACTTTTCCTTAACAACTTTTTCCAAGACAGATATGCATCAGAATGTATTTAAAAAATCAAATAGAACAAAGCATTGTCAAAACAAAAGACTTAGATGATCATATAT
Source organism: Hypotaenidia okinawae (assembly GCA_027925045.1). Taxonomy (NCBI): domain Eukaryota; kingdom Metazoa; phylum Chordata; class Aves; order Gruiformes; family Rallidae; genus Hypotaenidia; species Hypotaenidia okinawae. Next base: position 5,839,042 of record BSDF01000005.1, on the reverse strand, counting down.
CACTCCTCCTGTGTTGTGAATGAGCCACATATGACAGATGGTGAACATTTTGCTTATTGTAATACAGGAAAACACTCAGACAATACATCAATAAATCATATAAATATGTATTTGGAAAGGAGTGAAATTACACAGCTTAATAAATTAAATAAATTATTATGGAATAACCCATTCCCTATGATTACTGAATACTTTGTATATCTAGATTCTTAAAATACTAATTCAGAGGCTCATCTCAAGTCTTAAAGTATGTCCAGGCAATAGATCAAGCCCTGTGACCATTTTACCCCTATGAAAACTGAAGAGATTTTGAGGTCTTCTTCTGAACAAAGTGGAAAAAAAACCCAACACACAGATCATCCATATTTCATACAGTAACCTTATGAGGACTACCAGCAACAAAGGCAATGAGTGTGAGGTCTATACAACACTGACATATCCACACCTTTAACTATTTTGGAGGCTCTGCAAAACAGTTTTCACTTTTGCCAGAATGTCTCTTTTGATTAACACTTTTGGTTGGATACAATCTTTAAAAAATGCATCTATTTGAGGTAATGTTAAATAATTTATTCAACTTCAATTTGGACACAATTAAAAAATAATAATAACCCAACATATTTTTTACTTTCACAATATCATAAACAGTTCAAAGAAGAACAAAATCTGTTCCTTGTAAGGGAGGTTTTCACTGACCAAAATCTTCTAATTAGAAGTCCATGCAAACTTCAGACGGTTCAAGAGTCACTTTAAACATCAAGAGAAAAAGGTAGCTGGTTTTTGTTCCTGACCTATAAGATTTCTTAATTCTATTATAAAGCTTCAGTAAGGGGGTTTTGAAATTTTTCACTGTATTTATGAAGCTCTTGTGAATCCCAAATGTTAGCCTTGATATAAACATGTACTGCTTTTATTATGAGTGTCCACAGCTGTAGAATTTTTCCCTAAAAACTAGTTATGTCTCCAGACATTGATTGGGTCTGCAAGAAAGTTCTGGAGGAAGCGATTAGTGAATAGTATTTTCATCACTGTCCTTCTTAAAACATAAGTGCACCTGGTAGGAAATTAGCCACAAAGGATTTCCCCTTTATTGTGTTATTATTTCTGATCCTATTTAGCAGATTGTTCTTGTATACCATTCAGTCTCCCTAATTTATCTCTATTATAGATGCTCTTGTTTATACACCTATTGTACTGCATTCTTACAATCGCTTTGTTTAAACATACAACAAAAACTGTCTAAAAATACAAACACGAAACCTGGCAAGGAATAATACAGCAACTTCTACCTGTAGACTCTGACAGATGGACTGCTGTGAATTTAATTTTCACTGGGACTTTATATGGACATGTCCTGTCTTTTAAGAATAGTTAAGATAGATGAGACTTTCAGCTGCTATAAACCATAATAATCTTACATCTGAGCTAGTCATCTTGGCTCCATTTTCTCTTTATCAGTGAAAAGAAATCAACGTTCTCACATATGGTTCATTCAGAGATCCTTTTTAGGATGCTGCTCATCCTGCTGTAGAGCTCTACATTTTAGATTTCCAGAGCTAAGAGAGATTAGTCCCGACCCTGGTGATATTAATGGATGTGAATTTAAGGCCTGACTCTGTGAACACAATATAGCAGATATGTTTACTTGGGCAGACATCAATTTCCTTTTGTATGGTGCCAGATGCATGTAGTCAGGGAAGAAAACAATACACCTGGAACCTAAATACAGATGTTAATAGGGCATTAAATATGGTGTCATATATATGAAACTATACAATTCCCAGACAAGAGATTTTCTCTGGTTATCTTGCAACCAAGAAAAATTATCTACACTCCTTTGAAACCACACAGACATCTTGTGTTAATTTGCTAGCATTCAAAAGAAAAAAGGGGAAATCCTTGCTCATAATAATTTAGTGAATGGTAGAAAATGCGTTGTTTAAATATGCATATGCAACTGCATTTTACTCTAGCTGATCACAGCCTTACAGGTTATCACCTGTACAGAATGCATACAAAACAGAGGTTGTGGGGGAGAGAAGAGAAATCTATACAGTTGATTCAGACCCAGATCTCTTCTGGTGAAAAACTGAACGTCTTCTGTGTCTGTAATAAAACCAAACGGGTCTGTTACTGGTTTCTTAATAGAAACTCTATAATACTAATTTCACTATCCAAAATTAAATTTTATGTGACAAAATACTAGTTTTACTTGATGTAAAAGCCCTTAAGCTGTAATATGGACTGCAGAATTTATATTTTTATTCCTTTGTTTTCCTTCTTAAACAATATGAAAAGTGATGGTCCTTCTGGAAAGAAGGCTTATACTTCTCTGAGCCTGTTAAACAGGATGTGCCTACAAGTCTAATGGTCTCATAAGATAATTGCAAAGCAATGGAATTGCATAACCAGGGTTATTTGGTATTAATGCAGATCTGCTTCTAAATTCCATTTCAACCATCCTAAAAAAAACCCAGAATCTACATAGTGTTGAACCAATGACACATAGATCTCAATAACTGTCTTTAAAGTATAAGTACAGATGCTATCTGTATTGTGTTAACCAACAAGACAGATCTGTGATGGAAACTCAGAAAAAAAAAAGGAGGAAAAATCCCTTTTGCATGTTTTTTCAGGCTCCAGAGAAGTTACAATATCACTCTTGCAGTGTATGATACAGAATGAAAATAAAACCATCTCTATATGCAAGAGAAGTTACAGTTTCTTTGCAAAGATTTTAGTTCAAACATAGGTGTTATTTGAAACTAAAAGGGAAACAATGAAAAATACTAAAAAATGTGCAAACTATAACCATAGAACAAATGTCTGCCTTCCACAGGCCTGCTTATTATCCAACCCAGGGCCCCCAAGCACGCAATGATTAATCTATTATAGTTTAATGTAATGACTTGGATGATTCTGAGGGGAGAAGGAGGATTTGACTTCAGATATCTAAGATCCTTTTTGTGGCTTCAGTACCCTTTATGAAACCTGACTGCTAACAAAGTGCTCCACGGCATTTCCTCACCCACACCACCTGCACATTAGAAATCTACATTAATTGAATGCAAGTATGCTAAGATGCTAACAAGTTCTATCACTACTCCTCAAAGAGCTGGACAACTTAAAAGACTGTTTTGAATATGATTTTACCTCTAAATTACCTATAACTTGGGTAACTTATGATACATGGTTCCCTGTTAGATAATTTCACACATCAAATGCCCTCATCTCTAACGACTTGCCTGATGATCCCTGAACTGCAACTGATGCTGGTTGCTGTTACCAGACCTGTTCTTGGCCTTGACATTGTGGCTTCTATCCAACTGGGAAACTGGACTCAGCTAGCACTGGCCCTGGTTCCCATAGCTGGATATGCTCTGCTTACCTCTCTCAGGTTCTGTGGGACTAGCCAACACACTGTTGTCGAAGCCACAGCCTTGTTATGATGTGCAGATCCTGGCTCCCCTGCCCTTGCAGAGCAACCAGCCTGTGCTGGTCTCTAGAAGTCACACCACACCAGTAACCAGTCAAGTGCTGTTTGTTTACGCTGAAGTCACTAATGTATGTACTGATCTGCCTTTTACTTCAATAACAATGTGATCATTGGTCAATACTTTCCTTGCTTGTATAAAATTTATAACCCAGATCTCATCAGCTTAGAAAATGAGAGGAATTGGCTGGAATCTCTACTATGAGAGAGTGTCCTGCTTTTAGCAGGAATAGAGTTAATTTTCTTTCTGGAATATGGGGCAGTGCTGTGTTTGGGATTTAGGGTGAGAATAATGTTGATAACATGCTAATCTTATTAGCTATTTCCAAGCAGTCGAGAACTTTTCAGCTTCTCATCCTGCCTTGCTAAGGAGAAGGTGGGGGTCACCTAAGAAGCTGGGAGGGGACACAGCCAGGACAGCTGGCCCAAACTGACCAAAAGGGATGTTCATACCACAGGATGTCATTTTCTGTTAATAACTGGGTGTCAGCTGAGAGATGTGGCAGCTGGGGACCTTGTGTGGCATCAACTTCGGGTGGTGCCTGTTCATCCCTTGTTTTGTACATTTTTAATTATTATTGCTGTTGTTATTATTGTTATCATCATAATAATCCTCCTTTTTGATTTTTTATTTTGCCTGTTAAAGTGTTTTTAACTCAACCCACGAGTTTTCTCACTTCCGTGCTTCTGATTCTCTCCTCCGTGGTGCTGGGGTGGGGGCTGAGTGAGCAGCTGTGTGGTACATGGCTGCCAGCTGGGGCTAAGCTATGATGGACAGGAGGCTCACAGGACAGTATCTCCCTAGATCCTAGCAATGGGGATATGCATGTCTGCTTCTGCTCTCGATCCTAATTATGTGTCTCTAAATGGGGAAATAAACAAGAAGCTGAACCAGAAACTTGTGAGTGATGCAACCCATTAAGCAGCATAAATTGCAAATTATGATGCACCAGTATTCTTCATAATAATCTTGGAGCAAAATTGATGAACAATCTCTAAAATAAACACCATTCTTATCTTTATGGAGATTTTGAATAATAAAGAGATTCATGCAAAGAAAAGCTTGTTCACTGATAAATTACAATGAGAAAGAGGGATGAATTTACTGAAAATTCCTGCTGTTGATTAAAGCTGTTGGAGAATGTTATTTGTTATGAAAGTTATATCTGAGATAAATGTACATACTTAGTCAACGCAACAATTAAACTACAAAGACAGGCTTTGTTACTTCCTTCTGGGGATGGTGGAGGGACCTCAGCAGAATGGTGCCTTTAGGAAACATTTCTTTTGGGCAAAATTTCCCTCTCCCCTAATTGCTTTGCTTACTAAACCTATATGGTTTGCAGAAGATACAATGCTTTCAAATATCAGACCTCCTCCATAGCTAATATCCCCCAGGATATACTTGAGATCCATATATACTTTATTTAATTTGCCCTATTTGCCTGTTTTTTCTGTTTCCAAAATTAAAACTAGCATCCAGTATACTTTGCAAATATGGTTCTCTGTATTTAGATGCCAAATGTAAGGCACTTACAGCTTGGTGTCGCCCAGAGGTTTTCACTGAAAGAGACGTATGAAGGAGGCTTCCTACTAATTCCTTCATCCTTACTTGGGTGAACGAAGTGACTGACCTTTCTGCTTCCTCTTAAAGTGTTACATTATTTACAGGCAAATGTATATCATACAGTGTCTAGAGGTCTCTATGAATGAACCAGTGACACATGTTTTATAATCACAACAAAGAAACAGTCGGTGTCAGCTAGGCATTTACTGCATCCCAAGGAAAATTTCTTAAAAAGGACTAAAGGATTGCACAAAACATCAATTCCTCCTCTTGAACTGTGAGAGAATGGGATTTAGACATTTAGACATTCAATTCAGAAGCTGAATTGTAGTTTTTTTTAGGTTAGTCAGATGATGGGAATCCTACACAAGGAGAGTAAACTTCTGACAGTGTCTTTTACTTTGAAGTTTATGTGCTAATGAAAGAAACCCCAACTCTTCCCCCATCATCTTTCAGCATGCCTGGAAAGTTTCCTAATGTTCCCAGCTGAGAATAAGCTCGCATATACACAGCTTGTGCATGAACTTTGCAGTCAGGACTGGTGTCCAATTTGTGCTCTGAATTTAACTATATCTATCCATGTTTCTCTTTGGTAATTACTAGTTTCATGGGGATCGTTTTTTCAGTCGTGTTCTTGCATTACAAGATATGTGGAATACAAATTTGTTTGGTATTAGTTACACCACAAAACCTAGAATAAATGCCAGGGGTTTTTTTTGTCAGTTCTTCTCACAATCTAGCAACACTTTTCATTTCAATTCAGAAGCAAAATCTAACTGCTTTGAGGGGTATTTTTTTTTTAACTGAAAAACAAATTACCATATTGTTCCTGGAAAAAACAATAGCAATGTAACAGCTAATATGCTTCTATATTAAAATTACTCCAGCCCGAATAATTTTGGTTTCAGCCAATTGTCTCTCTACTATTAGCCATAGGATAATTAGAATACAACCAATCTTAGTATTATAATTACTTGCAGCTTAATTCTCACATTGACCTGATATTGCACACCACTATGGCTCATTACACTTGTTTTATTACCACGGTGTACCAAAAATTATGTTAACATTCTTTCTAGCAGCAACATAATCTTCTGGTTCACCCACACACAAAATAGCCTCTATTAAAGGTGAAATAATAATAATAAAAATATCACAGTAAAACTTAAATGCATAGTTAGACTCTGCTTTCCAAGAATCACAACAATTTACATAATTGTTCAGACATTTTTCATTGCATATCTTTAACCATTCTATTTTGTGTAGAAAATTGTATTTATATATGCTGTTACAACATTCAAAGATACTGCATTGTATGACGGCAGGAATTGAAATAAAATGAGTTCATAAAATCAGTGATGCCAGTATATTAGCAATTTGCCCTCAATATTTTGCTATAATGGTTATCAAAAGTGCATTAATCTTTCTCATTGAAAGCTATTTATATACCCCTAATTATCATTAAATTGTTATTTTGTGTACAGCACAACAAATTAATCTTCTTTTCTATTAAAAAGAAATCATCCCACTTTTTTCTCCAGCCTTTGCCTGTTAATGATGCTTCTGTGAAGCATACACAAGAGAAAGCTCAAAGAAAAAGAATTAAAGGGAAAAATGAAAGGAAGAACTAGAAACTTGTTAACTGAAATTACAGACAAGGTTTATCAGTTTCTCATTTAATAGTCCATTTTTGCTGAAGGCATTTTTAAGTGTATCTTTTCCAGTAAAACACCCACAGTTATTTACCAACTCTTAATAAAATTAATTAGAATGCAGGCCACAAAAAAAAATCTGCAGAGCAGGCATGGAAAAAGCCACACTACCTGCACAGCTGAGCAGAAGACAAGTCAGGCAAAAGCTGGATAACAGGGTCCAACATAAAGAATCTAAAAATAATGTTTTAGGTATTAGGGATATTTTCCAATAGCCTTCAGTTCACAATTTGGGCAAGAATTCAGAAACTGAAATAAAGAAAACCCTCCAGAATAGCCTTGCCCAACCTTGAGTGACACCTAAATACTTGGGAGAAAGGCTTTCCTAAGAAAGGAGGCCTTCTGGGGTTGTATGAATGTCATGTCTAATGATTTTTGTTTAACCAAGTTGTATAAATTCCTGAGTTCTTCCAGAATGTATGGACTCAGAAAATGGGATTACTAGATACAATTCTCATGTGGAATACAAAATATTGTTGCATTCAAAGGAAGGAAATTCACTCCCTGAGATGCTTGGAGAAAGAACCAACAATATAAACAATTATATTACTTCTGCCAGTTCATAGGTACCTAATTTGTATTGACCAGGAGATCATTCTGCTGTAGATACCACTGAAAGATTCAGTGAAAGACAGGCTCTGATCTCAGACTACACAGACTCAGAAACAGTATTAAATTCACAGCTCATTAAAATTCAAGACTACTAGATTAGATTTATTTCTTAGGCCCAAGTCATCAATCTTGATCCAGATTTCCAGCCTTTATTTCAAGAGGCTAAAGTAAAAAATAGTGAAATATAGAACATTATAGTACAATATAGTACATGACAGTACATCTTGTGAATATCTGCAATTATTTAGCATGACTAGCAACTTCAGAAATTCATATTGGATTTGAATAAGCAAACAGATGTTGCAATATATAACTGGAGTCTACCTGATAAAAAGTTTATAGAATGAGAAATAGTCGGAAAAAAGCCTGCATAAAGAAATTAGTAGTCAGTGTAGAATGAGCATCTCAACACTACCTGAAATATTAATATTTATTCAGCAAAAGTAGCCTGTTTTTAAATTAAACACATTACAAACCCAGATAAAGTCTCAAATCATATAGACTCTTCCTAACAACTGAATGCTGCAATGGTATTTGGAGCTTTGGGACATGAGAACAATGTGAAATCTGCCAATCATCTCTAATATGTCTTTGTAGTCAAAGGTGCAGCAAAGGCAATAAAATGTGTGTATATTTTGATTTTTAACTACACACAGTCAACTATGCATTATGATACTAACGACTCCATTCTGCTGACTATTAAGTATTCTTCCTGTGTGAAGGAGAACTACCAAGACCTCTGTCTTTTGGAGGCTCCTTTGTATGTGATTGTTAACCATACCGAAGTAAGAAGATGGGCCTTCATGGCCCTTCTTCTTTGGAGAAGGAAGGACTTCTAGAAAGTAGCAATACAAAAAAATAGATACTATACAGTTTATTGAAATTAAAGGCAAAGCATAGAAAGACATTGTTCTTCACTTATTTCTGACTGTGCATGATGTCCAAGTACTGCAGGTTATGGGGAGTGTGAGCTTGAACTTGTAAGGTTTTCAGTTCAATAATGTTGGATCCAAAAGTTCAAATCATCTCAGTTACATTGACATGTAACTGAAATCGAGGATTTTTACAAAAGCCTAATATTTCAAGAATGCCCCATGACTAACCATCCATCTTTGAAGCCAGTCTTATCCAGGCTCCACTTCTTGGGAGAAAGGTGAACATAAACCTTAGAGCACAGGAAGTATGCTTGATTTTTTTCCGTGCTGGCATGTCAGATAATTCGGATAACTGCTCTGTCTATGCACCTAGTGTTTTCCCCGTGTTGCTATAAGCATCTCAGCTCTGTGCTACAGAAAACAAACACTTTTTTTTGTTTCCTTCTATTAGCCCTTAGATTCCAATTTGTCCCTCACTATCTTAGACAAATGGGGTCACGTAGCTCTTCTGCCTTCTATTTGACTAGTCTTAATTATTTATTTTCTGTCATTCAGGTTTATGACTATGCAATAAAAGACAGGTTTAATGGGCCAGTAGTCCAGAATGGGAAATCATCCAGCTAGTGAAGCATTGAGGACATCAAATTAGTGGCACTGCTGATCAGTTTTTTCCCCAGCTTGACATCCGTTTGCAAATACTCACAGCCAAAATTGTTTTGAAAGACAATGTCAGCCTTAGGCTTTGGAGCTTGCCTCCTCAGATGCATCAGTGAATCTCTCCACCCCTTACTACTTGTTATTTTCTGCTGTGAAATGACACAAAGCATATAATCATGCACAAGGGAGAAAACATTATCTGGTATTTTCATCTAATGAGTGGAAGTCAAGATTCCTGGACTCTATCCCTGACACCTTTTGTGATTCTCCTGTGACTTCTGCCTTATGTACATATTTAACATGTACATTAAATTAAAGAACATGTAAGAAAAGTTTCCAGAATCCTTTATTTTTAATTGAATTAGCTGTCAGCATGTGATGATTCTTTGATTTTCCTTTCTGGACTTTCTTTTAGCAAATGTGACCACTCTTAAGAATCTCCCTCCAATTAAAGAGAAAATAATATTAAAAGATGCATGGACTTTTGAAAAGAAAGGACCCTTGGGACCTTTTTTCTGGGCTGTTTTATAGTGCAGACTGAACATCTTTATCCAGTGATTCTGCTTCAAGCTAACATTTGCTTGGAAAATAGAGAACCTTAGAAAAAGAATCCAACATAAAAAAAATAGAGTCCCAGTGGAAAACAAGTAGCAGACAGCAGTAATTACCACATAATATCAATGATTACATAATAATCATATGATCATAGTGTGATTACTCAATATTAAAACTATGTTAATAATGCTGTACATATTAATGTATAATATATGAGTGCATGTAAATATCAATGTAAATTAATGTTTTCATGTCTGTGTTTCCCCATCAAGATTATCTGTTACGGTTCAGTTTGTTATACATGTTACACCAGAAGAGCAGTGGCACTACATAAATCAGCCAACAGTTCTGTCTTGTCCCCCACACTATCATCAATAGCAGCAATGAGCTCAGGGACAGGATATGAAAATGGACCTTGCACAGATGATACTTCTTCCACTATATCCTCGCAGCTTCTGTGAGTCTAAGGCTCAGGCACTTCCCAAGATAGAAATGTGATGCTTTTCCTTCATAGTCCTTGGATAGCTGACTGAATTGCTTTTTGAATCCATCCAAAAAAATACCTTTTCTCTTTATAATTCTTGCATCAATGAGTTCCATAGATAAGTTATGCACTGTGTAGGAAAGCGTTATAATTTGTTTACTTAATGACATGTAGTATTTATTTTATTCTGCTCTGGTCTTTATTCCCTTGCTAACACTGCAGTTTGGGAATTTTCTGCTTTTACAGAGCACTGAGCTGACAGAAAACAGTCAGCAGTAGTTCTAAGGTGAATTTTGTTTTGTTTTTGGTGGTGATACCTTTTTCACAGATACTTGCCATGTTATTTATCACTATGCCTGTCCCTTGACTACTTTCTGACTTCAGCATTGAATTTCATCTTATCATCCAGTCTTTTAATATGTTGAGAATTACTCAAAAGTCATCATAGCCAACTGTAAGTTTTAAACCAAAAATAATTAAGTATCTTTGAAAAGTTTAATTTTATTGCTCAGTTACTAATAGATAAAAGAGCAATATATGTATCTACATGGAATTACACGAACAATCTCTGTTCATTGTTGAATATTTATTCCTTCCTCTTCTCTTTGTGACACACGTGGCATGTCTTCCTTCAATTCTATTTATGTTATTCACATAAACCTTTTAGGAAAAAAAAATTATATATATAATATAATAAAAGAAAATAAATAACAACCCTGTATGTTTGTTGGCTTAACCAAAGAACTCTTAAAGACTTGTCAGGCATGAGTAACCTCTGCAAAAATCATGATGAATTTTGTTTGTAAAAATATATTAATTCATGTGCTTGTTATTTCTATTCTTTTTTAGAGTAGCTATCAATTTGCCTAGCAGAACTCCAATTTACTGGTTTGTAGCTCCCTGGACTGTTCTGAACTTGCCATCTTCCATTTCCCTGGTGCAGATCCCATTTTAAGCACAGTTAATAGTTCAGCAAGTTTGTACTTGAATTCCTTCAGAACTCTTGGGTGAGTACCATCTGTTCCTGATGATTTGTTACCATTCCTGTTATAGGGTAGTTCTTATACCTCTTATTTCAAGTATTTTTATAAGCTGCCCAAGTACTGAATTTAGACAGCCTACTAGGGAAACCCTTAAACCTGAAAGTCTCAGTTCTAAATTTTGGGAAGTTTATGTTCAAACTGAAGATCTTCTATAACCATCATTCCATATTCTGATATAAATAATGAACTAAATTTAATGTCATAATCCCATTTTTCAGTTTGGGCACCTCATCATTCTCACTCTATCCTCTGCTATTCAGAATACAAATATCACAAAATCTGTTCATTGAGGTACATTATTTATCTACATAAAACCACGGAGAGGGAACATTAGTAACTTTATTCAGACATTAGAGAGATTTTCAAAGGGAAACATAAAGAGGGGAACAAAGAAATATAGGCACTGGTGATCATCAGTATGGAGAAAAACGAGATATCCTAAATTAGCCACCTATTTTCAATCACTATAGCAAATAAAACCATACATTAAAGAAGCAGAAAGCTGAATACATTTTATCAGATAATGTCATTACCAAGTTTCTGAGTAACAGCTTACCACTAAGTTTCAGGTACCATGTATTATTTTCTTTGTTGCTGTGTTATGCTGATTATCTCTCTAAATATCACTGGGGTTTTTTTACACAACTAAATTCTGCAAGCGTTTTAATACTGTGAAGGTTTCTGATGTTTCTTTCTGGTTTTAGTTTCAGAAGGAAAATAACCATTCCAACACTATTTGCTTTAATGACACACATTTTCAGGAAACAGCAGACTTTGTAGTCACAAAGTTAATTTGTCAATTAAAAAAAACAAAAAAACCCCAAAACCCAAACCCAATCCTATAATGTTGTGTAAGTTTGTAAGTTTGGCATAACAGTAAGCCTTTAACTTAAGTGCACAAGGGGAATAAAAAATTCTATCAATCAGAACTATTTTATGGTTTTTTTATTATTTTTTCATTAATTATCTTCTCTTTCCCTTAGGGACTTTTTTACCTGTGCTCCATAAAAAGCAATTTCTCTTTTACAGATATTCCATATTGAAAATGTCAGGCAATCAAGACAAATATTAAGTTATTTTTACATGTCATGGCTCTAAAATTGATAGAAGTTGTATTTGGGGGTTTTTTTTGTGTTAAATTTAAAGGATAAAAATGGCGCCAAGTTTACAGCCATATGAATGAAGCATTCTTTCTGTCCACAGAACACTAGTACAAAATGTACCAGCACATTATGGAAAAACTAATTGCACCTCCGATAGGCAGAGCATTGTACAGGAGAAAATTCAGTCCTTACTACCTTTAAATATTTTCTTCCCTATTACTAAAAAATGCCAAGCAAGATTTTCAGAAGAGACCACAAGGGCACAACCACCATTGTCCAACCTAGCTATGTCTTCATGTTCCAGATTCCATGGTTTCAAGGTAAAAATATACGGATTTTTGATGAATTACATGGATATTTTTCATTTAGGGATTATCCTTACATACAATTCTTTGGTACCAGTTCCCTCCCAATAAATGTAAAGGGCTGATGCTTAGGCTTTCAAGAAGGAAAACCAGGAATTAATGAACCAACACTTATGAGCCCTCCCCAACTTCTACTTCTTCCTCCTTGCAGGCTCAAATGTTTACAAAATGAGGTACAAAACCTTAGCAAGAGCAAGGATAGACTCTTTGCCTTCAGAAGTGTGGTAACATTAAATACTTTAATGTCTCAAGAAAGGTTTTCTTTGCAGCCACCACCATCTCTGAAGTCCTTCCTGATATTTCACAAAGGAATTTCAGGCTTCAGTTTCACCAATCGAAAGCATTGCTGACCTGTCTATTACCTCTTTTTATTTTTTTTTTTCTTTGGCACTTCTCAAAGATTATCACAATTGCAGATCTTCACAATGAAATCTAACTATTCTCAAATTCTAACTTCCTCCTGGTTTTGGGAACATTACAATCCTGAAAAGTTAAAGTGGCATAACCTATCATAGAATTATTTTGCCCCTGGCAAATATGGGTGAAATCAACTCATGCACTTCAGTTGGGAATAAAAACGGGATTAAAAGGAAGTACAACTTCTCCACATGGCAATATTTTTTTTTGGTATAGTGCATCTGGAAAGTAGCAGCACAAGTCTATACCCAGATCAAGTGAGATGCCATTAGGTCTGCTCAATGGGTAAAGGATTGTACCTACTTCCTCTTCTGAACTCCAGCTCTCCCACCTTCTTTTCTGACTCCATCAAATACTTCCTTACCTTCCCAATTTAAAACAGATATAACTAACTTACTTGAAAAAAAAAATCTTTTTTTAAGGAAATAGATAAAATATATTTCTTTTATGCTAAGAAAGAGAACAAAAGAGATTGAGAATGTTACCTGAAACCTACATTCCTTCATCAGTTCAGAATTCATGAAGTAAAAATGTCAGATCACCTGTAGGCTTTGTGTTTGACTTCAGTGGAAGACAGACCAGGACTCTGCAACAACTTGTGTGAGATTTGAAAGAGTTGCTACGAAGTCTGACACATCAATAGGAAGGTGACTAGGTTTGGTCTGTAACCTCAGTGGGTTAGGAGCAAGCAGATCTGGGATAACAATAATCAGATTTCACAGCAAGGAGTGGGAGGGGAATCAACAAAATCTATCTATCATCTCATGCATTCCTCAAGTTTAAAAATCCAGGAAATCCTGACCCGTGCAAATAAACTGTGCCTGAGTAACAAATGTTATTTTTTTAATAATAACGAAAGAAGAGATTATATGAGTCACAGGTAGGAAAAGAACGAAGAATTGTCCCATAGTTATGGTAATGACAAACATCATTAAATAGAAAGACTGTCCTGCCCACCACGTCAGAGGGAATGTAAAGCAAATTCAAAAATTCTATGACTAAGTATATATGACAGGAATTCCCAAAGGGTGGCCTGTGGCGCTGATGAATATCCTATACTTAGCACATTGCTGGTGTTAGATTACAATGTTAAAACATTCAGACACGCAGAAGCACATGCAAAACCCTGCACATTTTTGTCAGTTCTTATACCAGATAATCTTAAGAAAATTGTTAAGACATGTTCTTTTTCTCCTTATTAATCTTTTTGGATTGCAGTAGGTGGTAAAAATAACATAGATGGAAACAGAGGGAAACAACATTCCCTGAGCAACAGAGGAAATAAATGCAGCAATTACAGCAGGGATGCTCATCCTTTTATTTTCCTTTTGAAAGAATACCTATCAGGACAAAGTGAAGATATTAAACTGTACCAACTCCAATACCAATTAATTTCAAATAAACAACATACCTTACTCTGACTCCAAAACTGGGTCTGGGGTCCTGATCAGCAGAAATTTGATTAATACTCTTATTGGCTGTAACACAAAAACCTGAGTTCTGATATTTTACAGACTTTTAACATTTTGAGCTTCAATTGTAGCAATATGCTTTAATTTCATTTTATCATTGGGCCTTCCTGAATTATCTGTGTAATACAAAAAATTTACTTAGATTTAGAAGCAGCAATTATACATAGATTTTTAAGTGTAAAATTTGGACATTAAGGATGAGATATTGGAAATTCCCTTTCATTTTGTTTTTCAGATTGGCTAGTTTGGGTAAAGGTTTTCTGTTTGTCTGTTTATTTGTTTGTTTGGTTTTGGAAGGGAGAGGGCTTTTTTGTTGGTTTTTTTTTTTCCTTGTCATGACTGAACCACTTAAACATAATTTCTGAAGGTAACATTACTGCTATTCTTAGCCAAGTTGTTAGATCCAGATAAAACCAAATCTCTCTAACTTCCTTATTAATCCGGGGTGGGGGGAAAGGAAAAGTGAGTTGTTAAACAAATCTTCAAACACCAAAGATGATTAAACTGATTAATTTTCTTTTCTTTAAATGCTAGGTCATGTTCTTATTATTTGTGACACTATGATGAGCTGTAATTAAATTATGGCAAAATTTCTTTCAAGTAATTTGAGCAACTACTGCAAAAACACACAAGAAACTATCCTTGCCACCAGCAATTCATATTTTTATATAAATAATGCACTTAGTGAATGTTTCCTCTGTTACTTTGCAAAGGGAGTTCATTCCTGTCTCACTTTCAGGAGAGCATCTTTGCTCAAGTGCAAACTAACATGAAGAACATGCAATAGCTCCACTCTAACTAAGCATATGCTTAAGTAGTTTCCTGACCTGAAACTGTAGTAAATAATATATGACTTAGACTAAATTTTTTATTTTGCTGATGTAAAAATAGTAGCACATATATAAAAAGATACCTTCCCTTCAAATGTCATGCTCTTTCACATACACGTGTCTATGTGGAGAAAATGAAAGGATAAATCTTGAGATAATAGGAGGTCATACTGCTTCAGGTATGGATAATGGAGAAGCAAAACAGTCTGAATTGGTACTGCCTGACGTGGTATGTTCATGCTTCTTCCATTTCTGCATTAAGAACACTCTGATGCCTGCCTTGTGCACAGTGTGCAAAAGGAGGATTCACAGACAGGACAATGATAATTCCATCAATTAAACTGAAAATTAACAATAATTCCACCAATTAAACTGAAAATTAACAAATCTGAATTCTGCAATTTGAAATAATACCCCTGCAGCATGGCAGGAAGTAGAGTCACAGACAGCCTTTTCCTTATGTCTTTGTCTTCTGTCAAAAAATGAAATATAGAAATCAAGGGATAATTAGCTTCCTCATAAAGTTTGCTTCCCAGGACAGGACTCTATACAAATGTTGTGGTTTTGTGTGGGAAGGTTCTGGGGGAGGGGGAGGGGCTGCAGGGGTGGCTTCTGCAAGAAGCAGTGAGAAGCTTCCCCCAGGCCCCACAGAGCAAACATCAGTGATGGTCACAGCGCCTCTAGGAATCTCATATAGGAGAAAAAAAAAACACTAGCAGCTGCGTTTTGCCCCCAGAGAAGGGAGTGAGAAGTTGTAAGAAACTGTGCAGGCACCAAGGCCAGGGAAGTGCAGGGAGGAGGCACTCCAGGCACTGGAGAGAAAGATGTCCCTGCAGCCCCTGGAGAAACCCATGGTGAAGCAGGTGAAACTAAGAGACATTGTATGACTTATGATTGCACCCCACAGAAGTGACCCATGCCGGTGCAGCTGGTGAAAAGCTGAAGCCTAGTTAGAAGGACTCATGTTGGAGAAGTTCATGGAGCATAAGAGTAGTGTGAGGAATTCCCCCTGCTAAGAAGAAAAACAAATCATGATGATTTGACCAACACCCTGTCCCCATCTCCCCCTGTAACACCTAGTGGGGAGGAAGGGAGAGAAATTATGAACAAAGTAGAGCCCATGAAGAGGAGGAGGGGTAAGGGAGCTGGTGTTCTCAACCTACTATGGTTTCTACTTGTGTATGTGCATGTGTGTGTGTGTGTGTGTGTATATATAAATTCGATGTTTGGGATTTTTTTAAATTCTGTGTTGAGTCTGTTCTGCCTGTGATGCTAATTGAGGACTGATCTCTCACTGTCCTTATCTCAACTCCTAAGCCTCTCAATAAATATTTTCTCCCCTGTCCAGCTGAGAAGGGGAGTGATAGAGTGGCTTTGGTGTGTGTCTGGCCTCCAGCCATGGTGGAACCACCATAACAGAATACTAACTATTCCCTAATCACTGAATAAAACTTAGCACTACTGTTTTCTTTGCAAGCTGTACCTTTTTCCATGGTCACTTTGTAACCAATGTGTTTCCCTCTGAGAGGGTCTGAGGAATGCAACAACATCCTGAACTTAACTCACACGGATGCCTACACAAGGCTGTTTTACAATAGGCTTGAGTGGGTAGTTTACACTTGTTTGCTTTAGTAAAGAAATATCCAGCTCACACAGCTGCCAAAAGAAAGTCTTCACAACATGATAGTCTTCACAACAGCGAATATCCCAATTTGCAGACCAGACAAAAGTCATAGCCCGTGTTCACCTCAGGAGGAATCTTCATCAAGACAAGAGATGAGAGAGTAGTAGCATCTGTAGCTTCACACCTCTCCTCCAAGGTGTTCTCCCACTGGAGTTAAACATGGCCACACCAAGTCATGAATTGGTACACAGAGAGGACAATGATCTCTAAGGTGGAGGGTGAAGGTATGGCAGGGAGAACTTTTTAAACCTATATGAAGTATTTTGTTTTTTTAATATCCCTAGCTATGATTCAGTCTTGCAGCACCATCCCTAGTGTATACACATTACTACACATCCTGTATTGTCCTGCTCTGGCTACAAGCAGTCAGTTGCCTTTATTTTTGTCCCTACATATCCAGGTTTTCTACCATAAAAGTGTCTGCAGTTCAGCCATTTTTTCTCTGTTGTTTCATCTCTCATAGAGCAGCTTGTTATCTGCATCTTAGTCCCCTTCAAATGTCTTCTGCTCTGTGTTGAAGGGATTACAGGGTTTACTGGATGGTTCACTAGAGTTTAACACAATTCTGAATCAAGGAATGAGCCAACATTTTCATTAAAATTGCCTATGTGTCTGATTGCATTTATTGCATCCAGTGTAATATGAAGCTGTGAATGGTTTTGCTTGGTTTTTTTTTGTGGAAATATAAAAGCACTGTAATGACAAAGAGGCAAGCTACATACAAATGAAGATTTCCTAGAGACAGTTAATAATAACAGAAATTCCTTCCAAGAGAGTACAGCTGCCAAAATTACTTCAATTGCATTGGCATAGAAAAGTACAAAATTTCTTTAAAATTATTTTTATATTTTAGGGTTGGGAGGGAGATGTGCAGACTTAAAGTGTAAGGTTGTTTTTTTTTTAAATAATATAAAGAAAGCTTCTTGGGACAGTAAAAACTATGTTGAAAAATCAAAATCTATTAAAAATAAATAGAAATTAGTGTTGTAGAGAAAAATGTCAAAATCCAGATATGTATTTTGATAATTTAAGAAAGTGATTATCAAAGCTTTTATAGTTATCTAAGATTTAGAAAATGAAAAAAAGAAAATCATGACAACTTCAGTGGTTTTAGTTTCAAATATTCAGACAACTGTCACATTTCCATCAAAACATCAAAAATGGATTACATTATTCAGAACTTAAAGAACAAAGGAAGAATATGATGTGACGTAATGTGGGGAAGGCAGTATGTGGGCACGGAAATGTACATGACAAAAGCAGCTCTATACAAGTGTAATTCATTTGCAGCAAGCATTCATGCTAGAAAAATGGAATTAGCATGGAGGTTCAATGGAAAACAAATAGCCAAGATGACATCAGGATGCATGAATGAATTAATTAAAAAATTGCAATATTAAAATTAATATTTTAAAACATTTTTCTTTCTGTGCAATATTCTTCTGTGGTTTGTTTACATTAAGGATGGGTTTTGTAGTCATTATTTATTGAGATAATATATGATCAGCTCATGACAGTGTTTAGAAGGGAGCACCATATAAGAATCACTATTTGTTCAATTTTATTCTTTCAAAAAGTGAAGGCAAGCTGAGCATACTAGTATACTCTGTAGTTAACAGCATCAGTAACAACAGAATGAATCACTAAGTTTACATTCTCAACTGAAAGAACGTCACAATTTCTTTTTAATCTTCATCTCACCCAAGTATTGCTGCATAAAGTCTAGGAAGCTAATTGGCCATGCCCCTCTCTGTGATCTTCATGAGCATATTCGTCCTATTTTATGATACACTTTATCCCTGAAGGTATGCAAAAGATATGTAGGTGTGGTCCCTGGGGACATGGTTTAGTGGTGGAGTTGGCAGTGCTGGGTTAACAATTGGTCTTCATAATCTTACAGTTGGTGTTGTTTTGGTTTTTTTTTTTCCAACCTAAATAATTACATGATTCTATGATATCTGATAATGGCTTTTTTTCTACATGGATCTCAGAGACCGTCTGACCAGTTCTTTTATTCTAATGTTAATTCAAATATATACTATAGCAGCAAAACACATTTCCCTCAATTTGCAGATAGAAAGTTCAGAAGAAACGATGAAACCTTTCACTCTGTGGAGGGCACTGAACTGATAAATGGGAAACAAGAGTCCAGCAGACAGACTCTTCCACCCAAATGTCTTTAAGAGAAAATGCAACTGTTGGTGGTTGAGGACATTTACAAATTTTAGGACAGTTTTAATTACCAAAAGCAAAAGAATTCAGCCTGATGTTAAAGTAACAAATTTAGAATACTGCAGTTTTGTGACTGATATGAGTAAGAGAGCGTCTAGTAAATAGTGCTTCATAATCATGCACTGGAAAATTAAATAAAGCATAATGTCATATTATGTAACCATTTTCAATGCCTCAGCCAGGCACCAGAAGGTATAGGGTGACAATGTTTGAAATATAGCAAAAAGTAATTCATATAAAATAAATTTAAAACCACCTGGGTTCTGTGTGTTATTTTTTTAAACCCCAACACACACCAAAAAACCCCAACATGTTAGCTGTCTCAGACTCAACAGATATTTGATATTTCAGTGGTTTAGAAGCCAGCATGAAAATACAGCAACTGTCAAAATAAGAAATCTGAAAGTTGATGCTCACAGTATCTGATAACCAGTCAGCTAATCTTGAACAAATTCCAGAGTAAAACCTTTACTGAAGTGAGAATGTTCTGAGGGCAGCTGGGTCACATCATGAGAATGTATTGAGTCTGGCTTGAGAATTATCTTATTGTATAGTAAAACATTAGAAAGAAAATACAATGAAGCCACTGTAATTAAGTTGCACTCCAAGTAAGATACTGTTACCTGTTAAAGACAGGTTTCATATTGATTTCGTATTTCCTACTGAAAGAAAAGGCTCTAAAGAGAGAGAAAAGCAAGGAAGTGCTTCAAAAGCACTGCTCCTGCTCGAAGCCTGTAAAACAACTCGTGTAGAAGGGTAAACAATTCAGGACCAAATGACTGGCAAACTAGCAACTTTGATAACACATTTCCCAAAGAGGTTAGGAGCAGAATGAAGCATAAGATTCTTTGAATTCTGTGGACATCAATATGTTTTCTATGTACTCAGCTGAGCCCACAGCTTCTTCCTCAGGTCTCAAGAAAAGCATGTAGGAAACGCTGTTCCATGAAGGCTATAATATTTCTAGAGGTATAATTTCCTGAGTTCTCACATTCACACTAAAGATTCAAAGAGCTTCTAGAAAGTATTTATTCCTTCCAGCTTAGAGCTATGTCACATTGCAGAGCAACCAGATATAGTTAAAGATGTCCCTGCTTACTGCAGGGGGTTGAACTAGATGACCTTACACATTCTGTGATTGTTCACAGGACATTATGTAGTTAGTTGCTCTCTGAATTGTTGCATGTAACATATTGCAATGATATAGTAGGCAAAGCCTTATGAATACTTTTTTAAAACAACCTTTCAGCAGTGCCATATATAAAATACATTTTTCATTATCAAATAATATCACAGAACCACTTTTTTTTTTTTTTTTTTTTAAGAAGGGATTTTAAAGATCATCTTGTTCCAAATCCCAGGAACACTGTCCACTAGCCTAGGCTGCCCAAAGCCCCATCCAACCTGGTCTTCAACACTGCCAGGGGTATTCACAACTTTTCTGGACAACATGTGCCAGTGCCTCACTACTCTCACAGGAAAGAATTTCTTTCTAATATCTAATCTAAACCTACCCTCTTTTAGTTTAAAACCATGTCTTATTACTACACTTCTGGAAAAATAATCCCTCTCCATCTTTCCCATAGGCTCTTTCAGGTCTCCCCAGAGCCTTCTCTTCTTCAGGCTGAACAAGCACAACTCTCAGCCTGTCTTCCCAGGAGAGGTGCTCCAGCCCTCTGATCAACTTTGTGGCCTCCTCTGGACTTTCTCCCACAGATTCATGTTTTTCTTATTTTGGGCCCAGAGTGGGACACAGAACTGCAGGTAGCATCTCACCAGAGCAAAGGGGCAAAATCCTCTCCCTTGACCTGGTTGTCACATTTGTTTTTATGTAGCCCAGGACACCGTTGGCTTTCTGGGCTGCAAGTGCACATTGTTGAGCTTTTCATCAATCAACATTCACCAGACCTTTTCCTCAGAGCACCTCTCAGTAAAGGCTGTGGATGTAGTCTACTTGGACTTTAGTAAAGCCTTTGACACCATTTCTCACAGTTTCTGATTAAGGAAGCTGTCTACCATTTTCCTGCACTGGTGCACTTTCTTCTGGGTTAAAAACTGGCTGGATGGTCAAGCACAAATAGTGGTGGTAAGCGGAGCTAAATCCAGCTGGAGTCTGTTAACAAGTGCTGTTTCCCAGGGCTCAGTCCTGGGTCCAGTTCTGTTCAACATCTTTATCAATGACCTCAGTGAAGGGATTGAATGTTCCCTCAGTAAGTTTGCAGACAACATTGAGCTGGGAGGAAGTGTTAACCTGCCTGAGGGTGGGGAGGCTCTTCAAAGAGACCTGAACAGACTGGACTGATGGGCTGAGACAAATTGGATGAAGTTTAACAATGCCAAGTGCAGAGTCCTGCACCTGGGACATAACCCCATGAAGCACTACAGGATTGGGGGAGACTGGCTGGAGAGCTGTCAGGCAGAGAAGGACCTGGGGGTGTTGGGTGACTGCAGACTGAACATGAGCCAGCAGTGTGCCCTGGTGGCCAAGAAGGCCAGTGGCATCCTGGCCTGTATCAGACACAGTGTGGCCAGTAGGTCTGGGGAGGTGATTGTGCCCCTGGACTCAGCATTGGTGAGGCTGCACCTTGAGTGCTGGGTCCAGTTCTGGGCCCCTCACCATCAGAAGGACATTGAGGTCCTGGAGCGAGTCCAGAGAAGGGCAACCAGGCTGGGGAAGGGGCTGGAGGGCAAATCTTATGAGGAGTGGCTGAGGGAGCTGGGGATGTTTAGCATGGAGAAGAGGAGGCTGAGGGGAGACCTTATCACCACCTACAATTACCTGACAGGAGGTTGCAGAGAGGTGGGCAATGGTCTCTTCAGCCAGGTGACAGGAGATAGGACAAGGGTGAATGGCCTCAGGCTGCACCAGAGCAAGGTCAGATCAGACTTTAGGAGAAAATTCTTCACTGAAAGAGTTGTGGGGCTGTGGAACAGGCTGCCCAGGGAGGTGGCTGAGTCACCATCCCTGGATGTGTTTAAAAAAGGATAGATCAGGTACTTAGGGATATAGTTTAGCATAGGACAGGAATGGTTGGACTTGATGATCTTAAAGGTCTTCTCCAACATAGTAATTCTGTTATAAATATTGAGTATTTAAATTAAAATCTTAAATTTAGCATTAACTTGTTATGAGCTCAAAAAGGGATAAGTTGTTTAGTGAATTTTTTAGAGAGTAATATGTTTAATTAGATATTTTTTGTCTATTGTAGAGATTTAAAACTTTAGTAATATAATCAGACACTTATCTGCAGCCAAATGACAAAGCTTACCTGAAGTGAAAGTATCTTTCATACTATAAGGTCCTAAATGCTTCTGAAATTCTAATGACATTAAAAGACATACAGCCTATCTTTACTGATCTAATGACATTTGAGTTAGAAAATACTAAGATTAAAATTTTATCTAAAGCACTTATTTTATTTTTCAAATGAAAATGCTACATATATTACTTAAATATTTCTTAGAGTTATGGCTAAAAATCAAAGAACACAGATGAATGTCTTAACTGCAGCTGCAGTACAAATGGGTGGAAGGCAATGTAGGTTAGAGGGGGCCTTGGGACCAGATTGGGTATGAACATCAAGAGGTTGAGTAATTATATATTTTTCCTCACAGTTGTTACACAGTTGGTCCCCCACACTAAGAAAAAAAAAACCAGAGAGTGCCTATTCTTTAAGCTGATGAATGCAATTATTACTTGTTTTAAGGAGTACAGACAAAAGCATTTAAGATATTAAAAATGACAGGCATACTTAAAGACGACAATAATTTCACTGAAGCCATCAGAAAATAAAAGCATTATGCAAAAATAAACTGGTTGGGTTTGTTTTTCTGTAGTGTTCCTCCTAACACCGAATTTTAATTGCAGATTAGTTTTATTCTTGTAGTCCTGTTGATGGATTTGAGGCAAGTGACATACATCATTAATTGCATTGTGTAGGGGATAGCATTTCAAACAAGAACTTTGCCTGATGGAGTTACTACAGCCTGTCTGATTGTTGCAGAGTTGTCATTAAATGGAAATGATGCCCAGGAATGTTGAACTTAATGTGATGTTTCCAAATACTATGAATAACATTACAGTAGCTTTAATGAATTTCATAGCAGAAAAATGTTGTTAAACAAAGTAACAGTATTAGCCCTGGTGCCCTGGACAAATTCCAATCTGGTTAGTTGCAATCTGACACCTACTATTTCTCAGTTGTTTGAATTTAGTATGCTTGTGCATCCCACTGTCTTCATTGATATGTTAATGGTGTGCTTTGTCAGCTCATTGCTGCCTGGCACCCCAGAGTTAGCTGGCTACCACTTGACCACTTGACCATCCACATGCTTTTAATGAAGCTGTAACTACAGTACACGACCTTGAAAAGGTTCCTTTCAATCTACCTTTCTACAGTTCAAGTTACTTAGATACTGCTTAACCTAACAAGTAAGCATAGATATAACTTATTTCAGTGTTTGTTAAACATACAGCACAAGCTCATGTCCCAGTTCTGAAATAATGAGCTGGCAAAGGCCGTTAACATGCACTTAAAACTGAACACAGAGATGACCTCCCACACACTAGTCCTTTAGTTTAGGTCAGAGAGGCACTCTAAGCAGTGTCTCCTAATCACATCCACTTAACTATACTTTGCTTAGAATTGTGGAGTCATATCTGAGAATGTGATCTGAACTATGGATCACATTTAGTAGAAGATATACTCCAGGAGTACTTCCACACTTCAGAACCAAATAATCATAGAGAAAATGGTCCTGGAATAGAGCTAGTCAAACATTAAAAATAAATTCCTGAAATGTGGACACTACTCCCTTATGTAGGATGCAGTCATATACAAATGCTTTATTTGAAGGAGCAGATCCACAGTATATTATCTCCTCAGTCTTTGATGGTAAGGGTGTCCCACGGCTCAAAGTCTGGTTTGCAGAATATTTGAGAAAACTCTCCTGACATTGCTGTACTTGTTGAAAGTTGTAAAGGGCTTATGGAGGAAGAGATTCTGAAAAAATTAAGCCCTGGCTCATTGAAAGCCTTTTTAAAAATATAGGACCATGAATTGGAATTGCCTTGATACACATTCAGACAGGATTTTCAGTGACAAAACTTGTATAAATTTTTGTGTGTGTGTCTGTCACAATAAAGACATAAATTCTAATATCATATCCTCGAGCTTCCTCATGTCCTTTATTCTTGAGTGCTGTTTGTGATATCCCATTCAGAAATTTATGCACATTACTTTTGCTATTTGAGAGGCTCAAGAAGATCATCAAGGAGCACACAAAACTTTTTAATCAGGCATCTATTTCTATAGGCATGTTCAGTGATTAAAATATTAAAAAAAACAACCCATAAGATCAGAAAGAGGTAATGCCAAACAACCCTGGAAGGTGGTCTACTCATCACTTAGTGAACAGAGTATTCCTGAAAACCTCATCTATATGTCGCTGTAGGTAATAAATCATATCCCATTTCTGCTGGGATCAGATCCTGTGTCCTTTTCTCCCAGCAGGATGACCAAACCCACATGCCTCCCCCATATATACAAAAGTACCTCAGAAACCGCAGATTGTACTCAATGTTGCACATGGCATTGCTGTTTGAAGCCTCAAGTTGTGTGTTAAACTGCAGCTGGTTTGTCACCATTAAGTTTTTTGTCACAATCTGATTTAGGGAGAAAGCCAATGATCTGGAAACAGATGTGAAGTTTTAAGTGTGCATCATTAGATCTTCAGGACTAATTTCAGGCTTAACATTACCTTGAATTTACTTCAGGTAGGAGAAAGAAGACAAAGAAATAGGGAGAAGAGTGACAGGATAAGTGGAAAAGAGTAGACAGGATCGTGGGAGCACAGATGCTAATGAACTGAAAAACACCATTTTATTTAACTGTTACATATGTCTTCAAAGAAGTCAGTCATTTGGAAGGCATTGCAGTGTGTATGAAGAGCTCTCTTAAGATTTCCTTGCAGGAAATGATTTTTTTTTTTCCCTTCCCTTTTCAAAGTTTCTGTTTAAGATAATTTTCCATTCAGTACCAGGTTACAACAAAGTCATTTCTAGGTTTCTGGGATGGGCTCTCTAACTCACCCTCTTGCACACACACACATCACCACAAACAGCCAGGAGGAGACAGAGAGGAAGCAAAAGGAAAAGTCAGGAAAGACTCCCAAAGACTTTGAGAACCACAATCAGGGACCTCATAGTCAAAGAAATCTACCTTCTGGGTGATAGTGGCTCAAATCTTGCATACAAATCAAAGCAAATTCAAGGCTTTCATGTCCCCATCTTACCTAAACACTAGTGACATAGTCACCGACTTTCCGGGCAGAGATAACCCTATGCGTTTATCTATTTTAACTAGATATTTTTTCAGTCTCAGATAGAGAAATCTTTAATTAAATCTAGTACAATTATGGAGAAAAAAACAAAATAAAACAAAAACCAAACAAAAAACAACTGTATTTAATGGTTGGTAATTTCCAAATAAACCAGTTATTTTTTTCCATTAAGATCCTGACTGTATCTATTTCTATGTGGGACTTTATATGTAGCTTCCAATTAAAACAGTTGTATTCCTTTTCAAGGAAAAATGAAGGACATTTGGATGTGATTGGTAAAGGCAACTCTAAGATCCATAACATAGGAATGAAAAGCACTGCTATGCCTCTAATTTATTACCAATTCTAGTGTGTTGTTCTTTGATTAAAACTCATCTTGTGCTAATAATTCTCAGTAGTCCTGTTCAGCATATGCTATAGAACTCCCTGAGGTAGCCAAGGAAAACCAAGCCAAAAACAGCAGCAGAGAAGTTGCCTACCTGTCTGAATTCTTCAAGGTCTATTTTGTTTCCCACCAGCACCAAGGGGATGTCATAGGTGTGCCGGACACGATAAATAAGTTCCTTAAACTCTGCCGCTTCTTGAAATGATTGGCGGTCTGTGATGGAATAGCAGATAATGAAGCCTTCTCCGCCTCGCATGTATTGGTCCCTCATGGCTGTGAATTCTGCCTGTGGAAGAGGAAGAACATGCTCAGTAATCTGGCAAACAAAATTATCCATTTCTAAGTAATTAACTTGATGACAACTTCCCCCATTCCCTACATAATTCCACATTGCTTGCTTTACAATTTTAATTCCTGCTTCCTGAAACTTGTGCATCCTTCTAGGGTCATCTCCATCATCCTGGAGAATACACCAAGATTACTCTTAGGACCCTTTTTTTTTCCTACCCCTTCACGGGACCTCTGTCATTTATAAATATGAACTCATTATGACAGTGCCTGCATACAGCAAGCAGTGTCATGTATTTCTAGAACCTTCTGCAATGCTTTTTGGTACAGATAAATGACTTACAAATGAATGAATACTAACAGGTGTAAAAGAAAAGCTGTATTACTGTCTAGGGATGGGAGACAGGTACAAACTCCTTATTATGCATTCAATTCAAAACCTGAGTAATATCAAAAAGACATTCATTGACTCCCACCAGCTTTGAAATAGTGCCTAGTAAAGCAGGAATACAATCTACAAAAACTTTTTCCCTTTCAAATTCTCTCAGAGAACCTGGGAGTTTCAGTTCAGTGTGGGAAACTTCCAATAAGTGAAAATGAACAATTTCAAACAGTGTGAGAATTGGCACAATTTTCTGCTCCTGAATTTTTCTCTATTTATGTATGCTCTTATTGTCACAGCAACACTTCTAGTTATCAGTACTTTTTTTTAAAAAAAATAATTTAACACATTCTGCATTGTACAAAAATCAAGATTTTGTTTTCAAAAACTAGTCTCAGACACTGTAGCTTGAGAATATATTTTAAAGACAGTCTCTTTTTCAAGTTTGTTTGCTCTTCTTGATCACAGACCAGAATAACCCAATGCCATGGCAACAGTCGGTCAGGATCAGAATCCTCCTGACAGAATCAGTTCTCCAGAGATATTAAGATGCAGGAAGGTCTGATAAAGCAAGAAATACACACATCAACATTGGACAATTTCTATGAGCAGCAGGATGCTATATCAGGTCCTGTATTTTTTTACTGTGTTAATAATTTAGGCTAGTATTTTTAAAACAGTTTAGGTTACTTATATACCCTCAGTTGTTGCTGGAAATTGAAGGGAAATGTATTGCTTATGCTCTTTTTAAAAGTCTTAGCCTTAAATCTCTCTCAATAGTCACTCATGTTGATTGATAATACTTCCTGTGAATAGACTTTAGTGTTGACCTTTATCATTTATTCATGATGTATCTTTTACCCAAGGGCTTTCGTATATATCATTCAAAATATTTCACCTGCTACAGGAAAAAGTTCATAGACTGAGCTCCAAAATAGCAGACTAATAGGCAATTTAAGGCTAGGATTCTGCTTTAAGACTTACTCAGAATTTCAAAATCTCTAAACTATCACTACCGGCATCCCAGGAGAGTTTATTAACTATGGAGTTGCAGCACAGGGTGGATCAGGCCATATTCTGTCCCATTCTACTGAACCTGGATGTGTAAGAAACAGAGCAGCAGTGAGGAAAAACCGAGAACATGTCAGACAAAAAGGATTCTACACTCTGGTGATTCAGATGAGACGATGACTGGAGACAAGGTCTCTGGTCCCAGGTTGCCTGCCATCTACGTTAGATAGCCACTGGATTAATAACTATTGCAAGGCCATACCCAAATTCTCCCAAGTCACGGGCAGGATGTATTAATGACTAAACACAGAGACATATTCCCTGCCTCTTACTGACCTTCAGATCCCAGGCTTTCCTGCTAACAATGGTGTCTCTCCACTCCCCTCCGACACTGATTTTCTTCTCTTTGCACCAGTTACCTAGAACTATTCTGCACCATGATTTTGAGGGTAGTCTGTAGGAGGAGCTGAACAAGGGTAGGATCTCTTCAGGCTGAGCAGGAAATGGAAAACTTACTTAGAGTTAAACATGTGGCTTAAGACTCCTGTCTATGTGAAGATGTGGGCTAAGTTCTTGTCATAGATAACGGTAAACCAGTCAGTGCAATTAATGAACTACAGATTGCTTCTATTGATGAAAATTAGTTCTCTCTTTAGTTATCTTGTTATTTATTTTTTGTTTATCTATTGTTGGTTTTAGAGTGAGCTGACCATTTAAACAACAGAATGGTGCCTCTAGCTCCCATGTAGACAGCTATAACTAGATAATTTGATATGGAACTTAAATCCCAGCCCGTATGAGAAATTATTTCATGTATCAGCTACTGTAACACTATATGATTATTCTGCACAGCCTTTTACAAAGAATGAGCTCTGTTAAGTGAGTTGATCCACCTCTAGGAAGAGGAACTTTGTTCACTCATATATAGCCATTTATGGCAAACTAAGAAGGAATTAGGTCATATATCCCTATTTCAGTTAGTCAGACTAAGTCACTTTCTGCAGCATGAGGACTCCTAGGATCACTCCCCAGATGTTCCTGGAGACTTGGGCTTCCTAATTTTAAATACTGAATCATTCCAAAGGGAAAAAGTGCTCAGCTTTTTGGCATTGCTATTCTTGAGTCAGAGTCATTTACCTATGCGTTCTGCTTCATGCCTGGGCATAATTATGATTTTAAGAATATGAATGCATTTGCTTCTACAATTTTTTATTATGATGCTATTACTTCAAATCTATTATACTAAACAGACAAAATTCTTTAGTGTCATGTTTACAGTGATTTATTTTCAGAGGCATTAATTAATCTATGCAAACTGGATTGGGGACATCCACTTAGTTTTCTGTTGTTAGCTCCATTAGTCATTTCCATTCTTATTGTTTTCATCTTGACTTTCACTTCTCAGCTTTTTCCCCTCGGTGTGATTGTTCATTACAAAGTCAAGGACTCCGAGGTCAAAGATAAACAAGCCTTTTCTTGGATTTAAAAAAAATGTATTTTTTTCTCTGCTCACTGAGAACACTGTCATAATATATACTGAGAAAAAAAAAAGAAAAAAAATTTCCAACAAAATTTTGTAACCCTTACAATAATGTATTCATAATATACATATACACAAGACAAAGCATTAAGTTATAACTAAATCTCTGCTCATTTTTTAGTTCAAGTCCTATTCCAGATTTAACAGTTTAAATGTATCTCTGCAGTAAAAAGAATCAAACTCCAAGCTCTCTGGGCTTTGTGGATGTTCAGAGATACATGAAATACACCTGAAGATTTTACAGATTTTTCAGTGGTTTTATTTTTATGTTTTGCCTGGCTCTCTTATAAAATAAAAAACAGTGTGTTAGTGCAGCTGGCACATTAATATATTCTTTAATTGTTTCCTGCTGTAAAAGTGCTTCTTTTTAAAAATAGAAAATAAAAATAAACAAAATCAGGAATGGTACTAAATGCCATTTGCTGCTCAATAAGGGGAAAATATGGAACATTCCAAAGTCAGTAAATGCCAAAGGGAAGAGACAGAAGGAAATCACACCTCCTCAAAAGGAAATACATTCTGAGAATTAACGTGAAGATTTGTCATGCTTATAGCACTTTGCAGTTTGACATCAGTGTTTAATACTCTCTTGTGTATTATGACTAAGACTTAACTGAAAAGTGTGGTAAGAAATCTTTTGAAATAAAATCACCATTCTTGGGAGAGATGTTATACTTGAGAACAAACATCATGTCTGGAAAGAAACAAAATAAAA
This sequence comes from Hypotaenidia okinawae, assembly GCA_027925045.1. NCBI lineage: Eukaryota > Metazoa > Chordata > Aves > Gruiformes > Rallidae > Hypotaenidia > Hypotaenidia okinawae. Next base: position 5,809,278 of record BSDF01000005.1, on the reverse strand, counting down.
CTTTCCTAAAGGTTGAAAGAAGGCTACAAAACTTTTTTTTTTTTTTAAATTATAATTTAATGCAGAAATAAACCTGATACTAATCCTCATATGATTATTCATGTCTACATGTTGTTGAAGAAAGTTAGCCAGAAAATCTCTCAATAATTATGTTACTTCTAAAGAGATGTCACATGCCTTTTATCAGGCATCTTACTCGACTTTTTCAAAGACGACAGAATGGTCTCAGAATGATATAGTGCAGCTCCCTCAACAAGCTCAGATGCATCTCATCCTGTTGTATCAAATTCCATATACCCAGCTTAATTTGCTTGTCTATTTCCTATGCCACTCTACTAAGGGCAGTATCTATCTTCCTCAAACTTTCCTGTGAGGCATAAAGACCTTGGAGACCTAAGAACACATCTTGCCCATAGAAGCTGCGATAAAATATTAAGTGTGTTAGTCTTTTCAGTGTTCCTCATCATTAGGTCACTCACACATTTCATTAGTGGCCCACAGTTTTCTTACTCTTTGGTTGTCAGTTTACCTGTAGAAATTGACCTCATTATCTTATACATCTCTCAAAAGTTCCAACTCCAGAAATTCTTTGGCTTTCATAATCCAATCCAAACATGACCAAGAAATACTTCCATAGTAACCATTGGGATACTGCCCCTGTGCCCATATTTCATCCTTCTGTAAATGCTTGCTTTTTCGATTAGCTTTTAAAGAACAGCTCAGCAAAGAAGAAAGTACTCATCTCCTGGTTTCACTCTGTCATCTTGATCAATACTCTTTTATCCTATTTTTCAAAACAAGCAAGAAAATGTTCTTCATGAAGAGAAATATTTTTAATTAGTTTAAGAATTCATATTGTTTTCATATAAATATAAACAGGACTTCTATGCATTCTTTTTCCATTAGAGATGATAATCCTTTCAAATAACATCATTAACTAAATAGCTCCAGAAAGGGAAACATAAGCATTGAGCAGCAGTCTACTTGATCCTTATGAAGAATTAATTTATAGGTGGCTATCAAAAATAACAGTCTGAATTTAATGTTCTCCTCAGAAGAACCATATCTCACTGACTGAAAGAATCTAGGAAGATGTATTACAAAGTTGACTGAAGCTAAGCCTGGTTATTCACTATTTCCAATTTACTCCTGGAAAAATGCTGGAAAAAGAGTGTTTGGTTAGGAAAGGTTTTATCCAATGCAGAATAGAAATTATTAAGACGTAACCTCTTCCACAACACCATTTTACACTGGCAGATCTCAAAACTGAAGCCAATTTTCCCAGATTCCTGTGTTACCATTGCTAATAGACAGCTCAGAATGGATAGGAGAAAAAAGGTGCAGAGTGAAGAAAAAGAACAGAGACAGGTGATGAGCGTTGGGTCACTATGTGTGTCCCTTCTTTCCCATTGTGTGATGATGTGTTTGAGGAGGAAACACAGTGTAATGCTTAGAAGTGCAGTCCTTCTCCACACTCCTCAGAAGTGTAGTGCTTAGAAATTTAAAGATGCAGCACCTCAGAAACAAAGGTGTCATGTTTTTCAAACTACACACGCACTCCACATATTTTGAAGTCTGTTCTTCTTTTATGATCTTGGCTTGTATCTCTGGAAGAGGTCAGAGTCTCCCCAGGGAGGCCAACCTCACAGTTTGAGAAATGCCACTTTCTATATCTTCTCATCTTATGTTCTGCTTGACTTTAGAACCAGGAATCTGCTAGCAGATGTTCTTAATCAAAGCTGTCTCTCTGATTACCACAGAGGTCATTCTTATTATGAAGGGGTTTTAGTTTTGGTTTCTTTTTTTTTTTACATTTCTAGCAAATGCTGGAGGAGGGGGGTTTGTGTATATTCTTGGAAACAGTCAGGATATTGTTTGTCTATGGCAATGAACAAACAAGGATGAAATGAACAAAAAGGACTTAAGAAACTCAGTGCATAAGAGCAAATCTATCAAATGGTGAGAGAGTCAAAAGTAAAGAACACATAACTTAAAAGAAATACATGAAAACATATGGTTCACATAAAAATAATCAGAATTTTTGATCACAAAAAGTTGAGAATTTCTTCTATCTCTGGAAAGTTTTTACCAATACGGTCCAAAATAATTTTTTTGCAGTAAATATTTTTTTTTTTAAAGCCAAAGAAAAGCTCTCCCATATCTCTCTGTTAATAAATTTTCTTGCACACATAAACATCACAGTTGATTTCCTTGGGATTATATATCATTCACCAGGGATTGCATGCCATAAAGTGTCTTTTGGCCTTCTTTCATTTTTTTACTCCCTGAAAGAGATTTACCTAAGGGAAGTACACTTATGAGCAGTGTTGTGGTAATTATTTTGCTCTCACTAATTTTGCAGCTTTTTTTTGGGGGGGGGGAAAGGGGGGACAGTGTGAAAAAGCGAGAAGCTTGTAAAAAATTATTTGTACAATAAAGCAGGAAGAAACCTGAAGCAGTTGCATTTCAAATGAGAAAGCATCTGGATAGGAATGTGTGTGGATATTATCTCTCATAACCATGGTAATACCGCTATTGATCTAGATGCCAATGATGGGACTTCATATGGTTCTGTCACCTATTCTACATTAGTCTTCAAGTTTCTCTCTACACTTGGGAGAGTAAGATCATCAAGTCCAGAGAATAATTCAACCCATCCTCAGTGAAGTGTTTCAGATATAAAGGATGAGTTCCCTTTTACTTTCTTTCATTACCTCAACAAATACTAAATACCAATCCCAGACACTGAGGACCAGAATATAAGCCAGAGCCCCTGTCCAGTCATGCATCTGGACAACAAGTTTATTCCTCTTCTTAATTTTTAATTATTTCTTTCAGTTTCTACAAGACTTCTCTATTTCTATTGGCGTTTGAATGGTAAAGAGGAAGTAACATCTAGTGCCTAAAGCCAAGAGTAATTTTTTTTCCCCTTCACAGCACTCAGGAGTAGGAAATACTATTCCCCAGCATGGGTTCAGTTCCATTTGGAGGTAATAAAAAGACATGCTTTTTCCATCACAGAAGCTAAAGTTCCTAGCCTGATGCCTTTGCTCACAGGATTTCAACATGTCCCACCAGTGACAGAATGGAAAACAAGCAAGCACTGAACTATATCAGCATAACTTCACACTCTCTTGTTGCTTCCCTCCTATTTCCAGTCATCCTTAACAAACAGCAAAACCAAAAAGGAGTTACATAGCAAAAGATAATAGAAAAGTTTGCAGCAGGTGGTACTTCAGCCACCTGTGCCAGCCTAAACCATCTGCCACATCACTGGAAGGAAGGAAAGGAGTTGAATTAACAGCTCAGACACAGACCAAGGAAAATGCAGGGGCTCTGGATTAAATACTGGAGGATAGGGATTGATTCTTCTCTTCATTGTCTCTATACTGTTCTGGTTGTATATCAAACCCCTCTCTCACGACCCTTTTTCCTGCTCTAGTAATGATCCAGGAGCAGTTCAAAATGGGATTAGTATAAATGAGAATTAGCCCATAAGCCTGCAGTGGAAGTGGATTATTATTATAATCAGTCCCTTGATTAATGATCAGTCAGTGTCTCACGCCTTATAATTACAGGAAGGAATCCTTGCTTCTGTTATAAAACAGCAATTTCCCTTTCCTTCTATGAATTTGTACCGGGGACAAAATGCACATCACCGATGATGGGAACACTATAAAGATAACAAAAGATGTGGTCTGTGTTTCCAGCAGAATAATGTCTTTCTGAACTTAATCTGACAGCCTTCCAAGGCAATATTATGAACTCCACACTGTACCAAATCAGTAGTCTTTTCTTAGCTCTGGGAACGCAGTTGTAAAAGCTGAAACAGATGCCAAAATTATTCTGTAATTAAGAAGACAACCAGCTAAACCAACATTTTGAATATCTGCTTGTTTATCTGGTCACTCCTCCTTAAACAGAAGCTAATTTATTTACCTGAAATGGGGAAACAGGTAGGAAGAAGGACAATATTCATGACAGGTTATCTTTGCTGGAAGACCCAAGTATAATTTTCAGTTTTGTGATAAAGAGCAGGATTACTGCTTAGCTTTTAATTTCCAGGGTTTCATGGGGATCAGTATATACTCTGGAGGTAGAGGAGATTAGCTCACCCAAGGAGCTGGTGACCAAGAAGATGATCCAGAATGATTAGATTAGATTCACACTGAACATGAAATCAAAACATAGTCTTACATTCCTAATACTTGCAAAATTTTGTCTGAAATATTTCTAAAACCTCTACCCTTACCCTATACTTAGGCTCTTCAGCATAACCTGTTCCTTAATAACAGGTCTCTAGTGACAGATGGGAGCTGGTATTACACCAGACGTCAGTTCCACATGCATTTGCGAGGACAGAAATGGATTACTTCATGATGGTCAATAAATCTTGAAGCTCTGACTACTGGACAGAATTTATGAACCTCCAAAGTCCAGAATCAAAATAATTAATTATTTAAAAATAAAGACATTAATATCTTAATCTGAATTACTCTATCAGGTTAATTCATGAGGACATTAGTCTCATATTCAGAGGAGTCTGAGATTTAGTATTGTTATGTCTAAATTTTCACCTATTCTGAAAATCTCATTTGTGAGATTTGTTTGATTACTGACTTCCTTAAATTATTGTATGACACAATCCACTTTCAGCATTTGTGAACTCATGTGGGCTTAAAGATTCAAGTTTGCTTTCCCTTTTCAGCAATATTTCTTCCCATTATATCTGGCATTGCTCATGGTCACATCATGAAAGTCAGGTATAGATGTCCCTTCACACCCTAGATGCTGACACATCACTATTTCACTATCCCATTCGCTAACAGCAGAACATTTTGTTTGTATATGCTGTTCTGCATTTACATACTGTTCTGCATCATGGCTGCCTTGTCAAGTAAGATGGAAACACTTTGGCCTGGTAGGAAAAACAAAATTAAAGAAAAATTTAAAAAAAAGACAAGCAAGGACAACTTCCAATAAAGTAACTCAGAATTAAAACAAACAAACACCGAAAAAAAACCCCACAAAAGCACCAAAACTGCATCCCACAGCAACTCTTCTTTCTCAATGAGGAACTACAAAATAACCTGCAGTGGCACTCAGACCCTCCCTCCTAGCTTCTTTGTACGATGATCCCAATGTTCCCACTCTAATTGCCCTCCTGGTTTTAGGTGATAATATATTTGCCACTTTGCTGCAACTGTGCTTTTGTTAACTTTATTAATCTTGCTCTTCCAAAGAAGGCTTGTCATATGCAATAATGAAAGTATGCAGTCCATCACCTAGGAGACCATATCTACTTTCCATTCACCCCAAAATATGGATGAAATCACTATATCATTTCTCCACAATGCCAGTAAAAATGCCTCAGTGCTACACTCCCTAACTCAGAGAACTGTCTTTTTCTTTCATATTAATGCTAATGGTTTCTCTCTTAGGGATAAACACCTTTGTAATTTTCTCCTAAATGCAGGCACTGAAGCAATCTTCATTGTTAACTACCTCTAAAACCCCCAACTGCATTTGTTTTATCATGCACTGTATAATACTTTTTCCCCCTCCTCATTGATATGCAAGAAAGAATAAAGCCAATTTTCACCTTTTATCACAAATGCATCATAAATGGTAAAGGGAAAGAATTAATAGCTCGATAATTACATTTTAGTAAACAGCAGAGGGAAAAAAAAAAAACCCACAACAACAACCCACTAGTGAAGAGGTAATGACTGCAGCTGCAAGCAAGGGCTCGCCAGGGATTCAAACAAGCTCTTGTCAGCTTGCATGGGGATTGCAGTCTTGCCATCTTCCTTAGTGAGGCTTGTGCAGCCTTGCAGAAGTGAAGCAGAAGGCTATGGAGTCAGACACCGCATTGCTCTGATAAATAACTGCAAATTATATTCTGGTTTACATATATATTCTCTCACAATGACTTCCATAACACGTGTGCTTACCTTAGAAATTCCACAACACAGGTATTTCTCTCCCTCCCCTGTGTTCCACTCATTGCCTGATTTGAGCTAAGAATTGAGCTAAGAATTTCAAAAGGAGGGTGGAGGGAAAGGGGGCAAACAACCTCCAGGGTGGCTCCTTTAGACTTTTGTAGCATTTAATCAATTGTGTGCTCATTTCTGCCACTGAAATTTAACTCGGTGTTTATCTGAGGGATGTGTTCCCTGGGGATTGCATAAATCATCCTCAATGAGCATGCAAAATAGCAACGCTATAGCTGTACCGATTTTGTACTGCTTGCAATATTAAAATCTGGTGTGACTCTGTGACACAAAAGGACTAGGTAACGTTTTGTGCACAGAGATAGTCACGGGGTTGGCATCTACAGAGTCGTGTAATGTCACTCTCAGTGACCTTCTGGGGACTTGAGGGAAGAATGCTTTAGCTGAAAGAGCAAGAACATGCATCACCTCAACTGCCGGCAGATCACAAACCACCCCTAAGGTACCTCCACATGAAATGCAGCTACCCTGCACTACGTCATGCTCAGTGTGACCAATTTTTGTGTAACAATTCAAAAAAATGTCTAACATTTAATGGAGTTGATCATCACTTCATACATTCAACATAACTGAAGATTTCTTCACCAAGATACATTACTACAACATCCAGGCTTTAAAGTAAACAGGAATAGTTTAACTGAAGCTAATTCACTCCTGGTGGAGGAAATGACACCAAGTTCCAAATTGAGATCCATAGCCTCGGTCCCTGCCTAAAAGATAGAGGTATAATTTTCATTTATTGAGAAAAAACCTGTGAGCACAAAGAAAGAGATCCAAACCTGTAGTCATGAGGTATCTGGATTAGATCAATAGAGTCTGAAAGATGCTGAATTGCTTCTGAGATTTGCCAAGACTATCTTAAATGAGGGCACAGCGCATCTGCAATTCTGAAAGTTAGTGGAGTCTGACTTCTTCATCTTGCTTCAAGGTGTTGATCAGATACCCCACCGTAAGTCAGAGAAGATATGTTTTCTTACTCAAGTAGAGCAGATGCAGCTATAGCTAAGCTTTTGGGGTTTGTATTTTTTAAAGCAAAGATTGGTCCCTGGCATGGTTTCTTTCACAGCATCCTGCTGCTCTGATAATGACATGGAACTCCCGTGTCAACAATTTATTCCTCTCAGCCATTAGGTGCAAAATAAAAGCAGGCAAAAAAATCTAGGCAAGTTATGCAAGCTTGCTTCTGTAGAAGGAAGAAAAATATGTATCTTAAATATATACACTTTTAAAAGAAAAATGTTCCATATTTTCATTAACTATGGCTTGGCTTCTTTTCTCTTCCTCTTTTAAAGATTTTGATAGATGATAGGTGACAGGCAATGGAATAAAAAAAATACTGAGATTTACTTTTTATTTTCTTTTTATTTTAATTTGTAGGGGGCAGATGCTCTTTCCAGGTTCTGGGGCAAAAAAATATTGGAACAACAGCTGCAAAAGATCTCTTGTTTTTAGGCTTTTCCAGCCCCCTCCTGCTAGTGTGAAATGTAAACAACATCTTTAGGAAGTCTCTTCCTGCCAGATATCTTATGCAGTTTTGCAATTCAAAAATTTGGATATTTCAGATTAGACTATGTAAATTTTTGCTGTTTTCTTTTGGTTTTGTCTAGATACAATACCATTGATATTGGTAGAGAATACAGCAGCTACCTGACAGCATAATGAGACAAACGAGTTTTGAAATTTATGTTTTTTTAGGATAATGTACTTCTTCTGAGAAGCATTACACTGCGGTCTGCAAAAGAGCGTTCTCTTGTAAGATCAAATTGTACAATCACAGAATCATAGTATGGTTGCAGTTGAAAGGGATGTTGGAAATCATCTTGTTCCAAACCCCTTCCATGGGTAGGGACAACTCCCACTAGACCAGATTGATCGAAGACCCATCCAACCTGGCCACTTACAGTGAGAGGGCAGCAACCACCTCCCTAGGCAACCTGTTTCAGTGTTTCACCAACCTCACGGTGAAAAACTTCTACCTAATTTCCAATCTAAATCTACCCAATTCCAGTTTATAGCCATTACCTCTTGCCCTGACATTACATGCCCTTGTAAAATGGAAACAACAGGTGGTGCTGTTACACATGTGTTTTCTCAGCACATCAACCAGGTTTATACTCTGGGAAATGCCTTTTTGATGTGAATTTTGTAAGAATTGGTACAGGTAGAAAACACCTTTCTGCCCACTGGAGCTGCCCGTCTGTGTAAAGCTGCTTAGTACCAAGTAGCTTTTGTTAAACAAACCTCAGTAAAATGGAAATCCTGGTGAGATTAGATTAGGACAGTCACAGATATGTAAGGAAATCAGGACACACTTACAACATGCAAAGTTATTCTGGAAGTGGCCTCAAATAGCTTGAGTGCTGTTTAATTGTGGAAAGAAAAAGTGTATAATACAGTTTGTAAAGTTAGATGAAAAAGTAAATTTACATAATCACAGTCTTGTGGAGGACCTGGATGAAGTGTGTTATTTTTGTTATATAAAGCACGCAGGTGTTTTCTATCCAATGAACATAAGAACAGACAAACACACACACACAAGTCAAAAGGAAACACTACAAGGAAAGATGTGGAAAGAAGAAGAAAGCATTGTGCTAGCTTTATCATAAGCTGTGATGAAGTATTTTATCTTTTTAATGTTCTTATTTTATTTAAAAAAAAGACATAAATCATTCATCTGTATAATGGTATTTTATTATTTTTTTAAGTTTTTAGTTAAAGAAAGACAAAGAGAAGCAAGAGAGAAAGCCTTTCAAGGGGAAAAAATATTGAAAAAAAATCAGAGGACATTGGAATGTATTCCTCCACCTGCTATATAGAACTATTAACATTGACTTTGCGGAAGTGGAATGGTAGCAAGTGGCAGGAAATAAGTATTGCTAGACTCAATAAACCCTGATGTTCACACTAAATGCCTGCTCCCTACAACACTTTATTGAACCTGTTTGTCAGAAAGATAAATGCAGACCTAGAAATACAAACTGATTCATCCTTTATTGCATCATGATTCATTCATTGACAGGGATGGGAAAGGAATTTGGGAATCGTAGTTGCTGGTTGCCTGTTCTTGCTAAACTAATGTATGCTTTTTTTGACAGTATATGCCTAGATCTTTTCCCACTGAAGCCAAAACACAGACTGGCCATAATTTGAAGGAAATGTGAGTTGGATCTGCAATTGCATCTTTGATTTACTGGAACCATTTTTTTCACCCGATGTCTATGCCAAATAAATATTTCTTCAAAATCTGCTCATTCCCAGATAAAATGACTTGGTCATGGGAGAGATTTTACTTCTGTGCCTGAAGCTGTACAGAACATCTTGTGAGGTGGTCTTGAGAATCCACTGCATTTTTAGTGATATTGTTTGACTTTCTGAGTATGTCATCATCCCATGAAACAACATAAGGAAAATAAGTGTTCTTCACCTAATACATTGTGTTAATGGCTGCTACTTAGTTCACTATCACTGTGCTTTAAAAATAAAATGGATTTCATTTACTCACTGTAGTACCTAGCATAAAGTGCACTAAAATTATTTTCCCTTTAAAAGAACATGCTGTAAAGGCCCATTAAAATATAATTACTGCCAAAAAGGCATTTTACATTTCCTTGAGATAAGCTGCAGAAGTGTAGTTTGAAATTCGACTTCCATTGATTTAGGATTAGAGCAGCATGTTTAGATAATAAGCAGAAGGATCTCACTGAACAGCCTTAGCGAGTCATCGGACTATAGTGTTTAGTCTGAGAAAGTGTTTATCTGAAGGGCTCTTGGGACTAATACGGTTCCTCTTCAAAGATGAAGCAGGGGACAAAAATCATAGTCCTGGAGGTTGGCAGGATAAACATGTCCTGTGATTTGCTAGCAATTTGAGAGATGGATTTCACTACAGAAACGCACTGTTGTTGTCAGGTTGAAAAGTGTCTGCCTGGAAATGAATTCATGTGCACACCGCTCCAGACAAAGGAAAATCTCCCTGAAATGGCACGCCATCACATTTTAAGACCAATTTTTCTAGTCTCTGACTCACACCTGGGAAATATACTGGTGTGCTAAGTTTATCATTAAAAGCTCACGTTTTAACAAGAAGAAATTGGTGCAATAATCTTGAAATGTAGTGTCTTGTCGACAGCTACTGAAATCCATTTTTCTGGATATTCCCCTGCTGGATATTTACTTTTCTGGAAATAAGTTTACCAGTTCTATGTAGGGTCATTTCAGATTGTTTTTCTGGGAAGGGGATTCTGTATGATGCCCTTTTAATTACCCACAAGAGGTCGGGTAATGTGTCAGCAGGAGGAAGGCTGTGGCAAGAGGAAAGTCTCCTGTGTCTATCAACAGCTTATAAATACATCAGGAGCGATAACTGCTGTATATGCTCTACAAGGACGAATTCAAACTGGGCACCAGAAGCAGCAACATATTTTTAAGTTAGAAGAGAGAGTGAGAAAGTGCAAATGAGTGAACAGAAGGCTTCTTCTATAGCTCTGTGTGGAGGCTTTTTGTGCGCGGTTGGAGCAGTTGGGGGTTGTCAGTCTCTGATAATAATTGTGAAAGGAACTGTACACAGAATAATGGACTAGGGGTTGAACGTCATTTCATTTGCAACCATAACTTTCCTGGAAGTGAAATAGTTTAAATCAAATATAAGTTGAAGCACATGAGGTTTATGACACACTGGATAAGAAAAGGGAAATCCCAGGACTGTCTCCCCTCTAACACCTTTCCCAAGCTTAAAAGATAGAGGCACAAATGTGAATTTCAGAGAAGAGTTACTCAAAAAATGTCCCGTGAACATGGCTGAACAAGGAAGCTCAGTCTATCTTTAGTGATAATAGTCTGCATCTGCAGATTTTCATTAAGGTTTTATTATTTACTCCACATGCCAAATTGTAGCTAGCCTATAGGGTTAAAAGCTAACTAAATATAATTCCTCCTAAAAGTCAATCTAACGTTTACTGTCAGATTGTTTTTATTTTCTTTTTGTTTGTTTGTTTCTTTTGTCTTTTTTTAATTGATATGTAGATGCAAAAAAACCCCCAACTTTTGTTTTAAACAAACATCTGGTAATACAAGAGTCAAAGCCATCATTGGTGCCTTAATCTAGTAGCAAATGCAAAGCTGAGGATACACGTATTCTAGATTCATTGTGCCACTGAAAAAAAAGAATCCAAACATATTTTTTTTTGTTCCTCTCCTCCTTGCTGTGTCATATTTTCAAGCCTTATGGTAGGAACTGCTCAAGTAAGTGCTGTTTATGACAATTCACCTGTGAGCAGCTACATCAGCAATACCTGCTCTTGAAATTCTCTAAGGTAAACATAACCTTATTCTGTCTGAAGTTGACTGTGGTCAGCAAAGACAGGCTACCCTGATGGCAAGTGTAGCAAATGCTGAAATGGAGAGGCATTGAGTTCAGTAAAGCATAGCTACTTATGCTGGCCCTACATACATTAAGAATGTGCCTCTCATTGCATCTTCAGGGGAAACACAATATTGGAAAAGCACTAGAGGACAACTGATTAAGTAGAAAATATACATCCCGAGTTCATGGAACATCAGTCTGCTTTCTGAGAGGAGCAATCTGCTGTATTTAACAGTGTGGAATTACAAAATCTTAGAATCAGAAAATCATAGAATTGTCTTGGTTGGAAGGAACCCTTTAGATCATCAAGTCCAACCATTATCCTCACCTGCTATCTGCTACTGAAACATGTCCTTTAGCACCACATATACAACATCTTTTAAATACCTCCAGGCATGGAGACTCCACCACTTTGTGGGCTGCCCGTGTCTATGCATACACATGAGAAGAGTAAGATCAATAACTGGATGAGCAATACTAACAGTTTATCCATGTTTCTGTTTTTGAAGCTGAATGGTTTTTAACTTCATAGTGTTGAGAACCAGAAATGTATTTCTGAAGCACCATCTTTGGTTATGGTTCTCCAAACTGTGTCTATCAGTTGAAATAGAATATACTTGCATTCAGTTTCAGGTATGAAATCAATTGTTTAACTCTAGACTTAACAATAGAGAATTATATTATTAATAAAGCACAGTATTTGATCAGTGTTGAAATGTTCAATTAATACACAAGTATAGCAGGGAAAAGAGTAGCATAATTAGTGAAATATTCTCTAGAACAAAAAGAAAATGCATTATTTTTGGATAGTTCCTTTATTGACTTTTTCTGTTTTCCAAACAGGGAAGAATTACAATTTTAGCTCTTAGATCTTCTGAAGTGATTAACGTAATTATTCAAAGTTGATGATGAAGTATTTATGACTGTGAGGACACCTAGAGAGAAATGAGATCTCCCTCTACATGATTTAGAAGCTGTAACACCATCTCTGATTTAACACAAAACCCACCTAGGTACCATCAGAGCACACCATCACCAGCATTACTCTCTGCTTTGGATTTTCACCATGAGTCACCAAAGTCACAGCAGGATTTCGCTTTGAACTTCACTGAGAATAACATTAAGCCCTCTGTGAGGAAAGAGGCAATTTTAGCTGTTGACTTCAATGGGAGATGAATTAGATCTTGATTCATTCTGGAGATGTGTAGTGCAGATAGAGAGGCAACAAATTCAAAGACATCTGCAAAGACAAGCAGCTAAACCCAGGGTGCTTAGATTGGACAGTTTCTGAAAAATAGGGGTGTAAGAAAGTAGGAAGGCCTTCCTAGCACAGAAACACTGAGACATGTTTCAGTGGTGACTGTCTGCACTGGGAGAACAGGGAGATTTAAAGCAGAGGTCTTCCTGTATCAATTTGACTTGGGTCTGGAGGTGAAATTGTTATGCCCAGGGGCTACAATTTGTGGTGTTGCTCTATTGCAGAAGGTTCAAAACCTCTGTTTCACATATCATTAAGTGGCCTTTACATAGTGTTATGAATATTTTGGTTCCTTCTTGAAACAAAATTTAAAACACTTCACCACTGATCTGGTTATTCTTATGTTTTCTTTATTTTTATTTGTTTTCTTACCTCAGTATGGTCAGTTTTTGCCAAAACTCATAATATTGGCAATAAATCCCCCCAATTAAAATAAAGTTAGGTTCTAGCTTTTTTTTATATGATCAAAAATCAAAAAAAGCATGTAAATAATTTACAGTTTTGTGGGGACTTTTTCCTAAGAAATAAATATGACTGGCAAAAAATGAGCTTTGTTTTGACAGAAAAACATATTTTCATCAGCTTAAAAGGCGAATGCATAGAGGGATATTTTCTCCTTTTTCCTGAATCTAAAAAAACAATTCAAAGACATTGAAGATCACACTGCATTTGTGGGTTTTGGCTGTTTGTTTTCTTGGGTTTTTTTAAAGAAGCTGACAGAAAATGAAAAAAAATATTTTAAATATACGTGTTCTAATTAAAAATAAAATTAAAAAAAAACAAACAGAAAAGATAGAGGCTTTTATTTTGGTGGGGTCTTAGGAAGAGAAGGAAACTGCAAAATGTTTTTTGTTTCTAGTAGCAAAAACAAATGAGAAAAAAAGAAAAACAAAGTCAAGGAAATTAATTCTGATGTTTTTTGCAACATACTACTGCTCAGCTCAGAGTAAAAGCATACTCCCCATTCTTGCTTCATTCATCATTCTTTGCTTTGATTTTAAATTGCCTAATTTCCTTTATATAAATAATATTTGCATTACTGATGCCAATTTGGGAAAAGGTATCTCATCATGTCTGCAGAGGTCTGTTAGTGGGAACACAGTGCAAGGAGCTCTGTGCTTACTTTTCTTTCTTCTATGGTTTGTAGAGTTTAACTCCTTCACTCTCTCAAAGACCCTAGAGCAAATCAGGAATACACCTATGAAGATGAAGAAATCCTGTATAAAATCTTTTACTCTCTCCATTAACAAAAATCTAGACACATAAACTGTGAATTATCATTTCTCTTCAGCTCTGAGGAAGAAAATATTTTACTTTTTAGCAAAAGAAGAAAAAATATTACTTTGGGGTAGAATGAAGTAAATGCAGTGAGCAACAATAATAAAGGATAAGCCACGTTTCCTAACACTAAAGTTTGAGAAGACTCTCTACCCTGCCCTCATGAGGCCTCATCTGAAGTTCTGTGTCCATATTTGGGGCCCACAATACAGGAAAGATGTAGAACTGTTGGAGAGGGGTCAGAGGAGCCACAAAGATGATCAGAGGGCTGGAGCACTTCCCCTACAAAGAGAGGTTGAGGGAGCTGGGCTTGTTCAGCCTGGAGAAGAGAAGGCTGCAGGGGAACCTCATTGCAGCTTTCCAGTCCCTGAAGGGAGCAGAGAAACTGGAGGGGAATCAACTGTTTAAAAGGGCAGACAAGGGGGAATGAATTAAAACTAAAGGAAGGAAGATTTAGATTAGATATTAGGGGGAAGTTTTTTTTACAGAGAGAGTGGTGAGGTGCTGGAATGGGCTGCCCAGAGAGGTGGTGGATGCCTTGTCCCTGGAGGTGTTCAGGGCCAGGTTGGATGGGGCCCTGGGCAACCTTGTGTAGATCCAGTCCTGAGGTTAGTGTCCCTGCCTGTGGCAGGGGGTTGGAGCTCTATGATCCTTGGGTTCCCTTCCAACACATGCCATTCTATGATTCTACAATGAAGACTAAACCACTGGAGATATAATTCCCCTAGTGAGTGTGTAGTTATGACAACATAGGGCTGAAGTTGCTAAGCTCAGGCTTCCTGAGTGAGAAAAAAGTTGCTTCCTCTTCTCCAACAGAAGTGCAGTTATTTTAGCAACTGTGATGCACCATCTTTCCTTCAGCCAATTGCTTTGCTGAAGGTATGCTAGGTCTATTACGTGTAAGGAACTTCTTGGGTTTTTTTATAACAACAAATTTTAGGTCAATTAAATTCACAGCTTTGGAGACATGCCTTGAAATTTAGCTTAAATTTTGTGGTGAATCAAACACTTGCACAGGAGACGCAGCAGCAAGTGACTGGTTAACTGCTGAGACTGTATGATTTGGGGTCAAGGAAGAATAATAATTCAGGGTATCTTTTGATTCCTGAAACTGGGTTGCGTACACTTTGAAACTGGCCTATATTTCATTCACACGTAACGCTTGTGCCACAAGCCCCCTGAACTACATTCAATTTATATAACTTGATGCTATTCAAATTCTTGGCAGCAGCCTGCCTTTCCCACCATTCACAGTACCCAGCTAAAGTGCATTCAGACATTTGGGAAGCTGAGGTCAGGGTTCCCAGGATTATACTTCTTAAATCTTTTTAGTATATTTGTTTGTTTTAAGGATCTACTGTCCTTGTTGTCTGACTCATTCCTGTGGAAGGTACACATGCACAATGGAAAGTCCTGTAGCTCTCAAAACCTTCAAATAGAGCTTGACACAAACCTCAGGAAAAGATCAACCAGCAGCAACATTTTGATTAAAGACTAAGGAGCATTTTGAGATGCAAAGGGGATGAATCAGGTAGAAGAAATTATTTCATTTAACTCCTTATTTTGCCTTACTTAAATTGCTGACACTTAATTCCCTGACAGATGTTCACACGTGTGCACACACATTATAAATACACTGTGTGTCTCTTACCTTTGACATTAAGATCTTTTTATTTCGGGTCAGTATTTGATGTTTAAATGTAATATGAGGAAGAAAATAATGGTTAGAAAGCACAGGTGTACAAGTAGATCTAAAGTTTCCTGTAATATATAGAAAATCAGGAATGATAAACACAAAAGACAAGCATAAAGCATTTATTCATTCCATGACTGTAACAGACGTTGCTGCATATAAGAGAAAAAGAAACAAACAGGTTTTTTATCTTCTACTCCATTCAATCTGTTCATATCTTCTGGTCAGATTTAAAGTTACAATATACTGAATCACTTCTTTAATCTTTCTTAATTCCTCAATGTGATTCTGTCACTGGTCCCTTCACGTTTGCATAGGGAACCTTGTATGTACCTCTGTGACATATATTTGAGGTTAAATATCTTAAAATGTTTGGGTTTACCTCTGATTGAATAGTTCATAGAGGGAAACTACTTACCTGTCCAGCAGTGTCTAGAATGTCCAAATAGGCTGGTTCGTCATCAATTCGAACTTGAGTTTTATAGGCATCCTCTGAAAAACACAGTACAGAATGACTAATCATAGGAGTGGCTCAAAGAATGGAAAATTAAACAGTTCTGTAAGTTCAGATTATGCTTTTCAAAAGCTTTTCTGTCTGACCTAATTTTGTTTTCTTTAAAGCCAAAAAGACTTTTTTTTTCTCCCCAGCCCTACCATTACTGCAAAGTATTAGCAACTGGTAGTAACCTAGTTTTTTCTATTGCACTACTGTAAAATATTAAATAGGTAAATTTGCCTCTCTTTAAAAGGATAACACAGACACAGGTAGTGTTTAAATCACAAAGTTTCAGAGGTGTTGTTCTGGTGCTGTGCAGCAGAGTGGTTTTTACTTACCACACAGTTCCACAGAGCTTTTCCTGTAAATAGTTTCAAGCTAAAGATTGTCTAAATTACTGGGAAAGTCTTCCTGTGGCTGGAGGGGGCCTCTGGCTCAGATATGTCAGGGCAATTACCTAGACCTCCATATATCTCTGGAGAGGATGCAAATGGATTTTTAAAAGTAAATTCCCTAAGCAGAGTCCTCACACTCATCATGGCAGGAGATGAAGGAGGAATAATACTGCTTGGTGGACTGCACCCTTAGCTCATGATTTAGTCAACCTAAATCTGGAAGGAGAAAAGCAAAAACGGTGAACTGCTATTTGCATATTTTCCTCACATTTCAGTTTCATTTCCCTCCTAACAACTGTACTTTATTCTTAAGGTTGAACAGAGCTTAGTTATCAGCCCATATTTCAACTTGAAAGAGTCTAGAAAATTATCTGTGTTGTTTAATTAAACTATAATGTATAGCAGCCTGAGTGGTTTTGGTAACTGTTTTATGTTATGCTTTAGGTGTGTGGTGAGGCACGAAGACAAGTGCATTTAATGCATCTGAAAAGTGTCATTAACCATGGTAAGCATATTCCTGGCACTATCCAGAGACTGAATCCTGCACGCTCTGACTGTAGAGACCCTCAGGAATAAGCTCTCAGTAACTATTGAGATACTATTGGGTTTATATTGTAGGTAGCTGGAATTCTCAGGACATTCCAATTTGGGTCCTTTTTTATTTTTTTTTTTTTTTTTCTCATCATATGACACTTCACAAAATCATGTTAATAGATGCTTTCTACCTACACAAAGGAAAAACAAAAACATTCCAGTATGAAGGTTTCCGGATGGGCTTGACCTTGGCCCTCTACCATGCAGTCATTGGCACGCTGTCTTTAATGACATAATCACAGACAGAAGTTTCTGTCACTCTCCTGCTTCTTTCAGGGTTCAGTTCAGCAAAATTCTTAGGCACATGCCTTTAAACAAATACCTGATCCCATTGATATGTGGATGACTCAGAGGTTTAACTAATTCTATGATACGTTGCCTTGTGGAGTGCCAGAGTATTATCAGCCAGAATGTGTTTCAGTCAATACATCTTTCTAGGGATTGATGAATAAGAAACTCCATGCCAAAGAGGGGCCATACATATCATTTACAGTTTAAGTGATCTATTACACCATTGCAATGGCAAGTGCAGAAGATTATGCTTTTAAAATATTTTTTCTTAGCTACAAGTGGAAAAAAAAAAGAGAATACCGTAAAATATGTTATTTCATTCATATACTTGTTGTTAATACTAAGAAGTAGTTTTAATATATTACTATTCAGATGGGTGCCCATTTGCGTTATCATAGAATCATAAAATCATTAAGGTTGGAAAAGACCTCCAAAATCATCTAGTCCAACTGTCCCCCTACCACCTATATTACTAACCAAACAATGTCCCTAAGTACCTCTTCCAACCTTTCCTTAAACACCTCAAGACACAGTGACTCCACCACCTCTCTGGGCAGCCCGTTCCAATGCCTAACCACTCTTTCTGAGAAGAAATTTCTCCTATTTTCTAACCTGAACCTCCTCTGACACCACTTTGAAGCCATTCCCTCTTGTTCTATGTCTAGTTATCTGTGAGAAGAGCCTCACCCCCTACTCACCACAGCTCCCTTTCAGGTATTTGTAGACAGCAATAAAGTCTTCCCTGAGACACTTCCAGATTCAACAGTCCCAGTTCCCTCAGCCACTCCTCATCAGACTTGTGTTCTAGCTCCTTCACCAGTCTCGTTGCCCTTCTCTGGACATGCTCCAGGGCCTCCATGGCTTTCATGTAGTGAGGGACCCAAACCTGAACCCGGTCTCACCAGAGCTGAATACAGGGGGATGATCACCTCCCTGGTCCTGCTGACTACACTATTCCTGATACAAGCCAGGATGCCACTGGCCTTCCGTCTCGCCCACCAGGGCACACTTCTAGCTCATGTTCAGGTCCTTTTCATTACATTCATGCAGACATGACTAACATATGACTTGTATGAATTTAGCTTGCACTCTTGGTTCCACAGTTGGATACTCTAAAGACAATGTGCTATTTCTCTCTTCACTTAGACCAATGTGAGTGTTAATGCAGTAGCTTTAAAACAGTTAATGCAGGGACACATACATCCTGAAATTCAACTTGAACAAAAATGAAGCTGGAACCCAGATAAATCTAGTCTTATTTGCTAAGGAAATGAATTAGGAGTAAGTTATATCTAGAAGACACACTGGCATCTGAGCATATCATAGCTTTCAGTAAGTAAATTTAAGATATCTATGTCTAATGCCCTACTGATTTATTCCAGGTGCACCATGCCACTGTAATCCATAAAATTTCAACTACTAAAAGCTGGAGTAAGGCTATGTTTATAATATTTTATTTTGAAAAGATAACATTGGATGTTCCAACTCATTTATTATTTTATTTAATTTGTTTTCTCAAACTACTGTCCTTTAAACACTTCACAAAGATGTGCCAAAATCACTGTTCTGTTTTCATTACTAATATGCTAACATATTCTGTTGGTGGTAATGAAAGTTATTCTGCTGATCATTGACTAAGCACATGAATCTAGAGAGTTTTCTAAGCACCTGTATTTGGAAGATTTTTTTTTTTTATGGTTTGGATTTTTTTATTATTATTTATTTTTAGGATCTGCCTTTGCACCATGAAATGTAGCGATAAAATGGGAAGTAGATGTGACTTCCTTTTGCAATATGGAAATACAAGCAAAAATCGGGATAAAGCATATAATTTATTAAAACTTTAAAATCTCCTCAATTAGTGTGGTAGGTAGTGGCATTGTCAAATCTGTATCTGAATGGAAAATAGATGGGATATTTAATGAATACTTTTCTTATGGCACTTATTTAAGTAAGTCCTAAAGTCCACACTTATCAAGGGATGTGTTACCTTGAGCTGGCACACTAGTAACAGAGATCAGACCATAGCACCCATTTAGGACTGATTAGCTTCTTTACGACTAAGCACAACCAGATTTTGAGCGGTACTCTTTACATTCACTCTATGTATTTACTTACCTACTGATGTATTTGCATGGCAAGGTTTTGGTAGTGGGGGTGGGGCTACAGAGGTGGTTTCTACAAGAAGCTGCCAGAATCTTGTCTGGTTGAGCCAAAACCAAACGGCTCCAACATGGACCCACCTCTGGCTAAGACTGAGCACATCAGCGATGGTGGTAGCACCTCCAGGATAACACAGTTAAGAAGGGGAAAAAGACAACAGCATTTTTTACAGCCAGAGAAGGGAGTGAGAAGATGCAAAAAACTTTGCAGACATCAGGGTTAATTCAGGAGAGACAGAAAGTGCTCCAGGCACAAGGGGCCTGCTAAAGTAGTCTAATTCTGAAGGTCTCATTGAAGAGACTCACACTGAGGCAGTTAATAAGGAACTGCCTCATGGGAAGGACTCATCTTGTAGAAGTACATGGAGGACTGTCTACCATGGGAGGGATGACACGCTGGAGCATGGGCAGAGTGTGAGACGTCCTCCTCTAAGGAGAAAGGAGCTGACTCTAACCCCCATGCCCTGTCTCCTTCTGCAGCTGACAAGGAAGAAATGAAGAATAAAGGAGTGAAGTTGATCCTGGAAAGAAGGGATGGTGAGGAGACACATTTTAAGATTTGATCTGATTTCTCATTAATCTACTCTGTTTTCTTGGTAATAAATTAGTTGGGTTTTGTTTGTTTGTTTGTTTGTTTTTTCTTAATTCAGTCTGATTTGCCTGTGGTATTAATTGGTGAGTGATCTCTCCTTGTCCTTATCTCAACCCAGGAGATAGAGAGGCTTTGGTGGGCACCTAGTCTTCAGTCAGGGTCCACCCACAACAACTGAACTACTACAACCATATTTGTTTCCAGTGTAGGAGGCAGAGTAAATTGAAAACCATGTTTCTCATCTCATGTCGTATGGACCAAGAAGACAAACTAAGAGTGGAAGAACTGTACCATTTAATTTTGGTCTACAATTAATACTTTTAAACATTGCTTTTATCACAGGAAGTAATGGAACTAGAGCTGATTGAGGGATTACATAGTTAAACATCTTTTGGGTTTTGGATTATGAGGTAGAAGCATTAATCTTAAAAGAAACAACCTCCTACAGGTCAAGAGTTTCATATGTCTGTGTGTTGAACACAGTTAACATATTTTTGTTGTATTAGTAGCTCTAACACTAAAAAGAAAGCCTGGAGTCTTTGAATACTTCCTAAAGGATTTCAGAGCGGTCTATTATGTGGCTAGTCTTTTTAGTCCAGGACACATTGTGGGCACGTTAAGTAAAAAAATAAACCCGAGATCTTAGAGGAACATGTTGTTTACATGTGGAGAGAAAAAAGCAAAAGTGAAGACATTCAACTGAAATAGCATCTGAGAGCATATAAAGTAAAGCAGAAACGTCTTCACGGGGAGCAGTAGCAAACTCACTGTCTGATTCACAGTATTACAAATGTTGTCTGGAATATTTGGACTATTTACAATATTTTATTTTCTTTCACTTAATGAATTTATAATACTGATATCATATGTCTTTAAAGTTAATTGGTAGATGCTAGGACACGTATAGCTAGATATCACATTATAGCTCTAAGGACTGACATTTTTTAAAAGACTAATCTCTGGCTGCCTTTTCAGTGAAGTATTAAGATAAGGTATAAAAAAGAGACAAGAATAATAATTAGACATTAGATAATAACTATATTTCTAATGTTAAGTTTAGTACTAGTCTCTTTCTGTGCAGCTAAGCTGTAAAGTCCCAGTTTTTCCTTTAGGTGAAATGCAGCAGAGAGATAAGGTATTGTAAGAAGCAATTGTGGATGGAGTTTATTGATATTGCTGTCAGATAGAGCAGTGATTTGAATACAGACTGCAAGAATTAGCATTTTGTAGGTACCAAAGAGGAAAATTATATAAATACTCCTGCATCATTACGATCTGTATAATAAGTGAATAGTTAATATCTACTAAGTATTAATTTTAAAAATAAAATCTTTGGGTTTTAATAGAAGATGTGCTGCTTTAATAATTATTTTCTCTAAATACTAATAATGAGAAAGTGATAAAAATTCAGCTTGAAAATTTTTCTATTTTGAATTATTACAGACTGTCTACCATTTTCCAGAGTGGAAAAAAAATAGAAATTTAGAACTCCAACTGTTTTCTGAATGGCACCTTCTTTTTCATTATTATTTCTTTCTTCCTTTACTGAGTTTGTCATGTAAATGAAGAAAAAAATTGTTTTTTCAAAGGGCATGTTATATTTTTTTTCTTTATTGTTTGATTGTCCTCTGCAGTGCTATGAAAGAAAAGAAAAAAGCTCCTTAGGTCTTTTGGTACCTGGTTCTATCAGCTTTTTTTTTTTTTCTGTAAATGAATATATCCTCTTTTTTCAGCTTTCATTTTTTTATAGGACATCATTCTGGAAGCAGAGGTACAATAATTAATGCAAGGTTGTGTTGTGATCAGTCATCTTAGCATTGGAGAAGCTAGATTCATAAAAAATATATCAAAGCTCTTTTTCAGCTATGAGCAGGTAACTGCTTCATGACAAATAGATTCAGATGGTGTATGATTTAAAGGGGAGTTGGATTGAGCTTTTCATCTACATTACAAACATGTTCCAGTCCCTGAAATATAGGTCAGCTGCTTCTTCCTTTCATTTGTTAATTCTGCTTATATTCCTTCTTAAAAGTCTCTCTTCTTCTCTCTTTTACGTACTACCAATTGCAGTTAAAGCCAAACAGATTCTCACAGTTATAAAAGAGCCAAAAGGTATTTTACTTGGCTAAGGAGATACCAAACCAGCAGAAAGAAGTCTAAGCTCAGCCAGGCCTGCCTGGAATTCTTCCTCTTCCTTTTCTCCCTGGGTGTCAAAAAGACAGCAGGAGAACCAGTTTTTGGTGTGTTAAATTGTCTATCACACCTGCATTTTATACCAGAGATGCTCCTGAATGTAAGATGATCGTGAGTCTTTGACTGGATGAGTGCTGTTTCTGTTTACAACATGGAATTTTAAAACAAAAAGAGGGTGGATGAACAGGAACTTATATCACTATACCAACTACTACATATAAACTCCTATATGAGTTAAAAAATAATGCATGTCATAGGAATTGCCCATCACAATACATTGGTCTTATAATTTCCCTTAGCATATAATTATTTTCTTGGAGTATGAGTGCTTTATAATTTGGGTGAGCATTGCTATCAGCATTTTGCAGACAAGGACACCGAGTCACAGAGGTTGCCTTCCTATGAGCTATGCACACATGATAAGCAATGAATAGCTTGAAATACTAGAACTGACAGATTTGATTGCCTTGTATTCGGTAAATACAGAGATAGCAGTATCTTTTAAATTAAGGCAAGTTAAGAAAATTAGCACTAGACTAGTAGCTAGGATACTTAAGTATCCCATTTCCAGTTCTGCCTAGTGTTACATAATTCTGCATTATACCAGCAATTAAGAATACTTCAGATTATTCTTTCCACTGCTGCTGCTTGTTATTTCTCAGCATTGAGCTGCATTTGCCATTAGGCTGTCACTTGTTTAGCTTTGTCAGGTCTTTTTCAGATCTCTCAGGTTTTGCTCACTTTGTGTTAACAGCACAAGCTTCCTGCTCCTGCTGATACAAGTGATTGTAGAGCAGTTAGCATCGTTCCGGGCAGAAGACTCTTGATGATGGGTTGCAGAACAGAGACAAAAAAAATGACCGCTGCCTTTCCAAACCCACAGATAGTAATGCTTTGCTCAGTAACCACACACTCTGAACAGCTCTTCTGTTTCTGTGAAAGAGAAGCAGGTAAGATTTGCAGCATTTAATGCAGATAGTAACTCTCTGCTACCCTTGTTCTTATAAAAAAGACTATACTGTGGGCCTTGAGAAAATTAAAATAATCTGAGAAAAAACAAAGCATTAGTCATGTTAAGTGCTTATCGTAAAAGGAATTCATACATTTATTCATTACACATTCAGTTGCATGATGAGAAACACAGCGCTTTCTATCTCTTACTTTTCATTTTAGCATTCAAATTACCATAAACATATTTTCAGATAAGATATTAAAAACAAGGTCTTGGCCACATACATCTTCAGAGATTTTGTAATGTTGTTTTCAAATGGCCTTGCTACATTCAAACGTATATTACTGTTGGACATTCCAGCTCTCCATATTAATTTAAGTGGAAGATGCAATTCTTCGTTTCCTTTATTTAGCCTTTGTTCAGCATTATGACATGTTCTTAACTCCATGTTCTCTTTTAGCAGCTCCCACGTTTCCAGTGGCACATAAAAACAGCTCCTTGAGTGTTTATAAAATAAGTCACTATTTCAAGGAGTAAATATGCAAAGAGAAATATAAGATACTTCAATTCTGTAAGCCTGAAAACAAGCAGAACATCTCATAACTCCTCAAATAAGCAGTGCTAATATCTTCAATGGAAAGCAGAAGCATAACTAGACTGTGCCTGATCCTTACCTGAAGCCCTGCTGCCATAAGTGAAAAGGGGTGCCTAAATATCTGGAGGGGAGAGAGGTGCTAAATTACCTGTTGAGCATCCAGAATTGTTGCAGCATAATAAAGAATTGTGCTTAGGCACAGTAATTCCCATGCAGACTGACTGTTTATTATTAATTGCTTTTGGCTATTTATTATTAGTAGTTTTTAAACTGAGCCATACTCTCATTGCCATACTCTCCTTTTACTCCTTTCCTAACTCAGGCTCTGACTGCCATTGACCACTCTGTGCCCAGTTAAACAAATTAAACTAAAAGCTCCCTTAGCCTAATGGATGTTCTCTGGTTCTCACCTCACCACAGTGCTCCTCCTTTTATGTTGTTCTGTGTCCATCTGAAAACAGCTGCTCTAAAAGTTCCTCCCTCTTTTTGGGCTACCCGATTTTTCAGACCTGTGCAGGGCAAAGCTGATAGCACCCAGCAACTGAAAGAGCCTGATTGATTTTCAGCATTGGGTACTTAGACAGCAGCTTTCACAGTGACCTGAAACGTACTCAGTGCCTTCCAAATTGGGAAATGGGTTATCCATTGAGCTTTCTGTCTTCTTTTTTTTTCTTCCTTTTCTTTCTTTTTTTTTTTTTTTTTTTTTAGTTGTACCTATAGATATTTACAAGCACCTCTTCTTCAATGTCAGCTTGCAGTTTCATTACCGTTGTACCCTTACATTCTCTGCTGAAAAGCAGGGAAAGAAAAAGCAATTTAATCTCACTTAGTCTGTTGTAGGCACATACAAAAAAAAAAAAAAAAAGAAAGAAACCCGCAGCATTATCTGTGCTCTAAAAGGTTTTGTGTGAACAGAAATCTGAGCAAATTGAACTTTGCGTCAGTTAAATCTGGTTTGTTTACTCCCTTCGGATCCTCATTATCATGATGTTTACTAAAAAAAAAAAAAAACTAGCTGGAAAAGAAGACAGTAGCTTTCAAGAAGAGACAAAATTAAGAGGGAATTTGTTGCGCAAAGTGTTGCATGGGAGAGGTTTTCATCTACATCTACTCATCAGGAAGAAGACAAAGAACAATGTACAACAGAAAATTAAAAGTTAGATATTCACTTTCAGGCAAAGACTGTGAAAAATATGAGACCTAAGTGTCCAGAAAAACAAAGTCATTGTTATGTTCTTTGGTGGTACAGCACGTTGCACACAGGAAGATCTTTGTCATCAGAAGTCAAAGCTATCGTATTGCACAAATAAATTATGATAGTGTATTTAACATAGCATGTTCAGTCTGCACTCATGGTAGTAAGAGCTCCACAGAAATCAAAGCCATCCGTCATTTATAACAACACTGACTACAAGAAACACCTTCCCCAAAGCTACTTCCCCTCTATACTGTGAGTACTTTCACAGTGTAAGCTTGGATGCATCATGATTCCTTTACCTCAGATCCAATTCAATATTCTCATACAGGAAGTCAACAGATCCTTCTACATAAAGTACAGATATTTATCCATTCCCAAAAGGTGCTCCATCATAGGGAGTTGAGACATCTGCACATATTTATGTGGTTTTAAGTATTTTTGCTTTGGTATGTATGTGCCTATATGTACCAACACGGAATGATATGCAAGGCTGAGACTATCTGAATGTGCAAAAAAAGAGAGCATCATAAATTCATCCCTATGATGTGGAACACCTGCAATATGTAAACTTACTTTCATAGTCCTGAAAAAAAAAAAAAAATAGGATCAGGAACAGAATGAAAATTAAAAAAAAAAAAAAAAAAAATCCAATGAAAATGTTTTTTGCTATAGAAAAATAAGCTATTCAATTCTGACTATTTGCAACGTTTTATTTTCATGTTGCAGATATGCATTTCCTCCTGAAAATATAATTATTAATGCATGTTCATAAAAGCCCATGAAGAACAGAATCAATGTGAGTTCTGATCAAGTTCTAACTGCAATTCATATGGCCAAGATGAACTTTAGAAAAAATGTTCCATTCTTCCTTCTTTCCCACAGATGCATGGATGGAGAAACTGATTATAGTCTTACAGTATAACATTTTGAAATGCAGGATTTTCCTCGATATACAATAGTCACCTCCTACAAATGATGGGCTCCTGCAGACGCTGGAATACAGCAGAGCTTTGGATGAAAGACTGACAAAGTATATCTGAATAATTTCTCCCAGTGCAATAATTCTAATTCATGATGCAAATGCTCTTATCAAAAATTCACCATTTCTGATTTTATCTGCAAGCATGCATAGATGTGACTAAATTTATACAATTCTAAAGGGTATGACTTACTGCCCAGAAAACTCACACGGTATTTCTTCAGAGCTTGTACCACTGTCCTTCAAACAGGTCAAATTTTGCTTATGAAGTGTCCTACCCATATAAGTAAGACTATTTGAGTGATAAATATTTTACTCAGAATGAGCTCTTGAAAAGAAAATATGATTTCTTACAAATGTTAGCAGTTTTGCAGATAACTCCTGCGAACCTTTGCTGTTGCACTTGCTTTTCTGTAAGAAACCACTTGCAATATATGTATAATGCTACTAATATTTAATAAAGGCATATCATTACTTTCTCTATTTCGAGAAAAATGTCATTTACTTCAAAGTTGTACATGAACAAAGTGAACAAAGTACTCCTGTTTAATCAAAACAGGATAATTAACAGGAGTCCAAGTACCCTTATCTTAGGGAACAAGAATAGCAGGTAGCAATTTCACTACTCTTTCAAGTCCATGATTGTGCTACTGAGTGGGAGGATTTGACAGCTATGAATTCACTTCTTGTCATTTTAGGGGGAGTAATTAACAAGTTGACTACATCTGTGTGGCTATTAGCATGGATGGTGCCTTGGATTAGGTGTAGATGGCTGCCGGCTTCCATGAAAGAAAGGTTAATGAAGACATTTGTCCTGTGATGAAGTTTTTGAATTGAGTGTGATAAATCATCCACCTCTAGGCAACTATAGCCTGATTATCTTTTCCAATTTAGAAAATAAATTAAAAAAAAATAATAATCACAATATACAGTAAATAGGTAAATGCTTTAGCCCAAAAACCTTGGTTTTCTTTTTAGTATGTGACATTCGAGGTCATTATTTATCTAACTTGAGGTGCAGCTCTTAGGTTGAGATGAATCATGCTCTAGAACTTCAGTACATTTGTGATACGTATTAGAAACCACAACCTGCTGGTGACTTCTCTGTGATTTGCAGTTCTGGATAAACATGTAAACTTTCCTGCCTTAACATAACCAACCAGATGGATACTTCACTCACATGTAAATCCAGTCAGGATCTATAGACTAGGATCTGGATGCCCCATACGGATAGAGTGTCTCAATTCAATGGAATTCTGTATATGAAACACTACTAAACCCCCTACGGTAGCTAAGAACCTAAAAAGCAGCAGTTGTCTGAATTCTGTATGATAGGTCAATGCCTGGAGAATCACTATGGGCCTGAAGGAAGTCCTTAAAGATCTCAAGTCTGAGAACAAGCACTCTTCAACTCCTTTTGCCAGTTCATTTTACTAGATGGATCAATTAGAGACTTGGTGAATCAAAGCAAGGGGAGGATTGTCAGATTGGGTCAAATGAAACATACCGGTTGATAAGGTAGAGGTCTTCTGCCTATATGAAGCTGATACAGAAAAAATAAAATAAAATACCCTAATTCTTGACTGACTCTTCCTAAATTCAAATACGGTAGATAGGATTATGAAATAATTCTAATAAAATTGTTTATTATAATTGTTACTAATATTACTATTATTAAATAAATATACCTCAGAAATGTTTTGATATTGTCACAGTTATGAAAAAAGGCTTTATTTTTCCTTCCTAAATTTTAATCTGCCTAATCAATGCTTATGAATAGTAACCATAATTTCACACTTACATATATATATATTTGTTTCTTCTGTGTTTTGCAGATATAGAATTGAGCTCAAATATTTCTAAGAGGAATAGAAGTGTTATATTCAGTGCTTTCATTTTCCACTGACACTTTATTCAGTGGAGATGGCTAAGGCAGAAGTATATCTTACTTCTAGTACAAAGAGAGATAACAGAAGATGGAAAATAATAAGTATAAGCCATTGACACATAAGGGGTATTGGTACTTTTTGGCTCTTTTTTTTTTTTTTATGTGAATATGCAGCACAGGTCATTCATGGCAACACACAAGAGAAACAGTTTCTCTCCTATTCCAGCCATGGTAGACAGATGTTTGAGAAATAGAGTTGGTCATGTGTTTGCTTGCTTTCTGAAACAAAAGAGAAAGAGAAGTTATATCACTGGCCAGACTATCAATTAAGGTCATTCAGATCAGGTAAAAATAAAGCCCATAGAAGATCACAGTTCATCCAATCCATTTTCCTCTTTTGGAGAGTGACCAATAGTCCAGGGAATCCCACAAGGATTTTATAGCTTGGCATATTTTTTCCAGCTTCCAGCTGTTTAAACCTCAAGAGCCCTTCTTAGCTGAAAGGGGAATCTATGTGTTTAGCAGCCCTTGATTTTTTTTTTCCCTCTCTAATAATTTACATAAATTACATTTTAATCCATCTACATTTTTGGTACAGGTAGTTATCTCTACTCTCTTTGAGAACAGAGGTCCACTTAGGAAGGAATTTTCGTTCATGGACTGACGCCTGAGTGACTCTCCATAAGATGATTGACTTAGTTTTTATATCTTGCCTGTTCCAGTATTGAGCTCCACCTGGGGAAGGATGAAACATCTGTTGAGTGCTTGTGGGTTAAAATCAAGGGGCAAACCGGTATGGGGGACATTGTTGTGGGAGTGTGCTATAGGCCCCCTGATCAAGAGGAGCGGGTTGATAGTGCATTCTATAAGCAGTTAGAAGTAGCCTCAAGATCCCGGGCACTAATCCTTATGGGGGACTTCAACTATCCAGATATTTGCTGGGCAAGCAACACGGCCAGTCGTATGCAGTCCAGACAATTTCTGCAGTGTGTTGAAGACAATTTCCTGCTACAGATGGTGCAGGAGCCTACAAGGGGAGGGCGGGTGCTGGACCTTGTTTTAACTAACAAGGATGGGCTCGTTAGGGAAGTGAAGGTTGGGGGCAGCTTAGGTCTAAGTGACCATGAAATGGTTGAGTTCAAGATCCTGGGTGAAAGAAGCAAGCCAAAAAGTAGGATAGCTACCCTGAATTTTGGAAAAGCTAACTTTGATCTCCTCCGTGACTTAATAGGGGCTATCCCGTGGGCTACGCTGTTTGAAGGAATGGGAGCCTGTGAGAGCTGGCTAGCATTCAAACAGCACTTCTTCCAAGCACAGGAACGATGCATCCCTTTGTGCAGGAAATCGGGAAGGAGAGGCAGAAGACCTGCGTGGATGAACACGGAGCTGCTGAGTAAACTCAAAGAGAAGAGGAAGATCTATGAATTGTGGAAGAAGGGTCTGAGCACATGGGGAGAATACAGGAATGTAGTCAGGGCCTGTAGGGTCGCAACTAGGAAGGCTAAAGCCCTCTTGGAAATGAAGCTGGCAAGGGACATAAAGGATAATAAAAAGGGTTTTTTTAGATACGTGAATAGCAAAAGGATGACCAGGGATAATGTAGGTCCCTTGATGAATGAGGAGGGTGTCCTGGTAACGGGGGATACTGAGAAGGTGGAGATACTGAATGCCTTCTTTGCTTCGGTCTTCACCTCAAAGGCCCCCGGGACCCACAGGCACTGGATGTAAATAGGAGTGTTTGGGATATGAAGAATTTCCATCTGGTTGAGGTAGGGGAGGTCCAGGAGCGGCTCAAAGGGATAAACGCACACAAATCCATGGGACCGGATGGGATACATCCACGTGTGCTGAAGGAGCTGGCGGAGGTGATTGCTGAGCCGCTCTCTATCATCTTCAACAGGTCCTGGAGAACAGGAGAAGTGCCTGAGGACTGGAGGATAGCCAATGTCACTCCAGTCTTTAAAAAGGGCAAGAAGGAGGATCCCAGCAACTATAGGCCAGTCAGCCTCACCTCTGTCCCCGGAAAGGTAATGGAACAGCTTGCTCTGGATGCCATCTCCAAGCAATTGGAAGAGAAGAAGGTCATGAGGAGTAGTCAGCATGGATTCACCAAGGGGAAATCGTGCTTGACCAATCTCATAGCCTTCTACGATCTCATCACCGGCTGGGTAGATGGAGGGAGAGCAGTAGATGTCATCTACCTTGACTTCAGCAAGGCTTTTGATACTGTCTCCCATGACATCCTGATAGCAAAGCTGAGAAAGCATGGGATTGATGAGTGGACAGTGAGGTGGGTTGAGAATTGGCTGTCGGACCGAGCCCAGAGGGTCGTGATTCGTGGAGTGGAATCTGACTGGAGGCCTGTGACTAGCGGTGTTCCCCAGGGCTTGGTGTTGGGTCCAGTCCTGTTTAACATCTTCATTGACGACCTTGATGAGGGAATAGCATCCACCCTCAGCAAGTACGCCGATGACACAAAGCTGGGAGGAGTGGCTGACACGCAGGAACACTGCGCTGCCATCCAGAGAGACCTGGACAGGCTGGAGAGCTGGGCAGTAAGAAACCAGATGAGGTTTAACAAAAGCAAGTGTAAAGTCTTGCACCTGGGAAGGAACAACCGTTTCTATCAGTACAGGCTGGGGGATGACCTGCTGGAGAAGAGCTCTGTGGAGAAGGACCTGGGGGTCCTGGTGGATGACAGGTTGGCCATGAGCCAGCAGTGTGCCTCGGTGGCTAAGAGAGCCAATGGGATCCTGGGGTGCATCTGGAGAAGTGTGGCCAGCAGGTCAAGGGAGGTGATCCTCCCGCTCTACTCTGCCCTGGTCAGGCCCCACCTGGAGTATTGTGTCCAGTTCTGGGCTCCCTGGTATAAAAAGGACAGGGATCTCCTGGAGAGAGTCCAAAGAAGGGCTACGAAGATGATTAAGGGCCTGGAGCATCTCCCCTATGAGGAAAGGCTGAGAAAATTGGGACTGTTCAGCCTTGAGAAGAGAAGACTAAGGGGGGACCTAATTAATGTTTACAATTATCTTAAGCAAGGGATGCAGGGGGAATCAGCCAGCCCCCTTTCAGTGGTCTGTGGAGACAGGACAAGGGGCAATGGCTGCAAGTTGGAGCATAGGAAGTTCCGCACCAACATGCGGAGAAACTTTTTCACAGTGAGGGTGACAGAGCACTGGAATAGGCTGCCCAGGGAGGTGGTGGAGTCTCCTTCTCTGGAGAGATTCAAGACCCGTCTGGATGCCTATCTCAGTGAAATGTCCTAGGGAGCCTGCTTTGGCAGGGGGTTGGACCCGATGATCTCTCGAGGTCCCTTCCAACCCCTACAATTCTATGATTCTTTTCTTCTCTTTCATCCCCACTTATACTCCCATACTTCCCTACAAGTAGTTCTGCACTTTCCTTTTTGCCAACTTTTGAGCTTGTTGGATTGTTCTTACTGAAGTGGTTAAACTCACTAACCTGGTATAAAATTATTCTTTTTTGGGGTGACTTTTTCTTTTTTTTTTTTCTTCTAGACTACTCTTGAATCAGCCTGAAAAATTGTACAACGGGTACCAGAGTGCAAATAAGGCCGGGTGAAGGGCAGAGATGAAGAGTGGCACTTCCTCTTTTTCCACACAAAAGAATGGTTAGATCTGTCTCATCCTATTGCACAAAAATACAACCTGTTGCAGGGCTGAAAAGTCTGCTCCTGTGGTATTTCATGTACCACTCTTTGTTTGTGATTTAAGGTAAAGAAATGACATAGCTCGACCCTGGGTTTCCTCTATTCACTATTTCTTTCCCTGAGACCTCACCGTGTGCTGTGGAGACTCATAAATGTAGCTACTGTCTGACACCACTGTGGCTGAAGAGAATCTGCCAACATAGCTGCTGTGTGATGTTTTCTAAGAGCGTGAGTGACGGTCACAGACAGAGAACTACATTTTCAAGACTAAACTGCAAGCATAAATGTTCATCCTGGTGTTCTGATTAACCTCCAACCTTTGAGCAAGTGTTAAATGGCAACTATAAGAACCAGTCTCTGGGCCACCTATTCCCTAGAAAGATGCCGACTGTATTTGCCTGTCTGTTGTTGTTTATAACAGAGATATTAGCAAAGGAAAATCACTAGATTAAGCATTATTTCATGAGTCTCTGAAACTGCTGACAGTGAGCTGTCACCTGGTGTAAATAGCCCTCAAATAATTGTGTGATGGGTTGCATTTGTAAGAAAATATGAAAGTGACAAAGCAGTAGCAGACATTAAGTATGTGCCCAGAATTTTAGATGTGATTCATCTTGAGTATGGACAGAGAAATGTAATTGGTTTCTTTGGTTGTTTCTAACATGAAGTCTGGAGACCATTTAGGACTGGATAATTGGCTTATCAAGAAAGAAAATTTAACAGTGGAGCATGCGTCTGAGTAACAGCATTTTTTGAATGGGACTACACTGTTCCATTAATGAGGAAAATACTGAAGTTTTCAACAGAGGAAGGGGTAAAGAATCAAAGCTCATCTTGACCTGAGAATGCATCAAAGTTAGAGGATATAGCTCAGACTGAAATGTTGACAGATGATCCATCTCATTAATCTGCTCTTAGAGGGAAACTGCCAACTGTACAAATACTGCCAAGTAGGTATCTAAACCCCCATAGACTTAATGGGAGTATAGACTTTATTTGGATGTCCACACACCACTCTTGCTATTTGACGTGCTCTCAGGAATCTTTCCATTACTGGACTAGAAGGGCTCTGGTGGTCCATAGGTGATGATGATGCAGGACCTGTAGGAGACCAACAGCCTTCCTGATCAGGAACTTGAACCCAAGCAGGATACTGTAGAACTTCTCAAGTGGCTCTTGATGTCAAATGGTTCTTGAAGTAAGGGAAATAAGCAAAGATTAAAATCTCTATTCCTAAATCTTGCTGAAACTCACAAAACCAGAACCTAGATACACAGTTCACGTGTAGAATTTAGGGGTCTGAATATGACACTTAGTCCTAATATAGTAGACATAAGTTCTGCCCTTTTTTTGTGTATGCAAGTCAAAATGCTTACTATCAAAATTACTAACTTCTTAATGTGACATACAATGCAGATGATACCTACAGGTAGAAAAATGAAAACTAGTAATAAAGCATAAGTTTGGGATTATGGTTCAAACACATGAACCAGTGTTCTTATATATTTATCCATTTCTCATTTTAAATGATGAAGAATAGGGAACACAACCATAGCCAATTTAGCTGTGTCTACACAATCAGTCTGAATACCCTTGGAGACAGTCTTTTGAGACAAATTGCACTGCTTCTAGATCATTTTATATGAGTTGTTTTTCCTGTCTGAGATAGGGCTAATAAATGTATAGAGAATGATGAATGAAAGGCAGTGTTGACTATGTTGCTATCAATCATATTAATTTTTTGAAAAGCAGTTATTTTGGAGCTCAAAACCAGTTGTGGCTTGTTCAGTCCAACTGAAAAGTTTTACCTTGCATAGAAAAATGAGCATGAGAATGAAAGTAAGTTGGAGTATACACATATGCATGTCTTAGATAATAGTAGTAATTATCTAGAAACCTTTTATACCCTAAAATGTATTTGAACAGTACTCTTGTAGCAAGATGTCCCTCTCTTCATTTAGTAGATGCGTCCTACCTGCATCTTCTTTCACTCTGTCATTACTAACTTTATGTTTGTACCTTGAAAGGAGATAGAGTATTTTTTACCACACATAAGTTTTTTAGTACATATTATAATACAGCCTTAGAATATTTTCAGGTGAATTTTATCTTTTTTCTCAAATTCACTGACACATTTTCACCACCTTATTAAAGATGAGAGTAAATGTGTTTTATTTGATGCATTGGTGAATACATATCTTCGTTAGGAAACCTCATGGAAATTCATGTGCTTAATGCTAAAGTGCCTCCCATCCCACACCCATTTCAATTAAAGTGTGACATTGACACAGCCTTAATGTCCTCAACTGCTCATTTGACACAAACTCATGCAGTGATATCTCACAAAAACAGGAAGCTGCTTTCACATCTCGTTTGCATTATGTATTCATTTTAAGATTAGTCACATGGCTAATGAGCATCTTGGAGGCTGTCCAGTTTGCTACATTATGTCATGCTTCCTTTCCTGCCACTCTACTTGCATTAACTCTCTGTGATATTGCCAAAGACCGTACAGAGTGTAAATTGCTCCTATCCCTTTGTTCCAGAAAATGATCACATCCATTGCCACTTGGAAATTGTTCCCATTGTTGACTACAATTAAATATAAAATGTTTGCTGAAATAATTTCATTTTCATGAGGTGCTATCTCCTGAAATTTTGCCTGCATACAGTCTAATGTTAAAAGAATTTCCTCTTTTCCCTCCCCATTTACCTACAAAAATAGTGTTTCTGTCTCAATATTCCAAACTGAAATGTTTGTAGCAAGCCTTAAATACAGTCATTATTCCTTGTTTATCTTGAAGTGGCATTAAACTCAAAGTGACAGCATTAAAATTAGCACTTTAGGCAGCATTTAACTTTTTAATTAATGTTTACTCTATATTTTGAACAAATACTGACACATGTATTTATGTATTTGTCTGTATGCATATTTATTTATATCTTTATATAACCTCTGCAGTTGGAGTTTCACAAGATTTTATCAGCTTTTCCAAACTACGGCAGTCAGCTAAAATAAAAGACAGTTTCAAATATCAGAAGTGGTCATTTATTGCAATCATTTGAGCTGACCCTGAACGTCTGATCCACACTATACTGAGGACTTCTCTGAATAAATTCCTATTAGGAAAAAAAAAATACAACAATTAAAAAAAAAAACAAACCAACAAACACTAAATGTACACCCCCACGCCCCAAAAACCCTCAACACACAGAGAAAAACCACAAAAGAAAAAAGACCAAAACCACCCAATACAACAAACAAACAACAACAAAAAATTGCAAGGATCCTTTCTATGGACTGAATGGGGTTTGGCTCTGGTTTTCAACTACAATAGCAACCAAATTATATCAGTTCTATGCTCAGATGCTTTGTCAATGATTTATTGTCTCCTGCCTTCTTTACTTATATGCAAATATATTTCAAAAGGATCTATGGAATTGAAAAATGCCAACACTTAAGGTGGGCAATAAAAAGTTAAAATGGACAGTTATTCTCAAAATTTAGTAGCCCTAGGAGATCCTGAAGTCTTTCCTGCAAAACTGAAAGCAATAGACTTCTGGGATTGAAAAGTCAGTTAGGTTGGTTACAAAGTCCCCTACATTCTACATTCCCCCAACCTCCATTTATATTAGGACAGCTCTTAGAAAAAGCCTAATCAAAGACAAGAAGTATACTATCCTTCCTGTCAGTACTAGCTACTTAAATCATGGATTCATTTGCACAGTGAAGTATTGTAGTCACTGCTGCCACAATCTCACCCCACAGAAAACATATAGAATGGAGTTACTAGTGCAATACAGCTGGAAAAATACAAAGTCATTTATTAGATTCTTATGTCCATAAAAACCAAAAGAAACAATAGTTCTTACCTTAAAGTTCAACATGAGACATGAGACAATCAGACAGCAGATTGGTTACTACTGAAAATCCAATGTTTGAACATACCAAAGATTTTTATTGTGACTTCCAGAGAATATTGCCCTCTCAGTGACACATATGGAAACTGTTGTTCTTTTAAATGCCCCCCAAATAAAAGCAAAGGTAGGCAGATTGCATTATTTTTAAGAAGTACACATCTGAGGCCAGTATACCTAAAGAAGTTAAGGACAGCTCACGAGTTCCATAAACAGGATACAAATTGCTGTGAATGAAAGAAGTCTAAAATATATGACACAAAAGTAATGCTATATATTGATATTTGAGGAGATCAGTAATATCAGACACAGCTGAAAAGATATATTCAATTTTCTGCTTTACTATTCTTCCAGAGTCAAGTTACATTTCACATGCACCCTGTTTTTTTCTTTCCTCATCATTTGCTACTGAGTTACTGTGAGAAACAAAACTCTGACTAGACAGATCACTGTTCTGCTCCAACACGATAACTTCCCCCTGACACATAGCATCTGTTTGTGGCTAGCTCCTTGCAACCTTACAGGTCTCCTCTGACAGCTCCTGTCATGAGCATAGTCTTGGCCATTGAAATGCTCATTCTGTGCCACCTAAGTTGTTTTTTTATAGACTGCTATGAAATAATTCAAGTATGACTATCAGTCGATGTACAAAAAGCCCCATGAGACTAATTTGGTGATTTGAGATAAGGGCTCAGAAGTGATAAAACTATCTCAGCAGTATAAACTTTTATAATGTATTGAGCTATTTAAACATAATTGTTGTCACAGGACAGATAACAATTATTACTTCTAATTTTGGAGGGGGCTGTTATGTCCGGTTCTGAGGGATCATACCACTGATTTTCCTGAGACAAAGTGTACATACTTGGCCCAAAACTACTCTGCTGCTTAGTACGTGCACATGAATAGAAATACGCCGTCCACAGGATGTTTTCAGCACATTCTGAGAGACAGAAGTGCAGAACAAATAAAATTCAGTTGTACTTTTAGTTCTGCCTCTAGCCAGATGAGTTGGAATTCAGTATTTCTTTTCTCTGTTCTCTATCTCCTTCTCTCTTCTCCTACACCGAAAGTTGGTTTTACTGTGTGGAAGCTTTTGCTTACTCAAATAGACCTTCTTCCTTATTAGGTGCTTTAAGTATTCTTGCAATGTGTACTTAAAATGCATCATAAGCTCTCCTTCTCTTTATAATTATCTATTATTCATACCATGGCAGTGCCTAGAGACCAGTAAGTTAAGATTATGACAAGATACAATATATGGCTAAATACAGATGGCAGCTGGATAGTTAATAATAAAGATGGGTGTATGTACATAACTTAATGGTGTCAGTATCTACTAATGCATCTATTTTCCAATTAGATCCAATTTTTTTTTTCTGAAAAAATGACTGAAAAAAATAAATTTTTAACAATTCCACAGTAGTTTTTCCTTCTTTCAAGTTTACATGTCTCAATTTTTATATTGTAATTTTTCTAATGGTGATAAAATTACTAGCATTAGGAAGAGTTTGCACACCTTTTTTTTTTTCCATCAGTAAAATATCACATTTTACCAGAAGTTAATATCCAGGAGATGTGGAATACTATAGAAATAACAAATTAAAAGACATACTACTGATAGCTTCTCTGCTTAGAAATGCCGTAAATTTATAGAGGTTAAACCTCTATATTTGAAATATTTGCAAATTTCAACTATAACAAAAAATACAGTTTTGGCTTTGTTTTGTTGTTGCTTGTTTTTACTTCCACAAAGCAACCTTTGTAAGTGTTAATATTTTTAGTGCCAGTTATCAGGCCTAGATTCTGCCATCTTGTCTATATTACACATGAGTTGCCCCTATAAAGTAAATGGCTTTTTGGTATAAGTAAAATTAACTAATAAAGCTACTTTAAACAAACATTCAGTTCTGCTGATTTATACCTATATGTGATACAATTTTTACTACATTCATTCATTTTCATATTTGTAACTATAGTAGTGTTCCAAAAATGCTCAACAGCAAGAAAAATCCTGGTCTTTTTGCAACCATTCTTGACAACATAGAGTCATGAAATATTTGAGGTTTTCAAGGAGCTCTAGAAGTCCAAGTTTGGTCCTAGGATGTAGCTTGATCCAAAACCCTGCTCTAGCAGGGACAAGCTGCCCAGAACAATGTCTGTGCAGTTATGAGCACCTCCAATAATGAAGATTCCAAAATCTCTCTGGGCAACATATGACAGTGCTCTCCTGTACTGGGGAGTCCGCAGCCAGAGAGGACCCTCAAAGTGGAGCCTCAACAGGACTGGATAAAGTGGAAGGATCACCTTCTTCAACCCCCTGTCAACACTCCTTCTAATGTAGCTCAGGATACCATGAGCCTTCTTTCCTGCAAGGGCACATTGCTGGCTCATACTCAGACTGATGTGCACTGGGTCTCCAGCAGGATGTGCACATATGATACCAAATAAACCAGAAGGAATCCAAGGCTGTTCAATGTATTAAATTACTCAGGTTTTTTGCTCTGTAAATATCTTCCAAATTTGTTCCCAGTTTAGAAGTGGGATAAACTTTTCAAATGTTTTAATGAAACTTTTTCCCCACAGATTTTTTGAATTATTTTAGAAATAGAAATTCAGTTCAATCAACCATTATTGATCCAGGATCTCTTCCAGCTCACTGTCTCATTGAACTCCTTCCAGATAGTCAAGCAATAGTCAGCATCTAAAGATGATTTTCAGTGTATTGCAGATACACATGAATACTTATGATTACTTAAGTTTATAATGCAAGTAAACCAAATGGAGTTAGTAGAATATGTGATCCCAGAGTACAACTCCAGAATACTGAATTCAGTATACACTTATTTTTCTAGTGAATATCGACCAAGAGTTTAAAATTAGAAAAGAGTACTAAAATAACAAAACTTTTAAAACACACACCAAAATAATTTTTAAAAGAATATTTTATTATTTTGAAAGATTGCTTTCTATCTTGAAAGATTTTTTTTTTTAATTTCTATGATTATAATTTCACAGCCATTAAAAGTAACAGAGCACAAAGCCGTAAATCTGTTGTACAAAGCATTAAGAAACAACTATGGCACAATTGTGACACAGTTTAATTGTCATGGGAACATTAAGGTTTTTTGTAACTTTTACAAATTTTGTTTCTATCTAAGTGCTATTCAGGAGCAGCATGTCACTGTATGGCAATCTTGAATAGGTAGAGATTGAATGGGATGAAGAGATAATCTCTACTCACCTATAGTTGGATCATGATAGTCAGGGAATCGATGGCTTATGAATTGCATTGTCATTGCTGGAGAGAAGAAAGACAGAAGAAAAAAGAATGATACTAGTGACTTTAAATGGCAACAGGGAAAAGAACATGAAGAGAATTCACTTATCCAGATATCATCTTAGAAAGTGAGTCAGGAATCAGTTTTATGTCTAGAGCTGAAAAAGTACATTGCCATTACAGTGATAACTAGGAACCATTAAATGAAAAAAAACCCACACAATTAAACTTCTTTATCTGTCCTAATTTCTTCCTTTTTAAACTGCTTTTTATCAATTGCTGCATTAAAATGCTAAATGTTTTAACACTTGTTAAATACTGTTAACCTGATATTGCCTATAAATAAAAATTTACATGAAGAAAAAGTAAAATATAATTTAAAACAAATTAATAAAAGTTTTAATTATGTTATATATTACCATTAAAAGCAGCACCTGATTTGATTTCTAGTGCATTTTAGGGATACTCAACTCCTTAAACTTGATGCATCAGACAGATGTTTCTATTAAATACCTAGTGCATGGTTTCTTCTAAACAGCTGCTTTATGCCTGAATATCACCCACTTTCAGAAATTTTAAGAAAGTTGTATCAGTTTTCATGAAAATTGCTTCTCATTGTTTGGAACAGGTGGTGTTCTGAAAGTGAAATTCCAGTTTAGGTAGAAAGCCAGAAACACTCAACTGTTACTTTTCCACATGGTGTGTAAAGCTCATAGACTTTGAATGACCATGAAAGTAGGTTTGGGTATTCAGTGGTTACAGTAATATCATCAGTTACCAGAACAATATGAGAAGTTATGTTACCTTTAATGTCATTCCTCAGGAGTTTGAAACTTGGGTCATTTGAACAGTAAAGGAACCTACTCAACTGAGAGAGCTCTGAAGGGAACACCTTCAAAAGTGATATAGGTGAATTCCAGTTAAACAGAAGGGAAAAAAAAAACCCTGAAAGATTTTTACTTTTTTTTTTAAAAAAAGAAAGATCATTCTTGATTTTTAAGCGAAGTTCATTATTTTTTAATACTTTTTTTTAAAGGATGCATTAAAAACCCACTATTGTTGTTATTTGACAATTCCTTTAGAAAAAATTTACCCTACCTGAATGATAACTATCAGTCACAACACATCAAACCAAACATGAGCTTCTGCTCTGTGTCTTGAACATCTCAGTTACCTTCAACAGAGGTTATGTACAAGAAATGGAACAATTTAAAAATTCTATGCATAAATACACACCCATTTTTAAAGCACCATTGCCTTGGTTCAATGTTTGCCTTGCTTATATTTTCAAGAATCAGGGGGTTAAGAAGATAGTTTTACAAAATGATAGAGACAAGGAGTATTAAACATTTATTACCATGTTAATAAATTATTGCATCTTCAGTATAGACAAATATAAATGTTAAGAAGCAGCATTATAAATTCATAGTAACTTAGACAGGGTAACTGTGTAAAAAACACTCAGTATATATATATTATTGGGGAATAAATCTAATGTGGTGACACTTATGTCTTCTATATTATCTGGTGTCAGATGCATTACTTTTAAGTACTGTGTATGTTTGGACACTTTCCTTTGCAGGACACCTAGTTTTTTAATCACAACAGATTTTTAGGCACCACCGTCTGATAACTGCTAGCGTTGTATAAAGAATAAATTGATGCTTAATGTGATGTGTCTAGTTTGCTCTGAGAAGCAGAGGCAGCTAGCAGAGATGCTGTTCATATGGTTTACGCCTACACATTTTGAGCTATCTGAGGAACTGTACCACAAATGAATTAAATTTGTTTCACTACCTGCTGCTTTTTTCTTGCCAAGCACACTACTCTGTAACTCTGTAGCTGATCTCATTATATTTCCTTCTGGAACTATGCCTGCGTCATAAAATCTGTTGTTACAACTGAAATGGAAATTCTCAGAGGACACCCAGAACTCATGGTAAACATTTTTCCTCTCTCTTGAGGCAGCCACAAATCAATACATCATTTATATCCTCATTAAATCCACAGGATCTAAGATGACTGAAATAATTTGGAAGCATCATACTGACTTTCAACTGTGACATGCAATATGTTAGCCACAGGGATGTGTACAATTTATACCTCCCAAGCAATGTGTGTGAATACGCATCATCAAAACTTTTATAGGAAGCACAGTGCTTTAGACGGAGCTCTGTGGAGGAAGTTGGGTCTTGCAATGTCAACTGTAACAATACTGACTTTTATAAATATAGGTATGATCTTAGTCTCGGCCCAGAGATCTACATGAGCTGATTTGCTATATATCAATAGGCTATATAAGAATAGGATCTGCAGACATACAGAATTTGAAAAGGTTTTCAGTGAAGCACTCTGCATAATGAAATTAAAACCTTTTGGAATACCCTATCTAGAGAAAGAGTGAATAGAAATTTCCTTTTACACACATTTTGTCCCACAAAACACTTCCATGACAGCCCTTTATCACAGGTTTCTCCTAATCACTCAGTAAGAAAACTCTTTGACACCTTTAGTGCTTGCCACGTCTTCCATGGTTATTAACACCCTCTGTTACATGTTTTTGTTTTCTCAGACAGAAGAAATTGAAGCATACACTCTGATCCTTTTAATCACTGAATTACTATGTAAAATAAGGGATAAGAGGTGGGAATTGCGACTCTTCTTACTCTGTGTGTTCTTTAAATTAAGAACCAGCGTTTTTTGTTAAACATTTCTTAGTGCAGCAAATATTTTCAGAGCCACCATAACAGGCCTCTGCCCCAAATGGAATAAAAGAACTAGCTTTTGACTTCAAAAAACAAACCCCTTATTCCACGAGGGTGGAGGACAAGAAAGTCTCAAAACAACAGGTCTGAAGTACAACAACAGCCATGTCAAAATTTACCAGATACTACACTCTCATGTCTGCTAGATATGCAGAAATTAGTTCTGAATGATGATCAGAAACTTCCCAGAGAAAAAGATGGCTCAATCACAGCTGACATGAAGCTACACAACTCAACTGGAACCTAGTGAATTAGAATCATAGAATCACAGAATCATAGAACGGTTTGGTTTGAAAAAGACCTCAAGATCTAGTTCCAAACCTCACTACCATGAGTTGGGATGCCCTCTACTCAACTAGACTGCCCAAAGGCCCATCCAACTTGGTCTTGATCATTAGCAGGGTTCCGGGAGAATCCACAGTTTTTCTGGGCAAGCTTTTCCAGTGTTTCACCTCTCTCACAGGAAAGATTTTTTTTTCTAATACCTTATCTAACTCTCTCCTCCTTCATCTTCAAGCTATTACGTCTTGGTACTGGAAGTCTGCAATAAGGTCTCCCTAGAGCCTTCTCCAGGCTGAACTTCCCCATCCCTCTCAGACTGTCTTCACAAGAATTGCTCCAGCCCTCTGACCATCATTGTGGTCTCCTCTGGACTTCCTCCAACAGCTTCATGTTATTCTTATACTGGGGACCCCAGAGCTGGACACAGTACTCCAGGTATGATTTCACAAAAGCAGAGTGGAAGGGCAGAATCTCCTCCCTTGACCCCTTGGTCATGCTGCTTTTGATGAAGCACAGGATGTCACAGAATCACAGAATTGCAGGAACCTCCAGAGATCATTGAA
Organism: Hypotaenidia okinawae; assembly: GCA_027925045.1. Classification (NCBI taxonomy): domain Eukaryota; kingdom Metazoa; phylum Chordata; class Aves; order Gruiformes; family Rallidae; genus Hypotaenidia; species Hypotaenidia okinawae. Next base: position 5,766,860 of record BSDF01000005.1, on the reverse strand, counting down.
TCCAACCCCCCTGCCAAAGCAGGTCACAAATGTAGGTGTCCAGAAGGATCTTGAATATCTCCAGAGAAGGAGACTCCACAAACTCCCTGGGCAGCCATTTCCAGGGCTCTGTCACCTTCACTGTAAAGTTCTGCATATTGCTGTGGAACTTCCTGTGGTCTAACTTGAGACCATTTCCCCTTGTCCTGTCTCCACAGACCACTGAAAAGAGGTTGGCCATTTCCCTCTGTCTCCCACACTTTAGATATTTATAAACATTAATCAGATCCCCTCTCAGTCTTCTTTTCTCAAGGCTGAACAGCCTCAGTTCACTCAGCCTTTCCTCATAGGGAAGATGCTCCAGGCCCTTAATCACCTTTGTGGCCCTCCACTGAACTCTTTCCAGGAGATGCCTGTCTTTTTTATACCAGGGAGCCAACTCATGGTTGGCTTTCTAGGCTGCAAGTGTACATTTCTGGATCATGTTGAGCTTTTCATCAACCAACACCCCCAAGCCCTTCCCAAGACTACTTGCAATCCATTCTCCACCCAGCCCTTAGCTGTGCTTGGGATTGTCCCAATGCATTTGAAAGACTTTTGTCATGGTTCTGGCCAGGCCAGTTACCCTCCCCAAGCAGCCAACACAGGTGAGCTGAGTTAGCCTGGGCTGTTTCCACACCACTTGCCATCATTCCTTCATTAAAGAGGATGGGGGGAAGGGGCACATAGGGTGCTTTCAGTCCAGTCCTTGTGCCAGTCCTTGTGCCATGCAGCACTCTGTAATTGTCAGGTTGGTAAGGTACTCTGTTATCACCAGGTGTGAGTGTAATTGGCTGTTATTGTCCTCCTTTAATGGTGCTTTTGTCAATGAAATGTCTTTATCCTAACCCAAGAAGGCTCTGTCTATTTCTCCTGTGGGAGTGAGGGAGTGAGTGGCATGTGGTGCTCAGCCACTGGTTGGGGCTGAACCACCACACCCTACCTTGCACTTGGCCCAGTTGAGCAAGATCTGTTTATAACTGACTGTCTCTGAGCTCCCCAGCAGGACAACTGCAATACACTGGTTTTTCACTGATACTGACATAGGCTCCAATGTCAGTTTCCAGAGTAAATTAATTTGAAAACTAATACAAAAAATGGTATTGGTATTCCATGCTATTTTATGTAAGTATTCTTCTTGGAACCTTTTTTTTTCCTTATCCATTATCCTCTTTTCTCTATATCTTAACACTTACACCTAAAAAATCCAAGCCAACATCAGATATTATTGTGACCATTTTCTCTTGGAAATCCAAATAATGCTGTTACAATTTATGGAACTTTAAGTCTAATTTATGCCACACACAAATCACTGTAGTAAAATGTGTCTTTAAAGCAGGATATTAAAACAGAATAAATGGATAAGGCTGATATTTGAATATATACATATACATGTAAGACCAGAGTCAGATAAAAGATGGTAAAAGTAAAAAAAAAAACCAAACCCACACAGGTTTTAATCCATAGCAGATACTGTGAAACATTTTGAATTCCAAGTTGCCTGAAAAGTTTTTAATGAATATTTTATAACACTGTGAATATCATTCCATTTAAATGGGACATGTACATCACATGGTAACTACAATAAATAAAAGGATCATTGTTTTAGATTAATAGTATCTTCTTTAAATCCATCTGTGGCTAAGCAAGTGTAGAGTGCCTCAGCTGAATAAATTTAAGCCTGATACACATAAGTATGTAACTTTAAAGTTCTCTTATGCTTTCAAAATAAAAAAGCAGTTCAGATCCTGGATTATTTTTTCAGTTATTTCCAATTATTCTTACTCAATGTTCATTAATTATCCAGAAATATATACATGATACCTAAACTTCCACTAAATACATATATATTTCTATGAATAATAAACTTAGTCTTGTCTGCTACATTCAATATAGAACCATGGAATCATAGGATTGTCTTGGATGGAAGGAACCCTTTAGATCACCGACTCCAACCATCACCCTAATCTGCTATCTGTTACTGAACCATGTCCCTTACCACCACATACACATCTCTTAAATACCTCCAGGGATGGAGACTCCACCACTTCATGGGCTGCCCTTGTCTATGCACACACATGAGAAGAGTAAGATCAATAAATGGATGAGCAATACTAACAGTTTATCCATTTTTCTGTTTTTGAAGCTGAATGGTTTTTAACTTCATAGTGTTGAGAACCAGAAATGTATTTCTGAAGCACCATCTTTGGTTATGGTTCTCCAAACTGGGTCTATCAGTTGAAACAGAAGATCTTTGCATTCAGTTTCAGGTCTGAAACCAGTTGTTTTACTCTGGACTTGACAATAGAGAATTATATTAATTATTAATAAAGCACAGTATTTGATCAGTGTTGAAATGTTCAATTAATGCCCATTCCAATGCCTAAAAACTCTCTCTGTGAAGAAGGTTTTCTTAATATCCAATCTAAAGCTTCCTTGGAGTAACTTGGTACCATTTCCTCTTGTCCTATATTTTGTCACTAGGGATCAGCCCTTGCCTCTCCAAAACCTCCTTTCAGGTACCTGTAGAGAGCAATTCAATCTCCCCCAACCTCCTCTTCTCCAGACTAAACACTTCCACTCCTCATAACATTTATTCTTCAGTCCCCTCACCAGCCTCGTCCCTTCTCTGAACATGCTGCAGCACCTCAATGTCCTTTCTGTAGTGAGGGGCCCAAAACTGAAGGGAGTACTCAAGATGGGGCCTTACCAGTACTGACTACAGGGCGACAATGACTTCCCTACTCCTACACATCACACCGTTCTTAACAATTCAGCCAGGTGTCAAACAACACCCCTTCTCTCCCAGGGGTTTCCAGCCAGTTGTAGCACTGCTTGGGGTTATTATGACCTCATGCCATTGGCCTTGGCCCATCAATCCAGTTTATCCAGATCACCTCCCCCATCAGGCTACAAGCTTACATCCTTGTCTTCTAGGCAAACTCAAACACAAAAAGGAAGAAAATTCAAACATAAATAGGAAGTCTACAGAGGGTGGATACATAGGCAGGTATCCTGCAAGGAAAACAAAGAAACTCTGACCAGCCAGGGATCAGGTTAAGAATGTTACGGCCCTGGCAGAGCTAAATCTGGCCAGGGACATCAAGAAAAATCAAAATGTGGACTTCTGTTTCACTGACTTGGAAAAATTACAAACATCCTGATAACTATTTCAGACCTCATTAATGAATTTTTAGATTGACTTAAGTAAAAACTTATTTGCATCTGCCCATTAAATCTTATCGAATAGGCTGTTTATTAGCAATGTGCAAACATATACATGATGAATAACAGGAGAGGAAGACAGTAGCTTTTCCAAATCCTTGGAGTTGTATTAATGCTCATGGCAACTTCAAATGGGTGAAGACACCAATAATGGTGAAATTTATTGGTGGGGGGCAGGAGGGGCATTAGAAAAAACTAAATCTAGTCTCAGGAATATTTCATGTATGTTCACTTTCTGCAAGTTTGCCAAATCAATGTAAAAGAAAATCAAGAAAAAAAAATCCAATAAAGCTAAGTGGAAATTTAGCTGTAAAACAAAAGTGAGACACTAGCTATGAACAAATTTAGACTATGAATTAGAAAATATTTCTAGCCACCTGATGAAGGATTTTCTGAAACAGAATTCAAATATGGATGGAAGCAGCAAGAAGCACCTTTGATGTTAAGGTGCTTCCTAAGTGAAATGATTGCCTTGAATCACTGACACAGAAGGTTCTTTTGGAGAATTTTCCCCTTATCCTCAATTTCAGGTGGGGAAAATACTAATTTGATGTATGATATTTCAGTATAGATTTGATCTATAATCAAGTCTTCAACAAATACCAGTGGTGGAAATAAATGTTTTCTTTCCTAATATATCATGTACTTTAGATCTCAAATATTTTATAAAGATCCTCTTGCTTTCCAGGGAGAAGTTTCCATATGGAAAACTTTGCTTTGTAAGAACCTGGAATAACTTCAATGGCTATATGTTTGTGATATACTTTTGTAGGGGGAAAAAGCAAACAAACAAACAAACTAGAACCCAAGAGAGTTTCATACACAATCTGTGCAGTCAGTGCCAGCACATCTGCAGTCTTTGGTGTTTTGAACAAAATTTGCTGCACTGCTAAGGTACTGCACTGTTATTTTTTTTCCTTACCACTTACTAAGAAACCTTATGAGCTAGCAGACATCTCTATCAGATGAGAGTTTCCAGGTCACAAAGCTCTATGTGATTTGAGTATACAGTATGTTTCCTGTTTTATTCATATCCACACATGCTGCATTTAGATCACACTACAATTTAGAATAAGTAACTGACAGCACTAGTCACCCAAACCAGAACAAAAGGAGCCAGAAGGATGAAATAATGTTACATTCAAATGTTTCCCATCAGCACGAATGTAAAGAACTAAACAACACATACAATGTCAAAAGTAAGAGAGATTGTATGATGCCAGTGGAGAGAAGATCATTCAAATGATAAGATCTTCCAAGATGACACCCACCTAACTTGTTTAGATGGAAACCAAACCCCTTATCTGGAAGAGTCTATGAATGACCTGCCTCACACTGAAATCAATGGGATTAACAATTTCAGATTGTTGAGGTATGTGTTGTGTTAGATCTGAACACCCATGCTGGCTGAAAGTTATGTCTACCAGATGGTGCATGATGAATATATCTTTCAGTCAAAAAGATGAATGAGAAGAGTGATGTTTAATGCAGAGTACTAGAGAGTTTTATGAAATTTTAAGAGAATGGGAAAGGTATGTAGAGAAACAAGGCAATATTATCTAACAATAACATACATATTTGTATAGTTAACCGTATGATTCTCCCATGATATGGTAAACAGCAAAGAGTATTCCTTGATTAAAAACGTGCCATTTTGTGGGTTTTTTTAAACCTGCTTCTAATAAACTCAAGTATCTTACAACTCAGAAAGATGCTCATCTTTATCTGCTAAAATATATGAAGATTTTTGAGGATAATTATTACTAAGTTTTATTTTGTTCATATATTCTTCCCAGAATAACCACTGCAGGCTATAGGATAACTAGAATAACAACCTAAAGGCACCTTTATTCTGACTTAGTACAACCATTTTTACATTGTTATACCTGTAAGAAATAGTGTGAGTGTTACCACACCATTTCAGGAAGGAATGCTACAAAGCCTGTAAGCTACAATTATTCATCTTTTAGGTGTTACAATGTACTATTTATGAACACTGGCTGTGAAATGAAGGCAAGATAAATTGCATTTTGCTATTAAATTCATTCTGGCACACTAGAAAAACAGAAGCTTGCTGTACAAAACTATTGCATATGCTAAGCTTCTGATACAGCTTCACTTTTTATAATTCTTTGTTAAACTAGTATGTCTTCTGTTCACCTATCAAAGTTGAAGTCCACAGTGTGGCTGTTTCACCATGGCTGGAGGCCAGATGCCCACCAAAGTTACTCTATCACTAACCTTTTCAGGTGAACAGGAGGGAAAAATATATTGAGAAGTTTAAGAGTCAAGATAAGGACAGGGAGAGATCATTCTGAAATTAGTGTCTTGGGCAAAACAGTCTCAGCAGAGAATAAAAAAAAAAAACCAAAAAAACCCCAAAATTATATAATTTATTACACTACACTATACACACAGAGAAAACAGAGTACAACCAAATCTTAAAACACCTAACCTTACCCCTCCCTCCTTCGTGAGCTTAACTTTAAGCATGATTTCTCTCCATTCTTTCCCCCCAAGTGTCTCAGAGTGAGAAGGAGATAGTTTTGATCAATTCCTCATGAGGTTTTTTCCTCTTAGGTTAGGTGGATTGTAAACTGGTTGAAGGAAAGAAGTCAGAGAATTCTTGTCAATGGTACAGAATTTAGCTTTAGGCCTGTATTTATTGGAGTCCCTCAGGGGTTGGTACTGAGACCAGGACCAATATATTCAACAAAAACCTGGATGAGGGAACAGAGTGCACCATCACCAAGTTTACTGTTGACATAAAACTGGGAGGAGTGGCTGACACACCAGAAGGCTGTGCTGCCATTCAGCAAGATCTGGATGAGCTGGAGGGTTGAGTGGGGATAAGTGTAATGAAATATAGCAAGGACAAAGTGTAAAGTCTTGTAGAGGTGAAGAACAACTCCAGGTACCAGTATAGGTTGGGGACTGGCCTGTTGGAGAGCAGCATAGGTGAGAGGGACCTGGGGATCCTGAGGGACAGCAGCATGACCATGATCCAGCAATGTGCCCTCATGGCCAAAAAGGCCAAAGGCATCCTGGGGTGTATTAGAAGGGAGCATGCAGTTAGTAGGTAGAGAGAGGTTCTCCTCCCCCTCTGCTTTGCCCCAGTGGGACCACACTTGGAGTATTGCATCCAGTTCCAGGCCCCTCAGTTCAAGGACACAGAACTCCTTGAAAGAGTCCGGTGCAGGCTCACAAAGATGATTAAGGGAGTGGAACATCTTCCTTATGGAAGGAAGGTTGAGGGAGCTGGGTCTCTGTAGCCTGGAGGAGACTGAGGGGTGACCTTATTAATGTTTGTAAATATGTAAAGGGCAGGAGTCAGGAGGATGGAGCCAGTCTCTTCTCAGTGATATCCAATGATAGGACAAGGGGCAATGAGTGCAAGCTGGAGCACAGGAAGTTCCACGTGAACATAAGGAAAAAAAAATCACTGTGAGGGCGGTAGAGCAATGGAAAGATTGCCCAGAGAAGTTGGTGAGTCTCCTTCTCTGGAGATATTCAAAAGTGACATACATGGACATGTTCTTCTCTGACCTAATGTGGGTGACCCTGCTCTGGTGGTGGAGGTTGGACTAGATGATCTCCAGAGGTCACTTCCAACCCCTAAAATTCTGTGATTCTGTGATGAGCAGGGGGATATTCCTCACTATCTTCCTCTGCTCCATCATGGGGTCCCACCCACATGATACACCAACTTTTCTAATGTCAGTCCTTTCCCACATGGCCTCAGCTCTTCACTAATAGCCCCAATGTGGGTCATTTCTGTGGGGTGCAGACTCTCAGACCCAGACTGTTCCAGCCTGGTTACCCATTGAGCCATAAGTCCCTCACAGAAAACCTGCTCCATCGTGGGTCAGTCTTTCTACAGCCTGCAGGTCCTACCGGGAGCTTGCCCCAATGCGGGTCACAGCGTCTTCCATGTCTCCATCCACTCCACTGTGGGGCCTCTCCACAGCCTGCAGATGGGGTTTCTGCTCCCCATCATCTTCCATGGGCTGCAGGGGGATAACCTGCTCCACCATGGTCTTCTCCATGGACTGCAGGGGAATCTCTCTCTCTCTCCCTGGTGCTTTCAGTACCTTCTCCCCTACCCTCTTCACTGACATGCTGTATGCACAGTATTTTACATCTTCTCACTCCCTTCTCTGATGGAAAAAAGTGGCTGCTTTCTTTTTTTTGTTTGTTTTTTTTTTTTAAAATGTGATTCACAGAGGCACATGACTATTGCTGATCCGCTCGGCCTTCAGCAGCAGCAGGCCTAGCCTTGGGCCCAGGTGGTATGTATTCTGTTGGGCCTGGGGGAATCTTCTAGCTGCTTCTTGCAGAAGCCAGCACTGCAGCACCACCCTCTCCTAGAACCTTGCCATGCAAAACCACAGCACACAGTAGAGTGGTGAGCAGGAGAAGGGAAGAGTCTTAAAAGCCATTAATTCATTAAATTAAATCTGTTTCATTAGAATGAAAAACAAATACACAAAACCCTAGAACACATAAGTTTTAGATAGAAAATTCAATTTACTAAGATAGTCAAAACAGGAACTGAAAACTCCTTCTTGTCCATTGAGTTGCTACAGATGGATCCTTCTACTTACTTGCGTTGACTTGTGCTTGATTAAAGACTGAGTTTCAGAAAAAACTGCACAAGCTTCTGTGGTCCCTTGAAAAACTATTTTCATCCCCTGCAAGGCCTGCCCATCTTCTGCAATTCTGTCAGTTCTGAACCTTGCTCTCTTGCATTGCATTTCTCTTCTGTGAATCCAGCTTTCTTCCCAGGAATGTCATGGTTTTTCTCTCCCGTCAGAGAAATCCCACTTAGATCCCTTATTTCCTTGTTAAAAACTGTAGCTCACAAAACTACTAGGGCAACATGTTAAAATAAATCTCAAGTGATAAACAAAGCAAAACAAATAGAAAAAAAAAAGAGTAATTATAGTGATTGGAGTAAGAGAGCTAGTTCTGCTGTTCAGGATGCAGAACAAGAGAAAAGTTTGTTTACTTGGTTTTGTACCCTCTGTCATTGTACTGTAAGAACAGACTATAGCCAAGAAAACATTGGAGCTGTTGGTGACAGAGAAAGGTAGAAAACAACTTTCTTTGGAGAGTACTCACAATTCTATAATTTCTCCTCATGCATCAGAAGGAAATAAAAAGACTTGATTCAGAAGTTTATATGTTATGCCCAGCATAAAACAAAAAACATTAGGAAGCAGATGAGAAGAATCAGTCCCTCAGAGAGAAAAGACAGAAAAAAGGGGAAAAAAGCCCACCAATGACAACAAAACAAACCAAAACCCCTTTATTTGGAATCCAACTTGAATGAATAAATAAGCATCACTAATCTCAGAGTATGTCTCAAGCTGCTCTTTCTCACAGATATAAAGATATGAGTTCTCATTATTTCTCTTCAAAGTGATTCGTGGAACAGAGACAGATACTGGTCACATCTCTCCTGCAGAGGCTGAAGGACTGAAAGAGAAATTGCACAAAAATTCATCTTGGACTTGACAAACTTTTAGGAAACATTCAGCAAAAGTGCTCTCACAGCAGTAAAGTTTCATGTCTTCTGATTCAGCATATTCTAGTGAAAAATGGCTGTACTAAAAAGCTCTGACTAACAATCCAGACTTAGTTCCTAGTGCAATGTAGCAAGGCAGAATGCACTGTATCATAAAGCTCATATTAAAAATACCGTTCAGTTTTTAAGGAAACAGGGAAGATGATGAGGCTGGTATTAATTCCCTTTATAAGAGACATCATAATAATGCGATACAAGTTAATGATAATGATAAGGCAGGTCACTACCACTTATGTTCCATTTCCTCCATAGTATATCCCTGACTCCTACCAGAAAGGCTTCCCACAAAAATACTGAACGTTCTCTACATTGCTTAGCTTACATGTCTTGACAAGACGCATTAATAAATGGAATGTATTTGTGGCAAATGCTGCTATTAGCGTATTTTCTCACTTTATTTATTCCATCAAGTTACAATTTATGTGAAAATATAATGTGTCTTCTACTATGCTCCAGCTAGAAAATCCAACAGTAACTTAAGACTTCCATTAGTGAGCAATCCAAAATATAATGACATAAAAAGGTTTTAAAACAGAATCAAGTATAAAGGAATTTTTAAAACAGAATACCTTGAATAAAGAAAGAAAGACTCACTTTTTTCATATTACTTCAGAGAATAATAGAAATGAACTCACACCATTACAAGCAGACATGTTTCAATTAAAATCAATGGATAAATCTCCTTATTTTTCAAAGGAAGTGCAGAAAAAAAAAAAAAAAAAAAAATTGTTCTTTGTATAAGTGGGCTCTGGCTTGCATCTACCAGTCTCAAGCACAATTAGCTCAGTGTAAAAAAGACTTTCAAGGAAGGATAAAGCCATTTCATTCCATGGAAAGAAACCTCTCAGCATCCACATTTATTTTTCTTCCTTTTTTAAACTGCTGACATGTTTCCATGTAATGATAACTTGAGATGCTCTGACTTGGTTTACTGCTGTTTCAGGTAGCAGTAAATTGACATCGTTTGCAGGTTGCCTAACATAAACTAGTGGTTAGCTCCTGTGATACCTTCCATGTGAAATTATACCCCATACGTCAAGCAGTGATGAATTGGCAATGACAGAAGCTATATTTTCTCACGAGTAGGAGAATAGTTGCTGTTCTGTAATGCAGCACCAACTTTTCAGTACTTCAAACCTGTGGTCTAAGCAAATTGGTGACACATCAAAGAGGAAGATAAAAGTCTTCCATTTAACCCATCACAGAAGTCATATATGGTGTTAAAACACAGTCCAGCTCTTGTCATTTGGTTGGTTGTGGTTGTGTTGTTCTGTTTGTTTGTTTATTTATTTATTTTTTATGGATGCTAACATTTCAATGAATCAATTAAAATCTTGTAGAAGATAACTTACAGATTTGCAGATATTGCTGGCACTCAACTCCTGTAATAAGGTTCAGGACTTGATGATCTGAACAATGACCTGTGTTTCTCTAAAAAATACAGACCTGTTATTTGAAGGTGTTAGAATTAGAATAATAATCTTGTTTCCCACTACTGAATGAACTTTAATTTAAATGAAAAAACCTTATGGAGAGAAAATTGTCCAGGATTAAATTTAGGAAACTAAAACAAATAATGGTAAATGTATTGTTTTGGATTGGTGGTATTAAAATTATTCAAAGTACAGAACTATTTTAAGAAATTTAATGCTAGATATTACATAGAGTTACTTATAGTAACACTTCTGCTATATTTTTATTATTATACATATAATTGATGATAATTTTCATTATCTTTTTCAAAATTCCTATTTACTAGGGTTTAATACATTAGTTTTCTCTTTCAATGTAAAACATAAACCAATCCAATATTTAAGATACTGCATTTTGCTCAGCAATTCTCTAATCCTTTCTTTCAACACTCATGTTTTTTCCCGTGATAGCAATTGTGTTCAAATCGTCTTTAAAAGAGATACACTAAGAAAAGTAGAGACATTTCTGAAGATTGATCTGGTAGATCAGAAAACTATTAGGGCATTGCTGAAATCCCAATAAAAATTTGAATTGATCAAATACATTTGATTGTTCCCACAGTGCTGTCCTTAATTTATGTCCTACTAATACACTTAAAATGGTGTTTATCTTAGTGGAGTTACTTGTCTCAGTGGAGCTAAATATCTCATAATTTGCACTGAGTTAAAAAGTGTTCTTCACTACCAACATGACTTTGAACTGAACATATTTTTCTTTGTCAGATCTCAGAGATGTTTCTCTCTTAGCTAATTAGGCATCAGTTCACAATGAAGTCAAATCTAATACATTATCACTTATACCAACACAAGTACTTAATCTCTATTCTTCTTTAATAGAAGAGTTGCTGTAAGACTGAGGAAGTGTGAGGCTCTTCAGTTGTTTAGTCCCCTCTGTGCACATACATGTGCACACACAAATCAACAAGTTTGATAATTATGAACCGATACCCAAAAAGCAAATCAAATGTTTGAGAAAGCCCAGAACTGAGGATAACAAGACCTTTGGCTGGGGAAGTAGCTCCATTTTGCTGCCAGCACCACTTAGAACATAGTTATGCAAAGAAAATGAAAATCACAGTTAAAAGCATCAAAAAGGAAGTGTTGAAATAAGACTGGGGTATAAAAATAAGAAATAAGTTGTGGGGTAATACTTTTCCATTGTAAATCGACTTCTATATTTACCACTCCTATTTGATATCCCTACAGTTTTACAATATGAATTTCTGCTGCAATATCATAAATGCACACAGGACAGAAGCTAGTGGTTTGCACTGTCAGATTTAGAAAGCCTGCAGATTTTGTGTGGTAACTTTTGGTGTCTCCCAGCCATGAGTGCTGCCTTCCTAGTTCCTCTGTGAGTCATGGGACCCTTCCCTTCCTGGCGACAGCTGATGTATGTGTTTCACAGAGGACTCTCAGTATTGCTTACAGATGAAACGCTTGAGAAGTCCTAAATACTCTGCTGTTAAGATCTGAACTCTGCAAATTTTAGACACTGTTAAGGAACTTTTTCTATCCTAGGTTTTCCTCACCAAAGTCTCAGATTTGAAGTCTCATAAGATAAATATACTTGAGCGGCACAGTGGTTGTAACATCTAGAGTTGGGTGCCCCTGCAGAGGGACCACAAACAAATAAATTCCTTGACAATTATATCCTTAAAATCAAAGCTGCACAAACACACCACCCCACAAGAGTTCAGAAACATACTAATATTAGGGTCAGGGGTCTTCCCATTCTTTCGTTACGGAGTCCTTGTCTCTGCGTGGGCTGGTTCTTATCTCTAAAGTTGTCACTTTTACTGATAGTACCTTTCTTATCTTCTGGCTTGAATGGGTTTTTGGGGCCTTCTTTTACTTAACTAGACAAAAGTTCATCATATCCTGTTGAAAGTTCACAGCCTGAGGCCTAAGGTTTCAGCAAATTTTGCAACTTATACTAAGCTAGTTATGCTAACAGTTTTGTTAAGCTTGAAAACTAATATTTCCCAACAAGACATAGAATCATAGAATCATTAAGGTTGAGAAAGGCCTCTAAGCTCATCAAATCCAAATGTCAATGCAACAGTACCATAACCACTAAATCATGTCCCAAAATGCTATGGTTTTTGAACACCTCCAGGGATGGTGAATCCACCACTTCCCTGGGCAACCTGTTCCAGTGTTTGACCATGTTTTACTAAAGATTTTTTTTTCCTAATATCCGGTCGAAACATCCTACAGTTCTAAACATTTGCTTTGGCAGTTTAAGAACATAGAAAGTAATAAAAAACCTAAACACCTGTTTACGTGTTCAGAGGCTCAACTTGATTGGGAAGAAGAGACCTTCTAGATAAGTAAACAATATGGAATTTGGAGACAAAAAATGTGAGATAATGAGCTATCTCTGAGAGCAGTACTTGCCCGAGGTTCTCTGTTACGTTTTTTTACAAAGATTTAATAATGACTGTAAAACTACTGAAGAAGGCTTATGCGACTATATGAATCTGGGGAGAGATGTTTCTATTTTTGACTCTCTTATTAGCTCTTTATTCTTTGATTATCACCAGCACCTTTTTTGCCTCGGTTTCCACAGCTGCCAAGAAAAAACAAGGCCTTTTCAAGACAGAGAGTTCTGAGATTTACAGTGTTGCCATGTAAGACCTGGCTGTGAACGTATTCCTTAACTGTTCCTCTAAAATCAAGCTAGTAAAACCATGAAATTTGTAATAACTGATTTAACCAGTCCCTTCAACGTGAAGTTATTTGGATAAAAGGAGGCAGAGAGATCAAACACCTTACACAACAAATGAGTTACCAGTACAGTGGAGACAAAGAGGCTACAAAGTATAAGTATGAAAAATTAAAACCAACTCCATGTCCTCCCATCCTCTTCACCTTCTCACAGTGCAAATCCAACTAGAAGTTCATGGTTTTGAAAAACATATTCATATTGCTTGAAACATGTACATGCTACATTATGGTGATATGTTGACAGCAGGTACAGTTGCTTGGCAGGTTTGGGGGTGAAAGGTAGCACTTCAGGCACTAAAGGAATTGATTTATTATAGCATTAGCCTGATGTTGAAAAGGTCAGAAAGCTACAAAACAGATACAGAAGTTCTCGAGGGCTGATTGTATTTTCAGAGAGAAAATCTACATTAGCCTATTCAGGTTTGTACTTCAGTGTGAAGATGAAAAGTTAAAGCTATCAATACTAGCAACATGGAATTTGTTCATGATGATACTTTCCTACAGCTGGAGGGCGATGGCTCATGATAGAGGAATGAGCTTCAGAATACTTAGGCCACCAGGATAGACTGAATCGCAGCCTTTCATCCTTCTGAGGTAACCTTACTTTCATGTAATTCATAATGTACTTTCTGTCCTTGATGCTCTTGTCATTTATTCTGGTGTGAACCTAACTGTCTCAGAGGTTTATGGTGCTATGTATCGCCTTAGCTTGATGGGTGACATAAGTCGTATTTGGTGACCCCAGACCTTTCCATGTAAAACCATCAGCAAGTAAAACAAAACAATCCCTAAGACTCCTCTCCAAAGCAAGCCAGCAAACACCACAGAGTGGGCAAATTTCTTCTAATGATTTCTGGAGGTTAATTGGGAAATATATATTGGAATGGGACTGATGAGTAAAAGATGTTGTTTGAATTATGAAAAAAATTAAAAATCCTTAAAACCAAAAAGATCTCCTTATTCAGGCCATAAAATATATGGATGTATTTAGCCATTTCTGGATTTTCCTAATTACTCTAGACAGTTGTTCCATCATCAGTTTTCCTTTAAAAAAATACATTTTTGCCCTGGGGTTAGTAGCTGTACTTCATCTTCTTCATCATAGGTCTGGGATATATTATTTTTCCCAGTCTTAGCTGTAATTATAATACTGCAGTTTTGTCTTGGTGGAACAATAGTATCATAACTCAGTACCCTGAAAAGAAGGATTTGGGAGCTGACTGGGAAATAGCAGAGGAACTTTTTCAAGACCCTAATAAGCTTATGACTACTTAAACCCCAAGGCAACACACAAATTTAGGTTATAACAGCTGTTTCCTCATGTATGCTAAAAAGGATTTTGGAGGACTTTTACGGGCTTGGTGAAGAAGATGGTATTCAAGTACTCCATATCTCAACAGCTTGATGACATTGTGTTATGCTGATTCAGAAATGAGTCAGCTTAGTTACAAGAAAAGAGGAGAATCAGGTCTTTTTTGAAGGTACATGCAGTGATATAGATGTGACAGAATGACTCATTTGTCATCAGCATTTTAGTCAGCAAAGTCTTTGGCTCAATGGCAAGTATTTATAACTGGAAAATAAAAGGAGGCAATCAAAATGAAGAAAGCAGAAAAAAAAAGATCTGGATGTTAGACCTGCTCTATTACATCCAAGTATGACATCACTCTGTAACCCTAAAAAGCATTTTATTGCAAGTATACGTCCCTGTCCAACTCACTGTAAAATGTGCTTTAAGCATAAATTTGCTGCAGCACTCACCTAAGCACAGAGTGATAAATCCCTGTCCATTTCATCATCAAAATATTTTTTTCATCTGTAGGTTTTCCTTCAGTAAAGTTCTATTTTGGTTTTAGATGACGTAAGGAACTAAAGATATACCTTAACAATTGCCGACAGAACTATATCCACATCTCTGTCTTCTCTCTCAACCCCTGTAACCATACCCCTCTTTCCTCTTTCTCAATCACCATAAAACCTCATCCCCACGACACCCACACAACAAACTGAATTCCACCCATCAGTAATGGATATACATCCTGTATATCTCAAAGTGGCTTATCTTGAAGCATGTATCCCAAGTCCTCTGTGCATGTGCCCAGACCCAGGGTCAACTGAAGGACAAAGTGTGAGGGGGCTCAGACCCTCTTGAGGGGCTTGAACTCTCTCAAATTTTCAGGGACCCTCTGGAGATGGCAATGGGCATGTGTCCCACCACCAGGTGGAAGGTGTGGCTGTGGCAAGAACTTATGACTATGGAATGAGATAACACTGTAAAACAGCGAGACCAACAAAGACGGGGAGGAACATTCCCCCACCAGACCTGAAGACATCAGACTGACGGGACACTGCAGATCTGTGGTGGTAGCTACTGAAATATCTCTCTCTCTCTCTTTTTTCACACTTTTATCTTTCTTCCCCCATTCTCTTGCATGCTTGTTGTGGGCCAAATAAAGTGACTTGACTCCATTTTGAGTCTTAATTCTGTTCCCAAGAATTGTGAAGACCTGGTCATGATAAAACATTTAATTGAACCTCAATGTGAAATTAAGCCCAGCCACAACCAGCAACCCTGAGCAATCCGAGGTCAGTTGGAACGTAAGGGGAATGAACCTCTACCAAATAAGTCTATCTGGTTGTGGATCATGACAGATGGCATGCATAGTAGGGCTTGGGATATTTCCTTTGAGAGATCCTTCCATAAATCTTTTGAAGGACATGAACCAAGACCAAGAGGAGCTTTTCCATTTATATTAGTATGCATTTCTTTTTTTTTTTTTACTTTCACAACTCTCTTTCCACAGTGTTCTTGTGTAGGAGTAATTAAATACTTTTCAAAAGAAATTATAATGGTTGAAATTCTGACTCCACTAAAATGAGAGACAAATTTTTATTTGAAATTATTTGGATTGAAATTTCTGATACCAGTGAATGATTTCATGGCTATTTGCCTTTATATTTTGTAAGTGAATACATTTGCTGCCTATAATTTTGCTTTGTTGAAAATACATCTTCACAGCTCAAAAAATTGATGACATTTTCAATGGGAAAAAAAAAGTTAACCTATAAACACATTATTTGTGTATGTTTTTGTTAAAAGTTTTTAGTGGAGAAATATCTTGTCTTGCAAAGAAATAAAATTTAATAAACAATCATTTCTAGAACACAGATAACTCTAGGAAGTTTTCTTACTGAAAGGATCCAAAATTTGGATGAATTTAAGAAAGGAAGGGCAAAGTCTTAACATGACACCTTTTATTCTAGGTTTAAAAGTCCTGTTTGAGCATTGCCATTAACCTACATCTCAGTACATTCACAGATGCTTATATGTACTTTCAGTCCAAAGGCCTGTCTAGCACAACACCTTATCTCCAGCAGTGAGGAGGCAGGAGACTATAAGGAACTCAACAGCTATAAAGTGACCTTTGCCAGTACATACTTTTCTACTGGTAGTGTTCAATGTTTTAGACACTGCCTAAACTAGAGATCATAACTGGACCAATGTGTAACACTCAAGTTTCATATCTGAGCTATAGAGGTGCATCTGGAAGTTTTACTGACCCACCAGTCTATCCTCTAAGTATATTTCAAAATTAGGCTATGATAAGCACATTCATCTAAGATTAAAAAGAATGTCAATTATACAGCATATTCTAATCCATGCATAGGTGAACTCCAATCAAACAAAGTATGTATGTCATATTAAATTTTTTTTCTGGCAGCTAAAAATAGACTGAATTCCCTGAATGATTAGACCAGATGTTAATGACATTAAGAAGACATTGGTTCTTAGCTAGGTTTTTGTTTACTCAATAGCTCAGAATATTCAAAAGAATATTTTTTTCTCAGAAGTTTTCAAACAATAAGGCAATGCAATGTTAATATAAATAAAAGTAAATATTTCCTGGGGAAGGGGCGGAATTGTAAAAGTTACCTACAAAACAACCTCACCTTCCATTCCTCATCAGTGATCAAATCCTTTAGATGCTACATCAGATAAGAGTTGAAGAGGCTACTGGTCTTAGGAATGACTCTAGGTTTATTAATTCCACTCTGTAGGCTGTATTTTTTTTCAAGTGTAAAATGGATACAGTGATACTGTTCTTCATTGCAAACTGAAATTTGTACTTTAGAAAGATCTATATGAAAAGCAAATTTTACCAAAAACCCAACCATGTTGTTTGGGGTTTTAAAAATTCTTTTCATACATTTGGTCTGCATTTGGATATATGTAAATTATGAGGGGTAAAATCCTGAATGCACTAAAGCCAGAGGGTGTGTAGGTGAATTTATCTTATTTTCGATATCACTGTCTTCATTTTTCAGAAGCATTTGGTAACAGATTCCTCCTTACCCTTATACAACATTTGAACAATTAATTCATTTAAGATCTTAATATTTTTAAAGTTTTACATCTGGAAAACAAAGAGAAAAAATCAAGAAAAAAGAAATAATGGAAAAAATAGAAAAAAGTGGGGGTATTTAAAAAAAAATTCTAGTTATTAGCTGTATATGTATATATTTTGTAATGCATGCTCATTGCTACCTCTAATCATATATGATTTTAAAGCCAAAATTGGAACACTTGCTTTATTTTAAAGCAGTGAAGCTCATGTAAATTGTCAAAATTGGGTATAATCTGCTAATTTGCAAAATTCAGCAAATACATGATTCAGTGAGTTCCATTATAATTTTGAAGTAGCAAAAATGCACCCGGTTGAAAATCAAATAAAATCAAATTAAATCGAATCAAGTCAAAGCAAACCAAAACCATTCTTGATTAGAGCAAGATATTTAGAGAAACTGCTTTAAAAATGAGTATATTGAGAAACTAAAGAGTAAAATCTTTTTAATATAATTTTGTATTTTAATATATATATTACATATATTTTTATGTAGAGAAAATCTTTTAAAGAAACTACATACTGAAATATACTACAGGCTCTATGTGTCCTCTTGAAAAATGGTTAATATCATGACACAAAAACACCTGTTAGGTTTTTTAATTTTTATTATAGCTGGAAGAAACTGGATAAAATTATGTTATGAAGCACAATAGAATTTCACAAAATCCCCAATCAAGACATGAAGTTACACCTCAGGAAGAGTGCTATGATGGTCTCTGAATTGGTTCATGGGGACCATTGGTCCTTCAGAACATTAGCTGAAGAGCTAAATCATCTATGATATAAGGAAAAAAACAAGTGTACCTCCTAGAATGTAAGTTTCCTTTTCACCTATGTCAGAAACAAACGTTTGCACAGCTGCATGGAGGATAGTTCTGCTTTCTTGGCAGTTTGAGAACCCTGAACAAAACAACTTTCCTTTTGTTGCTGTAAGAGAGGTCAGACAAAAAGGAGCTCTGACTAATCAGAGAGAGATAAATAACCCAGGGAGTGGGATGAGTAGGAAAGCTTTTTTATTAGTTTAAAGACTTCTGGAGCAGAGATTATTGGGAAGCCAAGTAACAAGTAGCAAACAACATGAAATGTTTATGCATGTCTATGGAACCCTGTTATTCTTCTCTGTCTCTCCTTCTTCTCCTAATTTACTGTTCTAATCAACAGGCCTATTTTCTGCCCTCTTGGATACTACCATCCCCCTTATGGGTTGACGTAAATAACAAACAGCTCTAGCCCTTGGCTTCACCAATATGAAACACTATATACAAAATGAGTTACTGCAAATAAGGCAAGGGCTAGTGTCGTAAAGCTGTCACCTTTACCTCCAGGATTTTCGTTCTTAATAGACCAGCACACTTTCTTGTTATCATACACAGTAATTTTTTTTTTCTAAAACACTCAAGCTGCTATTATTCAGATAGAAAATCATTTAGGAGCAGCAAGCAAAGGCATGTATCCTTAATAAGCAGCAGGGTAGACAGTAGCTGTCAGGAGTTTTGGAGTTATTTCTGGCAGAGAATGATTCTGCTCTCTGTGGCGCTAATGATAAAACTCCTGAATTCAGCTGGGGCAGATCTGACTAAAATCTTTACTAAACACGCTAAGGTCATTGGGATGCTGAAGCAATTGTACATAAGGCTACAGCTCGTTACTTATCTAGATGGGGATATCTCTGCTGCCACCATACCTTTTTCCTAAATTACCTCTGGGATAAAATTTACGAGCTATAGATAACAGAGAAATTAACCAAACCCTGTATGGACAGAGTAATAGGTACAGCATAGCAGTTTGAAGCTGATGTTTCATAACGGGGAAATCCACCATGAGTTTTGATGTCTGCTTACATAAAACAGTAGAAAGTTCAAGATACTAAGAATCTCTTACATACAAATGCACACATTCAGGCCTTATTTCGGTGGATGAGGTGGTTCAGATCTATGAAGTCTTTACAGTTCTTTTCTTTGACTGTTTAAAAAGTGAAAGACTGCAATTCTAGCATTTGCCTTAATATATACATCGATGTTCAGTCTTAGTGTTGAAGGACTTTTAACTTGTGTCTATCTTCGTTCTCTATCTGCCTTTCGCTGGAGAGAATGGATCAGTTTAAGTGATCATTGGGTTGCACACTGTTGCAGTTTTGCATAGCTGGCTACTGAGAGAGGGCCAGGTGCTACAGAAAATGGCTGCTAGAGTCTTCTGCAGGCCTGCTTATAGCACCTCTGAGAATCACATATAGGAGAGAAAGACTCCACCAGAACACAGAGTGCCTGTTTGCATATAAATGTAAGCAGTTGACAGACACAAAAGGCTGGGAAGGCTGGGGGAGGAGGCGCCCAGGTACCCAGGTGGGAGAGATTGCCCCTGCAGCCAGAGCTGAAGCACGTGGAGTAGCTGGAGGAAAGGAGCCATGGAGGAGGCAGAGACCAGACCTGCCCGGTGGAGAGGCTCCACGCTGGATGGAACAGGTGGAGACATAGAGAAGATGCTGTGACTGACGTTGGGATGAGCCCCTGCCAGCACAAGCGACCTACAGAGATGAGCCAAACAGGTTTGCTGGAGGAGACATCATAGCCCTGTGGAGGACTGGGACTGAGAGACACAGTGATTTGTTGCTGCCAGCCAGAGCAGAGATGAAGCCCGGTGGGAAGAGATTTGCCTTGTTGAAAGTTCGTGGAGGACTGTCTCTCATGGGTGAGATCCTACGGTGCAGCAGGGGGAGGGAGTGTGGAATGGATATCCCCATCCCGGCTGAGAAGGAAACCATCTTGCAAGGGACTGAGCGAAGCCCCCATCTCCTAGTCCCTGCCTCCCTGTCCTGTGCTGCGAGCAGGAGGGGAAGAAGGGAGCAAAATCATGGCTGAACGGGAAGTCTGCTTTAGAATGGAGGGGTGGGGGGAAGGTGTTACTGAGACCCCCATTTCCCCAGTCCCTGCCCCTCCTGGGCTGCGACTGGGAGGGAAGAAGGGAGCAAACTTCTAACTAAAGCCTGATAAGGAGGGAGTGGTGGGGGGAAAGTGTTTTCCTGGTTGCATTTGTTTTAAGATTGTTGGTTGCACTCCTGACTCTGGTTTTTCACTGTTTTCTCTTTAGTGTAGTGTAATAAATTAGATAACTTTCTCTTCTGCTCTCTGTGTTGAGTCTGTTTTGCCCGCGTCATTAACGAGTTTGACTCTTGAGCCACCCAATTATGTTATTTCTCCCCTGTCCAACTAAGAAGGGGAGTAATAGACTGATTTTGGTGGGTGTCTGGCCTTTGGCCAGGGCTCAACCACCACACACACACAGCCTTAAACTGAATAATGATTTCTGCATGGGTGCACATGCTTGAGAGGGCACATGTTTGTTCCTAAGTTAAGCAGAATGAGTATCATAAATGTCATAGTTGCCTGCAACTGCCAGGCATTGAAGCAGCTTCAACAGGTAACCTCACCTTTAGAATAGATTTAGCAGCTCACACACAATGTCGGAAATGTAGTTGCATGAGCCTTCTGAGCAGAACAAACATTGCAGCAACTTCCTGAAGCTCAGAACACTGATAATAACTGAGGATCACCATCTGGCCCAGGACCAATGGCTGGTCCATTTCTGGAAATTTACTGACTGAGCTCAACTAATAAACTTCATGTCTCTCATTATGAGAGCTATGCTGAAGATACACTAAATGACACCTTGTAATATACTCTGACTTATGATCTGTGAAAGCCAAGAAGAAATCCTAACCTTTTGTGTCTCCTACACTAATCCTTATCTTAACCCAAACTAGTTGTTCAAAATTCTGTTAAAGCTTCTTCTATGGATCAAATTAATTCAAAATTTAGTAACTAATTTTCTTAAATTATCTTAACAGAATTCCCCTGCAGTTCAAAAACATTCCCTTGTATTATTTAAATATTCTTTAATGCCTTGAAAAAGTCACAGATTAACTGTCATGGACACCTGCAAAGAGCTGAATTCTACCTCCTTACCTAGGAATAAACACCATCCCATAGTTCCTCAGAATAGTAATTTTTGTTCCAACATAATACTTAAGCAACATGAAATAAACTTCCAGACACAAGGAAGACTATTAGCAGGAGAGCACTATGGTTGCTTATCTCTTACCATGATTCCACACTTCCTAGCAGTTGTCATGGAACATTATGGTGACAAAGGTCTGAGGGTCTCCTGATGTTAAATGAAGAACCATCATTTATTTTAAGTAAAATAACCACGTGGATGGAACATTATGTGTTATTAACTCATACAGAATAAGTATAGTTTATCTTAGGTCTACACTTTTTATGTATTTGAGAAATGTAGGAAAATCTTAGCATTCTGTTTGTTATCTGAAGTTCTTAGCATTAATTATATGGTTGAATTTGCACTAGATGCTGCAAAAATCTAAAATGAGCCATAAATACTGAATAAGTAGCTAGTGGCATCATCCAACAATAAATCATAGTTCTACCTGCCCAGTTTTCATCACACACAGAAATGTTAGCCACAGACTGAAAAATGGTGATTATCATGAATGAAAGTTTAATTCACTGCTCTGGTTACTTTGCAAAAGTAGCTCTGAAAAGGGCATATGGTTCAAAAGGTAGTTGGACACACAAAAAAGTACATATATACACATACATACACACATATATACACATAGATATATACATATATGTATTTATATATTACGTATGCGTGTATATATATATACATATATATGTATATATGCATGTAGCTCTACTCACACACAAAGACACATGTACTTACAGATTTGGGATTTGGTTTTGCTCTAGAGCTGACAGGTTCCATGGCATGTCAACCTTGGCATACGAGTGACACGGTGGATTTGACATATGTAACATAGTCTTGTGCTATCTTTGAATCGTTCAGATTTTCAGCCTGTTCATATCTTTGCATTTTATACAAAGTCATGCACACACCTGTACATACAGACACATGTGTACATATACACACACACACATATGCATTTATACCTTCATATTCCAAAGCTGCAATTTATTTCTGCACCTCCATAATGCAGTATCTGAACCACTAGCTTTTGAAAAGCTTGTGTAACCTGTGCTACTTAGGTTAGCTCAAGGGGACAGAATGAGAATCCATTAGTGTAAGACTAAAAATAGCTAAGATTGCCTTTCTTCAACTTTTGTATGACTACAAAAATCCATATTGTGTGCCTAAAGGGAATACAGATGGTTGTAGATATTAAAATATGCTTTATGACACACCACAGGTAAAGAAACACATCTGCCTTTAGGATTCTATGGAGCATACACAAATTGTATACTAAAAGCAAGCACAGTAAGTCCATTGTAGTCTGCATAATGCAGATGTATTTTCTTAAAAGGACAGCATGCATTTCACATGAAATCAGTTTTACCTACTTACTACCTTTCCTGATAGTTAGACATGATTTAAAGAAAAGCATTACCACAAAGGAAATAGTACAGAGCTGTATTTTATGATAAATGGAATTGAAACATGTTATTTTATCTGATCAATTGAGAAACATAAAATATATATTTTAACTTGTTGTAGTGTTTATGTGGAAAATATGTTGATTATTGTTGCAGTTTAACCTGTCTGGAAGATAAAACGAGTGCACAGCCGTTCATTCACTACCCTCCAGCAGTAGGATGAGGGAGAGAATAAAAAATGAAACAAAAAAAACCAACAACCCCAAAAACAAAAGCAAAATTTGTGGGTTGAGATAAAGATAGCTCAATAGGCCAGAAAAGGAAGATTAATAATAATAATTGAACAATGAACATCATAATTTCTTACCACTCAAAGTAAATGCTAGCAAGAACCTGAGCTGTCCCATCACCTGACCTGTCCCCCAGTGATATACAGAGCAAGACAACACATGGCATGTAATATTCGGCCAGTTTGGGTCAGCTGTCTGGGCTGTGTCCCCTACCAGCTTCTTGGATGCCCCTCACCTTCTTATTGGCAGGGGAGTATGAGATTTTGAAAGGTCCTTGACTGCTTGGAAACAACTAAAATGTCAGTATGTAAGCAACATGCTTCTCATCCTAAATCCAAAACACAGCACTAACCAGCTGCTAGGAAGAAAACTAACTATCCTTGCTGAAATACTGTAAATTAGATACTGTAAATTAGAATATGTAACTTGGGGGATAATGAAAATGCAGTGAATTAGACCAACATCAAGTTTTTTCTGCTTAGATTATTGAGATACCTTCTAGAGAATTGTAAAATTTGGTGCAGAATAGAAAAATTAAATTAAATTAAATATTTCATGCAATAGATAAGAAAGCAATTCTGGAGTTAAAAATATCAGTTACTGACATGAAATACCCTCTGAATAGCCCACAGGCTGCTATTTGTTCATTTAACAGATATTTTGAAGTCATGCTTCACGAGTCCTTCAGGAAACAATTTAAAAGAGGCCTCAAGAAAACTACATTTTGTATTTAAATTAGACATATTTCAGCACTTTGCTAGCCTTGAAACAGTGGTGGATCACTTACATTTCAGACCCAGAATGCAGGCAGGTTGTCTCTATTTCTGTCTTATTTTAATGGTCACTTCAGTCATCACAACATAGATATATATATCAGCAACTAAAAAGTAACATATGTTTTTGCTGTCTGAAATTAAAGAACTTGCCAGAGTAGCTTGTTACTATTTAATAATACAGGCATTCTAAGACAACATGATTTATTCTCTTGCCATACTGTTTCAAGGTAGTAACTCCTATAAACAATGATGGATGTGCAGTAGTTTCATAGTTTGTGTACCATTAAGTTGGATACAATCATAACATCATATAATAGTACTGGTTGGAAGAGACGTTTATAGAACATCTAGTTGAACTCCCTTGATCTAAGCTTGAAAATCTTCAACTAAACCAGGCTGGTCAAAGCTGTGTCTAACCTGAGCCTGAACACTGCCAGGAATGGGGCATCCACAAATTCTCTGGACAACCTCTTGCAGTGTCTCACCACACTCAACATAAAGATTTTCTTCGTTAGATCTAATTTAAATCTATTCTTTATATTCAAAACCATTATTCCTTCTCCTATCATTACCAGCCCTGGTTAAAATACCCCTCTCCATCTTTCTTATAATCTCCTTTTAAGCACTGAAAAGGCATCAATAGAATGTCCGCAAATTCTTCTCCACTCTGAACAACCCCAAGTCTTTGTTTTCATAATGGAAAGGTTTCATCCTTCTGATCATGTCTATGTTTTATTCATCAGCAATTTTTTTTACCTTTTTTCTGTGTGTGGTGTGGGGTTTGGTTGGGGTTTTTATTGGTTGGTTGTTGTTGTTGTTGCTGTTGGGTTTTCTTGATTTGGTTTGGTTTGGGAAATATTCTGGCAATGTCTGATGAGTCTATAAAAGAAGAGATTTTCTCAAACTTAGAAGAGACCAAGAAACCTGTCTGGTTTGCCATTCTGCCATATAGAACAGCTTATTGAAACCTCCAGAGGACATACTAGCTGTAAACTTTTGTCAAATACTTTTCAGAATATAATGTACAGTTTAGTTCCTTTTCACTTTCTCACACTGGACACTTGGCAAATGACCATAAATGCTGGAGAAGATAGCTACAAATATTTGTTACTAGATATATTTATTATATTCCTTTAATGAATCCAGAATGAGTGTGAACTAAAAGTGCTGCTTTTCATTTCAAAGAAGTACATTACAGACACCGGATAGTTTTCTTCTTTTAAGGAAAAATGTAAAGGAGACGTAGTACTAAAGAATACATGTATGATGGGAACTTATACACAGGGTTGATAATTGTCATTTAATTTTGAAACAACTTTCACCCATTATGTTTTCAATATCTGTTGAACCCTTTACTTCAGCAAAGCTAGCAAAGATTTGGAGCGTTTCCCTTACCCTCCTTGTATCAGTTTCCCTAGCGTTATTTTTTTGAGTCACTGTTGTTTGAATTCAGTACCAACACCTCCATCTGAGTCTTGAGCACACTTAAGTCACATGTACAGGTACATGCATACTGAGGCAATGTACCCAAAACTAAAGAATTTTGCTGCATGTGAACATGATCAATTTCTGACCACTGCTTTATGGACTTCTCCCAGCTATGAGAGAAGGGGTTTATTTGAGTAATCCTAGACAGCACTCAGAGCTTGCCACATGGTCTCCATATATAGTCAAGTGCAAAAAGCAGTTCCTACACAGGTTCCCACTTGGTTTGACTGCACAAGTGATAAAATAGGTCTTCTGGATCATATCTTGGAATTCCTACTGTTTCCACTGGTTATAAAGGTAATTAGACTTGACTAGTTGTAAACATCTGCATTTTACATGTGTGGTGGTTTCACACTGGCTGGAGGCCAGACGCCCACCAAAGTCACTCTATCACTCCCTTTTGACGTGGGCAGGGGAGAAAATATATATTGAGAGGCTCAGGAGTTAAGAGAAGGACAGGGATGCAATCAGCATCACAGGCAGAACAGACTCAACACAGAATTAAAAAAAAAAACACCAGACATCTAATTTATTACCCTACAAACACACACACAGAAACTTCCCACCCTTCTTCACTGACCTTGGTGTCTGCACAGTTTCTTACACCTCACTCCCTTCTCTGGTGGCAAAAATCAGATGTTAGTGTTTTTTCTTTCATAAATCTGATTCCCAGTGCTGTTGTGACTATCCCTGATGGGCTCAGCCTTGGTCAGCAACGACAACTTGACAACTCGGGCCTTGACCCCAGCTGTTGTTTACTCTGTGGGGCCTGGGGGAATCTTCTTGCTGCTTCTTGCAGAAGCCACCCCTGCACCCTCCGTCCTCCACCAGAACCCTGACATGCAAAACCGCAGCACATGTTTAAACTTAAATGAATTCCACATGGGTAAAATCCTGCACAGAGCCACATATTGTGTGCTTTATTTCTTAATGTTTTAAATATCCTCATAAGATCAGCCTAAGAAATTTTCTGAGAGCAGCAGTTAATGACTGATAAGGTATCATCTCTATATATATTATGCTTAGCCTTGGAGTCTCCTTGTTGACTTTTTGCCTCTTTTGTCTGCTTGTTATACCTTGACTATAAATTGTGTAATACTTATGTGATTTTTGTTTGGTTGGTTTTTCGGTTTTGTTCAGCCAGGGGTTTGTGCACAACACAGCCCTAATCCTTCCTAGAAATCACTGTGTCCTGGTTTCGGCTAGGATAGAGTTAATTTCTTTCTAGCAGTGGATAGAATGTCATGTTTGGGAGTTAGGATGAGAGCAGTGCTGATAAAACACTGATGTTTTAGTTGTTGCCAAGAAGTCAAGGACTTTTCAGTTGTTCATATTTCCCCACTAGCAAGAATGGAGGGCATACAGTCAGGACAAGTGACCCAAACTGGCCAAAGTGGGTATTCCATGCCAATTACATCACACTCAGCATAAAAGGGGGGTTGGTGAGGGGCAGAGCAGGCAGTTCCAAGAAGTGTGGTTCTGGGGACAGTCCAGTTTTGGGATGGCTCTGGGCTATACAGCCTGAGCTGTGCAGTTTGGTGAGACACTGCATTGTGTATCACCAATTTTGTATATTTTGCTATGAAGTCCTGTTATTATTTTATCTATCTGCTATCCCGGTAAACTATCCTTATCTCAACCTGTAAAGTTTTTGTTTCTTGGGTTTTCTTCTCCCTCCCTTTCCCCCTCCCTCAATTCCCCCTCTCCCCCAATCTCTCCCTCCGCCCCCAACTCCAGTTTTGAAGAACAAGCAGCTGCATGGTGCCCAGCTCTCAGCTGGGGCGAAACCCTGACACACTCCAATGTAAAATAATCAGCAACAGCTATGATAGAAACAGTGATATTAAGTGGAGGAAAGAACAGGTTTAAGAACAAGAACAGAACCCTGGAATTAAAGTTTCAGACAAAACCATGAAATACTGAAAACAGGATCAAAACAGACTTAGCTTTGACGTATTTATTTCAAGCGTTATATACTGGATTGGGCAAAATCTGAAGGTGTGTATACTGAAAATCAGAATCCAGCATTTTCAGGGTGAATCAAGTATTCAAAAAGGTCTTCCCAGTTAACGTTTTATTTATTTTCCTTTTGCTGCAACATTTCCAGATAATGTGCACTTATTTTGTAGATAACAAATATCTTCTTAGCTCCTACTACTGAATTAAGTAATTTTATTCAGTGTAACATATGAATTAAATAAAAAGATGTAATTTCAGAAGGAATACTTGGCACCATAAGATCAGATAACACTGTGCCTCTTGAAGCGGTTATAGAAGATAGGTACACGATCCACAGAGTGATTGCTTTTCCTACTTCAGTTTATTTATGCTCACTTCAATGATGAAACACATTTCAAATGAAGAACTCACTGAAATTTTATTTCTGAATGTTATTTTGTTCTTATTTTTAACATAATAATATTATGGCTGTTTATAAGATTTATTTCATGAGTATATAACAATTTTCATACTAAAACTCCTTCAAATATTAGGGACTGTGATGTACAAACTCACAGGTAAAAAAAAAAAACATAAAAAGGCATATTTTTGTCTTTTAGCCACTTCATCAGACGGTACCCTCGAACCAGGCTAACACTATTAGGAAATACCTTCCTTAGTACACAGCTCTCTGCAAATGTGATGATTTGGCTTTTCAACCTCATCCAGCAGCTTAGCATTTTAACAGAATGCCTGGACTGATGCTTGCTGACAATTCAAGAAACATATGGCAATCTTCTAATGCCATAAGGTAGATGAATCAGGTCACATGCAGAATACATGTATGTCTGGTTGGTCTCATACAGGTACCAGTGAGAGCTTTCCAGAGGGCTCTGTGAACAGTATAACGAGATAAGTATTTCTCTCAGCCTGTCAATTTAACAAGTGTGTGTATGTGAATACACATATGCTCTTTACAAAATGTTAATTATAAATAAACAAGTGATGTTTCCGTTCCAGGAAAGGAATAAGATGACTTCTAATCTGAAAGGTGGCTTCTTTAAACTGGACTTTCAAAAACAAAGTGCAAAAATCCTGCTTTCTTCATCAAGGAAGCTATGAGCCAAGAATAGCAAAACATAGAATAGGATACAACAGGAACTGAGTATGCCTCAGTTTTATCTATCACAGTTCAGGTGTGAATCAGGCACAATCTGGTCACAAACCTGATCGTGCAAATTCTGTTCCAGTCTCAACTTTTTCTTTAAGAACATCAGCAATAAATACATGACAAAATATATGACAACATGGCAAGTCTTTTGATGAATATCCTTGATATTTAAAATAGCAATACAAGATGCCATATGCCAATGCTGATTCATTTTACCCTCAATCATTACTCTGTCATGATGTAGCACATCATTCAATGGAAAAAAGATATATAGGAGCATTTTACAGGTGATCAGATTGATCCAATCGATTGGCATATATAGAATCATTGACCATGTTATGTCTGATGGGTGAGCATTTGTCTGACTGTCAGTTTTATTGTGCACACTATTGATGCAATTGAATCCAGGGCGATCTGAATTATAGTGAACACAGTGTGCTGTACTTTGAGGAAAAGACAAAACTGAAAGACAGGGGAATGAAAAGAAAAACAAAATAAGGAAAGATTTTATTTGTGTATTAGCAGCTCAACACATGCAAAGATAGATGGCATGTGCCTTGGATAAGTGCTCAATCTGAAAATATGCCACTCTGGAACTTTCATAACATGTATAAACAGTGAAGTGCAAGAAGTAAATTAAGAAAAGACAGCTACACAGTCCAAATGCACAGCAGCAATTACAATGGCTACTGTTCCTAATGATTAGTTACATGTTTGGGAAAAGGTTACAAGAGAGAAGGTTGTTGGCTGCTGGGAGGGGCAGGCAGCATCTGCACTGTGCTTATGCATAGCTGAGCTTATCTGTGTGCTGCAAATAGTTGGGATTTCTTCCCTCCCTCTCACCTCTCAGAGTGGATGAATTTCCCCTTTTGGAGTGAAATAGACAAACCCATTACTTTGTGCTTGGAGAGGAGCTCTACTCTGTAAGCTGTTCTACTTCGCATTTTCTGCTTAGGTTTGTCTTATTGTGCAATTAGAGGTTGTCCCTGTCTTAGCACATTATTAGTCCGTATTAGTGATTCTCCTTCAGAATATCTCAGAATGAAGAAAAGGTTTATGAACCCATGGAAACAACAACAATTTTACAAAATTATTCCTGTCTGATCCTTCTAGGTGTTGATTTTATTCAAAACTACATGACAATTTTCCTTACAAGGCAAGCTTTAGGCTGAGTTAGACAAACTGAAGATACTTGCAAAGTTGTAGATGGCCAAGTCTTTAAATTATTCAGAGGCAGATTGTCCTGGTTCTGGCTAGGCCAGAGTTAACCTCCCCAGGCAGCCAGCCCAGGTGAGCTGAGTTAGCCAGGGCTGTTTTCCACACCACCTGACATCACTTCCCCATAAAAGGGGCTGATTGGTGAAGGGTGATCCTGGGTGCCTCCAGGGCAGTCCAGGTGTGGATGTGGTGTTGGATCACTCTGTGTGTTGTGCAGTACTCTGTAATTGTCATGTTGGTAAGGTACTCTGTGTTATCACCAGGTGTGAGTGTAATTGGCTGTTATTGTTCTCCTTTCACAGGGATTCTTGTCAGTAAACTCTCTTTATTCCAACCCAAGGAGTCTTTGTCTTCTTCTCCTGTAGAAGTGAGTGGGTGTAGTGCTCAGTCAGGTCTTGTGGCTGAACCACCACACAGATAGCTCTGCTTTAGGATACACATCATTTTATATATATATATACACATCATAAAATTCCCAAGACAGTCCAATTTCTAGAAAATAAAGAAATCACTAATTATAAGTGTGATTGAAACTGCAGACATTTTTACTTATCTGCAAAATAAGGAATCTTAAAGCTTACACTTATCTTCCAAAATTGACTCAGCTAAAACAGTTAATATAATCTACAGTCTGTTTGATTTTGGGTTTTCATGGCAAGGTTTTGGTAGCAGTGCTCAAGGACAGACCCACCAGTGACCAAATTCAACTCAGTCAACCACACTAGTGCCTCTGAAGTAGCACAGTTAAGGGGAAAAAGAAAAACAAACCAAAGAAAATCACCACCAAAAATCCCCAAAGCAACAAGCAAAAACCTTGCTATTGTTTTTGGGTCCAGAGAAAGAAGTGAGAAGATGTGAGAAACACTGCACACAACAAGGGCAGTGAAGAAGGCAGGGGGAGGAGGTGTTCCAGGTGCCAGAGCAGAGATTCCTCTGCAGCCCGTGGAAGATTACATGGATCAGTGGTCCCATGTACAGCCTATGGGGAGACCCCATGCCTGAGAAGGTGGAGGTACCCAAAGGAATACAGCCCTGCTTTCCCTATGCAGGGTATATTTATAATTGTAAATCACAGAATCACAGAATTGTAGGGGTTGGAAGGGACCTTGAGAGATCATTGGGTCCAACCCCCTGCCAAAGTAGGCTTCCTTGCTCATATTGCACAGGGAGGCGTCCAGATGAGTCTTGAGTATCTCCAGAGAAGGAGACTCCACACCCTCCCTGGGCAGCCTGTCCCAGGGCTCTGTCACCCTCACCATGAAGAAGGTCTTCCCCATGTTGGTGCAGAACTTCCTGTGCTCCAACTTGCAGCCATTGCCCCTTGTCCTGTCTCCACAGACACTGAAAAGGGGCTGGCTGATTCCCCTGCATCCCATACTTAAGATATTTATAAACATTGATTAGGTCCCCTCTCAGTCTTCTCTTCTCCAGGCTGAACAGCCCCAGCTCACTCAGCCTTTCCTTGTAGGGGAGATGTTCCAGACCCTTCATCATCTTCATAGCCCTTCTCTGGACTCTCTCCAGGAGATCCCTCTCCTTTTTATACCAAGGAGCCCAGAACTGGACACAATCCTCCAGGTGGGGCCTGACCAGGGCAGAGTAGAGGGGGAGGATCACCTCCTTTGACCTGCTGGCCACAATCCTCCTGATGCACCCCAGGATCCCATTGGCTCTCTTAGCCACCAGTGCACACTGCTGGCTCATAGCCAACCTGTCGTCAACCAGGACCCCCAGGTCCTTCTCCACAGAGCTCTTCTCCAGCAGGTCATCCCCCAGCCTGTACTGATACTGACAGTTATTCTTCCCCAGGTGCAAGACTTTGCACTTGCTTTTGTTGAATGAATGCTTTTTTTGAAATGTAAAATCATGTAATAATTCTATTTGGAAGATGTTGCAGGAAACCCAGTACAACATCCTGCTCAAAACAGTAGAACTGCATAATCCATATTCATTTTATAGACAACTTATTACAAATCATGTCATCTATTCCACTAACATTGCCTCTGGGTTTTAGAGATATGCCCCTCTTACAAATATTGTGATTATTTCTATTATAAATAAATTTGTATTACACTGAAAAAAAGATTCAGAGAAGTAAATACTCTGGAAAAGTAAAACCAGCACTTAAACACTGCCAGTTAAAGAGAGTTACTGCTGCATATTTTTGCTCCAATATAGAAAGTTAAGGTCTTTCAGAAGAAAAGCGTAATTAAAAAGGCATGTGAGTAATTCAGGCACGTGAATACAATAGAAGCTGCATAGCCACTGTTTCAACAGATCTGTATACTGAAAGCACATCACTGAAGTCTTCTGCACTGAGCAACACAGTCTGTAAAGCTGCTTTCAAGTACCAGCAGCTTACAACTGTCCATGGTTACACTCTGGGCCAAAAGGTCCCAGATTCTAGTCACAAGGTTAATGAGCTCTGTGCCATTTATCCATGACAGAAGCTAATACATGCCTGTCAGCAAGCTAAGTTATCAGTGAGAAGACAAAATAACAAGTGAAAAGTGCAATATCACCCTCTTGCCTCCCTCAAAAAAGTATTTCCACTTCCATAAAGGAAAATCAAAGTTTTAAAGTTGATCTGATCAAGAGATGGTCCAAAGTTTCTGCCACATTACCAAAATGTTACTGAAAAAGACAAATGATTTGTAGGGAATCAAATTGTAAATTATTTTTACAGGAGTCATTTTCATCTCTGATAAACTTGAACCAGAGGAAAAGATTGCAACCCTGACATGTTTAACTTAGGAAGAAAAGCATGAATATGTCCTAAGAAAGGAAATTACTGGTTTTCCTTGGTTTCAAGGGATGGGCACTGACAATTAATGTAGTTTCAGTTCAGTTGTAGGTTTGCCTGTTAATTAGAGATGTGTCTTCTAACTCTCTATGGAGTGTTAAAGAGGATTTTTCTCTTTCAGTTTGAAATGAGCTGAAAATAACAATTGCTTCTGGCTTACATAGAGCAGATTTATTTTTAACGAAGATAAGCTGGTCCTGAGAGCACAGTAGAAGATATCACTGGCCATTTTATTTATATGAAACAAGAATCCATTTTTATAAATTATTACTTATTAAATATATGACTGTTTGGCTAATGTGTTCCTAACCTTGCAACGTAAAGACAAAGTATTCATGTAAAAATCAACATACATGTCAAATACTCCATACAATACTGTGAAAACCAGATGTAATCAGCTAGCCAAGCAAAATGTATCTTGCTTGATACAAACAAAACCAAAACAACCAACACACTCTTCAGAAGAGATAGGTAAGGAAAGAAAGGCAATGGGATGGCCTTGTATGTTAAGTACTGTTTTGAATGTTTAGAGCGTAACAGTGGTAATGACAGGGTTGAGTGTTTATAAGTAAGAATCAGGGGAAGGTCAATAAGACAAATATCATGGTGGGATGTTGTTACAGACCATTCAATCAGTCAAAGAGGTGGATGAAATATTGTTAAAGCAACTGGTAGAAGTCTCGTGATCTCTAGCTCTTGTTCTCATGGGGGACTTCATCTTACCAGCTATCTGCTGGAAATACAATACAGCAGAGAGGAAACAGTCCAGAAGGATCCTAGAGTCTGCAGAAAATAACTTCCTGACACAGCTGGTCTATGAGCCAACTAGGGAAGTCTCCCACTGGACTTTTGTGAACAGAGAAGGAATTGGGGGTGATGTGAGAGTTGGAAGCTGTCTTGGGCATAGCAACAATGAAAATGAGTTTTCAATTCTTAGAGTAGTAAAAAGGGGTGGTGTGGGGGATGGAGTCAGCAGAACTGCCACGTTGGATTTCTGGAGAGC
This sequence comes from Hypotaenidia okinawae, assembly GCA_027925045.1. NCBI lineage: Eukaryota > Metazoa > Chordata > Aves > Gruiformes > Rallidae > Hypotaenidia > Hypotaenidia okinawae. The sequence goes on along the minus strand of BSDF01000005.1, from coordinate 5,733,324 downwards.
GGGCTTGGGCCTGTTTAGGAGAGACTTGGTTGACAGAGGCAATCCTGAGGAAAAAGGAGTCCAGGAAGCATGAACATTCTTCAATTTATTACTGTTTTTTCAGTATTAAGACTAGAGCTGGCTGTCCAGGGCTCTGTTCAGACACAAGGATAACCACTGATTTGAGTATAGGACATGGGTCACCTCTTCTCCCCCAAGACAGTATCTGCATAGAAGTCTGTTAAGTGACTAGTTCAAGTGGACTGTATATTAGGGTATTTAAAATCAAAAGCAGGATATTCTGATGGACAGATGGTAGTAATTACTCCCCCCTCCTTACCCCCTAGTATTACAAGTGAGAGTCTTTGTGAATACTACATCTTCTATATTTAATCTAATCCTACATTGAACTTTTAATCAGTCCCACTGTAATATCTCCATTTTCCAGAGCTCCACTCTGCTCTAGTGAGATAAGAAAAACATGAATCTGTGGGAGTAAGTCCAGAGGGTGCCACAAAGATGATCAGAGGGTTGGAGCACATCCTTCATGATGACTGTTGAGGGTTGCACTTGTTCAGCCTGGAGAAGAGAAGGCTCCAGGGAGACCATATAACAAACTTCCAGTGCTGGAAAGGGCTTACAGGAAAGATGGAGAGGGACTGTTTACAAGGGCAAGTAGTGATAGGACAACGGACAATGGACTTATACTGCAAGAGGGTAGATTTAGATTAGATATTAGAAAAAAATATTTTACTTCCCTGTCAGAGTGGGGAGGCCCTGGCAAAGGCTGCCCACAGAAGCTGGGGCTGCCCCTGGATCCCTGGCAGGGTTCAAGGCCAGGCTGGATGGAGCTTTTGGCAAGATGGGATAGCAGTGTGTGTCCCTGCCCATGGCATGGCGTGGGACTAGTGGGTCTTTGGGGTCTCTTCCAAACAACACAATCTGTCATTCAATAATTCTATTAATATTGTTCACAGGGCTGTTGACATAAATCTTGCAATTACCTTAAACGGGCTGTTTGAAGGTACTAACCACAAGCTTATGTAACAAAACGAAAAATCAACCAAATACCTTCTCAGACATTCAGTCAGACTGATCTGGCCACTCACAGAATATTCAGAAGAGCACAGTCACCTTTTCAATTTATTTTTTAATGTGAAGTGTCATATTATTGATTCTTTAGATTATTGCTTTAAAGGAATTGCTCTCAGTTTGTTTCTTTTTTGCCTTCCTTTGAAAGTCTGATATTCTCAAGTGGATAATGATACGACAGGTGCACAGTGTATTTTTATGCATTTTGCAATTACTGAATTGATTTTTGTAAAGAGCTGTTTTTGAAGCAACTGTGCATCAGTTTTGAAATGTACAATATTTATCAGAGATTAGGCTTTCGTTTATTTTTATACATTTCAAGAGACTTGACAGTAGTAATCTTTACCTCATAAAGGGACCTGCTTGACCCTAATGTTCTCCACATGTTTTGTAGCTCTATCAATGTGCTATTGAACAGGGTTTAGAGCAGGCTTCATCTGCTTTGAGTCCAAAGGCTTGAAAAGGCTAGGTTGTTTGCATTTCTCTTCTCTGGAGCCTTCTGGAAGCCCATATATTTGCTCTGCTTAACAACATGTACAACTTACCTCATTCAAGTGACCTTTTAGCTAAGTAGTTTTGCCTGGTGACAAGGGTCAAGAAGAGACCGCAGAATCACAGGATCACAGAATCACAAGGTTGGAAAAGACCTTTGAAAATCATCAAGTCCAACCAATCCCATCCTAAGCTAAACTATATCCTTAAGTACCTCATCTACCCTTTTTTTAACCACATCCAGTGAAGGTGACTCGGCCCCCTCCCTGGGCAGCCTGTTCCAGGACCCAACAACTCTTTCAGTAATTTTTTTTTTCTAATATCTAATCTAAACCTGCCCTGGTGCAGCTTCTTGCCATTTCCCCTTGTTCTATCACCTGGCTGAAGAGACCATCATCCACCTCTCTACAACCTCCTTTCAGGCAATTGTAGGTGGTGATAAGGCCTCCCCTCAGCCTCCTCTTCTCCAGGCTGAACACCCCCAGCTCCCTCAACTGCTCCTCATAGGATTTGCCCTCCAGCCCCTTCACCAACCTGGTTGCCCTTCTCTGGACTCACTCAAGGACTTCAATGTCCTTCTTATTGTTATTCTTCCCCTCTCTGTCAGCCAGTTCCTGAGGATGAGTACTCAGGGAATATCCAAATTTACTTTTAAAGAGTGAGGTAAAGAAGAAATTAAGTACCTCAGCCTTGTCCTCATCCCTTGTCACTAATGTTCCCCCCTGCATCCAGTAAGGGCTGGAGGTTCTCCTTGCCCCTCCTTTTACTTTTAATATACCTATAGAACAATGATTTATTATCTTTTACAGAACTGGTCAGTCTGAGTTCCAGTTCAGCTTTAGCCCTTCTGACTTTCTCCCTACATGATCTCACTACATTCCTATAGTCATCCCAAGACAACTGCCCCTTCTTCCAAAGCTCGTATTTTTCCCTCTTTTTCTGAATATCTTCCCAGATCTCTCTACTCAGCCAAGCTGGCTTCCTTCCTCACCGACTCCTCTTCCGACACACTGGGACAGCCTGTTCTTGTGCTGCCAAGATTTCCTTCTTGAGGAGCAACCAACCCTCTTGGGCTCCTTTGCCCTCAAGGGCTGAGTCCCATGGAATTTTATCGAGCAGCTTCCTGAACAGTCCAAAGTCAGCCCTACAGAAGTCTAAGGTGCTTGTTCTGCTGTCTCCCTTCCTTACTTCTCCCAGTACTAAGAATTCTATCACTATGCCCCAGGCACCCTCCAAACTTCACATCCCCCACTAGGCCTTCTCTGTTTACAAACAAGTCCAGCAGGGCACCTTCCCTGGTTGGTTCACTCACCAGCTGTCTTCCAAACACTCCAGGAACCTGCTAGACTGCTTCCTCCCTGCTGTACTGTACCTCCAGGAGACATCAGGTAAGCTGAAGTCCCCAGTGAGGACAAGGGCTAGTGATCCAAGCCTTCTCCCCTCCCAGTTGTTTAAAAAACAACTCATCAGCTTCCTCCTCCTGGTCAGGTGGTCTGTGGTAGACTCACATCACTATATCTCCCTGATTTCATGCTCCTCTGATTTTTACCCAGAGACACTCAACTCTGCCTTCACCATGCTGGAGCTCTAGGCTGTCAAAAGCATTCTCTGACATACAGGGCTACCCCACCTCCTCTCCTACCCAGTGTGTCATGCCTGTATAGTTTACAACCAGCCATTGCAGCACTCCAGTCATGTGAATTATCCCACCATGTTTCTGTGATGGCAATCACATCATAGTCTCCTTTAGTTACAAGGACTTCTAATTCCTCTTGTTTGTTGATCATGCTGCGTGCATTGGTGTAGATGCACTTCAGCTGGTCTATTGATCTTGTTACAGTCCTAAGGGAAGCCTTGCTTCCCAAGTGACAGCTGGTTAAGTTACCTAGCCCATCAGTAGTAATTACATCTCTACTCTGAATTAGCATGCTATCCCCCTGGTTAACTAGGGTGGCTGACCAGAGGTCATTGCCAGCACACCATCCCTCAGTAACTCGACCACCACAACCAGACTTTTTTCCATCTAGCCTGTCCCTGTCCCCCTTCCCCTTCTTATCTAGTTTAAAGCTCTATTAATGAGCCCTGCTAGCTTCTTTGACAGTATCTTTCTGCTCCTTGGGGATAAGTGCTCCCCATCCCTAGAAAGCAAGGCTGGTGATGCTCGAGCCAGCCCATTGTCAAAGAACCCAAAGTTCTGTTTCTCACACCATGTTCTGAGTCAGGTATTAATTTCCTGGCTCTTCTCATTCCATCCCTCCCCATTCCCTGTAGTAGGAATGAACCTGTGCTCCAGATCCTCAAGCCATGCGTCTCAGGGCCCTTAAACCCATTTTAATGGTCCTCAGTTTTCTTTTATGTATTTCATTACTACCTATTTGGAAAATTAAAAGTGGATAATAATCCGTGTGCCTGACCAAGGTTGGGAGTCACTTTGTTAAGTCCCTAACTGAGGCTCCCTTAAGGCAGCAGACTTCCCTATGTAAAGGGTCTGGCCTACTGATCGGGCCCTCAGTTCCCTCCAGAAGGGAATCCCCTAAGACAACAACCCATCTTTGCTTCTTACCAGAGTCTGTTTTGATGGTTTGCTTAGGGGGTCTTGTCCTAGGGAACACAACCTCAGGAGTAATTTTCCTATCAGCCATCTCATTATCTGGCTGGTCCCCTTGTAGTAGGGCCTCGTATCTATTGCTCAGAGGAACTTGGGGAGGAAGGACAGGCATGGAAGGCACTCCGACTGATTGATGCTGACACCTTTCCAAATGCTACTCCATTTTAGAGGGAAACAGCTTTTTCATGTTCGTTCCTGAGCTGTGGCTGTGAACTGACTTCCAGGGTCTAATATGTTTGGTCAGGAATAGATATAGAAAACAAATCAGGAAACTTAATATGGTTGGACCAGCAGCACTTTTAGAGCAAGAAATTCAGCAAATCGCTGTTTAAATCCATTTGATTTTTATTATTTCTTTTTAGGACAAGTTCTAGTAAAGGAATAGAAATTGAATTCTTGGCACTGTAAGAATATCCCTTTCATTATGATCCCTAATGGGTGAGAGATCTTGTGGAAGGATCTAGATAGATCAGAGCATCAGGCAATCATGAATTTCATGAAATTTTACGAAGAGTCACATTCTGTACCCAGAATGCAGTAAGGCTGGACACAAGTATACATTAGGAGAGGAGTGTCTGGAGAGCAGCCCTGTAGAAAGGAGTTTGGAAGTTCTGGTGGACCAGAGGCTAAGTATGAGTCAGTAGTGTGCCCCAGTAGCAAGAGGGCAAACTGCATCCTGGGGTGCATTAAACAGAGTCAAGAAATTCTTGACAGTGTTGATCTATCTTTGAGAATACATGTAGAGAAAATACATCTTCATATACAGGCAGATGTTCAAATATAGGTCATTGCATAGAAATCTGAATATGTATAAGCCATTTTACTTGTATGCCTGATATCCCTTTTTGGAAGCTACAATGTGTAAGAAAGAGACAGGGATGACATCATATCATTCTGCTTTTGATAATCAAGCCACCTGGTGAAGTATCCATTTACATCTAACTAAATACGATTTCCTGCAAAAATCTGTCAAAGTCTGTGAAATTGCAGTGGGATAATGCTCATGCTCATCACAGCATCGGTCAGCTGGGACTGGAATTGATATGTAGTGTCACTAATGGAACTGCGTAAATTCATGCCAGCTCCAGAGCTGCCACATTAAGAACATTGCTTCCTCCCCCTTGAGCACACAGAAGGCACATGTAATGATCAGTTATTTTCCAATAAATTACTCTCATAAGACTTATAGAAACGGTGTTTGTGAATAAAAGCCAGGAGCGGTTCTGCACAAATATATATGTGAAGAAAATAAGGAGACAACATTAATTCTTAGAAAGAATTAGAGATATAGTATGAGGCAAAAAATCCAAAACAAAAGAACGTGACAAGAGGTGTCCTACATTGCAGTGACACAAGCATTGTAATATGATACAGATTTTGAAATGTAAAGAGGAAATGCCTTTCTTTGCACAATAGAAAAGGTCTGACAAGATTTATCTGTTTACACTAAAAATATTAAGACAGAAGCACGGACAGTGAGGTGAAGTAACGAGAGCCTAGGAACAAGCAGGTGCAAGATTTGGGCTCCTTTACCTCAGTAAGCACCACATGCTCAGCTATGACACATGTGCACCAGCTATTTACACATATTGCACCAGATGACTCTACTGCTTGTTTTGAGGAAAGTAATTTGTTCAACTCAATTACTGAAGTCAGCCACTAGATAGTTTAAATTATGTATCATCTGTCTCTTATGCAAAGTTCTCACTTCATTTGTCTCTTTGATTGTTTCAGGATATGTCTTACAGGACATAACATAAAAGACATCAGACAACATTTATGAAATATCAAATTTTCTAGTTCTGATGATGTGCAAATTGGACTCCCATTCTGAGAAAGGAAAGGTAATCTTGGGGACAAGATTCTGTCCTGATATTTGGAAGCTCTATATTAATTTCTTGGACCTAATAATGGCTGATTAGAGTTTTCATTTCAGATTCTCCAAAGTATCTACAGTGATAGCAGTACCCCAGTTCTCTGGTGAAAAAGAAATGGATCTCAACTATGAGTTTAGAGAGAAATACACATTACAGAACCATTCTGTTTGTGGAATACAAGATTTTAATGTAGATGAGTAGGCATCCTATTAAATAGAAGCAGAGTGACACCAAGACAAGCTGGAAATTATCCAAGTAAGAGAAGTAGTTTAAAATGTGAATTTTTCTTAAAAAGAAAATAGCTGTTGATACAGTTCTATACATCTTTCCAGAAATTTAGTACATAGTATTAAGTGCTATTTACCATCAGGGCAGAAACACATTCATTTGCACAACCCACTCCCTTAGATGAATTACCTTTTGTCATTATTTAGATAATTAGCTTTGTAATACATAATCTTTTTTCTTGCATGAGAGAATGGAGACACGGAATTGTACTTGCTCTCTCCACAGAAATGCCAGAATTGCTATACTTCATATGTTTTCTGCTTTCTGGAGGAATTAATTGGCTTCAATCCAAAGGGAAAGAAATATCATAAACTACAAAGTATTTGTTAGCTTGGGATGAATTTTTCATGCCCTTGGATCACTGACCGTGATGAATCAAGTGGCACAGAACAAGAGATCAATCAAGAACAAGTGCCAGTGAAAGTGAGAGGCATGGCAGACAAAGTGATGTCAATGTCAGAAGATATGTCTGCTGCATGAAACACTAACTCATATTTCACCAAACTCTAAATATGGTGATACCACTTTGAAACTGTTGACTTAACTTGCTTCAGTGAAACTATGAATATCAAGTATCTACCTGGTAAGAATTCTCTGTCTGAATGGAAGCACAGCAAAGACAAGCCAAGCCAAGCCTTGCATCCTGTCAGCTGCCTTCAATCGTACATTTCTGGAACACTTAGCTACCATGTGACTTAAAAAAAATATTCTTACAGTTATGCAGTCTGTGATTATGCTTCTCCCTTATCAGATTTGCAATAACATATATTTTGTAAAGTATTCTACAAAAATCTAAGGTACCTATTGCAGACAAAATTAACAGTCTCTAAATAATTACTGATTCACAGTTTTGTCATGTGTCAAAGCTAAATTGCTACAGTGGGAAAATGGATGAAAAGAAGATTGCAGAGGGACAGTAATTGCTTACTGTTTGCCTCACTAAAATAAAAAATGTACACCTAACTCGCTTCAGTAAAAGTAAAGCATAACTGGAAACTCTACCTCTGGCACATTGAAGTACTATATTTGCAAGCAGTGGTATTAGAACAGGGAACTCCAAAGTTAAATTCATCAGTCTGAATGACCTAAGAGAAGCTGGCTTTTTAGACTGAGGACTGAAAACGTCCCACATAACCAGTGGATGTGGTCTGTGGAAGACATACACAGCACTGACAAGGAGACTAGAATTATTCCATTTAAATGGGAGCATTGTTATCACTGAAATTAGTGATAATTTTAACAAAGTAAAAAAAAAAGCAAACTTCACATATATCTTATTAAAAAAGAGGAAAATGATAAATTCTGCAATACTAGAAACTTGTACCAAATACAATTGTGGTCAAGAACTTTTCACTTCCATCTCAGCCACCCCTACCAACATTTGAATTTTGGCTATCACACCTGTCCTTTGACAACATTGCTTCTCTCAAGCATGGAAGGCATTAAATACCTCCAGGATTCTGCACCTCACCCCAGCAACTATAGAAAGAACCTACATATGAAGACACAGAAAATATTTTCAGGAGATGAAATTAGGCAAAAACGAATTTTAGCACTGTTAACAGAATTTCTGCATGCTCCTTTCTGGGAAATCCCAGAGCTGCAGGAATCTTGAACACCTAATTAGGTCTTTTATATTAAGGTCTGTATATTTTTTAAAATAAGCAGTTATTTGTCTTTTGGCATTTCAATTTGGGAGGAATTCTCAAAGAAGAATAATAATATTTGAGCCTACCCAAAACATGGCCAAGAAGAAACTGGCTGCACCTCACCAGCTACTCAATAATTCAGCAGTTCTAGACAGCAGGCATTCACAGTTTTCTGTTTCAGGAAGTATACGCTGATTTCCCTGATTGCTTAGATTACCAAAATGTACTACAGACTCTTTTTCCTTGAATCATTATGTCTGTATAGAATTTACCTCAGCCTTTATCAGGTTCTAATTAGTTTTTGAGATTACGTGCTCTGAAGAAATCACTGAACAAAATTCAAAGAACGTGATCACCTCATACTGGGACGAGAGCTATGCTGCACATCATGAACCCTTGTGTCTTAAGTATCTACTAAGATGTATCATTTAACAGCATTAAAACAATACTCTGCATTTGAAGGTCAGAAAGCTTATTAAGTACAAAGGATGGCAAATATCTCTTGTCTCATTTTACGGATGGAAAACAGAAGCAGAATGTGCGGTACTCACACCATAAAAAATATGGAAATCAGATAATAGTCTAACACTCTTTATCCCAGTGCACGTTTTTTGCCATTAGGCAATCAGTAGTAACATGTCCCCATCTTCCAGTGCAGGAGAAGAGAAATCTTAGACCAGAACAATATTTACATCCGCTCTTGCATGCTTGTATTATCTGCCTTCTGCCAGCATATGTATCAACTCCCACAACGATAGTAGTGATTTGCTTGCTACACATCATGCAGTTTAAATTTCTTTTTATTTATAAGTAAATGATGAGATCATTAATCACACAGATTTATGTAGTTAAAAACTGAAAATTAAAATACAGCTGCAGATTTATGGCTGGCTGAGGACTTACTGTTCATTCAATCTTTTTGTGACTTCTCAATGCCCAAAAACTAACAAATGGATACACAGTTTTAAAAATATGTATGAACCAAGATGGTGACTGGGGAAACAGTACAGAAATTAGTAGCCTTAATATACAGTCATAATCACTACGTTAGGTCAGATGAAATAGCAAAGAGAATAATTTTAATTTTTTTATTTTCATATTTTTAAAATTTGTGTCTATCAAATTAATGAAAAGAAAGACAGACACAACCTCATCTGCCTTTAATGGCTGGCACTTCAGTCAATCTTGTTCACTGCATACTTCAGTACTGACTACTGGGATTCACAAGAGTGCGCTAACAATCTTTGGGAATCACTGTCCATTTCCTGCCAGATTGAAAGGCTTGCCAAGTATCCCGACGACGCCAAGAAACTACTATGCTTTGAAAAATACCACCTGGGCACTGAGAGCTGTGGCCAGTATCACAGATATTATGAGAGCTTCAGTGTGAAGGCAGCGCTGCTGTCCTGCTCTAGTGTGCATCCTGCATGGTACCAAAATCGCCGGAGAAACTGGTGCTGACCCGTTCTACTGTCTCGGCTGCAATGCGCTGTGATTTCTGCATGTGGTTGTTATTGGCTCAGAGTTACTTGAGATATAACAGAACAGCTCAACAGAATAGTCTTAGACTTCAAAAGGAGTTTGTCTTCCCAAAGTGACTTCCAAATATTGTATGGAGAAACCTGAGACTGAAAATTAAAGTTCTGGTTTGGGAGACGGCTGCAATAACGGCTGGAGCTGATCTGCAGTGTGGGATTCAACAGATCGCTTCCTGGAAATATGATTCAAAGTGATTTAAGTATCCTTGGAACTCTCGGTATAATAGCAATGGCACCAAGCTGTAGGGATACTGACCCACGTTTTGTTAATGATGACTTAACGATGCTGTAAATATGTCACTCCCATTTCAGTTTCAAAAACGTAGCATGCTATAAACTTCCACTTGTGAGAAAAACCTTCAAGAATTCCGTAAGTACCTTAGCACCTGATCATAAGACTCGGCTGGATTCACTGGGAGTGATCTGCAGGAACATGTGAAGCAGCTGGACTGACTTTAATTGTGCTGCAAAGATGGTCCAAAAAGTAAACCATATATGTGTGAGGTGTGCAGCAGAAATATCTCTGTGCCACCAAGATGCCCATCTGTGGTTAGATTCCAACTACAATTTTTCTAAAAATAAAAGAGTAAACAAAGAATCAACAGATAGCTTCTTCAAAAGGCAAAATATAAAGAAGTATAAAAAAGAAACATGATGGTTCCCACTGGTTTTCACAGAATTGTAGGATTTGGAAGGGACCTCAAGAGATCACCGAGTCCAACCCTCTTGTAGCAGGGCAGTATAACACAAGAGCATGTCAGTGCCAACATATGGTTAAAATGATATAAAAACGATGCCACTGACACAAAGAAAAAATAAATCTCCCTTGCTCCTTTTCAGACTATAAGTTGCTGTACTGTATCTGGATGGGATGGAGGTAATTGTCTTCAAAGCAGTCCATATGCTCTTGTGTGCTGCAACTAAACCAGTGTTGATAATGCACCAGTGTTTTGGCTGTTACTGAAGAGTGTTTGCAGAGCATCAAGGCTGGCTGTTTTTCTCCAATCTGCCCTGCAAGGTAGGCAAAGGGTATGTGGGAAACTGGGAGGAGACAGAGCTCAGACAGTTGATCCAATCTGACCAAAGAGATATTCCATATCATATGACATCACACTCAGAAATAAAAGCTCATGGAGAGCAGGCGGAAGGGCAGACATTCATGGTTATGGCACTTGTAACCTGAGTAACCATTATGCCTTGCTTTAGGGAAGTGGTAAAAAACCGCTAGAATGGGAAGCAGTGAATAAATTCTTAATTTTTCTTTGTCTGTGAGTGCAGGTTTGCTTCAAGCGTTAAACTATTACCTTAGGCTACAAGTCTTCTAAACCTGTACCTTTCTCTCTTGTAGGAGAGGGGAGTGAGCAAGTGGCTGCATAGGTATTTAGAAACTTTTGTAACCCAGGCGCATCTATCCTTCCATAAAGTGTCAGACTCAAAACACACTTTGTCCTTCAAATTCCGTTACAATTGTTATAATAATCATTATATTTGCTGGACACAAGATTACTTATACTTACTGATACAGGAGGAGTTAGAAATCTGTGTGTGGTCAAGGTACTACCATCTGGTGGCAATTACAGAGACATCCTAGAACAGCTCACATGACTGGAATGTGGTAATGTGGCTATGTCCTTTTCAGGAAAGACAGCCCAACAAGACAAGGTGGCGGAGTTGCTCTCTATGTAAGAAAAAACTAGAATGTATTGAGTTCTATCCAGGAGCAGATAAAACCACATCTGGAATATTATGTCCAGTTCTGGGCCCCTCAGTTCCGACAGGACAAGGAACAACTTGCACGAGTCCAGCGTAGGGCCACAAAGATGATTACGGGAGTGGAACTTCTTTCTTATGATGAAAGCCTGAGGGAGCTGGGTCTCTGTAGCATGGAGAAAACTGAGGGGTGACCTTATCAATGTCTATAAATATGTAAAGGGTGAGTATCAGGAGGACAGATCCTGGTTCTTCTCAGTGATGTCCAAGGATAGGACAAGGGCCAAGCTGGAGCACAGGAGGTTCCATAAGGCAAAAAACTGAGAGTAACAGAGCACTGTAACTAACTGTTCAGAGAAGTTGTGGAGTCTCATTCTCTGGAGACATTCAAAAGTGACCTGGACATGTTCTTGTGTGACCTATTCTGGATGAACCTGTTCTGGCAGGGGGTTGGACTAGATGATCTTCAGAGATCCCTTCCAACCCCTAATGTTCTACGATTCTGTGATCTCTCCAGAACTACAGAAATTACTGGAGTAATTCCTGTATCTTCTCCTCTCTGTGCTTCACCCCACTTAACCGTGCATTGTGTTAATAATTTTAACACAGTTATTTGAGTGGGTAGGACAGAAAACATGAGTCAAAGCATTCTATGCTAATTTCGAAGAGACAGTCAAGAGAAAATACAGATTTCTTTCTTCAACTGCATAATTTTTCCCTGTTTCCCTACTCTTACCACCTACTTTGGTGTCAATGGTCTCCCACATTAAGATGGATTCATTTGGATGGAATTCTCAGTGTAAAAAAAAAAAAGTCTTGTATTCTTTCTGCTCTACTGCTAAGGTCAGGCAAAGAGTCTGCGTTAAGCTGCCAGTTTCCTTTGTGATACGTGAGGACAACATGGAACACAAATTGCATTTCCACTTTACCTTCAGCTCTTCTTTTAAATGTTGCAATACTGACAGTAATTGATGTGCTGACAGATATGACACAGAAGACACTGATGGAATAGATCAGTCCCACCCCATCCTGTTTTCCCAGAGCTGAAGTAAACAAATGTATATTTAGTTATCAGTTAAGCTAGAGATGGTTCTGAAGATAAGCTTTTAACACTGTGCCACGGTAGGAAATTAATCAAATATTAACCCCACCCAAAATGAATATAAATATAAAAATAAATTAGAAATATAAATTAGAAATTTAAAATGGAAGCAGAAAATTATTTCACAATAGATTCTCAATCTAAACTCTTCAACATTGTCATATTCTTGGTAAAATATATTCTTAGTAGGAAATACATTTGAAATAAGTATATGAGAAAGATAAAAATAACTTTGAAAGATAGCATGGGTTCCACACACTGCACTAACATAAAGGGGTAGTATTTTGCATTTCCCACAATGCTCATAAATTCTACTATATGCTTTAAGGGAGAATCTGCAAGAACAAGTAAGTGAAAGGAAAGAATTAGAACTTAGAAGCAAATAATTCTATCACCAACCTCTTAATGATTTTTAGCAGCTATTACACACTAAACCTGAAAAGAATTATTCATGGTATTTGTCTATTGCTTTGAACTTGAACTGTGAACCAGAGAAACCTTTTATTCCTTGAGGAATTTTCATCACAGTCCAAGCTAGTGTTCTGTCTACCTAGGTCATTTCCTGAGCAATCATGTCTACTACAGCCTATCTAATCTGTTCCCACTACACATCCTGCCATATATTGTGACTAAATTAACATCAGTAGTGCCAAAGATATTCCCACGAGTTCCGGCCCTGTAAAGTATTCACTGCCTACAATTTTTATCAACTACATTGGAGATTCTCAGAGTCAGGAAGGGAACAATTAAAAATTTCTCTGAACACAAATTTTAAGCTCTGCATTTTTTCCTGCTTAAGACAAATATACTTTATTCACAAAGTTATTAACATATTTGAATTACACCACCCTGAAGTATCCCAACATATTAAACTGGTTTGACTAATACATAAATTTAATATACTAATACTCATACAGCAGGCACAGTGAAGCTTTAGAAATACATGATGCAGCTTCACAAACTCATTTGATACATAGTTCTTCTTTCATAAATGACACTGAGGAATAAAGGCTTTCAATCACCAAATAATTTTATTCTTTAAATATACTGTTCCTGTCAATCTGTAGAAACAGTTTTCTCACTGGGTTTTGCAGAGCTTTCTGTATTTCTTAAAATAATATGTTGGCACTAAAAACTATTTTCCTTAAAGAGTGAAAATGTGTGTTACTTTAGACTTAAATAAATCTTAGATGACTATGTTTCAACGATACACATATTTAAATCTGTTTATAGTCACTGGCATTTTGTTTTGATTTTTCCTCCTACTGCCATTTGTCCACATTTGATTATATGGAGGTGATTGTTTATTTAGAGGCAAGTGTGATAAGCAGCAAAAACAAGGGGATGACAGAGAAGGTAACAGCTGGGTCACCAAGAAAAGAAATGTAGAAATACATATATTTTTGCTTTGCACCTTGAACTTTTCCCAGATTGTGGAAAAAGAGAACTTAATTTTATTTGCTGGTACTGAATGAAATATATATCTCTACTATCACTGTGATTCCTTATTTTATTTGAGATTTTGGTGAGTGAATGGACATAATTCATTGAAGAGCAGTGAAGAGACTGACAAATACTGAGCATCCCATCGATTTTCCTAGGTGCTAAGTATTGCTAAGGATGGGGACCACAAACTTCTCTCAGTTCTGTATGATTACAAGAACACCAAAAGGGGAGAAACATCTCTTTGCTCTCATATTACTGCTAGATGTGCACAGCCTTGTCCATGGCTAAGGCAAGCTTCTACGGCAGTCAAAAAGTTGGGAAAAAAAGGGTAGAGCCAAGGAGATCTGTCCTGTTGGTTCTTCAGGTTCCTATTCTAGAAGTTCAGTGGGTGAGAAACATAGGATAAGAAGTCACAGAGACAGGGGAAAGATCCACTGACTCAACCTGTATACTTTCATGGCCACTAGTAGCTGCAGATTTTGGGCTATAACCATGGGCCAGTAGCATCTAGTAGGACAATCACAATTAAAAGAGAACATGTCTTTGAAGCATGAACTTTCTGCCTTTTCCTTTCTTTAACCCCTTACCATTGGTTTTACTCATTTTTGTCTAGCTTTCAGTTTTCTCTCTCTTATTCTATGCCTCTGTTTGTTTTTTTTTTCTAATTTCTTCTGCTCTATTTTAGCTGTTCATTTCCCTGTCACACTGATTGGTTTGCTTCTTTTCTATCTTCTGTTTCACTTTTTTCCTGACCACTTCTCTACTCGCAAATATCACAACCAATTGTCGTTTAGATCACGTTACCTGAATAAAAAAGTGGAAACTTGCGTGTAATATCAGGCATCTAATGACTTTTAAGTACATTGGTCAATTTTCACAGAGGAGAGATTTTAAAAATCACTGTTTTGACTTCCGCTTTTATAAAAACAAATCAGTAATCAGAGTAGCCACTTAGAGAGACACTGTGATGCAAATGTACAGCTATTAATAGACACCATAAAATCCTCTGAAACTACAGTAGGTGAAAGAAAGCCATAGGGAACATTTCTGGAGCTCATGGAGGCTACTTGATAACTCTGATAGATTGCTCTTTTTTCTCCTCTGCTCTCGTTAGAGAAATAAAGTGTCTCTAGAGCATATCTATACACATAAGGAGACCTCATGAGGCCTAGGAATACATCCTTTGGCTGTATGCAGTGGCAGATATTGTACAAAGCAGACCTCTGGTGTACAGTATGTGATGAGTGAACACATGACCCTATCACCAGGCAACCCAAGGAAGAATATTCACTGTGTAGAAAATGTCCAATGATTACTTCTTATTCAAATTGAAAAAGAAACATCTTTTTTATTTAAGAAAGTTCCAGAAAATATTTTAGAGAAGGGGAAACTTCTGCCTGGCATTCTGGTTGGCTTAGCAAGTCAGAGTTCTGATGATTTGAAAGAATCAAGAATTGAGCAATACTTGGTTTTGAACATTCCAAGTAAAGGTCTGAAACATCAGTACATATTTTATAACCTGCTAAAGAGGCTTTCCTGTAAAGATGGTGCAGATCCTGTTCAGTGGGCACGAGTTCAGTAAAGCACTATATGCTCCCATGCATCTAATAGACTAGCAAACTTAATAAAGGAATCATAGGATGTGACAGGTAATATAAATTTTAGATAGGAGTCCTTTATTTTGTGCATGTGAAAATGGATAAGAATTACAAATCTGCTTGGAACTTCAGTGAGATTTCAAGGAATGAAAATAGCTCTTCTAATAACTATAGTCAATGTAAACTGAAGAACCACACGCATCAGTCTCTCAGATCATTATAGTTTGGTTGGTTTTTTTTAATGTACAAAATATTATTAAATTAATTTTTAAAACTTATAACTATTTGTGGTTCCAACTTTGAGTGTCCTGAAATAAGCAGTTTAGTTCTTGGGGTTTATCTGAATGAAAAGATAAAACAACTGGATAACTGAGTTGAAAACATACTTCTATTGGAGACCAGGATAACAACAGCCTAAGTTTGCAGTTCCTGAGATACACACACACACAATACACACATGCTTTTGTGAATACTCTCCGTACAACTCGAAACAAAGCTGTTTTAGCCAGTGTCTCCACTGGGATCTGGTTAGTGTGCGGAGATGCCATTAGCAAATCACTGTAATTTGCTCAAAGTGTCTTCCCAAGACACCAAGACCTCTGAAACTGGGACTCTGTGCAATGCTTTGGTAACATTCAATACCTGTCGGTGGTGTTGTGTGAGCATCATGAGTCCTCTAGCTTCTAGGGAAAAAAAAAAAATTAGAAAGGTTTGCAGGCATAAAGAGAGACTAATTAAAGTCAATGAACAAATTAAAAATGGAAGAGGATTACCAGAGGAATGGAAGGAAATAAAATGGAAAGTATGGAAGGAAAAAAATGAAAGCAGCAACAGAAGGGGGAAAAAAAAAATCTTTCCTAAATGTGCTTTCAAGAGTGTCCCTAATGGATTTAATCTCATCCAAATTCTAGCAGATAACTTGTGCCAAAAATGCTGCAGATGGCTCAGCTCAGCAGCAGGGATGGTTTGGAAGGGAAACAGTTCCTGTGGCTGCCTCAACAGATTGTTTACAGCAAAGATATCGACAGTGCCCAGTCATTGTCATGAAACAGTGCTTGTTCCCTTATTTGAGACTTCAATCTGGGCATTTCAAACAGCAGATTTGTGTGTGGTTGATATCAGGAGGGTCCTGGACGGTTCAATTTTTGTTGTTGAGGAACAGCCCAGAAGGTGTCCTTTCTCTTAAAAGCAAGCAGGATGAACGGGACTAGATGAGCAGCATACATCTCACTGAAATCTTCACACATTTCATAATTTTGAGGATGACACTATTCCTTCTGTTAGATAATAAGGTTTGAAAACTGTAAATGCTTTCCCTGTTCAGGTGTATTTTCTCGTTAATGTTCAATACCTATAAGGTATTGTAAATGAGCATAGACCAATTAATCAATGCAACTTTCACCAACCTGTTCCTTTCAAAGATTATTCCATAATCTCTTCTATCTTGTTTTTAAGCAAGTTCTTAAGCATATATACTGGTCTTACTGACCAAAGGAAGTCAGGCCTGGAAAATCTCATACATCTCCAATTATATATGCTTTAATTCTAAATTTTGCCACAACTAATTGCCCTAAATGAGGAAATTCTGGTCCCTTTCTTCCTTATTAAAAAAAAAAAATCAACAACCAACCAAACAAAATCTTGTATTCTTTTCTTGATATTTATTACTTTCAAATATCATAAATTCTCTGTCTCCTCTTGCAAAGACAGAGCCCAGCCCACTTGCTAGCCTTATCCAAGTGAAAATTTATCTTCTGTAGGGGATGATATTATGGGAGAAGTAGAACAGATAAACCCATTCTCTTTACAGCTGCATTCAGTCCTATTTACATTAAATCACTCTATACATATGCCAGTTGCCCAATAAAGAATCATGGACTACTGCTTAACAGACATATTTGAATATTGTCATAGTAATTTGTCATCATAAATCATACGGTATCAGCCCTTTTATAATTTCTGTTGGTTTTCTCTGAAATCTCTCCTATTTATCAAGTGGCTTCTGGTACCGAAGAAACCAGAATTGCAGACAGCTTTCTCAGTAGCCTATTGGTATCTCGCATGCAGAAAACACCCTATTAAATGCAGGAAGCATAACTGAATTATGTGAACTGGCAAAATAATGAAAACATCTTTAACTCATTTCCCCAATACAAATAATTCTGGACACAAAGTCTGCGCATAGCCAAGAAAAATTAATAAATAAGCAATGTGTTTAATCCTTTCAAGTGGATAACAAACATGGTAAAAATAAATAAAGAATATTGTAAACTGGTTGAGAAATAGTTGAATCAACAGCTTCAGTGTTAAAATACTTCCAAAACAAGATAATGTATATGGAAATGCAGAATTCAGATAATCTCTAGAGATGTGATAGCACAGGTGGCTGCATTGAGGGAAAGAGGAAGTAACTTGAGGTTACTATGGGTGTTTCTCTGTGAACGGTGCCTGAACAAAAGAATTCAGATTTCTCGGAGGACTCTCAAGAGAGAACCAGTAAGTAATCTTTTGGTAAGAGCACTAAGAGAATAGCATGTAAGATTTTTGGAATTTGTATTCAGAAAATGATGTGGAAATACTGGGTTACTCGAATTAATGATGCACATGCTCTGAACAGGAAAACAATCTTCTACAAGTGAAGTTTCAGATGTTCCATGTATTGAAGAGAAAGAATATCAAGGTGTGAACTGTGTCTATAGGTATTAGAACTATGACTGTAATTCAGTTTACAGCATCCCTGGTGTGACAAATTTAGCCAGTGGCTAACAGTGTTCAGTGAGGATTTTTTCTCCATGGATACATAATTGTCGAGAAGTGCTGCTGTGTGCTTTGGGCTGTACCACTGTTACTGTTTGGCTGCCTGCTCTACTTTTTTCCCAGCCTTTCACTGACACCTTCTTATCAGGCCACAGCTGATCACAGGTTACAGTCAGTGTTATGAAATGACCAAAAGGATTTTTATGTCATTTTGACTGATCAAGACGCTTACGCATTCATGCATTCATGACTACTACAAAGCAAGAAAGTTTGAGGGTTGTTGTTTTGGGTTTTTTTTTTCTGGTCAACAAATAGATATCCTTTCCTTTATTACTTTTCTTAATTTGAATTAGAACAATTAATTATTTCCTGCAAATCCCATGAGTTAAAAATGCAAATTACCTTTTTTCAGAGGATGACAAGTGAATAAAAATTTCTTTTCGGGGGGATGCAGAAGTGTGTTTTCACTAACTGTGAATCTGTTTCCACTCCAGTTTAAAAACAAACAAAAACCCAAACAAACAGAATTAAAGTAGTCACAGGAGAAGCAGCACCAAAGTAAACTCTAAAACCTCTATTCATATTGGCTTTTGGCAGGGGGTATGAGAGGGAGCAGGGGGATGGGACGGTGGGGAAGGAATTTGGTTTGCTTTAGATATAATCCACAGCATGCCCAGACACTTGACCACTACTATTTTCAATTTGACTCATACTAAACAGCAACTTAATTGGTTTGGCTCAGAAGACACGAGAAGACTGGACTCTTTCACTTGATCCATTTACAAGGTGTCAAAGGGAAGCACAGCTGTACCTCAGAGTGTGCTGCAAAACAAATCCCAACCAGCCAACCAAACCAAAATCAAACAGAATCACAAACCAAAACCAAACACCTTAAAAAAAAAACCAAAACAAAATAAAATCTACAGGGAAAATATTTGATCAAAGTATAAAGAATGTTCTACGACACTGAGCTTTGTGGCGGTGCAAAACCAGCATCAACAGTACTTTCCAGCCTCAGTTGCTTTGAAGCCACTGGAATCTCTACCTTTGCTCTTCAGTGTTTTCCAATGTAGCTTGGATCATATGCTAATTTATCTCCAAGGCATTATCAAAGAGCTGGTGTGGGTCAGTTCTCCAGTGTACACTCTGTTATGTTCTCTCTGTTTACTGGGGACTTGTTATGAAGGTATGTTTGAAATCAGCACAACATTTGCTTTATCTAGACAGCGAAAGAGGTAAAACTAGTCCAAATAAAAAGGCAGATGATCAAATAAATAAAAGATACTTGGGGTTTTGGTGTAATTCCTGGTACAGAAGTTCCCATATCACAAAAATCTCATTGCTCTTTTCATATATTTCGGAACTTATTTTGTACACTCGATCTTGAAATTAATGTAATGAGTCACCTGTAGCTGTATAAATAAGGCTTGTGCACCAGTGACAATAAAAATGAAGGGAATCAATTGGATAAATGCACTTCCCCTGATCAGATCAGGCTGAGAAATACATATCTTCTTACTTATCCTCTAATACCCTTACCAGAATCTTTTCTTAATTCCTTCTCTTCCATATAAATATATATAGATTGAATCTTGGAAAATATTCTATATCTAAATATTTCCCAAACCTGTATGATAAAACTAAAATAAATAAATAAATAAATAAAAATCTTAGGTACATTTGATAATCTCCAATTATTTTTAAGTTAGAAACAACTGGCAACCAGTTTCTCTAAGATAAAAGAAATCCCAACTCACTAGCAAAAAATATTCATTAGGGTTCTTTTAATTATTTAAAAATTCCTCTTCTTATCTGAAATGAAGTTTTAACAGGACAGGCAGCATGAAATTCACTTTGCACTATGACACACTCATTCTATGGATAAGCATGTAGTTCCATTTAACAGGAATACCAGTAGATCATCTTCACCCTTAAAGAAATTAACTTTAGCTTAGAATGACATTTTCATTCAGCCAAGAAGATGCTTGTAAAGTTAGATTATGTTGCAGTCTAATCAGCATTTGAAGGATGTTTACATAGTAGTAGATATATACCAGTTGCACAGGTATATCAATCTATCTGTTTGTTCTTTTGTTTGTCACTATGCAACTCCTTAGTTAATTATTACCAACATTTTTCAGAATGTGCTGATGTTAATTATCATTATTAGTGCAATGAGTTTGTTAAATATAAGTCAGCAGTGCAAAGTCACATGATGTAAAAGCTTGTTTTTGTATATATTTTGCAACACTCAAAAGATAGAGTTAAACCCAGGAGTCTGAGCTGCATCAGACTAGGACCATGAGAGCAGTAAGTTCACTGTACAAATGCAGCAGGTAAAATCTGTAAGCAAATCCTGTTCCAAACCCACTACAATTCTTAGGGACTAAACCCTACATCAAGCAACCTAAGTTAGGTTTGATCAGTGCAGATCTGACCTGATCTGTCATGAAATCAGAGAAAACCAAGTGTCGATTATTTTTTCTTTTTTCATTGAAAGTTAACTATCGCTAGAAAAAGTATAATTTGGGTATGGACTATAATCAAAAGAGAGTAGAAAAAATATTTTTATTTAATTTCAGTTTAATTTAAATTTGAAGCAGAGTGTATAGCTATTCTTGACATCAGACACAACCTACAAAAAATAATAAATTAGCATATCTCTCTGAAGACAAAAATAGTTGTTTTCAGAAGTCTTAGAAGGGATAGCTCATTCTAGAGAGCCTATACTCCCTAATTACTGTACAGAAATCAATTTCCAAGAAAATTTACATATAGCTTTGTACATTTCAATTAAACACAAATGTTATTTGTATGTTCTGAACTCTGGGTTTTGGGGTGATGTTTGTTCCTCCTATGAAACGGTGGCAGAGACTCTTAATTTATTTTTTTTCCCTGTCATTAATTTTGAAATGTGAGGACCTTTCAGTAGCAGTTCTTAAACTGTTTACAGTTTACACATCCTTGCTCTGAATTTGGTGGGTGTCAGATCTGGATGAGCTGGGTTTACGTTCTATGACAAATTTTTGTGAATTTTTTACTATGCTGACTAGACCAAACAACAGGCTGTTCTCCTGGGTTGTGCACCATCTTGGAGCACAGAACAAGAGTCAAGCCTGACAACCCAAAGCAAGTATTCTGTAAACACCAAGGTCAAAAGACCATCCATTGCTAGTGTTTTCTTCCTCATTCCTCCCTGTCTACACGTACAATCACCACACTGAGCAGCTTGTATGTGCTCTCAATTTTCAATGCAAACACCTCAATACATATACTATGAAGTGGCACAGTAAGAGACAAGAGGATAGGAAACAGGTAAACAGATCAAAATGCCCAAGGGATCTTTATAGGTGAATTATGTCCAGAGCAAAAACAAATCTGACAATTCTGCAGCTTGGTTCTTAAGGAAAATTCTTGCCAAACTTGAATTAATTATATTGAAGAAAATGAGGAATAGAAAAGCTTTAATCTTAAAGAGGTTTCCTACCCAGCAACTTAGCTCTAGCTTTTACTGGTTTTATTATGACTTAAAAAGTGGATGAGAGAGAAGGGTAAAGATGACAGGATATAATCTATACAGCATGCCATATGTTATTTATCTGTCAAACTCTAAATTGGGAATTGATTTTTCTTTTTTCCTTGGTTTGTTTTCTTTTATTTTGCTTTTTAATCTCTCATCCTTATCCTATCTTAACCTTTTTTTATAGTTAAAGTATGCTTTCCTGGACAGAGTGAATCTAGGTCATGAGGGGAGAACGGTGCTTATCCTGGAGAATGAAAGTAGTCATTCAGATCTTTTCTGCTTTTAATCTAGTCTTAATTGATCCTATCTATATAACAGTCAGAATGAATTCATGATTTATTGAATGACACTTTTTTTCTTTTTTTCTATCAGAATTCTATCTGTTGGACTATTAGAATTCCATTAAAATATTTCATGCCTGTTGCACATTTGAAGTTCATAGCCAGTAAATGATCAACTTCCCAACTCCTTTCTAAGAGTCTAGAGACTCTTAAATCTCAGATGCTGTTTTTTTCAATAAAAAGTATCACTTTTGTTTAGACAACAGAAGATTTTCATTAATCTCAATATTATTACTATACACTTCATCCTATTTTTATTTCTCTAGACCACACAGACACTCAATTCTTCTTCAATAATTATGTGGTCCTCAACTTTGGAGGTATATCATGTGCAATCCACAGATTTGAAGGCTTTATTCTTATGAAATAATCAGCTAATAAACTTGTGCTTGTGCTTTAAAACCACTGCCTAATAGTAAATAGGAACTTTTACAATTCCTCTGTGGATATATAAAATTCTGTTATGCTATAAATATGACATAGTTTGCAATATTTTTTGGTTTGGCTAATGAATCTTCAAAATGACACTACTCCTAGGGTTTTTTAATTTTTTTTAAATTGCTGGCATCTTTTGGATGCACTCAGAGAGAAAATAAAGGAAAAAAAAAAGTGACATTTAACTGAAAGTTCCAGCTAACACATCCTGGATTCCTGCTTTACCACGGAAAAGATAATTTAAAATTGCAGAAAGTTACTCTGAGATAACAAATATTTTCTTCTTCTCCATTATATATACTGATCATAGCATAACATCTGTGCAAGAATTGTGTGCTTGGTTAAGCAATACTAATGGGAAATAGCTTTCACTGAAAGATGTACCCCTGAAGTTGACGCCAAACATAACAAGAAAACAAAAATTATGGATACAGAATGAAATTATACCTGCTGACAATATATATTTATTTTTTTTAATCTATACCTTGTCTTGTTGTTTGAATAGGAAATAAAACTTGTTTGATCTACTCAAATACTACAGTTTAGTGTAACAGCTTTGTAAAATTTTTTGTAAAATTTCTTTGGAATCTGTACATATTATGTTATCCTTTTTTTTTTTTTTAATATTAGGTTGTTTAGGGTTTTTTGTGGTTTTTTTGTTTGTTTCTTTTCTTTTCTTCTTCTTTTGAATTTACATAAGATGTAATCAAATGTTTGTTGTGTGGCCAGCTCAATATACTGCCTTCTGAAAAAAACACTGCACATTCAAGCAAAGTCTCTTTAAGAACAGAGTATGCTAGTGTCGGTGAGAATAAATCAAAGGTGATAATATCTGGGGAGCAGAAAACATTGTCCAGTGAAAATAATGACTCCCCTGAAGAGATATCATTGTCACACACTAGTGTATCTTGCCAGCAGTGGACAGTGATATTAAAATATGCTGGAAATCTACCTTATCATCTGGGGTGAGACTCAGACGTGCATTCTATAACTGTCCGGGCAGGAGAGGAGACTAACACAGGCTGAGCTACAGTGGCACTCAGAAAAAAAGTCAAAAGATGATGTGGGGAAGAAAACAAAGCAACTGTCTGCATCCTCCTCACTTTGCACTGTACAGCTTAATTTGTAGTTGGTTTAATTTCTGCCTAAGCACAAGGACACACAGGCCAACAAGTTACATCCACACTGTCCAGCAGACCATCACCCCTCACCAAGAGTTAGAGTGATGTGACCACTTGCTGTTAACCTAACAGCAGCAAACAGGCAGCTCTCTCCTCATATACAGTGGAGCTAAGGTTATTTTTATTAAAAAAATCCAATTAAAAAGGCTCATAACGCATCAGTCTGTAAAAAAATTAAGCTGACTCATTGCCCCAGTCACAAATTACAATCTTTTACCAAGCCATGTGCAAGAGGAATTAAATGCCTCATTAAATGATGTTCTTGTTCTGTAAACTTTACATGCCAAATCCACCCCTTCTCCCCAAAAATGCTGTTCCTCAAACTTACCGCTTTTGCCAACTCCCCCTGCTCCTAGCATCACCACCTTGTACTCTCTGGATCCTGCTGAAGAATTGCTGGAGGAGCTGGTAATTTCATTTTCTAGCTCCATCTTGCACAAGACAGAAGAAGGGAGCAAAACAGAAGAAAAAGCAACTGGCAGGTGCTTTCTCTGATCTTAAACAACTATAAAAGCTCTGTTTAAAAAACCCAAACCAAACAAAACAAGCAGAAAGGAAAGGTATAACACAAGAGGTACGATTTATCAGCCTCACACTCGCTGCTGTGCCTGTGTTAGCTGGAGAAGGTCTCATAGCAACCACTTTAACAGCTTCCAATAAAAATCTCTCTCTGCCCCCTCCCAGCTCTGTATCATTCTCTGTGTTTCTCTTCCTGGACAGAAGCAGTTTTGTGAGGCTCAAGAGCCATGGTACCTCTGGGTGTTGCTGTGTCGTTGGAATCAAATTGAGCAGAGCCCTCAGAAAAAGAAAATGGATCACATTTATTAATTATGATGCTCGTTATTCCCTGTAGCGCTTGCTTGAATCTTAAACAATAGTAAAACAGATCAGGCAGCTTCCTTGCCACCTTGGAGTTAAAAATTCAACCTATGTTCATGAAGTTTGCTAGATTTACAATTAATACTATAAAAAGTGAACTAAGGAACAACTTTTAAGGGTCTCTGATCATTGTGAAGCTTACTGAAAATCAGAGAAGTTTTCTAGGTGTTTTTTTCCTCCAGATCAATTGTCTTTTAGTTCACTTTTCATCAGTTATTTTCAGAAATTAAAAAAGTATTTTGGAAAAAAGATTTGTTTGCCATTGTGTTGTGGGTTTTTTTCCACACACAGAATTTCAGAAGGAGATGGGGACTGAAGGGAGTGGGGAAGGTCTATTTATACAGAAAATATCATTGTAAGCAAGGAAGAAAAACAAATTTTTATAAGTATTAAAAATCAAACAATTTATCAAACCAACATGGTCATCCCAAATAAATAAAGAAGAAAAAAGAAAAATTTTGCAAATTATATCCAGTGTGAAAACCTCTCCTTAGAATTATTCAGTGAAAACTTATAGTAAAATATCACAGAATTTTATTGATTTCTGAGAATGCCCTTAACAGATGTAGCATATTTTAAGAATGTGGTATGTAATAAGATACTCGCCCAACTTTAACTGGCATGCAATGTTTTGGGGAACCAAAGAGTAACTACTGAAGAAGGAGTGGAAAGGAAAAAAAAAGACTTGCTCTCCTTTGAAAACTGCTGAGCTTTCATGACAGCTGAAACTGTTAAGGAGACAGGGAAATGGAAGCAGGAGAGGTAACTAGTAAACTGTCCTGGAAGCCAAATACCTTCATCTGTCCAGTCTTCCAATTATTTCTCAAAGAGCGAGCGTGGCATCATACATGATTATGGAATTTAAAATTGAAGGGCAAAGAAAGAAAAATCACAGCCTGATTAATGACATGATTTAAGGAAAGCTAGAAAAGAGAGGAAAAGGTAGAAAAGAGCACATGTATGAAAGATAATTTAAAGGACTAACAAAATACATGATTAAAGAGATGCATAGATATGATATTGGAATTATATTTAGAATAGAGAAGGTGAACAAAATGTGAATACCCGTTTTCTCTCCTAATAGAAAAGTTAGGAAACATCAAATGGAACACAGTATCAAAACAATTACACTTAAGGAACTTATTGCCACTTGATATTTTGGCTAGTAGAAATGAACTTCTAATGAAAAATTTAAAAAAATATTTAAAAAATAGAGAGTGATACAAAATACATTGTGGACTATTAATGTCACCACCTCTTGCTTTAGAAGTACTCAAGACTCACACCAGCAGATCCTGAGAAAACACTGAAGAAGCAAATTATGACAGTCTATTTTAGGTGACATGGAAAAAGAAAGCAGAGGGAGAAACACTGTCTTCTGAGAACTCCAGATTTAGGATCTGCTACTGTTGTCCTACAAGATTCCTGTAATAGTCATGCTGCAAGCAGCTTTGTACTCTCAGGGCTGGTTAGCTGTATTGATGCCTGAATGCAGACCTCAGAATTTAGAAGGATTTGGTCATCAGTGCATAAAATATGACTTAAACAGGAAATTCTGAAAGTAATAATGTGATGTCTAAATATTGGATTTCAGCAGAAAGAGACAGGTAGGTCAGTAAATCCCTGTTGTGACTAGAATTCCATTTTCATTAAAATAATTCGCAAGTGCTCAGCGGTGACGTATTAGGTAAAACTAATAATGATACCGAAACCACTCCTTAGAATATCTGGGTTTTCCTGATAATATCCCATTAACACAGCAACTTCCTCCTCAGGAGCTTTTAACCCCATAACTGGCAGTAACATTTGGCTGACATTGAAACATCAGAAAAATTATTTGCCATGGTTGTGACTCAAAAGACAAGAAAAAATTTCAAAAAATATTAGTGAAAATTATAAATAAGAATTAGTCAGATGTTTTCCAGCCATTGGTGTTTGCCAGAGAAATGTGCAAGTTATTTTCTTCTTTCTTTTTGTGATGGCAAGTGAGGAAGAAATATAAAAAATAGAAGAGGCTACGAGAGAGAACGCTGTTAGAGCAGGAAGCAAAATAAGACAGAATTAAATGGAAAGATACTTCCTCATAATTTAATAAATCTAAAAAAAAAAAAGGAAAAAATGAAGTCAGCTTTTTTTGGAATTTTTACATTTGAAAGACTAGAATTTAAAATTTTTATTTGTTGATTAAGGTTTAACACTTTAAACTAGCTGTTCCAAAGACAGATTCATGCTTATTAAATCAACATTTTAATAAGAATTATTACATTATGTACACACTTGTACAAACATAACTTTCACAAAGACTTGTTCAGAGTTTGGAAATTGATACTATATTCCCATTTATAACACTGGACTTGTTCTAACTGATTTTTGTCATAACTTCCTACTGACAAACAGCTTACTCCTCCGTAAGTTCATTCTAGTTAGCAGTGGATGAAAAGTATTCAACTTTATTCCCATTTTTGTTAACATCACTTAATCTTCCTTTTCCCACCTGAACGGAAAATATGAGTTTTTGCTTCCAGTCTGATGTCCACAAAATTAATACTGAGAAGATTATAAATAAGTCATTTTGAAACACTGAATAATATAGGGGAAAAAATTATCACTGTAAATTCTTTATGGATGGTAGGGAGAAACAATACAAAATATAACTATTGAACCTGAGATATTAAAGGTTTTACAATGTGTAACACAACAAATTCTGACCCTCTCTTTTTTGTTTTTTGTTTTTACTGCTTTAAGGATACAATAATCATGATGCAAATTCATAGAAAATGGTCCTCAGGCAAACAAGAGCAACAACAAAGGTGGAGGAAAAGCTTGGGGTACGAGCCTATAATGAATCATTTATTTGAGAATTTCTTACTCTACTGCTGATTACATATTGCTTATGACCATACACAAAATCTGCTGAAATTTTTTAGTGTATGTTTTCTTAAATTTGCTATTTAAATTCAATCTAAAATCCAGTAGTCAACAAAAAGCATTCAGTATTCCAAACCTAGTAACTTCTTTGTTTGAATTAATGTTTTGACAGTTAATATCGGAATATGTCTGTGCTTGAATTTTTAAGGATGCTTAGGTCTTAAGCAAAAGAATATATATATAAGTATGTGTAAGTATATATATATATATATAAGTATAGAAGTGGATGAGCTTTTTCTAGAGAAAAAATGTCATTATAAAACATGTTCTATTCATCCTACATCCCGACTTGCTCTGGGGTTGTTGAATAAAATAATGAGATGTTAATACAACATGTAAATGTTCTGAAATTGTTTCCTAGAGCACTTTATGTTGAGGAGATTTTATCAATTAACCTGGATAAATATTCTTATCATTAAGCAGGGAGCTCATGAGTTTAAAAACTTGAATTGCAAGCAAAATGCAAATCTTGACTGATTTGTGCTCCAGTAAGTGATGGGTTTAAAGGCCTGTAAACCTTTTAATAATAATGGAATATGGATGAAGCTATGCCATTATGGAAACACTGACCAATCTTTTGACCCTCGTGTTTACATATTAGGCACAGCAGAGAGAGGAAATGTAAAATCATTCTTCATAAAAGGTCCATAAGCCCACCTTGCTGAAGTGCTGAAGTGCCGCTATGACAAGAAAAGAGTGTTAATGCAGAAATCACTGCACAGCATTGGAGAAGTGATCCAATCTTGTTGCAAAGAAAAAAATGCTTTGGCACACTAGCTAAACTTGATAAATTGTTAGTAAATCTAGTATAATCAAATAACTGTTAGGGGACTTAAACATTTTTAAACTTAAATTTTACATTAATACATCTAACTTATTCATTCTTAAATAAGCTAAGCACCTCTGAATCATACTAATAGTGGATGGACAACACACTACAGAAACATCTTCACATTTTTGGAATTCAGAGTCCTACTACAAGTACCAAGTGGTTCCATCACCTATGTGCCACTTGCACCCCATCCTTTTTCTATTCTCCAAATTACTCATCAGCAGGATGATTCAGTGTGTCACACATAGTATAAGTGATGGGATATTTGACCACCTCCAGCCTTAAGATGGCTTTTCAGGTCAAGATACTTATGCTCTTTGTTTAGAAGTCTTTATTTCTGCCTCTACTGTCAGACAGCATACTGTCTCCTGCAGTATGCTGCAATGAATTTTAATCTAAGTTTTATTTGTACATTAAGTGTCGAAAGCAAATGAAAGAAAAAAAAAAAGATACAAGAATTACTTTTAACATAAAATGTGAAACAACTTCAGAGTCCATAGAGCAGGAAAGTCTTTGTGGTCTTGTCAAAGAAGGGAGATTTTCTGTGAGCAACATCTTCCCTTTGCTTATCCCAGGTCAAGTAACACAACTATTAATGTACCTACTGCACAAGGGTTTGAGGAATAGAGGCAGCTTATCATATTCTCGAGAATACTGAAATAGCGTTAATTTTAAAATTCTTAGAAGTGACTACTTTAACTTCTTATAGAACAGAAACAGTGAAGGTCATGTCCTAGACTCTGTCAAAGGGAAAAGCTATTTTCTCTGGGTTTCCAATACGGTTTCAAAAATGATTTATGGTCTTACTGTCAAGAAGTACTAATGATTGCAGGTCATTTATGGATTTCTGTTGAATTTTAATTACATTTATAGATAAGACTTTTATACTTTCAAATGCAACACTGATATTCAGAATGTGCAAATCTTAAAGATCTCAATGTCTTAACTCCACATAAACGTTCTCTGTGAGCTTGAATATATATTTATTCTAAATTCATTCACCTTCCTGTGTTTTTGCCAGGAAGGAAAATTATAAGAAAAATCTATGAAAAAACTGCAAAAAAGAGGGTTAGAAGAGCTCTCAAGGTGTTGTCTTTGTCATCCCTACCCCACTCCATAAATGCTTGCTTAATCTTACTTTAAAATAGAGAAATTATTCTTTTTTCAAGCACTGAAAAAATGACCTCACTATCCTATTAAAATCATCTTTGAAACAAACATATTCTTTATTACACAATAATATCATTTTTTTAGCCATCCTGCTACAACTATTATGAAATAGTGAACATACATCTTGGATGATGTAGTTGCCAAGCCACTCTCCATGAAATTTGATAAGTCATGGTGGTCAGGCATAGTCCCTAGTGACTGGAAGAGAGGAAACATCATGGCCATCTTAAAAAAGTGCAGGAAAGAGGACCCTGGGAATTACAGACCTGTCAGTCTCACCTCTGGGCCTGGGAAGATCATGGAAGCCTCTAAGAAGCTATGCTGAGGCTCATGGAGGACAGAGAGGTGATTTGAGACAGCCAGCATGGCTTTAGTAAGAGTAAGTCCTGCCTGACTAATCTAGTGGCTTTCTACAATGGAGTAACTGCATCAGTGGACAAGGGAAGAGCTACAGATGTCATCCATCTGGATTTCTGCAAGGCCTTTGACACGGTCCCCAGCAAAATCCTCCTCTCAAAGTTGAAAAGATATGGATTTGACAGGTGTACTGTGCAGTGGATGAGGAACTGGCTGCATGGTCACATCCAAAGGGACGTGGTCAAAGGCTTGAATTCCAGATGGAAGACAGTGACAAGCAGAGTTCCTCGGAGGTCAGTTCTGGGACCAGTGCTGTTTCATATCTTTATTAATGATATTGGCAGCAGGATTGAGTGCACTCTCAGCAAGCTGAGTAGTAAGGTTAATGTGACAGAGTGACGGGATGCCATGCAGAGGGACCTGGACAGGCTGGAGAAGTGAGTCCATGAGGTTCAATGAAGCTAAGTGCAGGGTCCTACACTTGGGTTGGTACAATCCCTGTTATCCATACAGGTTAGGAGATGATGAGCTTGAAAGCAGCCCTGAG
The DNA here is from genome assembly GCA_027925045.1 of Hypotaenidia okinawae. NCBI lineage: Eukaryota > Metazoa > Chordata > Aves > Gruiformes > Rallidae > Hypotaenidia > Hypotaenidia okinawae. The sequence goes on along the minus strand of BSDF01000005.1, from coordinate 5,702,995 downwards.
GAAAAGGACTTGGGAGTACACATGGATAAGCTGGACACGAGCCCTCAAAGTGCATCTGCAGCTCAGAAGGCCAACTGCATCCTGGGCTGCATCAAAAGGAGCGTGGTCAGCATGTTGAGGGAAATGATTCTGATCCTCTACTATGCTCTGGTGAGACCTCATCTGGAGTACTGTGAGGTGTACTCAACAGACCCTCAACACAAGAAGGACATGGACCTGTTTGTCCCCTTCCAGAGGAGGGCCACAAAAATGATCTAAGGGTTGGAGCACCTCTCCTATGAAAAGAGGCTGAGAGAGTTGGGCTTGTTCAGCCTGGAGAAAAGAAGCCTCTGGGGGGGACTGGAAAAGAGAATGCTCTAAGGGGACCATATAGCAGCTTTCCAACACCTGAAAGGTGCCTATAAGAAAGCTGGGGAAGAACTGTTCACAATTACATGTACTAATAGGACAGGGTGTGATGGTTTTAAACTAGAAAAGGGGAGATTTAGGTTGGATATTAGGGAAAAAATCTTCAATATGAGGGTGATAGATCACTGGAACAGGTTGCCCAGAGAGGTGGTGAAGAGCCCATCCCTGGACACATTCAAGGTCAGGCTTGATGGGGCTCTGAACAACCTGATCTAGGCAAGATGTACCTGCTCAGTGCAGTCAGGTTGGACTAGATGACCTCTAAAGGTCCCTTCTAACCTAACACCTATTTAAATTGTGGTTTATAGAATCACATGAACATGATCAATATAGAGAATTTTGTTCTCAGCCTTTCTGTGTCTTCTTGTTCTTTCATGCTTCCTTCTTTTCACCAGAAAGATAATTCTATTGATCCTCCTTATTTTCCTCTTTATTTTCTCTGCTTCTTGCGTTCCCAAGGACGGCTTCCCCATTGCCTGTTCTGAAGTGTACGTTCAAAATCTGGCCACATTGTTTCAAAGCTTGATAGAATATGTATTTATACCCACTACCAGTGCCTTTGAAGCCTAGAATAGTTATAATAAACACAGACAATCAACAATAACAGAAGCAAAATTGTTTATTTTCTAATATTTCTTTGAATTCTCTCAGTGACAAATAATAATAATAAATCTGCTGGGATAATGCCACATTCTGACTTGTAGTATTTTGCTACTTTTCTTTTTAAAGTCACCCTTGTCATATTGATTTCTGGAAAAGGAAGACTATTTCAATTTTGATTGATGCAAAAAAGAAGATTCTTTTATTTTGACTGTGACCTTGAAGATGTTTATATATGATGAGAGTGCATGCATCCCAAAAGTCCTGGCATTTGAAAACAGCTGATATTCATTTGAAGCATGTGAATTTTAACACTGACATGTGTTAAATAGTGTATCAGTAAAAAAATTCAAAAAGCCAAAATACAAACAAATAAAAAAGTCACCCTGTAAAAAACAAAAAAAAACCAAAAAAAAACCAACCCAAGCCCCAAAAAATCTCCAATAAGTGGTAGACAGATTCTGGAATTTGATCTGCTATCAGACATCAAAAGGGTCTGAAAATGAAAATACAGAACTCTTCTGGAGTTTAACTGACCAAGTGATGATTTTCTTACAGCTCTCAGAAGTATAATGAGATCACCAAAAGTACACTCTTCAAATAGATACCCACAGAGATCCCTCTGTCCACTCAGAAAAGTATTCACTGTATTCCTATAAAGTTAGTAAAAATACATCCTGAAGTGAGGCAAAAAAAACCCAAATTAGCACTTTTTCAGTGACATAGCATCGTTACCAAATCTTTGGGTAATTACAAAGAAATGTCTAAATCTGTAATTTGTCACACTACGTTACTAAAGAAAATAAATAGAATATTAAAGCATGTAGCTCAATAAAACATTTCGTGTTTCCATGAAGTGTTTTCAACAAAGAGTTTAGAGTCAAATATCTTTTTCTCTTAGGAGGTCAGATTTCTCTTTAGAAGGAGAACACAAGTGTTCAAATTCTTGTTTGTGGGCCACCTGTAAAGGCCACAGTCTATAAAGTTTTTAGAGAGGACTTAGAGTGTTTAAGAAAAGCTTAATCCCCTTATGTTTGTCTTACTTTAACTAGGAAAGCTCATAAATTGGACAAGCCCTGTGAAGTTTGAAAGTTAGGTAAGCTGCTTCCTGAACCATATAATCAACAAGTTTCCATGTAGGCACACTGCTAACACATGCTCATTTTACATTCAAATTAAGTCCCACTATTTCTCTGTGTTTACAGAAGTTATTTTTGCATTTCTACTCCCGTTAACCTGGTCTGACTCTAAACAGCCTGGAGCTTCACAGAAGCTGTTAGTGCTTTCAGCTATAGCTATCTGGAAATAAAATTACTTTTTGAAAGAAAAAAAAAAACAAAACCTTGCTGGTAGTGTTTTCCCTGGTTCATCTTCACTTGGTGGTGAAGTGTCTCAAATAGGTAGGTCTATTTGAAATCAATCCAAACATATTTTTTCCGATGGAAATATCTTTCAGCTTCTCAAGTTTGTATTTTTATTCTCACCTAAATAACTTTAAAGACTTGCATATTCTAACGGTACTAGAATGAACTCCCTCCTCTCTCCTACCAGACTTGGAAAAGACAATTTTCTTTGTGTGTTGTAACATGCCTTTCATTTTTCTGTAAGTTTCTGAAAAAAACATTCTGATACTTTCTTTTTCCTTGTGAAAATCTACTTTTATGATCACATTGTTTAAAGTCTCAGTAAAGCATATACCTCTCAACAACAGTATGGTAACTTGTGCTCTTAACTGAAGTCCAATTCCTCAATCAGTATTTCCAAAAAATCTCTCTCAGCATCTTAACCATCAGATGAGTATTGCTTCAGGTGAAATAGAGGTAACTTTCTGCCTATCAGCAGCTACAGTGTTGTGTTTTGGATTTAATATGAGCATTAAGTTGATAATACTCCAGAAGTTTTTAGTGGTCGCTGGGTAGTTTTAGTGTCTAGAGTAAGTCAAGAACTTTTCAGCTTCTCACACCATGTCAGATGCACAAGAAGCTAGGAGAGCACAGCCAGAACAGTTGACTCTGACAGGCCAGAGACATATGCCATACCATGTAATGTCATGCTCCACATGTAACTGAGGAAGCCAGAGAGAAGGCAGGATCGTTGCCAGGAAGCAAACTGGGAATCATTTGCATATGAGCAAACTCTCATGTGAGCATTTGCATGTCATACTACCACCACCACCACCATTATTAATATGGCTATAGTTATTCTGTAGTCCTATCAAACTGTCTTTATTTCAACCCACAGGGGTTTGTTTGTTGGTTTTTTTCTATTCTCCTCCCTGTCCCCTTGGCAGGAGAGAGGTGAGTGAGCATCTTTGTGGTGCTCAGTTATGGGCTGGGGTTAAACCACAACACCATGGTTTTAATAAAAAGTTTCCTGTCAGCTGTCGATAGATTCTACAGCATTTAAGCCCCTTACATGCTCCACAAACTTGATGACAATCATTGGCTGGAATAGGAGAAGCTGTTTAAATATGTAAATTTAAAATTGAAAGTTTGCTTCTCTATCCTTTTGTGGGTTTTGTTTGTTTGTTTGTTTGTTTTGTTGTGAGGTTTTTTTGGGTTTTATGTTTGTTTTTTTAAACAACAGTGGAAGAAGAAACCTCTCTCATGACACATCAAGCTTTTTGATTACACCAAGGCCACATTATCCTCTACCCTGAAGAGAACATTCTCACTTTATTAAATCAACTTCTCTCTTAAGATAAAGACCATAGCTATGTTTTACTCCTTTTTTTTTTACATGAAAGAACAGATATTATGGTTCATAGAAAGAAGTCTATTTCCAAGTTTGCCTGAAGTAAATGGTGTCTAGATTTATCATGCACCTCATTAAATACAGTTAAATTCTTTTAGAATTAAGTGAGATTTCTTTGTGAAATACTGCCTCAGAAAACTGTTACAAGTTAGCAAAAAAAGAAATAGAAAGGGAAAGAATAATACCATGATAAGAATTAATTCACCATAAAGATGGATTTGAGATACAGTACAAACACTTAAAATACACTTATTGGTAAGTAAGAAAGATATTATTCCTTTGCAGTTATGGTAATTGCTTCATAACTGGTGACATAGCTTAACAATTTCTTAATTATTTTTGACAACTTTTTCATTTGCTATTAAGAACATATATTTATCTGATTCTGTAGCAAGTGTCACTGGCAATAGCTGTCTTATATAATCACACCAGTGAGTCAAAGTAAGTTTGATTACAATTTTTATATTGTATTCATCTCCACTCACAGTTACACAGGCATCACTGAATTTTTTTCAACATAAACTTTGTCTTTTTATTTTGAAAAACAGAATGACCACAATTTTGGTCTTATTTTTTAACAGTCTTCCTTCTCCCAACTCCTCTGACCCATTTCTCTAGTGTCTGTAGCTACCCTTAGTGAATTTTTGTCTAACACTACACCTGTAGCATGTCCCTTACACCTGCTGAATACTCACCTCTCCGTTGTTTTGCGGGTGTTTTTTCTTTTATTTGTGCTCTATGTCAGCATTCATTTCTATGATAAATTGACAGGATTATCTCATTTAAATCTCCCAATAAATCCTATTCGCACAATGAGGTGCTACACAGTTTTATTCTAAATAAAGGAAGTTTTAATGGCCAAACTCACACACGGAGTTGAGAAAGCCCTCCGGAAAAAGTTCTGTCCCCGAGTCCTCAAAATCCTGAAGAAAACATTCCAAAAGCAAATCTGGAATACTGAATTTGCCAGCCTGCATTTCTTTTTCTTCTCATGTATATGTAATAGCAATTCATCTGGCAGGTATCAGCCATGAACCATGCAAAAGAATCTTCCAATTGCAGCAGAAATGCACTATAATGAGTCTCATAAAAATCACTAAGTCTGACATTGGAAGGACATTGGGAATATTAAAATTGAGATTCAGGTGTCTGGAGAACATGGGTGCACATTACCATACATTTCCCTAAGCCTGTAAACTATTCTTGTCCTGCTGCAATTTGCACAGTATAGCAATTAATTGTGGATTATCTTTATAGGATAACGGTGAGTGTAATCAGTCAAATTTAATTGACAACCCACTGGAACTTAAGGAGATTTGATTTTCTAGAGTTCTGAATCTTTGGAAACCTCAAATTAAAGGCAGGCAATTAAGACTGATACTGTCAAAGACTGTCCAATTATTCACAATTTGTTTACCAATGCATTTTACAAGATAGCGATTCCCTTGCATCCTGTTGCACCTAAGACAACAATATCAGATAGATGCTTTCTTACCACATTTTATTTTTTAGATGAGCTTTCATTTTCTTTCCTAAACCACTGGCAACATGAATAGTTCTTTATAACTTGCAGGGTGTTTTCATTCATCTGCAAATATTCAGCTATTAATATTTTATTTTTTAATATACTATTATTTTAGACAGATATCATATATGGTCATTATAACTTCTTTCTCAAATCTTTCTAGTGTTCTATCCACAGAATCTTATCCAGTTCATAACTGAAATTTCATCTTTATTTCATTTAGTATCCTGTCATTTTTTTGCACAGAATTCACTGAAGCACGTAGTAGAAAGATATTCGATTTGCCTTCTCTGTGTTACTTTCCTCAGTCTTTGGACAGGATTAGTCAGCAACCTAGATTTCAGAAGTAAAAATCAAGATTTTCTTTATTTTTCATGATCTTTGGATTTGGTTTATGTGAAATAAGAGTAATTGTAATCCAGGAAAAATGGAAGTGAATTCTGAGTTCCACAGTTCTTCAAATTGCCTGAGCTTCTCCCATACGCTTACTTTTGTTCAAATTGATGAATAGTGACAGGGATATGTCTGATGAATTAATATCCTCCAGGAAAATAACTGGCATCATGTTGCTTCTTCTAAATCATTCATAATCACATGAGATTTTTGCACTGATGTTCGCTCCATGTACTCTTCAACTGAATTATTATGTGAGATGTGCATGTTCCTCTGCATATGTTTGCATGTATGTAGTTCTAGTGTGGGAAAAGGTGATTGTGGGTCCTAAAGTATTTGGTGAAACTAGGAGGTTTTCTGAGAAGGTATCGTACAGCTGAAGATTGTAATTTTTCAGAATCTTTATTTTAATTTTTTATCCTTAATTTTTAATCAAACTACAATTGTGAAATTTGAATATTATTATTATGAGAATAACACTTTTCTGGATTTCTGTTATTTTTCCCTTTAGTATTCAGAGAGTAGCCCTGCTGAGCAGGACCTGGGTGTCATGGTGAATGAGAAACTTAACATGAGCCAGCAGTGGCTCTTGCAGCTCTGAAGGCCAATGGTATCCTGAGCTCCATCAGAAGAGGGGTGGCAGCAGGGACAGAGAGGGGATTGTCCCTCTCTACTCTGCCCTCATGAGACCCCATCTGGAGTCCTGTGTCCAGAGCTGGGGCCCGCAATACAAGAAAGATGTGGGACTGTTGGAGAGGATTCAGAGGAGGCCACAAAGATGATCAGAGGGCTGGAGCAGCTCCCCTATGAAAAGAGGCTGAGGGAGCTGGGCTTGTTCAGCCTGGAGAAGAGAAAGCTGCAGGGGGACCTCATTGCAGCCTGCCAGTCCCTGAAGGGAGCAGAGAAACAGAAGGGGAATCAACTTTTTTTGAAAGGGCAGCCAATAGCAGGACAAGGGGGAAAGGATTAAAGCTAAAGGAAGGAAGGTTTAAATTGGATATTAGGGGGAAGATTTTTACAGAGAGAGTGGTGAGGGGCTGGAACAGGCTGCCCAGAGAGGTGGTGGATGCCCCATCCCTGGAGGTGTTCAAGGCCAGGTTGGATGGGGCCCCGGGCAACCTTGTGTAGATCCAGGCCTGAGGTTAGTGGCCCTGCCTGTGGCAGGGGGGTTGGAAGTCTATGATCCTTGGGGTCCCTTCCAACCCATGCCATTTTATGATTCTATGAATGAATTAAAAGGTAAACCAAGTCAAAGACTCAATCAAACCCTCTCCCACTCCCCCCAACAACAACAACTACAAAAAACCCCAAAAAACCTCAACCTAAACCCCCCAAAACCAAAAAATCCAAAACTTTTTCAAGCTACGAAAGAATTTTATAGGTCCAGGACCTGTTGTACTTGAGTCACCACTCTATTTTCCCATTTTGCTGTCAAGTGGGGCACAGATTTTCTTCACTTTGCAGTTTTACATTATTCTGAACCCTTGCAGGCTCAGTCTATCGCTACACTTTCAGAACCTCAGTCTTAAAGATGATGTGCTCATATCAACATTCAGAGCTTCATTAATCCAAGGCAAAACCATTTCCTGATCTCATATTCCAGCAAAATGCTTAGAGAGGACTTTCAGGAGAACAAGAAAAAACTGTTTTACTTGCTAAACTGAGATGTTTGAGGAAATGAAGTAAGAAGCCTGCAGTTGGTATACTGCTGCACACCTTCATGATTCATTTATTAACAGTGAGATATAATACAAGTTGTTCATGTAGGTATTTCTAGGATGGGGGCCTTACAAAATTCCTTATTAAGATAGTATTCATTTCATAAGTCATCCTAAGTGATAGAAGACTGAAGAGAGACAGGTGGGCTGATCACCTGTAGGCTAGTGACATCCCAGGCCTGCACAATTTATTGTGTAGAACCAGCAACTGCCAAGACCTGCACAAGAGACAAATTCTTGATGAGAGCCAATTCCTAACCTGCAGATATTATGCTTTTATAAACATTACAGAATCCAGTTTTGACAAGAGAATGCCATGAAACTTACAGTTTTCCTGTTGGAAAATAGTTAAAAAAAAGAACATGACACTTCTCTGAATTTACCAGGGATCACTTACATGATTTTTTCATTTCATCTTATTTATTTTAGCAATGTGAAATGTCTGCCTGGTGCTTTTATGCTTCCTTTGCATTCAGTCCCTCTGTATTTAGTAATAATTTTGTATTTTGCTCTTGTTTTCCAAGTCACCCAGTGTACTTGTTTCTCTTACCATACAAGCACACATACCAAGAAGAACCATTTGGGATTTTCATAGGTTGATGTTACCTTACTTATCCTGAAGTTCATAGGAAGAATGACATTGCATTGATTCTGATACTATCTGAATTAAATTAGTGTTTTCCTTTGTTTTATATCATAGACTTAATGGGGTTCAACAATGAAAGTCTTTAAAGAAAGTCTTTAAAGGTGAATTCAGACTTACATGTCAGTTTGGACTAGGAGTGTGCTTTTGAAGAAAATTAGTTGACTGCCCTGAGTAATATGTTTGGTGAGGATGTTTGGTTCATACCATCACAGCTGATTCACTCTCCAGATCCACTCTTTTGGGCTGCATATTCATTAGTAACATTGCTGTCTAGTGTCACTTCAAAGAGCTAAGAAGCAAAGAAAGCAGGGAAAGACAGTGAAGTATGATGAGTTTTCTGGAGGTAACAAATAATCAGTTGTGTGGTGTGTTGCTTTTTTCTTTCTTCTGACCATAGTCTTTGGATTTTCATGAATTGCAAAGGACTAGCAGACAAAGCTGGGAAAAGTGATAACATAATAAAAGATCCATGTGTAAGGATGGCAGGTTTATGTACAACAGCTCCAGCTCCACCAGTTCCGTATGAAATGTTGATAGGGGTATAACTCCAGAAAAAGTCTTTAATATTCTTCAGAAAAAGGAAAATTGCAATATATGCTTTTTTTTTTTTTCATTGTAATATTGGTTTAAATCATTGGGGTATTTTTTGTTTTGGTTTGTTTTTTTAAGTCTTCTTGAAAGAAGAATGGCAAAGAGCCGCAAGGTGTCTGATGCTATCAAATACCAAAACAAGCCAATCCAAAACTCAAGTCACTTTTGTTTACAATATGCATCCAGTTAAAGCTTTATCAACAGGTTTCCCATACTCCTTACTAGAATGCAATGGGAGAGACCCTTTCCACTTCAGAAAAATATCACTTGGCCTGTTTTAGTAGCAGCATTTGTGACTGTGCTGTAAGATTTATGCTGATTTGAGATCTAAATTGTTCAGCCAAAACTGCCCAAACCCCAGTAAAAAATCAACCCAGTGAAAGATTTTTACCCAAGGGAAGAAATTGGTAGTGAGTTCTGCAGTAATACTTACAGCATTTTGATCTTTAGGAGAAAAAAAAACATATTATTTTTTTCTTAACTCTCTCAATGCATGGCTGCATGGCATTGTGTCAGGAGTTTTTAAGATTTATTGTATTTTAATATGACCCTCAAACTGAAAATACCTATTTCAGGAAGCCAGTCAGGAACACTCTGAGAAATCTGGATGGCTTTTAAACTTGTGGGGAACTGCCTTTTGCCCTCAGTTTCCTTTCATCTTGTTCTTGGGTGAGACCAGCCAAAGCAATGTATGCGACTTCCTATTGCAAGAGCAAAGTATTAACACCTCACAATCATGTCCTTCTTAAAATGCATCATGGTGTCCACAGCTAGTTCAAAATTTACAGCATGTTTACTTCAAGTACTTAAAAACTAATAAAGACAAGAGTCAGACATGCCCATAAATCATGTCTCTACAGTATGTTCAAAGTCTGAAACTATTTTTAAGGATTTCTTCCAAACAGGTGTCTCTGGAATTACCTGAAGTGCTCGGGGACCCCAAAAAACGAGAACATGACAGGTATAGATTTCAAACTGGAGCTTCATTTTACATCTGACACTGAAGGCTATGCACCAGTGCTGAGAAGTATCCACATAGCAGTCAGAGCATATGGCCTGACATAATGTATGACAAGCCCTGATTTTAAATAACATCACTCAAGGGCTGAAAAGAGTGCCTTGTAGCAATGCTGTTATAATGTTTCACTGCCACTCTGGTTGGGCATACATGTCTGTATGTACACCTATTAATCAACACAACAGTAGAAGCAATAAACTAGAATTTGCAAAGGAATTTGGTAGCTACTTGCAGAAGAAACAACAACATAGTAAAGTGATATTAGAGTTAGACCTGTGTTTCTTAGCTTGCTGCAGTATGAATGGTGTCAATGTCTCCAAAGAATATCTGAGAAATACCACAATTCCAACTTTAGTTGAAAGAATCAGCAGTTTGACTTGTGAAGGGAAAGACATAGAAGGAGATGGAACAAAGTGAGAGGCAAAGGGACCAAAGGAGAAAGGAAAGGGAAATAAAACAAACAAACAAACAAAAAAACCACCAACTAGCCAAAGAAACAAACCCACAAAACAAAAAACAATAAACCCACAAATCTAAGACAGGGAGAGAGAAAATCAGGAAAACCAGGGAGGAGATGGGAGACAGTGGGTTGATTTAGATCCTTCATAGCTAAAAATTCAAATTGTCCAAATGCTATTGCATATATGTTGGGAAATAGGTACCAAACACTACATATTCCCAGGGCAAAGGAAAAGAAACTCTTCCATGGCCGGTTTCCTATGGTGCTTATCATGTCCAGAATCACCATGATCTGGACAACAAGGCAAGCTGAAAAGTCCAAATTTTTGTTTCTCCATCCAAGCAGCATGTCTAATCAGGCCTATAGCAGACCAGAAGAAGTTACATCTTTCAAATGTCATTATAGCTACAACAGATTTTGTTCAAAAAGCCTTTTTTCAATTTTAGTTCTGAAACTTTTTGAAATAACTTTGCCTATACCATAGAAGAAGCTCTTTACTTTCAGCCCATAAGTAATTCAGGGAAAAGAGAGATACAGGGAACTTCATCTTAAGGTGCCAGTACTCTTCACCATCAAAAACGCAAGACAAAAAGAACAAGAATTGTCATTCCATCTCCACAGATCTCTTTAAATAATTTAGGAACTCTGCAGACAAATAGAATTGATTGGCAATAATTGTAAGAACACAGTTCTGACCCATTTGTTGAGTTGATCAGCTAAGGATGGCCCCTAGGTCCCAGCTGATGGTTTCTGAAGACTTCATCTATTGCTAGCAACATTAGAAGAAGTAGTAATAGAGTCTTACCATGGACCAACAGAACCAGAAAGAAAACACATCTGCTTTCAGAATAGGATAATACTTCAGCCAAGTGCCTCCTAACCTTGGCAACATAGATTCATCTTCATTTCAGCAAATCTCCAAAACTTCACTCAGCAATTGTACTTCATTTATCCAGGCTATTTCCTTAACTTCTGTAAAAATAATCACCACTCTTGACACTATATTCTACTAGGTTTGTATAGCTCTAACTTAAGACTCACACCTTTCCACTGCATTGCATCAAATAGCACATTTAAACTCGCTATAACCATTTCAGATAATCATAAAGATACTGCACTTCTTAAATGCTCTGAGTACCAGGCTCCTGCTCCTTATTCACTATTTACCTGAGATAGCATAGAGTTGTCAGGAAGCCTAGATTTTTATGATCACTGGTGACATGGATATGAATGATACTGATGTGATAAGCTGGACATCACGTTCAGCATCATTTCCTTGTGTAGAGAACATGCATTAAATAACATGATGATAGAAGGTGCAAAGTGTGATATATACTTACAGCAAAAATCCTTCAGTGATTGGCATTCAAGCAGAAAAAATGGATTGCACTTAACCAGCTGAAAGCAAGTACCCCACCCCCACCCCCACACCCACCCCCCACTCCCACACCCTCCTCATCATGAAGGAAACAAGCAACTCTTAAATCTCTGTAGTAACATAAGGAAATGTGTTCCTTCCTTCTTTTCATTAAGAATAACATAGCTAACTATTCCAGAAAGATCTTCTGAAATGCAGGTCTCAGCTCAGGCTAAAAACATCAAAAATTATGACATCCCAAATTATTAGCAGCAACTGAAGTCCAAGTCAGCATTCACCCTTGTCACTTCCACTTCTCCCCATGTATCATTTTTAGTAGTGAGAAGCAAAAACAAGACAATGAGACAACATTGCAGTTCAGCAAATACTTGGGCAGTAAATTCTTACTACTGCTCTGAAAAAATCAGTAACACGATGTGATACTCTCCCATCTCCTCCTCAGATGAGAATTAGCCTTTCAGTATATCAGATTCTTGGCCAGGTGTCTACACAACACAGTCATCACAATCCAAACAGGAACATACAGAAAGGTTTACAGGAGGGATACCTTCCATCTTTGCCTCCCAATTCCCACTTGCATGCTCTTACCATGCCCTTTTATGTTTATTCCATACAGGTTCATTCCACTGTGTCTTAAATTAAGATGCACAGATCCTATAAAACTCTATTAAGGTTGCAGGTATATATATTGTCCCCCATCCTTTAGAGTGCAAATATCATTTTACCTGTTTCATTATGTTTAAAGAATTTCAATTGAGTAGCACTCACAGGGAAATAAATGATCACTACAAAATATTTGCTTAATGACTCACTGTTAGGTGTTCTAGCATCTTGTGATTATCCACCAAAAAAAAGCAAACAGCAGAAATGGAAGGCAAAATGGTTTGCAGGACATAGAAGAAGATATTCACTATTCTTGTCACTTCTAATACACACTTATTTCCTTGGAGAAGCATATCTACAGGAAATGTGCAATGTATACGGAATAAAACTGCTTAAAAAAAGAATAAAATACTGATCCTTCTATAGGTGGAAAGCTGAGAGTTTACTATGGGAACTGTAGAGAGAATTAGATTCAAAATGTACAAATGAAGAAAGATGTTACATAACAAAGCAGAAATGTATATACATAAAGCGAGTAATGACTGTTATTGCCCAAGAGAGGTGACCGGTACTAAATGTTAGTGGAAATAGGTACTTATTTTCTCCTGTAAATCTGTATCCTTAATAAATAGAAACTAAAAGCCTAGCAGAGTCTTGAGTCTGCACTTGTAAACTATCGTGGCAACATCCTTCACTCCATGACAAACAAGCTTATTTTCTTTATGGCAGCTTCCATTATAAACAATAACCACACAGATTTAGAGACCTAATTTCATTTGGAGGTGAGACATGGCCTTCCCTTCCAGAAGAGATGAAGAAAATGAAGCAAGGGGGAGAAATATCAGAGGATATTGCAGCTACTTAAATTTTCATACTAGACTCTACAACAGAATCTGGAGCTATAGAATCCACTATAGAATAGTGCAGAAGAGTTGGGAAGAAGGAACTCCCTCTGCCATAGTATCATAGAATTATAGAATACCCTGAGTTGAAAGGGACCCATATGGATCATTCAGTCCAACTCCTGGTTCCACACAGGGCCAGACAAGTCAGAGCAGGTGACTGAGTGCATCATCCAGATGCTTCTTGAACTCAGTCAAGCTCAGTGTTGTGACCACTTCCCTGGGGAATCTGTTACAGTGCCCGACCGCCCTCTCAGTACAGAACCTCTTCCTAATATCCAGCCTAAACCTTCCCTGTCACAGCTTCACGGTGTTCCCTCAGGTACTATCCCTGGTGACCAAAGAGAGGAGATTGACACCTGCCCCTTCACTCCCCATCATCAGGAAGCCAAGCTGAACAAAACAAAGGACTTTAGCCTCTCCTTGTAAGTCTTGCCCTTCAGACACTTCACCATCCTTGTTGCCCTCCTCTGGAAACTCCACTACTTTTACATCCTGTATACCACTGCAGTTCTGCAGTATAGGTGATTGGTGGAGAGAGAAATCAGTTGTTTACCTGTGGTTAAGAAACAGTCACAGAGCTTGTTTTAAGGTAGTGTCTTGTGTTTGCACATGTGACATGGTTGGTTGCCTCATCCATTGGAGTGTTCCAAAAGACACTTTTAGAAACAGCAACGTAAGGTAGTGTTCCTCTTACCTAATTTTGGTTAAAAAGGAGATCATGAGATGAACTCTTGTGCAAATATTTATAGTTAAAAAAAGAAAGCACGTACCTGTGTCTTAAGATTCTGGGTTATTTTTGGTTTTCCAGTGACTGTGAATGCACCTTTTCCAAATGGAGCCTGATATATCTGTAGTGGTTAATTCTTAATTTTATATGAGAATTCATGCAATATTAACCGCAGGTGCTCACTGGGAATGTATTTAACTTTCAAACTGTTTTTTTGCTGGTTTATTTGAACTGGTAGCTGTTTTAGTCATAGGAATAAATCTGCATGGGTCACAAATCCTGGGGAGAAAATTATAAACTATATAGTGTTGAATGTTGTATCTAATTTATCAAACAAACCTGGTGGCATTTAGTAGGGCAAAAATTCTTGAATGAAAAATGTATCAGACAGATGTGCTAAATTATGTGTTAAGGTGTTTAGTGATGGGGCAGACTTTTTATTTTTTTTCCCCTCTTTTTAACCCTGACTTACAAATTAAGAAGCTACAGAATCTTAGTTGAGCTCAGCCATGATGTACATAGGATAAACACAGAAACGTAGGAAGTCTTTTTGCTATGTGAGCTTATCTGAATAAGGTTTACAGGCATCCTTCCCACTACCTTCTTATAAACATTTCCAATTAATCTTCCCATAAGCTGTGAAAGAACTGATACACTGTAATAAGAATTGAAACTCATTCAATTTCTAAAAGAACAGAGTATTTCCATGTAAATTGTTAGAGGTGTTATTTTTTTCCAGAGAATTCAAGTTTAAAACAAAACCAACAAACCAACAAACAACCCCACAAACATTTGGACTTACCCCCCAGAATAACAACAGTAATAAATAAACACTGCCAGGAAACAAATGGTCAGAAGAGAGCACTGAATTTCTCCCTTTCATGGAGGAATTCTTCATCCTCACAAATGGGTTGTTGTCTGGAAAAGATATACTTTTCGTAAGTGGCCTATTCACTGCATAGTGAAATCAGGAGGGATTTTTTTTATTTTTTCTTTTCCTTCCACCAGCTTCAGACAGCTCTGGATAAGAAGTGCCTTTTCAAAGCATGGTTTGGGGATATATGGAAATCCTATTGACTGTTAGGAATCATATGACTAAGACCCATATATACTGATTTGAACACTTAGGGATAAATCATTGATTTTTTTTTTTTTTTACAGGCTTGCCGTAGGGTTTCAACACCCGGTGTCAAGCCGTATGCCTTAGTATTAGCATATTTTTCTGTCCTTTGTTAAATCAAATAGATTTTTTAGGCTACCCAGCTGCTTCAAATTAAAGCTATGATTCCCTTGTGGACTTTAGGTTGCCATAGATTTTCTTTAAAAAGTCGACATCCTCCTTTGCTCTGAAGAGATGAGCTTCGGCAAGATAACCTTTGCAGAGACAAAGCACCTGTATTTGCTGAACCTCAGTCCAGAATCATCTATAAACTTCACTCATGAAGCCCCAAGTGTTTTTCATTTGCTCTGGACAGTAAACACAAAACATTCAAATTCCTCTCAACTCGGTAAGAATTATTAGAAATGAACAACAGCCTTATTTTTATTTTTTAAATAATTTTTTAGATAATCTATGGTAGGACAAAAAGCCCAAACTTCACCTATGACCATTTCATTAAAACTCCCAAATCTGGGAGATTTTGAGTTAAGAATGATTGGCATATTTGAGTTTGATATTCTGGGGAAGGATCCTTTTTGCACCAGTAGCTTTTTCACAGAGATGCTAATAATGATGCAGGCTGCCAGGAGAGTAATCCCATACACAATTAGCAAAGAAGCAGCTAGGTCTAGCAGCAGTGAATGCTGCAAAGGAAACATAGTCCATTCATCCCAAACATTGCAACACTGTGACACCAAAGGAAAGCTGTGTTTAATCACAGATAAATCTATGTCAAATACAAAGCTACTGACAACTGGAAAACAGATTTTGAAACTATTACACAGGATTTCAGTGCTTTCTTAGGTTAACACATTTACTTCTCAACTATGCCAAAATATAGGTTTCATGAGTAATTGATTTTTGTTCTGGTGGCCAAATCTACAAATTACATGAAAGGTACGTTGTAAAAAAAGCTACTCAAGTAAGAATAGTAGAATTTTGTTTAAAATTTTAAATATCTTCAGGATGCATGAAGCTAGTTTTTTCTATGACAAATGACACAGCCATGAATATTATTAGCCAATCAGAAGCAAAATATGCCTTAAAGCCATGTATTCGGTCCTAGTTAACACCTTTATGATAACCTTATATGACTTCATCCCACAAGCAGTGCATCTACTATTACAGATTTCTTTCTTTTTTTTTTTTTAATTTTTCCTTACAAAGCCCATCATTTTATCACTTTTGATAAAACTAAAACATGACTTCCTTTTAGTATCTGCTGGAGATGGAAGCAAAATCCTTTCAAAATGCTTAAGTGCATAACTGATAACACTGACAAACACGTCTATATATCAAGATATCCTAAACATAACATGATAAATCACCTGGAAAAATCACAGGTCATGAAGTGTTTCCAGTTTCTTTAAAAAGGATACTAAAATAAAAAAATATATTAAAAAGAAGAGGAAGATTATTAATGAATAAGTGCCACAAGCAGTGATTTTAGACTTCTATTGACTTACCTTTTTTGCATCATTCCTTTTATATCAAGTCAGTATAAAGAAGAATATATACTCTAAGGAGTATATATTTATTGCAAAATCTTGTGGGATTTAAAAAGTTTCAGTGAGAGTTGGAAAAAAAAAAAAAAAAGCCCTTAAAGCATAAATTCAAAATGAACTGGGTAACAAAATCTGAACAATACAACCAGTGTAAAGTGGATAAATTTTGTCCTATTTTACTTTAGGGGATAACTGATGAAAATGGTAACTCTATTACAGCATTTTTGTGCAATACTTTACAATTAGAAAACACAGTATATTAATTGAACACAGTTAATCAAACTCCTTTCTCCTTAAAAAAAAAATCTGGTTCAGAATCCATTTACTCTTCACAATCTGTTCTTAAAACTTGTATAGAAAGATATTATTTTGTCAAGTGGAACATTTAAAGAACATAATTTCTTAATATCTATTATGAAATTAGTACTTTTAGAGCTTTTTAATAACTACAACAGATAAAATTGGAGAAAGCAAGCAATCACTAGAACTAAATGTTGCAAATAAGAGCCCTAGCCATAAAATAATCTTGTCCTAGTCTCAAAATCCACTCATACTGACATGTAAAAAAGCCATCGTTAATACTTGAACCCAAAATAAATGGTTATAATTTGGCTAAAAATAAAATTAAGTAACTTGCATGCTGAATTAATTTACAGTATTTCACACTGCAGTTGGAGAACTGTGTGAAGGGCTTTAGCATAGCAACGCTGGAAAATAATCAAAAGATAAAAGAATTCTGTGGAAAACAAGTCTAGCTATAGTGCATAACGTTTGAGTTTGACACATGAAAACTGCTGCCTTCCAGTCTTAAACGCCCTTGATCTTCTGTGCACTATGTAAAGTTGACCCCAGAGAAAGGCAACCATAAACTTTGACCAATATTGCTATCAAGATATTTTGTTCCAATGATCTTATAATCCTTCTCCCTGGAAACATAGATGAGGCTAATGATTCTTTTTTTTTTTTTTAATGACTTCAGTGGCTCATGATTATGCATCTGTCAAAAACTGGTTTAGCTATATGATGTAGCCAGATAATGACAAAAAGAGACAATATATTGTTACAACAGGCTGAGCACAATAATAATAATGAAAAATAAGGCTTCATTTTTAAAGGGTGTTTTTTCTTTTATTTTTTTGTATTTAACCTCTGCAACAGTTTAGAAATTGTTTCTCTGAAAGGCATTTTTTTCACATTTCTGTTTGCCAGCTAGGTAAGTCCACTGCTACCAAATTAACAAATTAAGGTTGACTTTGGAGGAACCCCCTGCTCCCAGTCCATTTCTATGAATTAGAAGTATCCTCAGTAGATCCTGGTATATATCCATTTGTAATTTTAGTGTAGAATGACCGTTACTTCAAATAAGAGAAGTAGAATTGGCAAATTATTATCTATCATAGAGTAACCTTGGAAAGTTGTAGAGCCATAAAATGCACATCACAAAGACAACTCTCTGGAAGAAAAAGAATCAGGTATTAACGAGCAGCAGAGTATCATCAGTCTTCCTGATAGATGGACATAGATTAATCTGCTGTTCAGTGGTTCATAGCAAATCATGGAAGGTCTACCTTTCTTCACTCTGGAAATGCTACTCCCTTTGCTTGTCAGGTTTTTCACTTCAACACAGATTAATTCCTTCCTTCCTGTGTTGGTAAACTCAGTCTATCTTTGCGGAACTCTAATAACTGCCTACTAATTTTATTCTATTTTATTTTATGCTAAAAATTGACACCAAATAAGATGTTGGTGGATTTTCCTGCAATTTATTTTAAATAGTTATTTAAGAACTTAGATATCTTACTGTATTTTGATAAGAAGCAATGGCAGTTGTATTTTTAGACTAATTACTATACAGCTTTTAAATGAAATTCTTCTGTTTATTTCATAATTCAACTTAAATCTTCAATGTATCGTGTCAATTAGATCTTGGACTCAAGTTTTAAAAGTAACCACAAAATAACTTATACCTTACATTTAATTCCTGGAAGATTAACTGAAGCTTTCAAACTGCCTATTAACAGATTTATTTTGAGTTCTGTGCAATACTGCCAATTTGGAATTGAATATGAATTTCAATTTCACCAGAGCACTGATTGATTTTGCAGTGGCAAGCTAAGTCTGGAACCCTTAGATGCTTCCGTATTGTTTCAATATCATCTACTTTTTCTGAAAATTAAGTTTCAATTAGACATTTGATTTAGCTTATTTTAGTATTAAGTTTATTTTTACTCTCTTAGCCATCCACTTTTACTAGTCAGTCTAATTTGAATGCATGCATACAATTATTATAAATAGATTTTACATAAACACTAAAGAACTGCCCTTCTTAAAGTGCAAATTAGATGAAACTCATATTTTAGTGCAACAGCTTTTGTTGTCTATTGACACTCATCTATTTTATTTTTTTTCAGGGTTCCTTTATTACAGCAAACTTAATGCTGAGAATTTTCCATATATACCTTAAGTAAATTTCACAGATCTAATCAGTGCAATTGATCAGTAAGTATCCTAAAATTATTTCTGCTTTATACAATCATTGCATATTTTTGTACACTAAAAAAGTTCAACACCTTATCAATTACATTTATTAAAACTTACAACCCGGATATGAAAACATGTGGTCCAAGCTGATGATTAACTTTCCTTCAGAACTTCTTTCATTGTTTGGATTTTTTTGGGGTTTTGGTTTTGGTTTTGGTTTTGGTTTGGGTTTTGGGTTTGGAAGGGGAAAGATATGTCTCTCTGAAATAGATTTTAATATTTAAAGAAAGTAGCTCAGAAACAGTCCTAACTCAGGGGTGACAAATCATAGAATATAGAAGGGTTTGGCTTGGAAGTGTCGTGGTTCAGCCCCAGAGACAGCTAAGCACCATGTGGCTGCTCATTCACACTCCCAAACAATGAAATGGATAGGAGAATAGGAAGACAAAGACAAACCTCATAGGTTCAGATAAGGACAATTTATTTGGATGGCAAAGGGAGAGGGACAGAACAACAACAGGACTTAAAAGAGAATTTACAAAACTGATGAAACACAATGCAGTTTCTCACTGAACAGCATGGATCAGAGCAAACAGCTCATACTTGTCCCGAACCTGGGCAGTCCTCTACCCATGCATTGTGACACCGAGTCACTGCTCCCAGACTAGCCCCCTTTTATACTGAGCATGAGTAAGTCATATAGTACGTGTCTTGGTTTCGGCTGGGATAGAGTTAATTTCTTTTCTAATAGTGGATGGAATGCTGTGTTTGGGAATTAGGATGAGAGCAGTGCTGAGAGCACCCTGATGTTTCTAGCTGTTGCCAAGCAATCAAGGACTTTTCAGTTGTTCATATTTCCCTACTAACAAGAAAGGAGGGGATGCAGCCAGGACAGGTGACCCGAACTGGCCAAAGGGGGTATCCCATGTCAACTACGTCATGCTCATCATAAAAGAGGGGTTAGTTGGAGGAGGAGCAGGCAGCTCCAGGATGTGCAGTTTTTGGGGAAGGTCTGGTTTTTGGGAAGGCTCTGGGCTGCACAGCCTGAGTTGTGTGGTTTGGTGAGAAACTGCAATGTGTATCACCAGTTTCATACATCTCTTGCTCTAAAGTCCTGTTATCATTGTTATATCTATCTTTCTGCTATTCTAGTAAACTATCCTTATCCCAGCCCACGGGGTTTTGGTTTCTTGGTTTTGGGGTTTTTGTTTTGTTTTTCCCCTTTCCCTTTCCCTTTCCTTACCCGCCCCCCCCCCCCCCCGAGTACCCTCCCTCTTTCCCCATCCTCTTCCTTTTAAAAGAACGAGGGACTGCGTGGTACTTGGCTCTCAGCTGAGGCAAAACCACGACAGTATGGAATACCCTCTTTAGTTAGTTTGGGAAACCTTTACTGGCTGTGCCCCCACCCAATATCTGGGCAAAAGTAACCCTCTCCTAGCTGAACATAGAACAGAAAGGACCTCAAAGTTCATCTAGTTTCAATCCTTCTTCAATGACCCCTCCACTATCCCAGGTTATCCAAAGCCCCACCCAATCTGGCCTTGAACACTGCCAGAGATCCAAGGACATCCACAACTTTGACAATTTGTGCCAGAGCCTCACCACCCTCACAGTAAAAAATTTCTTCCTTGTATCTCATCTAAATCTACCTTCTTTTAGTTTAAAGTCATTAGCTATTTTCCAATTACCACATGTCCTTGTAAACAGACTCCTGTAGGCCTCTTTAGGTACTAGAAGGGTGCTATAAATTTCCCTGGAACTATCTTTTCTCCAGGCTAACAAGCCCAACTTTTTCAGCCTGTCCCCATACCAGAGGTTCTTCAGCCTTCTGATCATCTGTATGCCTCTCTGTACTTGCTCCAACAGCTCCATGTCTTTCTTGTCCTGAGGACCCCAAAGCTGGACACAATACTGTAGCTGGGGTCTCACCAGAGTAGAGGAGCACAATTGCCTCCCTTGACCTGTTGGTTTTCATCATACACCTCCAAATCCTTCTCAGGGCTGCTCTCAATCCATTCTGTGCCCAGCCTGTAGTCGTGCTTGGGATTGCCCTGACCCATGTGTAGGACCTTGCACTTGGCCTTGTTCATGCATTTTGCATGGGCTCACCTCTCAAGACTGTCCAGGTCTGACTGATACTTAACCAATGTTTCCCTGTTTGCTCCAAGTACCTCAGGATCCCCTGGCTCATGTCCACTAGACTTCAAGTGTGCTGCAGTCCATCCAGAACACTCTGCATCCATCAAAATAAAAAAAAAAGAAAAAGTTGGTGGGGATATTATTAAAATATTGCAGAAATCTTTTTTTTTTTTTTTTTTTAATACTGGCTTGCCAGTTATTTAGTTAACATACTGAAAGTTTTCCTACTTTTCCTCTTTTGCCCATTACTTTCAAAGGTAGTTTCTATGGTAATATGGGTATTGGGTAATCATGTCATTGCTCTTCCACTATTATTTTTTTCTGACTTTGCCTTCTTTAGGAATTTTTGAGAAAGATCATCTTCTCTCTACAGCCTGATACTTCAACATTATTTTTTGTATAATTTTTATCTTCCATTTTATATTATCCTAAGATAAAACTATGATAACATTAATGTTAAGTATAAAGCAGAATTGCATTACATTAAAAGGAAATAAAATATTTCATAGTTCTTATGAGTATTTACAATCAGAAATTTCCAACTAAAGTTGAGAAAACTGTAAACCTTCAATATAAACACAATTGAAAAATATTTGTGGCACTCAATTAAGAACATAGAAAATACTGATCTGACACTCAGAATCCATTGTTCTGTTAGACTTCCTGCATAGCATCGTAGTAACACCATCTCTTCTCTCCAACAGTAAATGTAGCACTATTAGATGTCACATTCAGAAAATTAAAATTATGGTCTTTTAAAAGAATATTTATTTAAACAAGCCCAGAATAATTTGATATTTGTTATATGACTATATGAGGTTTTAAGTCAGTTTCACACTTATATGTTGACATGATAGTATAACTAAGCTTATTTCAGTCACTTAATGCTATTAAATTATCCAAATGAGGAACTTAAAAGCACTTATATGGAATTCTGTTTGTACAGTAAAGTTAATTTGGACAAAAGAAACAAAAGTGTATTAGAGGCTTTTTGAAGACCTTTTGGGAGAAGCAGGGAAAAGGGTGGAATCACAGAAAACCAATTGATAATGATTACCTGTACTATCTAATTATAACACTTACTTATCCTATTAATTGTACAATGAACTATTAGTAAATTTGAAATCACACAGTAGAAAATGGCAAAGGTTAATAAACCTTAATGCTTTCTGCTTTGCTTTATGTTTAAAGCCTGAAGATGTCATTTTGTAGGGCTTTTTTTACCTAGCAAATAATAAAACATAAGAAAATAAAAAGAAGAAGGGGGAGTATGTTAATTTTCAATTACTAAATAAAAATAAGATTTTAAAATATTTAATTAAAACAGGAAAATGTTTCAAAAACATTCTGCATGAAAATAATCTCATGTCAAAATATATTACAGTGAATTTAATTCTGTGACACTATGAGTTTTCCATACTGTTCCACTAAGACAGAGCCTTATATTACCTTTCACATTTATTGTCTTACGCATAAAATTCTGAGAAGCATTTCTTTGCTGAGTAAATCTCAGCAAGCCAGTGTGAAAAACTGTTTAAAGCTGTATTGCCACCTCACAGAAAAGCTATACCAAACTTTTATTTTTTCCTGTTCTTGTGATTCAAACCACTATGCATTACCTTTAGTTTGATCGAGTCCCTGCATGTTCAGTTTAAGCATTTCAATGAGTTATTTCTCCAAGCACCACAACAGAAATACCTGTTCAAATATTTATATAACTTTACTGCCTTAGTGATAGAGGCAAGATTCTTACTGTAACTGTTAATACAAGAGCAGATTTAACAGACTAGGGTTTCACTTCCACAGTCTTGTAAAGCTTTCTTACAACAGGTTAGAATGACTTTCTGTTTTATTTATAATGTGAAGTAAAATATGCTTCACACTGATAGCACAATTAGGGAACTAACAGCTAAAGGTTCTTGTCAGTAATTTAAACCCTAGAAACAATCCTTTTCTAGGCTTTATTGCCAAAGCTCATGAATGGACTATTCTTTGCTCGCATGGGTAACAGTCCTGCTAAGGATCACAAAATTCTGACTGTAGTACTAAAGCACTCCTGATATCAACCACTGGAGCAGCAAATAACCTCAAATTTGCCAAATCTTCTAGGCATGCAAACGTCTTCAGGATTTGCTTTGTCATCTATATGCTTATGGATGACAAATAATAATTTGGAAACACATTGTATTTTTTGCTTAGAATAGCAGTAGCTGAGAAGTCCCTGCTCTAAAATAGTCTTCAGCCTTACAAACATAATTGGACAGAAATCAGTTTATTTCTCAAAAAAACCCCAAACAAACCAGTCTTGAATATTTATCCTTTCTTTGCTTTCTTTTTTTGCTTTCTTTTTTTTAATATTACAGAAGGATGAAGTGTCTCTTCTTTCCTCCTCCTCACCTCTCTTAATGAGAACCTCTTGTCAAAACCTGCATGAAGATCTAAGGGGATATGAAGTTACTGTCTAACAAATCAGTGCCTAGTATGTCTTAAGGCAGGATGCTATTTCTATTCCTGGCACAGAGCTTCACATCTGACGTTGAAATTCCTAAGCTTCCTATCAGTCCCCACCTCCAGTCTGTTGAACTCTCTCTGACCAGCAGCCCTGAGGAATATTACTCACACCTAGCAGTCAGTAAAGCTTTTCATCAGTGACACCTGTCCATTAAGACCAACGGCCCTGCCAGTTTTTCACACACGTCCTAATTCATCAGTGTAGTCCATGTCTTCTCCCTCCAACTGGAAAGATACTGTGTCAGAACATAGGAAGCCTTGCTAATGTCAAGGTAAGTCACTTTCTCTGACTTCCTCTTGTCCATAGAGCTAGCCACTTCAAAATAAAAAGGCAATCAGGTTGTTCCAGCATAATTTAACCTTGGTAAATCCATGCTGGCTGTTCTCAGTCACTTTCCCATCCTCATGTACCTGGAAGTTTTTTTCCCAGTGACAGATATGAGACTGACCATATGCTAGTTCCCTGAACCATTGTTTGCCTATTTGGGAAAATTGTTTGCCTTTTTTCTATCACCAGGGTTACCTTACCTCTTCAAATGACATAGAAGAGCCTCACAATACAGATCCTTCAACCCCGTCTGATCAACAGCAGCTCCATCAACCCATTTTACCTAGTCTCAAGGTCTTCTCTATATCCAGGTTAATTAAGTTGACCTTTAATTGAGTCTCCTCTACTGTGGGTGATAGGTCTTTCGCTCAGATTTGCAAACCTATACAGACACCAGTGAGGCCCAGCCAGAGCCCCAGTCTAATGAAGACTTGGGCAAAGAAGTTAATGATTATCTCTACCATGTAATTTACATGTCAAATCTCTTTTATTTTTGTCTTCCATACCCTTCTTCCATGTCAAAACCCACATAGATTTATCTTCCTTCATTCCATCCCAACCTGTCTCGGTGACACAGGAATGAGACAGGCTTCTAAAGGAGAATGTGATAGGCCTCCTGTTGCTTGGCCAATACATGTGTCTGCATACCCTTTATTCTTCTACTTTTCTGTGTGTTTTGGTCTCCATCCTCCAATGAACCTGTTTTCAAAACTGCCTCACTAAGTTAAGAAATCTAATAGAATATGTGGTCTCACAATCATAGAACCATAGAATAGTTTGGATTGGAAGAGACCTTTAAAGGTCAATTAGTCCAAACTCACTGCAGTGAGTAAGTACATCTTCAACTACATCAGGCTAGTCAGAGCCTCATACAGCTTAACCTTGAATTTTTCCAGGAATGAATGTTTTTTAAAAAAATGCTTAGATCGCGTACTTGTGGATGTGGTTTAACATAGGACAGAAATGGTTGGACATGATGATCCTAAAAGTTTTTTTCCAACCTTGTAATTCTGGGATTCTGTGAAGTATCTATCACCTCTCAGGACCACCTATTCCTGCGTTCTACCATTGTTATTGCAAAAAATCTCTTCTTTATATCTAGTTTAAATTTATCCTCTTTTAGTTAAAAGCCATTATCACTTAGCCTATTGCAACACCACCAACTAAAAAGTCTGTCTCCACCTTTCTTACAAACCCTCCTTAGGTACTGCAATAATATCTCCCCAGAAACGTCTCCAGGCTAAACAACACCAAGTCTCTCAGCTTTTCCTTACAGGGGAGGTACTTTATTCCTCTGATAATTTTTGTGATCCTCCTCTGGACTCGTCCAACAGGCCCATTTTATTCCTGCACAGAAGACTCCAGAGCTGGATACAGTACCACAGATGGGGTCTCATCAGTACAGAGTAAAAGGGTAGACAGTCCTTCCTCAACACGCTGGCTATGCTTTCTTTGATGCAGCCCAGGATACAGTTGGCTTTCTGGACTGCAAGTGCACATGGTTCTGTTCAGGTATAGAAGTTTCCATAATGATTATTTTTTACCTGTTTCATTGTCTGTCATGCCCTTTTCCATCATTTAAACTAAAACAGTTAACTTTCAGCACGGAAACTCAACAAATTTAATCCCTCTTAGATTTTTTTGTTCTGTGTTATGTTTAAGTCTCCTGTCCAAGGAAGCATTTTGAAAATTCTAACCTGACTGGTAAGTTTTATGGAAACTCAATTTCTTAGCTTTTGATAACCTGAATGGTTTATTTTCTACAGCAAATTCTCTTGTTTCCCAACCTGAGGTCATTACTTTTTGGCAGAAGACATAGATATGAATCTTTTCAGTAGCATTGCTGCAGTAGAATCCAGATGTCAAAACATAACTATCCCTTAGATTCTTGACAGGAGGACCTTATTAGTCTGTGGTAACATACAAAAAAATCTCTTGGGATTTACTCATACTAGCTAATGCAAAATTAAAGATTCTGAAAATACAGGTTGTCCTCTAAACTGTCTCAAGGCAAGGGCTAGAATAAAGATTTTGGGGAATATATCTTGGAAATGTTTCTTCTGACACATCATGTTATGACATTACACATCTTTTGGCATTAGTTACATCATCATCTCTCACATGGAGAAACATGTTCAACACAACAAAATGTGACATGTCCAAAGTAATATATCGTCTCCAAAATAAGACTTGTAGATGTTTTCTGATCTCGGAAGCACAACTTTTTCCTTGTGATTGAAAAGATATTTATTTTTCTGGATGTTTTCCTCTCTGACACTCCTTAAATGAAATACAGTTCCCCATAAATTTCCCAGATTACCTGTAATTGAGCAAGGTAGGATGAAAATATTCACTGCATCAGTGACAACAGGGAAGATAATTTTGTGAGACAGAAAGTGTGGGTTGTTTTCTTACTTACTTTGTGTTGCAGCTGTACTTTTTTAGTTTTTGGATGACCTCAGTATGAACACTTCCTCCCTCTTCAGTCTTAAAGGAACTTCCATATTTTGTAGTTTTATGTGTTTTCTCCACTGAATAGAACGGGCTAAAAATTATATTTTCGACCCTTACATCTTGCATGAATGAAGTTAGGACTTATCCTGGTGGTTGTTATACTTCCTGCAATGACAGACGCAAAAAGAAAAGAGATTTTATTGTATCTGCTGAACAATGACTGATCCTCTACTGAAACTCTGTGGCTTGTTTTTTTGTATATTTTTTTTAGAAGGGCAACTGAGCTTCATAATCCAGTCAGTATAGAAAGGTGAAGTCCTGTCCAAAAATCTTAGTTCTAAGACACATTGGGTATCCAGACTCAGAAGTACCTAGACAATGATTATTTGTCTGAAGAATGTTGTGGGTTTGTTTTCGGATTTTTTTCAGACAGGTAGGAATATGATGTACTATGTGACAATTTATCTCAGCCAAAGACATGAGAGGACTCTGTCCTGTACTCTAAAGAATGGCTAGTAATTTCCTGCGAAGAATAACACATACAAAAGTGTATCAAAACTAGCAGTTTTGATAACAGTTCCTGGTGTGATATCATTTATGTGAAGATGGAAGAGCAAATGTACCCTTTGATACTAACACAAAGTGAATACAATTTCCATCTGTGAATTTTTATCTTCATTACAATAATGAAGGTCCTATTTATCTAGGAAAGAAAAATCCCTAAATTCAGAATACATCTAAGAAAAATCCACATTAGTGTAGTATCTGAAAACTTGACCATTATTATTTTCAGATGTATTTTAAATGGGCATTTTAAATAAAAATGCAGGAATAGCATTTGCTGTCACAGCCTCCTGGAATATAATGCAGCAAGCTAGTATTTCCATATGTGTCTAAACTTCAAGAGAAAACAATGCTGAATTGAAGAAAGCAAAGAGAGAAAAAATATTAGGTAAAAGAAAGGTATACAACTTGGGAAACAAAAGCATAAAATTCTAGAAGTGGATGAGAGTCTGTACTCATTTTGCACCAACTTTATTCTGGACTTACTCCAGTTTTACAGTAATATTAATGGGAATCATACCCAAGAGCTTGATTTTAAAGTGGAATTTTAAAACAGCCTCATCCACATCTCTTTGTGCCCTGAGGCTTGTAGGTCTCTGTGAGGGTATAAGTGGACATAAGAGGCAAAGAGATTTCAGAAAACATGTTTCTGTATTGTAAAGGGCGATTAATTCTTATTGAGTAGAGACTACTTCACTTGGCCTGATAATACTCTGTTCCCTGGTTGCTAGGAAGAGGGAGAAAAAAAAGCTATCATAAACAAGCAACCATCCAGGTTGGTACCTCAAGATATCATCTCATTTTATGAAATTACATCGACATCCTCTTCTGCAATAAAGAAAAAAACAATGTCTTTTCCAATCCTTGTAATAATATTGATTTATTTTTTTTCCTTTTTTACAGGAAGCTGGCTCTTCAAAAATGTAGCAACACAGAATATTACTCATCTCAACCAGCTACAAAGCTTAATAATTTGGAATAGACCCAAGTCATATGAAACAAATCCAGTGTATTCACCTAAACCAACAAGCAGTTCTGGAACATCTTAAGGAGGAAAAAAACAAGGATACAGTCACACTAAGTAAATCCTTGAACAATTATCTCTGTTATAAAATCTGTATAGCTTCTAGCCTATATTTTGAACTGTACCAATGGAACTGCAACATTTTTCTTCATCTTCTATCTTTAGGAGAACTACTCAAAAGTTTTATGTCCCAGCTAACACCCAGGCACTTCTCAATGTCCTGATACTTACAGTCACCTTTTTCCTTCTGTGAAACAAATTTCCTACACACAGATATGTGACTTCAAAAATCCTCATATGAATATTCAAGCTGAACAAAATGTTCAGTTTCTGGAAAGCGTTTGCCCTACCTAGAATGGCTCTGCAAGGCTTTGCCACAGGTTCAGATTTGCCACATCTCCTCAGCTGCAGAATAATCTTTTAATTGCAAGACCATCCAAAGGAATTCTTAATCAGATTTTTGTGAAATAGCCAGGACCAAAGTTTTCTTTCCTAATGTCATCCTATTCCATTGGTTCCTGACATGTTAGTTGGTCTTCCAGGAGATCACTGCAAGGACCTCCTCGAACGGAACATGATTTTAACAGGAGAGTTTAGTGATACAGTCAAAATTCCACCAAAAAATGTATCATCTCCCTTGTTGTACTGCTGTTGTGGTTTCACCCCAGCCAGCAGCTGAGCACCACACAGCCGCTTGCTCATTCACACACAGACATACACAGAGTGAGGTCCAGGGGTAGGGGTAGGGGCAGAGAATGGAGGAATGAACAAAAAATTATGGAAAGACAAAGGCAAACCTCATGGGTTTATATAAGGATAGATTACTGGGAGAGCAAAGGGAGGGAGAAATAACAATAACAGGACTGATAGCAAAAAACTGCAACCTGGTGATACACAAAGCAGTTTCTCGCTGAACTGCTCAACTCAGACCATACAGCTCAGAGCCACCACCCCAAAGACAAATCACCCCTGAACTACATTTCCTGGGATTTTGGGCTGCTCCTCAACTAGCCCCTCATTATGCTGAGTGTGATGTCATCGTTATGGAATACTCTTTTTGGCTAGTTTGGGTCACTTGTCCTGGCTGTGTCCCCTCCCAACTTCCTGGGCGCCATCCCACTTTCTTGTTAGCAGGGCAACATGAACAACTGAAAAGCCCTTGACTGCTTGGCAACAACTAAAACATCAGTGTGTTATCAGCACTGCTCCCATCCTGACTCCCAAGCACAACACTACACTACACAGCTACTAGAAGAAAATTAACTCTATCCTAGGAGAACCAAGGACTAGTGGGCAGCTCACAATTGTATCCCTGTTCCTACATCTTGGTTCAACATTTAGCAGCCAAGGGTCACAGCTGACAAGACTAGCACGTCCACAATCATTCACCATGGAATAAGACCACATTAGGAAGCTCATAACTGTACCCTTGCTTTGCCATTTCAGTCAAGTATTTATCAGCCAAGGATCACAGCTATCAGGACTAGTAGTTGCAGAGTCGTTCAGAGGGGAATAGCACCACACAACACTGACTAACAAGAGAGGCTGACTTTTTGACTCTTCACTTAACTGGCAAACTGTATAGAGTGAAAGTTGAAAGTGTGAAGGAGAAAGCTTGTTCACTGCTTTGAGAAGAGAAAATATGTCTTGGGGGGAAGGAATAATATATAATGAAAGAGAAGAAGTGATCTGAAAGTTTGCCATACAACATGGAGAGTACTGAATAGGAAGAAGTCAGATGAATATTGATGTGAAGAAAGATTTGAGAGGAGGGTATTAAGCAGGAGTCTTCTGTCTAATTCTCATCATTTTGCCACTGAAGTTATAGTACAAGAGCCCTGAAATAACAGGTGGGTGAGGTATAGATGCATGCCAAACAAGTCACTTCCGATCAGCTTTGTTGTTGCTGTATTAGTTACAGGAGGTTGAGTTACCTCTAAGAGGTGTCTCTGCTTTATACAACTTCACGGGCATCTCAAAACTCAGTGACAGGCAGAAGCTAGTACACTGCAAATGTGCAACAGGCTGTGATTTTTATATAAGATAGTGACCATTTCAACAGTATACTGTGAAGTGCTTCCATGTTCCAAGGACTGGGTACACATCTCTCTATCTCTGTGAACTATAAATATGCCAATCCTTTCCCCTGCTCCCCGCTCTCCTTCCCCCACCTCATTTTTCTTGTTCACAAACCACAGTGTGTCATGTCTTCAACAGGAGATTTCCTGGATGACTAGGGTGCCAGAATCTTTACCAAAGTTGTACCCTGCACTTTGCACTGCAATGCTAAAAGAAATGCTGATCAAATCTTTAACAGAAGCTGCTCCACATGGAAGGAAAATACTTCCACATGGAGAGAAGATACAGAGACACAGAGCAATATTCTGTATTAGTGCTTCAGTATTCTTTGCTCTTACTGAGTGAGAAGTTGTAATTATCAGTGACTCTTCCCTTTATGTGAAATGAACACTTTATAGATACAGTATACAGCAATCCACTAAATCTTCTAATAAAGTTTATGTGTGATAATGTCTGAAAGGAAATAAGCTTCCAATCAATCACAGCTAATTGATCACAAAAACAATAGATGACACAAAATTCACCAATAATTTCTCTGTTTCACAGCAGAAAAGAAAGAAAGTCACAGATGAAAAACAACGAAAAAACCTAACCCAAACAACTGACCTTTCAGGTTCTCTGTAGCTAATTTCTCTCCCAAGGTATCCCTACCATTTGGGCAGTAAGTTCTGTTAACCATCTGTAAGTTGTCCTCTGACTTTTTTAGTCTCACTCAGTGAGGGATGGCTATTTCAAACCAAGAAATCCTGCAAGGTGAGATGGCAGCATGCAGCGGTTTCTAATACAATTGCTGCTGCTGAGCAGATCACATGCATTTTACTTACTAACAGTTGTTTACTTACTTAGTCTCATGGAGAAGGTAAAAAAGGTTATCTAGTCTTCTTCAAAGAAAATTACACAAATCTGTGATAATACATTTTAATATACAAATCACAACAGGACACTCAAAAATCAAATCTCCCTCACAGTCCAGAAGACATCCACCAATCCATTTGGGTCTTTAAGATATTTATCCAGTATTGATAAATGAAGCATGTTGAAGCTGTAATTACAGTCTACTTAAAATCATGAGATCATTTAAACTGATATTCAAATATCCTTTTTCCCCCTCCACTGGGTGTTAATCATGAGACAGTGAATTTACGATGCCTTTCAAGTTTTTCTTTACAAGCTTAGAGAATACACATTTTCCTTGAAATAATAATACAGAAACCACTGCTGTTGTGACACACAAGAAAACTTTTATTCTCAAGCAGTGGAATTTGAGGAAGAACATACCAAGCAGCACAAGGTTATTCTATTTTTAAAAAATATTTTCCTAAGATTTACTCATTAAAATTGGTGAAGCACACGTTACACCAGAAAACAGATATACCTATTTCTTTTCATTTTTTTGACCCTTTATGGGCAGAACTTCTGCATGATAACCAGAGAAACATAAACAAAGACCCAAAGAAAATCCCAAATACAAACTTCCATTGAAATTATTCACAGTTAATTAATTTCTCCTCTCTGATTTTAATAGCCTTTGATTTGGGACTCAGAAGACTGTCATAATCTAATAAAGCACTGATATGAGCATATATCAAACAATATGAGCTCTTATTCTGGACATGCAGATAATTTGGGGGTCTAGACTTTTTTTTAATTTGTTCTTATTTTTGCAAAAGATTTAATCTTCTTTAGCATATAAGATTTAACATTTACCACTAATGCTTTGAATTTGAATTTTATGAAAATCAAACTAATTTAAATTTCAGTATCACTTTGTGTTACGTTTATATCAAAATCTTTCACTTAGGTGAAAAGTATTATGTCATCAGTGGATAAGGATATTCTAATTTTGCATCTTAAGGACTCCTTTGAAACTTCAGTGACAATAATTTGATGGGGGTTCATGTAATATAGCTGCAAGGCAAAGGAAATACAGGTAATGTAGAGGTGAAGTGTAAAATCTAACCAATTTGCCATGTATTTTAGAAAGCCATAAAAAATTGTGACAAATACATGAAGAGACAAAATGTATTATTCAGCAACTGTTTTCACTTACATTTTTATCCAGCACCAAGGTTTAGAAAATAAGATTTCTATGATCAACTCCTGTTGGGCAAATAATTTTTAATTATTTTAAAAAAACTCAAAAACTAATAATTCAATTTGCCCATGTAGGGAAAAATCAGAGATCTTTTGCAAGAATGTCCTTCTTTCCCTTCAGTTTCCTGACTTAGGTTTCAAAGGTAATGGATCAGTTTCCTACATTTTGAGGACAGTTCCAATGAGAGTTCCATACAATATTGCAATTCAAAGCAAACGGCCTCTCAGAGAAGGCAGATTTTAAGCCACACTACTGTCCCCATAGTTTCCTCAGTAAATAGGGAAAACAGCATCCAGAATTGTCTGTTCCAATCCGATTCACAGAAGTTTCCCCTAAATCCTAAAGGGTTTAAATGTATGTTTAGGTCTATAATTCAACTTAAAAAAAATTAATCTAATTGTACACTAAAACATTTCTTCGGCTCAAATGCAATCAGAAAACATCACTTTCTGCTCTTTCTGGGGCCAAGAAAACCGAGTTCTTTGCTTCAAGCAAGACCCTAGCCTGTTTCTTTCCCCAGCATTTCACACTTTCTCTTCCCAAGGGTAATGCAATTCAGAAGTAATAGCTCATTAGAAGCACATTCCTGATTCTGAGTATTCAAATTTACTAGCAGTATCGGAACTAAATAAGGGTCTAGTGGATCTTTATCACTTTTTAGTACTCAGACAAATCTCTCTGAGCACTGTGAATGGACATGGAGCAGTTTTAACATCAGAGTGCCAGGTACCTGAACAACTGAAAATCTGCATATGGAAATGACTTGAAATGCAGATATCATCTCAAACTGGGGAAAGCTCTTGTCATGATCTCAGTTCTTTGAGAATCTGTTACTCATTCCCTCTGACTTCCGAGATGCCTACCTGATTAAAGAAGAGCTGATGAGTTGCAGGTTTCCCAGCAAATAAGCTCAGGCACAAAGTCACTGATGACTTCAACAGATGGTCCTGCTTTTAGACCATTGAGAACTTTATGAGCCATTTATCCTCCTTCAGGCAACTCATCATGTGAAATAAGGAACAGAATGATGTACTAATGTGTTTTGTAACCAAATGCTCTGGGACATGTCTTTCCTGAGTGGCATCCAAATACCCTCCACTTGAACAAAACTGCTACAGACAAAAAAGTAGCCCTTATGTTTTTTCTTTAAAAACTAAAAACCAAACAAACAGAAAAACAAAACCAAAAACAATAATCAATGAAGTCATTTGAACAGCACTGAGGACACAGCACTTAGGAACAGTAATTGTGTTCTCATCTGAAATAAAGCTGTGTTTGGATATTGTTTATAGAATGGATTGTGTGGAGATTGTGAGGGAACCACCTCTCTTTTTCCACAATCTTTTTTTTAAAATTTTATTTCCTAGTGACAACATAGTTATTCAGTAAACATCATCTTACTTGAGAAGCAGTCCCAGAGTTTAACCACAACTACAATTCTTCCTCTCTGGAGTTCAGTGAACAGACAACATCGTGACAAAATCTTCCTCTGCAAGTTTTCATAACAAAGTTACTTTGCTGACATGAGAATATTTATTACAGCATGTACTGTAATAAGTGCTCCGTTGTGAAGAATTTTCTTTCTTTCTGGAAAAAACCCAAAATAAACGAACCAAAAACAACAAAAACATTGTTGGTTTAGTAGAAGAATATTTTAATACATACTCATATGTGTGTCATACTGTTGTCTGAAAAGTGGATTTGTTACCCAGTGCACAGTAAGCCAACTCCCATGAACACAGGAGAGATACTGCTAGTAATTTACATGTAAACATACTACTTGCTGCATCATCTTCAATGACTGTGCTTGCATGGGAGAAATGTCTTCATCTGGGCAAGGGCCTCCTTGACCTGTGGATGTGGGTTGTTTGGTTTTTTTATGATGAAGACTGTTAGGTAAGGGATGTCTGATCTTTGTTTTCAATGCCAAGTTAACTCCGGGTGTGGAGACATCTTGATAAGACATTCTTAGTCTTCCAGGACAGTTAGTTTACAGGTGTTCCTTTAAACAATTCCCTTTGATCGGCTTCTTAGCAACCTAGTGACTATCTACAATCATTCCTAATTATGATGCCATTGTAACACAGAGCCGTGTTTAACTTTTAAAACTGCTGATTGGCTATGGCCAACCTGGTCTAGTGGAGAGTCCCTGCCCATGGCAGCACAGTTGGAACTAGATGATCTTTGAGGTTTTTTTCTATGATTATATGAATATATTATATGTTCCAGAAAAATCTGTTGGATCACATCTAGTCTCAGTTCTCACAAAAAGTTCAGTGAAGTTCCCAGGCAACACATTTCAACCAATAGCTTTTTTACAAAGCATATCTTATTGTTTAGGAGTGGTAAGCCTCCTCAGTGCACAGAAAAGAGGTCTCTATGTGTTCTGGAACCATAATGATTAGGGACTGGGGTCTAAATTAACACTTCTAAATGCTTATTCAAGGAGAGCTGAAAGACAGTGTGAAAAAATCTTATTTTTAATAATTGATTATTTTCCACTGCTGTTAACCCAGTCATGGTATGAAATAGTAGTAAAGAAGGCAATCAGTTTATTCCTGCTAAAGGTATAAAACTTCTCCACATTCTTGCTGTGCTAGCTTCTTGGGCAAATGGACAATAAAAGATACTCTGCATCCCATACAAAATGTTAATTTTAATACCTCTTTTTCAGGCACTTAAAAGTAATCATTAATTATGAATTATTATTATGATAGGTGACTATCCTGTAATCCTATTGCAAAACAATGTTTTGCAAATGTCCAGTTCTACATCATTAGTTGTATCCGTGTGCTTATTATTATGGCCTCTGTTGAACCCATTGCAGTAACTAATGTTTGATATAGCAGCAAAACTATGACTTTCAGTAAAACCACAAGAGCTTGTTAGTTGTGGGTGGTAAAACTGCTGATTTTTAATGTTACATTCAAGTTTCAGGTCAGCATTTAAGGTCTGTGTGTTCATAAATAATTCATTTCCTATTATTGAGCATTTATGAAAAAAGAAAATAAAATCAAATCAACAGGGATGGAAATGTACTCAGTCTTGGATGAAAAAGTCCCAGATACTATTCTCTGTCTCTAGAGTATGTTTGCAATAGTGTAACCCTAATCAAACTTGCTATGGGGTTTCTGACAAGCTATTTATTGCTTAATTCTTTTTCCTTTCTGCAGTGGTAGAATTTTTATTCTAAACATTTGCTCTTGAATAATAGAAGCCTGCTGTGAGATCATTCGCACTGACTGAAGGCTGATTATTTTCGTATAGCAGCTGTCACTAGGTATTCTACATTCTTAAGCTCTATCATTAGAGGGGAATCACAAATCCATTTCTGATTTTGGATCATGGAATTTTGGTTGCTGTGAGCCTGCTGAGCTAATTTTCTGCAGAAGGGAAGTGGAGCTCAGCTTAACAAATAAAAAAAAAAATCAAGTTCAAACAGTATTAAGTGAATATTGGAAGGTTATACTTCCTATCATTGTAGGGATGGGGCAATTAACACTTCCTTGTGGGATCAGACTTAAAAAGAGAGGGATAGAGCTACCAAGTCATTGTTTAAATGAAAGCCCAGTGTCATTCCATTCAGATAATTTACTTGGATGTTTTGTAGGTCCTGCAGTCTGTATTTATACTTTCTTTTCTTGGATTACTCTTCCTGTACTTAATTAGCTGGTAAATATTCTGGTATTAAAATTACCAGTGATAATGACCTACTAATAAATTATTTCTAGCCACTGTTCATGAATCTACTATATATATCTTAACAGGCTGCAGGGTGTGGCAGTGGATTCCAATTTGTTACAGTTTCTGATTCAGTATATGTATACACCTTACAAATCCTCATGTAGGTGGGAAAAAAAGTGCATGTGTGAAATTATTCTTTTTCAGTTCTGTAGGAAACTGTCAATATACCTCTTTGAAATTATAACAACCTCCCATAGCCCATTTCAACAATGATAAATAGGCATATACTCACTATGGAAAAAATCTGATAAGCTACTAACTGGGTACAAAGTTGCTTCTGAGACAAACATTTGGTGGGCTATAGGTATAAGCTAATTTAATTTTTCATTTGTGGTTACATGTTCAAAACTTATGACAATAAAATCTTTTCAGAGAGAAAATTATCTCCAAGCCTCAAATGAGCAAGCAAAGAAATACATATTTTTTAAAAAAACGTGGGTTCAATTTATTTTGTCAGGGACAATAAAGTTTATATGGTCAGGGCCTTACATCCTGCACAGAAATATTCAGAGAATCACAGAATTACAAGGTCGGAGAAGACTTTTAATATCATGAAGTCCAATAGTTCCTGTCCTATGCTAAACCATACCCCTGAGCACCTCATCTACACTTTTTTTATATACATCCAGGGATAATTCAACCCCCTCCCTGGGCAGCCTGATCCAGGCCCTGATAGCTCTTTCATAAAAATTTCTTTCCTAACATCTGAAACTGCCCTGATGCAGCATGAGGTCATTTCCCCTTGTCCTATCTCCTGTCCCCTGGCTGAAGAGACCATCTCCCACCTCTCTACAACCTCCTGTCAGGTGGTTATAGGTACTGATAAGATTTCCCCTCTTCTCCATGTGTTGCAGTTTTGCATAGTTGGCTACTGAGAGAGGGCCAGGTGCTACAGAAAACGGCTGCTAGAGTCTTCTGCAGGCCTGCTTATAGCGCCTCTGAGAATCACATATAGGAGACAAAGACTCCACCAGAACATGGAGTGCCAGGAAGACCGCAATAGTTGTCCCGTTAAGGGCATTGGGATGTCTGTTTGCATATAAATGTAAGCAGTTGACAGACACAAAAGGCCGGGAAGGCTGGGGGAGGAGTAGGCGCCCAGGTACCCAGGCAAGAGATGCCCCTGCAGCCTGAGCACGTGGAGTAGCCGGAGGAAAGGACCCATGGAGGAGGCAGAGACCCAACCTGCCCGGTGGAGAGGCTCCATGCTGGATGGAGCCAGTGGAGACATAGAGAAGATGCCGTGACTTACGGTGGGATGAGCCCCTGCCAGCACAAGCGACCTACAGAGATGAGCCAAACAGGTTTGCTGGGGGAGGCCTATAGCCCCGTGGAGGACTGGGCCTGAGAGACACTGTGATTTGTTGCTGCCTGCCAGAGCAGAGATGAAGCCCGGTGGGAAGAGATTTGCCTTGGAGAGAGTTCATGGAAGACTGGCTCTTACGGGTGAGATCCTAGGGTGCAGCAGGGGGAGGCTGTGTGGGATGGATGCCCCCATCCCGGCCGAGAAGGGAACCAACTTGCAAGGGACTGACCAAAGTCCCCATCTCCTAGTCCCTGCCCCCCCGTCCTGTGCTGCGAGCAGGAGAGGGGAAGAAGAGAGCAAAATCATGGCTGAAAGGGAAGTCCGCTTTAGAATGGAGGGGTGGGGGGAAGGTGTTACCGAGACCCCCATTTTCCCCAGTCCCTGCCCCTCCTGGGCTGCGACCGGGAGGGAAGAAGGGAGCAAACTTCTAACTAAAGCCTGCTAAGGAGGGAGTGGTTGGGGGAAAAGTGTTTGCCTGGTTGCATTTGTTTTAAGATTGTTGGTTGCACTCCTGACTCTGGTTCATTTTCACTGTTTTCTCTTTAGTGTAGTGTAATAAATTAGATAACTTTTTCTCTTCAGCACTCTGTGTTGAGTCTGTTTTGCCCGCGTCATTAATGAGTTTGCCTCTTGAGCCACCCAATTATGTTATTTCTCCCCTGTCCAACTAAGAAGGGGAGTAATAGACTGATTTTGGTGGGCGCCTGGCCTTTAGCCAGGGCTCAACCACCACACCATGCTCAACACCCCCAGCTCCCTCAGCTGTTCCTCATAGGATTTGCCCTCCAGTCCCTTCCCCAGCCTGGTTGCCCTTCTCTGGACTTTCTCCAGGATCTAAATGTCCTTGTTATGGTGAGGAGCCCAGAACTGGACACAGTACTCAAAGTGTGGCCTCACCCTGTGTTCAGGGGCACAATCACCTCCCTAGACCTACTGGCTACGCTATTGTTGATACAAGCCAGAATGCCATTGGCCTTCCTGGCCGCCTGGGTATGCTACTGACTCATATTCAGCCTGCAGTCAACCAAAACTGGACCCAAGACTGAGCCCTGGGGGATGCCACTCATGACCGGCCTCCAGCTGGATTTTGTTCCATTTACCACCACCCTTTGGGCTCCGTCTTCCAGCCAGTTTTTAACCCAGCTGAGGGTCCACCTGTCTAGGCCAGTGGCAGCCAGTTTCTCAATCAGAATGCTGTGAGATAATGTGTCAAAAGCTTTACTGAAGTCCAGGTAGACCACATCCAGCGCCTTCCAAGCAGATCACCTTGTCATAGAAGGTGATCAGGTTAGTTTGACAGGATCTACCTGTAGTTCCCCATATCCTCCCTCTGACCTTTCTTGTATAATGATGTAACATCTGCCAGCCTCCAGTTGAGTGGAACTTCCCCAGTCTGCCAGGATTGCTGGTAGATCATGGAAAGGGGTTTGGCAAGCACATCTCTCAGCTCTCTCAATACTGTCACGTAAATCCCATCCAGCCCCATTGACTTTTGGGTATCTAATTGGCCAAGTAGGTCACTAATCATTTCCACCTGAATCATGGGAACTTTGTTCTGCTTCCCCTCCCTGTCAGCCAGCTCATGAGGATGAATACCCAGGGAACATCCTACTTTACTATTGACACTATGGATATGGGAACAACAGACAAAATAATGCACAAGAAGTCTCTACATTTTCTTCTTTAATCAATCAAGATCCACTGTTGTAGAAAAAACAATCTAATCCTTGTGCCTCTGTGGATATATCTGACATGGAATATCCATGTACAAGTGAAAAAGTGTATCCCTGTTGTTGGAGGATAACATGGGATTCAGATCACTTAGGTAATCCGTTATTGTAACTCTCCTTCTAAAGATGAATATGTTCACAATTCTGGGGTTCTGCTGAATGTTGAAGTACTGAAAGTGGGAAAAGTCCTTCTATGTTTAGCTTTAGAAGAAAAAAAAATGTATCAGTCTCATGTCAAGACTCTAAAATTGTAAAGTTTCAGAAAGTTATGAACAACTGCACTTCATGGACTGTCCCAGCATGGATCTCTCCCACACAGTGTAGACCTTCAGGAACTGACTGCTCCAGCATGGTCCCCATCATCTCTACGCCCCATCATCCTTCATGGGCTGTAGGGGTACAGCCTGCTTCACCATGGTCTTCTCTATAGACAGCAGGAGAATCCCTGTTCTGTCACCTGGAACACCTCCTTGCCTTACTTGACCTTGGTTTCTGCAGAGTTTTTCATATCTTCTCACTCTTTTTTCTGGCTACAAAAAACCCCGAAACCAAACCAAATAAAATACACACACACACACACAAAAACAACACACCGAACCTGCTGCTCAGGTGTGATTTGGTTTTGTTTGTGTTGTTGGTTTTTTTTCCTTCCTATATATTTTACCACAGAAAAACTACCACTGTCACTGGTTGACTCATCCTTGGTCAGCAGTGTGTTCATTTTGGAGCCAGCTGATTTTGCGTCTGTTGAACCTAGTGGAAGTTTCTAGCAACTTCTAGCAGAAGCCACCCCTGCAGCCCCCTCCAGTGTTGATAACACTATAGTTAGGCAGCACTTACACAGAGTAAAGACCTACTCTGCTTCTCAAATCACCCTACTAGTGAGTAGCCTGGGGTGCACAAGAAGCCGGGAGAGGACACAGCCAGAACAGATGATCCCAGATAACCAAGTGGATATTCCATACCTTATCACATTATGCTCAGCATAAAGGTGGCTGAGAAAAAAAGGAAGGGGGAGGACTTTTGGAGTTTTGTCTTCCCAAGTCACTATTATTCATGATGAATTTCTGCTTTCTAAAGGTGGTGTAACACCTGCCTGTCGAGAGGAAGTGGTAGA
Source organism: Hypotaenidia okinawae (assembly GCA_027925045.1). Taxonomy (NCBI): domain Eukaryota; kingdom Metazoa; phylum Chordata; class Aves; order Gruiformes; family Rallidae; genus Hypotaenidia; species Hypotaenidia okinawae. The sequence continues at coordinate 5,663,033 of BSDF01000005.1, read as the reverse complement.
TTAATTGCTTGGTTTGCTTTGTTTGCAAAAAGGTTTTATTTTTTCTATTAAACTTTTATCTCAACCCAGGAGTTTTTTCACCATCATTCTTCTGATTCTCTCCCCCATCCTGCCAGGGGTGAGTAAGTGAGCAGATGAATGGTGATTAGTTGCCAACTGGGGATAAACCATGACAATGGTAAATAGAAATTATTATTGCAGTGAGGTAGGCAATGCTGCAGTGGTATTCCCCTAAAGAGAGCTTCACAATGAATACTCAGCCTTCTTTTGTTGTCTCAAAATAAATAAATAAAAAATTTTAAAAAGAAAAAAGGTGGAGGGAGGAAAAATCAGACTGCACTTAGAGAAAGGATGAGTGAAAGGGGATAGAGAGACACTAAGAAATAGTACTTTCTTTCTTGTGAAAGATTGTTTGATTAAATTGAATGAACTTGGAATATTGATCAATTCTTTAGGGAAGACAAGGATTTGTCTAGGAAACTGATGAAAGCTCTCTGATTCACTCTTTTTATAAAGTTATATTTATACTGTGCAATTAAACTCAAACTCTAACACCTCAAAGACTATAATGAAGTTGCACTTAATTGGGAAATAATAGTGCCTTACTTAGCCAGTATCTGAGACAGTGCATTGAGAACTATAGGACTTTTCTACCGTCTTTATTGGGTTTGCAAGAAGCTGAGAAGAGCAACAAAGAGAGAACATTTCAGCTATTGGATTTGTGGCTGTTTACGTATTCAGAAAGTTACAATGAATGGTTGAAAACTCACATGGTAACAACACAGTGTCTACCTAGCTACAAGGGGCCCATATTTTTATTCTTTTTCCCCAATCAGTTATGTAGGACCATAGATTTCATAGTTGTGGTTTTGTTATTTTATTTATTTATTTATTTATTTACAAAAATTAAAACCATTCCAAAAAAATCATTTACTGAAACTTTTTGTGTTTGTTCATCTATCCAAGTAGAGAGGATGGCATTAGGCCAAGCACGTTATCCATAATGTGTTAGTTTAATGCCAGGCACAATTTAAGCCATTTTACAGTTTGGTTCAGTTTGAATTTAACACAAACATAGCTGCTCTTTGCTGTTCCAATGATTTGCTTGGCTGTTATGCAGAGAACCATTGCAGCTCCAAGAACATTAAACCCAAAAATGTTAATAGAGTTAATTAAGAGAGAAAATACTTCTCTTTATACCCTTTACACCTTTCAGATTCACCTCAGTCCTTGAGGTGCAAAATTACTATGTATGTTTCAGTTAGAAATCCAAAACGGACTTCTTTATTTTAGTGGTGGGGCTTAATAAAATTGGAATGTCATCTAATGGGAAACTATTAGAACTACTAAAACTTTAGGTCTGATATATAGAGTTATAGAAGGTTTTTGGTTTTTTTTTCCCTGCCAGTTAGATGAGTATTTGAACAATTCAGGCTTTTCCTTTTGTACACAGCCCTTTTTTTTTTTTTTTCATTTTTACAAATAATACTCAGTATTGGCATGGATGAATAAATCAGATCATTACATGAACACCTGCCTGAGCACAGAAATATGAGTCTCTGATCATGCAGTAAAGTCTGACAATCATTTTATAAAACCTTCAGGATTTCTTTCTAAAGATCATCTTAGTACCAATTTTGTTTCTCTCTAGAGACCACAGAACTTTTTCTCAGTTTACCATCATGTTTTTTTCTCAGTCTTATAATTACAAGTAAGGAGATGACCTCTTTTTGGGAGGAGCAGGTGGAAGTAAACTAGGCCCATAAGTAAAGCCAGGACTTAGAATCCTCATTTAGTTACGGATATTCATCTTGGCTATCATCTTTTCTAATAAGTTTCTTGTATATCAAAATACTGCTACAATAGAGTCATTACCAACCTATTGTTTTTAATGAATTTATATAAGCTCGGCAAATTACCATTTAATGGTTTGATTACTCATATATCTTTTTAGTGCCAATGTATTGGTAACAGAAATTTCAACACTAACAATTTTTCTCTGTATGATTTCTCCAGCCAAGTTATAATTTAATTCAGTCTTCTTTGATTTCTGGAACTAAGGTCTGGAAGGCCCTTTTGGAGTCACTGCCACTTCCCATCAAAGGTATCCCATACTGGAGAGAGCATCTCCTGCTTCATCAGCCTGATATCTTTTATTTTGTTTTTTACAACTAAATGCAGAGTGCAAGCTGAAAGTCCAATGACTGTTCATAACAGGAAAGTCTAACATAATTTTATACTAGGCTATCACATTTACATAATTTATTGTTTCTATCTGACTCCTAATTGACAGTCAAACACTAGGAGAAGACATTAAAAAACTTTTCTTCTTGTTTTTTTATTTTCTAAACAGCCCTCCTTATAAGCTTGGAAACCTTCAATATCTTCCAATTCTTCACTGCTATTTCATCTAACATAGACAACATGTCAGAAGGGCAACATGAGGGTAGGGGTAGAGAACTGGCCTGTCCAGTGGAAATATGATATTTATTTCAGAGGAAGATTTGAATTAGATCTTGTCCTTTGTGATCCCAGTTATAGTCACAGAAAGAGGATCTACTTATTGTAAAGACATTGCAGCCTGTTCTACATTAGCTTGCTTTTCAATTAATAAAAGCCAGACAGTTTCATACTTCTCAACTGTCCTTGCTGCAGTATCCTGTTTCCTTGTGGGTACAACAAGAGCTCAAAACAAGGAGCTTTTAAGTGTTACTTCTCTCAGGTCATCCAAGTAATGGCACAACTTTTGGAGATATCTGACTTGAAAAAGCTGTATCTTAAAACTAAGGTGAGATAAAAACAATGAGACACATGTTCTCAAAAGATTTGTTAGTATCATTCCAATAAAAGTTTTCTTTATTACATTATCTTTGATATTTTTATCTTCTAGTACTAGATATGATTTTTTTCCACAATACCACTGAAACATAAATCCCAAGGAAATTAGCCTCCACTTCAGACATGACTGTAACATCACTTCCTCCCTTATGAGGAAGCTGTTTAAGCATGACCTTGTAAATCTGTATGTCTCTTCTACTAAAAGATAATCTAGATAAAGAAGATCCCTAAAGAGGATCCAGATCAAATGGTCATTAAAAGTAGCCCAAAAACCTCTATATCGGGTCTTTAATATTATTCTGCAAAAGCTTTGATCAAAATAGGTTTCCATCTGAATACAGCTGCTGCAATGAAATATTTAATCCGCTATATTAATTTTAAGATTCAAACTCTATGTTATTCTTTAATCACTCAATAATATTGCTGTAATATACTTATCTCTTTTCCATGCTATGGTTTCAGTTTTTTTCACTGAATTAACAGTTATGTGATTTGGTCATCCTTGTGATGGATTTACATAGCCATGATGACAATAAATTCAAGTGTTTTGTTTTTTTTTTAATATTTGCAGTGATATCTTCAGCAAGAATCCCACTCTAATTTGAGCTATTTTTTCTGTTTTTAATTTATAGGGTGAAAAACTTTGTCTGTTCTTAAAAGCAATGATAACTTGCAGTATTATTCTTTTACTGCTTTTTGGAGTGTGTTTTTTAACAGTGTTTCTAATTTCTTTTCAAATACATAATCCTGGGAAATAAATGTAACATTCTATTAAATATTATAAATAGATGTTGTGTAAAGCCAGGAAAATGTGGGTTTCTATGTGATTAAAATATCAAGTGTTATTTCTCATACTCAGTGATACTCAGTGTATCTGTTCTCTGTCTAGCAAATGAGAAAGAAGATATATCCAAGTTGCAAAAGCAAAAATATTTTGTCTTACTTTCCAATGCATTATCTAGACAACTAACTTTACTATTCTGTCTGATGTTGGTGACTGGGCTATAGCCAAGTTCCTTTTCTGAGGAGGGGTTAAAGAATGAATGAGCTTATAAAGAGAGCTTCTTTTCCAAACTGGCATTGGCTTAGTCCCCTGCAATTACTGGGAACACTTCAAATCTACAGAGACTTCTATAAATTCAGGCAGAAAGCCAGCAGAGGAAGTCGAGAGGTTTGTAAGTTCATTTTAATATTGTACTTGTGTTTAAGTGATAATAAGCTACAGAGAGTAAGTGTATTAGGATCATGAAAGCTTCCCCTTTTAAAGTTCAGAAAACCAGAAGATTTCCTACACTCCTTTTCTCTAATTCCCAATAACTTTCAGACACAGAAAGAATGTGCACTCTTCTTTCTAAGGGTCTGTTCTGATGATATTAAGGTAGAAAATTGTCCATGTAATTACAGTAAACTTCAACAATGCTGTCTTTTAACACACAAAGGCTAATAATGTTTTAAATTTTCAGAGAGAAAGGCAAAGACATCCTATTGCTTATGAAGATTATTTTGGTCTGAAGTGCACTTCCTTTCTTTTATTCATCTCATGTTATCAAATCAATAATGCTGGCAATCAGGAACCTCTGCTTTTTTCTCCTTGTAGAAAGTCTTGTATATTCTATAAAAATCAAAAACATTGATGCAGCAATTCAAGAATCCATTGTTTTATCAGAAGTAATGGTATAACCGCATGTAAGTAATGTTTCTTTCTGGGTGTTGATAACATACACTGCATTACTAAAGTGCAATACCTGAGAAAACAAGCAGTAGTCCTTCATTTTGAGCTTTATAATGTAGAACATGCTTAAAAATCTAGAAGCACCACCAGAAAAGTTTTCAGTTATGATTCCAGATATCTATGTGGTATAGTTCAATTCATCTGCCTCATGATATAGTGCTAGAAATATATGTGTACTATTGCTCTGCTCTACTCTATGGAGGAAAGTTGCGCAACAATTTCATGTTAACTCCTGTCTTGAATGTCTTGAGGTTTTGAGCCCTGTTTCATCACTGTGTTGCAGGGCTGAACACAGGAACACCATAATATTTCTTTGTGAAACCACTGAGTTTCAAATAATTCCAGGAGTTGGACTCAATGGGCCTTATGGGTCCCTTCCAACTCAGGATATTCTATGACTATCAAAAGTCTATATTCAGGAGTCACCCAAAAATTTGTGCAATACTTTATGCAAGTTTGCCCTTAAGAGAATACATACACTTCTTAACCAGAATAGCAAAACAAGCTTGAGTTCAAAGACACAAATAAATCAAGAGATCTCTGGGTTGTCCCTGGGGAACACACCCATCAAAAGCGTAGTCTATAAAGATTCCCTTCTCTAGCCTTACTCAGAGCTGTTCAGCAAATCTCTGAGTACAGATCACATCCAAAACACTGCAGAAGGTTTGGACTGTCCATTACAAGACCTCCTCTGCCACATGGACATCTTCACTGTTACTTGTAGTAGTGTCTCATTTATCGGAGAAGATGCTTAATCTTCATCCTTATAATGACAACCTGGCTTATACTTTCTAGTTCTTACTGGTGAAGTCGTGTAGTCATCTGATACATATGTAAGTGATCATAATGTATGATCATTTTCTTCAAGAAAAATTCCTTGTAATAGGGAGCATATCCACTCCATCAATACCACCTGTATGTTTATACTGCGGCAAGTGTTTGCTCTCAAAAACCATAGTTCTTATTTCCCCTAAACACCCACTTTCTTATATCATTTATTAAAATAGCTAACTAAGTGGTCTGAACATCTGAACATATTCAGGAAAGTAACCCAGGTAGCCCAATATCTTCTCCAAGCAGGCAAGATGCCAGATCAGATGTTGTAATAGGCTGGTTGTAATGGGCAGAAGTTAATTGCCCCACTCACAGTCTGATAGCTACGAGGCTGTTTCAGAGAAAATCATCTTCCACCAAGTTTTCATGGGTTTGGAGCAATTTCTGTATCCTGATGCAGTGAGGAATTAGGAATTCAGGCTGATCAATGTGGTTCCAGAAGAGGCTGTGCAAGATACCATTTTTAGATGCTTTTAATCACCAGGGAGGAAAATATGACAAGTATGAAGAACAATTGCGATCATATAGCATAAAGATTATAGGAGAACATGTTTGTTTTCAGCTCAGATAGCAGATACCAATTCAGATAATGAGTATTTCATTTAAATTTATTACACAGAATAAAAGTGACGTGAATGCTATATACTATATCATAATTCCCTCATTCATTTACTCTAGCCTAGTTTTGGCATTTAACACAAAAATACAAGGAAAAAAGTATTAAAAAATGGTGTTATAGTTCTAAAGTACCATAAATATTTCAGTTGTATTGACTTTTTTCTTGTTTTGTGTCAATTTTATGCACCATATTTCAAAGAGGATTCTTATGAAGCATTGTCTTTCTATGGGTACTATATACTGTAGATTTAGACAAAGGGCAAATTCAGTTAAGTGCCTATGGATGAATGATATTTTGCAGTGGCATGTATACATAACAAATATAATGGCCAGGGGATTCTAGGCATTATTTTTGCATCAGGTTTGAATCGCAATGATTAATGCTGTCTAGAAGTATAATCCTTTTGCAGATATTTTTTAGCTCTGGTTATCATAACTCTCTTACATTTCTACATTGCAAATTACCATAATGAAGGAAAAAAATGCCGAGCAAGAACAAGTTCAAACCTGATCATTTAATAGAATCATAGAAATTCATAGCAATTCTTAGAGATGCTCATCTACATATGCTTTACAAGTTTTCTTTCACTGAGCTTTACAGTGACTCTGAGAATATTGACACCTTTTTCCCACTAAGAATAGATAGACACATCATCCTTTCTGAAAACAGTCAGTTATTGCCAAAATAAAACAGACATCATCAGATACATGCATTCTGCACAGGTATGAATGCTGGGATTAAGTCAGCACAATTTCTTTGTGCTCTTTACCCTCAAAATTCTGCACAGTCAAAGGTATAGCCAAGAATAAAGTATCACGATATTTGGAGGTCAATATTGTTCTCAAGTCAGGGGTCATATCACCTGTTAATTTACACACACATTTATAACAACCCCTTTATTCCACCTTTAACTTTAGAAGATCAGGTATTCAGTTTTATAAAGCAGAAACTCTGGGACCAGATTGTTATTTTTATTACTCCCATTTTGAAATACTTTAATATAATCTGATTTCACTTTCCATCTGAACTAAATACTTTAAGAACAGTCTAGCTTTGGTGGGTTGTTCTTTTTTGGTTTGGATCTTTACTTGCGTAAATTGAACTGTTTTCTTAGCCCACAGCATCTTCAGATTGTGTTACTTTTCTGCATCAAGTCTTCATCTAATTCTTAATTACTCTTAGGTTAAAAGGAGGAGTAAGACAATGTCATGTATTTAGGCACTTTTCTGAACTATGGGTGGTGTATATCCAACTCCCTACTCCATGGTAAACTTCTAGGCAAATTCTGAGTAGTTCTAAAGCAGAGTATCTTGCAAAACACCAGTAGGAGGGTGGTGCCTCTCTAAGTACTCAGTGATCTCAGAGATAGGATACTTATCTGAAACTGAGGCCAACAGACTAACAAATTAAAGCAGCATGCTTCAACTCAGATGCCTCAATCACCCACGTAGTGTAACAGACACTAAAAAAAACCCACAACCAATTTCCCTGTTCAATTTATGTCTAAATAACTCTACATCTGAAAGGTCTATGGTAACTACTGGTTCTTCTCCTCTCCACAAAATATACTGGTCTTCTTAAAAAAAAAAAAAAAATCCCAGTAACATTTCCACTCCTTTAACACCTTTTCTGATCTTCATATAATCTGGGAACAACCATTCTTCCTTCAGAAGATAACCTCCACGGGTGAGGAGGAAAGCAACCCCTCAAGACAAAGACAGGTCCAGCAGTCAGGCATATTGTGTGACAAGATTTTTCTATCCTACATGAATGTGAATGTTAAAAAATGTTAATTAAAGATCTTGTTCACAAAGAAAATTGTGGACAAGTTACACCTCTAAAGGCATGTTTGCTTTAACATTATATGCATTTTTATAGTTTTAATTATAGATGATGGACTTCCATTTATGAAATTCCAGAGCTGCTCTAGCTTTTTTGGACACAGATTTTCCAATGAGTATTGAAGGATCGTCTGCATCTTGATCTCTGGGTTTGCAATGTTTGCTTTAGAGACACAGCAAGAAAACTGAAGTTTGATCTTGAATATGTTACAGTGAGTATGGTGTTTGCTGAGGTTCTTTTTTTCTCATCAGAATTTATACATTAACTGTGGTGCAACAGAGTTTACCTAATTAAAAATAAAGTAATAAATACTATTCAAGGACAGGCTTAGGAAAGATTCAAGACATAAAATTTGAGCCACTTAAAAGGAACATTTAGAGAGAACATAGATTTAGATAAAAGCCTCTCAAGACACCTCTCAGGGCCCTAAGGGCACTAGTAGGCCTTAATGGCCCTAACCAGTGTCCCCTAGGACCCTCACACAAAGACTGTTGGTCAACCCTGGCTGACATTTGCAGGATTGATTTGCTCAGTACTGCAGGGACATGGCCCTGCCCCACTGACCATGTTACTGTGCTCTGATACCCATACCCAAAGACACAGATGGTTCTTTCTCTTTCCAGACAGTACCTGTGGACTAGAGAGAGGGACATCATGTTTCAGATCTAAATGATTTAGATCAGAATTAAAATACCATCTGATGGTGCTTGAACTTCTCTTTTACTGAAAGGAGAAGTCATTTAACACAGACACATTGGACTTGAAGAATCCAGGCCTAATTCTTCGTTTTGAGCTGGAGCTCAGCCTCTTCTCACAGATAATTAGTTTTAGGACAAGAAGTTGCTGTAAGTTGCACCAGAGGAGGTTCAGGTTAGAAATTAGGAGAAATGTCTTCCCTGGAAGAGTGGTTAGGCATTGGAATGGGTTGCTCAGGGAGGTGGTGGAGTCACCATTCCTCAGGGTGTTCAAGGAAAGGCTGGATGAGGTACTTAGGAACATGGTTTAGTAAGTAATATAGGTGGTAGGGGGACAGTTGAACTAGGCAATCTTGGAGGTCTTTTCCAACTTTAATGATTCTATGATTCTATGAATGGTAATGTAAGAAGCTCAGAAAAGTTGCAGATAGCATTATGGAGAGAGTTGGATGCCACAAGTGAGTAAGTAGGAGCTACAGTCAGAAAGAGCTAAATTTCATATAGACAAAAGGAAACACTGGATAATTTCAGGAGTCATTTTTTGCAGAGACAGCCATGTCTAAGAGAAGGATCTAAAAGTGTATGAGGATGACGTAAATGTTCCACATTTGGTTATGGATGTGGCCAAATTAGGACTTTTGGAAATATGGGTGGAAAGACTGAGGTAGGTTGACTATTTTAGAGAAGACTTAGTTACTTAGAAGAAAAGAATGTACCGCAGTAGCAAAAATGAGGGTTGACAAAGAGGGAAAAAGGCTTTTAGTTATTCACAAAGTGTGGAGCAGACTAAAAAATTCTTGTTCTGACCATACCCCAGGCCAAAACTTCCCTCTTTCATAGTCCTGACAAGGATTGAAAGCAAAGAACTTTTCCTGCATAAGAGAGGAAGACCTGAGACAAACAGCTTCCCCGTATCCTCATATCAGCCCAGACCTGTCATTATCAGCCTTGTCCAAGATGTTCCTAACAGCAAAGCTTTGGCAGTTCTTTAAGGCGATTTTTGCGCCTAGGAAAAAATGCATTACTCATTCCTTGCAGATCTTGTTCAAAGCAAATTCAACACCAATGATACAATAAAGTTAAAACAAATGTCCATCAACTGATGTGAACCAAAGCAAGCTTTAAAAATTAAGGGTTTATTGCTTTCATTGAGGGAATAAGGGGGAAAATAAGCAACATACATGCATATCAGAGGCCAAGTATAACTGTTTTTCACTTGTTCTAAAGAAGTGCCAGACTTCTACTTCTTTTCATTTCCTAACAGTATTTTACTCCTGTGCACTCAATTTCTTCACACTGATTTACTTATCTATAACTTTTACTGCTGTTTAATATCACCTTTGATTTTAGCCTGGGATAATTCTCTATTTTTATATGCCTGTTTGTGATTCACAGCTATTTTCTTCGCCTTTGCAGCATACAGCTCTGAGGGATTTATCTTAAGAAAATGCAGTCTCCAGAGCAGCATTACAACCCTGGAGAACACTGAAAATAATAATTCATAACAAAAGTTAGTAGCTACTATTGATGTTGTAAGCTTTATCCCATGCTCCTGAATGGAAAATTGAGGCTTGAATACTGTTCATTTGCCACACAAATCAATGTATGCAGGCATTTAAGCTGTGGATGTACAGGTTTCTCTGTCCATCTGTTAGTGTCCAACTAGAAACTTCCATACATAAATGAGGCAATCTCATTTGGAGAGTATTACTGAAATGTAAGCAATATTGCTAGTGATACTATGAAATACTTCTAGTTTCTGTAAAACTAGTCGTGTTTTCAGAGCTACGTAAAATATTTACAGCATCTGTCAGAGAAAATTCATGGTTATCCCTGTGATTATCTTCAAGAATAAATTAAATCTTGCCGATACCATGCAGCACTGTTGGATGGTTAGAAAACAGAACTGTAGGAGCAAAAATATTGATTTAAAATGACACTTCTTCTCTAGCGATTTCAAAAGAAAATAATCTTAACAGGCATTTTGACTTTCCACATCTTGGATGTTGGATTGGTGTTTTTTTTGTTTTGGTTTTTTTTTTCTGTATTCTACTTCTTGTTATAGCTAGAGCCTTTCATAATGCAATATTTCTTAGCTGGAGGAAAGACAAGGATGTTTTTGCAACATTAACTTATATTGCAAACACTCTATTCTAATTTATATTTGCCGATTAACTCATAATCCAGAACACCATTACTCAGAACTGCTGCACACAACTACTACCTCAACCCTATGTGCATCCACTGCCCCAGTGAAGCTGCTTGAAATAACATGTCACTTATCTGTCACCCAGTGGGACTTTAAATTTCTGCATGTTTCACTTAAAACCAAACACCATACTACATCATCCACTTACAAAAATGCAAAACCACATGTCTTCTTACAGCTCATTCACCTTAAAAAAAAAAACAAACAACCCTTGAGAGACTGCCCAAAGATGAAGAATAAGATTCAATAAGGAATAAAACATCCTTCTCAGGGCAAGAGGAGTTTGAATGCTTTCCAATCAGGCCCATCCTGTTCTTTAATGGCCTAAGAGAATCTTACTCTCAGAAATATTCACAGTGAGAGATCCCTTGTTCTCTAAAGAGAATTTAGGTGAAGAGTTCCTGAAATGTTACAATTTCTGGGAGGTCTGTGGCTGGGACTTCTGCACCTTAAGGCACAGCAAGGGTGGGTGGTGGCATCTGAAAGCACCTGGACACATTTAGACACTCTTAAGATGGAATGCAGATGAGATAAGAGGGTAGGAAGCCTCACCCTGGAGCAATGGCTCTTGCAGATGACTGTGGAAAAGTGGTTGTGAAAAGGTACCCCACAACTCTGGGACTGTGAGAAGAGGTGCAGCCATTAGTGGTGAGGTTCAAAAAGGCGTATGACTGCCAACATCCAGTGATCTCTGAACATACAGCAGTTTTGGTCTATGCTCCCAATGCTGGAAGTTCACTTTTGGTCTGAGCTGATGCTGAGGAAGTTTGGTGACTTACAGGGGAAGGGAAAACATAGAGGAGCAGAGGGGGACACTTGAGTCACAGGAGGAGTTAGCATAGCAGAGTGTGTTGAAGCCTGTCCTTTACTCCCCAGACTGGGTAGGGCTGCTGGGAGGTTGTGCAGAAATGGTCTTGGCATGAAAAAGAGCATGCTTTGCAGCATCAAATATTGGTAATTACCTTGGCCTGGATCTAGGCAGAGCAGAGCATAGGCAGGATGGGGTCTCGAATTCACTGATTGGAGGATGGCTTTCAGAACAGGGAAAGATAGAATCTTGTGATTTCTGGTAACAGACCCAAGAGGTGATGGCCCCACCTGTAAAATCAGAACAAGTACCTTGTCCTGGTCACTAAGAAAAAGAGTTGGAATTTTTCAGAGCTGAGTTCACACCTCATTTCTGCTCAAAGGAGAAAAGGAGCGTGATAATTATTCAAAATGCTCTCCACCTGAGGATGGAGGCCAAATTTATTGGCCTTCCTTAATGCCTTGGGAGATTTGGTTCTCCTCATGAGGCCACAATACATGAAGTTTCTAAGGCCTGCTCAGCCTTCAGACTACTACAGCTCTTCCATGAGGGCACCATGAGGGCCGCTGGGTAACCCAGAGCACGTCGAGTGCCTACAGAGTTCTGGGATCAGAGGCAAGGTATGGGGGCTTAAGTGACATCTCATCAGTCCTGCTACAGAGGTTTGAGGAGAAGTAATCTCATCTGATGGCACAAAACCTGATTTTCTTGATGGTGATATAATCAGAGTATCCACTTCTGTGACTGACATTCTCTGGTCAGGCACAAAGAATTTCAGACACACAATAGCATAGCTAGCAGAACAATACACCATAACAAAAACAGATTTAAAAAAACCCAAACAAACAAACCCAAAGCAAACCAAACAAAAAAACAACTAAACAAACAAAAAACCAAAACCAAAAACACCTCATCCCATTTCTCGCTGACTTCAATTCTTCCTTCTGAAAGGGACACTACTGCCATGCTGTAACTGTAATCAGTGCTTCAAAGCTGCCTTAAGTATCTAGACCCAAAGTCATGTTACAATAGCCTTTTAGTGACTGAAGATAAACTGCATTGTGGAAAAACATGTAAGTACTGAATAGAAATTTTTGAATGAGGGCTATCAGTCAGGAGTCATCAACAGACCAAGGCAAGTGCTGGTACAAGTCATAGCAGCTGTAAGAGTACCATGAGTTATTCAGCAGATTTATGGGACCTCATGAAGGAGAGAGAGCACAGATAAGAAAGCAGAAGCTTATATGGGACATATTTGAATCTTGTTTGAGTAAAAGAAGCATTGTTCACAATCATATAAGGTGCTGGAGTGGGTCCAGAAAAAATGGCAATGAAACTGATAAGGGGTTTGGAACACCAGTCTGATGAGTGTCTGAGAGACCTGGGGTTGTTTAGCTTGGAGAAGAGAAGGCTGAGGGGAGACCTTACTGCTCTCTACAACTACCTGAAAGGGGGCTGGTTTCTTTTCCCAATAAATAGCAATATGATGAGAAGAAACAATCTCAATTTGCAACAGGGAAGGTTTAGAATGGATATTAGGAAAAATTTCTTCATTGAAAGAGTGGTCAGGCATTGGAACAGGCTGCCCAGAGAAATGGTGGAGTCATCATCCCTTGAGGTGTTCAAGAAACATGTAGACATAGCACTCCAGGTCATGGCTTAACCGACACAGTGGTATTGGACAGACATTTGTACTTGATGTTCTTAGTGGTGTTTTCTAACCTTAAAGATTCTATGACTCTATGATCTGTGTTATAGGTGTTATTACAGTGTATGCAGCGTGCTGTTATTACAGTGTATGCATTATGCTGTATGAATACAAGGGAATTACAGGATAGTATTACACCTCAGGAATTGCATCACCTGCAAAGAGTAGGACAATTGCAAGGGCTTTCTTGAAGCCTCACAGAACTTGCCTGTTGCAGAATTTTAAGGTAGGAATAGCAATCAGGACAATTGCCTTGACACTTTCCTGAGGTCCAGCTGCACTGTAGTTTGAAAACCTAAGATATTCTTTAGCTCTGCCATGAAGAAGGTATGAAATCTGCTCCATGTGAATCACCATTGATTGGTGAGAATTATACAGTGCATGGAAGAAAAATAAGTGTTTGTGTAGGAAGGAAAAGAGCAGACTTTCAGACTTCATATCTGTCTCTTGATGACAGGAGGTTTGCCAAGGAGAGTATATTAGCTTATACCTATGTTCCATTTCTTGCATTTGCTAGTGGATCCTGTCATTGATTTATCTGATGCAGATCAGGAATCCCTTCTGGGTAATCAGTTGTAGGGTCACAATGGAAGTTATTAAATGTCAAAGAGTATGCCAGCTGCAACTGCCTTCTTCCTTCTCTAGCTTTAGATTTTGTGCCGGTAAAATACTCTAACCTTAGAGACCACAGCAGAAAAAACTGTATTGTGTATAACATTTGAAGGAATAAATTCTTTACCTTAACTTGCAGACTCACCTGAAAAACTGGTGCCTAACATGACTTCCTTCCATCAAAGGAAGTAAGATTAGTACAGTGTGATTGTCTAAATGATTTTCTTTTGCTTCTGGAAAACAAGCGTAACGTCACCAGGATACCAATACTGATGTGACATGTATTTTACTTCTTCCACCTAAAATGCTAGAATTCGTTCTTATTTACACCTGTATATCAGTCCCTGCTAGGCTCAGAATTTTTGTCATGGGTCATGTCTCAGGTTCTAGCCTTAGAGTACAGTACAGTTCAAGACAAATGCGAGTATGCAGCAAGAAGCTACAAGGGAAGAACTTGTGAAATGCCAGGGTAGTATTTGGAAGAACAAACTTAATCTACCTCTATGAGCAGAGAAAGTCTTTGAATGTTGTTTGATAGAAGCGTGAGAGAGTAGACCACGAATACAAACAATAGCCGAAATCTCTGGAAAAGATACATTGGTGGGATAACTGTTTTGGGATGGGATGAACGAAAGCAGCAGTTTATTCTTGTCTTACACACATGGCACAACATACAGAACCAGCACAAATAACTTACAAAATCTCATACACCATGCTTCCTCTTGAATAGCTTCTATTAAGTTACAACACCATAACAAATCAGGTATTTAGTTACGACACATCTCCAGACATGGATAGTCTCCTATTTAAGGAGTTACTATTTTGTAAGCTACTTAGACAAACATTTTTTTTTACATGTTTAATACAGTACAGTATCCTTAACAGAGTTCAAGATATTCACAATGAAAATTGAATACTTTATAAAACAGCAGAATTTCTCATCTCAGTACAGGTCTACATTCGCTCCTGTCTTGTCTGGTTTACAGAAGTGTTACAACTCAGTTTTATTCAACTTTCAAAGTTAAACTTTGCTTTAAATGAAAAACAAAATTCTATTTACAGTGGATTTTTAGATTTAATAAAAATGTCTTTGCTTGCCTTTCCTATTCCTACCTTTTATCCCCAACATCAAATGATATATAGCTGGTAGAAATATTAACCCTCAAGCTTCTATAGTAACTCAAAACCAAATTGATGATGATTTGCTGGATGCAACATGAAAGATGGTCACAGCCCATCATTAATTCAAAAAGGTGGATTTTTTTCTTTTCTCCAAATATCAGAATTTGTGTCCATTGGACACCGATGACTCCTGTCATCTAATTTTTAGAGACAATGTACTACTTATGGACCAAGAAACAAAACCTCAGTATTTTTTCATTGCAAGCTGTCTCACTCTATCATGCAATCACTTCCAGAATAAAGTTCTTTTCTTACTAGAAATTCTAAGTTTGTTTGTGTGGTACTGACTTAGACTCTCCCAGTGTCCATTAGATTGAACTGTGTATCCCCTTATTCATGGTACCATCAATATTGCTGGGTTGACTCACAAGAAGAGTTTTGCTTTGTGATTGCATTTCAATCCCCATTGAAGCCTGTGGGCATCTTTCTTTCAACATGGTGGCTTTGGATTAGCTCTGCTTGAATGAGGCTGGCAAACTCTAGCCCTTAAGCAGTTAATCAGCTTTCTAAAGAAAGAAGCAAAAAAGATTCTTCTCCTTTATACATACAATACGCAAGATTTTACATTGAGCATTATCATAAAAAGCATGTTTATGTTATTTTGAATATGTATTTTTACAGAACTTTATAAACACTGTTATATCAAACACATTCTCAAAAACTGGAGAAAATACTGACACAAAACCTGGAAGAGCCTCAATAGAATTCTTCCAGTACTATTTGTCTACTTGCATATTTCATATTTCAGTGTCCTTTACTGCAAACATAATTTGGCCATATGAGAACAGGTAAAGTCAACAATGAATCTCCAACAGTTTTGAGTAAGACCTGGGTCTGTTGTTTAATGAAAATAATTTGACATCCAATGTATGGGTTTTTGTGGGGTTTTTTTTTTTTACCTGACATAACCATTCTGTTACCTTTTCTTGCATTGAGCAGTATTCCCAATAGCATTTTCATTTCTGTGGGATTACACATGACAAAGTGACATAAGCAAAAATATTGAAAATGGTTCCTCAATTTTAAATCCTTCTTATATCAAGAACTAACATTATTATATTCTTCTTTATATATATTGTAATTGAAAATTATGTAGGAGTAGCATTTGCAAACAGTTGTGTATCAGAAATCAGTGTACAAACTTCAGGAAATAATCTGTTTATAGTTGTGCTATAGTTCTGACAACCTAAAAATCTATCTGTTGTGACCAAGAGTAAATTTCACAGGTCTAAATGCTGTATTTATATACTTGTTTATGTTACACTTGATACTCCTCCAGCCTGACACATTTTAAGTTTAAACATACATATGTCACACTAACATGAAATCAGGATGTTGTTTTCCCTTACCAACACCGATTTTCAGCAATTAACAATGGAGATTAATGCATATAAACTAACTGAAATGCACTTTTCAAATAGTTTGTTTAACACAATATTGTATAAATTGTTTTATGAGCTTGGTTTCCTACCCTACAAAAGTTTAAAAATGCCTTAAACTTTGTATTCTGGGAGTAGTCCTACTGACTGTAATGGAACTACTCAGTTCAGGAAGCTGAACAGCAGAATAAGGTTTCATTCTCTGTGTTACTTGTTTTGTTTGTATATTAGTGAAACAAAAAAATAAAAAAACTTTTCTGTATTACTGAATGGCTTAAAACATAATTGGTGAAAGTTCACTGACTGTAATATCCTGTATGCTGCCTCAACTCAACAGAAATACTTTCCCATGGCTTGAAACGTTTAAAGTTTAATCCTTGGTAGAGGAAAAAAAAAACCAACCCTCCAACCAAATCTAATCCAAATTTCTAGCTATACTGTAACATGTGTGGTCACCTATAAAGGAGCCCTTTTAACAAAACAGTGTATGTTAACTTCCTCAACAATTTGTAGAATGGATCAACTTCAGTCACTGTAATAAAACAACTTAAATATACACATTTAAAAAATCCAAATATAAATGATTATATAGTATTTCCACACATAAAACAACTAGTTGCACATGATGTGATGTGTAAAGCAAGTTGCTGAAAATCTCTTCAGTCTTTGGGATGATCAAAGTATATGTAACCAAAACTTACAAATAACGATTGAATTTTCATAAAAGAAGGTTTCTGATGGAGGGGCAGAGGAATTCCCCTCCTACTCACCCTCATTTCCCATGGCTTTTATAGAATCATCCCCTTCCCTCAGTAAGCCACAGGTGGGTGTTTTTAGATATAGTGATATGTTTTAATGAGGTTATCTTCATCTGTATAACAGTACTAATAAGGTTTCCACAGACTTTCATAAAGCATAGTCTGTTCTTATTGAAGTTTATACTGCTTCAGAGGTTTCAGGGTATTTAAACTCCAGAAGACTATGAATCCAATCCAATTATGCTAAAGTCTAATAAAATAAAATAAAAATTCCTTTATTTACTGTGAAAATTTAGTTACCTTCTGTTCTGATAATTCAATCCAGTTTTATTTCCCCACCCCCCAAATAAAGTCCTGTAGTTACAAGGCTGTAGTTAAACATAGCAAAGAAAGAAAACTGCTCCTTGCCTATGGAAATATATATAATTTTTCAAGTTCCAACTTCTTTCTAAGGTACTAACCATCACACAACATGTGCCATTTGGCAATTTGTCTCCTGGGATATTCACAAATTTCTTTCCAGTGCTCTCCACCTGTTCCTTCTGCCAAAGACCCCAAAGTTAACCGGCCAATGACCTCATTCCTTGAACCCCTATCTGAATCTAAAAGCAAAAATTCAATGCTGATATCATCAAGGCCCTCACAAGGAATGTCAAAGACAAACAATTCATTGAACACTGCATTGGGGGTGCATTTCTTCACATGAGTTTTCTTTTTGAAATTCTCTTCTTAGCGTGGTACAGGTTCACTTTGACATAAGGGTCTGCAATGAAAAGGAGAACAGATCAGCTATTGAACAGTATCATTTAGAATTTCCTTGATGTAGTAAAGGCTAAAAGTCAAAACTTACCATATTACATTACATTGAGATGACTCAAATTATTCAAGATGATTCATCTCATCCAATTTTTGTGTTAACCCCTGAATTAGTCCCTTTATGCTCCTTTTATGGTTACAAAAGATGTAATCATGGAAGGCAGTGAAGTTTAGGGCATCAAGGATCTGACCAAATACAGGTGTCTGCTCTGAGACATAAATCTTACCCTCCAAAAACAACTTTCCTATATAAAAAGGTGGTCTGAATGTACATAAAAATTTAATGGACTCTGACAAATATGTCATTACATATTTATGTGTAACAGAAATCTGCTTTTCGCTCGTTCTACCAGTAGGGAATAATCATTAATGTTAATAAGACTCATACAAAGAAAGGCTTCAGAAAGGCTATACTAAGCTCGTGCTGAGAGAACGGCTGAATGGATCAAATTCATTCCTCTTGTGGTTCTACCAAAGTCTATTAGCTTGATTAAATTACTTCCACTGATTTTTATTGAACAAATTTTCTCTAAACTTCAAACATCAGGCCACATTTTTTCTTATGTACTTGACTTTATGTCAGTGCTGTACTACTATTGAAGAAAAGAAGATAAAACAACCCTATTTATTCAACTGTTGGAAGATTCCTTTGCTAATACCTTCAGCAATTATTAGATTCCTCCTATAGAGGAATTCTAAGAATGCTTCTAAAATCAACCTTTCAAGTACCATGTGAATTATTTCAGTGCAAATGTGGGACTGTTTCCAAATTCTCATGGTGCAAAGATGCAATACAAAATCTTTTCTACTGAATAGAGTCAAATAAAGGTAGTCTATGTAGACAATAAGCTAATAAAAAACAAGAGTTATTGAACACTTTTTTAAAAAAGTAAAAATAAAATGGAACCATATTTAGAAATGTTACACCAAAGTGATCAGGCTGAAATAGTTGGATGGACAAAGGCTTTTGCTTCCTTTAACTGACAATAGTTAAACAGCCACAAGATATGAAAAATACCTTGACTTTCATACCCTATAATATGTATTTTAAAAATAGGGTTTAATGTAATTAAAATGTTCATTGGCTTTGGAAGATATACATGCTACACTAGCTTTAAAAATACCAAAATCAATATCCGGTATTAAAGGAAAACAAGGAGAATGTGGAAATGGAAAAGCTTCTGAATAAAAATGTTCCCATCTTCCTAACAATATTGAGTTACACACTTGTTTAGCTGACCCCATAGAAACACCATTTCACGCTCCTTGTCCAAGATTTATGTTGACTGAGGGGAGAGTCACAGAGAAAATAAGGACTATTGTGAGTTCAATACATTGCTATCACTCAAACATCTATTGAACCTGATCTTTCTGATGAATAGCAAATAATGAAGGCCTGTTTAAATGAACTATGGGTCCAGGTGTAGCATGGATGCCTGTATCTCTTAAATATATAATATCCCTATTATAGTTTGCAAGCTTGTACTGATGGAAGCAGAAAGAGCAACAGAAGTTATAGCTTTACTCATAAGTAAACAAATGTGTAGTTTGGATGTGCTATAGGGTTCAGGTGGATGCTGAGACTGGAGGAGGGCTTTTGTTTTCATGTTATTTTTCCACCTGAGTGACCTCAGCCAGACAGTCTGTTGAGATCAGCTTCCTGTCATGCTGTCTTTATGAAATCTCCACTATACGCTGTGGCTTTGGGGATGATCATCAAAAGTACTTATGGTCTCTTACAGTGGAGTAAACTGTTTGGCTCAATTTGCATTTTTTCTCATTTTGATGTGTAAATAAAATTGAGATCGGAAGGAAGATTTCAACAAAACTCCAGCTATCTATAGCTTACTTGGGTGGGTTTGCTTTCTAGGTAAATTACCTCATTTCTTGGTATGAGAAGGAGTAAGGCTGTATTATTTGCTATAGTAATTATGATTCAGCTAATCAAAGTTACATCCTCCTCTGCTCTTTCAAAAAACTCCTGCAAAACAGAAGACTCACAGTCCTGTACAAAATCAACAGCAGATGTTCTACTCTTTGTATAGTCTTTTGTTCTGTACTGTTCTATTTCTATAGTTGTTTTATCTGTACTATATTGGACATTAAATTTATTCTGTTGTGTTATCTAGTATTAAGGTGCATCTACATGCAGTTCTAGTATTGGCTTCAGAGGAGCTACCACCAAATGCAAAATGGCACAAGACCAGGAGAAGGGAGTGCAAAAACTGTTCCTTCTTAGCACACCCCAATTGCAGCCTATGATAAGACATTACTATTATGTTACAACCTGCTTCCAGCTCTGGCGTAGTTCATCTTTTCATTTTGCCTAATGAATGTTAGTGCTCAGTGGGCCAAATTCCACACAGATTTAATTGGTTGCATTTCTTGGTGTTAAGCTAAAATAAACCATACGATGATCTCACTCAATATTGATCTTCTAAAAAGATTTTTTTTTTCTTATAAATAAATGGGTTTTTTATCTGCAAACAACATCTCATACTTATGGCAAGTAGGTTCTGTTCAAGACAATCACAGAACTCATTGGTTTCCACTGCTAACAGATGTCTGTCTGTTTGGTTTTTTTTTTAACATCTGATTGAAGAACAAATTTGTAAAATACATACCATGGAAAATAAAATATTGACCTATATATATAAAAAAATGAATAGACTGTGAATAACAGAGACACCACTTCTGCATTTATGGGATATTTTTAGTCTTTGAAATACCACATTTCATCTGCCTTCTGTCTATTTTATATTCTTAGGGCATATTCATTAGTAAAACCATTACCTGATAATCCTGACACATCAGATTTAGGTAGATGCCTGGCTTTTAAAACAACCACAGTGAGCGTGTTTGTTGTAGACTGATAACAGAGAGAGATCAGTAATTCTCCACGCCCAGATGATTTCTGAGGAAATGAAAGAGGAAAAGAAATAAGACTATTTATGAGCAATTATATTGATCAAGCTTTAAAACAGAATTAAAAGATTTATGAAATGTCACAAAATGTTCTAAAATGGTGCAAATGCAGGTATACTTCTTTACATAGCAAATACAATATCCCTTTACTGTAGTTATATATATCTTCTCATGGTTGGTTTTTAGAATGAAGAAAAATAAATAATGAGAGGAAATACAGGTTGATGTGACATCATTAGATTCAGGGATTACATATGAAATCCTACATCCCAAGAAAAAATATTTCAGTGAACCAAAAAGTTCTTAAAGAAAACAAAGTTCTGTAAATGATATACTGAAAAAAATACTGAATACAATAAAATAATATGTATTCTTTTAATCAATATAATGTTTTTAAACAGTACTGATTCAAACAGTTAGTAAGATCTTATCCCTGAAACTTTCTAAAGTAGTATAGTATCCATGAACAAGATCAAAGATTTCTGCTATGATTTTTAGATTTTAATTTGCACTAGGTTTTTTGGGTTTTTTTATTTAACAGAAAGGGGGAATTCAAGGGAAGCAAGCAAAAATAGTAGCTTATATACCAGAAAATCCAATCAACAAAACATCGGTGACGTAACAGTAATATACTGATAGAATTGCAAAGTAACAGTCTTCGTTATAAGCATGTTGTCTTGTAGACCTTTATTTGATTTGGCAGTGCGACTGCCAAAACACAATTAACTTGAAAGTCAATGCACATTCCACTTCCTTAGCTGAGATTAGGAGGCATGTGTGTGATGTACGTGCATTTCTGTGGTTCGGCTGAGGTGGTGCTGTGGATTAACCCTGACTTGCAATTTAGATCATCTAAATGATCTTTACATTCTGAAATGAGAGAAAATGGTGTGAAATATTTTTAGCCCAGTGAAGTCAGTACATTTTGCCATTGACTTTAGTAAGGTTTTTGCTTCTATTTTCAGTAGAGCTTCAGCCTCTGTCACAGTTCTTGAAACAGAAGGTAATAACAGCACAGAAGTGCAAGAACATACTAATGCGTATGTACTACAGACTCTAACAGGTCCCAATTCCTTAACTAAAGACTACTTGCATTCTTTAATCTGCTATAAAACCCATGTAGGTGAAGTAAAAGTTTTATATTTACTTCAATTACCTTTAAAAATAATGATTTCAAACAGAACAGGGGAGGGAGGGAAAGAGGAATAATAAATAAATCTTTGAATTCCTTTGTTTTAAAGGAACTTAATATGAATGAGGCCTTTGACCTAATACATATGGGTCCACTCAAAACTGCTGGACCAGCTGAATAAGCAAGTAGAGATTAGGACATTAGCAATTTCTTGCAACATGCTCATTGTAATATTTTTTAAACTACATTTGTATAATTGCTTCCTCATACTGCCATTAGAAAATATCTCAATGACTTGTATGATGAGCTTGTTCCCTTTTCTTTCCAAGATACCTGAGCATTACACAGGAATCGTAGCTAAGACTAGCACAATACTTTTAAAATTTAAATAAAAAATATGTTACCCTAACATTTCTTTTGATGATCTCTCTGTCCATTAGCAGCCTTCCTTCTGACAGTTCAATTCCTGCGAGGGGAATGAGGACTTCACCAATGACATCATCTCTAGAAAACCTGTCAAAGCTCAAGATCATAAAGTGAAGTGTTAAGTCTTGAATTTGGCTATAGGGGATTCCATAAAATGTGAAAGTCTCATCAAAAGCTGGATCTAAGGTTTTCCTCAGCACTCTGGTTTTCACCTTGTGCTTTTTCTCAGGCAGGATTGTCATTTTGATGTAGGGATCAGAAGTCATTGACTGTTCATCCATTGCTGGCAGCCCGCGTGCTTCTTTGATGTTCACTACAAATGCCTTTTTCTCAAAGTTGTACTCTAATGAGAAAAAGAGAGTTCCTAGCTTGTCTTGTTTGTCTTCAGATGATACGGAAGTGATGGATTTTAAACTATCAGGGGATACTGAGTCTTTCTTCCTTTCTTCAAAGTGCTTAGGAGACAAATTTTCTGGATCTGGAGGGCTCTGGATTTTAGGGGTTGTTTTGGGAAAGTTGCCATTTAGATCTCTCTTCTCCAGGTCAAGATGGAGAGAATTCTTTGTCATGGCTGATTTGTTCTTTGCTTCACTTTTATCATCTGCTCCAAACTTCTTCTTACTGTTGAGATTCTCGGGGTAAATATCAACCCCCTTCAGGACATGGACAAACTTATATGGAGGGGTCTTATTGGATTTGGAAGATTTACGCTGACAGCAGATCCAAGCAAAAAGGGAGACAGAGAAGACAAGGCCAAATGCACTAAAGATCCCAACCACTGTAGGAATTTCATCTGCAAATCAAATAAATAGTAACAAGTACATAAGCATCAACGCCTTGGACCCTGTATGATATTTAATACTGTAATAGTTTAGCAGAACAAACTGATAGGAGACCATAATAGCAGCAGAATGAACAGACAGGAAGAGCTTTGCATTGTACATATTGATCGCCACCTGCAGGCATGAACGTGTAGTCTCATGCTAAGGCACGCTTTTTATGTTAGTATTTTTCCATACACAGGAAGCTCAGGAGGAAAATACTATTCCCATCCTAATAGTAATAACCATTAGTAATTGCTCGACTGTCTCATCCCTCTCTGTATGTAGTTTCTGAGTTTATGTGTCTCTGAGTAATACCAGCTCTCAGAAGGTTTCAGCTTTGAGTTTATGGAGCTTTATTGGTTAGATAAAACAGATTCTGAAATATGCATTACTTATAGATACATCATCTGCTTTTCACACTGCTTCCTAGAATACTTTGTACACTCAATTAACTCATTTTTTATGGTCTGATCCCATAATTGCCTGGAGGTATCTCTTGAAAGAACTGAGTTTAATTGGAGGTTATAACACTCAACAGTTTCAATGGGATTTTCGATACTTTGCAGAAGGAAGTCTATCAAGAAAATTTAGAATAATTATATACCAAGTGTCTTTTCCAGATAGATGTTACACTGCACAGTTATATTTGAGTCTAAAGCTCAGAAAAAAAAAAAAAATTGTGTGTCATTGATAACCACTAAGCTTTGCATTTAAGACACTATGAATCAAAGCTATGGGGAGTTTACAGGAAAGGTCACTACTTTTTAGGAGTGCTTAAGAAAAACAGTAAAACATAATATTCTTCTACCTTAATACAAATCTTATACTTAAAACCAAATAAAGAGAAAACTGAGCAAATGTTGCAACCTCAATAGTCATATGGATACATTAGTTACATACAGAGCATCATTAGCCCTTCAAAGCATGCATCGAAGGGGCAAATGAGCACCACTAATTGGAAATTCAATTTTGCCCATAAGTAACATTACTAAGTGGGTTTAAAACTCCCACAATGTAACAATCAGAGCTTAATCTTTATTCCCCGCACCAGTGGAAGACTAGTAGAATGTTAATGTCATGACATTGTTTATGCATAAAGGCAATTGTGTAACAGTTCTGTTTTTCTCTCGAATGATTAGCAGATCGTTCTGGATGAGACAAGCAAAACTATCCCTATCTATGAATCATTAAATCAGGTGAAAGCTGGGCAGATAGATGTGCTGCCACTGTGCTTTTGATTTTTTTAGTGGGAAGATTCGGAAAAATCCACAATACTATCAGAGCAAAGTAGGACATAATGTTCCAGCACAGAAAGGGTCAGGCCTGGCAATTAATTTCTTCTGACAATATTCGTGTCACTTTCCTTTGCCTACAAGCTGTGTCAGTCTACGCACTTAATTGTAAGAACTTAATGAAATTAATGAAAATTATATACATAGCCAAAAAGTATTTTTTTCTAAGTTAAGCACGTGGCTCCGAGTTTCAAGAATTCCCTGGGCTGAAGAAATTTAAGCATATATACAGTGTAAAGGTAGAGAGCAAATAGGAACTGAAATCAGCATACTTTAATAGCTTTTAAGAATTATCTGCACATTTACAATACTTTTTCATGTGATCACAGACTTTTTATAACAATGGAAATTCTGCTAGATTTTCATTCTACAACTACTGAAAGCAGTGGTAAAATCAATTTTGTGCTGAAAATATTATCTTCCTTAAATAAATAATTAGATAAGCATGATGTCACAAATGTGGTTAGAAACATCAAATGGGTGGGGTAGGAACGAAGAAGAAATGGTACCTAACAAGATTTTATATTTACAACTAATTATATTCCAACCTGAGTTTCTTGTTGTTGTCATCATGTAAATCAATTGATTAACATTCAAGGCAGTGCATTAGTAGGAAATATCACCTATTGATCCTTAGAGAAGTTATTATTTCAGTTATGTGATATCAATCCAGAGTCACTTCACTTAAGTCAATAGAACGATGCTTGAATAAAACCACTCCCCAAGCAAATATAATCTAGACTCAAGATTTTGAGAGTTAAAAAACATTTCTACTTAGTGTTTTTTCTGAGTAAAGCCATTTATGTAACTATTCTATAAGCGCACATATATGACTGTTTCTGAAACTTCTGGTATCACAGTAAATCACCCTACATCCAGTGTATGGAAATGACAGAACTGAAAAGTTCGTTGTTATCACTGCTGTTCTCAATGAACCCTGGCTGATCAAGATGCAGCTGTTCAGCTAAAACCACTGAGATTCTGTATTTTCATCTTCCCAGCAAGGTCCTTTGCAAGACTAGTTTTCACTTTAACTAAGGGCTGACAAGTCTTTCTCTAGAGCAAGAAAAATACCCCCAAACAACCCAAATTATTCCAAGAATGGCTTGAACAAAGATTTTTCTCTGTGGCACGAGATGCATTTACATCATTTAATTCTGAAGCCATGCTGTTTTAACCAGGGGTGAGGAAACAAGCCTTAACCTCTCTCATCTGAAAACGGCACCTAACACAAACAAACCTCTCCTGCTGCTTTATTGGGGCGCGGGGCGGGGGTGTGTGTGTGGTGGTCGGGATAGGGGTGTAGGGGGAAGGGGATGGTTAGGGGGGAGGTAACGGGATAGGGAAGGAAGGAGAGAGAGAGAAAGGAAAGAAAACAAATTTACAGAACTTCTGGCACGGGAGAGAACTGGTGAGAAGCAGGTTACTCCCAACAAGCTGCGTGTTGGGAGGCGCTGGGTGTCTCGGCAGCCGCCGCCTGCATGCACTTCGCCTGGGGAAGGGAGCAACCCGCAGCCCGCCGGGCGGGGAGTTGGGGCCGGGACGCGCTTACCGAACTGCTGGCGAGTGGCCGCGATCGGAGCCATGTTGCCGGCGTGCGCTGTCCGCGGTGCTGGCGTGCGCTGTCCGCCGTGCTGGAGCCGCCGTCCGGGGCGTTAGGGGAGCCGCCTTCCCCGGTTAACCGAGCGACCTGCCCGGGGCGCTGAAAGGCGCTGCGCTGCTGTCCCCCTGCTCCTTCCCCGCTCTCACAGCGCCAGGGCAGTCGTCTTTTCCAGCGCGATTGGTGTTTCTTTGGGGTCGGGGTTTGGTTGGTTGGTTGGGTTTGATTTTTTTAAAAAAAAGGAAAAAAAAAAAAAGAAAAGAAAAACAACAACAACAAAAAAAAACCCCAACAACCTTAAGCCCGGAGCCACGAGCGGTGGGGAAGGTGGAGGAGGAGGCTGCGAGGGGGCTGGAGGAGAGGGGGAGGGGAAGCTTCGGTCCTCCCCTTTGCACACTGATTTGCAACCCCCTTCCTGTTTTGGCTCTTCTGAGTAGCTCCGCTCCGAGACTGAAGACGTGGTTGAAACCCAAATTGACGCAATCCTGACGCTACAGGGCTGAAATCAGCACCTTTCCCACCTCCCATCCCCCCTCCCAACCACCACACCCTCCCTCCCTCCCTCTCCCTCCCTCCCTTTCTCCCTCCCTCCCTCCTTCCCTCTCTCTCTCTCCCTTCCCGCTCCACATCCACCACCACCCCCTCCCCCCCATCTCCCCCGCGCCCCCCCTTCTCCCCCCCAGGCCCCCACCTTCTTTCTGGGGATTGAACAGGCAGGCATTGATTATTTTAACTGCCCTGCTGCAGGATAAGGCCTCCCACCTTCCATCGGACACAAAACAGTGAAATGTTAGCATCCTTGATTCAGTGCACCTTGTGTAACACACGGGTGTTTCTGTTTTGATGGGGTGAAATTTGTTTATTTCCTTATATTGCCAACTCAGATGGTCCAGACACCTCGGCTCCAACTGCAGGGCACTCATTTCTCCTACAGCTGAAGTGATACATTTACTGGATTTAAATAATGAAAACTCCTTCTCCCTGCCCCTCTTCCCTGCTTCTTCCCACCATCCGGGCCCACAAAACACTCAACTCCCACTTTGGAAATACAGTTTCCTCCTCCTCTTGACCTTCCTGTAGGTCTAGCAAAACAGCTGGATCTACCCAGACACTTCTGGATTTTGCCAGGTTTAGATGTCGGTCTCCTAGTCTGAACTGAGAGTAGAGTGGGGGAAGGCTGACAGGGAGGAGGAATGGAGAGAAACAGAACAAGTAAGCAGGGCTGCCTGTAACTCGAACTGCTACAGCATATAATAACCCATGCTAAATCCTGGTGCAGCAGAGCTACAAAAGCCAGCACCTGGCATCTGACTCCTCCTGGATTCAGAAGGAGACATGGCAGCCAAGTTTGGGGCCCAACTGTTAATGCTGCTGCATAAATGGGAAACAGGTGCTGTTGCTTTTCTAAACAACAAAATACAGATGCAAGCATAGTCTCGCATGACCATGTCCCACAATGAGCCACTTGGAAACTAGCATGTCTTGGCCCGTTTTATAGCATGTTCTTGCCTCACAGCAAAGCCAGTGAAGCTCCTCTGATTTCATAAAAAATTAAAATAGGAAGGCCAAGGAATCGTGGCGAGCTAGTATCAAAACACAGATGAGTGAAGTGCTTGGCTTACCCTGAGAGCTGAAAACCTATTGGTTAATAATATTTATGCCTATCTCCTTCTGTTACACCTTCAACAACTTGGCCTTGGTATGCACCTGCACAACTCTTCCAGGAACAGTCATATCCACTACCTCAATCTTCATTATATTCCATTCTATTCAATAAAACACAAAGGGTAGCTTACTACCACTGTTCCTTTTGCTAACACCTGGACTAGAATGAACTCAGGTACTAGAAGAATGCAGAAACTGTTGTTTAGCTGTTTTTTGTGTTTTGGCAGCACAGTTTGATTTAGGATGTTAGGGCTCACATGTCAGCACCTATCCAAGCATATCTGGCTCAACTTCTCTCTTCCTTCTGGCGGTGCTCCCACTAGTACCCACTTCCCATTCCCTGTCCAAAATACATCTTTGTACATGCATTGAAAGCAATTACACTTATTTTTAAATGACATTCCAGGTATATGTTCCTCCAGAAATGATGGAAATAAACAAGAGCTTAAAAAAAGATGAAACAACACCTCCCCCCCAACCAAACAACAACAAAACCCAAACCTAACCCAAACCAAACCAACCAACCAACCAACCAAAAAAAATCCACACGGAATTTAACACATTTAATTGGGTTATTTAACTATTAGAAATTGTTGCTATGTCTGGACTTTAAAAACAATGGACCAAGAGCCAGTATGTTATTGCTTGGTAATGTGTTTATCCTATATGTGCTGGGATATTGTGAGCATATATAATATGTTGACACTTGAATTATTGTCAATAATTTGTAAAGCTTTTTATTTTTATTTCTGAATGAAATCCAGGACATCCTTTGTTGATATATATTTATAGAGCACACAGAAACATAATAATGATTGATTCAGGTTTTCTCCCCTTTAGTTTCTCAGGTGTCCCAAGGATATATAAAAAGCTTTTACACAATTTATAGTTTTTTTATATAGTGTGCAGAGATAAAATCCTTCAGCATTCAGGATTTTCTTTATGTCTTTTCTTCTTTTTTTCCTGTGACAATGCTGATGAAATGGGGATGCTACCTGTCCCTGTTTTGGGGTGGGTTTTTTTATTTATTTTCTTCTCCTTTTGCAAAATTCCATGCAGTTAATGCCAGATTTTAGATACTAGTTAACACCTGTATACTGCTGGGTGCTGTACAAATGCATAATAGAGAGCCTTTCCTTTCATCTCAGTTCTGTGCATGTGCATCTTTTTTAACTGATAGAGAAAAGCTTTCACAATATCAGATCTGTCCTTAGAAACTTGGAGCTGCCAAGATTGTGTATATAAATAAGCATGTGTAAACATATATACAGATATGTAAATGAATTATTTTATCTCTTTATTGCACTGGTGACTGAAATAGCAAATAACTATATTTTACATCACTAGCGAACCTTCTAAATTTAATTGTGTGAGTCCACTTAATGGAACAGAGTGCACATCACAGAAAATACTAGAGGAGGAGGTGGAGCATTGACTTGCTGACACATCTTGAGACAGACGCACTTTGTGCTCCCTGTGTTGTGCAAGCACCATCTAGTGTACGTCTTAGACCCATCATCACCAAATGACTAGTGTACACCCATGTAGGTAGTACAGACACAGAGATACGTAACCAGCTCATTGCTGCTTCATTACACTTCTGACAAGTGGCCAAAGGGAAAAATCATCATGTGAGCTCAGTGTGTGTTTTTAACCAGTTAAGTGGCTACCTTTCAATTCAGACCCACATAACAGTAACGACTCTCCATTTTTATGACTGTAGGTTCTTCACATTTCCCTCTGTTCTAAGAAAACCTCCTGGGTACTTCAGCAAAGCCTCAAAAAGATTGCAACAGACTCTTCAGTTAAAAAAAAACTTGAACTAGGAACTCACTGCCCAGGTAATGCTCTTTTAATTTTTCCAGCAAACAAGACATAGTGATCTCAAATAATTGCATCTCAAAGTTTGAATATTAAAAGAAGCTGGTTCAGATTCTGCCTGCATTGAGCAGAAATGGATCGATCATCTGCAAAATCTCTCTTTATATGATCAGGCTGACTGTATCACAGCAAGGCCTTCTGTGCTCTGAAAACAAGATTACCGCTGCACATGCATGCGCAGAGCATCATCCTGCTACTCCAAGAAGAGGGAGGGTGGTTGCTAAGCGACAGAGTCCATACACTTCCTAAAGCAGATAGTCCTCAAATAAGCATATGGGGCTGGAAAAGGTGCTTCCCCAACTGTCACCTTTCTTCAGATCCGGAAGTCTGTGTATGAGGAAAACCTAATCCTCTCCCTTTAAAAAGGAAAAAAGAAAAACAAAAAAAAGAAGCCAAATAAAACGAAACAAAACACACATACACACACACAGAGAAAAAAAACCCCAACAAACAACCACACAAAGTTATCCTAAACTAGATCCCCTCTCTCACCTCTCCCCCAAAAAATGTTAATGAACATTTAAAAATAAAACTTGGTCATTTATATGTATGAGGTGAAGCTGGTAAAACAGTCCCTTTCCATCTCTGTGAAATGTTTCCCTGGAGCTTAAAGACAGAGTTTCACATTCTCAAAAATAGCATCTAATTTTGAGTTCTGCAGTTGCCAGGTGCCAAACTGCAGATATTAATTAATACTATTCAGCACCTATGAAAATGAAGCCCTCCAACTCTGCTTACAAAATAAAACCTCAGCAAGAACTCGCGTATCAGTCCCTGGTTTTAGGAAGTGCAGAGCTTCTGGAAGTCAAACAGCTTCAAAGGGATCTACAAAGGATTTAGGTAGTTACTCTCTGCTTAATTTCCACTTCAGTTACCTCTGTAATTAGGCAGTGAAATATGGCTAGCATTCCTCCCTGTCTCATCTCTCAGCCTTCCACATTCCTTAAATGTCTAAAGGCATGTCTTTGGGCACCACGGATGCCCATAAGTCCAGACTTGTCACCTGAAGACTCAGCCTGCTGCCTATTTGGCCTTACGCATACTGTTCTTCCGTAGGTTGTGACTGAATTCATCCGCACATTTCAATGTCCAGTGAGACATGAAATACTTCAGTATGACCTCCAGTTTCTGCTGCAAAATGGTGCACGTTTTCTGAAATGTAACTACCAGTCCCATGTGAATACATCAGATACCTCAGAGTTCCTGAAGTGGCACAAAAGTCATGGGTTTCTATAACTGAGTCATCTTCTTATACACGATATCTAGGCATCTATTTTCCAGATCTAGAATCATCTAGATATTATTTTTCTCTTGCTTGGAGTTTGGTTGACTTTCTGCTTCTGAACATGTGTCTGGAATCTCTGAAAAGTCCTAAACTTTTATACAGAACTAGTGCATATAAGACAGGATGATGAGGAGACCTGTACAAACCTGGAGCAGCAGCTGGAGGTGAGGTAGGACTGCCTGTCAGAGTGGTTCATCTAGGTAACCTACCTCAATTTCATACAACATTTTTTAAATGACAAAATAAATTTCCTAAATCATTTACAGATGTGTAGAAGTCTAAATTAATGTTTTAAGCATGAAATTGAGTCATGAACCAGGGATTAGCTTGAGTCTGAGCAGAACTTTCCTCTCGACTCAACGAGCTGTATTTACCAGATGGTGGGAATTTAGAACATCTATTGATACACAGACATGAAGTTTGGTATGCTGCTTTTAGTGCTGAATTCCATTCCCAGGGATGAGGGTTTGTTGTTTGTTTTTTTTTTTTTTAAGTTACTGTTTCATTTACTTATTTTAAAAGAAAAAAATTTTAAAAAGTATTTTTTTTCTCTCTAGTGACTCTGTGTTATTCAGTTACTTGATGAGATTGTAAGACTGGGTGAGGAAAACCATTTCAGTAGTTCAGCAGTGATGTTTATATTAAGAAAGCATCATTGATTGTGTAACTGATGACAAGGTTCTTCCAAGAATCACTGTCCCATCAGAATTTGGGCCAGCTTTGTTAATTACACAATGTCACGTATTTTGGTTTAACTTTTTTTTTTCATTCTGTACCTTCCTGCAATTTCACATGTTGGATGAAGAGGGTGAAAGAGAAAAACACTCTTGCAATTGAATTTTTGCTGCAAAGGCTTCAGGGTGATTTTTGTCTGTATGTACCGGCATGCATGGTCGTTCCAAAGTGTCTGTATATCAGCTTTTTGAAGTTTACAGGCATACTTCTTTATTAAGATATCAAGAAGCAGATATGGGGTTTGAAGGCAGCAGTTACTAATAATTCCTATGATATTTCTAACCTTTTTTCTTCATTTTAAAGATAATTTTTTCCAGGTTATATATTGCTTTTAGGTGACAGTTTTATTTCAGTAACAACTATATTCTACTGTTTTTCACATCCTAAGGTTCATGAATGATAATGTGAGAACCAGTAAAACTACTGTATGTATATATATATATATTATACATGGTCTGCAATCCAGGTGAACCAGAACAACTGTTACCTTTTTAGCCAAGGATACCTATAGATATCTCAGGAGGAGAATGACCTTTCATCTTGGTAGCCAGTGCCTGTTGAAGAAATAAAAATTTTATTTACTCTTCAAGTATAGGTATTCATACTAACAATGCTGAAAATAAGAAATAGAATCAGAACCATATTTATATCAGGAATCTCCCTTGCCTTTTAATTAGAATCATTGAGTGGTTTGTGTTGGAAAAGACATCAACCATCCTCTAGTTCTCACCCCCTGCCACAGCCAGGGACACCAACCTCCAGGCCTGGAGAGACCAGGCGGCTCAAAGCTCCGTTCAACCTGGCCTTGAACACTGACAGGACTCCAGGGTCATCCTCAGTTCCTCTTGACAAGCTGTTTCAGGGCCTCACCACGCTCACAGGAAAGAATTTCTTCCTAATGTCTAATCTAATTATGCCCTCTTTTAGTTTAAACCCATTTCCCCTTGTCCTATCACTACACTACATTGAAAAAGAATAGTCCCTCTCCGTGTTTCTTGCAGCCCCTTTAGGCACTGGAAGAATGCAATAAGGCGTCCCTGGAGCCTTCTCTTCTCAAGGATTAAGACATCTAAGTCTGTAAGCCTATATTCATAGGAGAGGTTCTCCAGCCCTCTGACCACCTTTGGGGCCTCCTCTGGACTAACTCCAACAGTTCCATGTTATTCTTGTCCTGGGTACCCCAGAGCAGTATGCATTACTACATGGGGGTCTCACCAGAGTGGAGGGGCAAAATCCCCTCTCTTGACCTGCTGGTCATGCTGGTTTTGATGCAGCTCAGGATACTTAGCATTAGTTGTTAAAGTATAATTCAAATAAAGAATTAGGAATTAGGGTAAGATTTTAGAGAAGTATTATGGTATTAGAAGGTTCAAATTAATTTGAATTTCTTACCTTATTCATTCAGACTTCTTTAAACAGGCTTTTGGTGTCCAGTGACAAGTGGCATTTCTCAGAGTTGGTATTGGGAGCAGCACTGTTTGATATCTTTCTCAGTGACAATGGGATGGAGTACGCCTTCAGCAAGTTTTACAGTGACACCAAGTTGTGTGGTATGAGTGTAATGCTAAAGGGAAAGGATGCCATCCAGAGGGACCTTGACATGCTTGAGAGGTGAACCCATGCAAACTACAGAAAGTTCAAAAAGGTCAGGTGCAAGGTCCTCAACATGGGAGGGGGAAATCCCAAGCACAGCTACAGGCTGGGTGGAGAATGTATTGAGAGCAGCTCTGGGGAGGACTTTGGAGTGTTGGTAGACCAGAAGCTCAGCATAAGTCAGCAATGTATACTTGCAGCCCAGAAGCCACCTGTATTCTAGGCTACAGCAAAGCAGGAATATGAGCATATGTTTAAGACTGGGAGTATCTTAATAAAGCTCAAAACCATAAGAAGGACTTCCTATAAAATATTTTCTTTCCTGGTTATACTCAGGAATTCTTTCCCTGCTGTGTGCAGAAGCCAAATATCTAGTTCATTTCTTTACCTTGCTCACCTGTTCTGTATCCATTCTTCAGACAAATCTAACAGAGCAAATGCCATGGAAAAGCATCTGAAGAGTCTATAGCATTCCACTAGAAATTTCTGAAAGATGTTCATGTCTTTCCTGTGCTCTGATTTCTTGTAGAAATATCCTAAGGAACATTTTTTAAAGGAAGAAATAGACCTACTGACATTTCTTCAATGTAATGATGTTCCAAGGCAGAAAAATAAATATGCAACCTGAGCACAGTGCTTAGAGTAATCCACTAAGGATGGGGGCCTATTTCCTTGTCCTCTTTCCAAGCAGTGTTTTAGTGTAGTACATATGGCAGCTGAATATCGCATGTACAAATGCTTCACTTCAGTGGGACATTCAGTATTTTGAGACTCAAACAGTGGAGAAATTCTTTAAAGCTCAGACTAAAGACTCTGCACTATAGAGGGATTTACCAAGGGCAGTTAATGTGTCATGTACCACATTCTTTCTTAAGGCTACTCTTCAGAGATCAAGGATTACATTATACAATTAAGTGAAAGTATTACTGTTAACAGTTGTAGAGTTTAATTGCAGAAATATTACTGTTTACGTGTGCACAATAACTGTGATAAACATAAGACTTAGGAAATAGGAGTCAAAGTAAATGACAGACAATGGGAAGGAGAAATACACTGAAGAGGTTTGGGTGGCATTTTTTGGGGGTTTTGTTTGGTTTGTTCTTTATGGCGGGGGTGTGTGTGTGGGAAGTAGAAATCCCAACCAAAAGGTAATTGTTTAATGTCAAATATTCTGCTATTAGTGTGTGTTCTTATCACATATGAAAGTTCTGCATGAAGTCCTTAAGGCTAATATGCCTCAATGTAAGCATACATATTAATATTACAATGTATATAGCTTAGTTTTTAAGGATCAAGTACTCCCAAATTCATTGAAGTTCTGATACCATGTTGTTAAATATTGCACTCTATTCTGAGTGACATTTCCCCAACACAGCAAGTAAGAAATTGAAATATAGTGTCACTAAAATCTCTTAACGTGTCTGGAGCTACCTATTTTGTGTGGCTGGGTTTTGTTGGAGAAGTGGCAGGGGGAGGAGGCAGTGCAGGGATGGCTTCAGTAAGAAGAGGATATAAGCTTTCTGAGTAAACAACTGCTGACTCAAGGCCAAAGTCATTGTTGACCAAGGCTGAGCCCATCTGTGATCATCACAACACCTGTGGGAATCATATTTAAGAGGTGCACTAGCAGCCACTTTTTCCCCCAGAGAAGGGAGTGAGAAGAAGTAAGAAATTGTGCTGGCACCAAGGCCAGAGAATGGGGGTAGGAGGTACCCCAGGGGCTGGAGAGAAAGATGCTCTTGCAGCCCCTGGAGAAACCCATGGTGGAGCGGGTGTCCTCCCACAGCCCATGGAAAAGGCCAAGGCCCCACCTGCAGCGAGAGGCCACATGCTGGAGTAAGTGGAGACATACAGAGGGTGACCCGCATTGGAGCAAGCCCCTGCCAGCACTTGCAGCACATGGAGAGAGACAGAGACACAGAGATGAATGAGGGAGAGATATCCTGCCAGAGCAGGTATTCTGGGGGAAAAGGCTTGTGACCCCGTGGGGGACCAGGCTGGAGCAGTCTGGGCCTGAGAGACTGAGAGACATTCTGTGATTTATGACTGCACCCACAGCAGTGACCCACACTGGGGCAGCTGGTGAAGAGCTGAAGCCCTGTGGGAAAGGACTCATGTTGGAGAAGTTCATGGAGGACTGTCTGCCATGGGTGGGACCCTATGGTGTGGCAGGGGAAAGGTGTGAGAAATGTCTGTCCCCTCCGCTAAGAAGGAAAACATCTCCTGAGGAACTGACACAGAACCCCATTTCCCCAGTCCCTGTCCCTCCCTGTGCCACAGTGGGAGGAAGAAGGGAGAGAAATCATGACTAAAGCAATGTCTGCAAAGACGGGAAGGATGGGGGAAGGTGCTTTAAGATCTGGTTGTGCTTCTCATTACCTGACTCTGGTGTCACTGGGGGTGCAGGGCAGTGTCATCAATTAGAGAGTTTTCTTTCCTTTATTCTGTGTTGAGTCTGTTCTGCCTGTGACACTGATTGTGGAATGATCTCTTCCTGTCCTTACCTCTACTTCTGAGCCTCTCAATATCTATTTTTTCCCCTGTGAAGCTGAAAAGGGGAAGTGATAGAACGGCTTTGGTGGGCATCTGGCCTCCAGCCAGCACCAAACCACCTCATCACCATAGAAGCAAATGGAGACTGCAGATGAGATACAAGAACTGCATTCAGATAAAAGCATTTATGAGAAGTGCTTTAATTTAACTAAATGTAACATTAGGAATTTTATGCCAAATTATTTCTACGTCAGTATTATAAAGGGTGAAGTAGATGACTGGGCTAGAGCCTTTTGTTTTTATTCACCATGAATCTGCCAAATGGTGAAGAATTCAATTCTTTGGTCCTGCCAGATACAGGGTAATTCTCCCACACTCGCTTATTTTTATGACTAATTCTTCCTATTGTAATATTTTAATGGCCTTCCTGTACATTGATGCATCCAAATGATTCACATATTAATCAGCAATTAGTGGAAATGAAGTTTTATTCTTCATAGCATCTGTAAAATTTTCTGAAATGTTGTTTGAATAAAATGAAGACTGAATTTGGACAAATTTTATTGCAATCTAATTCAAAACCACAGTACGAGGAAGGTGAGAGAATGAAAGAAGGGATGAAAAGAGGTAAGGGCAAAAAAATTAATAACATACTGACAAGCCAAAAAGGGAACCTGCAACTACAATTCTGCTCCACTGAATTTCTGCTTAATATGGTATGCATCACTTCTCAGGAGCTGGTTTTGTTAGAGTCTTCAGTGAGCATATGAGGAATGTTTGATAGAATTTTTGCCTCATGCAGATAACTTTAAAGGAATTGACTGCTATAATATTTAAAAACAAAAACAAAACCAAAAATGGTCTAGACCTTTTATGTTGAAGTCAAGACAATATTTGAATTGCTGAAAAGGATAAACAAAGGGTTTTTTTCTCTGTTCTCTCACAAGATTGTTAAATAAGAAGGTAATAGTCTCACAGAGACATGCTGTTAGAAAAGGGGAAAATATGTTTTATTTAATTCAAAAGAAATAGCAGAAAATAAGTTTATGCATTTGTTTCCATTTTCATAAACCACAGTTAGAAAATATCGTTCACTATCTTGTTTTCATATTATACCAAATACTTGACTCTTGTCTTCTATATTACAACTCTAACAGTTGCAAACCTCCTGAATAGTGACATTTCAGTTATCCTAAACTTTGTAATGGTAGATACCAGTCCAAACAATACTTTTGGATTTTCTCATTAGATTGCAAGAATTGGAAATACCTATTACTTTACCCAAGTTCTCTGAATCATTTTCAGCCAGATTCTTAGAATGAGATCCTATGCTCGTGGAAGCTAGTGAGAAAACCTCTTAATGTCCATCTTGGAATTTAAACAATAACTAAGTAAAAGACTCCTGGCAAAGCCTGCCCAATCAGAACTCAATATTCAGACATACTAGGGCTCATGTTGTTACTTGTATATCACAAGACTGATTTTACTTGTCTTGTGTGTGTTTATACACCTTAAAATACTATATAAATTTTCATCATTCCATAGGATGAGCAGTAGTTCCTGGTTAATGCTCACTGTTCCATGGTCCATCACCTACACTGGTGTTAATCATACCTTAATCTCTAAAAAGATAATCCAGATCTGAGTTTATATATCTGGATCATTTCATTTTTAGCTGATGGCAAAAGGATAGCCTGGTTGAATCAAGGCCAGCTGGTCAAACTAGAGGGCAGAAAGTAAAGAACAGACAGTAAAGCAGAGACAGGTGTCCTGGGAGGAGTACAGGAACATTGCCTGGTTGTGTAGGGATGGAGTCTGAAAGGCCAAGAAGCAGTTGGCGTTGAACTCCAACTGTCAAGGGACACAAAAAATAATAAGATTTCTGTAGTTATGTCAGACAGAAAGAGAAGGTCAAATTACCTTTCTGCCTTCCATGTGCCTTAGCATAACTTCTATGTTTTGTTCCTGTAGTCAGCTTTCAACCCTTTTTAAAAATGGGTGCAATCTTTCACTATTTCTAGTCACTGGTGACTTTAGCTGACTGCCATGACTTTTTAAATAGCATGGTGAGTGGCTTAGTAACTGCATAAGTCAATTCCCTCAGGATTCTAGGACGTATAAACTTATGTATGTTCAAATTCCCCTGATGGTCACAAACCTGATCTTGTCATATGAGGGGGAGGGAGAACACAATGATGGATGACTGTGCTCCCCCAGGCCTTGTCTTGCAGTCCAATCCACTTGAGAGATGTGGGAATAGAGGTTGTCTCAGAAGAGAGTACCTCAGTCTTCTTGTCCGTTGTTACCAGTTTGCCAGTTGTGTCATCATAGTGGGTACTTTTTCCTTGACCATCCTTTTCTGTCTGACATACCTATAGAAATCCAAGACAGGATCAGTCCAATAGTATTTTCCTTTCTTTCTGGAAAACAACGTTACACAAAACATGTACTTCTTGCTGCTAATAAGGGATGTATTTCCTTTATCTACCTTCTTTCCTCCTTCAAATGGCAATCAAGAAAAGTTAAATGAGTTTTAAAAGACAGCATGAATATAGTAAGGTTCTCAATGTCTATAGCTTAATGCACAGTCTGCTTTCGAAGAGGGATCAGGCGATGGCATGTACTGTAAGTGCATCTACATGAAACTTGTAAAAATATTCTTAGAATTATTTCACTGTGATCATGTGCCCAGGGATGGTTATCTCTAGCTAGCTGAAGAATAGTAACAAGGCAGAATTAACTCTACATAACTCATGAGAGTGAAAAGTGTGACAGGAGTATGAAGAAGACAGAGAACTGGACTGTGTTTATCATTTGATCAGCTGTAGTCTGCAGTAAGAACTCTAAGGATATAATCAGGAGTTTTAAACCAGCAGATAGACAGAGTATCCTGCTACTACCATGGTGACTGACATTGACACTTCTGCCACCAGTTCCAGTCCCACCACCAAACTGGGCTGGAGAGCCCTTGTTCTAGAGAATCATTTACTTCATGTATTTTTTCTTCAGGAATCTCTGGAAAATAAAAATTAGTATCAGAATTGCAAAATTCTTAATATTCTACTGAAGACTGGTTTCACTCAAGTAGAAAACAGTAAAAAGTAAGCAGAGTTTGTCAGAACTGTCTTCTAAATTTCACCCAAATGCCACTTCAGGAACACAAATGTTTTCTTAACTGCCTGCCAGAAAAATTCAGGCCATGAATCTTCCCTAATTCATTGTCCCTCATCAGTCCCACTGGACCTATGTTTTCAGAATTCTTAACATTATATAGCAATTTATGTGTTTTTAAGACACAACCCCAAGTTTCTGCAGCTCTAGTTGTCATAGCTCAGTTACAGTGTAGTTCACATTTGAAGTCATATTTAGATGATTGAAGTGATATACCCACCATCACGGAAGAAAGATATGGCAGCATTAGTGAGAAATTCTTCAGGGCAACAATAGCATTTCTTAATGCTGAAAATGTCCCACATTTTAGTCTGATTTCCTAAGGGGACAAAACTGTTGTGATGGCATCACTGTTACTGAGTCTTTTTGTAAGTCTTTTCTCACAATAACTTCTGATCCCTTTGGCTAATATCAACCAAACTGGACAGAGGAGTGGAAATCTTAAAGATATTTAAACACTCACAATTGAGCTGTACAAAAATACAGCCTAAGGGTTGCATGTGGCTGCTGAAAACTAACCTGTTCTGCTTGGTCAATTCAGCTGTTGAGAGGCAGATGAACAGTCACAGTATTCATTGCATTACCTGTGGTACCTCTTGCCTAACAGGTAGGTCAAAAGGAAATAGAAACACGGAAAAAGGTAGGGAAGGGTGTGGAAAGGAAGTAGATGTTCTTTGGGAAGTAGGAAGCATGGTGCACGAAGAAGGATAAACTTGCAGGGGAGAAGATGAGAATTCGACCTCACCTAGGTAATAAGTCTTGGTAGCAGACCATACCTTTTAACTCATAAGAACTTATTTCTAGAATGAGTGGCCAAAGGTGATAAGCCAGGTGGAACACCTCAGTGAGGAGAAAAGCTAGATGGCAAACTAATCTTCTTTCGGTAACTCACCTCTCTACTACCACTAGTGAATTCCTAAACATGGACGAAGAAAGGGAACAGATCTTGTGCCTCATTACACATCAGGGAATCTACACTTCAAACAGGATTTGTTTCTAAATGGATTTATTTATTTTTTTTTTTAAATCACTAAGAGTATGTCCAAACTACTAGTGGTGGTTTAGCCCTGGCTAAAAGCCAGACGCCCACCAAAATCAGTCTATTACTCCCCTTTTTAGTTGGACAGGGGAGAAAAAAATATACTAAGAGACTCAAGAGTCAAACTCGTTAATGATGCGGGCAAAACAGACTCAACACAGAGTGCAGAAGAGAAAGTTATCTAACTTATTACACTACACTAAAGAGAAAACAGTGAAAAAACCAGAGTCAGGAGTGCAATCTTAAAACGCAACCAGGCAAACACTTTCCCCCCACCACTCCCTCCTTAGCAGGCTTTAGTTAGAAGTTCGCTCCCTTCTTCCCTCACGGTCACAGCCCAGGAGGGGCAGGGACTGGGGAAATGTGGGTCTGGGTAACACCTTCCCCCACCCCTCCATTCTAAAGCAGACTGCCCTTTCAGCCATGATTTTGCTCCCTTCTTCCCCTCTCCTGCTCACAGCACAGGGCAGGGGGACAGGGACTAGGAGATGGGGCTTCGGTCAGTCCCTTGCCAGTTGGTTTCCTTCTTGGCTGGGATGGGGGCATCCATCCCACACACCCTCCCCCTGCTGCACCGTAGGATCTCACCCACAAGAGCCAGTCCTCCACGAACTTCCTCCAAGGCAAATCTCTTTCCACCGGGCTTCATCTCTGCTCTGGCAGGCAGCAACAAATCACAGTGTCTCTCAGTCCCAGTCCTCCATGGGGCTATGATGCCTCCCCCAGCAAACCTGTTTGGCTCATCTCTGTAGGTCGCTTGTGCTGGCAGGGGCTCATCCCAACGTAAGTCACGGCATCTTCTCTATGTCTCCACCTGCTCCATCCAGCGTGGAGCCTTTCCACAGGTTGCAGGTCAGGTCTCTGCCTCCTCCATGGGTTTCTCCATGTGCTGCAGGTGTATCTTTCTCTCTCCCAGCCTTCCCAGCCTTTTGTGTCTGCAGCTGCTTTCAGTATATGCAAATATTGAGGCGCCTTCCCTATTCTTCTCTTTATCACCTCCTTCTCAGGGACAAGTTGTTTCGCTGGAGGTATCACAATGCCCTTAATGTGCCAACATTGAGGTCTTGTTGGCACTCTGTTCTCTGGTGGCAAAATGCAGCCACTTCCGAGTCTTTGTCTTCTATATGTGATTCTCAGAGGTGCTATCAGAATGCAGGCTGGCAGAGGATTACAGTAGCCATTTTCTGCAGCCCCTGGCCCGTCTCTCTCTCAGCACCCAACTATGCACAACTGCGACACTATTTAAAATCTGTTGGTTCAAATCTTCATGGTATCTCTTCCTTCTGCCATTTTTTGGTGGTCTGCAAAGGTCCGAACTCACTTTCCAACGTTCAATTAATTTTGGTTCCAAGGTCACTAATCACCAGTCCACCACAAATGGGACTTCATTAAGTTCTCAATTGGTATTTTTTCTCTTTCTAGTCTCAAACTTTGTTATTCACCTCTCAACTTTTGAAATGGAGTCAAACAGCAGTCTGCATTATTCATTCGATAAGCCTGATCTCTAGGATACATCAGTTTTCTGAAACAGATAGGGAAACCACAATACATAATCTCATCATTAAGTAAATCCCAGAGAGGGACTGATTTAACGCGATTCAGGCAGTTTGCTAAAGCTATATCCCTATCAATGCAGTCTATATTAGAACATACAGCTGTGGAAAAAAAAATGTTTGCATTTTTATGGTTTAAACTACGAGGTTTCTGGGAACAAAACAGCATATCCATTCCTCTAACTTGCCTAATATAAGGGTTATTTTAGCTTTTTTGGCCAGAATGTTCCAAAAATATTTTAGTAAGATCTGGCTATGTGTACTGTCCATGTGGAAGGCTCTTTATGTACAGGAAGATTTCAGTCCACAGAAATGTGGGCTTGTAAAATTGAGAGCAGCTATAAGCAAGGTCTGTAAAATTAATAATGTCAATAGAACTTTACAAGAGGTATCTAAACTGTTCTGACCAATAATATCACAAAGCTCAGGGTTGGGTTTTTGTTTTGTTTTGGGATCTTTTTGGGGGGATGGTTGGCAATATTTTTTGTATAGCAGAGCTGTTGCAAAATAATAAAGTACTAAACGGAGTTCTTCATTAAGATACACTCCAACATATAATACATTTTATTTTATGACAAATTATATTGCTTTGAGTTCACATCCTTAAAACCATTCAGAATAGTTCTTGCAGCATTGCTAATATCTTAGCCATACTTAAACATATCTCTTAAAGTGTCTAACAAAAGAAGAGTCTAATTAGACTAAAAAAAATGCACAACAGTTAATTGAGAATTTCTAGTTTTATTAACTGTGTCACGACACATGCAACACTTTGGATAAATTATCTTTCCAAATATTTCATAAGCAGTAGCACTTATGGTACACTGTAATCAACAGATAAACCAGAAGTGACATGTGCCAGTGAGTCAGCTTGTTTAAACATAAATGTCATTTGAAACATCCTAGAAAACTGAGACATTCAGTTGTACTTCTCAATATGACACAAGACCTAGGAGAGACCTAAACCCTTTTGGAGTGCAGCTGAAGGCATGTACATAAAACCCCAGTGCATCCAAAATTACATACGACATTAGAAAATTGTGTTTAAGTATCCATATCATGTTAAGCAATAAAGTTACATTATTTCATATCCTAAGCAACAACAGCTCTGCTCAGAAATGTAGTTCACTGGAGAAACAGCTACTGATTTGCACTGGTCATCTTAGATTCTCAGCTCTTCTTTAGCAAAAGGGATTTTCTCTTCTGATAACAAAAAATATGCAACAAAGCCTAAATACTTCAGTGTATAAGTTAAGGAGACAAATTTATATGACAGCATTTTAATAAAGATTTTGTGAACATCTCAGAATGAAAGTCACCTGCCAATCTCCACTCAACAATGTACATTGGTGAAGCCTCTTATAAAATGTTATGACATCTGCCACACTTTGGGCACATTATTGTTTCAAATATTTAATGAATATTAACACTTAGGGCTTCACCTAGCAATAGACAAACTCCTTTTGCAAACTGTTTTGGTGCCTTTCAGAATCTAACTGCTCATTTTCCTTCAGTAACATTTTTCCAGGAGACCCTCTCTTCTCCTGATTCTTATCTTCCCAGAGTTGTTCAGAAGCAACCTATTGAAGGAAACAAAGGGAATTAATACAAATTGTGAAAAGACTCATTTTTAGCTGCGGATTTAAAATGACAATTTTCGTTGGATAGTAACTTGTATCTCAAATAACCCCTGACCAGTGGGTATCTGAGTGTACTAAACCTTTCTTATACTGAGCAGAAGTCACAGAAAGCAGCTCATGAGATTCTGGAAAAAGAGGACAACAGTCCCAGAGGTCTGGGACAAGAAGATGAAGAATGTCTGAAGAGTAGCATCAGACTCAGAAAATATGTGCTTTGTAAACCTGATATTAGGAGTCATACTGCGCTGACCTCTCCAGCTGAAGTGGAAAGAGTGAATCACCAGAGATGGCTCATCATCATAACTCTGTTTGAAAGTCTGCCAAACCTTTGTGCAGGACAGTAGTATGACTAACAGCAATCATCATAAGAAAGTATGTCATCAAACTGTAGAGCCTGCCAAAGGGTAAACACGAGCAGTTGCAAAAGTGTAATTTTTTTTTTCTCCAGACATGCCAGAGACTCTGTTCTATTAAAGAGAGTTGGGAATCACCTTGGGGACATAGTTTTTGAAAAGATCATTCCTGTCACACACTGATTAACATGGACAAGTTTCACCTGCATTCAAACTTGACTTTTCGAGTGTCTGTCACACAAACTTGGGTGTAACACGTTGTGTTTGTTGTTTTCTGTACGGATAGAAATTATTTTGTGTTTTTTGCAAGTCAGCTGGGAGATGCCATCTCTTTGCACAATGTGCAACATAATGTAACGTATATAAATAAATATAAACTACATTCTGTTAGTCATCTGAAATTAAAATGTTCCTTCTATTTACCAGGAATCTTCTTATTTGTTCTGGGTATCCGTTGATATTTATGGAATCAATATGTAATTTAGTATCAGTATATTTAATCATAATCAGCCTGAGTGGGGTGTTTAGCTGAACATATAAAATGTACTATAATGACTCTAAAATGTTTAATTTAAGAATCTCTGCCTCTGTGCATATGAATCAGAGACCTGTGTTTAATTATTGATAGCAATTAGAGCACAGAAGCAGACAAACAGCATCTGGTGGCAGGAATAATTTCATAGCCTAGCCCTTATTCAGAGTCTCCTTTGGAACCAAAGAAATGCTTCACTGATTGATTCCTTGCAATGTATGAATTCGGGTTTTGGTTTCTAAACTACCCTTTGGAAGCTGTCTGTCACTTTACAAGTC
The DNA here is from genome assembly GCA_027925045.1 of Hypotaenidia okinawae. Classification (NCBI taxonomy): domain Eukaryota; kingdom Metazoa; phylum Chordata; class Aves; order Gruiformes; family Rallidae; genus Hypotaenidia; species Hypotaenidia okinawae. Next base: position 5,618,584 of record BSDF01000005.1, on the reverse strand, counting down.
CTGCTAGGTTTATATATCTATGTGTGGAACAGATGTTGCATAGGGGTATGGTTGGTCATCTGTTTCCTTAATGTAATCAGAATCAGAAAATTATTCCTAAGTACTTCTCTGTTTTCATTTATGCTCTGTCTTGTGAATGCTAAAATTTGAATTATATATTGGTATTCAAGTCTCAGAGTCAGGGAATTGAAGTAGAAAGCTATTCTGGTAAATGCCAAATACGAACTTTCAAGTGAAAGTTTCCAAATACTACAAAATAAGTTACAAATGTGTTTAAGAGACAAGAGATTAATTCCATATACACTGAAGCCAAAGAGAACCTCTCAAATTAAGCACTTGCATCATAGTTGAATTTTCCATGATTCATAGGGCTACATTGCCTCTCAGAAGCGAATAACCTGAAAAGGGGTCAATTTTTTTTGAAAATGTCATGGAACCAGAAAGTTTCATATCATTTAATACAGCTATAATTCATCTATATTGGCTAGAAACTAATAAATTAAAGAAGTGGCAGTCAAACTTTTGGGAGGTTTGCCAATACTCACAAGATTCTTCGGAAGGCACAGACCCCTTACAATGAATACCTTCTTGACAAAAAGTTGTCTGTCCTTGTAATCTTTTGAGGAGGCCTTAGAATTAGACCTCAGGGATTCATGGATCTCTGATCAAACCCACATTTGAACCAAGCAAATAAATGTTGGGGTTTTTTCTACAAATTTCACATAAACAGATAAGGATGGATGTAGGGATGAAAGTGCTAGTATATCTGGGTTGAGAGGAGAGAAATAAAAAAGTTATGCCTGACCACATATGAAAGATGGAGAAATGCACACTGGGAAATAAAGTTTGTGTGATGACTCCTTCATATTAGAGGTGTAGGAAAATTGATTTTCCCGCATTCTCTACATCTTACAGCTTATGCCATTTTAAAAGACATGTATCAAACAAAGTCTAACACATTAAAATAAAAACAAATCCTCTTAGTCTATAAGTTAGTATAACTGTAAATTCCTTCTTGCAAGATATCATTAGTGAATGATCTCCTATTGTTCTATTTCCTGCAGCGGTATGAACAAGCTATTGGATCCATTATGTAACATTCCCTGAATAAAACTTAGTTATTTTTTAAGAAGTGAATTAAAATTTGAATGCGTACTCATCCTGATTCCACATACAAGGCTTTTGATTTTCTGAATGCTGCTGTATGCCTTGATTTGGAAAACGCACTTTACGAAGTAGCCTGTGATAAAATGCTATACATAATTACTGTAACATACTTTATTGGAAGCATTATTTTATTTAATAATCCTTCTGGGTCAGATAGTAATTTTTACTGTGGCCAGTTTACACCGCTCTAAATAATTTAAACCATCACCTCCTGCTATTAGGATATAAGTAGCATATCTTAGGTTTAAAAAATTCCCAGCCATCAGCATCTGTATCACCAGAGTTGTCTTTTTAAATTGAGCTGTGACAAAACAGAGGTAAACTAGGTGTACTTAAGTAATTTTTCTCTGGTTTTGATTTTTCAAAATATATTCAATTTGTTCACCAAAAACTTACCCCTTTGCTTTTCAAGTTCATTAAGATGATACTTTCTGTATCTGCATGCTCAACAGTTGTATTTCTTGTGAACCTCACCCCCTCTTGAAAGTCAGCCTTGCTCCATTCCTTGTTCGCTATTGCTTGAAGAGTTTAAAGATCTGTGATGTAGCTTTGGAGTTTTTGAACTCCCTTATGAAGTTCTAAATAATTTTCCTATATAGCTATATTTCATTCTTAATTGCTGAAGATCCCAAAAAATGCAAGGGAAGTGGTGTTCAAACCTTTCCTGTCTTTCTATGATCGATGACCTGTATTCTGTTATCTCTCTTCCACGATCAACTAGTCTTTCCCATTCCACTTTCTCCTACTTTACACCTTTACAGTCTTCTGTCCTCTCACATCCATTCCTACTTAGTGTCATTCCAAGAAACCACACAAACATTAATAGCCTTAATTGCCTCTCTTCCATCTTGCTGCATCAGTCTTTTGTATATTTTTTGGGGGAGTTTTCTCTCCTTAATGCTACATTTCTCTCCAGCTGTATTTTTCAGAAATAAAATGCAGAACATTTTTAGCAAAGCACAAACAGTAATGTGTTTTCTTCTTCCTCAAAGATCTGTGAAATATGTGGAGTTGAAACATGTTCTGCCTTCATGCAGTAAAGACCAAATTGCATGTCTTGCTAAACTGCCTGGAACACAGCAGAACTGACTGATTAGACTTTCTTCTTCCCACCCAAAGTAATAATAAGGCTTTAGCCAGGATAGTTTTTAAAATATGATTCCAGACAGTCTCTCTGAAGATCTCTATGAACTGGGATGCATTGTGAAAGAGGGAGACAGAGCCACTGGTCTGTTAAAAAGAGTAAAAAACTAGGAATTATTAAGTGTTTTATATACACACAGACACACATATTAAAATTCTACAATCATGTATATTCGTGTATATGCACATACTCATATATATAAATATACAAAAAATAAATATGTGTTTACAATACCATATATATCTTTGACTTTGGAAGGACTTTAGTCCAGGAGTTTTTATCCTAAATTCTTAATTCTGCTTCCACCACTACCAAAGGAAACAAGTTTTAAGACAATCCCATCAGTCATCCAATCTGTAAAATACTTCCAAAGGTTCCTGGAAGACAGAGATTCTTCAGCCTAACTATAAGAAGTCTAGTTCTCCTCTGTACTACTATATAAAATTAATCTCAAAACACTGTTTTTGTCATAGTGACATTGCCAGTATTGAAAAAGGGACTTTTAAATGGAAGGATGAAAGCAAAAGGCTCTCCATATCCATCTGTAGTTTAGGAGGTTCACAGAAGTGTGAAGTGGCCGATTCGTCTCCATGAAATGTTCCCAGCTGAATGAGGAAATGGCATGGAGATTAATTTAGTCTACAGCAGCAGCTTTTAAATGTTTGAACTGCTTCAGTCACCTGAGCTGGTTCTATTATTGCTGCCTCAGAAGCATCAATGCTTCTTTTCCTATGATGTACGCCTTGCATATGTCCCATTATGAACATGGGATCCATGGTGGATGAAGCTTCAGTCCAAAGGACTGGGTTTTAACTTCTACCTCAATGCAGTATAGAGACAGAAAAGGAGAGCTCAGACTGCTTCCAGAGGTACCAGATGCCCCAAAGCCAGATGGAATTTGGTACTGTGGGGGAGTGGTGAAACTAAGGAAATTCCAAAGAAGGAGAAATTTCAAAGAAGGAGAAATTCCAAAGAAGGAGAAATTTCAAAATGCATGGTTCATACAAGAGTTGATAACAAATGTGGATCACACATACAGTGACAGATTCATATTAAGGCACATAAAGTGCTTAATTTAGAGTCCACTATCACACTGTTGTGGTTTTGCCTGGTGGGGTTCTGGTGGAGGGAGGAGGAGCTGCAGTGGTGGCTTCTGCAAGAAGCAGTGAGAAGCTTCCCCCAGGCCCCACAGAGCAAACACCAGCCAACTCAAGGCTGGAGTTGTTGTTGACCAAGGCCAGGACCATCAGTGACGGTCACAGCACCTCTGGGAATCACAGTTAGGAGAAAAAACCACTAGCAGCCAATTTTTACCCCAAGAGAAGGTAGTGAGAAGAAGAAACTGTGCAGACAACAAGGTCAGTGAAGAAGGAGGGGAGGAGGTAATGCAGGTGCCAGAGAGGTGCCCACACTGAAGTCAGTGGAGACATATGGAAGACGTTGTGACCTTTGTTGGAGCAAACTCTTGGCAGGACCTGCCGCCCACGGAGAAAGAGAAGGCCATGCTGAAGCAAGATTGCTGTGGGTACTTGTGACCCTGTGGGGGACCAGGCTGGAGCAGTCTGAGCCTGAGAGACTGAGAGACATTCTGTGATTTATTACTGCCTCCATAGAAGTGACCCACACTGAGGCAGCTGGGGAAGAGCTGAAGCCCCATGGGAAAGGACTCACATTGGACAAAGAAGGCCATGGAGGACTGTCTGCCATGGGTGGGAGCCCACACTGAAGCCAGGGATAATTATGAGGAATGGTCCCCCTGGCCAAGAAGGAAAACAACTTGTGAGGAACTGACCAAAACCCCCACTCCTCCCTCCCTGTGCCACAATGCAGGGGAAGAAGGGAGTGAAATCATGACTAAAAAGCTAAGCCCACAAAAAGGATGGTGTGGGGGGAGGTGTTCTAAGATCTGGCTGTACTTCTTTATCCGATTCTGGTTTCTCTGTGTGTGTAGTTCAGTGTCATAAATTAGAGTTTTCTTTTTTTGTTCCATGTTGAGTCTGTTTTGCCCGTGACGCTGATTGCAGAATGATCTCTTCCTGTCCTTATCTCGACTCCTAAGCCTCTCAACTCCTAAGCCCCTCAATATGTATTTTCTCCCTTGTCCAGCTGAAAAGGGGAGTGACTTTTGTGGGCATCTGGCCTCCAGCCAGGGTCAAGCCAACACAGACGTACTGTCTTTTTTCTTTTTCTATCCCCACTCCTTCCTCTAATCTAAGACTGTAACTCCTTTTCTTTCTCCAGACCCTTCCTTCTTTTATACACCTGCTTACATGGCACACTTCCATAGACATATGCTGAGTTTTTGCAGAACTATCTGCAATACTCCTACTATATTCTTACCACAGACATACACATTACCCAGAAGCAGTCACCCAAAGAAGTCATTCTTTTAGCATTTATGCTGGAAGTAGACACTGAAATTATCACCTGTGAGCATGCAGTAATAATAACTGTCCAAATCAGGTCCCCTTCTGCCAGAAATGTCAAATTGAAATTGAGTGACTCTTAGCTAGAAATTTTACTTTTGGGAACTTCATTCTGTTCAATATATTGAAAGTCTGAGACAACCTACCAAAAAAACAGATTTTCTTTTAAATAACATTTCCAAGGTTCCATCTAGAATTCAATGCTTGTTTCTGCACTCTAGCTTGTTTAAAAATTGAGTATATAAAAGAATCAACACATGTCTTTAAGCTCAAAGGTAATTAGAAAAAAAACACATTTACTGTAATAACATGAAATGCTATATTGATAGAAGGGAGAGCTATCTTAGGAAATTCTTGCTCTTGTAACTGTGCTCAGGTTTAGCCCCAGTGAGCAACTAAACAGCATTCATCTGGTCTCTCACTGCCCCCTGGCAGAATGGGGGAGAGAATCAGAAAAGTGAAAGTGAGAAAACTTGTGGGTTGAGATAAAAACAGTTTAATAATCAAAACAAAAGCAAGCAAGGCATGACCAGGAATTCATTCCCAACTTACAATTGGCAGACAGGGGTTCAGCCATTTTCAGGAAAACAGGACTCAACCATGCATAACAGTGACTTGGAAAGAAAAACACCATCACTCCAAATGCCACTGCACCCCATCCTTTATCTTCCCCCAGCCCCTTATAAGGTGAATATGGTGTCATATGATATGGAATATCCCTTTGACCAACTGGGTCAGCTGTTCGTTCTGTGTCCTCTCCCAACTTCTTGTACACTCTCAGCCATCCCACTAGCAGAGCAGTGTGAGAATCATAGAATCAAAGAATGGTTTGGGTTGGAAGGGACCTTGCAGATCATCTGGTTCCACCCCTCTTGTCATGGGCAAAGACACCCTCCATTAGGTCAGGTTGCTCAAAGCCATATCCAAGCTGGACTTGAACACTTCCAGGGATGGGGCTTCCACAACCTCTCTGGGTAACCTGTACCAAGGCCTCACCACCCTCATAATGAAGAACTTGTTCATAATAGTTAATCTAAATGCCCCCTCCTTCAGATTATGACCAGAACCTCTTGTCCTGTCACTCCCTTTCTTTGTAAGCAGTCCCTCTACAGCTATTTGCTCAAACAACTCCATGTCTTTCTTGTACTGGGGACCCCAGAACTGGATGCAGTACTGCAGGTGGGGGTCTCTCTAAAGCAAAAATAGAAAGGCTCAATCCCTTCCCTTGACCTGCTGGTCACACTGGTTTTGATGCAGCCCAGGATGTTGACTTTCTGGGCTGCAAGTGCACATTGGCAGCTCATGTTGAGTTTTCACTAATCAACACCCCATAATCCTTATCCTCAGGGCTGCTCTCAATCCATTCTCTGCCCAGACTGTAGTTGTGTGTGGTGGTTTAGCCCTGGTTGGAGGCTTGACACACTCCGAAGTTGGTGTATCACTCCTCTTTTCAGTTGGATGGAGAGAAAATATATATTAAGAGACTTAGAAGTTGAGATAAGGGCAGGGAGAGATCATTCCACAATTAGGGTCAAGAGCAAAACAGACTCAACACAGAGTAAAGGAAAGAAAACTCTCTGATTTATTACACTACATCACACAACCAGTGACACCAGAGTTGGGTAATGAAAAGCACAACCAGATCTTAAAGCACCTTCCCCCACTCCTCCCTTCTTAGCAGACTTCACTTTAGTCATGACTTCTCTCCCTTCTTCCCCCCACACTGTGGCACGAAGAGGGGCAGGGACTGGGGAAATGGGGGTTTCGGTCAGTTCCTCACAAGTTGTTTTCCTTCTTGGCCAGCATGGCATTCCTCACACTCTTCCCTGGATCCAGCGTGGGGTCCCACCCACGGCAGACAGTCCTCCACAAACTTCTCCAATGTAAGTCCTTTCCCACGGGGCTTCAGCTCTTCCCCAGCTGCCCCAGTGTGGGTCACTACTGTGGTGGGCAGTCATAAATCACAGAATGCCTCTCAGTCCCAGTCCTCCACGGGGTCACAAGCCCCCCCCAGCAAACCTGCTCCTCTCTGTGTCTCTGTCTCTCTCCAAGGGCTGCAAGTGCTGGCAGAGGCTTGCTCCAACGTGGGTCACAGCATCTCCTGTATGTCTCCACCTGTTCCAGCGTGGGGCCTCTCCACAGGCTGCAGGGGCATCTTTCTCTCCACCACCTGGGGCACCTCTTCCCCCTCTTCCCTGCCCCTGGTGCCTGCACAGTTCCTTACATCTTCTCACTCCCTTCTCTGGGGGAAAAATGCAGCTGGCTGCTTGGGGTTTTTTTTCTCCTCACTGTGACTCCCAGAGGTGCTGTGACCATCACTGATGGTCTTGGCCTTGGTCAGCAATGACTCTGGCCTTGAATCAGCCAATGTTTGCTCTCTCTCTTGGACCTGCAGAGGTCCTCCAGCTGCTTTGTGCAGAAGCCACCCCTGCAGCTCCTCTCCCCTCCCCACCAGAACCCAGCCATGCAAAACTGTGACATTGTGCTATGGAAGCAAAAGCAGAAGCAGTAGTAGCAGAAAAGTCCTTGACTCTGTCTAAGCACTGCTTAGCAGTACTGAAAATATCCCTGTGTTATCCACATTGCTTTCAGCAGAAAAGCAAAAGATAGTCCTATGCAAGGGGAGTGATAGAGAGACTTTGGTGGGCATCTGGCCTCCAGCCTGGGTCAACCTACCACAACACTGAATTTCAAAAGAAATGCCAAACAGTTGAAGGGAAAAAAAGAAGAAAAAAACCACAATTTCAGGAAACGTGCTAGGAACAAAGAATGAACAACTTATAGCTGTTTTGCTGGAGGAGTAAAAGCAGAAAGAGCTGATAACCTTCAATTACATGGAGTACAGAAAAAATAAAATAAAATATTTATTCATGGTGTCAGAGATCATAATAAGGTAATGCTTTTGAAACTTTGGGAAAGATTACCCAGGAGTCAGTGACACCTTCCTTACTAGAGACCTCTGAAAATAGATCATACAAAAAGCAATAAAGAAAATTATATACTGGTAATCTTGCTTGTGTAGAAAAATGATGAACTAGGTAACAAATTGTGATCTGTTCCTCCTGTAAGTACATGATGCAAAAATAGGAAAGCAAACATCACAGGTAAGTGAAAGGCTGCATAAAAGAAAGGAACAGGATGTTCAAAATATGTTCGGTTCATCCATTTCCAAATTTTATGACACAAAGTAAGAATAGAAATAAGGTCAGGATTTTGAAAGGTGGTGAGAGGGGAAAAACTACTGTTACATGCACTGGTGTTTGTGTCCTGAAAAGGTTAAAAATCATATACTGCATGTACCTACTGGAAATGAAAAGGAATGATAGCTGCAGCATAATCTTGCTAGATCCAGGGGTTCTCCATGTGCACCTCTTTCAAAAGAAAGCTGCCAGTCATGTGGCAATATTCATGTGCTCAATGCAGCCAACATTCCTTTCCACTTCACTTGAATTGTGTTGCCAACTTCAGTACAGTACCAGCAACACTGTCAAGCAGTGACATTAGAATGACAAAATGTAAAAATACATTGCACTGTTCCTCAGATACCTTTTTTCTTCTTATGCTTTGAATCACAGTCCTTTATGTCAGTGCAAGATCTTCTGCTCCTGAGTGTTCTGAACATTCTTAACAAGAGAGGGGAGAAAGAACTATATGTGGATGCTTCAGCATTCAGACAGGATATGAGAACATATTTCATGATCAACCTCAGAGAGAAAGGTGAATGTAGGAGTAGACTTAACTTGCAACCAAGGCTAATGGGGATCAGCTTCTATAGAAAAAAACATACTGGTGCTGGTCCCCTGGTGATTAGATGGAGGAAGCAGTGACCTTGTCTGGATTTGGGCCAAACATAAGTTTGACATGGGTTTGTGTATTCATTGAAGGAGAATTTACCAAGTGCAAGGCAAAAAAATGCAACTACAACCAGCAAAGATAGTTCAGTGTTATTCATAGGAATAAAACAAATATCCTGTATCCAACATTAAAAAAACCCAAAACTATCCTGCAGCAGATGGATATATCTCTCAGTATGGTAGAAGTTTTATCTTGTATTTGAGGATCTTTGCCCTAATAATTATAGAATACTTTCCTATGAAAACTTTTATGCCTCTTGTGAAAAAGCTTTGATTGAAAACATCTGACTGGGAGTTCTGACTGCAACGTCTGGGTTCAATCTTATGCCTACAAAGACCAGACTCAAAACTTTATTAAAAGAAACTTGTGCCATCCATTTAACGGTTGTGGAAGTGTTGGAAGAACTCTGATCATCAATAAATAGGCAGAGCATATCATAATTATGGAATATAAGGGAAACATTAGGTTGATATAAGTGGTTTGAAAAGCAGTATTTTTTGTAATCACCAGTGTGCTTAGTACCCTTTGGTCCAGAATGGTACTAGAGTCTAAAAAAATAATGCAGTGAAGTTAAGGGATTATTTCACCTAACCTTGGCATCTGAAGTTAGATGCTTTGTCTAGTCCCTAGAAAAGGGAAAGACAGATAAAATCACACAAGAGTAACTTGATCATTACCTGGAAATAATTCTGTGCGTAACCTGAGGTCAACTTTTAGAGCCCTAAAGTCCCTAGCTCAAGTCCTCACACTTTGGGGTTTCTTGGCAGGCTAGATGGTCACCCAATTTTAACCTCAGAAAGACTTAAAAAAAAAAAAAAAAAGTAAAAAAAGACTGACAGAGTCTAAATTAAATTACTTGGCTACTTAAAAAATGTGCAGTCTTTAAAATTCTGTCAGTGATAAAAAAATGAAGTAGTAAATGAAATGTTTAATATGGAGATCCCAGTGATAAAATGCCTCATCTGTAACAAAAAACATCTTTTACTGTAAGTGGAAAGAGAGAAAGTGTTTCATTGGAGGAGAATAATTTAAAACTATGTAATATAATGTTGTGGTTTTTGGGTTTTTTTTTTGCTGAGGAGCTGTGTCAAGAATTAGTCAGGATGTAGCTTCACTGTACTCTTGTATAAGTGATAATCACGTCTGAAAAAGGATTGTTTCATATCCCAAACCCCTACAGGAAAAAAACAAAACAAAACCAAACAAAAAAACCAAAACAAAACAACTCCCTCCAATTTTAAAGATTAAGTTAATATAAACTACCAATCATTACAGCTGGTATATCTGTGCACAACAGTGAATAGCTAAGGGGCCGACGGCTGAGGGGCATCACAAAACTAATTGCCAAAATGAGCATCCACAGAGTTACACCCTTGGGTACTCTGGGATTTCAACCAAACATACGTTTAATAAGGTCATTTTTATATTTAGACACCTAAAATGTAGCTAAAGTATTAACTCTTTTGTAGATGTGCTTTTATAGCTTAAGCAGGCAACACACACGGACTTTGGATCTCACTGTGTGCCTGTACTGAACAAGAAAATTTTATGTAGCCAGTTTTCAGAAAAGGCACGTAACTTTGGGTGATGGCATAGACTCCCAGTGTCAAAAGAAATTAGCCTCCATGTAGTTTTCTGAGTGTTGCACATATCATAGATACAAATAAAAGAAAAATTTTAAATAATATTGTAATATTTTATAATATAAAATAAAAGTAAAGAATAAAGTAAAAATAAAGTAAAATTTAAAAAAACTCCACATAGCTCCTAAATTATAAAAGACCTCCTCCCTGCATGCACACTCTGGTGCAAGCATACCTTTAATATATGTATAAATATACCTTTTATAGCACACAGGCATTTAGAAAAAACCTCAGTCCAAAACAGCAGGTGCTAAATCAGGCAGCTTTGCAAGGAAAGCAGGAATAAGTCGTTTACAAGGGACACAGACTATCACCTTTTGCAACACTGGCATTACCATTTAAATGGTCCTTGACAAGGATCTTATTTTGCTCCATTTTACATTCATGCTTAGCAAACAAATGCTGAACATTCATTAAGCAAACCTGCTATAACAAATGGAAAATCGAATTCAGGAATGTTATCACACTCTATGTTTTGAGTGTGATAAATAATTAAAAACCTGTTGGCACACTGGTGTGTGGTTTTATGTTTTATGTATGTATAAGACTCCATATCTGCAGCAGACAAGGAAACTATCTTTTTCTACAAAGGCCAATCACTCTTGGAGTTGGAAACCAAATGCTGAAGTCTTTGCAGTTAATGAGCATTGTTCTATTGAAATCAGTGAAGCTCCACTAATTTCAGTAGAACAATGCTGATTTGCACCACTGGAATAAATGTTTCCAATTATTTAATTTCAAAAGAAAGGAAGTGATATCTGACTTTCAATTGAACTGAACATTTTTACATATGATTGAGAGATTGAAACCTGGTTTTAATCTTATTTTTAATTTATGTCTTTGCATAAACATACCAGAAGGCAAAAACAAAAGAAGTGAAGTAAACTTCAAAACAAAAACTTTTACCACATTTTACATTAGATAAGATTAAAATTATATTTTTTTAATATGTATGGTTCATATAAATCCCATGAAAAGGAAATAAAACATCTAGAATAAAATTTACAGGCAAATACTTTTCCCACAGTCCTCAGTTAGAGAATGCAAGTCCACAAGCCCAAACATATACAATGGGACAATTATTAGAAGATAGACTCTAAAAATCTTTATTTTAGGTATTAGTTTCATTAGTAATTTTACAGTATTCCAAGGTGAAAAATATTATTGTTTTCCCATGGGGAAATACCAATGAAGAACCCTTTTTTTTTTTTTGATTCAGAAAATTAGCTGAAATTGCCTTGAACTCACAAATTGTTTCAGTTAATCTGAGCGTACAGGTTGATAAAACACATTTCAACTGATAAAGGAGACATGGCTTTACTCAGAAATTAAATCTCATTTAAAGCCTATAGGAGCTTCAGGTCCTAAAGCATTTGTGCTCTTTTGAAATGTGTATCCTGTCAAGCTAATAATGCATTCTTACGTTGATTATGCACAGAAGATAAAATTTCCTGAGTACTATTAACCACTTACTCCCAGGAATTTTGTGGTTTTTAGGACTTTGCACTTGTTTTCTCTGGGTTTCAGATAAAGAAGAAATGACATTTAATAAATTTTACACACTGTAGTTATTAGAAGCCAGAAGGCAAGTTGCTCACAGTGAAACAATCCAAGGAAGAGTTGGGTTGGTTGGATTTGTCATTCATTTAGATGCTTTGTTCATTCCTCTTATTCAGTAGAAGGTTGTATAGCCTTTCCTTTACCTGTATAAACTTATTTTTTACATTTAAGATTTTTAATGACAGAATCACAACTGCCTTTTTTAACTAGAAGTCATATGAAGGTAAGTTCTCTCTTGCTTAAAAAGCATGAAATATATCATGCACATGTATTATTGAAGTGTGTACATAGTGTACAGATATATGTATCTTTAAGCAACGTACTTCTTTGCTTTTCCACCTGAATAGTCAGGGGATTTGGGCTTCAGGGAGAATTAAAGCTTATGTGGAGGAGTTTAAAATTAAACTGAACTGGACTAAATTTACATCTCTGTATCAGGGAAAGGCATCCATTCTCCTTGCAAGTGTTATGTTTTAACTCCATTCTGGTAGATTATCCCGGGGAAACAGCCAGAAGCCCACCCAGATGCGTACTCCCTCCCTCTCCTTAGTGTGGCAGGGCATGTAGGGTGTGGGGTGTGCATCAAATAAGAAAACTCATGGGTTGAGATAAACACAGGGAGGCTACTTACTGATTTCCAGGCAAAAACAGTCTACTTGGGGAAAATTAATTTAACTTATTGTCAGTTAAATTAGATTTTGGTAGGGAGGAACCTTAACCTCTTCTCACAGAGGTGACCCCTGCAGCCCCCCACTACTTCCAAAGCCTGAACATGGACACCTGATACATTCACTCTACATAGAAACGGGGAAAAAAATAATAATCTGAGACAGCACAGGCTGTTGTATTATTCAAAGTCACCAGAAGGCACCATTACAGTTAATCTGACAGTCTGTTGAACTGTATGAATAGGCAGTTAGATCTGGAATAAATGTCTGTTTATTGTGTAATTCTTTTTTACAGGCAATGAATATTGCCAGAAAAGTCTGTTTTGTCCAAGTCTTTCTTTGACAGAATCATTTATTAGATGCAAAGCTGCTGCCTGCAGGTTATTATGCATAAAAAAACATATAAAATAATTGCATATTGTCAAATCATGGCACTGTGAAACATTCAGAAAATGTAAAGACAGGCTAAGAAGAATGGGTAAGTGACCAAACCTATGTGATTTGCTGGAGTTCAGCTGCTTAGTAAACCTGGAAAATACCAACTCTCCATAACACTGAAGGTATTCAAACAGGTTTTCAATTTAGCTTTCAAGGATGCTCAAATTAATCAGGGAGAAAGAAAAACACCCTATGTGTCAGATATAGGGTATTTAAATGTATAACTCTCAGAATGCCAACCTCTGTTAAGAGTGGGAAGAAGTGGGATGAGGGGCTCACCCATGTCTGGCTAGCATTATGTGAAAACACCAAACATTTTCAAAAGCTGTGAAGCCCTGCTGATACCAAGTAAGGGCAGAACCCCTGACTGAGGTTGGAGTGACAGATTCACAAAAGTCACAGGGGGTTGGAAGGGACATCCAGAGATCATCGAGTCCAACCCCCTCCCCGCCCCCGTCAAAGCAGGCTAAATGACATACTTGATTTTTTTCCCCAGAAAAATCTCTATATGTCTGTTTTTCCACATGAACATTTCTGTCCCCGTGGTTCTACTGGTGAAAATCCCTGTGTTTATGCTTTAGTGATGTAAACTAAAAATTGCTATCGTACCAGCACAGTTTTAGTCTGTGCCAGTTAGCACTTTTACAGCCAGTGCTCAAATGCAGTTTGCAAAATAAAAAGGGGCAGGGATTTTTTTCCAGCAGTTATCATGGGTGAGGATTTTCTTTGTGGAGATAGGGCATTTAAAAAAACAGAGTTTAGCCACAGGAACACAAAATGCAGCATATCATAAAGTTCTTGGCTCATTTTGGCTCATTTTGATGCAGCTTATGGACAAGGGCATCAGAACAAGTGCCAGTACCAGCAGAAATGGCTGTGGGGAAGAATTTAACACATTCCTCACCACAACCCCATGCTTAAATTCATAACTGACACAACTCAGGAACTTTGTGTTAAATATGTTCTTATATATATATATATATGTGCTTATATATAAGATACACTAACACCATGAAGAGTTAAAAAAATCACCCTTTACACCAGCTTGAAGTACTTGCCATACTGATCGCACTCTACAACATTAGAATACTGTAAGAATGTTGGTTAGTGATCTAATCCATATTATAACAGCTTCAGATTTATTATTTCTTTTAAATGATAAATAGTTGTCTGATTTTTGACCTGTCCTGAAATAATTCCTAATCTCAGGGTCATCACACTGACTAGCAAGTCAATACTTACTTTTAACTATAGTCAGGACTGATGGTCTTATTCTACTAAATACTCCAAAATCAAAATGTCTGTTAATATTGCCACAGATTATGTGAACAGATTATGGATAATATTCCAGATCCCAAGACTTTATCTTCACCTAGAAAGAGCGTCTAAAAATGTTCACAAATCCTAACTGCTTCTGTTTGCTCAGCTATGACTTACATTTCCATTTTATTTACTGCTTTACTATTGCTATTACACTTCACCTATTTCCTATCCTTTGGGAAGTAAACATAAAAATTTAAAAAAGAAGTTGTGTTGTATGCAACAAATGTGTAGGTATAGACTTTTTGAGGATATGAGTTTCTATCCAAGGCAGACAGGAGAAGGCTTATATAGCATCTCTCAGCTTTCAATGCTTAGCTGAAGTCAGATCCTATTTAATTCTAGAAAGGCTGTATCATTTGTTTGTGTCACACTACAGTTCTCCTCTGTCGGAGGACCCTGTACAGCTGTACAGGGGACAGCTGTAATCTGAGCACACCAGCAGATCAACACCATTGTAGGCTTAAAACACAGAAATAAATACACGTAAGAATACTTCAGAGGAGGATGGGAGTCTGAATACCAGAAAATGAGAGGGTGGACTGTGAAGAGGCAAACAGTGTATCAGAGGGGAAAGAGCATCTTAGTGTGTGTGGGAGAATAGGTACAAGGAACTGAGAAACACGGTTGGACCCTGGGAACAGCATTTGGGAAGAGATGACAGATTGAGTGAAAACAGATTTTTGGCAGGGCTTTCTGGACCACATTATTTTATCTGCTCACTGTGCTTAGATCTACTATGACTATTGCTCTTCGGAGCATCAGAGTAAGTGCATCTACCACAGTGGTGAGCCAAAGATACTTTTGATTAAGGAAGAAGATGAAAGGTTTTTTTCCATTTCTCACACTCATATAAAAATAAAATCTTCAAAAGCAAGAGCTTACTAAAAACATCTTTTAGATGAAATGAGAAAACAAAAGAAGTAAATATTACCATATTTTCATCTGATTCCTATTTTAAGATATCTCACAAGAAGTCTTGTTTCCAACACTTGGCTCCCCTGCACTCCAGGGCAACCTCTCTATGTAGCAGGTGCAGCTGCCGAGCCTGGCTTATCATCAGTGAAGACTGGCTCTAGAGCAGAGTCACAGAAGGAAAGAAAGGCCAGAGCTGATACTCATAGAATCACAGCATTGTAGGGATTAGAAGGGACTTCTGAAGGTCATCTATACCAACCTTGCAGCTAAAGAAGGATCAAGCTAGACCCCATTGCACAGGATTCTGTCCAGGCAGTTTTTTAATCTCGCAAGAGAAGAAGAGTCCACAACCATTGAGAGGTCAGAATGGAGACAGCAGCAACATGAAGAGTACAACATGCATCAGGATGAGGGGCATATTCAGAATGATCTGGGTAAAACAAGTCCCTAGAAACCAGATGTGCAGGCAGGAAAGGAATATACCATTGGGGAATGGATTAAAGCTAAAGGAGGGAAGGATTAGATTAGATTATAGGGGGAAGTTTTTTACAGAGAGAGTAGTGAGGTGCTGGGACAGGCTGCCCAGAAAGGTGGTGGATGCCCCGTCCCTGGAGGTGCTCAAGGCCAGGTTGGATGAGGTCCTGGGCAACCTTCTGTAGCTCCAGGCCTGGAGGTTGGTGGCCCTGCCTGTGGCAGGGGGTTGGAGCTCTATGATCCTTGGGGTCCCTTCCAACCCATGCCATTCTATGATTCTACGATTGTTGCAGATGGTCCACAACGAAACCCCACTCAACCAGCTAAAGGAAGTGGTATATGAATGCAAAGAAATCTGTCCAAACACAGTGGAAAACAAAACTTTGTTAATGGATTCTAGCATGGAAAGTGACTGATGACGTGAAAAAGGGAGGACAGTGAGGCAGGAAGCTCTTTTTGCAGCCAACAGTGAAGGAGAGAGGAAAAAGACTCCTACTTATTTTCTTTCATATGCTGAAATGGCGTCCTTGCACATCCTCTTGCATGGTCTTTGACGAGGTACACATTCCAGGCATTTGAAAACACAGCCATAATCCTCGGTCTACCATAACAAAAGGTGGTTATAAGCACTTTACTGGGGTAAATCAGAGTATGAATTTGTGATGCACTTGTTGTTATAGTAACTGTATGTTTACGTAATGTTTCCATTTAACAAACATGAGATAAATTATCCTTCTTTCAAGAGGAGGAGGAGACAATTACAAGTGCTTTCAGAGATGAACTGTGCATTTATAGTTTTGGAGTTCAGATGCTTTGAAATTTTGCATCTATATTTCCTCATCATATTTGTACGAAAAATTATTCTGAAATGAGATAAATACTTCCATGTCACACAGTGTGCCCTTCCTAGGTCTGATAACATCAGAGTGTCTCTTGATACTGCCTGGTTGCTCCTGAAAAGAGTTTATTTCCCCATGAAGAAGTAACACAGACCAATGATGACAGGAAAAAATACTGACCTCAAGCTGTTTACAAAAATTTATTTCCCAGTTAAGCATTTGCAAGGTTTGGAAAAAATATTCAGAAATCAGGCTATCTATTCCACTGGACCATGTGATTATCATGTTATTTATCATTGAATGAAAGAAAGTATAGACATAGAGGGAAAAAACAGAATTATATTGACAGTTATTTAGTAAACATGGGAGTTCATTATCAAGAAAAAATACAAGCCTGGTTACAGATACATCCTGATTTCAAGCATGAAATAAAAGTGTAAAACATACTAAGAAATGACGAAATATATACTATTTTTTTCGACATCACCACTGTTTGTAATGAGATCACATGGGGCTGTTGATCAGGTTCATAATCTACCTGAAAAAAAAAACAAAACTAAAAACCAACCTCTGAAATCTAAGATTCTTTGTATCCAGGAATCCCTGACTATGTGACTGAAATAAATAATAAACAAATAAACAATCATTTTTGAGAAAATTCTAGGAAAGCCTAGAGTCATGAATGTTACTGTGGTACTGATATTCATAAAGGATGAGCTGAATAGTCCTAGTAATTACAGGCCAGTTACCCCGACATCAAACTCAGACAATATAATGGAAAAGTCAATATGATTTTCCATTAATAGAGAATAAGAAAGAGAGGACTGTAATTCATGCCAGTCAATGTACATTTATGGAAAATAGGCTTTGTAATATAGTTTAGATTTCATTATTTGATAAGATTTAGAAATTCTTTTGATAAAGGTAGCCATGTGTATGCAATACATGTAGACTTTGGTGTGTGTTTTGACTTGTATCAGATGAGGTGGTAATTTTAAAAGAAATTGCAAGTATCTATAGGTCACATGTTAAATGGGTTGTGAATTTGCTAATCAAAAACTTTTAAGTGTTTGTTAATGGGAAATCATCACTGGATGAGCTAACGTTCAATATCCTTTTTTCATGTTCATTGCTTGAAAATGGAATTGCTGCAGAAAAACACTCCTAGTAAGGGAGGGCTGGCACATAAGGAGGGGAGACCTTATCACTCTTTATGTCTACCAGAAAGGAGCTTGTAACCAGCTGGGAGTTGGTCTCTTCTTTCAAGAAAAAAAAGTGACAGAATGAGAGGAAACAACAATACATTGTGCCAGGGAAGTTAAATTAGATATTAGGGAAAAATTCTTCACCAAAAGCATTGTCAAACACAGAAACAGGCTGCCCAGGGAAGTGGTGGAGTCACCATCTCTGGAGGTATTTAGATGACATGTAAATGAGATGCTAGGGACATGTTTATTGTTGGTCTTGGCCTTGATCTTAAAGTTCCTGTCTAATATAAATGATTCTATGATTCTGTGGTTCTCTAAGTATTAGGCTAGCTAGCAGAGTAATTAGAGTTAATTAAGTAATGAGGTTCATTAGAGCTCTTTACCACTAGAACCAGTCAAAAGCAGACTTCTGTCTCTAGCTCCATCTGGCAGATTTTGACAAAAATCGCTAAACAATAATGGAGTGGAGCATTCCTCCAGGGCATGCTGGAAATGCTGCAGTACAGTTAATGTCCTGTAGACATGAGATAGGGGATCTTATAGTGGTAGAGACCAACACAGAAAATTCCATGAAACACCTTAAGGGGAGTAAGAAATGCCCTACTAAGAAGCTAACACAGCCAACATCCCAGATCAAGTGCCTCAACATGAACACATGAAGCTTGGGCAACAAACAGAAGTTAAAAGCTACTGTGCTACTAGAAAGCTATGATCTCATTGCCATTATTGAAACTCGGTGGGACAAATCCCATGACTGGAGTGTGGTTATCCATGGCTACAGACTTTTCAGAAGGGACAGGCTGGGTAGAAGGGGCAGTAGCATTGTCCTCTATATCAGAAAATGATAGAGTGAAGAGTTTTCCCTGAAGAATAGCCACAAAGTGAAACCAAGACACTGAGGCAACAAAGAAAACATGGTCTCTACAGGCATCTACTACGGGCCACCTGATCAAGGAGAGCTCTTAGAAGAAGCCTTCCTCCAGCTAAAGGAGGCTTCACGTTCACAAGCTCTTGTCTTAATGAAGGACTTCAACCATCCTGACATCTGTTGGAAAAGTAACAGGGCAAGCTCTAGGCAGTTCAAGAGACTCCTAGAATCCATAGAAGATAACTTTTTAACCCAGGTTATAGACACCCCTACAAAAGGGGATACAATATTAGGCCTGGCAGTCACCAATGCATGTGACCTTGTTGGTGAAATCAAGATTGGAGACAGCCTGGGGTGCAGCAATCACACATTGGTAGAGTTCATGGGCTGGAGGGGTATGGGACAGTCAAGGAGTGTCATTAGGACACTCAATTTTAGGAAAGCTAATTTCCATCTCTTCAGGGAGTTAATCAATTGGACACTTGGGGAAATGGTATGAAGGAGTGGACCAGTGCTGGCAGAACTTTAGGGATGCTTTCCACAGGACACAAGAGGTCTCAATCCACAGATGTAGGAAATCATGCAGGGAAGGGAAGAAACCAGCGTGGTTGAGACCTGATGATAAAACTAAAGAACAAGAGGAGACTGCACAAGCAGTGCAAGCAGGGACAAATAGCCTGGGGAGAATATAGGGATTCTGCCCATTTGTGTAGAGTTGGGGTCAGGAAGGCCAAGACCCTTTTGGAGATGAACTTGGCAAGGGACGCGAAGAATAGCAAGAAGCCTTCTACATGTCAACCAGAAGAGGAAGGTGAAAGAAAGCGTTCCCACCCTGAAGAATGAAAATGGAGACCTCGTATTAATGGATGAGGAAAAGGTTGAGGTGCTCAACAACTTCTTTCCTTCAGTCTTCACTAGCAACAGCTCTCCTCACCCATTCTGGGTCAGTGGGCAGCAAGATGGCAGACAAGGGGGTAAAGGACCACCCACTGTAGGGAAAGATGAGGTGTTCGTGACCACTTGGAGGACCTGAACAAATCTAAGTCTATGGGACCCCATGAGATGCATCCCAGAGTCCTCAAGGAATTGTCTGATGCGGTTGCAAACCCACTCTCCATCATATATGAAAAGTCATGGCAGTCAGGGGAAGTCCCTGGTGACTGGGAAAGGCCAATGTTGTTCACCGGGGGCAAATCCTGCCTGACCTCGTGGCTTTCTATAATGGTGTGACCCCATCAGTGGACAGAGGAAAAGCAATGGATGTCATCTATCTGGACTTCTGTAAAACCTTTCAGACAGTCCACATTATTGGTCTTTCTAAACCAGAGAGATATGGATTTGATGAGTGAACTATTCAGTGGATAAGAATTTGGATAATTGGATTTGGTGGAAACATTGGATGGCCACACTCAGAAGTCCAGATGGAGAGATGTGACACTGGTGTCCCTCAGCAGTCTGTACTGGGACCGATATTATTTAACATCTTCATTAATGACATTGACAATGAGGTCAAATGCACCCTCAGCAAGTTTGCAGATGACATCAAGCTGAGTGGTGCAGTGGACAGGCCATAAGGATGGGAGGACAGGGTGTTATCCAGAGGGACCTGGGGAAGCTGGAAAAGTGGGCCTATGTAAATCTCATGAGTTTCAACAAGGTCCTGCAGCTGGGTCAGGGCAATCCTCATCATCAGTACAGGCTGGGAGATGAAGTGATAGAGAGCAGCCCTGCAGAGGACTTGGGGGTGATGTTGGACAAGAAGCTCGACAGGAGCCAACAATGCACACTCGCAGCCCAGAAAGCCAATTGTATCCTGGGCTGCATCAAAAGGAGCATGGCCAGCAGGTGAACAGAGGTGATTCTGCCCTTCTACACTGCCTTCATGAGACCCCACCTGGAGTCCCATGTCCAGTTCTGGAGTCCCCAACAAAAGAAGGACATGGATCTGTTGGAGCAGGTCCAGAGGAGGCCACAAAGATGATTGGAGGGCTGGAGTACCTCTCCTATGAAGACAGGATGAGAGAGTTTGGCTTGTTCAGCCTGGAGAAGAAAAGGCTCCAGGGAGATCTTATAATGGACTTACAGTACCTGAAGGGGAACTACAGGGAAACTGGGAAGGAACTTTTGGAAGGGGAAGGGCATGTACTGATAGAATGAGGGGGAATGGTTTTAAATTGGAAGGGGGTAAATTTAGATTGGATATTAGGAAAAAAAGTCTTCATTACAAGGGTGGTGAGACAATGGAATATGTTGCCAAGGGAAGTGGTGGATGCCCCTTCCTTGGAAATGTTCAAGGCCAGGTTGGATGAGGCCTTGAGCAGCCTGGTCTGGTGAGAGGTATCCCTTCCATGGCAGGGACATAGGAACTTGATGATCTTCAAAGTCCCTTCCAACCCAAACCATTCTATGATACTATGATACTAAGCAGATAACTGGTAATTATACTACCTCTGCATGTATCGCAATATTGAAACATACAATGGAATACTGCATGGAATTTTTGTGTTAATACCTTATAAAGGAAGTTATAATTTGGTCATGAAATAAAAAAAGAAACAAGCTATGAGATCTACCAAATGTGCCTTACAATGGTGAGTGTAGATGAACCCCTTTATCAAAATGAGATTGATAGAGGTGACATACATAATTTGTAAGCCTGTCAGGAGGGCATAGTGCATAACAGGAGATTCTTCTTCTTAGTCAGAGACATAGTAGGAAACAGCAGCTAGAAAACAAAAGTGGGAAATTTAACTTTAAAAATTGTGACTAATTTCCGTCTTGAAGGGTAATGATGATCAATGATCATCAGTGATCAGTGCTGAAGGTTAATGTGATTGACACAGAATGAATAGGTCAGAGTTATATAGAAAGCCAGATGAAATGATCCATATTTAAACATTGAGGGATTTGGCTTGATTTGAACTAGAATTTGTCATGGCATTCCATTATTGGAACATCACAGAAACAGAATGCTATAAAATGCTTTAAATCAGCATGCCTCTAGCAATTGCATTTTATATTCAATACTGACCCTTTTCTGAATATAGCAGAAGAATATAGCAAGAAATTTGTATTTTAATGTATTTTGCATGTGTCTGTTTGTTTCTAGCTACATCATATCCATTAATCTCCTTGTGAGATTTATCAAATATGACATAAAAGAAAAATATAGAATCAAAGGTTAATTTAATGTTACAGAGATTTTTAATGGTGATTTAATACTAATGATGGCAGTTTATGAACCATGTTTAATTAAATGAATGTGGGAGATAAAAATCACACTAGTATTTAGCTTTGCTTAAGATTATAACCTCTCAAGCTCAAAGAGAAGTTATAAGTAAACTTTCTTCTGCTCTTTAGTTAAGGGCTGTATTTAAGTGACATTGAAGGTAGATTCTTTGGATTCTATCCGCAGATTAAACCTGGTCTTTAGACAGCTTAAAAGTGGTGTGGCTACACTGAAATATTTTTTTATTGCAATAACTACAACAAATTATGTCAGTTTCAGATCCAGTCCATTTGATTCTGCATGGGGTTTGGAGAACAGGTAACTTTTATTGACCTGTGCTACACATTGCTCACAAAGATAATGCTCAGTCGATTGGAACAGCAAGGTCCCTTTGTTCCATGAGAGGAATTGCTAAAGATTGCAACTTCTACTGCTCCAGTAAAGCTGGAGTGGTTGCTTCATAATAAAAAGTTGCATTTGATCTCACTGGGGTAGTGATGTAAATGTTCCATTTTATCAGTGTACAACTCATCTTTGTTGAACTGCACCATTCCAAAATCACAATAGAGAAAAATCACTGTAATAAAAACAGTATGAAACTTATGCACTGAAGCAGTAATTAACAAAAAAAAAAAAAGTTGAACTGAAAAGAGGATGAAGGTTATTTCTTTGGCTTTTACCTGCTTGGTTAGCCAGGGAGAAATCATCATATTGAGAGGTATTCTGTGAATATGCATCACCTTTTTATATTTTTTTCTTTTTTATTCTATGTCACTGCTACCATACAGAATTTCTTAAATCTGCTCTAATTTTGGTGGCATTAAACTATACATATATATAAGATATACATTACACCATACATATACATAAGGGTATTCAGCTGTTACTGCAGCCCTGTACTGCTGTTTTTCTGCTCTGAACAAATGTAATGTCACAGTCTCTGTTTCTGAACAATTCTATTAAAGTAAAGGTCCACTGTAAGGAATACAAACACTTGTCATGTATAGAAAGATGTCTCCTTAATGACTACAGATGCTTGGGCTGCACTGGTCCCCAGACTCCCATTTACTCCAGAGCTCCAGACAGCCTGTGTCATCTTGTGCCTCTATTTGCAGCTGGGTACATACGTATATCTCCATATGGCTATTTAAAGGCTCTTCTCTGACACCTTCCCTCCAGATCTCATTTTAAGCATGATATAAAATTTAAATAGAATATGAAGTATACAGAATACTTGGAAATGAATCACTGGAAATAGGTATTGCAGTGAAAATTAGAAGGCAATTTATACTCTGAGATTATTTCAGTTTCACTCCAAAACAAGCAACTCTGAACTTTTATTCCAGAGTTTGTCCAAATTTTGAATTCTGTATTTTAAATTATCCTTATATATATTAAAAATACATTAAGTTATCCATTATATATAGATGCATATTCATACAAAGAAAAACATTTGTAGGATTCTACAGTCTAGTGTGCTGCTGGTAGATATTGAAAAAGTGTTACGAGTTAGAGATCATACAATTCTACCTGCACCTTTTGTTTCAGACTGTTGGATAAAGTGGTGTTGTAGCTTTTTCAAGTGATAATTCTTAATGTAGAAAGAATGTTATTTATTTGGTGGCAGACCTGGGAGAATTCCTTTGAAGGCTCTGCTTCTTGTGGCTGATAACTTTCCTGCACATAGAGGTGTTGTGATCTTACATTTATGCTTTGGGTCCCTAATATGAAAAGAATCAAGTATAATTTAGCATCTGAGGGGAAAAAGCCCACCAATAAAGAAACAAAAGGAATATTGCAATGAACAGATGAAAGCATAGAAATCATATGTGATCTAATCACAACAGAGTCTTTACATACTCTTTTGTTTATTTAAATCCATTTCCTGAATATTGATATTTTGTTTTTAAACAACTAAGATTTCTCTCTCTGATTCTAC
Source organism: Hypotaenidia okinawae (assembly GCA_027925045.1). Lineage (NCBI taxonomy): Eukaryota > Metazoa > Chordata > Aves > Gruiformes > Rallidae > Hypotaenidia > Hypotaenidia okinawae. The sequence continues at coordinate 5,594,888 of BSDF01000005.1, read as the reverse complement.
TGTTTGCTCTGCTATCTCTACAGAGGGATTACTAAAGAAGTCTTTGTTGGTATTATATTTCCTGGTGCAAACCTGACACAATATAATCCCTTCTGGAAATAAAGCTTTTATATATTCTAAAGAATGCATGTGATTTGCTGTCTCTCATAGTTGATTTCCACCTTGCTTACATTACAGTACATGTGGCACCATGGGAAGTTTCTCCTCCAGCAAGGCATGCCCAAGAGCTCCATCTGCAAGAGAACATCCATCTGTCCTGTCAGACTGAGGATGTCACTGCTTGACAGTGCCGAAATGAGAACTGTAGTCAGTACTCTGCGATAGTAATCAGACTATAATTACATAGCTCTCAATACCAGTCTTACTAACTTTGGAGGGGGTCTTTCTAGCAAAAGGTCTGCCTGTTTCAGGGCTGATGCTTGTTAGCTTAACACCAGAAAAACTAATTGTTACTGACATTCCAGCCTTAAGGAGCCCATGCATTCTGCTGGCTTCAGGGCTGGATTTGGAAATATTTCACACATGAGAAGACCATATAACAGACAGTTCTATTTTCCCCTTCAACAATAATTGTTCTCTTTTTCATTTCCAAATATATATATATATATATATATAGTGGAACATGATTAACTCCTTCAATCTGCTATCTTTTTGACAGAGGAACAGAGAAATAAGAAGAAAATGTTGAAGTCACAGATCAAAATTTCAACACAATGTATGAACACAGAAAAACAGGAACTCTTTGCAACTCAACTCGAGTTCTCAACTCAGTCACTGTCCTAATTCTCACTAGCCTCCATGGATAGATGTTTACAGAAATACATTTTCTTATCAAACAAGAAAAGAATCAGCAGAGAGATTTTTTAGGACTGGGATTAAAAAAACGGTTCTAACCTTGACATTTTTTCACACAGTTTATTTTTTTTCTCATAACAGGGTTCATCCTTGCACAAACAACTGCATTGGTACAAAATGAAACCATTTAAACAAATGGGAAAGGTAGTACAATCTGCACCATCTTTTAGATTCTCAGCCTAGCTTCAACTGATGTCTGTAAATTCTGACTCAAATACTCACCAATACCACGGGATATCGAAAATAAGCTTTCTTATGAGTCACATCACTGTTACCTTTTCCAGTGCTGGTTGTACTCTTCATAAGAGTTTGTAAAGACCTAAAGACCTTCAATTCAATTCAACCTATTAAAGATGTGAATTTAAGAGGGTGAGGGAAGAATCAACAGAAAGTCGGTTATGAGATATATGAGAATGTACTGTCTAATTTCTTGTCTTGTTTAATTTACGTTTTTCTACCATGTGTGTTTTATAAATACTTCTCCTTTCATGTAGCTAAATGTCTGCTCTTTTTTTTTTTTTTTCTTTATCTGAAACAGTCTTTGAACTTTTTCTGAGGGGTGACTGTAATTGAAGATAATCGTTCAAGGGAGGGAGCATTATTGTATTTATTTATGCAGTAGCCTTCGGGGATTGCAACAACCACAAATCAATAGAGCATTGATGAAAGTTTGGCAAATTTCCCATACTTTTTATCTTTGGCCATTTTTAAAGAGGGACTAGAAACTCAGTGCACATGACCATTCTTCTCATACCTGCAAAATCAAAAATGATTCAGTCTGGTGGTACCTGAAAGCAGTGGTGGAGACTTTGCTTTAGTGTCAAATTACTCCCTCCTGAGACAAGAGTAAGAAGCAGAGGAACACCCCTCTGGGAAGACAGTATTGCAGTATTGTTTTTGCCTTTTCCTTCACTCCAGCTTTTCTCTGGATGAAACTTAAAGCTTCTCATTTCCAGTACTGTCAGTCTGACACCTTTCACGAGTGTTAAGTTCCGTTATTTGTAATAAAAATATCACTTTAGCAGTTGAAAAATATAATTACATTGAAACATTTTCTGAAGTTTGTTGTGCTGCAAAATCAGCTGGAGGACTATAAACACTGTATCTCTTCTCTAGACATTGTGTTTACTAATTAACTAATAAATGTGGTCAGTTCGTAATACATCTCTTGACAGAACTTGGGTATTGTTTGGAAGTTATTTACCTACTACCAAGTTTGTTGGTCTCCTATCAAATGAAATTTCTCTGCATTCTGTAGGAAAAAAGGATGGGAAGTAGGAGAGGGGGGAAGGGGATGTGTTAGAAAATTACTAATAATCCCTGAAAATCTTGGGTGCTTTGGTCAGATGACCATGACAGATCACAAGTCTTCAGGGGTGGACTACCTCTTAATCAAGCAGCTAAAAGAACTCATGTCACAACAGTAGAAATATTTCAGCCTGCAACTCATGCTTCCACAAAGCTGTAAAAATAGCTCCTTTGTACAGGAAATATCCATAACTGCAATCTAGGGTCTGATTATAAACCAATATAGCTATAGTGACACAAACACTTCTATTTATTTTGGCAGAACCAGGTTTTTTATTTGCTTCTGTGTACCAATTAGAAACAGATTAACAATATAAATCACTTCCAGATTCAAATGACAAGACTAAACACAGGTTGATGCCAATTTAACAGTATTAATATAAACGTTAACTGAAGAAATTTGATTTTTTGCATGTATTTTCATATTCCCCAGCTCTACTGAGTTTACATCATTCTCCTCTCCCCCTTTATTCATTAAGCAAATTTGTTAAAAAAAAAAAATTTCCAAAAGTGGAAAGCTGATTAAACAAAATAATTACTAGAATATTTTATATAAAAATATTGTTATTTCAACAACTACTTCGTTGAATCATTGTTATTTATTTTACAAATGCAAAACCATTTCTCTTCATATTTCCTAGTACACAAATAATAATTGTTTTATTTTGCAACTGCCTTTGCCCAAAAGGTATTTGGCAGATCAATTTCCAAAGTATATTGCAAAGAGATTACTGAGTTAAGAAATAAACTTGTTTTCCTAGGCATTAATTTTGGTGTTTAGCCATACATCCATGCTTGCTAAGCAGAGAGAAATGCCTTTGCTAGATCAAAACTGGTGCTTATCTCTGAAGGTAATCCATGTGACTTGGTTGAAGTTCTAAATATACTTCTCTACTGAACCACTTTTCACTTGATAGGATTCTGAAATCTCTCAGGTTCACCTCCAGTGGAAATAAAAGGTAGGGAACTTCCCAGAGGGATGATAAGCATGATCTTAAAAGTACTGACATACCAGTTTTGAACTACATAGAAAAATCAAAACTTTTTTAAAAGCTCTTGGTTTTGTTTAATGAAATGGAGTCTTCACAGTTCAGTGTGTCTTACTAACCTATGAAATATGATATATTATGATTCCTTTCTTACTTAATAAGTCCTAGTGGTATGATTAGACCTTACAGATATTAATTTTCTGGAATTTAAAATTTTGGCTACTGCTGTACCACCTGTTTAGATAATGATGGCATGTAGCTTTCAGCATATGCTTTTGATAACACAAGGAGAAGAATCAGAAAAAAAAGGTAAAACTCATGGGTTGGAATAAGGACAGTATATTGGGAGAGCAAAGAAAGAGAAAAATGACAGCAGTAGTTGTAATAGAAGAAAGAAAACTGGTTTTGCACAGTGCAGTTTCTCACCCAATGACCAGACCAGACATTCAGCCCACACTCATCCTGGAGCTGCTGCTCCTCCCCAACTAGCCCACTTTAGATAGTTTGGGTCACCTATCCTGCCTGCATCCCATCCCAAGTTCTTGCAAAAATTAACTATCCTAGCCAAAAAGCAGGATATTATACACATTGTATTCTGTATCATCTTCATCAAGCCCAGAGTTTACACTTCCAATTAATTACCACCACTTTCCTTAGCACCTATATATAAATGATATGTGTGTTTGCATACACATATAGAGGTATCATTCACTTAGTCTATAGGCCACCCCTTTAAAATGGCTCTTGAGTTCATGTAGTCCATGACTTTGGGCTACATTTGTCATCACAGTCTCTCAGGGCAAGAGTACTATTGGATTGTTGCACGTTGCTTCCAGAGCTTATGCCTGGTATATCTGAATTAGCCCATGCCCACAGTCTGTGGGTTGAAGATGTCCTTTTTAAGAAAGTTGCTGGGCATTGCTTGCGGAAATCAGTTCTCATTTCATCATCACAGCAATTTTCTCAGTCTCATCAAAGTTCATTCTTGAATAATTTAGGTGATTCTTATTACCATTGATACATAACAATCGTAGCAGTGATGACATACAATGGCAGTTTTATTTAGCAATTAACATCAAACTCATAATTAGATCTCCTTGGGGTACGCATCAGACTTCCATATCTCTCTGCATCATCCACCATGAGCACTCAGGTCCTTGAGCAAAAAAAAATCCCACAGATTACTTTGCCTTTGCCTGAAGCATGTCTAACACAGACTGTCTTTCCCAACATATTTTTCATACACACTGTGGGGACTTTATCCCCCTCTGACAGTGCGTGAATGTTCTGATTGGTCTGGGCCAGGTCAATTGATAGACCCCCTTGTGTTGACTAACTAGGTAGCCTTTGCTAAATGTGTTACCCAATGTTTGAAAGCCTCAACACCAATTGGTCTTAGTGGAGTCTTTATCAGTCCACTGTATTGTTTGATTCTCCTGGAAACTGGTTCATGACAGCGGATGTGCTACACCCACACTCTGGCCCATGTTTTCATTAAGTTGTTTTGTAAATGAGTCTCTTTGTCTGACTCAGTTCTTTCTGGGGTGCCATGTTCCTACAAGACTTGCTTTTCAAGGACCAGGAAAGTGTTCCAGGCAGTGGTATGGGATATGGGATATGTTTCCAGCCATTGGTGGTTGCTTCCACCATTGTAAATGCAATCTTAATAATATTATTATTATTAATAATCTAGCTGGTTTGATATTCCTCATTGATCTGGTGGATACACTGGTACCCATGTGGTGTATTTTTACAACCAACTTCTCCAGACAGGCAGCAATATGCTGCCATAATTCAGCAGCCCTGATGGGCTTGCCTCTCAACTGCCAGTTGCTCTGTTTCCATTGCTGCAACCACCACCCGTGAGTCAGTATAGAGGTAGAGCATCAACCACTTTTCTCATTCAGAAATGTCTAAAGCCAGCTGAACTGTTTTTGCCTTGGCCAACTGACTTGATTCATCTTGTCCATCAGCAGTTTCTGCAACTTGTTGTGCAGCACTCCACACTGCAGCCTTCTACCTTTGACGTTTTTCCACAATGAAACAGGACCCATCAGTGAACAGGGCATATTGCTTCTCATTTCCTGGTAGTTTATTGTATAGATGGGTCTCTTCAGCATGAGTCACATCCTCCTCTGGCCACATTTCAAAATCTTTACCTTCTGGCTTGTTCATGATTTCTTCTAGAACTCCTGGGGAACTGGGGTTTCCCATTTGAGCCCACTGTGTAATCAGTGTCACCCACTTACTACACATGGCAACAGTTGCCTGGTGTGTAGAGGGGACTCACCCTTTGAACATCCATTCTAGCATCAGCAGTTGGGATGCCAGGAAGAGCTGGGCATCGGTTCCAATCACTTCTGAAGCAGATCTAACCCCTTTATATGCTGCCCAATTTCTTCTTCATTTGAAGTACCTCAGACCCCAAAATCCTAGCGGTTGTCCTTGAATCTCCCTGGTGCTTTCTGACAGACACTCCAGGTAGGGCTATTCTCTCCATCTGTGGGCTAAAGCAGATTTTTAACATCTGGACCTATCTAGACTGGACCAAGGGTTCCTTCACAAACAGATTTTCTTTAATTCGTTTAAAGACTTGTTGTTGCTCAGGGCCCCATTTGAAGTTGTGCATCTTCCAGGTCACCTGATAGACAAGATTTACAATTAGACTATAATTTGGAATATGCATCCTCCAAAAAGCCACAATGCCTCAGGAAGTTTGTATTTCTTTCCTGTTAGTCAGTAGAAACATAGCTGCTATTTTATTGATCACATCCATTGGTATCTGATGACGTCTATCTTGCCATGTAATTTCCAAAAACAAGTTCTCCTGTCACACCAGAAATACATATGGCTTCTGCCCCTTCATGACATTAGAGTACCCTGTACACAGGTATCCACTAGAGCCTTGTAATCTTGAGGGTCTGATGTGCCAGGCCATTGGATACACACTGTCCAAGAAATCCAGTTGTCCCTTTCCTCCACCTGGCTGGAGGCAGGGCCCTCTAATCCTGTTCATCACATTTGCTACTCACTTCATGCAAAAATGACTTAGAGATTCCTTCAAGAGCATTGTAAGTATGATTAGGCTTTCCACTCTTTCTGGGGAACTGCCTGCTGCAAAACGGAATGTCCATTTGTCCTCTTCTGTGATTATTTTCCCTTGTAGCTCATGTACTTGTATATCCAGTGTTGAGGTAGGCTTTCCAATCCACTTCCCCATGCCCCATTTTTCCAGCATTGGAACAGCCAGGCGATGATGTGCTTACCTGGAAAGTGGCTGAAATCTTTCTGTAAATCTCACAGCTCACTCCAGGACAGGTATCAGGTGATTAACTCTGGTTCTGACTCTTCCTCCTAATCTCATGATGGTCCAGGTTCATCACCATCCCTTACTAAGTGAACTGAATTTCATGTGTATTTCTTCCTGCGTGTAGGAGTAAAAGATACTGGAACAGGTCTTTTTTTTTTGTCTCAGCTTCACTGCTTGTCATTGGGGTTTGGTAGCCACAGTGCCTGTCGCTCTGTTTTGCTTCTCTTCCCCCGAAGATACAACTTACTATTGAGCAGCATTTTGTAGGTAATGGCCAGGGCCCAGAACAGTGCAGTGATCTGTGGCTCCTAGAAGTAATTACAGCATTTTCCTTTCAATTATTTTATCACTTTGTCAGGGTCCTGTAGCTGTTTGGTAGTGAAGTTCCAGATGATTGGAGGTGAGATGTTCTCTAAATACCTGTCCATATTGTCCCACATGTCATTCTACCCATGACTATCCAGCCTCGGGGCAGACATCTGAGTAGTATTCTTAAATATATATATATATATATATATATATATTTAACCCTAAACAGACCCTGAAACACATTCAGGAGACTGAATAACAATAGGAACATGCTGGCTTGAACATCAAGACTCATCTGGACACTTATCTGTGTGATCCATCCTATGGAACTTGCTTTGGCAGGGGAATTGAACTCGATGATCTCTTGAGGTCCCTTCCAATCCCTACAATTCTGTGATTCTATGATCCCCAAGGTACTCACAATTCCTGAATCCTGCTGTAACCAGCCTGAAGCAAAAAGGGAAGTGTAAGACCAGGAGAAAGTATGCCCCGCAGTCATCCTCATAGTGTGGGTGCAATTGCTAATTAATTCTGACAGATGCTATCTGCAGCCATGAGAACAATGCCACATAGAAATACCAATTTAACCTCATACCATACCATGAGTGGAAATTGCACAGTACAGATATGTGACTCCTGACTCCTCTTCCAGAGTTGATAAACAGCATAGCAGGGAATACATACAAGATGAAAAGATTTGCACAACACAGCCATGTGAACAAACAAAACACCTTGTGAGCACGGACTGTTTACCTAATATAATAACTGCTTATAACGACTTTGTCTTAACATCCTTCTGTCAGATCTTAACACTTTGTGCTGCACTTTGGGCACCAAAAAGGACTATCATGGTTCATCACTGGCCATCAGCTAAGCACCATGTAACCACTCACTCAACTGACAGGGTGGGAGGAGAATGGGCAAAGACAAACCTTGTGAATTGGGATAAGGACAATTTCCTGACACAGCAAAGGGAGAGGAAGATAATCAAAGGACTTAGAATGTAGAAAATGCGGGATAGAAACCACAATTTCTCACCCAACAACTGTCCAGATGCTCACCTCACACTCAGCTTGGCCTGAAGCTGCCTTTCCTGCTTCACTTAGCCATCTTTTCACTTTGAGTTGCCTGTCTTGGCTGTGCCCCATCCCGTCTTCTGGTGAAAATTAACTATATCCTATCTCAAAGCCAGGACGGAAACATAGCATCTTCTGTCGGTTTTTTTTGTTTTAGTTAGTTTTGGCTTGGTTTGGGTTTTCTGGGGATTTTTTTGGTTGGTTGGGTTTTTTTTAAGAGAAAAATAATTTTATGTTGAAGCAGGTGATTTAATGAACTATACATTATAAGGGTCATAGTATTATCCTGTCTTTTTCCAATTCTCTTCAACAGTGGATATAGTTGATGTAGAATCTAGTAAGCAAAGTGTTCTTTCCTTTCCACATTATCTTGTCAAATCATGTGTGTATCAGTGATTATACCAGCAATATTATAATTGTCTTTGAATTTTGTCCTTATTAACTTCATAGGAACATGATTTTGTGGAGAAGAAAACTGAAAAACTCCTTTCCCTTAAATGCTTGGTCATTAGGGTATTTCAGTGATTTAACCACTAACATGGAGTATCAGATTGCCCATGAAGGCACCTATTACATCATCAGAAAGGGATGTCTGATTTTCTTAAGATTAGACTTTCTGACAACGACACTAGAGTTTTTGGTACATACAGAAGAAAATTAAAGTCACATTACTATTATGACATGATAATTATTGTCACTTAATTTGTACTTTTGGTTCAACTTGCATCGATAGCTAAAAAGAATGACCATGTATATTGTCCAATTATTAATTGTATTAGTTAGGCTGTACTGCAGAATTTCAGGCTGGATGAAGCAGGTGGAGACATAGAGAAGATGCTGTGACTTACGTTGGGATGAGCCCCTGCCAGCACAAGCGACCTACAGAGATGAGCCAAACAGGTTTGCTGGGGGAGGCCTATAGCCCCGTGGAGGACTGGGACTCAGAGACACTGTGATTTGTTGCCCCATCCCGTCCGAGAAGGAAACCAACTTGCAAGGGACTGACTAAAGCCCTCATCTCCTAGTCCCTGCCCCCGTCCTGTGCTGTGAGCAGGAGAGGGGAAGAAGGGAGCAAAATCATGACTGAAAGGGAAGTCTGCTTTAGAATGGGGGGTGCACACTTCCCTTTCAGTCAGGAGGGGTGGGGGAAGGTGTTACCGAGACCCCCATTTTCCCCAGTCCCTGCCCCTCCTGGGCTGTGACCGGGAGGGAAGAAGGGAGCAAACTTCTAACTAAAGCCTGCTGAGGAGGGAGTGGTGGGGGGAAAGTGTTTGCCTGGTTGCATTTGTTTCAAGATGGTTGGTTGCACTCCTGACTCTGGTTCTTTTCACTGTTTCTCTTAAGCGTGGTGTAATAAATTAGATAACTTTCTCTTCTGCACTCTGTGTTGAGTCTGTTTTGCCCACATTGTTAACGATTTTGACTCTTGAGTCTCTTAGTATATTTTTTTGTCCCCTGTCCAACTAAGAAGGGGAGTGATAGACTGATTTTGGTGGGCATCTGGCTTTTTTATGTAATTTTTGATGCGTGATTTACTTTAAATATAAGATTAAGAGAAACTTCTCATACAAAGCAAATTTGGAATGTGAGAATTTGGCCTAGCAAAAGCATTGCTTTCCATTCCAGATGATTTAATGTATTTAATTCTTATCTGCCTGCATGTTCACCAAAGATTCAGCTGCCATCTTTGACTTTATCTATGCTAGTATATAAAATTAATCAGAATTTGTTCTCTGTCCTGAAACCAAGGTATGTGTTTATCTTCTATCCATAGAAGATAAGTTAAGCTCTCTAACCTGCTACCTTTGTTCCAGACCATATTGATTGACTCCAGTAATAATGAAGTTAATGTTTCTACACCGAGGAAGTTGGTCTGGGCATCTTTTAATTATAATATTCCATCCTTAAAGGCAGGATTTGAGAACAAAATTCAGCAATGTTATCCTGGTTGCCTGTAAATATTCCATACAAGTAAGAGAGAGAAAAGATACCATTTTAGAGCCTCAACCAAGTGTAAGGATCGTGAGTTCCACAAACAGGTTCTAGAATGTCCAGTGCACCAGACAACGCATGGCACGTTGTAAAAGCCACTAAGCCTTCAGTTGCCATGAGGCCCCATCTCCACAGAGACAACTCATGGGGAGCTGTGTAATTATCTCAGAATTGAGCTGTCCTGTAAGTCCAGACTAAAAAGGGCAGCACTACATAATTCAAGGAACTGTAACCTACGTTGAGCCTTGAATTCCTTCAACAAACAACATGCCCTGAGTCCCAATCAAGCCACTACTTGACTGCCCATCAGTAAGATACAGGCAAGCCAGAGTGTCCCATTCAATTTCAGTGGGCCCAGACAATACAAAGATATGCAAAAGATAGGGCATAAGATAAGGGGGAACACTGCTAATGATGAACATGGAAGGTGACATTGTCCACTAGGGCACAATTCTGCCCACTGTCATGTCAATCAAAGAAATAAAAACAAATCCCCTCATATTCCACTGAGAATTGGGAGCCACTTCTCCAACTCTGGGAGGAGACCCTTTCCCCTTGACCAGGATGCTGGCTAAGGTAATGTACTGAGACACCTTATCTGGAGACGAGTAAGTGAATATTTGGTATGTTTTAAGTTTGTAGTTTTGCGTGATTGACTTACACATGTGTAGTATTCAGTGCGCCTGCGAGCTGTGATTGTGTGTTCCATGAATCTGGTGTGGGTGTAGTATTGAATCTTGGGAATTGCCTGTGGGAGGTAACAGTGAGTAACAACTCTGTTGTGGGGTGTAATACTGCATTTCATGACTGTGCTGTTCTGGCAGTAGCGCATTTTGTGAATTTCTTGTGGTGGAGGCAAGTGTAGTCATACTTCTAAGCTGGAATAGTGCATGTCTCCATTGTAACCATAAAACCTGCAATAGTGGCATATTGCATTTTTATTGGGGTTTTAATTTTTTTCTTTTTTCCTAAACCCCTGCAGTCAAGTGTCTTTCCATCACAACAATTTGTACAAGAATCTGCTGATACCTGAAAAGCAGTTAAAGAGACAACAGAGTGAAGCTCTTCTCTTTAGGTGCAGAGGGTAAAACAATATCAAAGAGCCACAAAGTGTGGCTTAGTTTGTTCAGGTTGGACATAAGAAAAATCATCCTCACTGGTAGTGTGTAGTGCATCACTAAAACTCATTTCCCAGAGAACCTGTTGAATTTCCATCTCTGGGAGTTTTTGAGACTCAACTCAAACTGGCCTTATCTAGTGTTGGTGATAATCCTGTTTCAAGTCAGAGGTTGGCATCCTGTCAAATCAGTGTTTCTGTGATTCAATGACAATGCTAGGAATGACCTTATGCAGTTCAAAAGTCACAATGAATCTCTAGAAGAGAGACTAACAGAATCAGGGGTTTAACTAATGTCATCACTAAAATACTGGTCTTGGATCAAGGTTCAGGGTTCATCTTTGCTAGCATGTTTTGTGTATGCTCTTTTTTGATAGAAGGACTGTGAAATTTTGCCTTAGCCTTCACTGTTGCATTTTGTGATTGGATAAGTCTCTTTGTAAGGAACGAAAGGGTTCCTATTTCCTGAGATCAGCTGAGGCTGGACAGACAGAAATTCCTCACATTGGAATCAACTGCTAGAAAAATGCTGTATGTACAGGAAAAAAACCTAGCTTTTTTAAAATCTGAACATTATTGCAAGTTGGTGAACTGAGGATAAAGTGACAGGAAGTGATCTGTCCAGCAAGAGGGCTGTTGGGAGATTTTATTTTGCCTTACACAGCATATTTGTTTCTTCCTATTTCAAGTTTGTCTCTCTGAATTACCACGCTAAAGCTTAGCTTTAGACATTCAGAAGCTTTTTGGTGTGCTCATCTTAAGAGGGCGGACCGACAGGATCTATCTAATTCCATCATGTCATGAAACGTATTATTCTACCTATAGGTAACAGGTATCTTTTTGCCAAGGTTCATCCTACAGACAGGGATAGACTGCTGAAGTTTTATTACTAGTGACTAAAGGGGAGAGAAAACACAGTTGCTCTCATGATGAACCCCTGTTCTCATGATGAAAGTGTTGCAGCTTTGTGTAGTGTGATGCTGAGATGTTTTTTTGTAAGCAGCAGTTACAGTTTTCTGCCAGTTTCAAACTGTAAACACGAGTCAATTCAAGGCCAAAGTTGCAGCCGAGAGATAGTCATAGCGCCTCTGTGAATCACATATAGGAGAAAAAAACCCAGAAGCAGCTGCATTTTGCCACCAGAGAGGGAGTGAGAAGATGTAACGAGCTGTGCAGACACCAAGGCCAGGGATGGTTGGGGAGGACGCGCCCCAGGTGCTAGAGAGAAAGATGCCCCTGCAGCCCGTGGAAAAACCCATGGTGGAGCGGATGTTTCCTCCCCTCCCCACCCCAGTCCATGGAAAATGTCCAGACCCCACCTGCAGTCCATGGAGAGGCTCCACACTGGATGGAGCAGGTGGAGACACAGAGAAGATGCTGTGACCCTACGTTGGGAAAAGCCCCTGACAGCACTTGTAGCCATGAAGAGAATTAGAGACACAGAGATGAGCAAAAGAGAGTTTTATGCCAGAACAGGTTTGCTGCGGGGAGGCTTGTGACCCTGTGGAGGACTGGGACTGAGAGACATTGTGATTTATGACTGCCATAGCAGTGATCCACGGAGGGGCAGCTGGTGAAGAGATAAAGCCCTGTGGGAAGAGTCTCACATTAGAGAAAGTTCCTGGAGGACTGGCTCTCGTGGGCAGGACCCCAGGGTGCAGCAGGGGAGGCTGTGGAATGAATGCCCCCACCCCAGCCGAGAAGGAAACCAACTTGCAAGGAACTGACAGAAGCCCCCATTTCCCCAGTCCCTGCCCCTCCCTGTGCCACAATGGAGGGGAAGAAGGGAATGAAATCATGACTAAAGTGAAGTCTGATAAGAAGGGAGGAGTGGGGGGAGGTGTTTTAAGATCTGGAAAAGGAAAACAGTTCATGAAGAAGTAACCAAGAACCACATTTTCCCAGTCTCTGCCCCACTGCGAGCAGGAGAGGGGAAGAAGGGAGCAAAATTATGGCTAAAGGGAAGTCTGCTTTAGAATGGAGGGGTGGGGGGAAGGTGCTACCGAGACCCCCATTTTCCCCAGTCCCTGTCCCTCCCCATGCCACAATGGGGGGGAAGAAGGGAGCAAAATTCTGACTAAAATCTGCTAAGAAGGGAGTGGTAAGGGGAAAGTGTTTTAAGATCTGGTCGCATTTGTTTTAAGATTTTTTCATGTTCCCAACTCCAATTTTTCACTGTTTTCTTTAGTGCAGTGCAGTAAATTAGATAATTTTTTTCCTTCACTCTGTGTTGAGTCTGTTTTGCTCATGTCGTTGATGACAGGATGATATCTCCCCATCCTTATCTTGACTCCTAAGCCTCTCAATATATATTTTATCCCCTGTCCAACTGCAAAGGGGAGTAATAGACTGATTTTGATGGGCATCTGGCTACTAGCCAGGGCTAAACCACCACAATTAGAAACTAAGGACAATCCACAGGGTGTTATGGTAAGCAAATGGCATGGACAACCAAAAACTTGACAATGGGAGGTTTAAAACCTTTAGACATACTGAGAAATATTATGACTGGGTACGAGGTAAGATTGGGAAGACAAATCACAGGAAAATTTTTTTTTTCTTTTTTTTTCTTAAAGACAGACATTAATATACTTAATGGATAGGATTATAGAGAGGAGGAGAAAATGAGCAAAATGTGTTAAGTTATTGGGTAACTGAGGACTAATTCAGAAAAATAAAGGTACATTTGGTTCATAGGTAATTTTAAACATAAGAATAAAAAAAATATGTGTTAAATGGAAATTAGGTCAAGACAAACATATAACTATTCCATGGCTATGTGGAGATAAACACAAACAACGCATAAACAAGCAAAGATCCTTAAAGTACAACACATTCATTTTTTACTGAGTAAAAAAGAAAATACTAAGACTTCTGTCAGAAATTATTGACAGATATAGACAGCTAGGATGCATAATACCATTTTTGAAAAAATCATCACCAAAAAATATGTCACTGAAAAAGTCAGTCAGTTGATTGAATGATGGGAAGCTGTTACATTGCAGAAGAGCATCAATGGAATAATATCTAAAGGACAGAAAAAGTTCGATTACTCAATCAAACCAAATGTATCTAGCCAGTATGTAAGAAATCTTTCTGCCATTAGGTTTAAAAATGTCTGTAAATATAAATATATGTCTCTATTTAAGAAAATATTTTTTCTTATATGAATAAGAAAAAATGGGTAAGCTGGGCATTGTGGGTCAGTCACTGTAATTTCGGTTCTGATAAAAATGATGGAGCACATAACCAGTGACATATGAAAACATAAAGAAATAAGGAGATGATCAACATCCATCATGAATTTGTCAAAAACAAGCAAGTCAAAACAGCATACACTACTTCTGAGAACTTTTCAAGACTCCCTTGGGTCCAGAAAGCCTAAATAATCTGAGGGAGTTAAAAGTTAGTATGTCAGAAGAGAATATAGACTTTAGCTATCAAACTGACAAAAAAAACCACCTCAGTATGATGTTCAATAAAGAGTGGTGGGAAGAAAACACTATGCAGTAGGCAGATAAATCATGATTGACTAAGACAGCAATTCTGTAGAAAACACTCTAGGGTTTAGAGTATCTCTAGTGAAGGTAAGTAGAAACAGACTTAAATTGCAGCAAGGATGAATTTGATTCAATAATAGGTAAAATTTTCAAAATTAGAGAGATCATGAAGTATTGAAATAGATTACACAAGGTGCCTATGGTTCCTCCAACATCAGAGGTCTTAAAGATCAAGTTAGACAAATATGCATCATAAATTACACAGAAATATCTGATCTTGCCTTAGGGAAGAGGAATGCATAGAAGATATCTATAGTAAAAATTAATTTTGTACTTCAAGTGCTGGTACCTGCATGTATATCTGATTGTGTTGGCTTCCACTCCTGATGGACCACAAACATAAATGTGTTGAATTATTGCTGTTGTGGTTAATGTTGTAAGACACAGCCACTTAAAAGTCCATTTTTTCAAGATCAAGGACTCAAAAATGCAGAATTAAACCCTGGTTTAGAGGAAACGTTTTTTTTTCTCCTTCTGTCATATGGCACTCAAACCAAACTTTTAAATTCTTTAAAAAAATACATATATAACTAGACACGGTTAAATAGTCTAGTATAAATTCTTTACATAATATGACATAAATGATGTAAGGCAGATAAGATGGCAATGGTACTTTTGCCTGTATAAAATAGGTGTAGATAAGAACTCTTTTTCATAATCCGGGATGCTGAGTCTGTTTTTCTTTCAGTAAAGTAAGTGAATGTAGCTGCTATTCCAGTCAACACAAAAGGTTTCATAACAATATGTAACAGAATGTTTCACCAGCCCTTTCATTGTCTATCTCTGGTCTCATCATAAACTGCAAGAGCGAAAGCTGAATTTACTTGCTTATATAGACCTTGATATCGAAATACAATTTGGCTTACATGCCTTTAATGGGTGTGTTGATGTGATGATAATAATAATAATAGTAATAATAAGAATACCACTTTGCCGTTCTGTAATTGCACTCTGATTATACCAACATGATTTACAAACAGTAATTATGGGAGCCTTTCAAAGCTCTTGTAACAAACTTAATAGCCCCAGATACAGCAATTGCAATCATACTTCTCTTTCAGGAAGAATTTCGTTAAGATTTGTATATAATCTATAACAAAGAAAATACAGGAATATGAACATTTTGGCAAAAAACTAGTGTGTTGAACATATAGATATTATTTTTATTCTTATTAAGCTACTTCTTTTTCTTACGTGTCATTGTGTCACCACCAAATGAACACTTTAATATTTTCTTTCCTCATTTGCAAAGCAAAAGTTAGTTTTCAAATCACAAACTTTGCAACTCATTCATAATCAATGTAAGTACCTTATTAAATATTAATTTTTTTGAAAAAGCACAATGTCTTAACTGTCCTCTTCACTCTGTGTTCACTGTTTTATGTAACTTATATGCTATTGTTTCTCTCACTTGACAGTTTGATTTCTATTGTATACTAATGTTTTTCAAGGAGTCATTATGCAAATATTAAAGCTCGAATTTATTTTGTATGGGTATTTTACTCCAAAGCTTGGTATACTTTTCACACAGTTTCTCAAATAAAAAATAATAATAAAAAAACCAATTCTCAAAACTGTAGTTGAATATGCATGAAATAAACTTATGTTTTAAAATGAAACTTTGACCTACAATTTCCTCCAGGGCCGCACTCTCTTATGACACTCCACCAGCCAAGTTTCTTCAGTTAAGTGCTATTCTTTTACAGAAATATTTTCTCTCTCCTTGATGCTCTTTACTTTGCCTTTCTGGTGTTAGAATTGTAGATTTTGCAGAGATAAGACACATCACTTCAAAGTGAAAATTTTGCAGGTCTGTGCTGGTTTTCTATATTTTTAGTATTATCTTTATCCTCAAGAAAACTGTATGCAATCAAAGTCAGGATGTCTGCATTAATATCAGAGCAGAACTCTTTTTGATGTCCTGGACCAATGTGCAGACTATGGGGTAAGACATCATATGGCACAGCCCTTCCGCTTCTGCTCTTCATGGGAAAGCAGAATCTGATTTGCCACAGTTACAGGTCAAATGCTACATTCCTTTAGTGTTATCAATATTAATTGAAGGAAATGGTGGTATTATAGGAAATTTTGCAAGGTATTAAGTTCAGTTGATATAGTCCATCCTACTTTACCATTTTCTATGCCTTCATATCACTTCAGTATTAACTTCTGCAGAATTTGAAGTAAAAAAGAGAATACGTTAAACTTCTATTTCCTTAACCAAAAGTTAATAACTTTTTTTTTCCCTCTATTACCTTTACTTTAGCAAGAAAATCATAGAAGATGTATTTTCTTTTACTTTTATTTAACTTTTTTGTATAACTATAAAAAATACCTTCCTGCAACTATAAATTTCCTCAGAATTTCTAGAATTTATATATAACTTAAAATAAACTTATAGATACAAACACAGAAGACACCATTATTTGCTAATTTTAAAACATCTATATTTTATTTCTGACTTGTTTAAATCTATCCTATGGATAAACAGTAGTACAAAATGTATTTATCTTTATAAAAATTTTCCACTGCTTACCACTGTATTAATGTCTCACTTGTTTCATGCGTGTTTTTATGTAGTCTGCATTAGAGCAGAAATACTGCTAATAAATATTGATTTTGAATAATGTATAATAGAGAGATATCCAACATAACATTTTGCAAAACAGCAAGTTTAAACTCAGTGTAAGAAATAACCTCTGATGAAAATAACCAAAACAAAACAAACAAGAACGTCTTCCTGCATTGTCATAAATTCTATATGCTTCCATAGTAGACAAGTTATTTGACTACCTTAATAGGGTTTTGAAAATAATTCCCTAAATTTAGTCAAGTCTTTCATCCTGGTTCACCACAATTCACCAAAACTCTTCCACTATTAATATGGACAAAGCACAATCATTTAAACTTAAGTATTGAATGGTAATTATCAGTATAACTTGAAGTGACTGAAGGTCTTGGACTAACTGCTTATTTTCCATGAATAGACATAAAACTACATGGTATTTCAAGTGATTCTCATTTCTACAATACTGATCTCAATTATTTATCCATTTAAAACAAAGGTAAATTTTAGCAAACTGAAGATTATTTGAACTGGTTGAGAATGGAGGGATAGGCTGCTAGTTGAAGATTACTGAAGTTTTGTTGACAGCTATGAAAAAGTCTTGCTATAGGAAGAAGTGTTATAGCAAAAGAAACAAAGACTCAGTCTTACAGCTGTATAACAGGGTGTGAGGAAAATGTTGAAGGACAGAATGTTTATGTAACAATGAGAAAAATAAAATATAGCCAGGGAAGAATAGTTAAGAATTTTACAAAGTGTGTCTGAGTTACTCAAGGGTTTGATTTCAAAATAACAAAACCAAATAATTTACAAAGCACCAGCTAGAAGGGTTTTAGTAGAGAAAAATGCATTATAAAATTACAAAAATAGTGAAGACTGCTTTGGTGAAGAGGAATCAGTTTCCATGGCAAGTAGGGGTGGTGTGACTAGAAAATATAAAGAAAGAACTTCATCACTTATAAATACGTTAAGGGTGGGTGTTCAGAGAAAGGGACCAGACTCTTCTCAGTGGTGCCCAGTGACCAGACAAGGGGTAACAGGCTCAAACTGGAAGACAGAATGGTTCATCTCTATATGAGAAGATTTTTTTTTTTCTCTGAGGGTGACCAAACACTGGAACAGGCTGCCCAGAGAGGTCGTGGAGTCTCCTTCTCTGGAGACATTCAGGACTCATCTGGATGTGATTCTGTCCTACCTGCTCTAAGTGATATTGGTCTAGCTGGTGGCATGGACTAAATGATCTCCAGATGTCCCTTCCCAAGCCCTACAAATCTGTGAATCTGTAAACCTGGGGTGGGTCAAGTATTTGTCATTGTATTAGGAAAACTGGAAGTAAAAAAAAAAAAAAAATCCAAAAATTTCAACTTCTGAAAGTGGCATCTGTAAGAGAAGTTAAATCACATTTTTCTATCCAACTCCCAGTTTACTCTGTCATAGCATATCAGGACAACATCCTTGCTGCTAAAACAATTTGCTACAGTCATGGGGTCACCTGTGGTTTTGGAGGTGACAGCAGATATGAGTCCAGACTTCTCTCTCCAGTCTTGAAGAGCAGGACTACTACAGAGCTTGCCAGAAAGAATAGAACACTTCTCTGTGAGGATGGTGAGGCATTGGAACAGGTTGCCCAGAGAAGCTGTGGCTGCCCCTTTATCCCCAGCAGTGTTCAAGGCCAAGTTGGATGGGGCTTTGGACAACCTGAGCTAGTGGAGGGTGTCCCTGCTCATGGCAGGATGGATGGAGCTACATGATCTTTAAAGTCCTTTCCAAACCAAACTGTTCTATGATTCTGTTTCCATGACTTTTGCAGTGTGCTAAGCCTGTAACAGGATGTTTTTTGAGTGTTCTCACCATGTAGAATTAATAATAAAGAATAACATTTATTACCTCTCTTTTGTACTTGAATCCAATATTCCCTAAAGCTGATGAGAAGATTACCTTTGATTTACAGAGTTAAAGTGTGAACCTTGATGCAGAGTGCATAGCCGAATGAAAGTGAGTCAAAAAGCTTTACACAGAGAACCAATAACATGATCCTTATTGTAAACCATGGCCCTCCCTAGCAAATACTCCTGTGATATTTTCTCTCAGTCCTGAATTCATTTTACCTTTTCCTGAAAGACCACTGCTATTACTTTTTCCCCTTTCAGTCACCAAAATCCAGTGAAGGTTTTACTCAGCAACAAACAAAATATGAAATAAGCCTGGGAGGGTAAAGACACAGCAAAGTAATACATCTTCTTATGAATTGTTTATATTATTTCATTTTTGTTGGGTAAAAGCAATAGTTTCTTGTATTGGAAACACATTATCTGGATTTTCACCTGAAAACCTCTGAAATGCTACAGTTCTACAGTAATTAATTCCATATTCAATCTAGCGACAGAGCCTGGTGATTTAAGTTTACATATATTTAAGCAGAAGAAAATCCTTTCTGCTTTCTAAGATGCAGTCAATTAAAGTTTTTGCTCCATCCTTTTAAATGTTATGCTGTCCCTTCTTTATTTGCCGGAGGAAGAAAGTGAAGAAGAAATTTACATGCCCCTGTGTTTCCTGCAGCATAATCCACCACACTGCTGGTAGGATATTGAGCTAAATCCCTCACCCTGTGATTACACAATTATCATGCCCTCAGCAAAAACACTTCATTTTTAGAGGGACACAGAAAGTTAGGATGATGTATAATTTCTTCCTTCTGGACTGGTTTAAATTCTATACTATGTTGCAAAGGCAAAATGCTTCTTTAAAAAAACCAAACCAAACCAAACCAGCAAAGAAGCAAAAACCAAACAAAAACTATGGCATCTTCCAAACAACACCAACATCCTTAGCTTAGATCTATCACATTTGCTTTAGAGACTTCAAATTTGTAGAATCAGTTGAATGGCTTATTTTGTGATCATCTCTCCCTCTTGTGGCTGATTTCAGAGAGGAAAAGGACCATTATTGACAATTAAATTGAAATCACACAACACCTTGGGTATTATTTGTGTCTAACATTAGGACGTTGCTAGGTATGTTTAAGCTATGGATTGTTAGGGACATAATTTGATGCAATGTGCATAACAGTGCACATTTACACCTACATAGCACAGAAATATTATCATCTCATTAAACCTTAACCATCTTCACTCTCACCTCTTAAATGAGTGAGAGACTCTGCTGCTAAATGGATGTTCATACTTTTTTTTTTTTAAGGAAGCTTTTAATAGTGGGGATTTAAAAAAAAATAATAATTATAATACTTTTATTTTTGATGTTGCCAAATTAATACCAGTTTCTCTCTAGGGGAAAGAAAGTATACTAAATATTGGTGCATGGTAAATCTTATTATAACACAAAGCTGTGTAGAACCACACACTGCCTCATTGCTTAAAAGAGCTGCAAGGGTTATAGATTTCTCCCAAGAAGCAGAAACGTATTTACAAAAAGATATTTCTTCAGGTTGTTCCCCTCACATATTTCACATCCTTATATACAGGGTGACTTATAATGTTTTCCTGTCAGTCTAATTTGTTGTTGAATCTTTCACATGGCATTCTGAAAAATAAAACATGCAGGGAAACAAACATCTGCCCTAGGAAAAAACAAACCAAACAACCAATCAAACAACAAAAAACCACCCCAAAACCCAAACAATCCCCCCCAA
Source organism: Hypotaenidia okinawae (assembly GCA_027925045.1). NCBI lineage: Eukaryota > Metazoa > Chordata > Aves > Gruiformes > Rallidae > Hypotaenidia > Hypotaenidia okinawae. The sequence continues at coordinate 5,574,157 of BSDF01000005.1, read as the reverse complement.
AGAAACCAAACCAAACCAAACCAAAAAAGCAAGCAAACAAAAAATCACCCCCAAAGACCCCACACCAACAAATAAACCAAAATTTGATAATATAACCATAAAACTTGTCAAAGAGAGGACTGTAAGTAAAAATACACATGCTTAGGTTTGTGGGGGCATGGAGGAGAGGTAGAAAAATAAAGTTTTGTTTTGGTCTATATGTAAGCTGACAAGTGATTATTTGTACAGTTTTACAGAGAAGTACTGATAAAACAGTAAAGCTTCTGATTATTCGGACTGAATCCTCTTCTTGAACCCCGACCAACAGTAGATTTCAGTTGATCCAGTATTAGTGAACAGTAAGCACCACAGAGCGCTCACTAACTTCTTCCCACTGGTGAGATAGGGAAGAGAATCAGAAAAGTCAAAGTGAGAAAACTTGTGGGTTGAGATAAATACAGTTTAATATGTAAAGCAAAAGCTGAGCACACAAGTAAAACAAATCAAGGAATTTATTCACTACTTCCCACTGGCAGGCAGGTGTTCAGCCATCTCCAGGATGCTGAGCATGATGTCATATGCTATGGAATATCCCTTTGGTCAGTTGAGGTCAGCTGTCCTGGCTGTGTCCCCTCCCAATTCCTTGTGCACCCCCAGACTGCTCACAGGTGGGGTGAGAACCAGAAGGTCTTAGCTTTGTGTAAGCTCTTCTCAGCAGGAACAGAAACATCCCCGTGTCACCAATACGTTTCTAGCACAAATCCAAAACACAGCACCATACTAGACACTATGAAGAAAATAAATTCCACCCCAGACAAAACCAGAACAACTCTCAAGAGAATGAGCACTTCACCTCCTTATCTTGGTCTGAATCCTACTTTGAAATATCTTAAACTTGTTAGCTAAATGAGCAGTTCAAGTTTGCAAAAAACTATCGACATAAGTTGGATTATAACAACTTTGAAAAAAAAGTTCAAAAGGGCAAATAATTATATTCTGTAAAGTCTGATTAAAAAAAAAAAAAAAGTTTGTCAATTCTTTAAAGAATTCAGAATTTCCAGACTAAATTCTGGATATCGTTTGTTCATCTGCTTAGGTCATCTGTCACTCACCGTGGCAACTGGGAAATTACTGTACTGAGTGGTCTGAACTATAAATGTATTTATTGTGCTTTTTGTGTTCTCCTAGGTGAGAAAATGAGGGTTGTCTTACATCATGGAAACAGCAAGGTCTATAGCCAACTTTATTTCTGTGTGACTAGAAATTTCCCAGTCATATTTCATCATCATTCAAAATAACATTTGTGTCCTTTTCCTCATAGTGTCCCTCTTGCCACTGGTTTCATTATTTTTAAAAGACATTAGCCTGAGCCAGAGGGAAAGATTTCCTGCTTTGTTGGGAGATTAAAAGACTAAAATCTTGACTTTCTTGGTTTTGATCCGTATTAGTGTAGTAGAGGGAAATTTGGTCTCAGGGTCTGTGGTTTCATTCCTACAAGGAATAAAGTACCCCTTTTAGATATTACAGCATACATGTTTGTTCGGCCAAATCAACCCATGCTGTAATATAGGAAGTGTTTGCAGTTGTTTAAGTTAAGAAGATCTAAGCTAACTGAAACAAATTGCTCACTTGGAATTGCTCAAGTGGCTTGACACCCACATTTATCTGCCGTGATGCTATAGCTCAGAGACTGGAGGAGATTTAAAGGCTGCAGAGAATTGAGTTAATTTTATGGACATTGTATTGATTTAGAGAGCCAATACAAATATTATTGTATGTTCTTTATGCTTACTATAAGCTCTTTTAAAAATGTATGAAAGTAAAGCTCCATTCTGCCATAATGAGACATAACACACTCTGGCTACATAAAAATGATACATGGAAATACTTTTTTTCAGAAAATAACTCCTGAAAAATGTAGACTCTAGGACCATTGTTATCATTTACTTCTCAAATAAATTCCAATTAAACATTAAATAACATCTATGTGTGTATATTTATCTATTGGAAGCATATAGGTCTTTCAAACTTTGTTTTTTACTTTGAGATTTTCTAACAGCTGGCATAAGCCTATTTTATTAGAGCTTATATTACAATGAGCTCTTTATCAGATCTGCAGCTAGCTTGTAACCCCTGGGGCTTCAAAAAGAAGTGGACAAATCTCTTCAAGGTTTGCTTGAAATGTCTTAAAAGCTTACTATTATTTTCCTGTTAGATTCCGTCAGAACTAATTTTGAAGAGACCTTTTAAACCTCTGATACTGTAACACCCCAGGTAAGAAATGAAGTGGAAATGGAGAAAATGTGATAATTTGACTTGGGGGAGACAAGTTACAAAAATAATTCTTTGAGCAAGGGAAATAAAAAAAATAAAGTAAAGCCTGCACAAAATACCTTTCTGGCAAAATTTTCAGTACTACTTTATGTTCTTTAACAAAACCTTTTAGTACTTTGAACATATTTTTCTAATCTTATTATTAACAATTATTTCATGCTGCAGGCAGAAGAGAAGATGGCAGGAATCTTTTGAATGCCTTTGGGCTAATACATTGGGCAGGTTGATTCTGCAGATAATCGCTACATGGGTCTCTCTTGCTTTGGGAATAGGATTGACAACTGGACAAGACCTGATTTCCTGTTTTACCATGTAACATTGCCTACACATTTCTACCTTGTCTCCCAAATAACATAGTAAAGGTCAGACGATCAGTTCTCAACTGAAAATGCTAGCCTTGAGCTCAGCATCAAAACCAGCCGCATCTCGACAGTGTGAAACTGATACAGACCAGGGCATTTGGGGTTGAATCATGCGGTTAGAATGCTGCTGCCATCCAAAGACACAAGCTGGTATTGCTGTACTGCTATGTGCACTGGAATCTGCTGCCAGTAGTTTTGGAAAGAAAGAGGAAGGCACATTTCATCATTCCTTGAGTTCCACTTTTTCAGCTAAGTCTAAAACAAGAATCTTTGTTTTCCTATTTCTATTTTTTTTTCTTTAAACAATCACAGTATTTTCAAGAGAAATAACTGGTTTCAAAATTATGAAATATAGCATTCCTCCCCATGTCATGAAAACAACTATTTTATGATGTGAATATCAGACTGTGATGCAGAACAGAGTCTTTGTTCCTTGTCTTTCCCATGTCTTCCTGTAAAGGATCTCACTAATTTTTCATGTCAAACACCTCAGCAAATTCTTCTTTGTTTGGAGTACTTAAACGGCAATCAGGTATTTTTCTAAAACAATCTGCTCTAGATCAGCAGATTAAATAGGGCCCAATTAACACTTCTTACCTCTCCTGGCATGCTTATTCACACTGAAAAGATAAATTCCTAGGCTTCACTAAGGAGGAATCAAGAGGCAAAGTTATACTGCTGTGATAATAACAACCTGTACTATACAATAGACTTGAAGGAGCATGATGAGTCATTATCTAAACAGGAGAAAAATCCTATAAACATAGATGTCTTATTTAATCTACTTCACATGTTAATTTTCTAAGTAACCCCAGTCAATGCATTAAAATACGTTTTTCCTGACTGACTAAAATCCCTTTTTTCATCCTTCTTCCAGCACTTTATATATAAGCACAGTTAAATAATTGTTACAATTTCATTGTGTATTTCAAAGTTAAACAAAACCAGGCCTTACAAGCAATTTCAATTTATAAAAAATGGCATGCCTTTGTGGTTTTGTTCTGTTTTAACCTCAACAAACACAGTCCTCAGTACAGTGAATTCTATGTCTCAACATATCTATAGACAGTCTCATTACTTCCAAGAAAGTTCCTAGGGCTAAAATTGCCCTGCTTTTCTACAAAGCCCAACCATTTCAGAGAGGTCCACAAAACTATTTATAAGTAGTTTATTTTGCTGTAAGAAGGGTTGTATTAATTTCTTTGTCTTTGTTAAGTTCTTGTCTCTCTCCCCTTAACATGTAGCCAGTTGTTTTGCAATATTCAAAGAGAAATTTCTTCATTATCCCATTTGGTGGGTACCGAGTGCATCAACCTATTTGTGATTTTCATCTACGTGTTTGTTCTTCTGTGAAATTATGCAGGCTATTACTGTTAGGACATAATTAATCCTACTATTTGGTAGTGAGTTCCATAGGTTAATTGTGCTATTATGCAATTATGGTTTAATGCTTGTGAAATACTTCTTGTTTCAACTGTAATTTGGCTTATGTTATCACCCTCTTTTGATATTAACTTTCCTGTCACCACCTCCACTTTTCTGTGACTTAAAATTCACTCTTCTGTGTGAACTTGCAATACTTGAATGTGGAAGCGTTTCCAACACTGAATAGCCAATTCCAGTGTGCTCCTCTGCTCTTCAATCCTCAATCATCAGTTCCAAACCGGTACGAAAAGGCCAACAAAGAGACTTGCTCTGTTTCTTTATCTTCAGTTTCATAACCCAACCACTTCAATTTATTGTATTAGCAATAAATTATGTCACTAGTTTACACTTTTTTTTTTTGCTATTGTTGAGGGGGTTTGTAATTTAATACAACATATATGATGTTTATTTTGGTTATCAGACTAGGAACAAAACTTACTCTACACAGAAGTTATGTTAGGCTGCAGTGTTGGGAAGTAAATGGAGCTATATGTTCACCTATTCAGAGAGGAGGGGAGAGGAGAGGAGAGGAGAGGAGAGGAGAGGAGAGGAGAGGAGAGGAGAGGAGAGGAGAGGAGAGGAGAGGAGAGGAGAGGAGAGGAGAGGAAAGGAGAGGAGAGGAGAGGAGAGGAGAGGAGAGGAGAGGAGAGGAGAGGAGAGGAGAGGAGAGGACTTGGAATACACTGAGTTATGAGGGTCCCATGTGTATAATCAGGTCCAACTCCTGGCTCCACACAGGTCAGCCAAGTCAGAGCAGGTGACTGAGTGCATCATCCAGACACTTCTTGACCTCAGCCAAGCTCAGTGCTGTGACCACTTCCCTGAGTGCCCAACCACCCTGTCAGTAAAGAACCTCTTCCTAATATCCAACCCAAACCTCCCCTGTCTCAGCTTCATGCCATTCCCTCAGGTTCTATCACTGGTCAGCTAAACGAGGAGATTGGAGCCTGCCCCTTTGCTCCCCCTCATCAGGAAGCCATACACCACAATGAGGTCTCCTCTCAGCCTCTTCTTCTCCAGGCTGAACAAACCAAAGGACTTCAGCCTCTCCTCATAAGACTTCCCCTCTAGACCCTTCACTATCCTCATTGCCCTCCTCTGGACACTCTCCAATAGTTCCGTTTCTCTCTTGTACTGTGGCAACCAAAATTGCACCCACCGTACTCAAGGTGAGGCCATACCAGCACAGGGTAGACAGGAACTGGCTGTCAATGTCATGCTTGATGCACCCCACAATATAGTTGACCCTACTGGCTGCCTGAGAGCACTGTTGGCTGATGTTCAACTTGTTATCAACCAAGACCCCCAAATCCCTCTCAGCATAGCCTGCCTCCTGCATCTGATCTCCCAGTCTGTATGAGTAACTAGGGTTGCGCCTTCCCAGGTGTAGAATCCAGCACTTGCCCGTATTAAAATTCACACTGTTGGTGATTTCCCCACTGTCTAATCTCTCCAGGTCTCTCTGCAAGGCCTCTCCACCCTCAACGGAGTCAACAGCTCCTCCAAAATCGATGTCATCTGCAAATTTACCTAAGACACCCTCTAGTCCTGAGTCCAGGTCATTTATGAAAATGTTAAAAGGAACTTGACCTAAGATAAGGCCCGGGGGAATCCCACTAGTGACTGTCCAGCAGCCAGATGTAATACCATTTACTATCACCCTCTGGGCCCAACCCTTCAGCCAATTGCCCACATTATGGCTTTCTCTAGTTTTACACTGGACATTTTCTGCAGCAAGATACTGTGAGACACAGCACTGAAAGCCTTACTGAAACCCAAAAAAATAACATCAACGGGTTTCCCTTAGTCAACCAGCTGTATGACCTTGTCTTAAAAGGAAATCTGACTAAATAGACAGGACTTTCCTCTTCTGAATCCATGTTGGCTGTGAACAATGACTGCGTTGTCCTTTAGGTGGTTTACAACATCTCCCAGTATGATTTTCTTCACACTGTTACCAGGCACTGAGGTGAGACTGACAGGTCTGAACTTACCAGGGTCTTCTTTCTTACCCTTACTGAAAGTTGGGATGTTTGCCAGCTTCCAGTCAACTGGGACATCTCCAGATTCCCAAGACTGTTGAAAAATAATTGAGAGAGGTCTCACAATGACATCAGTCAGCTCTCTAACTGCCCTGGGAGGAATCACCCTGGGGCCCATGAACTTAGTTTGATACCACTTTCATTTGGAGCAGAAAACATGGGAACCGCTTTGGTTGGAAAATGTGTGGAAACCTAGCAGGTATAAAGCCTCTTCTGCTTAATTTACCTACAAATCTAAGCTGTCATAAAGCTTAAATCCATAGATGGACAATGCTGGTGACATGCCTGGGAAGTCTATATGAGACATGTGAAAATGACGTTTTTTTTTTTTGGTTCCAGTCATTTTGAATGCAACTGTCTTCAACACAAGCCTTGATGAGAAATCTTGGAAAATGATCTTGTGCTGGTAGCTTTCTTGAATCTTACGACATTCTGTAGGGGCTTTTTGGGTCTTGTTTGTTTGTTTGTTTGGGTTTTTTTTAAAGAAGATTCAACATACTGTTATTTTGAATGGCATTTACAAATGCAGATTTTTTTGACCCTCTGAGTAGAGAGCAAAGGCAAGAAAACAGTCAAGAAAAGACATGGAGGTATGGAAATTAAAAGGTAAGTAAGCACAACTTACAATATTACCCTTAAAGTTTTCTCAAAGTTTTCCAAATTTATCAAGACTTTTTAAGGGATCTTACTCAATTTTTTGATGTTTCATATTGTATATTATGTAAATAAAGAAGGTTTTGTGTTTTCTAGGATGAATTATGGTAACTTCACATCAGTTGAATATAAAGTCCAAATTTTCTACCGGGACAAAGAAAAAAAAAAAAATTATTTTACATTCTGTATTTCACTTGTCTCCCCCTGTGAGCTCAGTGTGATAAAAGTCAAAGTCACATGTTAATTCTGTTCAATATCTACTAGAACAAATGATATGCAATTGTCAGGAGGAACAAAAATCTTCATTGATGACTATGCTCACACAAATGAGTGATAGAAAAGATAGAAGGCTAAGACAATATCATTCAAAAAGAAAAAAAAATTCTTCCTCATCATGATGGCAAATAAAACTGGAACTGTTTGCAGAAGAATACAGAAGATGTTTCCCTCACTCACTCTTTAATTTAAGACTACATATATCTTGTGAAAAGATTTTCTTTTGATTAGATACACATTGCTGATGTCAGGGTATGTGTGGAAAGTGGAACTGGATAAGCTTTAAGAGGGGGTCCCACTCGGCTACAGCAAATGATGAGTTCAGATCTATCTGCCAAGTGACCAATAAATGTCATCATGTAAACATGACCTTGTCCTCTAGACATACACATGCGTACAGATGTAAAACACAGTCTTCCTATTTACAGGAACACATCATGGTATGGTTTGATATGCAGGTTTTATTAAATAGCCCTTTGTTAACCACTTTTTGAATGACTTTGTTCAGTAATTCACTCAACTTCTATATGGTGTGGTTTTAAGGGAGCTGAATTCATCTCTTTTTTAATAGTGCATTGGATCTCAATATATGTTGCACATGACACATCAGAGAATATGAGCATATAACATATTCCTTTAATGTATGCAACCAGTGGAAGTACTACAATATGTATTGAATATGGCAGTATTAATATGTTATTCTTACAGAACATTTCATAGCAGGATTTAGAAATATGCTCGCATTTAGTGTGAATTTTAGCTGCCTGGTATTCAATAGAGTACAGCTCATGTTTCCCTCTTATGTTTCTAACTATTACAAGACTGAATGAAAATCAGTGATTCTCAGTAATATATGAATCCTTTAGCACTTACAAATGAAGTAGAATAAACACCTTTTTTTTTGCATAAGGGTGGATACCATAACAATATTTACTAATGGAAAACACCAGAGGGTAGTATTTATTTATTTTCCAAGATGTTTGGAAACAGTAGAGGCCTCTGACTGCTGAATCTGAAAGGATATAAGTGAACACTTAAATTCCTCTCTGTCAAATACGGTCTATTATAGAATCCTTCTATTGGTGCATTTGTGAGAAAGGTGGGGTTCAGGTCCTATAAGCTACCAGGAAAAACTAAGAAGTGTAATATTGTTAAGGAAATGAAAGATAAGCACTAAACTGGCAAACTTTGCTTCTCTAGCAGCTCTGAATTATTAACACCACAAAGCAGAAGCAATGAAATCTTGAGAGTCACTTTGTAGGGCTGAAATGAATAATTTAGGAAAGCTACAGTCCGTTGTCTCCTTGTTATTAAATAAGCAATTGGAAATGACTGAAAATGACTGAGTTCACAAAGACTGTTGAAATAATATCTTTGCACAGCTTTGGGCTACTTTGCTTGAGCTGGGGTGTGCTCTTAGACTTAACTATAGGAGAAAACAATTTCTCTAGCATTTAATTTGAGTGCTTAGTTGGATACTTATCTACCCATACTATTAGAATTGTCCTCTGTCAAACAACAGACATAATATTTTATTATACAACCTGAGAAGTTGGTGATGTTTACTACTGTAATAACACAAGCTGTGAGCTAAACTTTTTAATTATAGGGGTCTGGAGTTCAACCTCTAAATTTAGTGTTAGCTAATTTGTTTTTTTTCCCTAGGATTCAGTTTTACTTGTTAGGAAGTAAAGGAATCTAATTCATCTGCATTAGTTTCCACTGATATTCTATATAATCTAAATTCCAATATGCATGCATTGGCTGTTAAAAATTGCTGTCAGCCAGGTTTCTTCACTGGGTACCCACACAATGTGGGATATGGCAGCTGGCTTGCTACAAGACTTTGTCTCAGGAAACAAGGACAAATTTTGTGAAATAGTCCTAGGTTACAACTGTATAATTAAGCTTTACCAAATAAGTTCTTATGCAATACTTATTTCATTTCTTATGCAATATTTATGTACTTATATAACATTTACAGTAACTAGTAACTCCAACTTGGATGAAGTCCCTTCTCAGTAGGAAGCTGTGAGACATATGCAAATGTAGTGCAGCTTTGAATTTTACTTAAAGGCCCTGATTCATTCCCACCTACTTTGATGTTGGAATGTGTCACTCAAGATGGGGATCTTCTCACAGACTGTGGTTGGCAGAAGTAGGTAACCACCTTCACAGTTGATAGCAATGCCAAATCCCCAAGTAACAAGATAGTGATTTAATTTAACCTCAGTTAAATTCCTAAAGCTATGCAAGTGAATCCATGCCTAAACCATAAAATGAGCAGAAGCCGTCATTAATGGAAGACAAAGGACTGAAGTCTTGTTAGCCAAAGAAAGAGCTGTCAGTAAACAGTGCTACACGTGCTTGATCTGAAAGCAAAGAAGCCTGAACATGAAGGCTAGGTCATAGATGTAAGGCAAACTCTTTCACATGAATGAATGGAAAGAACATTAGGAAACTTAAACTAGACCCCAGCAATGTTCTGAAAAATGGGGTATCTTCCAATGAACGGAGTACAAACATTAGAAGAAAAGCAACATCTGAGCAACATATGGTACCCACGTAAAACCCACTGCCAAGGTCTGCTGCATATTCTGCTTCCCTGCTGCATCTAGTGAAAAATGTATGCCTACATTTCTCAACTTTTTTGAAGGTGTGCATAGAAAAAAAATGCAGCTATTAGGCAAAACCAAATGAAAGGCCATCCAAAGTCAGAAGCTCCTTGAAGCCAGGTAATTCTGCACATTGGAAAAGTGCCGTTTCTTCATCTCTACAATTCTTATTTTTAGCATGAGCACTAGCAATTTCCATTCTTCTCCCCTTATTGTGTGAACAGCAAACATCACAGAGATAATGCTTACTTACCCCTCAGGGGGGTTGTGAAGATTAATTAGTTAATGCTCTCAGTGCGCGTCAAAGATGAAAAGCTCAGGGTAAGTACTAAGTATTTGTGTATTCATAGACACAAGAAATATGCATTCTCTACAGGAAAGATGAAAAGTAGAACTATTTTCTAGCTGTGTCCAATTTCCAGAGGTGAAACTCATTCTATAGAAAGCCTAAAAATCGCATTTTAATAGTTGAGCTATTTAGAGAAAATATTGTATAAGCTATCCAAATGTCTATTTTTGCTTTTCAACCTGGGTGAAGAAATCATCTAAAAGCTGCTGATTCCATTAGGAGAAAAGAAAGAAAAGATGAGCTATGTTGTTTCTCAAGATTAGAATGGAAATGAGAGGAAGAAAATGTTCTATTTCTAGTTCATAATGCAAAGGGTATTTAAGATGTTTATACCTTAAATTTCCCCCCAGGATCCTGCTACTTATCTCATTTCATACTGTTCATTTTGTTTAGAAAGTCTTGATCTAAACCTTAGTAAAGGCATTGTATTTTTCTACACATTGCAGTTGATTCTGTTTAAAATTCTATTTTGCCTGAAGCAAAAAGAAGACATTTGGAAATTCTTCTCAGATCGAAAAGAAATAAAAGAGAATTAAAAATAAATTTTAAAGCATATTGTTATGTGAAATGATGAAAATAAAAATAAATTAAATTTGTACTCTAAGGCCACAAACTGTGTTTTTGCTAGCCTCAAACAAGTGGTCTAGGTATGCCTTTTCCAATATTTCATAAATTTTAGAAGTCATTCTCATATATAGATTTGGATTATTGTCAGGAAAGAGTCACCAGATCATGTATAAATGCACATAAATAAATAGATATATCACTGTAGGCATATATATGTGTATGTATGACTCATATATATACATACTTATGTACATATACATATAAAGTTAAGATTGCATATGTGCATCTAGACATATATATGTGTGTGCGTGTGCATGTGGGTATAAATGCATAGATGCACAGGTGCACACAAGCCTTAGGTTTATATATGTGCACATTTCTATGTACGTATGTTGCAACTATCAAAATTTAATTTCATTGTGCTTAAAAATGTGAAAGAAAACAGAAAACATACCTGGGCATCTTTGAGAAGCAAGCTTCCTAAGCAAAGAGAATATAGAGAGGAACTAATTATAACCTTAAATTCCAGTGCATAAGTCAAAGTGTAGTCAAAATAACAGTGAATTTTTTTTTTTTTTTTTTTTTTAATTGTGGGGGATATCAAGCTATCCTGAATTCTGTTTTCCTCAGAGATCTGAAGAAAGCTGTTTCAGAAATGTAGTTTGGGCACAGGGTAGAAAGTGAGATAAGCATGATTTTTTTTGTCTGTAAATGAAGACAGAATATGTTAAGGTGCAAAGGACAAGAGGGAATCCTTCTAATGATAATGTCATATATACTTTTTTTTCCCCAACACTTATCTACTAAAATTCTTAAAGAGTAATACCAGAGACCAGTGAACCTCATACTGCAGAGTTCTCAAAGGACTTGCAAATTTGTGAATTCTCCCTGCACTAATGCTTGATTCAGTTAGGTAGGATTGCAATTTTAACAAAAAAAAAAATATTTCCCAGCTGAAGAAGCAATCGTGCTATGCAAGTCACTTTGTGAAATGGCAGTGCCCTCGGGGATTCTCTTCCCAGCAATCAATGCTCTTTCCCACATTTATCTTTTCTGCAAAAAGTGAGAATGAAACTGGAAATGCTCCATTTTATGGCTGATTTCAAGATACTTTGTTTTTGTTATTACTTCTCCATTGGCCCAATATTGATGATTTTTCTATGTCAAAATGAAACAAATCTAAACTAATAACGGGTTTTTTTCAACCAAATCTGCAATTATTCTGTGTCTATAGGACAGATTCTGCATGTAGAGATTGGTCATGCCTAGGCAAGAACTGCTCCCTTGGAAAGCTGAAAGTACTGAGATGAACAGAGTCTATATCTGCACAATATGCTAACAAAAGATGTCTCCTGTCATTTTCTATCTTCAAGAACCTAGAAATGCTGACATGTACCTGGACCAAATAGCACCCAAAATCTGTAACCAAAACCAGATAAAAATGGATGGAGAGCTGAATACAGAGGGAAAAAAAAAACACAACAAAACCAAAACCATTCCTGAATGGCTCAACATCTGGGGTTGAATTACAAGGACTGGAGCTTTTATCTCAAGAGTGGTTGGGAACACTAGCTGAGTAAAATGGGAGTGTGCAAAAATTAAAATGAAATGCAAAAGTACACTTTGTGGGCTTTATACTGGAACACAGGGAAGTTTGCTTTGTGCTTTCAAAGTGCCCCATAGCACAGGCACCACCAAAACCTAAGATGCTTTCATAGACTCATAAGCAAAAAGCAAAGGCAGAACTGCCTTTCCTGCAGAGATGAAAGCTGAAAGATTATGCTCATTCTTTTCTTTACATTCTTCACGCCTTTCACATGTAAGGTGAGACAGAGTGGAGGCAAATTAGTGACCTGCACCAAAGTAGGAAAGGAGTTGAGCAGCTTACAAGAAAGGATATTACATTGTAGCTGGACAAAGGTCTATATGGTTCGATACTGATAAGAAACCCATCACAAGCTGGCCAGCCCTCCTGTTTTCAGAGCTGTCTGCAAACTGCATCAGTGACAGCAGACCAGTGCGCTGGGGGGCGGAAGGTCTCACCAGAATCCTGAGTCAATCAAGTATCAGCAGAAGCTCATACAGCAGCTGCAACCTGCTATATGTACCTGAGCAGGCACCCCTTTAAGCAGATACCTAATCTGAGTATCCTTTGAAGAGGTGCTCATTTTTTCCTCATTACCTGCTATGTACATGCAATATCAGTGAGGGGTAAAGTAATTTGAGACCCCTTAGATTGCATTTCAACATACTAGTCCGATAACTCTTTGCTCACTCATTCCCTACCTTTTGTTCTCACAAACTTCCACATGAAATACACAAATAATATGACTTACTGAGAGCTAAACTAACAAATGAACTGTAGTTTTTGCATCTACTTGCACATGATTAGTTTAATGACACAGCCCTTCATAAAAAAGAAAAGCTTAATTACATTTTGTGTCATAGCACAGACAACATAAGCCAAATAGTGTGTATGTTACAGGCATTTTGGTCCCATTATTTTTCTGAAAATAGCTAGGGCACTAGCACCAAACCTGGCATTTAAAAATAATTAAATCAAATGTTTAAGCTTATTTAAGGTAATGGTGCAGCATGAATCAGACTGAAAGTATATAAGTAGGAGTGTAAAAGCCTTCTTATCTTTGGTTACCATGCCAATGACATCTAGCTATCAGGTGACGTCACTTGCTTTGCTTTATAAGCAGAAATGAGTCCCTCCATCTGCAATCACTGCTGTGAGAATTCAATCAGCAGACAGCATTGTGTTTTTTAAGAAAGCATTGCTGGCTGAAATAATGGTGCCTGGTGGTACATCCCATCTCTCCATAAAAAGTACTATAGAAAGCTTGCTAACTTGGGCAAATTTCAAAATCAGCAAGCCACCTCCTGAAGAAAAAGTTCCTCAGAAAAACAAGGAAATTTTCAACATTGTCATGACTCCTGATCGCATCCCTAAATTTTTCATCCCTTCTCTGGACATAGAGCATGTTTCCTTTCAACAGGAGCCAGAGGAAGACACTGTAGAGAATTCTCCAGAAGGAGCAGTCTCTGATAAAGTTGTTCAAAAGCAGAGAACAACTAGAAGCAAATCTGAATCCTACATCAGGAAAGATGCAGTGTGCAAAGGAGAGAGTCTGGACAGAAGAGGAACCCTGTGCTATTCAGATCGAATGATTTTTCCTGGAGACCTGGAGAAAGCTGCACATCATTCTGACCCAGCCATGAGAGCTGCCCTCTCTTTGCCCCACCTCTCCAAAATCACCACCCCTTATGGGTTTCTCACACTGGGTGAGAGTCCCAATACCAGGAGGAAAGAGTCTCTCTTTTTTCAGCATGACTCTGAAGAGCTTAAAATCCTCCTGTCCCAAAGGAAGAAGACCATGCCTCTTGTAAGGAGTTCATCGAGCCCTTTCAGTAAACTTCCACAGACTGTTGACTGCATAAAGCCTTCAGACACCCCCTTTAAATCCAGGCAGGTTGTTTCTTGGGAGGCAGTTTGCAACAACCAATTTTCTCCTCTGCTCTGCAAATCAGACTCTGAATCATACCCTGTGAAATGTGAGAAGAAGAGGTTTCAGATGACAATGAAGAGACACCTGGCCAGTATCAAGCGGATGCGATCTGGCAGCGGGATGAACTGGCTATGCTAACGGCACGCACAGCAGTCCTGGCTCTTAAATCCTATGAAAATTTAAAAAAGAAACAAGTCTTCCACAGTGGTGTGCAAACATCAGCGTGTAGTGCACACATTCAGCGTTGCAAGCTCCAGGAAAAGGCCAGACAAACAAAGAGAGATAACTTGATTATGCTTGGCAGGTTGAAGGCATCTCTTCTTTCCTAAAAGTCATAGTCACGAGCTTTGAATCTTTTTAAATGCAAGCAAAGATGGGACTAATAGAAATAGGTCATTTTTCCAAACTGAATGGTGTCTTTTCTGTTCATGCCTGTGTAATCTATGAGAGGGGAGGAAATTACTACATCAAAAGCAAAATACAAAGACAGAAAGTGTTGGTTTTTAGAGTAGCAATGTTGTTTTCAGGCTGATAGCAAACTTGAAAAGAAGAAACATGCTAGTTAGTCAGGTAAAACTTGGTGTTTTGTTTTTGTTTTGTTTTTTTTTTTATTATTATTATAATTATTATTCTTTTCCTTCTTCTAGTCTTAGAGTGTAAGTGAAAACCAATTAAGAGTTAATTTGTCCCAGGCTGTTTACAGCAGGTAGTTGCAGTCATTCATAGCTTCTGGCAGGGACCTGCTGTCTGAGAGGGGAAGCCAGGTGTCTGCCTCATGGATGACAGTGAAGAGAGAGCTGCTCTCTTTCTATTTTTAACAGATATGCTTATTTTATGCACTCTAATAGTTAGCCATTCAATGCAGCTGGAATTAGGGGGAAATTATGTGATTTGTTCACCTAGTTACCAGTGTCAAAGTATAACACCGTGCTATTTATAACCTCTCATTGTTCCAGTTGTAACTGAACCAAATAAAATCTCTCTTTCTCTAATAGGTTTTCTTCTCATTGCTGTTACCCTTATTTTTTCACAGACTTGTTTTTACCTTCAAATTGCAAGGGGATATAAAGCAGATAGCCATGAGTATTCAGCGTCCTTAGAACATGTGTTTCTGATCCTGTTTGTTAACATTTATGGTTTTGCTAGGTACTGATATTCCAGTGCATTAAACACATCAGTGACAAAGCCACCAATGACAGCTTGAATCATCCCATGACACCGAGTTTAAAAGTTTTCTTGTGTGTCATTTTCACCATTTTCAAGCAGCCAGTCTCTACTTAAGCAAAATTTACTTGCCACTGAATTTCAAAGAAAGAAAACTTAAGGTACCTGTGTGATTATTCTAGGGTAAAGATCTGTCCTAAATTGTATAAGAAGCAGGGTTAGCAGAAGATTAAATCTGGTAAGATCTACTGGTTTAGTTTACTGGGGTGAACATAACTAGAATATGGATAAAGTCAGAAGTGCCTGTAATGAAAAATCCTTCTGTTTTAGCTGACAGGAGAGACCTGTAACAATTTTAATTAAAAATATATCTTATATTATTCTGTATTGAATTTATTTGTGTTGCATGATCTGTAGTTGGTATTTAAAATAGTATGAAGTGACCTCGTCACATGGGAAATGTACTTCTATCCAAGGAGATGAGATTCCCCCTGGTTTACAGGCAAGAAACAAATTCTGTGCAGCAAATACAGCTCAAGTAGCCCATGAAACTCATGTCCAAATAACCTGAAATGAGCTGGCTGTGCTTCCCTGCCTGTGCAGCAGCTCAGAGACCATGGTGTGTGAAATGAAATATGTATGTGAAATCAAGTAAATTCACAGATGGCTAACTCCTGTGACTGCAGCGCAGGTATCGAACCCTGGGACAGTCATCCAGACTCCTTTGTAATCTAAAGTATGATTCATTTCATCTCCTACAGAAGACATCTAAAACTCATCAGGTGTTTACACAATAGGCTTTGTTCAGAAGAATCCCACTTAAAAATCACTGCATCCTTGCGGGAGGCCAAAGGTAATGCTTGGGATTGAATCCTGAGTTCTCAGCTTGAGGTTTTGTACAAAAGACCATTCCCCTACTCTCAAAATAGAAATAAAACTTTATATTTTTTTTTCTCCCTCTCTGTAGAAGTATTTTAAATATACTAGGCTGGGGAGAATGCAAAAGACCTGTTGAAGGTATGTTTGCCATTTTATCTCATCATTCATCAGATATTTATTAAGTATGACCATGACCAAAACTCTTATCAGCTAAATGGTTTTGAAAAAGAATTGGAGCGCAATTGTATTCTGCACACCATAATACAAATTAACCCATGCAGGCAGACACAAATTCCTGTTTACATTTGGAAATACATCAGATACATGTATGATATTTTCCCTGGAGAAAAATGTTTATCACAGAATATTTGATGTTAGAATCCATTTAATTTTTACTTCAAACATGTATGTCACACTTACTTGCCTTGGTTAAAGTCTTAACCCCCTTTTTGTTGCACAGCTAGCTGTAGACACACTGTGTTTGGTGTAATACACCTCCGTCTGGGATTCCTTCATCTTACAACTTTGCTTTATTTTCTTCTTCTCATTCTAAAGTTACACAGAGCAGAAACAAGGTGAGCTTTACAACTCCATTGCTGTTGAAGTCTCAGTGACTCAGAGCTAAATGTCTATCCTAAACCTGCCCTCTTTGAGCTTGAAGCCATTGTCCCTCATCCTATCACAACAATCCCTGGTGAACAGTCCCTCTCCCCCTTTCCTGTAGGACTCCATTAACTATTGCTACACCACAACTAATTCACTCCAGAGCCTTCTCTTCTCCAGACTGAACAAGTCCAACTCTCACAGCCTGTCTTCATAGGAAAGGTGCTCCAGCCCCCTGATCATCTTTGTGGCCCTCCTGTGGACCTGGGGACCCCAGAGCTGGATGAAGTACTCTAGTTGGTATCTCACTAGAGAAGACTAGAGGGTCATAAGGACCTCTATTGACCTGCTGGCCAAGCTGTTCTTGATGCAGCCCAGGACACAGTTGGCCTTCTGAGCTGCTAGCGCACACTGCCAGCTCACATTGAGCTTGTCACCAATCAGCACCCCTAAGTCCTTCTCCTTGGTGCTGCTCTCCATACATTCTCTGCCCAGTTTGTAGTTGTGCTTGGGATTGTGCCAACCCACATGCAGGACCTTGTACTTGGCCTTGTTGAACTTCATGCAATTTGCATGGGCCCATCTCTCCAGCCTGTCAAGGCCCCTCTGGATGGCATCCCTTCCCTCCAGCATGTCAACCTGACTACACAGCTTGGAGTAGTCAGCAAACATGCTGACTGTGCACTTGCTCCTACAGTCCACATGACCAATAAAAATGTTGATCAGTGCCCCTCCCAGCATTGACCCCTGAGGAACACCACTCATCACAGACCTCCACGTGGACATTGAGCCATTGACCACAACTCTTTGGGTGTGACCATCCAGCCAGTTCCTTATTGAATGAGTAGTCCATCTATCAAATCCATGCCTTTCCAATTTAGAGAAGGATGTCTCAATTTAGAGAGAAGGACTAGACAATGTTGAAGGCCTAGCACAAGCTTTCTTTTTTAGTTTGAGTTTATCCAGGAAGATGATGTCCATCATCTTTCCCTTGTCCACCATCTCTGTTACTCCATCATAAAAGGCCACCAGATTTGTCAGGCACAATTTGCCCTTAGTGAAGCCACATTGGCTGTCACCAATCATTTCCCTCTTCTCCATGTGCCTGGGCATAGTATCCAGGAGGATCTTACCAGGCACAGAGATGAGACTGGCCAGCCTGCAGTTCTCTGGGTCTTCCTTTTTCCCTTTTTAAAAATGGGGTTTAGGTTTCCCCTTTTCCAGTCAGTGGGGACTTCACCAGACTGCCAGATCCTTTCACCCTATGATGCAGAGTGGCTTGGCCACTTCATCTGCTAGTTAGCTCAGGGCATGCAGATGCACCTCGTGAGGTCCCATGGACTTCTTCACTTTCAGATTCCTTAGGTGTTCTCAAACCTGATCTTCTCCTGCAGTGGGCAGTTCCTCACACTCCTAGACCCTGCCTTTGCCCTCTGTGACTTGGGTGGTGTGGCTAGAGCTCTTGCCAGTGAAGACTGAGGTAAAAATTCATTAAGTGCTTCAGCTTTCTCCATACAAGGTCAGCTTTCTCCAGTAAAAAGGTCACCTGTTCCATTCCAAAGTGGGCCCACCTTTTCCCTAATCATCCTTTTTTCATTGATATACCTGTAAAAACTTTTCTTGTTTCCCTTTACATTCCTAGCCAGATTTATTTCTAACAGGGCTTTAGCTTTTCTAACCTGATCCCTGGCTGCTCAGATGGTTTCCCTGTATTCTTCCCAGGATACCTGTTCTTCCTTCTACCCTTGGTGGGCCTTCTTTTTCAGTTTGAGTTTGCTCCTTATTCATCCATGCAGGCCTCTTGCTGTTTTGGCATAATTTCATCTTTGCTGGGATGCATCACTCCTGGGCTCGGAGGAGGTGACCGTTAAATACTAGCCAGATATCTTGGGCCCCTCTTCTCTCTAGGGTTTTTTCCCATCATACTCCACCCAGCAGTTGCCTGAAGAGGTCAAAGTCTGCTCTCCTGAAATCCAGGGTAGTAAGCTTGCTGCACACCTTCCTTGCTGTTCTGAGGATTAGGAACTCCACCATTTCATGGTCACTGCATCCAGGACAGCTCTTGATCCTCACATCTCCTCCTTGTTGGTGAGGAAAAGGTCCAGCATGGCAGCTCTCCTTGTCAGCTCCTCCATCACCTGGAGGAGGAAGTTATTATTATTACTCTTTAACTGACCCCTTTCTTCTCCTTTCTAATGAGGCTAAAGAACTTGTCATCATTATTTGTTTTCACTCTTGACAATGAAAGTACTCTTTCTAAGGGAGAGGTAATAAGCAATATTTCGTATTTCAGTGTCATCTCAAATTTTCAGTCATTGATAAAAAGCATTTGAGACTGTATTCATTCCTGTTTCACCATGATAGTAGTTTCCCTTTATGAGTGACTGAAATGCTGGAGGGAAGAAAACCCAAAACTAATCACCCAGAAAATATGTCTATTTTAAAAACAGCCTTGGAATGAGCTTACAAAAAAGGCGTGCACATGCAGAAATAAGAAATTAGACTCAATGACCTATGAGATCCCTTTCAGTTTAAATGCTTGCAATGCATTGGCAAGTCCCCTAGTGTACTCAGGCAGAGAGGCATTCCAGGAAATCAGCGTGTATACCTCAGTATCTTTTCATAGTAAAATATATATAAATAAAGTTTATAGATACAGTTTTAAAATATAGTAAAAAGTCACTAAGACTTGTTTAACTCTCAATTACATGAAAACTGTACTCTGCTACAGCAATGCCAGTGACCGTTACCACTTGGTCAAGAGCTTTACAAGCTGCTTTTGACACTAGGAGGTAGGGGAGCAGGGTCATATCTGGTGTCTGTGGGGAAGGACTGGCTTTGTCTTTCAAGAAGATATTTAATACCTTTTGATAAAGATTTTGAGTGATTCAGGTTGATGTTTTGGGTTTTTTTTCCTAATTTTCAACATGAAATAGGAGAGTGAACTGACTGGAAAATCTGGGTCTTGACAATTTGTTACTCTGTTCAAAATACCTTGTGTATTTCTAATTTTTTGTTCCCACTCTGAAATCAAGATTTTCATGAAAGTCTGAGCACATTTGACATAGATTTGTTATTTGTTCCTGTGATCAGTTATATTAGCTCTCCTTACTCATTGTTTGTTTTCAATCACAGTTTAAAATTGCTCTGGATTTTTAAATTTCTGACTGCATTTCTTTGTGATTTATATTATATTATATATTAGTATGTTTTTCTAAACTGCTGCTTAATATTGGTCTCTTCTGTTTAAACTGCAATCTCATTTCATCACAGTTATCTGTATTTTGTTAGTGATTGTAATAGTTTCTTTATTCTGCATATAGGTTGAAAATCCATTTGTAAATTGCTTTATGATATTTCCAGATGCAAGCTTTATAAATATAGGTCATAATAATTATGGTGCAATTCCTATTTTGTTTTAGCCCTTTTTTTTTATTGGACAACTGAGATATAGCACAGTGATTCCTCAAAGAGTGTATACCATCCAGGCTTCTCTTTTCCATGATGATTTTTCTTCTACTTTCACTCCATGTGTAGTGCTGATGATACAATCTTACACAATGAGAAATGTAATGACCTCTATCCATTTATTGTAAGCTATACAGTGTTGTGAAGTCAATGAAATATTTAACACTAATAAACAGAATGATCATTACTTTAATGTATAATGAAAAAGTAAATTAAGTAACTGACATTTAAATAAAATATAAATACTTTATACAGTTTCTATTTACCACATCATGGCAGTAATCCATTTAAAGTCAATGAACAACATAATTGAAATGCTCAGGTAATGAAAAGATCTTTCTTGTTTTGGTTTTCTTTTTTCCCCATGACTGTTCACATGGAAACTCACTTGCAATTTCGTGACATTTTTTAGGCTGCGTGTAAGCATGGAAGTATTATTATGTCCTTTATGTTTATATTTTAATTTCACAAAATCTCAAAAGCACTGAAACTTGGAACATGATACTAAAAGACAGTGAGGTTTACAGATAATAGGAAAAGGGAGCAATGAAGAGGAGGCTGAGACTACCTTTTCACTGGTGTTCTGTGGCCGTTCCAAACTTACACAGAAACTGCTGTTAGAGCAGATGAAGGAAGATTTAAGCAAAAAGGTCTCACCATCTTACAGTAAGGATATTCTCTCCATAGAGGATCAATGCCCACTCACTGCACTATATAGCAGGAGTGACATTGATTACCTTGAGGAAGGGTAAAGGAGAAATAAATAAATTAATTAGTAAATGCAAGTTTTCATAGTAGCAAGTCCTTTTAAAAAAAACCCTCAAGTAAAAGAACATGAATATTCATCACAGTCTGTGAAAATATTTCACAAATAACTCAATGCAGACAAAACAGTTGCACTCCATGTAGCTTTATCATTATCTATTGATCTGAGAAAGACGTGTTGCATTTAATTCTAAACAACCTTTTAATTTTCTTTTGGAAAAAAAAAATATTTGGAAGATGTTCAAATATCCCAATTAGTACTTTCAAAAATAATCAAGATTTAAAGTTCAGAAATAAAGAACCAAATAGTAAAAATGTAGAAAGGAAATGAGCAATTCCAAATACATTACTAAAGTTCTTGTAATTTTCTTTGAATTTTCAATTATTATACAATTTAAATTTTGAAATAAATAATTTACATTATGGAGCTTTCAAGGGGTAGAAACTGAAGACTTTCTAGGAAGGGAAAGTAACTCTATTTACACAACTGTGGTGGTTTGACCCTGTCTGGAGGCCAAACACCCCCAAAGCTGCTCTGTCACTCCCCTCTTCAGCTGGACAGGGGAGAAAATATATTTTGAGAGGCTTAGGAGTCAAGATAAGGACAGGGAGGGATCATTTGGCAGTCAGTGTCACGGGCAGAGCAGACTCAACACAGAAAAAAGCAAATAAAACTCTCTAATTTATGACACTACTTCACATACCCAGCGACACCAGAGTCAGATCTTAAAGCACACCCCTCCACTCCTCCCTTCTTAGCAGACTTTAGTCAGGATTTTTCTCCCTTCTTCTCCGCCATTGTGACACAGAGAGGGGCATGGACTGGGGGAATGGGGGTTTCGGTCAGTTCCTCACAAGTTGTTTTCCTTCTTAGCTGTGGCCAGGGGAGGGGGTCATTCCTCACACCCTTCCCTTGCTGCACCGTGGGGTCCCACCCACAGCAGACAGTCCTCCACCAACTTCTC
Source organism: Hypotaenidia okinawae (assembly GCA_027925045.1). Lineage (NCBI taxonomy): Eukaryota > Metazoa > Chordata > Aves > Gruiformes > Rallidae > Hypotaenidia > Hypotaenidia okinawae. Next base: position 5,552,195 of record BSDF01000005.1, on the reverse strand, counting down.
CTACATGAGTCCTTTCCCACGGAGCTTCAGCTCTTCACCAGCTGCCCCAGTGTGGGTCACTGCTGTGGGTGCAGTCATAAATCACAGAATGTCTCTCAGGCCCAGACTGGTCCCCCACGGGGTCACAAGCCCCCCCAGCAAACCTGCTCTGAGTGGGTCTCTCATCTCTGTGTCTCTGTCTCTCTCCATGGGCTGCAAGTACTGGCAGAGGCTTGCTCCAGTGCGGATCAGTGTCTTCTGCGTGTCTCCCCCTGCTCCACCATGGGTTTCTCCACGGCCGGCAGGGGCATCTTTCTCTCCAGCACCTGGGGTGCCTCCTCCCCGCCTTCCTGGCCTTGGTGTCTGCACAGTTTCTTACACTCCCTTCTCTGGGGGAAAAAAATGGCTGCTAGTGTTTTTTAACTTCTTAACTGTGATTCCCAGAGTCACTGTGACTGTCTCTGATGGTCTCAGCCTTGGTCAGCAATGACTCTGGCCTTGAGCTGGCTGGTGTTCGCTCTGTGGGGCCTGGGGGAAGCTTCTTGCTGCTTCTTGCAGAAGCCACCCCTGCAGCCACCCCCACCCTCCCCCAAACCCAGCCATGCAAAACTAAAACAATAACATAAATGCAATCTAAAAATTTACAGCAGGACCAAGAATTTTCTGTCTGCAGATGCTCCAGTCCCTGGCCAATGATTCCACAATCTGAGAAAGGGGGTTATTATCAATTCGCTTTTATGAATAAAAGGCACTAAGGGAATAGGTTATGATCTTCTGCCAAGAGATTAATATCTTGATATATTAATCAGTCCCAAAAATGTACAGGCATTAATAGAACACTCTTATCTACTGCTGGATGTGTACAGAACTAACTGAACTAGCCTGCAATAGTATATTAAATAATGTTCAGGAATATTCATCTACAGTATTCAAATATATATATATATGTATCTTAGTGCAGTCCTTGGCAAAGTTTTGACTTATGTTCAGTTAAGGATTTCTTGATATGTTTGAATCTTGGCACAGACCAGGAAGTCCAATGGATGCAGCAAAACCTGCAGCCAAAGCTGAAGTGTCGATTCACTCCAGTTCTTTCCATTGATTCTGTGCATAGGGTCATCTCTGGGCAGATGGAATTTACTTTGCTTCTGAGTCCTAATGGATCTGAGCAAGTAGATGTCTGGTGAAAACCTAGAGATTCATCTGCCATTCACATCATTCGTCTGGGAAGAGAAGCATTAGAAAAGGACATTTTTAAGAGATGCAATTTATGTCCATCACTTCAGCTTTTCCAAAGAGTTGTAACGTTTCTACTTTTCCTATAATTTCAGTATTTGAAGTTGTGTCAATTAAAGCACACACACAGAATATTTTTTTTTTCCTAAAACTCATTATAGACTGATGAGGGTTGTCTAAAAAGTGTGGATTCATATGATGAACAACATCACTTCAATTAAGGAAAACAGACACACATAGATGTCGAAATCAGCATGTAACTGTAGAAGAGTTACTGACTCTATATGGCATCACAAACCAAATGTTTAAATTGGGAGTAACAGACTGACTGAGTTTTGGATGCACGTATTGCTTGCACCCCAGTTGTATGTTGGGGAAATTCTGGTGCAAACTAGCCGCTTTCTCCATTCAGTAGTACATACAGAGGAAAAGAAGGCACATACCAAAAAATGAAACTCAGTATAGCCAAGTAGATAGTGGCCAGTATAGACAGTAGAGTGATAAGGAGCTTGCTCTGTGCTGCAGGTAAACATACCTACAGTCTTTAGGTCACATAGGCAACATGAAAAGTAGTTTGCATTTTCAGCATTTAATATCAAGAATGAGGACAGAGAAGTTCAATGAAATTATCCTGCTTCTGTCACATCAAGACAGAATGTTTGATGTGTGAGTCTGGACTGCTTTATTATAACGACTAGCCAAAAGAACCATCTACCAGATGTCTGCTGTAAATACAGTATAGCAGAGAGAAAAGAGTGTGTGGAAGATACCTGCCTGAAAGAGATGGTGAGTAAGCCAATTAGGGAAGGCATCTGCTGGACCTGTTATTCATGAACAGAGAATGACCTGTAGGTGATGTGATGGTAGGAGGCTGTCTTGGGCATAGAAATCATGAAAATGAGTTTTCAATTTAGTAGAACTGTTACCTAGGACTTCTGGAGGGCAGACTTTGGCCTGTTTAAGAAACTGGTTGTTAGAGTCCCTTGAGAGCCAGTCCTGATGGGCAGGAGTGCAGAAAGGATTGACATTTTCCTAGAAAGAAATCGTATGGATGCAGTAGTAGGCCAACTCCATGCGCTGAAAGACCAATGGGGAAGACAAGTGGCCTGTTCCAGCTTTGCCTGGAACTAAAGAAAAAAAAAAAGAAAAAAAAAAGAAAAAAAAAAGAGAGAGTTAATGGCCTTTGGAAGAAGGTGTAGGCAACTCAGGAGAACTACAAAGTTTATTCAGGGAGAAAATCACAAGGGCCAAAGCTCTACTACAATATAACCTGTCTGCTGCAATAAAATCAATGTTTGTTTTAGGAACATAAGGAGGGCCAGAGGAGACTCCCCAACCTTTAATGAATGTGAAGGGAAACATAGGGGCAAAAGATGAAAAGACTGAGGTACTTAATACCTTCCATGCCCTACCCTGCCCTCCACCCATCCCTTCCATTCTCCTCTGCACAAAGGCAAATTGCTGGCTCCTGGAAACTTGTTGTCTAATGGGACAGCACCTTCTCTGCAGAGATGCTTCTCAGAATGTCAACTCCTAACTTGTAGCAGTGCATGGGGTTATTCTACCCCAGGCGCAAGATCTTCAATTTCATTTGGTTCCTCTCCACCCATCTCTCCGTCCTGTCCTGGCCTCACACCTGCTCAGGCTTCTGGTGTGTCAGCCACTCCTTCCAGTTTTGTATCATCAGCACTTTCTGACAGTGCATTCTGTTCTCTCATCGGAATCATTGACAAATGTTGAGTAAGACTGAACCCAATATTGACCCTTGGGGCATACCACTGGCTACAGGCCTCCAACTAGACTCTGCACCAGTAAACTTCTTTCTTCCTTTTGAGTTTTTCCAGAAGCTCCTTGCTCATGTGTGCAGATCTCCTGGGTCATTTACTTGATTTTATTTTTTGGAATGTACCAATTTTGAGCTGGGAGGAAGTGGTGCTTGAATATTGACAAACTTTCTTGGACCACTCCTTACCTTTATGGCCCTAACCAAGAAGCCAAAGTTAGCTCTCCTGAAGCCCTGGGTTTTAATTCTACTTATTGCCCTGCCTTTTCAACAAAGGATCATGTACTCCATTATTTCATGACCCTTGGAGCTAACATTATTTCATGACCCTTGCAGCTAAGGCTGCCCCAGCCTTCACTTTCCCAACCAATCCTTATTTGCTTGTAAGTATAAGGTCCAGCAGCACCTCTCTTCTCCAACAGATGTGTCAAAAAATTATCATCAGTGCTCTGTGGAAACCTGCTGGACTGTACTTGTCTGGCTGTGTTGACTTTCCAGCAAATATCCTTGTGGTGAAAGTGACTCAAGAGAACCGAGGCCTGTAATTTGAGGCTACTTCCAGTTGTCTGTAGCAGGCCTCATTGATTTCTTCCTGATCAGGTGTTCTGTAGTAAATACTCCCAACAGTGTTATCCATATTAGACTACTGCTTAATTTAGTCATAAACTCTCAGCTTGTTCTTCATCCATTCGTAGGCAGAGTTGGATACATTCCAGCTGCTCTCTGCAATGGTTTGGTCCCATCCTGCAATTCAGCACCATGCATCTGCTCACTCACTCCCCCACAGCAGTATGGGGGAGAGAACTGGAAGAGTGAAAGTGAGAGAACTCATGGGCTGAGATAAAAACAGTTTAACAGGAAGATAGTGATAATATATATTAATAATCTATACACAAAACAAGTGATGAACAGCACAATTTCTCTCCACCCAAAGTTGATGGCGCATGAGACCCCCTCATATGCCATGCAAGATCCACAAACTGCCCTGCCTTTCTGCCCACACATGCAAACAAATGAAGCCAAGGAATTAATTCACTGATTCCCATTGGTAGGCAGGTGTTCAGCCATCACACCAAAGCTGATGTTGCACAGCTGCCCAGACCCCCCAGCTGCCCCACTAGGCCCTCAGCCCACCCTCCAGCTTAAAACAGAACATGACATCATACGGTATGGAATATCCCTTTGGTCAGTTTGGGTAATTTGTCCTAGCTAAGTCCTGTCCCAGCTTCCCCAGTGTCCCCCTGCCTTCTTGTTAGCAGGGCAGTATTAGAAGCTGAAAGGTCCTTGACTGCTTGACAACAACTAAAAGCATTGGTGTGTTCTCAATGTGATTCTTATTCCAAATCCTGAACACAGAACTACACCAGTGGAAGGGAAATGAACTCTATCCCTTGCTGAAACCAAGACTATTTCTTGCATGAAAAGCAACTTCACCACCTTGTCTTTCTGTCCTGTCTTTCCTTAAAAGTATGTAGCCACCCATGTCAGTATTTCATTTTACAGACTCCTACTAAAACCAGTATGGATACTATTCAAACTATTTCTTCTTTGTTGTGAAGGTATGACCCAAATTCTCATAACAGTGAGATAGGAAGAAGGTTTACTGTGGTTGCTATGTTTTACCATGTTCATGGTGAAACACATGATCCTAAAAACTCTATATTGCCATTCTTTCGATCTTTGCCAGAGGTTCTCATTGAGCATTCAAGATGAGGCCACACCAAAGCTGAATAAACTTGGCTAATCACCTCTTTTGACCAGCAGGTTATACTGTATTTGATGCACCTCAGGATGTAGTTTGCCCTCTTGGCTAGCAGGGCACACTTAGCCTCCTGTCCCCCAGGTCTCACAGACCCCTTCCTGCAGGGCTGCTTTCCATCTACTCCTTTCCCAATTTGTACTTGGGTCCAGCATTACAGAATCTGATATTTGGACTTGTTAAATTTCATCCCATTAAACAGAGCCAAATATTCCAATCTATCTAGATCCTTCTGGAAGACTCCTTGTCCCTCAAGAGACTCACCTTCCAGTTTGATATCACTAAACTTGTTAACAGTGCATTCAACTTCTGAATTCAGGTTACAGATAAAAATATTGAATAGACTGGCCTTAGAATTACTTCCTGACAGAGACCGCTAGTGAATGGTTCACAGCCAGATGTAACCCCATTCACTACTACCCTTTGAGTCCTGACATTCAGCCAGTTCTCCATCCACTACAGAGTGAATTCACTCTTCCCACAGTTGGACATTTTTTTCAGAAGGTGAAATTTCAAGAAGAGTCTTGATGACAAGTTAGATCATGTATTTTGTTTCATCAGTACAGTTGGTTTTTTTTTTCCTGGAATTCACACACGGATTTATTTCCACTGCCAATGGTATTAATCTTTCCAGTATGGTATGTACCAGAGGAATCAGTCTGCTATAGACAGAGGGTTCTGTCAAAGACAAATGCTACAATAAGAGCAGAGATACCAAGAGGTCTGAAGACATTGTTTTGTGTGTATCTCTCTGTCTCAGACTATCAATGCAATGTGTGATGTACTCCACAGTGACAGGAATCCTCCATTGAAATTTTGTAGCTTTGACAGTCTACATGAGCCCTATTTATAACCATACTGGCATAGGTGGTCAGCACTACAAAAACGATGCAGACATTATCATCTAGAACAAAAACCTTCTGTACAGTTCTTTCATCCTGAATCTTTGACACAGACTTCTTTTCCACGCCAAGAACAATATCCTTCCCTCTTATTCCAGCCACAGTGGAGCCCTTCTTGACCATCACATGGGTATACTATATCTTAAAGAGATGTCCATCCAGGAAAAAGACGGTGATGGCCCAGTCACCACTCATGAATGCTGCCCATGCATCCCTGTGGAGCCAGAACCAGCTGCCTCCCTCAAAACAGCACACTTATTCCCCTGCCTCCATTAATGCAGACGTCCCATGAACAGATGATTAGCTGATAAATCATTAACAGGGATCCCAGTTACTTCTTATAATCAAGACAGAAAACCAAATCAGTGCAAACATTGAACTTTTTCTAAGACATGTCTCCATTTCCATTTTCTCTTTCCTTCACTTCTGGGTACAGAGAAAGCATAAGGAAACCACATGCCCAGCTCAGCTGTGTGCCTCAAGTTATGAGAGATGATTGTGATTACCAGTTTGTTCATAGATTAAGCATTATTCTGGATCATATATTAAACATTAATAATCTGACAAAGTGAATATTTTAAGTTGTTGCAATGATAAACATTTCTGGTGGAAAACCAAGGATATTATTCCTCTCTGGCTTAATCTTGGCAATATACTTACTTTTCCCTTATTTCTTACATAGTAAGAAGTAGATACATTAAAACAGACCAGAACTATACCAAATCCTTAGAATCATGCAGTCACATATGAGCAGAATCAAATTTTTATATTTGGTTGCATATATATATATATATAAATAAGACATTCATATCTGCTGAAGTCTGCAACTATGGCAGTTGCAACAATGTTGGCAACAACAGAGGACTTGCATTAAAAATTATGCAGTTGCATGTTGATTGCCCGAATCACTCTAATTTCTATATGTGAGGTATGAACAAGAAGGTCATAGAATCATAGAATGTGTTAGGTTGGAAGGCATCTTTAAAGCTCATCTAGCCCAACCACCCTGCATTAAGCAGGGACATCTTCCCTAGATCAGGTCACTCAGAGCCCCATCAAGCCTGACCTTGAATGTCTCCAGGGATGGGGCCTCCGCTACCTCTCTGGGCAACCTGTGCCAGTGATCTTCCACCCTCATATTGAAGAATTGTTTCATATTATCCAAAATAAATCTACGTTTTTCCAGTTTAAAACCATTGTCCCTTGTCCTATTGCTACATGCCCTTGTGAACAGTTCTTCCCCAGCTTTCTTATAGGCACCTTTCAGGTTTTGGAAGGCTGCTATATGGTCCCCTTAGAGCATTCTCTTCTCCAGTCTGAAAAACTCTTACTTTTACCATCCCAAGACATACTAATGTAGAAGTAATTGCACAGATAACAACTCCTATAGTAACAGGAGAACAAGTTAAAGCTACTTGCTAAAATACCTAATTTAGAGAAAAAAATCAAACCCCACACATGGCTCCCTGAAAGCAACTTAACCCAAACGTTTTTAAAAGTCTTATTCTAGGCAAGTTTTAGACTACAAAAGAAACCTTTCCTACAGGACAGGTATGTAGTGCAAGGCATGCTTTCATTTCTTATTCTGGAAGAACTGTAGGTAGTGTAGGTTGCTCTCATGATACACATGAACTTGCTAGAAGCATGAACTCTAAGATGTAGGGGACTAGATAATTTGGTTGAAGCCTTTACTGCTGAACAGGCTAATGACAGGATAGAAGTGACTCATTCATTGCCACAGTAACCTTTACCTGGTGCAGACCAGAAAAAGTTGGATTGACATCACAAGGGTTGTTTGCTTATGCAGCACTAGCCTGTCATTACACTGTCCCTCTGATGGATTATTCCATTAAGTGGGCCAGAAATAGCATTGACGTCACAAGTCACATCTGCTACTGCAATCATTTGCCTATCTCCTATTTTCAGATGAGAAGGAAACACCAAAAATGTTCATATTACACAAAGCATCACCAGTTATTTCCCTCAACCTCTTTAAAACAGCTTCTGTCAACTTGGTGGGGAATCATACTCTTCAGTTGAACTGTAGGAGAAAGTTCACAGACTGCTAATATGAAAGTAAAAGCTTGCAAGGCTTTTAGCACAGACCTCCTACAAACTCAGAGCCCACATCACCCCACGGCACACATTGTCACCACCTGCACTATCGCAGAACGGGAGGAAGCAGACATACAAGCTAAATGTAGATGGATGACAAAGGCTAAAGTTTGAAACAGAACAATTGTCCAGATGGTAACCAAACAACAGAAGCAACCATATGGATTATACACAGTTCAAAAGCCAGTATTTCAGAGGGATTCACTTGAAAGACTATAAAAGCCTGCAACTGAACAAAGAGAGAAAGTATTCACTGCTTTTTGAGGGTCTTGAAGGAAAAGAAGTTTTTCTTTGTGCAAGGTATATAAATGTTATAGCACATTCAGGTTGAAAAACTTCTTATCTTGTAGAGGTTTACCTGGACAATTCAGACTTCTTCAGGTCCAGGATGTTTTGATAAGTTTAAATCTGATCACTGAGCTACTGGATACCTGGAATCACCTACATGGATCCTGTTCTATCCACAGTTGTCCTCATTTGCACCTTGTCTATTTGTTATTTGTTATCTGGTTAGAAATAGGTCAATAAAATAATGAAGTGACCATCACATTCAGGATTTTACATCAGAGAAGGGACAATATTACCCTCCATACGTTGCAGGACTGAAGTTTTTAGCAGCAGAACACACAGTTCAAACATGTGGTGATGAAGGAAGGCGAAAACTCTACTAAATTATCCACCTTCACTTACTGATTTCTCCACTGTTCTCCTTGGTCTCTTTTCTTTAATATACTGTAGCACTATCATTCTGCTTCTTTAAGAATTAATGTTTTAAATCTGTATTTGATATCCCTGATGGAAACTAGGGAGTGCTGAATGTATCAATTATACCCTAATTAATACTTGTGATAAACGTCTACACTATATCTGAAGAATGTGAATGTCTGACTTTCTTAAAATCTGACCATTTTTAATATATTTGACAGCAGATATATTCACCACAACTTGTATTATTTGGGGTTTTTTTGAACCCCACACAGAGGCACAAAGAAGAAGAACGCTTGGTAAGGCAGGATAATGATGAAAGTTGTTAGAAGTTTGCAAAACATGCAAGAAAGCCTATATTTATACACTGCTTTTATTTCATAATAATTATTCAGATCTTCTTCACATGGTATTGGGTTTCATTCTTTGCAATCATACCCACTCCAATGACATTTACAGGGACTGTTTACAAGGACATAAAGTGATAGGACAGGATGTAATGGTTCTGAACTGAAGGAGGGGAGATTTGTATTATATACTAGGAAGAAATTGTTTAATATGAGAGAGGTGAGGCAGTAGAATAGGTTCCCACAGAAGCTGTGGCTGCCCCTCCCTGGCAATGCTCAAGGCCAGTTTAGATGAGGTTTTGGGTAACCTGGGCTAGTGGAGGGTGTACCTGCCCATGGCAGGGGATGGAAACTAGATGATCTTTGAGGTCTCTTCCAACCCAAACCAGTTTGTGATTCTATGACATTCCTAGGCAATAATTGCTTCACAAAAGACAGCCATTTCAATGTTTTTTATGCTGACAACACTGTGGCCTTATGCAGAGCAATTAGGACATGATTACAAATTGTCTCTTGTTTTGAATTGAAACTTTCTCTTTTGTGCTGTTTAGCATAGGATGATAGCCAGATTTGCTTTTTTTCTTTTTTTTTTTTTTCTTAAGGTGTGGGGTTTTTTTTCTTTTTTTGTAAGTAATACAGTATTTTCAAGTCAGTTGATCTTTTATCATAAGTGGGAATTTCTATGCTACTTACCTTATTGACACATTGCAGGAAAGTGTCTGTCGCAGCTGTGCCTTACTATATTGAATCAAGTGGGTGACCTGACTTCTGAAAAGTGAAGTTACTAGAACACTCATGAAAACTAATGTTTTAATTTGTCTCTGAGGTCACAATCATCCAGTTACAGATCTGGCAAGAGCACACAGGAGATTTAAGTAGTCATACAAACATCTGGAATGAATTATTTGGGTCTTGGGAGCAGAGTATTTGGAACCAACTTCCAAAGATCAATTCCAAACCTAATATTTTATGGTCTAGTTCTATATAAATTAATCATTTAGTATTTAAAAAAAGAATAATTTGATACTATTTTTAGATGTTCTGATAGTCAAAAGAAGTAGCTATTCTTTATATTTTGATCCTATGTATGGTGTCACTACAAATTTCTTTATTTTATTGCTTGAATGTCACTGGTCGCTAAATGCTTAACTCATTTACCCCTGAATAGAGTACTATCTTATGTTTAATTAGCTCCTTGCATGCAGAAATGGCTTAGAAAGACAGATGGCTTAAAACCATAACAACCTACATGGAGAAATTACAACTATATTGTTGTCTACTACTTATATATCAGGCCACCTGTAAATGTCAGCATAATCCAAAGCTCACTGCTTGTGTGATCTTGACCTACTTTCCTGACTATTCTTTTTTCTAGCAAATATTTGGTCTTTTGTATGATTAAATGATGACCATGAGGATGATAATATGTTTATCTGAAGATCTATTACCCCTTGTTCTCTTACTACCTGTCCTTGTAAAACAGTCCCAACTGCAATACCTTACAGGGGATGGCTGTGCAATAAAGCCCTTTGTCTGAATTGTCTATGTATTGTAGAGATTTGTTATCACAGAATATCCCAAGATGAAGTAACCCATAAGGATCATGGAGTCAAATTCCCCAATTCCCTGCTCCTTGCAGGACTACCTAAATCTTATATGACTAAGACCAATGTCCAGACACTCCTTGAACTCTGTGCCATGACCACTTCCTTTGGAAGCCTGTTCCAGTGACCAGTCACTCTCTCCGTGAAGAACCATTTCCAAATGTCCAGTATGAACTTCCTATATACAGCCTCATCCCATTCCCTGGTGTCCTATTGACAGTCACCAAAGACAGGAGTTCAGCACTTCCCTCTCCACTGCCCACCCAGACAAATCTGCAGAATGCAACGAGGGCAGCCCTCAGCATTTTTTTCCCCTCAAGTCGAACATACTGAGTGACTGAGCTGAGTGACCTCAGCTGCTCTTTGCATGTCATGACCTCAAGGCCTTTCACCATTGTTGCAGTTTTGCATAGTTGGCTACCAAGAGAGGGCCAGGTACTACAGAAAATGGCTGCTAGAGTCTTCTGCAGGCCTGCTTATAGCACCTCTGAGAATCACATATAGGAGAGAAAGACTCCACCAGAACATGGAGTGCCAGGAAGGCTGCAATTTTGGCCTGTTAAGGGCATTGTGATATATATTTGCATATGAATGTAAGCAGTTGACAGACACAAAAGGCCAGGAAGGCTGGGGGAGGAGGATGCACCCAGGTACCCAGGGGAGGGTGTCTGCCCCTTCAGCCCTTGCTGAAGCCCATAGAGTAGCAGGAGGAAAGGACCCATGGAGGAGGCAGAGACCCGACCTGCCCGGTGGAGAGGCTCCACGCTGGATGGAGCCGGTGCAGACATAGAGAAGATGCCGTGATTTACATTGGGATGAGCCCCTGCCAGCACAAGCGACCTACAGAGATGAGCCAAACAGGTTTGCTGGAGGAGGCATCATAGCCCTGTGGAGGACTGGGCCTGAGAGACACTGTGATTTGTTGCTGCCTGCCAGAGCAGGCAGGGGTTGGGGTTGTGGAATGGATGCCCCCATCTTGGCCAAGAAAGAAACCATCTTGCAAGGGACTGACTAAAGCCCCCATCTCCTAGTCCCTGCCCCCTGTCCTGTGCTGCGAGCAGGAGAGGGGAAGAAGGGAGCAAAATCATGGCTGAAAGGGAAGTCTGCTTTAGAATGGAGGGGTGGGGGGAAGATGTTACCGAGACCCCCATTTTCCCCAGTCCCTGCCCCTCCTGGGCTGCGACCGGGAGGGAAGAAGGGAGCAAACTTCTAACTAAAGCCTGCTAAGGAGGGAGTGGTGTGGGGAAAAGTGTTTGCCTGGTTGCATTTGTTTCAAGATGGTTGGTTGCACTCCTGACTCTGGTTCTTTTTCACTGTTTTCTCTTTAGTGTAGTGTAATAAATTAGATAACTTTTCTCTTCAGCACTCTGTGTTGAGTCTGTTTTGCCCGCGTCATTAACGAGTTTGCCTCTTGAACTGCCCAATTATGGTTTTTTCTCCCCTGTCCAACTAAGAAGGGGAGTAATAGACTGATTTTGGTGGGCGTCTGGCCTTTGGCCAGGGCTCAACAACCACAAACTTCTTTGTTTCCCTCTCTGAACACACTCCAGTAGTTTGATGTCATTTTCATACTGAGGTGCCCAAAATTGCACACAGTACCAAAGGTGGAGATATACCAGGGCAGTGCAGAGTGGGACAATCAACTCCCTTGACTAGCTAGCTATGCTTTGCTTGATGCACCCCAGAACACAGTTGGTACTTTTTGTCTGCTAACTTTCATCAACATAAACCCCCAAATCTCTTTCTTTGAGACTTTTCTCATTTCACCTGCAGTACTACACACTACAGAGTACACTTTGGCTCAAAACAGCTCTTTATGAAAATATATGGAAATCTTACATTTCCTTTTTTTTCATTATCAGTAGAATAAGCAAAACTGAAAATCTTTTCACATAGAAAGAAAAAAAAAACCCAACATTTTATTTCAAAAATGTTATTGCATGCCTTAGAAATCAAACACTTAAATGAAAAAATGAAGCTATGTGCAAATGAATTTATGTGCAAATGAAGGAAGAGGATGGAAAACTTGTTATTTTGAGAGTTTCAGCATGTAGATTTATGGAACATTTAAATTCATCTTGGAGTGAATTTTCTCACTACATTTTTATTAAGATTCACCTGAACATTACACAAGAAATGTGTGAATATGCAGGTGATCTACTGTACAGTTTTTTGAATGGCAGTCTCTAACTGAGTTTCTAAATAGAATCTTTAGCTAGTCAAATTAGCTATTGTGTTTTCAAGTCCTAAATAGAAATTGAACTTAACATTTGAAAACCCATTTCTCAATTACAAACTGTAAAAATGAATGCATTAACCATGTAATTGTGCATTAATTAAATATACTATGAGAAAACAACTCAACTGAATCTTGTACCTTCCTGAGTCATATCTGTTTCTTTCATAGGTATTCTGAGTAATGATAACAAAGTCTCCTAGTTCTTAATTCTATTAAAATAAATGGTGAACTTACTACACTTCCTGAAACACTTTACATTAAACTAAAAGAGCAAGTATGTTTTCCATTTTGGGAACTTCAGGCATGTAACACTAATGTGTTCCCAGTAACTTACAGATACATTCCCTAAACAAAGCATCCATCCAGTAGGGGCAAAGAAGTCAGAGAAACAGCAGCTCTGTTGTTTTCTAGTTTTAAAAGGATATTTAGCATTTTGGCAGTAAGATTACTGCCTGAGAAATAACAGAAATGCACCAAAACCTGAACTTTCTCCTTTATAGAAGAAATTCATCAAGGGATTTATGCCTTGTAAGGAATGTGGAGACAATTGACACAGTAAAGTGCCAGCAGTTAGGCAAAAAGTAATTCTTTGTGAGAGGAAAATCTGCATACCATATAAAGACTGATTAGTTGTAAATATTTTTTGTCACTCTGTTTGATAGCCTTTTTTTTTAATTTGGGGGGAGAAGCGGGGGTGGGATTTGTGTGAACATAAGGGTTCCGGATTTCTACAAGCAGATATTTTAAAGGAAAATATTTTTAGTCTTTCAAATAGATGTCAAAACATCAACCTCTGTCAATATCTTAGAAGTGTAATATTCGACAAGTAAACTTACTTTCTTTTTTTTTTCCCCTCCATACAGAAAATCTGAAACTTGATTTTTCTTCTGAGGTTTCATATTGAGAAAACAAAAAATTTCTAAATATTTAATTTTTAATAATTTAAAGGGCCCTGAAACATATGGGAAATCTTCAGTCGGTTTCTAGTGAATGTTTCATTATTGGCTATTGAAAATTTACTTTTCAATTGTTTATACTCTGAAGTAGACAGAGTTCTAACTCTGATTAAAGAGTTCTTTTGTACTCTTTAATCACTTCCACATGCTATTTACCTCTCATTATAAAACACTCCTTTATTGATGCTAACTAATATTTTGTTAGGAAATTAATTTAAATAGTAACAAGTAAACTCTATTGGTTTACAGTCTCATGAAATACTGAGGTTACAACTATTCTGAGATTACTAATTAAACCCATAACTGAGATGTCTACTAATTAACTTGGTAAATATATTGAGCCACACTAATTTCTCAGGTGTCTCTATTGATTACAATATCCAAAGGAGATGAATTTCCTTCATTGATTCAGCTTCAAATCTGGAATAATGAATACCACTGGCATGCATAATTCACTTGACTTCATTGGTAATATCAAAGTAACCTCTACTATGCATCACTGTGTGGGAATTTATTTGCAACTGTTCCTACAGAAGTCAGGGAAAGGCATTTATGTACCAGAGTATTAACAAGATGATGTGTTATGGTGTGTAGTTTTTTATCAATTGATCAGTGAAGTGCAGAGAAAGTATAGAGGTTATCTTCATATTTCTTATGTCCATTACAAGATGTGAATCCCATAGCAGAAGACAATAGTCTTGGGTATACATCAAAGGACAGATGGGGCTCATTGATCTTCAGGGGACACACCCCAGAGATAGTTCTTCTACCCACCAGTATTCACCAACATGTGTCATTCATGGCTAACAAAATTACCGGATCACAATATATCTATTTGAATAAAAAACTAAAATCAAAACAAAACCCAAAGCTTCGATCATAGTGAATAAAATAATTCCAATTTAAAAAAAAAAAATCTGTTTTCCTAATTTGTGACAGAAGTTATTTAAGTAACAATTTTCACGTGTTTTAAAAATACCTTTCACTGAAGAGCTCCTTTTTACTATTTTACTTGGGAAAGATAGGGGGATGTGGAAGGAAATGGATGAATATAGTATCTTACATCCTGTCTTTTCCCATATTTCCTGGAGAAAAAGACACAAGACATCCAAATGAAATTTAAATGTTATTTTTTTCTTCTTCCACAAAGACAGTTAATGCCTTTTACTGCAGTGGTGTGTGAAAATGTATGTGAGAGAGATAGGGAAGAGACCTGTTTTGTCATACACTCTTTGGGCCATTTTTTAAAATACATTGATTACTAAAGTAAGTCAAGGAATGTTTTACTCATCCACTTGCTTTCACATGCATTTTTCTAATACTACTGTTGTAATTTTCATATTATTTTTGTTAAAAAAGACAATAACATTAATGACTTAATCATCAGCTAAGAATATTTTCTTATGTAATCTTTTTCCTTTCTGCTTATGTTTTCACTCTTCCACAATGCAAGAAGTGAATGCCACAAAATTTTAATTTCATTACCCTCTATGTTCTGTGTGGGTTGAACATATTGAGTTGGCAGAAGGAATAAAAAATCAGGGTTGTTCTCAACAACAGAACTGTTACATTAAATTATTTTTTTAAAAAAAACCACGAAAACCAACTTTATTTTTGAGAGTATTTAGAAGTGTTATAAGTGGTAAAAGAAAATAAAAGATAGTTGAAAGGTACATAAAAACCAAATAAACAAACATATTTCTTTTTCTTCCAAAAGGGATGATATCTTTGTCCATATGATCCTCTAACATTGCTGATTAGTTATGTTTTGTTTTCCGTAGATGAACATTCTTACAGATTAACAGGGTGTTCATGAGAACAGTGCTACTTGTGACACAATATTGCCATTGGTAATTCTTTCCCTACTGGTATTCTTCCTTGGTGAATAATTTTTGGTGCATTTATTGTAACATATACATCAGATTCCTCTGTTTATATTTCGGACAAAGACACCCCTGTAGTTTTTAGCGGTTTTTGTCTGAACATCAGACTTTATCTTCACTCAGCTGGGGTAGAAAGAAAAAGCACGATCATTGCCAACTGCATGATCACTTATATTCAGTGTCCTTTTACATTTCATTTTTTTGCAATAAGGTAACCCTGAATGCATGGAGGAATATTTTTGTCAAAATTTAAGGAAGCAGCTATAGATATAGTAATTTAAGTTGACAACCAATACCATGCAGGAAATGCAGGAAACTTCTGAGACTAATGTGAGTGAATCAATAGTCGCAGGAACTAACCAATTTATGTGGACAGCTGTGAATGTTTGCCTGCATTTCTCTAAGGTTTCCAAAGTACCTTCGCATGCTTATTTAAATTAGATCTGTCTTATGTTCAGGTCCTATTTTTAATGAATAGCAAAGTGACAGACTCAAGTTTCAGTTGACTGTTCTCATCAAATCTCTGTGTCACTTTAGGGAAGACTCATTTGTCTACGTGTAAAATATGGGCATTATTTGCTACTTCCCTTCTTTAAATTGCCTAGTTGTGTTGGAACTGTGGGTTGACTTAGAGCTTTGAAAGCACTTCATATCAAAGAGATCTCATGTCAGTTTAAGTACTGCTGCAATAGAAACAACAACATATTGCTTTTTCTCATATTTTATATTTGACTAAATTTCAGGGGGAGTGGGAGGAATGTTATATTTATATTCCCTTTCTGACCCGCTTTATAAAATACCTTATGTTTACCCCATAATTGTCTATTTTATCCAGTCAGATAGATTCTGTTCTTTTCCAAGGTCCATAAACATAACATGACACAACACCCTGGAGAATCCTTTTTGTTTATTTTTAATGTTTAAGTCTCTATGGATATAAACCAACTTGCTGCTGTTATCATACTGTCTTTTGATTGAAGCAGAGACTAATTTAGTTAGTTACATAATTATTATTCTAAAGATTCTCCTTGTATGCCTCATCTGTCTTTATGTTGCTGAAAAAAACGTTTTCTTGTCTTCATTTTTGCTGCCTGAGCAAATATAACTGTGCTCCCAAGGTCAGCTAACACTGAATACAATTTTTCTAAGTTAATGAGTGTAGAACAAAAAAAAAAAAAAAGAAGAAAAAAAAAAATATCTTGCCAGAATCTACCTACATATAAACATATTTCCTAATCTCAATGACCTATGTGGATCTTCAGGGCCTCTTTCATTAACCTGAATAAAACTTTTAAGATATATGTATATATCTATATGTATAAATAATACATTCGTATTGTCTCTTTCTGCAAAGTGTCCTGGGATATAAGCACACCTGTTCAGAGGCAAGGGATAGATTCTGTTGGGTTTACTAATGTGTCATATGACACAGGCTCATCTCTGTAAACTTGAGACATCACTATACTGTTTAGTCAAAGCTTATTGTTCAAATAAACTCTTTAGACTTTGAACCAAAAAAAAAAAGTTTGTATGTGTAGCTTGCACACAGAAACTAATTCAAATAAACCAGTGGTGATTGATAGAGTTAAGGAAAATTAATCCACTTTATTCTATGAATTAAATGCCACCATTTTTTGCTAAATTATCTATCTCAAAAGACTTCAATAGTTCTTTCAGAGCACAGGAAGCTTCTGGAGATTTCTTAGGAGGATAATTCTCTTCAAATTTGTGGTGGCTTTCTGCTGCTGTAGAAGGTTTCATTCTAAAGGCTTCTGTAAACTTGTTTCACACAGTTTACACTCTGCTTCTGTGGGCTGTTTCGTGATTAGGAAGTGTCTACACCTTTTGTCTTCAACTCACTGAAGATCAGCAAATGTCAAGCAGCTGTTCAACTGTGTTTGAAGAGTGTCTCTATAACTGGAAGAAAAGAGCGAGCTCAGAAATATAGGATAAGGGGGACCAGGATGTCCACTTAAGCCTGTGCAATGAGAGTGGTAATGCACCATCACCAGCTGGAGAAATTACCTTGGCACATCAGAGACATCTTCAAAGAGAGAACTCCTGAGGGAGAATGCTGCCAAACAGGCTGCCAGAAGTGCCTGCTGTTCCTCCTATGAGTTGGAAATGCCTCACCTGTGGGAGGCATGCTTTGGTTGAGGTGTTGAGTTGTCAGGTTAAACCTATCAGAAGTGGTAAGTGAACTGAACACCAGGAGGGGTCAAAAGATTAAGCAGGTCTTTGCAAAGACCATAAAGAGCTAGGAGTCCAAGTCAGTATTTAATGCAAAGGAAGTTAAATTTTGGAACGGGGCCCTGGAGAGGATGTGGATCTCCATCCTTGAAAACACCAAAAATTTAACTTGTCAAGGCCCATTTCATTCACACCTGTTCTGCATATATGGTTAGATTAGATGACATTTCTTACTTCAAATATAAAGGCTTTCATGAACCCTCTTCAATTTCTGGTATTTCCATTTGAGAATGAAAAGGGCAGAAATCCATAGGCAAAGCTAACAGTCGTGGACTTATACAAATCAGGCTTAGTCTCTTGGTTTTCTGTGGGGGGTTGTTGCATTTTTTATTTTGGTTGGTTTGGTTTTGGTTTTCAAATTTTAAAAAATAACTTTTTTTTTTCAATTTGTGCTTGTTTTCTCAACCCAATATATTTAAGCTACCAAATTTTTCCTATGTGTTCTTGCATATAGCAAATTAATGTCATTTCTGAGAACCCTTGGAAAACTAGATCTTTTATAGATATACATTGATGTTTGAAGGCTTTTCAAGAGATTGAAAGCAAACTAGCATGATAAGAAATCAAACAAACCCACTGTTCTCCTGTCAGACTCCTGATAAAGAAAAAATAAATCCTTCATGGTTGGTCCCTATGCATTATCAGCTCATCACCTGGATTCAGTTACAGTAGGTATGAATTGTATTGGGAATGGATATACTAAAGCCTGAAGTGATGAAACAGAATGATGATGAGAGCTCTAAAGGTCCTTAGGGAAACCATGTAAAGAGCTGTAAATCACCCCATACAATGCATGGAAAATATTTAATTAAGGATGGGCATTACTTAATGTAAGAGGGAGGGCTGAATTCTTACAGTCATAACTTAATGAGTTCTACAGTGATTTTCCTGAAGACTGTACACAAAATCAGACAGACAACTGCTCAAATTTCAAACTGGGAAAAGAAAACTGAGCTTGTCTATCTCTATCCATAGTCAGATATTATCTTTGATGTTTCTTCATCATGCTTCTTTGGGGAATATCTGCATCACACAGAGAAAAACAAAGAAACAAAAAAACAATCAACCCCAAAGCTTTTTAAAATACCTTGTCATTGCTGTTCTTTTACATCATTTCAAGTTACTCTTAGCAAACTCAAAATTCTGATTCATTTGTTTCCAGCCAGCTGAAGCAAGAAGTTGTGACTGTTAACAATTCAACAACATAGCAGAGATGACTGATGGATTAGGATTCAAAACAGTATTTGATTGTAAAATAGATAGCAAAAGAAGTTGAAAACCCCCAAAACAAAGAAAAGGTTGTTGACGAATATTATGAAAATTCATACTGCATTTCTCATAATTACAAGAGTGTGCTGTTCTCTGGAAGTTATACACTTAATTCAAAGAAAAGAAATTCCCTCTGACTCAGGAGTCTTGCTGTAATAAAGTGTATGTGTCAATAGCCATAAAAATTAAAATACTACTTTAAAAAATCAAAATATTTGAGGTGGTAAAAGTCACTTTGTGTGCCCATCATCCATCCTGGATAAGCAAATTTTGAACTGCAGTAATGAAAAAACCCTACCCGTACTTGTGTGAAGGCTAAGAAAACCGTTTCATATGGCTTAATTAGAAAATGTTACATAGAATCACTACCTTATCAAATACATCCAGCCTTTTTACAAGTGAGTGCATATGGAATTCTTTAGAACAGATTTAATCTCTCTATAGACACTGATGTTTTTACAGGGCATAAATGGGCTACTATTTCAAGTGCAAATGTCTGTATTTGAAAAGTAACTTTGATGATTTCAGTTTAAATCACATTAATTGCTTAGATTTTGGTTTCTCAATGTGCATCACATTTTTTGATTAAAAAGAGTCAAGCCATCAAAATAAAAATGATAAAGGATCAGAAATTACTGTGCTTCATTTTAGGTAATATTTCCAAAGCAATAATAAAACACTTTACCAATCAACCAGTTAATGACCAATGTGAGTTGTTATAAGGCATTGCGTGAAGCTGACAGATCTTAATTTATCTATCTGGCCATTAACTCATCAATAAAAGGGTTACTACTCAAGAGTGTAAAAATTGTTCATATAAATCTCAGTTATGTTACTATTAAAATACTAAATTAGTTTTATAAAATAATTTACTTTATCATTATCACAGTGTAATACCAGTAATTTATCACCAGCACTTTATTTTAGTCACTTTTAGCCCAATAAACAAAAAAAATTGACCTGATTGTAACCCCAAACGGGGAAAACAATTTTAGAATTAGGATTTTTCTTAACTGTACAGTCTACATGGCTGTTTGCACAGAGAACTTCAGGACACAGATTTTCATCCACTAGGATGCAGAAGCCAGAAATAGCATAGTTGTTGTTCCATACAGAATGTAGTCTTCCTAGTAGACATATTTTTGTTACACATGGGTATTTCAATAATTCACCTTAGAGGTGAAGTCATGTTACCAATCCTTTTTAGAGAATATGCTAGCTATATTTCACTATAACATGTAGTTTTACTTACTAAGCACAGATTTTTGAGATGATAACACAAAGTTATGCAACCTGGCATAAGATCTACTTTTTACTAGCACCATGATGGTAATGACACACAGAAGTAGCCACCTCTGTGCCGGTTGCCCATGGTGTTTCTTTTGTAGTTTGACCTTTGTCTGAAACTCAAAATTAACTGTTTGGCTAAAAATTGCCCTGGTTCAACAAGAATTTACTCAGGGAACAGGGATACTCAGTTGAAGTCAAAGGAAGGCCAATCGAATCAGAGCAAGAGTCTCAATGTTATTCATGAAATTGTGGAACAATGAAAATTCTGTTCATTTGAAAATGAGTTTAGGTTATGTCTTTGCAAAGTGACAATAAATAGGTATTATCAATTACCAGCATAGATCCTTTTTTCTTCTTTCTCATTGTCTTATTGCAGAAGACATACACTTCTTCACTTCATTTTCCTTTTGTTGAAATGGGAGTCTGAAGTAAATGGAATGAGGTTTATGTAATATTTATGTAATGAATATGAATTGAAGCATTGGGGGGAGCAGGTCTTCAGGCAATTTTAAATGCATCCCAAAGTGTGTCTAGTACATCCATTCCAATGGACTTAATAAGCACTCAAACACCGTGAAGGCTTTAATTAAGAAACAAGTATTTAACAAAAAAAAAAAAAAAAAAAATCAGCTCATTTCCTAATTAAATCAACATGCACTTGTAAATGGGTTGCCAGTAATTTTGTGGCTGGTGTCATTGTGTCTTTTAGGTGTAAAGTATAATTTTTAATAGGCAATTACTTGATTCTTCATAACCCTGACATGGTCTTGAATGGTTGATTCAGTAATGCTGTACAAGTGGTGTGTATTGTCCTTAGATGAAAAATGATGACAAAAAATAATACATCAGATCAGAATGTTTCAGAAGATCTGAATAACTACAAGTTACTGTAAATCCACAATACTTTTGGTGTACTTTGTGACACTTACTTCACACATGTGCAGCTAGAATAGAGCTGAAAATCTAGATCCTGTCTGATCCTCTATATTACCTGAACATTTCTGTGTATATTATCAAAAAGAATACTGCAAGAAGATAATTACAGTAATTCTTTTTTTTTTTTTTTTTTTTCAGAAAAAGAATTTTTAAAAAATCTGATCAGCCAATCAACTTGACTAAAGCAGCACAACAAAAAAAGAAAGGGAACTGAAGTCTCTCGAACATGTGCTTCATGAAATAGACTTTATTATTACTGGAGAAGCACCCTGACCTTTAATACACTTAAAAGGAGCCTTGACCAGATAATTGGCTTATCTAGTTCTCTCTCCATATATAATGCAACAAAACTCAGGTGTCTGATAGGCAATTTCACTGTAAATTATTTATAATAGTAGGGAGTGTTTCATTCCAGACTGGAGATAAACAGAAGACTTAGCACTACCGGCTTGCTCAGATTAGAACATGCAAGTTCTTGATGAGGAATGGGTTCCTCCTGATTTTTGAACTGTTCTTTACTTTCTCCCATGGGATGCTTCCTTTACTTTTGGTAAGATCACAATTTGTCATTCTTTTCCTCTTACTAGTCTAAAATATATGGAAGTTTTATCACATCCAGAGGTATTTATAGACAGTAGAATGAATAAGTCCAGGCTGAGACATAATGAAAAATCTCATTTAGGTCTAAAAATTGAGTATCCCTATAGAAGAGAATTATTTAGAACTTGCATTAGATATACATCAGAAGACAAATACTATAAAAAGATTTGGTCCCAAAAAGTTGTAAAAGTTTCAAGAAACATAAGAGTTGTGACATTTCTTTTTTCTTCTTTCCCTTCATTCTCCTTGTTTAACAAGGGTCTCTTCTTTACCCTTCTGCAGGCTATTGATGTAGAAGTCTTCTCCTCAGCTCTGATCACCTAAAAGAGGCTTCATTGAGCATTCTGCCTCATTGACTTCCTTTTTTACTCCTCATCTCATTTTGAAACCTATTGACTGTTTCTTAATTTCTCTCTCCATAAGTTATTGCCTTTATGACTGAATGCCTTCATTTATTTCCCACATAATGTCTACACACTACTGCTTCCTGTGATTTATGACATATATATGGTCGTCATTTTTTAACTCCATGAAGCTACTTTGGACTAAAATTCTATGAAAGAAGATATACTCCCACATAACTAATGAAGTCAGCAGGCACTGCTAACTCATCAGCATCTTGAAAATATACACACATGTTTACATGCATAGTCAGAAATGGAACCTTTAAAACATTTTCACCGAAGCTTATAAAACTATGCAATGTTACTGAATCATTGACTCATAGAATCATAGAACATATTAAGATGGAAGGGACCTTTAGAGGTCATCTAGTCTAACCCCCTGCAGTAAGCAGGGACATCTTCCCTAGATCAGGTCGCTCAGAGCCCCATCAAGCCTGACCTTGAATGTCTCTGGGCAACCTGTTCCAGTGATCTATCACCCTCATATTGAAGAATTTTGTCCAAATACCCAACCTAAATCTACCTTTTCATAGTTGAAAATTGTTACTCCTTGTCCTATTGTTGCATGCACTTGTGAACAGTTCTTCCCCAGCTTTCTTGTAGGCACCTTTCAGGTATTGGAAGGCCACTATAAGGTCCCCCAGAGCCTTCTCTTCTCCAAGCTGAACGAGTCCAATTCACTCAACCTATCTTCATAGGAGAGATGCTCCAGCCCTTTGATCATTTTTGCGGCCTCCTCTGGACACGCTCCAACAGGTCCATGTCCTTCTTGTGTTGAGGGCTGGAGACAATATTCCAGGTGAGGTCTCACCAGAGTGGAATATTCATATACCCGTTCTTGGTATATGAAAAAAAAAAAGCTCTTCTTTTTTTCTGGGCATCCGTTGCCAAGTTCAGCTCCAACCGTGCCTTGGCCTTCCTGACCTCGTCCTCACACAGCTGGGCAACAGCCATGTACTTTTCCTAGGACACTTGCCCCTGCTTCCACTGCCTGTGTAGTTCCATCCTGCCTTTTATTTTGACCAATAGGTCTTGATTCAGCCATGCCAGTCTCTTGCCTTCCTTGTCTGACTTCTTCCTCCTGGACTGAAAGCTCTTGCTCTTTCTTCAAAGCATCCTTAAAGATCTGCCAGCTCTGTTTGGCCCCTTTTCCTTTGAGGTCCATTTCCCAGGGTGTCCTATTGACTGACTCCTTGAAGAGCTGGAAGACAGCTTTTCTGAAATTCAAGGTCCTGACTACACTTGTCATTTAGTTCATACTTCTTAGATCTGTGAACTGCAGTACTGCATAATCACTGCATCCAGGATGCCTCCAGTCTTGACATCCCCGATGAGCTCACTCACATTGGTGATCATCAGGTCCAATATCACTTCCTCTAGAGTAGGGCTGTCTATTTCATGTCTCAGAAAGTTCTGCTCTAGGCACTCCAGGAGTCTTTTTTCTTACAGCTTGCCATGCTGCTTTTCCAACAGATGTCAGTGTGGTTGAAATCTCCCAGCAGGACGAGAGCCTCAGAGCGCTTGATGCCTCCTGGAGCTGGAGCAAGAAGGCTTCATCAATAGGCTCCCCTTGATCAGGTGGCCTGTAGTAGACCCCAACCACAAGGCTCCCCTTGTTGTCATGATCCCTAGTTCTTACCCATAAGTTTTCAACTTGCTCATGACTATTTTTTTAGGGATACCTTTTCACACTCTATCCATTTCTCAACATAGAGGGCAATACCTCCTTCCTCACCTGTCCCTTCTGAACAGCTTTCAGCTATCAATAGCCACACTCCAGTCATGGGATTCATCCCACCAAGTTTCAGTAATGGCCACTATGTCATAGCTTTCTAGTAGTATTGTGGCTTCCATCTCCTCCTGTTTGTTGCCCATGTTGCGTGCATTCATGCAGAGGCACTTCATCTGGGCCAGCAGATATTTCATCTTCTTAGAGGGACACATTTTTTATCCCTCAGGGCATTTCATGGAAACTGTTCCTGTTAAATCAAGCCTCTGGCTTGTTTCTGTAAAACTTAGCCTGTGACACAGTACCCACTGTGTGCCTCAGGGCAACAGGTTGGGAGCCCTTTCTATCACCCCATCCCTTCCACCGTGGCATGTCATCCTGCCACTCATCACAGACAGTTGTGATATTATTAACCCTCTCCCTTCACATCTAGTTTAAAGCCCCACAATCTTTTTGGCAAAGACCCTCTTTCCCCTTTATCAAAAAAACCCAAATTGTTGCAATGACAGCAGCCATATAGCCACATGTTTACAGATTGTATCCTCCTATTTCTGTTAGTGCCTGCCACTGAGAGGAGGGAAATAAAAACAACCTGTGCCCCAGAGTCTCTCATTAGCTGTCTCAAGGCCCAGAAGTCTCTCTTGATTGCTCACAGACTACACATTGCAGCTTCCTCACCACACACCTGGAAAATCAGTAATGGATAGTAGTCTACAGACTTTACCAAGATTACTAGAAATTTGTATTTACTCAGAAATGAGCAAATAACTTTCAAAAAAGTTATTGAACTTCTCCAAATTACTACAAAGTAAATAAATCTGATACTTAGATCTGGAATTTTGGGGTCCCAGAACATCCATGAACCTGTCAATCTTGCACTGTGAGAGGTAGGTAGGAAATCCAAACCACTGAAGGATTTAGAGTAAAATTTGATTAGGGAGGATGATTTTAAACTTCAAGCAGTATCTTTGGTCTACACCTTTGGATGCTTTAGGGTGAAAAACATTCTCTTTATTTACTTTGACACCAATAGAAAGATTATTAAATTCCAAAACAGGGGCCCAGAAGGACCCATTACTATTTTTTTATTATTGCTCATTCCTTTTTCATCCCTGCACACACTTCTAAAATTTATTCAACCTAAAATAATAACAGCACCATGGAGATTATTTTTCTGCTTCTTATAATGTACACCTGATTGTAGTTCATCAGCTGTCATTTGCTCAGGAAAAATATAATTACAGCTCTCTAATTTATATGTCAAAAAGGTTCACTACTGCATTTGGAAGGATGGAAGGTGAGAGAAAGAGAAGGTAATGTTTGGATATTAGAGATTCATAATTTTCTAAAAAGCTAAACACACAGAGACAGAACCTGTATAAATTAAAGCAGGGTTATACCATACTTAAGTCTCTGTACAGTCTTCTAGGCAAAATCTACATATGAACTTAGGAGTCCCAAAAATCCAAAGAATCATCTAGAATTTCTGACAATATTTAATAAGGTTTAGGTAGCGGATTCTAAAAAATCATTGAGACTTTGATACCATTTCCAGTCATATCATCCACACACTCTCAACTGCTTTTTCACATAGCATGGTAAATATTGAATTGTGGCCTTTTCCCTATAAAGTACCTGAAAGAGCTTGAAATTTTTTCTAGTAACATAAGTCTTCAGCCATCCTATTGCCTGTGCAGTTACATGTGCAGTTTGGACATTTCCTCAAATTTAGTAAATGCCATTTTATTTGCTAGGGAGCAGAAATTCCAAAGATACTGTGTTATCCACATTTTGTGGAATGCATTTGGGTAGCAGCTGCAACATAAGTTTGACCATTTTGCATATTAGAGAATCCATGGTAAAGTTACATTTTGAGTCCAAACCAAGTAAATATCCTTGTTAGATCTTCAAGACTTGACTTGTAATATCCAGGTAAACAGGCATAATTATTACAATGATTTTATATGTCTTTTATCCCCTTACTGTCATATCCTTGAACTTGACTGTCCAATAGATGTGTGACAGCTGCACACTCAAAAAGAGGTAGTGCATGATGATATTGATGATCTTTATGGGTCCCTTCCAACCCAGGATATTCTATGATTCTATGATAATTTTCTTCATAGTATCTAGTTTGGGCCTTTTACTTACTTTTGTGCTAGAAAGAGAGTTGATCACACAGGTATTTTTCTGTTCTTGCTGAGCAGTGCTTACTCAGGGCCAAGGCCTCTTCTGGTTCTCTCCCCACCCCATCAGCAAGTGGCCTGAGGGTGCACAAGGAATTGGGAGGGCATAATTGATCTCAACTGACCAAAAGGATATACTATACCTTATGATGTCATGCTTAGCATATAAACCTGGGGAAAGGATAACAGCTGAGCCACTACTCAGGTGCTGGCTGGGCATTGGTCAGTTAGTGGTGAGCAACTGTTTTCATTTTTTAATTCATTTTTATTGAATTTTATTTATCTTTGATATTTTCCCTTATTTTATTTTATTATTTTATTTTCTATTAAACTGTTCTTATCTCAACTTTTCTCACTTTTACCATCCAACTGCGGGAGGGGGGTGGGGGGTGGGGAAGGGGGCATGGGGATGGGGGGTGAGGAGGGTGGGGATTGGGGGGTGTGGGGTAGTGAACCAGCTGCTATGTGGGGCATAGTAGCCCATGGCAATCTGCAAATTATTTACTTATCTCCTGCATCAAAGAGAATGTTAGCACATAGTTGGATGCCTTTTGTTCCCACTGAAAAGAGGGAAGTTGCCTTATCAGCATCATCTAAATCGGCCTTAGACCACATGATGCTGTGTAAAGGTATGGCTGCCAAGCTGTGCCAGAGCATCATTTCTATGCTCAGTGTGAGTCGAGCCATTCAAAATGTAGTCAGAAAACCTTTTATTTTTAGAATGATTGGAACACATCGGTCCTTTTTAGTGACAAACTCCAGTTGGATCCTGCAATGTGATGAGAGGCATTGGCTGGTTACTGCTGGAGTTGTGGTTTGATGGTTTGCTTTTAATTAATTCGACGGCATGACTGAGGACAGGGTGGCAAGTCATGTGTTCATTCCTTAATTTTTAGAGACTATTACAATTAGCTCTTGAGATATTTGTTATTATTATTATTTTTTTATTCCTATACTTGCCTGCACAACCAGTCTCTGTCATGGCAGATGTGGACTGATCTCTTCCAGGCAATGACTTCTGTATTTCAGTGTGTGTCTGTGGGGCCAGATGTCCAAACACTGCATCATCAAGGGATGGTGAAGTTTTCAAAGAAAGCATATGAAGATCTTCCTGATGTTTATGCCTCGATTAGAAGCAGTCGTGCAATTACCAGTAAGGATGTGGAAGGTACAAGGTGTGGGTCAGGAATCATGATTTAGCTGAAGAGTAAGAAAATGTGAGCACGCATCAGGGATTGAAAAAAAGACTCCAAGGATATGTTGGTGAGAGAATCCAGGAACAGCACAGGAGGGACTTTAAGAGACACAAGAAGAGAGAAGAAAGAGGAACCACAGCTCACACACCACTTGGTAAACCTTTCTGGAGCAAACTATGAAAAGGGACACATTACATGGCAGGTATGGTGGAAAAACATGCTTCCAGACACCTACCAAATGGACAAGGTGTTGAAGGACTGCTCTGTGATTCTGCGTGCCCTTTTCCTCAATGTCCTGCCCTTCTGGCTAACAGACTTGCTGACAGTCCACAAGCCAGTGGCCCAGAATAATAATTCCACTTTTATTGTTTGTTTGTTTGTTTTGTTTGCTTAAATCACAGAATCACAGAACATTAGGAGATGGAAGGGACCTCAAAAGATCATCTAGTCCAATGCCCCTGCCAGAGCAAGATCACCCAGACTAAATCACACAGGAACACATCCAGGTGGGGTTTGAATGTCTCCAGAGAAGGTGACTCCACAACCTCTCTGGGCAGTCTGTCCCAGTGTTCCATCACCCTCACAGTGAAAAGGTTTCTCCTTATAGTCACATGGAACTTCCTCTGCTCCAGCTTCCTCCCGTTTCCCCCCTGTCCTATTGCTGGCTATTACTGAAAAAAGTCTGGCTCCATCCTCTGGACTCTCACCCTTTACATCTTTAAAAACATTAATAAAGTCAGCCCTCAGTCTCCTCCAAGCTAAAGAGGCCCAGCTCCCTCAGTCTTTCCTCATAAGGAAGGGGTTCCACTCCCTTAATCATCTTGGTAGCCCCGTGATGGACTCTTTCAAGCAGTTCTATGTCCTTCTTGAACTGAGGGGCCCAGAACTGGACACAATATTTCAGGTGCAGTCTCAGCAGGGCAGAGTAGAGGGGAGAAGGACCTCTCTTGACCTACTAACCACACCCCTTCTAATATATCCCATTGGC
This sequence comes from Hypotaenidia okinawae, assembly GCA_027925045.1. Taxonomy (NCBI): domain Eukaryota; kingdom Metazoa; phylum Chordata; class Aves; order Gruiformes; family Rallidae; genus Hypotaenidia; species Hypotaenidia okinawae. The sequence continues at coordinate 5,523,839 of BSDF01000005.1, read as the reverse complement.
CTTAGTCATAAGAGCACATTGCTGGCTCATGTTCATCCTGCTGTCTACCAGGGTCCCCAGGTCCCTCTCACCTATGCTGCTCTCCAACGGGCCAGTCCCCAACCTATACTGGTACCTGGGTTTGTTCTTCCCCAGATGCAAGACCCTACACTTGCTCTTGTTAAATCTCTTTACACTTATCCCCAGCTCTCCAGCTTAAGTCTTGGCAGCACAGCCCTCTGGGGTGTCAGCCACCCCTCCCAGTTTTGTATCATCAGCAAACTTGCTGACTGTGCACTCTATTCCCTCATCCAGGTCATCAATGAAGATATTGAATAGTACAGGTCCCAGTACTGACTGCCTCTGAGGGACTCCATAGAAAATGATCAAGGTTCTTTGTAACAAATTTCAGTACATTAGCGTGCAAAAGTAGTTGTGGCCGCTTTAGCAGTGAGAATGGTAGATGTGATGGAAAGGGACTGTCACTTTGTGCTGGAGTGAGCAGCACATGAAAGTTTACCCAATCTTGTGTAGTCTCTGGTCAGGGGTTATTGCCCTGTGTGGTCAAAGTACATTCAACTTATAAAGATGATCAGACTCATGATACTCACTGACTGTAGTAGAAAAGATTAGGCACTGTTAAAAATCTGACCTATAATATTTTACTCTCAACCTGAGTCATTACATACCTTAGAGAATGCTTATGCCCCTGCAATAATTAGCTGCAAAACTTTGAGCAGTCTACTAAAAAACAGTGGATGCTGTGAACAGTCATTGCAATTATTATAACATCTGGAAAAAAAACAAGGAAGCTAAAACCAGTGCATGTTTTCCCTAGGTAGTGATGGAATATAATACTGTCTCTCCCAATTTATCTCCTGTCATTTTTAATGAGACCTGCTGATACCCAATAAAAAAAATGTAGGGAAAGGTAGAAATATGAGTACAAGTGCAAATGAGGAAAAGATGCATTAATACTGTAAATAACTACGTACTGGGAACACTGAGACCACAACAGGAAGATAAAAAGAAACACTTAAAAATCTGTCATTACTCCTAGTTGGAATGTGGTGGGGAATCCTCATTTTAGGTGCATCCAAGAGAAATGCAAACAAAAGCTAACCAGAATCCAGATTATTTATTCAGTCTTTTCAAGTGACTTGGAGTTTTGTGTTTGAGCTTGTTTTGGCTGGGATAGTTAATTTTCTTCATAGTAGCTAGTATGAGGCTTTCTTTTGAATTTATGCTAGAAACAGTATTGATAATGCAGGATTTTTCCATTCCTGCTGAGCAGTGCTCACACAGAGCCAAGGCCTCTTCTGCTTCTCACACCCCCTCCCACCAGCAAGTGGGCTGGGGGTGCACAAGGAGTTAGTTGGGAGAGTACACAGCCAGAACAGCTGACCTCAACTGACCAAAGGGGTTTGCCATAACATATGACATCACAGTGAGCATATTAAGTTGGGGGAAGAAGAAGAGAGAGGGGAACATTCAGAGCAATGGTGTTTATCTTCCCAAGTCAGTGTTGCACATGGTAGGGCCCTGCTTTCCTGGAGATGGCTGAGCACCTGCCTGCCCATGGGAAGTGACGGCTATCCACTTTTCAGAAGGGACAGGCAGCATAGGAGGGGTGGTGGTGTGGCTCTATATTAGAGAGTTGTTTAATGTGGAAGAGTTTAGGGAGAGGAATAAGGTAGAGTACCTATGGGTGAGGTTCAGTGGTAAGGTCAAAAAGACGGATATCCTTGTGGGGATCTGTTACAGACCACTGAACCAGGATGAAGAGACAGATGAGGAATACTGCAAGCAACTGGTAGAAGTCACTCAATTTCCAGCACTGGTTCTCACGGGGGACTTCAATTTCACAGATTCACAGATTCAATTTTAGGGATTGGAAGGGACCTCCAGAGATCATCGAGTCCAAACCCCTGCCAAAGGAGGTTCTCTAGGACAGGTTGCACAGGTCAGCATCCAGATGGGTCTTGAATATCTGCAGAGAAGGAGACTCCACAACCTCCCCGGGCAGCCTGTCAACTTACCAGACATTTTCTGGAAATACAGTACAGCCCAGAGGAGGCAGTCTAGGACGTTACTGGAATGTGTGGAAGATAAATTCCTGGCCCACTAGACCTTATTTTGCAGAGAAGGAATGGTGGGAGATGTGGTGTCAGGAGCTGTCTTGAACTGAATGACCACAACATGGTCAAGTTCTCTATTCTTGGAGGGGATTCAGTAAAATTGCTACCTCTAACAGGAGAGCAGACTCCAAACTGTTCAGAACACTGGTAAGGAGGGTCCCCTGGAAGGCAGTCCTGAAGAGCAAAGGGGTCCAGAATGGCTGGACACTTCTCAAGAGGGAGGTCTTAAAGGCCAATGATCAGGCTATCCCCATGTGTTGTAAGAAGAAGGACTGAAGACCTGTGTGGCTGAACAGGGAACTTTTGCTGAGTCTCCAGGAGATAAAGAGAGTATATGTCCGGTGGAAGAAAGGACACGTAATTCAGGGAGAGTGCAAGGAAATTGAGAGCATGTGCAGGGAAGAAATCAGAAAGGCTAAAGCCCAGCATGAGCTAAATTTGGCCACTGTGGTAAAAGATAATAAAAAAGCTTTCTATGACAATAATAATTGTTGTAGAATACAACAAATACAACTAATACAAAGGTTTCCATTAACAGTAAAAGGAGGGCCAAGGAGAATCTCCCCCTTTACTGTTCCTTTCATGTTTCTTCAGTGGGGAACATGACTACTGAGGATAAGAAAAAGGTGGAGATTCTCAATGCCTTCTTTACATCTGTCTTCAATAGTCAGACTGGTTATTCTCAGGGTATTCAGCCTCCTGATCTGGAAGATAGGGACCAGGACAACTAACCCCACACAACTGAGGTTGAAACAATCAGAGACAATCAGATATTACTCCACCTGGAATGTCGCAAGTCCATGGGCCCAGATGGGATCCACCCAAAGGTACTGAGGGAGCTGGAGGATATGATTGCCAAGCCACTCTCCATCATCTATCAGCAATTATGGGCAACTAGAGACATAGCAGATGACTGGAGACTTGCTAATGTGACACTCGTATAAGAATGGTCGTAAGAAAGATCTGGGGAGCTACAGGCCTGTTAGCCTGACCTTGGTGTTAGGGAAGATTATGGAGCAAATCATCCTGCAGGCAATCACAGAGAAAATATATGACAAACAGAGGAACAGGCCCAGCTAACATGGGTTCATGAAGGGCAAGTCCTGCCCCAATGAACAACCTGATCACTTTCTATAACCGGGTGACCCACCTGGTGGGTGAGGGAAAGGTCGTTGAAATAGTCTACCTCAGCTTCAGAAAAGCCTTTGACTCAGTCTTCCACAGTATTCTCCTGGAGGAGGTGGCAGCCCATGGCTTGGATGGGTACACTCTTCACTGGGCTAAACACTGGCTGGCTGGTCAAGCCCAGAGAGTGGTGGTGAATGGAGTTAAATCCAACTGGCGACCTGTCACAAGTGGTGTTCCCCAGCGGTTGGTACTGAGGCTCATTCTCTTTAATAATTTTATTGATGATTTGGATGAGGGAATTGATTGCACACTCAGTAAGTTTGTAGGCAATACCAAGTTGGGGGGAAGTGTTGATCTGCTGGAGGGTAGGAAGGCCCTCCAGAGGGACCTGGACAGGTTGAATTGATGGACAGGGGCGAATGGGATGAATTTCAACATGGCAAAGTGCTGGACAGGCTGCCTGGAAAGCTGCACAGAAGAAAAGGATCTGGGGGTGTTGGGTGACAACTCACCTGAACATGAGCCAGCAGTGTGCCCAAGTGACCAAAAAGGCCAACAGCACTCTGACCTGTATCACTAATAGGTCAGCAGGACCAGGGAGGTGATCATCCCCCTGTACTCAGCTCTGGTGAGGCCACACCTCGATTCTTGGTTTCAGTCTTGGGCTGCTCACTACAAGAAAAACATCAAGGCTCTGGAGCATGTCCAGAGACAGGCAATGAGGCTGTTAAAGGGTCTTTAACACAAATCTGATGAGAAGCAGCTGAGAGAACTGGGACTGTTTAGTCTGGAGAAGAGGAGGCTCAAGGGAGACCTTATTGCTCTCTACAAATACCTGAAAGGGAGCAGGGGATCAAGCTCTTCTCACAGATAACTAGCAATAGGACAAGAGGGAATGGCTGCAAGTTGCACCAGGAGAGGTTCAGGTTAGAAATTAGAAGAAATTTCTTCTCAGATCAGTTGGGCTTTGGAATAGGTTGCTTAGTGAGGTGGTGGAGTCAGCGTCCCTCAGGGATTTAAGGACAGGTTGGATGAGGTACTTAAGGACATGGTTTAGTTAGTAGTATGGATGGTAAGGGCACAGTTGGACTAAATGATTTTGGAGGTCTTTTCCAGCCTTGATGATTCTGTGATTCTGTGAAGTGGCAAATGATTTCCTTCTTTCGCTTTGCTTGTGTGTGCATATTTTGCTTTCCCTATTAAACTGTCTTTATCTCAGCCCACAAGGTTTCTCAGTTTTACTTTTCCTATTCTCTCGTCTTCCCACTGCAGGGAGAGTAAGAGAGTGGCTGTGCAGTTATTTTAGCTTCCTGCCTGGTTAAACCATAACAGGTTTCTAGATACCACTTATGATTTTTATTAGAATTAGGGATGAAATACATAAATTTGGGAGCATGGAACATAACTCAAAATTACCATATCTTTGAATGGTTCTGGGCTGATCAGAGACATATCTCCAAAGATTTCCTTCCCATTCCATGATTTTTCTGTATTTCTTTGTAATGGTTTAAGGGGTATGGGAATAATGATATGTTAAAGGCATTTTTCTTAGCCTTTGAATTCTATTCTTGACAACATGGGAGAGTTTAACACACATATTTTATGTTCCTGAGTAATTTACTTTTTTATTTGGTTATCAAACAGAAAGTGTCATCTGCTACAGTTTCCACACCATGCCCCCACCTGCCCCTCCTGCAGTTTAGCATGTAAGTCCTTTTTCTATTCTGAAACCTAATGGAAAGAAGCAATTTAGATGGAATATATATACACTTTTTCCATAGCTGTAACACCATTGACTGCCATGGGAAGACTCCAGATAAACAATGAGAATAAGAAAGAAAGTTCATTTGTTAAGTCAGGCATGACTTTGAAATCCCTTGGGCTGTTATAGTCCTAGGTCTGGATGAGATAGACTTAATTTTCTTTCTAGCAGCTGGTGTATTCCTGTGTTTAGGATTTAGTATGAAAATAAAGTTGATAACACAGTGAGGTTTTCAGTCATTGCTAGGTAGGTGCAGTATCTACATTAAATCAAGGACTTGTGCCAGGTGTACAAGAAGCTGGGAGAGCGCAGCCTGGACAGCTGTCCCAGACTGGCCAAAGGGATGTTTCCTGCCACATAGCATCATGCTCTGTATACAAAAGGAGGGGAAACTAGTTGGGAGGCAGCATCACTACTTGAAAACCGACTGGGCATCAGGGTTTATTCTGCAGATGGTGAACAATTGTATTTGTGTATCTTACTTCCTACATATATGTCATTATTTTTCTCTTCCTTTGTTACCTTATTAAACTGTCTTTATCTCAGCCCACTAGGACGTTGGTTTCACACACACACACACACCAGCACCATTCTGGTCCCCATGCCCTTGCAGGGGCATGAGTGAGAGAGCAGCTGCGTGGAGCTTTGTTACCAACTGGAATTAAACCACAATAACTGCATATCTTTTTATTCATATACCACACAATGATTGGAGGTACTTAACTTATTTTACAGTAATTGTCACAAATTTAAGCCTATTTAGATTCAGTAAAGTAGAAACTCAAAGTTAAAACCGTTAAAGTCAATGTAGGTTTTTTGGCATTGACACAAAATGGATTCATCATGAGTTTTTGCAATGTCTTTAAACATAAATGCTTGGGTTTTAATATCTTTCTTTTAGGCATATGTCAGGCTGTGTACTCTTTTAATAGAAGTGAAAGACAAAGGGAAAAAACAGGCATATATGGGGACTAAACATGAATTCTGCTAGATTTAATGCAAGGCAAATAGGCAAAGCCATGAAGGGTTAAGCCAAAATAATCTTCCTATAAGTGGCTAGTAGGAAAAGCATTGTTAACAAGTGTATGAGCATGACAATTCTAGAGAGATCATTTCTCAGGCGTGCCCTTGCAGCATCTTAGTGATTGGTACAAAAACTTCCCACAGCATCATGCAGTCTTGCAGGCTGGAAGGCTCTCCAGAGGTCATCTGGTCCAACATTGTGCCCAGAGCAGTTCTAATTGCAGTCAACTTCCTGGGGCTTTGTTGGATCAAATTTTGAGCATCTTCAAGGACAGAGATCCCAGAGGATGCAACATTTAACTACTCTCATGGGGTAGGGGTTTTTTGGGTGTTGGTTTTTCTTTTTTTATATGTAATTGAAGTTGTCTCTTTTCTTTCTCAGAAGGATACATCTCCTTCTCTGTACTCTCCCACTACATAGCCAGTTACACATGCTTAGCTACCTATAAGAATAGACTTTTTTTGACAAAATGTAATTAATCAGATGTGAGCCAAACCTAGATACATGCTTCTCAGGAAGGTGGAGGCTGGATTTTAAATTAATGTTATTTAGATGATAAATCTATAAAACTTAATCTCATTTACTTTTAAATCTCTAAGACTTTAAAAGGTCTTAATCTCTGTTACTTTTAAATTAAATATAATTGAAGATATAGAATCAGTATGTTGAGGACAGGCAATACCTAACTATTTTTAGAATCCATATGTAGGTCAGTTGAAATGATGGAAACAAAAAATCAGCCTATACAGTAGTAAAGTTATTTGGCCTAGATTTCCAAACCCTACAGTAATTAATTAAGCAAGTCATTCACAGTTGTTGGAAGTGCAGAATTTGCAACTCAGATTGAAATACCTGACACTAAAAACATTTTGAGTTATGAGCTGATAAATATAAAGAGTAATGGCTATGGTTATCCAACAGACCTTACAGAAATGAGGGATCTGTATTTACATTAGAACTAAGATGATTTACAAATGCTGAAGTGCCACATTTTAATTTAATGATATATATATATATGTCAAGATTTTGATAGAATATATCATATGTATAAGCCTTTACACTATATTTCATATGAAATAGGAAATGGGTGACAAATTAAGTCAGAGTCACAAAAGAATCAATAGGCAATATAAAGAAAATAAGGCTGTGTTTCAGTCATTATGGTTGTCAAAATCCTTCTTTGTATTCTGGAAGGAGGCTGACTTCTAGAAAGATGTGTGAAGTTTTAAAGTGTTCATCACAATGCTCAGTTATTTAAGTTCTCCATTTTCACAGCTCAAAATGCTAAGAAATTATAAAAACATTTTTAGTTAAACTTTTAGATCTTAAAATGTGTTGAAACATATGCTCTCCTCAAGGGGCCTTCAGCAATTTTCCTAATATATCTTCTGTTAGTTTTCCCACACCAAACTTTCTAATACAGCCCATGGAAACTGTTTAGCTGATTAACAAAAAAAAAAACCCAAAAAAAAAACAAAGTGTGTTTAGAAAGTATGTTGGGTCAGAAGAAAAGACTTTTTTTTTTTTTCAGCAATAAAATATTAACTTTTCAATAATGTATGAAGCATTAATCTACCTACAACAGATGAGGCATAACATTGCTAATGGACCAAAACTGACAGCTAACAGACTAGTCTTTCTCAACTTCTATTAATATGCAAATACATCTCAGAGAGAGATTTTCACTTCTAGAATTTAATCTACCAAGAAAGAAGTGAACTGGTTACAAGAAAAAAAAAAAAAATGCAGTGTAGAAAGATTCAGATCTTTTACACATAATGACATCTGCAAAAGTAATTTTTAGGTGTCCAGGAAAAAGACCTATCCTTAGTCAAACTTGGTCTCCCATTGTTTCAAGGGTTTTCAAATTTATGCAGTGATTTATATGTGAGGTTATTAATTAACAGATTAACATAAATCTAGAAATATCTGGAATTAATTTAATGAATGACAGCTCATCAACAGTTTTCTATGAGAATGAAGGGTGTAGCAGTGGTCAAAAAATGCTAACTTTACTGATAAATCTGACATTAGAAAGACTAAATTCTCTACAAACCCTTGTAACTCATCAGAAAGTCCTAACAGACAAGAATGACAGCACTCTTATTTCCTTCCATGTTGCCATAATTTCATCTTAAAGGATAGAAGACCTTTCTTCACTTCCTTTTTTATGTTTGACATATTTTGATAGAAAACCTCTAATTAATGCTATAGAAAAATGGTATGTAATTAATTATATTGAAGTGGTCTAAGCATTTTGAGTGATGTGCAAGCATTACTTTGCTACTGCTATCAGATCAGTGATTTTATGATTCCTGTCAGCAATGGGTGATAAAACAAAGAAGATAAAGAGAACCAGGCACATTTCTCCTTTGTGAAAGCAGAGAAAGGCTAGTTTAAAGAGACAGGTAATTTAGTGGGTTTGAAAGACATACTAAACCTAATTATGATGTTCTAATCAATCCTTATTCTTTTAATATTTTTTTCTTTTTTTTATAATCTCAATAGCTTAATTTCTTTTGGGTACTGTCCAACAATTCTTTGAGTGATTAGTAACTGGAAAAAAACCCCGAATCCTCAAAATAAAATGAAACCAACAAAAGGTCACCATGTAATTATATTGATTCATTAGTCATAAGACATTTATCATAGAAAAACTATTATCATATAGAATAGCTAAAAGATAGCAACCAACAGTTCATCAGCTACAGAACACATTTTGCTTTAAGTGGATTCCAACAGCACTTACCAGAATCAGTGCTCAGTAGAAGACACAGTCCCATGAATATATAGAATGAGAAAAAAATGAAACACAAATACTAAAAAAAATTTCTTGCAAAGAAAAAGAAACAACAAGAACAATCAGTGGCTCAAATTTTTATTCTTCTGTCAGGCCAGAATCAAATGAACTGGAGCTGCCAACGCCTGGTAGATGGTTTGCAACAGCCATGTAAACCAGCCCTTGCACTCCTGGTTACTTTTGCAAAATAAAGACTAATGAAGGGAGTCGTCTGAGTAAAGACTGCGGGAATTTCACATCTTGAGCTAAAGGGATGCTGATCTGAATTCATAAATAAGGTTTTAGTAAGAGAAGTAGGTGAGGCTACCAGACAAATATTTTAAATAATATTGATACAGTTTACAATCAAGTTATTTTATTAAATGAAAGCAAACTATTTGTAGGGATAATACCTTTAGGTAATGTCTCAGGTATTTCAAATGTTATTTGCCATGTTCTGAGTTCTGGCATCTGAGTAAAGATATTACCAATTAAAATTATGTTAGCGCTTTATGAAGGACTTTCTACTGCATCTTCTTTTAGAACGCATAGGTAGAGAAGACAGTTTAAAATTCATTTTATATATATATATATATATATATATGAAACTCTTTTATGCTCTAGTAGAGATAAATGCTGAAGAGAGGTGGTAAGTTTCTGTTTTCTGGAGTGTTAGAGAGTTTCCTTCAGTAATAGTAGTCAGGCAGGTACATATATGTGTAGCTACCCCAACAGAAGAGACTCTTGTAACAATGTAGGAGATGAGTTTCCTTTAACTCTCAGATTCTTTTATTGTTAGCTTTATGCCTGCAACTCTAGATGGCATAATCAATAGGCATATGTATTAGTATTAAGAACATTAGCTACTTTTTAAATTATTTTTGCCAGAGAGGATTGTTACCCTAACTCAGAAAATCAGCTAATCACATGCAGCTTTGATCTGTGGATCAAGGGAGACCTTCCCAAAGAAAGAGAATAGTGTTACTTCCTTTGCACAAAGGACTGGTAGGTCCTGCTCTGGTACACTTGTACATTCCTCTTCAGGTAAGACATGAGCAGCAGGTCAGATGAGTGAAAAGTCCATCTTGGTGAAATAGACTAAGAAAAAGTGGCTTGTTCAGCTAACAGAACAGAACCTGAGTATGGACAGCAAGGATAAAGCTCAGGTGGAAGCTCAGCTTTGTAACCCTAGAAGTTTGAAGAAGGGTTTTTTTTTTTGCGTTAAGAGAACCACTGAAGAATTGATATTGTCTCTTCCACACATGTATTCTCTGGTAACTAATGACTGCCAAGCTTTAATCTGATCTTTATTAAACTTGGGGAGTTTTCATTGGAACAGTAGAAATTTCATTTGTTTAGAAACTTCTGTTTATTAAGTTGGTTGATCTAGCTTGAAAATATTCAGTTCAAAAGCTGTTGGAAAGTGAAGGAGTTATACCTATCTAATTGCAATGTCATAAAATGGCCTCTTCCTCAAGATACTAGGCCAAATCATGTAAAAGTCTTCCCTGAATTTTTTTGTAATCTGAGGTTCAAAGGACTATCAACTAATACAATGAAAATAACAGAACAGGCAGAGGCAGAAATTATATGTAGAAACTCGATTTGATACATAAATCAATCAAGGACCCATAGTTGTACAGTTTGTAATCAGATAATCTTGGGTCTGAGGTGCCTTAATAGATGTCCACACTTCTCAGAGTGTCTCTCAAAGCACTTTTTCTGTTGGTCACATACCAAAGTAACACTGAACAACTGTAGTGTATCTTCTGCACAACTGAAGTTCCATGCTAGTAAGTACAATAATCCATCAAATAGAGGCATCAAAAATAGGATTTTGTGTTGCATCTTTAAACTTCTAAAAATTCAATGTTTAATGCAAATACAATACAGGGAAGATGATTTACCCTTCTTCATTATTGTAATCATAATAAAAAGGGAATACAATAATTCAATGAATATCTATTTGTTCGGGTTAGTAAAAAAGTCGATAATTGTTTGAACATGGTAATAAAATGAAAAATGAAAGTGTTTGGTAATGGATTATTACATTTTATGGCCATACATTTATTTCACATAATTCACGCTGTTTCATCCTACTGTGTGCAAGAAAAAAACGCTAAAATGTATGTACTAATTTTAAGGCAGTCAGGTGCAGATAATTTGTTTTAAAAAAAATGAAATTTGCTTGTCTTTATTAGGTCTACAGTTAGAAGAAACTGAGTGGACATACTAGTGCGAATAATGCTTGAGGTGACCCTTGTCTGAGAGGAAAAAAGTTTACTCTACACAGACTCAGATTCGAACTGATGCTAAATTTCAGTCTCTCGTACCATGGGTAATCAATGAAACCAGAGTGCACTGAGTCAGCATTAGCGTAAGCACATGCTACAACAGTAAAACCAAATTGTTGCTTCAGAAAGATTGCTTTTGTACAGTTTCCCAGAGCATTGGCTCAAAGATAGTTGGCTCATGGCAGAAAAAAATTGGTTGTTTGCTACAGCTTTGAGACAGACTAGCCCATTACTGCTGTCCTGAGATTCTGCCCAGGAGCAACATCTGTCCTGGGATGTGTCCATTCCCATTGCACATGGACAGGGATGGGAATTTCTCCTTTTGGTGTGAATAAAGTTGTGGGAGTCCAATATTAGCTGGGGAATTATAGAAATAATGGTTCTTAGATTTGAAGTGAATGCAACTCCTTGCTGTAAGGACATACAATGTATACAGGCTCTAACCTCTCCAGAAAGAATCAGAGGAAGCAAAAAGAAAACCAATGTATTAATGTTATGTGACTTCAGAAGATGGCATTAATGCTATCTCCCACTGTGAGCTCCTTCAGGTAATACATTGAAACTCTGTGCTAAGGCTGGGACTGAAAGACTCAGATAGCTTCTCAGCTGTCAGCTTTAAGCAGGTCTACTTATCTAACCAATGCAAATAAGAGAAAATGTTTAAATTGGTTAAGGACTCACCTCAGGTTTAGTCAGTATCCTTGATCTATTTGGCTTCTTCCTAGGTGTTTGAAGGAGGCGGCGGGGTGGGGAGAATGGAAAAAGGAGGGCTGGAAGGATCCAGAATTGCACTGTAACTCTTACTCCGAAGGTATTTGTCACATGTTCTTTGACTTCAACATTTATTTTACTCCTGTAAGTGTTTTATTGTGACCACTGGCAGACAGGATGGTTGAGGAAATGGGGTTTTCATTTGGTCCTGTGGTTGAGTGACTATCCCTGAAGGTATTTAAAAGAAGAGTAGATGTTGTACTTGGTGACATGGTCTAGAGTTGGACCTAGCAGGGCTGGATAGATGGTTGGACTCAATGATCTTGAAAAACTTTTCCAACCGAAACTACTCTGTGATTCTGTAATTCCATCCTGGAGTTCTTGGGAACCAGCTTTTTTGTGAGGAAAGTAAACCATAAGACATTGAATAAAACAAGGAGTTGGACTGAAGAGGTCGGACACTGATTGCATGGTGTCATCACAGTTGAGACACTAGAGGAGTAATCCTAGTAAGCCATATTCTTGGAGGTATCACAAGGTTTATTGCCTAAAATAAAAATATATACATTGCAAAACTGATTCAATTATTTAGCTCCAATTTTATTCCCTCACAGAGAACCTACTAATTTCTTGGTATTCTCAGAGGAAGAAGTTACTTTAACTTTTTCTTCAGTCTTTTCCTCTTCTTTCATTTTCTGTGAGTGCGAAAGAACAGCTGCTGCCTGATATAATTATTTTAATTGTTTGAATGCTATAAAACTGTTAAAAGCAATTTTAATTTTAACAGTAAATAGGTTTTATTGCCAAGCTATGCTCTTGCTTATAGCTATAAGATGGCAACGGGTGGTTAAAAGTATATTTGATTCTGTACTGTTATTTCTCCTGTATCCACTGTATAATCAATGAAGTGATACTATTTTGCCCTCAGGATAGAAAAAAAAAAAAAAAAAAAAAGAAATGCTAATGGAAGCAATTAAAAGATATGAATAATACTGACACCTCTTTATTATCTTTCAGGTACATTCGAAGTTACCCAACACATTAAGCGGTAATGATGCAGTTACACTTATTTTCCAGTTGACATGATTAGTTCTGTGGCCCAGCCACATTTATCTTGTGCTTTGAAGCCTGTCATACCAAGTTATTGGATTTGGGAAATAAAGTAAATAGATATATGAAATGACCTCATCCTTAATTTTGAAAGACATGAGTAAGAATGGCATTTCCATGGTCTACAGCACTAGGCTAAGCTATAGGAGTTATTCTTGATTCTCTGCTGCTTTCCTTAGAATAAGCAGTTTCAAACTGGAATGATATAAAGAGTAGACAGCTGGGGCAACAGACACAGAAGTGCTAGACCACGCTAAGGTGCCTGACCTTTGTGTTAGACACTTGTCTCCACATTTATATGTTCTAAATATCCCTGTGTTTACAGCTCTATTCAGTGTACAAGGAGAGAAGCTGTTCCTGAGTCTTGTGATGATGATGCCTTCATGTGAACTTGTGTTTTTCAGCTTTTAGGGCATTTCTGTTGCCTAGAGAGAGGCCATTTAGAAACGTAAATGCTATCAGGAATCTATGAATATCTGGAGAAGAGCCCTGAACAATCAGATACATGTCAGTGATGTGCCAGCAAAAATCCCTATTTGAGCACAATTTTAAGACCAATATCCAAGAAAACACAGAGGATTTATGGAGTGTTGTAAGTCATGATATTAATAATAAAGAACTGAGAGTTTGAACAAGATTTAAAGTTGTGGATGAAACAGCAGACTAGTTGACTGAAGAGGCCCTTGACATTCCTACCTTCCTATAAGTCTGAAATGTTAAGTCTGCAAAGCTCCTGTGTGAGGCCTAGATTATTGATTTACTGGAACTTGGGGCCTTAGCAGGGACCAAAATCAGGCCATTTTTTCCAGGCATTAGGAATAAATATTTCCTATAATTAAGTTTTTGCAGCCAAATAAAAATTCAAAAGGTCAAAACCAGCTTTAAATTGTATGAATTTATGTTGTTATCTGTACCAGTGAGACACTTAGCTTGAAGAACACGAACGGACTGCCTAAAAAACATAAATGTTACCATTATTACTTAAGAAAACAGATTGCTAGTATTTAGGATTCCTTTTACGATGATATATACTGTCTTCAGTATTTTCCATGCACACTAAATACTTATCCCAAGGAGAAATTGTGCCTCTCTCTGAAAGGTGACTAAAGATCATTAATTATCCATCATGATTTTTTTACACTGGAAGTCATTAAGGGCCTCCACCTGTTAAAGAGAAAACTGGGTAATAGCAGTGCTTCATCTAGTTTAAGTGTTGTGCTGCGTATTGCATTGTTATTCATTGTGAATATGACCCACTTTATACACTAGATAGATAGCTACGTGATTTCTAAACATTCAGACCCTATCATCACGTAATTTATTTTATTCACCTTGTTGTTATTACTTGTTGCACCTGCATAAAAGGCACTTTTATTGTGCTCAAATATTTACTTTGTTAGACCGATTGGCCTATATGCGCAACTGTTTACACTTTGATCATGCTGAAACACTGAACCTTCTGCTATGCCCTACATGTGATCAATCAGTCAATCAATAAGGAAGTATAGGGTTTTTCTTATTTTTTTAATGCTTAAATGCTACACTGCATGGCAACTATTGCCTGGCAATTGGGATTAGACGCAAAAATAATAAATTTCTTATTAAAACTCCCAAACTTCTTCCAAATGGTATAATCAGAAAAGGCTGATGACATTGGTTTAATAAAGTGACACATAGGAAATGGCTTGCTCAGTCCATAAAATAAAAAAAATAATTATCTTGAACAGGACAACCTGCAGAGAGGAACAATTCAAAATTTGTCATGCAACTGATCAGATAAATTCAGATGTCAACAGCGTATTGAACAGGGAGTATCTTAGAACAGAATAGATCAACAATGAAATGAATGTCTTTGTTTAATTAAGAGGGATGAGAATTAGAGACAAATAGGTAACTTAAGTTTAAAAAACCTTAAAAATCTGCTGATTTCCTCCTGGATGTACTATCCAGAACTATAAATTCAGAAGATGTTTGTGGCCTTCCAGAGCTTCATCTAAAGTATATACGTCCTTTGGTCATGGTTTTACCCTAGATGATAACTAAACACTTGTTTACCCCTTCACTCCCAGTGGGATGAGTGGTAGAATACAAAAGAAAAAAATCCTGTGGGTTGAGATAAAGACATTTCAATGATAAAACCAAGGGAAAGAGCAATAGTTAATAAATAATAATAATAATGTTATGCACAAATGCAATTGCTCACCACCTGTGGAAAAAAAAAACAACCAATACTTAATCTCATTCTGAGGAGCAACCATGTGTCCCAGCTAGCTTTCCCAGTTACATACAGAGCCTGATGTTCTGTGGTAGGAAACATCCTTTTGACCAGTATGGGTCATCACAGATCAGCATAGAATCATCATAGAATAATCATAGAATTGTAGGGGTTGGAAGGGACCTCAAGAGATCATCGACTCCAACCCCCTGCCAAAGCAGGCGCCTTAGGACAGGTCACACGGGTCGGCGTCCAGGCGGGTCTTGAATATCTCCAGAGAAGGAGACTCCACACCCCCTGGCCAGCCTGTCCCAGGGCTCCCTCACCTTCACTGTGAAAAAGTTCTTCTGCATATTGGTGCGGAATTTCCTGTGCTCCAACTTGCAGCCATTGCCCCTTGTCCTTTCCCCAGATTCTTCTTCACCTGGCAGGGCATGGGGAGCTGAGAAGCCCTTGACGTAGTGTGCATACTACAATTACCCAGCAACAACTAAAAACATCAGTGTGTTATCAACAGTATTCTTGTACTATGTCTGAAATGTACTACACCAGCTATGAGGAAGAAAATTTATTTTATCCTAGACAAATCCAGGTCACTGTCTGAATATTTTTTTCAGGGAAATACCCCTCTTTTAATAGCTGTAAGTGACCTATAAAGAACCAGACCACCACAACCAAAAACCTCCAAACAAAAATCCCCAAACAAAAAATCTAAAAACATTATCATGATGCTTAAAGACAACTGGAATGCTATTGGAGAAATCAAGACCAATACGGTACAGTATGATCCATACCATTAATTGCATACAAAAATCTGTTTCACTTCAGTCCCTGAATCATGCTGAGATTGTCCCGAAGAGTACTAATTTGAATATGCCAAAATTGTGCTATGTAACATGGTATTTTTAAACTGATATATGTAGAAGATGCTAGTTCTCAAGACATATCTTCACCTCTTCTACCTCCTGCTCTGACATAGTTGAGAGCTGAGTAGTGTCTAGAGCAAATACCAAAAAAAACCCCAAGCCCCCACCCCAAAAAAAACCTGAACAAAAAAGACTTCAACAAAAAATGTCTAACTTAGAATTTGAAAGAAACCAAAGGATAACTACAGCTAAAAGTCCCCTTGAATATCTGAGTTATGTGGGTAAGACAGATTTAATATTTTTATTCATTGTTTATCCTTAGTAGTTGCCAAATAGGAAATGTGAGTGTCAGATATGAAGATGTATGACCACTCAGGTTTGTTCAAGCTGCATTCAGGTTCCTACCATTTACCTGAATATTTTGCTCCACCTTTCAATTCAACAACCAACCTGAACCTTCAGTGAAGCTGTCTGGTCAAACAGCTCAGGCAAGATTTATGCTATGTCTCTTTGTTATAACTGCCAAATAAAAATGAGATTCCTAGTAAATGGAAAAAGATGTCTGGGATTTTTACAAAATGAGACAGCAAAGGTCAGTAAACTTTTTTTTTTCTTTTTGAAACTGGCAATTTCCTTTAATTGACATTTAAGCACTATGATTTACCATGTGAGGATTCACTTGATTAAATATAGACCTCTGTGATGTTTAGGTCTATGTTTAAGTTAATCACTTTAGTTAATTATAGATAAGGGAGAGAAGTAGTTCTAAAAGTCAATCAGTGCTTCATCCCAAATCTCAGCCCATGTTTCCTTCACCTCTTCTCTTTTTGTTTTCTTGTTCCTCTATTCCTTTTATCTCAATAGCAATGTTACATTTCACATATCTGACTGAAAAGAGAGCTAATTTCCCAGGGGAAGAGGAGAGGAAGTGGGGAAAAGGATAAAGACAAGCAAGGGGATGGGAAAGGGAGAGTCAGTTTTTCAGCAGATTCTTACATTTTCCTCTGGTTTTTGTACTGTCTTTCTAAATTGCCTTCCAACAAAGGCACATACCCCATTTTAAGAAGAATTGGTTTACCTCATTAATTTTAGATAGCTGCAAATCTATGTATAGTTTCACTTTGTCATCATACTGTCTCCTTTGTTGAAACCTTATCTTTGTTTGTTTGCTAAATGCAAGAAACCATACCAGAGTAAGGTACACACAGATTTACAAAATCCACAGAAACTCCAGACACTAGAAAACCTCATATCTCAAAGGCTGAACCAAGCCAGTATCTCCACTGCTCCCTACCAAGGCAGTTGTGCCCTGCCTTCAGGTGAGATTCCTTTAATACACAGCCAGGTATCTGAGGAACAGGCACAGCTGGTCATCAACTCTTCTGGTATAGGTATAGGAAACATATTACTTAGCTTAAGTAATCTTAAGTAGCTGTCAGAAATTGTTCCTTCCTTTTCCAAGTCTAAAGGAAATCTGGGATCATGTAACAGGACTGAAAATTCGAGTAAACCAAGATTTTCCATCTTGGTTTCCTTTCTACATCTGACAACACACAAATAAGGAATGAATTTAAAAACAGGGAAAACATGCTTGAGTTTACAACAGGACGTGGGCTTGCAGAGTATGGTGAGACAGTGTTGCCAGAGAGGAAAAACATGCAAGCATGAAAAGCCTCTCCATAGCTTTCAAAAGAAAAAGAGCTGGACAGATCTCTAACTCACCACTTATATTCCTATTTCCTTTCAGCAGAGCTATATTTTTTTCATTACATCACTTACAGGATACTGTAGGAACTGTTGAAAATTACATTTCAGTGTAATTTGCCACACCAGATGAAGCAAGAAGTCCTGAAGTCTCATTCATATATTTTTCCTCCCAAGTCCCTTCAATAGTCTCATAAGTACATCTGGTAGTAGCTCTTAGTAGACCGGGCAACCAGACAAGCTTTCCATACATGCCCCAGCAATTCTAGTTTCTTAGGTTTGCACTATTTGTGTCAAGCAAATGGACAAATCTGAAATGGAAACCCTTCAAAATTGGTTGATCTTCGTATGCCAACCCCCACCAGCTTTATTAACGATAGTTTCCTTTTAATTCCATGAGGTTTTCCTTCCTTTTATGATACCATAATGTAATGCCTAGATGTTTTAGCTTGTTTTTACATAGTGTTATAATCTAAAATGAAATGCCAAGTTATCTGTTGGTAGAAAAAAAATAACTCAAATAAATTGTGACAACAGATAGAAAAAGTAAATAAATATTCATGAACCCTTTAAAATTTGAATTTATAAGAAATAAATATAGTGTACTGCTTTGGGAAAATATGCAAATAATAAGGGAACAATTATTAATGCTCTGGTTATATAATCCCATTTTTGTGATTGTTTAAGAAGCTGCGCTGAGTTTGTGTTGCTCATGCATAATAAAAACCCACATTTTAGAACAGATGGGTTTTATTATTCAAGGGAAAGAAGAAAAAAACCAAACCACCTCATATTAGCAGTGATGGAGAAAGGTGGATGCAGTCCACAAATGTCTGTTTAAAATTAAGAAATCACGTTGAGAAATAAACTTGGTGATTATTTCTAACGCATCTGTTTCCCATAGTTGCATAAAAATGCATGCATCTGATTTCTGAAAGAATCCCCTTGGCAGTACTTCATCTGCCTCAAATGGCCAGTCACAGCCCACATATACCCTGCAGCACAGTTTGATGTGCTACACATGCAGTGTGAAGGGGGAAAATGAGGTTGACCATGTCATCAGGTTGAAGGAGAAAAAGGTCTCAAAGTTGCAAGGTATCAAAGGTGGGGTATGGGAGAAGAAATGAGGCCAGTTGCATCACCATCACAGGGAAGACTGGCAGGACTCAGGGCAAAACACCTGTAAGGAAAGTCTAGATGCTATGGGAGCGGGATGGGTATCTTTGTGACATGGACAGAAGCAGGGTGACTACATCTAGATTCTAATACGTAGACAGACAGTTTAATTAAGTACAGGCAGATACACAGAGATTTCTCTGTTTTGTGGGTTTTGGGTTGGTTTTTGTTTTGGTTCAGTACTGCTGAATTTATACAGGTAAACCAACAAGTTATGTAGTCTAGAGATGTGACCTACAAATATGGATGTGTGAAGCTGTCTCAGAAAGAAAGAAAGAAAGAAGTCCCTTCTCATAAAGTTACCCAGGTTCTTAGAGCAAGAAATAAAAGGAAAAATAAATTCTGAGGTTTCTCATAAATATGGAATTGTCTCTGAATAATTACTTTCACCAGAGAGGATTACAAGAGACGTGTTTATTGCAGTGCTTACACCCATACTTACCCTTTTAAAGAAATATTGCAAGTCTATTTATTTTCTAGTTGTCTGTAGCATCTGATAAATACACTCAAATGTGTTAGTGGGTATGTACAATAAAAGTCAAAGTTCTTAGAAGAAGATAACTTTTGAAATACCATTCTACATCTTGCTTTCTGGCTCATTCATTGCTTAAGCAGCTTTTCCTGGGGCCAAGGGTGGAAATCTTGGTGCCTTCCATTGAATCCTGTTTCTGAAAAATATAGTTTCATTTCTGAATGCTTTCAAAAACAGAATTGAAGACACAATTTTAAAGGTAGTTAATTTTGTAAAATATCAATAAATTTTAGAGTGATTTTCCTTTTTAAAAAACGTAAGAGTTTGGGGTTTTTTTTTAAGATTTCTTTTTAATGTTTTGATAATTTGTAAAGATCAGTGCTGCACAATCAAAGCACTGTTTGACTTTTAGGCAAGAAATTTTGGATTTGAAGCAAATCTATGAGAAAAACTTGCTTTGTGTGTTGACAACAGTTAGGCAAAATACTTTGAACATACAAAGGCCGCTCCCAGAATATATATGTCATAACTTCAATGTCAAGAAGTACTCGCACACTTCTACAAAGCTCTTTTTAAGACTTAAGGATAAGAGGACACAAAATGGACTTCATTTTATTTTATTTTATTTTATTTTATTTTTACAAGTGTCCTTGCAGTATGATTTAGCTGAAGAATCCACATCTATAGGCTATCTCAGAAAAATCATAGTTACTGCATAGTCAACATATTTCCCTTCTCTAATGATTAGCAGGTACTTCAATAATGACATGAAATTAAATTTGTCCACATATGGAGTTCAGAGCCAACTGTCCAAAACCAGGCATTGGATGCCGGCAGATAATAGTCATTAAACATGAAATGAAACATCAGAAGGTGTTACACACATTTCAGAAAGAAGGGATTTGATAGAAAGCAGTCTCTTTTTCATTCAGTGAATTCTAATATGAGTTGTCATGTTGTAGCCAGCAATTTAGGTGACTTGCAAATGCATTTTATACTGGAGAGGCAAAAGAAAAATGCTCTTTCATGTTTAAGGTGTGCAGCTTAACTTTCCCTTGCAATGAATAAGGTCTTAGAAAAACATTTCTAAATTGATGTGATGATTGATGGCCAAGTCAGATATTACAGTCAGAATGAAATTGAAGTTTTATCATTCCTCTACCCTCATGAAAAATCATACTTTGAGAGTTTGCCATGAGAGTTTGCATTTCATTTGTTATAATGTAAATATTATAATGTTGAAGTGATTGCTATTAGACATGTGGTTTTCATCAACAAAAGATGATCTACATGACTTTTTGAATAGACTCCATTGGAAAATGAGAGCACCGAATGTAAGTGGAGATGTGTCTTTAATGGTAGAAAACTTATATAATAACTCCTAGAATCTGTTTTCACCATAAGAAATGGCTGATGAGAAGCCATTTGTGGAAATGTATGCCAAGCAAACTAGTATGTACACAGATGTTTTTGAAAATCTCATTCTGTTGGGCTGAAAATGCCAGAAAGTTAAAGGTCAGGTTAAAATAAGACATTCTGTGCTCTCATTTTTGGTCTCAAATTAGGAAGTAGAGGTAGCATCAGTACATAGTAGATTATGTAGATTAGTTGTGAAGATAGCTGGATCTCTTGTTTTTCCACCAGCCAGTAGATCTGCACATGTGCAGCAAATAAGAGTTAATACTCATTATGAAGGTACAGATGTTGCACAGACACTCATGGACAACGTGTTTGATTAAGGATTCTATTTGGTTTTGTTTGAGGTTTGTAGAAATGTTATTGGGATGTTGGACAAGTGAAATGTTAACTTGAGGTATCCAGTATCTCAACTAAGGTGGTCAATCCCTGTGCAGCTAGTGAGAGGAGTTTTCATTACAGGGGTCCTTGTCGTAGCATATTCAGCTGGATCAACTGTGACACCACACAGTTTCTCCAAATGTCACGTGTTCAACTGGACAGTAATGCTACAAAGATAACAATACACTCCATCTCCCAGTCATGCTATTAGCACTTTAGCTCTGGA
This sequence comes from Hypotaenidia okinawae, assembly GCA_027925045.1. Lineage (NCBI taxonomy): Eukaryota > Metazoa > Chordata > Aves > Gruiformes > Rallidae > Hypotaenidia > Hypotaenidia okinawae. The sequence continues at coordinate 5,502,458 of BSDF01000005.1, read as the reverse complement.
TTGTGTAGCTTGAGAAGAAGGTGATACCTGCAGCTTTTTGGAAACTTTTGACTGCAAGGAAATACATGAATCAGCAGCTTCCCTTATTCACATTCACAGGCTGTGTGCAAAGCCAACACTCTCTGGCTAAAGGGTGGACCCACCATTGACCAACACCAAGCTTACCAGCCATGCTGGTAGAGCCTCAGTGATAACATACTTAAGAAGGGGAAAAATACGCACAAGCAGCAGATTTTTGCTACCAAAAGAGTGAGAGGATGTAAGAAATTCTGCAGACACCAAGGTCAGTGAAGAAGCGGGGGGAGGAGGAGGTCCAGGTGCTGCAGAAGTGCTCCCCTGCAGTAAGAGGTCTGGGTAGATGGTTGTACTCAATGGCCTTGAAGTTTTTTTCCAACTGTAACCACTCTATGATTCTAGAAGACCATGGTGAAGTAGGCTGTCCCCCTGCAGCCCATGGAAGATGATGGGGAGAAGAGATGTCACTTGCAGCACATGGAGGACCCCAGAATGCAGAAGGTGGAGACACAGGAAGTACACTGTGACCTGGTAGGAAGCCCACATTGCAGCAAGCTCCTGGTGGGACCTGCAGCCCCTGGAGAGAGAGACCCTTGCCAGAGCATCTTTGCTAAGGGGAACTAGTGACCCCATGGGGGACCATGTTAGAGCTGTCTGTTCCTGAAGGTCTGCACCCCATGGAAGCCATGCTGGGGCAGTTGGTGAAGAACTGAAGTCTCCATGGGGAGGACTCATGTTGGAGAAGTTGTGGAGGACTGTCTCCTGTGGGAGACACCCCACACTGCAACAGGGGAAAGAGTGTGAGGAATCCTCTCCCTAGAAAGAAAGGACAACTCAGAAAGGACAACTCATGATGAACTCTCCAAAGCCCCATTCCTGATCTCCCCTTGTGTCACTTGGCAGGGGAGGAAGGAGAGACATCATGAGTAAAGTTAAATCCATGAAGAAGGGAGGGATGGGGGGATATGTTTTAAGATTTGGTTTTATTTCTCATAAAACCAAATATGAGATTGGGGGGGGGGGAGGGGGGGGCTGGTGTGTGTGTCATGGTAATAAATTAGATGAATTAGATGCATTTTAATCCATGTTGAGTCTGTTTTGTCCATGATGTTAGTTTCTGAATGATGTCTCCCTGTCCTTATCTTGACTCCTAAGCCTCTCAATATATATTTTCGGTCCTGTCCCTGAAAAAGAGGCATGATAAACTGGCTTCAGTGGGTATCTGGCCTCCAGCCAGGGTCAACCTACTGCAAACCCACCATCTGAACAATGTATGATTATCAACAAGGTAGAAGTGTAACTAAAATATTCTCAGTCTGACCAACAAACCTTGAAAAATTGCAGAAATTTGCTAAAGAAGAGGGTAACTAGGGGAAAGGTTGGTCCAACAGAGGGAGATCTCCAACAACAACCCATGGATCACCCACTCTAAATCCACCATTTTCCATAGGAGGCAGAGGGCTTTTTGACTAATCATTTGAAGACTTCAGCCTAAAAAAGAGAAATAATATATAAGTAGTAAGGAATAAATAACCACTGATTTCAGGCATTGGTGTGCTGTCTTGGGACGGGCACTCATATTACAGAATCACAGGATTGTAGGGGTTGGAAGGGACCTCGAGAGATCATCGAGTCCAACACCCCTGCCAAAGCAGGGTCCCTAGGGCAGGTCGCACAGGTCAGCATCCAGATGGGTCTTGAATATCTCCAGGGAAGGAGACTCCACACCCCCTGGGCAGCCTATTCCAGTGCTCTGTCACCCTTATCTGCCCAAATATGCAATAAAATACCTGTGCTCTGTGTGTATATTTGTGTGCTGAACACTAAGAAAACGAACCTCCAGGTTTTGGAAAACACTTCTATTCAACATGGAGATTTTTAGGTAAACTTCCAGATCTTCAGATCAGCTCTGAATAAGATGTTCCTGCACTAGATATCTCACAAAGTAGAAGTTTTAAAATCCCAGACCTCTCCAGTTATCTCTTGGAGGATTCAACAGGCTCGAGTGGTTAGAAGAGATGAAGGTTTTCCCCTTATCATAAAATATAGTCATGCAAGCATAATTTAATAAACTCCCTCAAATTTTGCTAGTCAACAGCAAGGACTTCCCTTAAGTATTCTCACATTCAAAAATAACTTCTGATGAATGGAAGGCAAACAATGCTAAATGTCTCCATCTGCTCAAAATATAAATTCAAAATGGGCAGTGCACAAGCATGGAAGTATTCTGTGTACCTTGGTTGCTTTAGAAAAAATGATATAGAAGTGAATTTATATATTTAAATTAATTTGAAGATCTGTATCTGCTGTTATTTATGCACTTGGATAGAAGTAGTTGCAATAAAATTATCATGCTTTAGATTACTTCCTTTGCTCTGATTAGAAGTGGTAGTATCTGACATTTCAGAACATTTTCTGTTGCTGGAGTGGCTCTTGGTTTTGCTTGGTTTTAACTTGTTTTGTTACTTTACAAAATTAAATAAGACAGATATGTCAAATTTATAACCCAAATTTATTTCTGTGTTTTCCTCTTCCATTTAAACTCCAGTATTTGTCTTGTCTGCTTTACTTTATTTTACAGGAACATCATATGCAATATGGGCTAGCCAACTAATCTACATAAGGAATTCTATTTACTTAGGAGTGTTAAATTAGAAATTATATATAATCATCTGGGATAGAAACAAAGGAGTCTTTCAAGCTCTACTTGAGACAGGTTTTAGTTTAGGTGGGATTTGAACTAGTCTGCAGCTCTCAGAAGGGTATTAACTAAAATCACTTGTTGCCACTTACATCATTGTCTGTGCTGGCTGAATCATGTAAAATGCACGAAGAGATTTAGGGAAGGAACCTGAAGTCAGGGTTTCTTCTTTTGCCATGAGAGTTGCAACAAGAAGTTGTATTTTTGTCTCCCAGATTGTTAGTTTCTTCTGTTCACTGGCAGTTTCCATAGCAATGTAGCCGTAGCCCATAGCCTTAGATTTATAAGGAACATGTAGCCCTAAAATTGTACGTTAATAAATAATCCAGCTACTAATTCTAAACCAATTTGAGTAGCCATCAGGAACTGGATCAAAGAGTCTTGGAAAAATCCATAAATTGATTAGCCTTAGAATACTGAGGTCTGAACTATCATGATATATCTTCTGGAATTATGTATTTCGTTAAATTGTCCTTGACACAAATAAAGATTTGCAACCAAAAGTAGACATTTAAGACACTTGTCCAGGTGAGGACCATCACTGTGCACAGGTGAAGTTTGATCCAAGAATGACTCAGCATATGTAAATTACTAAACAATCCTTTTCACTGGAAGTGTATAATCTTATAACTTTTTGTATAAACGTGAGAAACAGTGGCAGGATGTATATTAAATAGAATGATCCCCCGTGCGTCTGGTGTCACAATAAAGAATGCCTGTTTCTTAATACTACATTGGTGTGAAGAGGTTTTAGTCATGATTTTTGTCTGGGGGAAAGAGAAAAATTTGAAACTATACCCATAACATGCATTCTTAATAGTTTACCTCACCAAAATAATAAAGAGAGAACTATTGGGAAAGCACTCTTTGCCATTAAAGAGCAAACCTCAGTTGTATAAGGGTATGTTATACACATATGTGCCTGTTTTAACTTAGGAAACATCTTATTTATGAAATAAAATGCTTTCATCTATTGTTGCATCTAAATCATGTAAGACTCAGTTCATCTCCACTTTTCCCTGTTGCTGCAGGAGCACACTGAAGTGGGAATTGGTCCAGAATGACCTGGGTACCATTGTGATATCAGATACTCTCTGCAGCCTTTCCAGGGTGCCTCCAGCTTCCCTCTGGGAATGAAGGAGCTGTGTCTGCCTTGACAAAGTGTCAAAAACGTACCCCATTCTTTAATAGTGTCTCTGGAGTTCCTTGTGTATCACGCAAGAAAGGTGATTGGAGGGTTGCCTGATAAGCTATCTTGCATATCCCTTGTAATATTAGTGGAATGTATGACAAGTAATTAGAGAATTCCCTTGCTAAACAGCTTATCTCTTTATGTTCAGTATCCCTATCCTTCAGTCAAATGATGTACTGCTTTGCTCTTCAACATTACAAAACAAAACAAAACAAAACTCACAACCTGTTACTTTGACAGCTGTAAAGTTTGAGAAGGAACTGATTTATCACCTACTGACTTCTCATTTCTGAGGCTGTGTGTAAAACCATTCACCACATCTAAACAAACTCAGCTTTTGGTTGAACAAGGGAACATGTAATGTGCGACAGCGTCGCTGCCTGAAGGTTTGGTGTGTGCTGTGAAGTGCACCATTATCCAAAATAAACAGCTGGCTCCATTAGGAGTTAAGAAAGGGAACTGATAACAAGCCTGTTCTCACTAGGATAATAAACACCTATTGACTTTCCAGGTAATAATTCAGAAAAGCTAAATGGATTCTTCCTATTCACTCAAGACTTGTTTAATTGTAACAACTGAAGATTAGTTTCTACTCCAAATTACTGCTAATTGAATCTTATTCTTTGTGTTTGTTTCTAGCTTTATCTGACTCTTCAGGCTTATCTGCAGCTCTGTAAATGTTTTGTGTTCATTCCATCACAGCCTCAAGAAAATTCATTGCCTTTTGCAAATCCTTTTCCATTACCTACATGTTCTCCATTCCTTATTTGCTGAAACAGAAGTAACTGACTCAAAGTGGAACTTTAAGTGTTGCTGATACACCAACTTTAGGGAAATAGGCTGGCTTTAATTTGGACCCAAATTCCTGATGCAAAGACATGCAATTCCTGCAGCTAGTCCTTTTGCAAATGCAGACTGAAATTTCTTTTTTCAGTTCTCAGATGTGCAGCAGCACCACAGAAGTGGGGGGCTCCTGTCTGAAATAATGGACAGAGGAACTGTACTACTCCATCAGTCTCAAATGACATGGGAAACACAAACCAACTTGCTTTTCCTAACAAGGGGGAGAAAAAACAATCCGCCTGGGGTCTTCTTGATAAACTATAGCTGTTGCAAACTGGCTCAGGGTTAAAGGACAATTTAGATCATCAATGTCATATTTGACTCCTAGTGCTGTCCATAACCAAATAAATCACTGTTGTAGTTTTGTGTGGCTGGGTTCTGGTGGAAGAGGAGGGGCTTCAAGGGTGGCTTCTGCAAGAAGCAGTGAGAAGCTTCCCTCAGGCCCCACTGAGCAAACACTGGCCGAACACATGTCTCATGGCAGTGAAACCTGCAGCCTATGGAGAGACTGAGTCATGCTGCAGCAGGTTTCTTTGAGGGGCTTGTGACCCCATGGGGGACCAGACTGGAGCAGTCTGGGCCTGAAGGTCTGCACCCACCCCAAAGATGTGACCCACACTGGGGCAGCTGGTGAGGAGCTGGGGCCCCAATAGGAAGGACTCACGTTGGAGAAGGTGGTGGAGGACTGTCTGCCATGGGTGGGACCCACGGTGCAGCAGGGGAAGGGCGTGAGGAATATAACACCCCCTCCCCTCAGCTAAGAAGGAAAATAACTTTTGAGGAACTGATTGAAACCCACATTCCCCTCAGTCCCTGCCCCTCCCCGTGCCACAATGGGGGTGAAGGAAGAGAAATCATGACTAAAGTGAAGTCTGAGAAGAAGTGAGGGGTGGGGGGAGATGCTTTAAGATCTATCTAATCACACTTCTCATTATCTGACTCTGGTGTCACTGGGGGTGCAGGGCAGTGTCATCAATTAGAGAGTTTTCTTTCCTTTATTCTGTGCTGAGTCTGTTCTGCCCGTGACGCTGATTGTGGAATGATCTCTCCCTGTTCTTATCTCAACTCCTAAGCCTCTCAATATCTATTTTCTCCCCTGTCCAGCTGAAAAGGGGAGTGATAGAGTAGCTTTAGTGGGCATCTGGCCTCCAGCCAGGGTCAAACCACCGCAGTCACACAAACACAAAACTGATAATACTCCTTTCTCATACTTAAAAAGTACGATTTCAAACATCCACATCACAGTTTATGTATTTCATTATAGAATTTACCTTCCCCTTCTCCGTTTAACATTTCAGCTGTTTGGCAGGCTGGTCTGTTATATCAGTAATTGCCAGGATGGAACTTGATGCAGTATTATTTTATTTTTTTTTTCATTTAGTGGAAACTTATCAAGTCTTAATGAAAAACAATACATACACATGATGTAATTCCATGCCTAGAATTCCTGTCATACTCACTGAATGTTTTTAGTATTGTATATGTGCAAGATTTCATTATAGATTTAGGTCATGTTACTCATGCCTCCTGCTCATCTCCTCAGTTCATCTTTGTGCAGAATATGCTTAAGTGCATTGTCGTGTTTCTCTGTCTAGAATTCTATTTCAGTGATGCTAGAGTCTGCTATTTGGCCTGCCATTCCATCATTCTGTTGTATCAGAATAGTGGAGATAAAATGTCAGATAAAGTTCCTTAAAACAATGGATGTTACTCTTGAGTGCACAGTCACCAAGTTTGCTAACAACACCAAGCCATGTAGTGTTGTCACCACATTGGAGGGAAAAGTTGTCATGTAGAGGAACCTGGACAGGCTTGACAGCTGGACCCATGTGAACTACTCAAGTTCAAGGGGCCAAGTGCAAGGTCTGGCACATGGGCCTGTGCAATCCCAAGCACAACTACAGGCTGGGTGGAGAATGGATTGAGAGCAGCTCTGAGGAGAAGGACTTGGGGCTGTTGATTGATTACAAGCTCTACATGAGCCAGCAATGCACACTTGCAGCTCAGAAAGCCAACTGTGTCCTGGGCCACATCAAAGCCAACATGACCAGCAGTTCAAGGGAAGTGATCCTGCCCCTCTACTCTTCTCTGGTGAGACCATACCTGCAGTACTGCCTCCAGCTCTAGGGTGCCTACAAAAAGAAAGAGGTAGAGCTGTTGGAACAAGTCCAGAGGAGGCCATGAAGATGATCAGAGGCTGGAGCACCTACCCTTATGAAGATGGGCCTAGAGAGTTGGAGTTCGAGAGAAGAGCACGCTCTGGGGACACCTTTTAGCAGCCTTCCAGTACCTAAAGAGTCTGTAGGAACCTGGAAATGGCCTGTTTATCACTGATCATAGTTATAGCACAAGGGGTACCGGCCTTAAGCTGAATGAGGGTAGATTTAGATTAGATATTAGGGAGAAATTCTTCCCTGTGTGGACACTGAAACCCTGGGACACGCTGCTGAAAGAATCTGTGGCTGGTCCTCCATCCCTGTCAGTGTTCAAGCCTTTGGGCAACCTGGGGAAGTAGAGGGTGTCCCTGCCCATGGCAGTGGAATTGAAAATACTTGGGCTTTGAGGTCCCTTCCAAACTAAACCTACCTGTGATTTTATGATTCTTTTCCATTCCTTCAGTTTAGATGTAAACCTGTTATTTCAACTTGGCCATTCTATTGACTTGGCACTGGATGAACCACCTTCTTGGCCTCCATCCAAATAAAAGAACTAAGCAAATAAGCAATGATTCTCACTTATTCAGTCACCAACCACTGGTAATGTGGCAAAGGAAGGCTTTCCTCATACCAAGTTTTTCAGCTAATTATTTGTAGTGAGGTATTGGCTTTTGATTTTCTTCCTTCTCCTATGAATGCTTTGTCCAAATCTATGTGTAAACATATTTACACAGGATGGGTGATAATCACATGCATACCAAAATATAGTAATTAGGGACAGCATAGGAAAAACACAGCTTGTCAGAGGACAGGTAACAGTATTTTTAGATGGATTAAAGTGAGCATGTGATAAAACGGACTGAGTAAACTACATCTATCCATTTTTAATTGGTAGCCTGCCATTAGTTAATCAATTTCTAGCAGTGTACACTGATCTAATTCAGCTAGAGAAATAAAGTATCTGGATAAAATAGCTGGATTGCATTTACTGTATAATACATTGATCCAACAGATACAGACACTGCACTTTTTCTCTGCCACTGGCTTTGTCTACGAAGCCTAAATTCAATTATGCAGCTCTTCAAAGGAAAAATCTTGAGGGGGAAAAAAGCAAAACCCTGAGATATGACATTCTAAGAGATGAAGAGATTTCTTCTATCTTCTAAAGGAAAATACCCAGGGCTGATTTAACATCTGGCTCAGTTCATGCAGCTAGAGCCATCTAAAATTAGGTGTTTTTCCTAAAGTGCTTGTCCAGGTTCCCACTGTTATATGCAAGAAAGAGGTAAGAAAAATCATTCATTAGTGTCTCTTGCTTTTATCTACTCACTACAATAGAAACCAAAATGATGTCTTTAAGTCACTATGAAGAGATAATTCCCACTAATGTAAATTCCTTGATGTGAGGAAAATCTGAGCTCCAGTATTCTAGGGTGGAGTTTCCCTAGGAGAGAGAATGACAAAAGCTTATAGCTGAAACTAGACATGTTGAGCATATCTGTTATGCAGAGCAAAAACTGTCACTGCTATCAAATTCTGTAGGAATGGGTGGACATCAAAACACTTTCCTAAGTAGGAAGTTATTGAAATATTGTATTCCAATTAAAAGTCCAAGGGATGTTTAATTTGCATTTCTCAATATTGAAAAAAAAAAAGGAGAATGCATGTCCACAGGATGTTTTCCATGAGAACTTGTGACCTATTTCTGTGGTGACAGAACTGACAGTTTAAACTGTCTTGCTGAAAATATCTCAGCCAATCCCACCAGGAGGAAAAATGAGAATAAATTAATTTAAGATTAAAGCATAAGATTTAACAGTTGGATTGGCTGTTGAAACAAAATAAAAAGGTAGAATGATTGCTTGTTTGCATATTAAGTGTCAACTAGCCAAAAAAACAGTTACAGATTTTTATGCTTGGGTAAAGAATGAAATCCTGTGATCTGTGACTTATCAGAAGACGTATTATACATAATTTTGGAAATTAATAGGCGCATTTATATAAAATTCAGACTCATTACATTTTCAGTCAATCTGTGCTTGTTTTTTTAGCTTCCTTTAAAAGTCTTTCTTATTTATCATGAAAGCGGTGATCCTTAAATATATATGTAAAACTTTCTATTTTGATAGGTAAAGTTTCTGTACTACAAAAAATATTTATACAACATGGTTGAGAAATAGTTTCAGTGCACTTATAAAGGACAAAGAGGAAGAAATTGATATAAACATATTGGAGAGAATGTTTTTAGCCTAGCTTAGTGACTAGCTTTCATATGTAATCTTTAGTATTTTAATTTTGTTCATGGGAGTCTAGAAGAAACACCTTCGTAACAAAACAACAAAGCACAAGGAAAGGTTTGTGGTTTTTTTTAAATTCATTTAAGTTTCATATTAATTATTAAAAAGTGTGAAGTAAATAAGGCTTGAATATGTCCTTTTAATTTTGGGGGTTTGATTTTGTTTTAGTTTTTGTGATCTGGTTTGCATACTTGTGGCAAACTTACTAACTGCATCTGTTCCACCAAATCACCTTTATTGATCCTTAGTCGTGGTGACTAAGAAGACAGCTTGAACTACTGACCCATGGGGAGTACTGAAGTAAGGTTTATATATGACACTTTTTCTAGCTCTGCCACTAATTTAACCTTCACCAAGTTTAAGTCATCTGAATTTTAAACAAAAGAAAATTATAAGAGCTTCTGTGAAGTCTAAGTGATTAATGACTTTAATCTCTATGAGATTCTCAGATAAACTGCACTAAGAAGGCTCAACAAACCAAAAGTAGTAGGAATACTGACAATATATCTCATTAATGTCATACCAGCTTTATTTTAAAAGATATTTATTATAATTGCCTTTGTCTGGAATACTGTTTCATTTTTACAAACCACAGCCTTTGCTATGGACAGGTGCCTTTGAATGGGTACTGTGCAACTTTGGGTATGTAATTAATACAAGTCATAATTAATACAAGTTGCCTTGACCTTTTCTTCTAAGCAAGCTGTGTATTAACAGACAAAGCTAGCTGGTTTCAGCAGACAAATCTACAGCTGGCACATGCATGTCTGTTCCCCAAGGACAAATGTAAATCCAGTAATGCAAGAAAATCCCTGCTTCTTTTTTTTTTTCCTTTCCACTGCTGTGATTCAGAGATGAATACATTGACCTTTTTCTCCTGCATAAACTTTCAGTAGCAAGACAGTGAGACAAGCCAGACACCCATTCATTCATCCTGTAAATGTTATTAAGAAGACAAGAGTGCAGCTTACTTGAAAACACAGTGGCCAAAAGTTCAAACAGTGTGTTTGTTGGGTATCTTCCTCTTTATTTAGGCATATATGTATTTGATTTTATAATATGCTGAGCACTCATCTCTCTTGTGAATATTCAGTACCTCTAAAACTGCTGCAAGTTACAGTTTGTAACCATGACTTACATTACTAACAGGTCCATGGCTCTTTCACTCCTTGAAAGTCCAATGGGTTGCCTCTTACACAGGGGATCAATGTACCAATCATCAGTTCAGGTATTAGCAAACACACTGGGTGACATCACAAAAACTACCTAATAATGTCATTGAAGAATGAGGCTGTGTTTTATGCTGTAACATTATTTATTAACTTCAGTGATGAGAGATGTTAGAAATCTAGTCATGATTCACAATTATAATTGTTACAGTTAACATCATAATTGTAGACTAGAAGATGAAAGCTGATGGACAGAAGTTATAACAAAAGGAACTTCTGGCTAGGAAAAAAGTCCTTCTCAATGAAGGTGGTCAAGCATTGGAACAGCCCAGATATTGAAATAAAGATGACCTATGATACTGACCAGCCTGGTCTAATAGTGAAACTGAATGTAATATTAAAGTTAGATCTGATTTGAGCATGGGTTAACTCCAGATGTCTTCAAATATAGATCATCTGGAAAAGTTAAAGCTTTATGATCTTTAAAAGCACTGAAGTTTTCAAGCAGTTTTCAGATTGAAAGTTTGAATCAGAACAAACCAATAAAAAAGTTAATTAATTTCTGAACTGGATTAAGCTATATAGTTATTTCCATATGATATGTGTAATGGAATGAATGGCTAGAGCTCGGTGACCCAGGGCTTCAATCTTCTGCTTTCTCTTTCCATGGGATTAAGTGCAGTCTTTTTACTAAATGCATAAAGGAGAAAGATTCAGATGCTCTGTAAAACAAACATTATAACTTTTCACCTATTCTCATCTTTGACTCTGACCTTTCTGTTGTTGGCATCTGCGTGAACGATAGGAGTCAAGATGCTTGAGACATCTGTCTCTCCTATAGAGACACATTATAAAGCTCATTCTGAAAGAGAAATCAGTGTAAAATTGGTAACTACTCAGAGTTCTGATTTTTCATTATGCAGTCCTGGCATTTGTTTTATAATGTTTAATTGAAAGGTAAAAGAAAATGCAGTAATAGAATATCTGTTTCCTTCAGTTCTTAAATTATTAGTGCTTGTTCTTTGACATATAATGAAATTATGAGTTCCATGACATGTATCAATACACACCAAAATGTACACCGTTCTACACAAATTTTGTGCTGCTGTCTTCAACTTCAATTAATCAGAATTGGACCTTGAAATCATTTGCATACAAAGAAAAACTATTTCACATATGACTTTTTTTTTTTCTTTACAGTATCAAGGCAAGGGAGAAAAAACTGATTGCAAAACTAAGTGTGGGACAGGTTGCTCCTCATTTGAAATGTAAATTGCTTATCGTTTCTTTCTCATCATGTCTATAATGTACAGGTACAGGTGTCAGGGCAGCGATGCTTTTAGAGCTACTTGAGGTGAGTGCAATAATTAAATACTGTGAACCTTGGGTTAAGTATTTCACATCAGGGTTTGGGGAAGAAAGCTGCAACACATTTCAAGATACCTAAAGGCAGTGGTTTCATGTGGTGCATCTTATGCTGTATACTTTTAATGCTTTGTAAATACAGTTATCATGACAGTTTATGTGAAATATCCAGTGGCTCTTTGAGTCGTATATGTTTTCTTACCTGTGCAAATATGTATCAGGCTTGTTTTGTGGTTTTTTTTAAATTCAGTTGTGTTCAGATGCTTAACAGAGAGAATAAGCTTTCGCAGCTCTCAGACCTCCATTCTCTTCCTCATACCTCTGACCTCAGCCCCATATAGGCTTTATTTCCCTTCCAATTGCTGACTGCCAATAAGATATTTTTACATAAATGTTACAGCAGCTACTAACAGCAAGAGACCACATACTTCCCTTGTATCTTGTTATAATAGTTAGACTTAGTAAGATTAAAAAAAAGTGATCAAAACCGATCATTTAATTTGGTATTGCTTAAACATGGGGAAATATGGAGAATATGTAGTGTTATGAATGTAAGTATAGTGGCTTGAGGAAAGTCTTCAGATGATCACAGCTCATAATAAGTCCACATAAAATCAGAGGCACAAAAATATAGAAGATGTACCTAAAGGGGCCTACAAGGAATCTGGAGAGGTACTGTTTTCAAGGGCATGTAGGGATAACACTGCATGTAATGGTCTTAAGCTGAGGGAGGATAGATTTAGATTTATTAGGAATAAATTTTTTAGAGGGTGGTGAGGGCCTGGTACATGTTGCCTAGAGAAGCTGTGGATACCCCCTCACCAGGAAGTTTTCAAGGCCAGGTTGGATGAGGCTTTGAGCAACCTGGTCTAGTGGAGGATGTCCCTGCCCATGGCAGAGGGTTGGAATTAGATGGGCTTTGAGGTCCCTTCCACCCCAAACCAGTCTGTGATTCTATGGTTGTATGTAAAAAAATAAAGTACATATTATATTAAATAACATATCTTACCACAAACTGAGTATAAGGGGAGCAGATTCCACTTCAGACCTTAGTACTATAGCACATTTTCCCTAGTAATGTGATTCAGGAAACCAAATTTTAATTACAAATGAAATTAAAAACCAAAACCAACCAAGCAAAAAAACCCCAACCAACCAACTAAAAAAGCCAAATTGTGGTTCTGGTAAGATTTTATTAGCTCCCTCTGAAGTTTTATTTTTAAAGTGTATTAATACCACTTTTTTTTTGTTTTGATTGTTTTCTTTTTAGTAGACTGATACGATTGCAATCTCTGGTCAGTACCTTCTTTAGAAGATTATGGAAAAATGGATGCATTTTTCTTAGGATTATTTGGTGATAGCACAGTAACGGAAAATAACTCTAACATTAATATTGCAATTTTCAAAATATATGAGTTAGGTCTCAAAATCACTAGGCCCAATGCTATTGCTGGATTTAATTGATTCCACATTTCTTCTCAAAAATATCTCAATGTTTAATGCATATCTCATTCCATTTTACTAATGAGCCCATAGACATGGTACCTATTTTGGCTCATTAAGTGTGGCCCATCCAATCAGCCTGTGACTATGTGATGATGCCATGAGCAAAACAGATCCCTTGAATTCCTTCAATCTCTGTCTTTGCTTTTCTGTCTTACAAATATCAAGATATTAATGGGTACCATCACAGTACAGAAAATCACTAGGTTGGAAAAGACCTTTGAGATAATCAAGTCTACTAAACGATAACCCAAAACACCTCTTCCACCCATCTTTTAAATACATCCAGGTTTGGTGACTCAACCACCTCCCTGGACAGCCTGTTCCAGTGCCCAATAACCTTTTTGGTGAAGAACTTTTTCCTAATGTCTAATCTGAACCTGTCCTTACACAGTTTGAGTCCATTTCCCCTCATCCTATCACTTGTCTTTTGGTTGAAGAAACAAACACCCACCTATCTACAACCTCTTTTCAGGTCAGTGTAGGCAGCGATAAGGTCTCCCCTCAGCTTCCTCTTCTCCAGGCTAAACAACTCCAGTTCCCTCAATCTCTTCTCATAAGATCTGTTCTTCACCCCTTCACTAGCTTAGGTGCCCTTCTCTGGACATGTTTCAGGATCTCAATATCTTTCCTGTACTAAGGGACTCTCTTCCTTGCAGTTTTTTCAGCTAAATATCTTTGTGACATAATCTTATCTGTCCCAGGAAAGGAAAAAATGAGGATTTCTTTTATCCCTCACTTCACTGGGTTACGGAAGAATTAAATTTCTTTGACCTATTTTTTATATATATATATATATAAATATATATGTATATATAAAAAAGTCAAAGAAATATACACACATTTTATATATATATATATATATATATATACTATATATATATAAAAATATGTATTTTATATATATAAAATATGTATTTTATATATATATAAATAAAATACATATTTTTAATATATATAATATATAGTACATTTTTCCTGCATTCTCCTGCATTTCAGTAATTGTAAAGGCGAAAGCAGCTGGTTTGTCTTGTTGCAGAGGTACACATACATCTTGGTTCAGGTGGTCTGAAAAAAGTCCAGTTGGACATCAGGAACTGGGTTTTGTCATTTCTTAAATTTGGTTCATAATTTACTGGTCACCCCTTCCTGTCTCTCTCATTAAGAGGGACACAGTTTGTATTTCTGGACTCTCCTATAGCCCATCATTTGTGCCTTTTTGTTCAGGCATCTTTAAGGGGTTTCAAAGATACTCTGCAGGCAGTATATAAACATCTAATAAGAATAAAGCTGTCATTTACTCTCTAACATAATCTGAAGGCAGTAAGGATTTAGTAAGATAAGCATTAATATGGTCAGTGTTCTGATAAAACACAAAAAGAGTCATTGGTGGCCAGGCCGGCATCAGCTAAGAAGGTGAGTTTTATTTCCACATCTCCCTGGAATAGAACCTCATTGGTACAGAACTGTGTCCAGTTCCCCAACATCCCTCTTGAACAGGGAGGCCCAAACCAGACACAATACTCCTTCCTGGTCTGGAGTCACCGATACTGATCAAGAAGGGATTGTTACTCCCCATTATCCGACGGCTGTGCTTTTCCTAGTTCATTCCAGTATATGGGTTACCTCATGCTCTATGAAAATGTATGTATGTGTGTTGGAACCCATTGTTACTCCAGATCCTTTTCAGAAGAACTGACAATTTGTTCCTGGCCCATAACAATCCACAAGTAGGTCTGCTCTTTCCTGAAGCAGATCTTCACACTTTTACTTGGTGAATTCATGGGTTCCCTGATGATCTAATCTTTAGTTTTAACAAGGTCTCACTGAAATAAAGATGTAGTGTTTATTTACCATCACCTTCTTCCCTAGCTTGAATCATTCAGAAATCTGCTGAGGAATCACACTTTCTTAACATTTAGGCAGTTGATGAAGATATTGAGCAGTATTGGCCCAAGTATTGATGCCTGTCATGCTCCACTTGTTACCAACTGCCAAACAGACATTGAGTCATTGATCACTACTCAGTGAGGTTGGACAATTGTCAGCTCATCTAACAGTCTGTCCAATCTGTACTTCTTCAGCTTATCAATGAGACTGTGGTGGGAGAGTTTTATGTAAAGTTTTAGCAAAGTCATGATATATTTCAGCCCCTCTGCTTTCCCCTCATCCATGAACTGGACCATAGGTAGTCTTTTCTCATTTAAAGCAATCAGATTCATCAAGCATAATTTACCCCTGTTAGATCTGGTTATTCATGATCTTGAGAAGGACAACCAGGCTGGTGAAGGGGCTGGAGGGCAAATCCTCTGAGGAGCAGCTGAGGGAGCTGGGGGGTTCAGCCTGGAGGAGGCTGAGGGGAGACCTTATCACTGCCTACACTGACCTGACAGGAGGGTGCAGAGAGGTGGGTGATGGTCTCTTCAGCCAGGGGACAGGTGATAAAATGAGGGGAAAAGGCACAAAGCTACACTAGGGAAGGGTCAGATTAGACGTTAGGAAAAAATTCTTCACTGAAAGAGTTGTTGGGATGTGACACAGGCTGCCCAGGGAGGGGGTTGAGTCACCATCCTTGAATGGGTTTAAAAGATGGGTAGGTGAGGTATTTAGAGGAATGGTTTAGTAGAGGTCAGGTACCATTTGACTTGACTATCCAATGGAAGTAGATTGAACACTCTTGCCTTTCTCTAGTCATTGGAGACTTCCTTAGATCTCCGTAATCTTTGAAGGATTTAAGTAGAGTGGCCTCATAGAGACAGACATATTTCTCAGTGTCCTCAAGTGTATTCCCTTTGTCCATACACCAATCTGTAGTTCTTCAGATCCTCTCCTTACCTTTCATATATATAGGCACAGCATTAGCCTTCTTCCTGACATCAGACTCTCCCTAATAAGAATAAATTTTGAAGCCCAGAGGTAATGATCTTGCAATTGCATCAACGCACTGAGTTAATTCCCATCAGGTCACATGGGTCTGAATATACCTCAGTTCTATTTTAGCCCACTTACACAATTTTAGGGTTTTTTAGTTTTAGCTAATTTTGACACTGGCTATCCTGATTTCATCTTGAGCACTGCTATTATAATTCTCCTTTACATTCTTGTTTCCACCTCCATTTCATCATTAGTTCATTAAGAAGATCTGTGCTTAGACAAGGAGGTTTCTGTGAATATTCTCAGCCTTCAAGAAAAGCAAGGTATTTTTTTTCCCTACCTACAGAATCTCTTAAAAAGCCAAAGCCTGTACTCCTAAAGTCCAGTGTCCTCATTCCTCTGGCTTTGCTCTGCATGCTGAGCTCAGTCATCTTACAGGTCCTGCAGCCCAGACTGCCATTTGTGACTACATTTGTTACACTTATTTGTTGTTGTTGTTTAGGTGGGTTTTTTTAGCAGCAGGACCAAGTTTTAGTCTAAAATCTTTGGGTTTTACCTATAAATGTCCACCTCTCTCATTTCTGTACATCTCCAACTGATTTTTCCGTTACTAGCAAAAGCAACTACTTAACAACTTTACCATAAACAGAAAAAAAGCTGAGGGAAAAGAAGGAAAGATAATATTTTTAATCATTCTGTCTATTTATTTTTCACATTACTAATGGAATGTCCTGACGTGTATTTTCTTCTGATTGCTCATTAATTAATAGACTTAATGCCATTCCTACTGATTGGTCTTTTCCAGAAATCAATCCTAATTTTCCTGGTTCCCCTTACAGTAGGAATATTAAGAACTTCTGATTCTGCATCATCCTTTAATAGGATAGTGTCAAAATCAACAGACTTCTGAAGATTTACATACAGACTGTGTAGTAGCTCATTGAAAAAAACGTGTGGTGTGCTGTCACGTGCCTGCAGTGCCTCAGAGGTTGCACTTGAGAGTGCACCTCTGCTCAGAGAATGACTCCAGACCTCCATGACTGACCTCCAGACTGAAATAATTTAGGAGTTCAGGTTTGTACAAGGGCCCTGTGACATGATTTATGATGTTATCCTTTGAATGTAATATATTTATCAACCCATTACTGTTATTTCTGTTATTCTCCATCCTATTAAAACTTCTGTGTTTGACCATGTATTTCCCATGTTCTCAGTGTTATTCTTTCTTGTTTTGACAAAATCTAGAAAATCTGCCCAGTCACTGAGATAAGAGAATAAACCATAACACTTGTCTCTAAATATTAGTTAGTGAACAACCAGTAGACTGCTTAGAATGAGGAGTCACTTTTCTATTTTGCACTGTGAAATGGAAGTCCTACTAGAGATAAAGGGAATATGATTCAAAGGGACTAACTGAAAAAAAGAAAATGAGAATATTCCAAACAGATGGCTATAAATCTTTACACAGTGATTCTTGAAGACTGTAGCAGACGAAGGAGTCAATTTGAGGGAAAAGTAGATTCATATACAGTCAATGCAACAACAGTAACCACAGCCTGATACAGCTGCAGCACAATATAAGACATTGTTTGGTAGTGTCAGCATCACCTTTTAAAGGCCTGTCCACACTGTAGTGAAAGAACATCCTTTGCTGAAAAGGAAAGTGCTGTATGATATGGGCTTCTGCTCACTCCACTAACTCAAAATGCTTTAATTTTTAAAGGGCAGCAGCTATTATCCAGATTTTTCTTAGTAGGCCCACTGATAATCAGACGACTCCTCCTGACTCCTTGCATATTTATTCCATGGAATTTATGTTCCTGATCCATGAATCAGGGCTGTGTCATGTGGCAGAGCTGAAGTTTATTTCCTGGATTTTCTTTAAAGACAGAAAACATCAACCACATACCTACACTGATTAATACCCTACAGGTTTCAGATGTGGGGAACTCTGAAGGGATTAACCACTGCACCCATTTTCTTGCTTTGCTCAAGGAAGAGATGGGGAAGAGAATTATATGCAAAGAAGATTAAAATTAAGTTGAAACTTCCCACAGCTTTCTCTAAGAAAAAACAGCAGGAAGTGAGGCTAGTGTTAGGGAGGAAAAGACTCGATGCTATTCAGAAAACAGAATGAGGGTGAAAAGTGCTTGAAGAAGCAGTGATATATCGCCTTGATATAAACATAGGCCTATGGCAGCAATAAGGAAGGAGTTTTGCCACCATCTATCGGTGAGTAGGAGGAAGAAACAAAGCCAGCAAACGTGTTCATTTCCTTCCTTCTCACACAAAACCAATGTTTTCATTATTTCCTTAATTCATGCGTATTTTGGATGCAGGTTAGTGGACAACCAATGTTCCTTGTACATGACAAAGAATCACATATTTTCTTTAATACACCCATGGCAAATCACATATTTTCTTTCATATACCCCCATTACTTCCCTAATCAAAACACCTGGCTTAGTGTAAGTAAAAAGGGAAGGCAGAGGGAAAGGACAAAGGACTTCGATCCCATTAAGGATTGTTTCATAGGCAATGCCTGAGATGTAAATAATACTGCCTTCCAACCTGGAGTAAGTAGATGGAGTTAAGCTGTCACCTACACCTCTTCAGAGCTGTTGGTGGCTTAATCTGCTCAGGTCAAGCTACACCAGCTCCTTACCTGAACCAATGTGTTTGAAGCTACATCAAGTGTCTCCACAACACTGGAGGTAGTTTAGCTGTTTCAAAGAACCCAAAATTTTTATCTCCATGTCCCAACAAAAAAAGGTGCTTAACAATGGCATCAGCACATTCTCACCTGACAGTTATAGGTCCTGCACTACTGTCAGGTTGAATCAATAGCAATAAAATCCTCTCACACTCTGTAAATCTCAGGAGAATTAAATTAATTTAGAGGATTGGATCTGTTCTTTCTAAAACAGTCACAATACTATTAATATTTATTCTCTGTTAGATGAAAACATGCTTTCAGGACAGGGAAAAAATACAAAGTACTTGTGTATTATAAGAAGAGTTAAAATATGTCACAGATGTGTCTCCTGTAGACATTAGTTCAGCAACCAAAATCTGTGCAATATGTGTCTAGGTAGCTTCTTGCATCAGCAGTAGTTGTGGAGACAGGTTCTCCTTTCTAAGCCCCAGTGGTTTTTACTGTCTGCTTCATTTCACAGTTCTGAATTAAGAATCTGAGCTCCCTAAACAACACTGAGTCCCCAAAAAATAGGACCATATAATAGCTCCATAATTTTGCAGGCTGCTCCTAGTGGTAGAAAAAAACTTACTGCCTTTCTCCTAAACTGTTCCCAAGCTCTGTCCCTTAGACTGATAGAGGCTGGGAAAAAATTCAACCAAATGTAGTCCCTCTGGTGCTTAGCTCTGACACCTGGTTCCCTGAATGCATATATATTAGTGGCCCAGTATGCAACACAAACACTTTTTTCTTAGATAAATCCTTAACATCTGTGGTTTATGCTTGTTAGGCCACACTTTACACTGGCCCAGCACACAATAGGTTTTCTTTTCAAAGAAACCAGAGTGAACCTTGTGAAACAGGGACAGCAGCAGTGGCTTGGCAAAACAAACATAGACCACTGGAAGGTGAAGCAAGCCTCAAGAGAGAAAGGATAGTCCATCCTACAAATGGAGTACAAGATATAAAATGCTGCGGTCTTGCGTAAGACACGGCAGGGTTCAGGGGGTGCCCATGGCGCAGCTGTGGGATATCACTCCTACATCACCTGTGAAGTGCTTCCCTTATGGTTTGCTATTTGCCAAAGATGCCTTCCCATTCTACTTTTACCTAATTTCTGATGATTCTCTTCTCTTTCCATCTTAATTTGTTCAGTCTCTACATCTATTTTAATTTTGTAATAGTTTTTTGTTTGGTTGTTGTTTCTTTTTTTTTTTTTTTTTTTTTACTATGTGTGATAATAAATGTTTACAACCAAAGGAGGCATATTCAAGCAGCAAATGGGTAAACCATGGGGGATAAAAGATTGATTTGTAGAAGGGTAGAGAAGCTTGACAGCAGGTAAACAGCCTAGTTACAACATAAGAAAATCACCAGGCAATTGCAGGCCACTGGGTATCACGTGACAGTTAAGACAACAAATTTATTCCTGGTTGTTAACGAATGCTGTGGAAACATGGAAAATTATGAGCACAGCAATACTGCAACATCTGTAAGCATCTATGTGAGATGGTGGGAAGAGAAGTGGAGGCAGATCTGTCCCCTTCTGATCATGAATTTAAAGAAAGGTGATCTGCTGTTCCCAGGAACAGAAGATAAACCAAAGATTTGTGAGAAGACAGCAGACATGTGTGCTTTTAACCTGGAAAATTAGCACTCACTCTTCTATGCTATCAGTATGCTGACTGCCACCCAAATTTAAGCTACGAATCTAGCAAAGCTCTCCTCTTTTCCAGCCCACTCTCTCCATAGGTTAAAGCAAACAGCTGGAAAGCAAGAAACAGATATTCAGATTCTCAGGGGCATGAGCCAGATTTGGCTGGTGGTGAGGTTTTGCTGTGTGAGTACTCTGACCATGAGGTTAATTGTAAGCAAAGGGAGGGAAAGGAGTCCCCCATCTCCTCCGGTGCATGCTGTGGGTATGTTCTGTGTGTGTTTATGGTAGCAGGCTGCAGCAACTGCAGAAGCCAGGATTTCACTGGTGTCGCCTGATGGGATTTGGGTGTGAGCCAGGGTTTATTTGCTCAGTACTGCCAGAGGGATGTAAATGGCCTTGTGAATACCCAGCAGTGGGAATTGAAACTGCTCACTGAAGTTGCTGTGTGTACCTGTGGGACCTTAAAGTTAAGCCCCTGTGGGGGCATATAGGTTCCTGACATCTTACGTATCTAGGGTTAAGACAGTAGCACTTTAATAGCCTGCTGCTAGCTTTTCAGGTACTATCAGATGCATTGTAAATACAAAGACCCCAAACCATTCAAATCAAAAAGCTGCACTGAGATTTTATTGCTGGGAATGTCTCACAGACGGCAAAATTAAATGAGAGGGAGCTTCAAGGGTCAAGAATATTCTAAAAAAGGCAACAACCTTAGAAAAAGGGAGGTCTTCCTATGCTGCTGTAAACAGGACCTGTGACAAATAAAATGAGGAGCACTGATGTGCTCTGCTGGGATGCACACAGAAGCAGAATAACTGTCTTGGAGAAGAGAGCTTGCAGTGAAACTGTTGCCCAGAAACAAAGGTGATGTATCTCTGTTGGACAGCAAAGGCCCCATCTACTCATTCTTTTTCCCTATGAATCTCTCTTAATATAATTGCAGATAGGACTCTAAATGCAGCTTAGGATAATTTTGTAGAGGTTGATTATATACTGGACTATCTTGGTACTGGAAAGGGAGGACTTGCAGAAAAGATTTAAATATTTAAACAACATATCAATGCAGCACCTAAAACATTCTGGTTCTTTTACTGGCTTACTAGTGTTGACTTTGGGAAAGCCAAACAAACAGTTTGCTACATGGTTTTCTATTTATGAAAATTCATGCAAAACCAGTATATAAGCACTACAAAACCTAACTCCAAATGCATCTAAAAAATTACTTTATACATCTTCCATGACAGCATTAGCTCTTATTAGAGGAGATGTCCCATAATGTCAAAGCAGCTTTATTAATCGAAAGGGGTTTTGTCAGAATTTCTATGTGTCAATATTGCCATTAAGAGAATTAATGAAGACCAGAGATAATGGAATATTTATGTAAATTATCTTAACTACATATCTCCAATCTTTTCAGAGTTTATAGGTCTTTATTATGATAATGCTCTTGACATCTATCTCATGTGAAAGTTCCATTAATTATTCCAGTTATGTAAATTCTAACTTTCCCATCTCTGGGTTTGGGGTTTTGGGTTATTGTTCATTGGGGGTTTTTAAGCTTTGACACACAGCAATGTAACCCTGTTTCTTAAAACTGCTGAAGTCTACCTAAATTCTTAGGCTGACAAGCACAGATGGCTACAGTATTAAAAGCGTTGTCACAGGGTATAAATTTTTAATAACCTTTGCTAACTTTGGCTGTGTTTATTTGTGCATTTTCCTCTCTTCCCTGAGCTATAAATTAAAATAAAACCCACGTTATTCACATTTCCCTAAACCCCAATATAAAAAAAGCAATTCCTGCATTTTTTATCGTCTTTGTGAACTTGTGATGTTTTTATGGTACTGGGCTGGAAGGAACTGCATTTTTAAACTTTGTTAATTATTATTCAAGTCAGTAAGGTGCAATGAAAGCAACACTTACAGAAAAGTCTTTTACAGCTGGTGGGACTCTAAATATCCTTCTAATTCCATGCTTGGGAGCAAAAAGGGATCTTGAACTCTGGGGTTTTAGATTCAGTAAACCTTTTGTGTACGCTTGCAGATGGAGCCTTAAGTGTACAGTGAAATGCTACTGCACAGCAGATGTTGTGATCCCTGTGCTAGCAGATATGTGAGACATCAACATTGTTCTGGCCAGAACTAAATGTTGTTTTCTACATGCTTTTATTGATCCATGGAACAAACTTTTGCAATGTTGTGTAGAAAAGTGCAATTAAAAGCTCTGTTTACCTTCACCTTCTCCATCTTCTTTAAACTTTGCATCTAATCAAGAGTATGTATTCAGCTGATATTCCCCAATAAAAGTGTTTTGTTCTTGAATGGCTGAAATACAGAGAAGCCTTCACACCTGAGGTTTTGTCCTCTAGTCACCCCAGGAGTTGCCTTTCTGTGTCTCTCTATAAAAATACATGGAGACAGAAAATGTAATGGGAAATCTAACTAACTGCTGAGAATGTTGATGAAAACAATGCAGAGGGCCATTCAGGACGGCTTGTTTGCAGATTATAAAAGACATTTTATATTGGTTTTTTATATTGTATTTTTAAGCAGAAGAAAGACACATTAATCAAGTCAGACTCCATAAAGCAAATAACTACCCACATCTATCACTACTCAGAGATACCAAACCGATAAAGTTGCTAACCAGAATTCAAGAAAAGAGCTGTAAAATAATCCTTAAGCTCTTCTTTTGATGGGTAAAAGAAAAAGTAGATGAAGGACCACTCCAGTGTTTAGTGCCTGCAGAGCAGGTCTTCAAAAATATATTATAGATCTTTAAAAGCATAGCTGCTTCACTATGAAGAAATTCTAAAGACATCTGTTTAAATATTAATTAATTGCTAATTTTTGCCCTTCTGACTAAAATTTTCTGTTTGGGTTTGGGTTTGATTTTTTTGGTGGGTTTTTTTGGTGGTTTTTTTTGTTTGCTTTTTTGGTTTTTTTTTTACTTATTTATTTTTATTTTCCAAATATTAATCTAAATTAAGACAGAAGATAATATGAAATTAATTTTAATGTCTAAGTAAAAATCAGAGGATAGAGCGTAAAAGATGGTTTGCTGTCTTTGTGGCTGCTGATTAAGGACATAAAATGTGTTTTGATCCTTTCCTTTTTTTCTTTTTAGTTTGTATTTGTTGATATGTAACTGTGTTCTCAGCCAGACTGATTTTTAGCCAGGATGTGAGTTCAGTGAGCTAATTTTCAGTTAGACCAAGGAAGTAGTGTGGCTAACCACAGGCACGCTTACATCATTCAGACGAAGACCTCCACATGAACACTTGAAGAAGCAGAATGAGAGGAAAGACCTTTCCTACAGCAATTAGTTTCACTTAAATTGACGGAAAACTGGACATGACAATGTTGCAACCATAACATGGAAGTTGATAGGCTGGATAGGATACACATACATACACATAAATGTAAACACATACACATTCTGCATCCACTTTTGTGTTGCCATTTGGACAGATCTTAATGTAGATACTGAATAAAAAGGAAACAGTTTCTTGTTATATTTTGGGTAAGATTAATTTTGCTTTGAGAATATTATTGAACCAAAATAAAGCTCTGGGCCTAAACAGAATGCCATAAAAATAACCAGTGGCAAAATGCATTAATTCGTAAAATTTCAGTCAGAGAAGTGTATAATATGTGCCTTTAGGTGTAATGGAGTTGGGCAGGAAGGGAGCAAGAAATTATATATTATAATGGGAATTTATTTGTAGGAATTCCTTTCTTCCAAGTCTTCTACAATTACTCATGTAAACAGAAAACGAGATGTTTGTCCTGCTAACCCCATGAATTAGGTTATTGAAAAAGTACTGTGTTGGTGGGATACTGACACAGTACATATGTGAGGAGGATCAGCATATTTCTGTTGGCAAAAATATGTGAACACTCATAGTGTCCTCAATGTATCATGAAACTCTATGTGTGATTTATAGATGGGAGTTCTTTAGTTAAATGTAGATGCACAAGGATGTTTGAGATGTTCCTGGTAATCTGTCTGGCATTCAGGTAGAATTCAAATCTCTTCCAGGTGATTTTTCCTACCTGTCAGCTCCTTGCAAATGTCCAAGTCATTTCAGATGAAAATGTCTTACATTTCAGATGAAAAAAAATAGCTTTACTATATTTAAATTCTACATTGTTGAATCATTGAAAATATTTCAGAGCATTGAGATTTTTTTTCTCAAAAGAGTGCAAATTTATAACCTCTGAAAACGACCGCAAACTAACAAAGTTTTAAATGTTAGGAATAATAAGATATAGGAAAAATAACAACTGCTTAACAATGTTACAAAATTCTGTATCAAACTGCACTACAACAGCGATGTTACAACGAGGGGAAGAAGTTGAAGAATCCGAAGACTTTTTCTGTTGATTTACAAATCAGTTTTAGTAGTAAAGAAGCTACCATCTGTGTTCATAATCTGTATGTCTTTGCTTTTAACTCACAGTTCCTCATGGCAATTGTGGAATAATATGGGATATCACTCAGGCAAACCTCCAAACATTGAATGCTGTGGGTGAGAAATTGATAGGTTTGGCAGTGATGATCCATCAGCTTCCTCACAGTAACATTATTTCTGTCTAGAAGTCCTATAAGTGATCAAGTTTAAATCTTCTCATAGGTTTGGGAGAGGTATTTCACAATATGGTATAGAAATAACCTTTTCAGCTGATGTGAGATGAATGACATTTAAATGCAATTAATTTGTCCTGCCTGCAGAAATTTTTTAAAACCAACAGCAACACTACCACCAAAATTAGCTTAATGATCATATTTCAAAACCTTACTTAAGTTCAGGTTTTTTTCAAGACTTCAGCAATTATTTGATACTCATTCTCATTCTTGACCATGCAAAATGCAAAAAAAAAAACCCCAGGAAGGGTATCTTAAAAAGGTGGTCTGCATAAAACAGGCTTAGTTTTCTTCAGAAAAAATAGCCTGACATGTGAATACAGTGAGAGGCAGGGGAAGATCACCAGAGTACATCAAAGAAAGATTATCAACATGGGACTAAATCCTGCATCTCTTTTTCCACAAAGGTTAAGAGAAACCTTCTGTGTTTGTGATGGAGAGTCACATCTGAGAAACACATGAATGCATTTATGATTTACCTACAGGAATACCTAGTTCTTTTTTGTTGGGTTTTTTTTTTTTAGTTATTTTGGGTTATTTTGTTTTTGCACTAGCTGCTTCTGTGTGGAAAACATCACTGATGTTTTGCTAATGCATGCCACTTTATACACAGTTTCCAGTCCACTGGCAAACAAGGTCCCAGAAGGCATGGAAGACTTTCAGTGAAATAGCCATTAACAGACAGTTCACCTCATAAGACTTTAAAGTTGAGACAGAGTGATAGAGGTGATGGTTGCTGAGGAAAAGAACAGTGTTTCATGTAAGATCTATTCTTGACATTAAGTGTCTCACAGTTTTTTTTCTCAGCTGGTGGTATTTGTGAACTCTGGTAAGGGCAAATACATTGCTTTTATAGTGTCTGGTTTTACCAGCCACTGGGGACTTTTTAAATTAATATTATATTAAGATTTTTTTGTTCCTTGGCATCATCTCTGAAATTCCTCTTCTTTGAGGTGTTGCTCCATCTAGTATGCCGAGTAACGCAGTTGTTTCATATCTCTGTATAGACATTGCTGGTCTGAAAGGCTGTAGACCAGTGCCAGTAGGGATGGGATCCTGGGAAGTGACCGAGCTACTGATTAAAATTCCAAAGCTTAGATCAGGTACAGGAAGCTATTCAGCCACACAAAACCAGGTGTCTGCTCTAAGGAGAGCCAGATGGCTCTCTAGACTCCCTTGACTACATTGCTGGTGTTTTAGGCTAGATTGCCTATCAGCAGCATGAAGTACACACAGAGAGTTATAGCACATTACACCTTCAGATGTCTGTGCACAAAGCTGAGAGACTCTTGGAGGTTTGCAGTAGATGTTTTTATCCCCCCAAAATCTTTTTGTTATGCTGAAGTATCTCAAATCATACAGGGATGTTTAAATACTCCCTGCTCAACCTTGCAAGCAGAAAATATAAAACCCTGACTGATTTTCTTTTTTTTTCCCCCAACCTTAGCAAAAATTTCCAGTGCACCTAGCTTTATGCACTTGCTAAACTTCAATGCCAGTCTGCCTGAATCAGCAAGCCTGAGATTCTCAGCAGAAGAAATTATCCCAACAACTTACAGCATTTATAAGATCCAGAGACTCCTTGCATTAGGCAATCAAAGTTTGATATTGTTACCTAGATCACTGGAGCGAGAATATATCCATTACAGTCACATTTTCTGTTCATTTTAAAGAGTAATGTGGGGAGTAGAGAAACCATTCAATTATTACCAGCAATTGCAATGTGCTAAATTTTCACTGCTCAGTTTACTATAGTCAATGTCTGGAAAACAAGCAATCATCTTCAGCAGTTAGTGGAGGGGTGTGGGTGTGTGTGTGGGTGTGTGTTGGGGGGGTGGTGTTGTATTGGTTGTTTGGTTTGGGGTGGTTTTATTTTTTTTCATACAGATAAAAAAAGATATTTTATTACTGGGAGGAGGAAAAACCCTATGAAATATTATTATGATGAAAATGTGAGAATTAGTTTTGTCTGTTCTTAAAATCGCCCATTACTTATATTAGGGTAAATACTGTCTCAAAGAGGATACAAAACTGTCAGTGAAAACAAATAAGGCAAGAGTCCCCATCAATATGATTGTGACTCAGTCCTACATAACCTTGTCCTTTTAATAAGTAACAGTTTCTATTAGTTTATAGCACTAAGCACCATGCATGTCCAAGGTGATTTTTGTATTTAAAAATAAAAAAAAAAACTGATGTAAAAGGCAGTCTGAAATGTAAAGGCCTGATATACACCCATAATCTTGAATTATCCCTGCAGGTAGTTTTTACCCACACATGACCTTCTGCTGACGTCTGCATAGATACAGCAATCTGTCCAGATAAATTAACCAGCAAGACCATGAATGGGAGATGGAATGGCATAAATGGTACGTGGGAACCATGATCTGTACTCCCATTTCCTTCTTGTGTAAAACTTTCTCATTGTAGAGACCAGATTCTCTGTAGCTGAAATCTGCTTTATCATGGAAATGCAGAGGGAATGACTCTGGGGCAGCAGCCTGCATTCAGCTCTAGGAGGGACCATATGCTGTGGGAAAGAAGAGCTTCTGGAAGGAGCAATTATGAGCCTGTCACTACCAACATACCAAAATTGCTAGCTATGGTTTGCAGCCTCTATGGGAATAGTGCTCTCACCAAAGAAGCAATGCAGTTTAGACGTCATGGATTTATCTTCTGTTGCTATCCACTGGCAGGTGCACGTAATGTGGTGAAAACTAATAGTTTACACAAGACTTTTAGCAAAAGAGGCAGTGTGATAATGAGCCAGAAAGGCTGTACACAGAAACAAAGACATCATGCCAGATTAAGATAATAGGGAAAATGGGATTTCTAAAGTAAACTAAGATCATGTAAACAGAAGCAATAATAAGATTTATATTTAGAGATGACCTAAATTTCCATGTAGGAGAAAATGAAAAGAATGAAAGCTTTATTGATCATCATAGGGAAAATTCAGATGAGAACAGATAGACATTTGTAAGAAGCAAAGCATTGCCCTGTTGAGGAAGAAGCCTGGGTCCTATCAACAAGAAGAGATGAGGATTTCAAGACATACCATGAACACTGTCCTGCACTTGTAGTTGGAAAATATTGAAAGCTGCTAAATAAAATGCAAAATAAATTATGAAAACATCTTTTCCTAAGTTTGGTTTATGGATGTGTCAGTAAGAAAATTAATGAAACTTGGTAAAACAATGGATTGAGATCCTAAGGGAAGATGAATTGTCCTGAGAAAGAAAATGAAGATAACCTTTTTAATGCAGTACCAGGAGAGAGACACGCACTACAAGAGCAAGACAGGTAGGTTAAGAACCCCATGGTAATCACATTTTAGCCTACATGAACACCACAGGCAGTAAGAAAAGTATGCAGTTCCTAAGAAGAGCTTTGGAAAACAACTCAGTTCAGGCATCACTCCTTCACTACTTCTGTATGTAGATGATTGGACTACATCACATTCAAGAAGGGATTTTACAGGTACATTGACCAGAAGAGACAGACCAAAGAGAGCGTACCCCCTTTGGTAAATGAGAAAGGAGAATTGGCTGCAACTGATGTGGAGAAGGCTGAGGTACTGAATGAGTTCTTTGCCTTGGTCTTCTCTGGCAGCCAGGATTCTCATAATTCTTAAGTCCCAGAACCTTGCACCCTTGTACCTCTAGGAGGGAACTGAGGGAATAAATCCCCCCAATGTAAGGGCAGAACAGGTCCAAGACCACCTCATGAGACTGAATGTCTACAAGTCTATGGGGCTGGATTACATGCATCCCAGGGTCCTGAAGGAGCTGGCTGATATGGTTGCCAAGCCGCTCTCCATCATATTTGAAAAGTCGTGGCTGTCAGGAGAGGTCCCTGGGGACTGGAAAATGGGTCATGTCACTCCCATTTATAAGAAAGGGAGCAAGAAAGATCAGGGGAATTACAGGCTGGTGAGCCTCACCTCTGTGCCTAGGAAGATCATGGAACAGATCCTCCTGGAGCACATGAAGATTGAGCGCCTGATCCGACACAGCCAGCACAGCTTCACCAAGGGAAGGTCGTGCCTCACCAATCTGGTGACCTTCTATGATGGAGTGACGGCATCAGTAGACAAAGGGAAGGCAACTGATGTCATCTACCTGGACTTGTGCAAGGCCTTTGACACAGTCCCCCACCACATCCTTATCTCTAAATTGGAGAGATGTGGATTTGATGGGTGGACCATCCAGTGGATAAGAAACTGGTTGACAGAATGTAGACAAAGGGTGGTGGTCAATGGCTCTATGTCCAGGTGGAGGCCGATGACAAGCGGGGTCCCCCAGGGGTCTGTCTTGGGACCAGTGCTCTTTAACATCTTTATCAATGACATCAGTGATGGAATTGAGTGCACCCTCAGCAAGTCTGCGGATGACACCAAGCTGAGTGGTGTAGTTGACACCACAGAAGGAAAGGAAGCCATCCAGAGGGATCTGGACAGGCTGGAAAGGTGGGCCCTGGGTGAACCTAATGAGGTTCAACACTGCCAAGTGTCAGGTGTTGCACTTGGGCCAGAAGAATCCCAGACACAGATACAGACTGGGAGAAGAGCTGCTTGAGAGTAGCCCTGCTGAGAAGGACCTGGGGGTTCTGGTAGATGAGAAACTTAACATGAGCCAGCAGTGTGCTCTTGCAGCTCAGAAGGCCAAATGCTATCCTGGGCTCCATCAGAAGAGGGGGTGGCAGCAGGGACAGCGACAGGATTGTCCCTCTCTGCTCTACCCTCGTGAGGCCCCAGTTGGAGTCCTGTGTCCAGAGCTGGGGCCCGCAATACAAGAAAGATGTGGAACTTTTGGAGAGGGTTCAGAGGAGGGCCACGAAGGTGATCAGAGGGCTGGAGCAGCTCCCCTATGAAAAGAGGCTGAGGGAGCTGGGCTTGTTCAGCCTGGAGAAGAGAAGGCTGTGGGGGGACCTCATTGCAGCCTTCCAGTCCCTGAAGGGAGCAGAGAAACAGGAGGGGAATCAGCTTTTTAAAAGGGTAGAAAATGGCAAGACAAGGGGGAATGGATTAAAGCTAAAGGAAAGAAGGTTTAAATTAGATATTAAGGGGAAGTTTTTTACAGAGAGAGTGGTGATATTCTGGAACAGGCTGCCCAGAGAAGTTGTGGATGCCCCATCCCTGGAAGTGTTCAAGGCCAGGTTGGATGGGACCCTGGGCAACCTTGTGTAGCTCCAGGCCTGGAGGTTGGTGGCCCTGCCTGTGGCAGAGGGGTTGGAAGTCTGTGATCCTTGGGGTCCCTTCCAACCCAGACCATTCTATGATTCTATGATTCTATGAGCACATCAATTCCCATTAAAACTTAAGGGCCAGTGGAAGAAGAGATTCATAAATCTTTCAAGGAAAAGCTATTCCTATATTTATTCCAAATTCCTCTAAGGAGATCAACAGTGAAATAATGTCAGAAAAACTAGTTCAAAAGTATCATTCAGGAATTTTCATGAGCTTGAGGTACAGGCATTGAAGAGGAGCAACAGCCCAAACTGATGGCAGATATCTTCCCTTCTGTGACTTCTGCTTGGGTGGGGTGGCAGAGAAGCAGTCCATTCACATGCACAAGACATAGCTGAATGCACATCCTCTGCTGTATACCATATAATTTCTATGTAAATTAAATCTGTAATATGCAAACTTAAAACATTTCATTTTGTTCCAGAAGAGAACAAGAAAGAGGGAAACCAGGCATGTGATGAGAATAGTCAAGAAGAGAGCACACTGTATCTGGTATGTTATGATTTCTCAAATAATTTATGATCCATTATGGACTTGCCAGTATCACAAATGTTAAAGGACTCTCACATTGTATATAAGCGCTCACCCACTCTGAATCTTGTGAATCAGAGAGACATTTAGCACGCAGTGCTACAGCATATGAATAGAAACTTGAGAACTTTCCAAAGAGCAGAGAAAATATAAACCTCTAAATATTTCTTGTGCTGAAGATCAGCTGTAGCTTCTGCAGGCCTCTGATGTCTAAACAGCAGATGCAGGCACATATTTTTTTTCAACGAATCCTGACAAACATGCAAAGTTAAGGTAACATTGGAGCCTTTGGAAAAGAGCAATACACTTGACTTTTAGACTCAAAGTGGATGTGCAGTTTGAGCATCAGCTTCAGAATGGATTCTGAAGAAAATTGTGAGCGGGCCAAATGCATCCAAATGATCAATAACCTGTGATGCTGACTCCATAATGTTGTGATGCTAGAGTAAAAAACTGTCTATATAAGCCTGTAGCACTGATGAGTAGGCTAAGCAAGGCATGCTTTTGAATAAGCCACACAGGCAGCTGTTTGGTGCAGAAGTGTTGCAATACTTCTCTAGCTGTGGAAGGGTCAGGGAAAGAGGCAGACACGGTCAGAGTGGAGAGAGACAGCCCAAAACCTTGTAGCAGGTGAAATGTGAGAGACAGCCCAGGATTTGCAATGCTGGTGAGTAGTGCCACTGCAGTACTAAGGGAGCGCTCTGTCTGCAATTCTGCAACCTGCCTTTCACTCACAACCTGCTAAATTTACGTCTACACAGCCCAAGGACTGCCTTCAACATGGTATCTCAAGTGCCATAATCCTCACTCTCTTGCTCTGAAGCACTGATGTAGGGTGGTTTCCACTTGGGTGTGAATTGCCCTTTTTATCACCAAAATGGTTGCATTTTACAACACAAAATTAACCTCTCAACTCCTTGTAGTTTCAAGTTTGTATTAGATCCAATTAGATGACATGATAGATGTCATACACACTCCAAACAAGTCCAGAGAAGGGTCACAAAGATGATCAAAGAAGGCTGCAGCACCTTTACTATGAAGACAGGCTTGAGAGTGTTGGAGTTGTTCAGCCTGGAGAAGACCAGGCTCCTGGGAGAATTTATTGCAGCCTTCCAGTCCCTAAAGGACTACAGGAAAGACGGAAGGGGTTTAGTTACAAGGGCATGGAGTGATGGGACAAGGGGTAATGGGTTTAAACTAAAAGAGGGGAGATTTAGATTAGGCATTAGGAAGAAATTTTTTCCCTGTGAGTATAGGGAGGCACTGAACAGTTTGCTCAGGGAAGTTGTAGATGTCCCTGACAGTTGGGCAGTATACATGGCCGGGTTGTATGGGGCTTTGGGAAACTTGGTCTAGTGGAGGGTGTCACTGCCTATGGCAGGGAAGGTAGAACTAGATGATCTTTGGGGTCCCTTCCAACCCAAACCAGTCTGGGATTCTGTGATTCTATGAATTTTCCCTTTCTTTCTCACTCACTTCCTCTTTCCTTGATTTTTTTGTTTCCCAAGGTAATTTTGAAGCCAAGGTGTGCCATCTGCTGTGGAACCTGAAAACATGGCTCAAATTTCTTTGTACAACATAACACATTTATTAGAGCATGCCTGGCAAAACATATGGAAATAATTTGATTAACATCAGGAGGAAGCATAGGAACTAAAGATTCAGCATTGTGATGACAATGTAGCAGTCATTAATTCAACACTTTCTAGACCAGTAACTTGATTTTATTTTTACATTAAACCAGTTTCTCTCTCAATTCCTTGTGGCCGTATCCTACAAGCGTTGAGATGATTCAGAAGGTCTGATCTGAATTCCTTGCCATGGCATTGGAAATGGGAATTTTTTAACATCTCCTAAGCTCTTCTTCATTTGGCATCCACCTGCCTATTTTAGATGTGTTTTTTATATCTTTCAGAAGCTGACAGACAGTGTGACATTTTATCTCTCCAACTTTTCATATTTCTGCAGGTCATTAGGGTTATCCAGCTGTGTTTTTTCTCTTTATCTGGCTGCCCTATGGCTCTGTTTTTTATCTTCCCACCATCACTTCTTAAAGGCTTGAGTTTTATTTTTCAAAGTTTCTGTCTGGGTGCAGGCAGTCCCATGTTATTAGACTGTCCCTTTTGTTCCAACATGCTTATCAGTGAACAAACAGTGTAAAAAGGGATTTGGGAACTTCAGTCTTAGGAGTAGGTTCTCAAGAAAGGATGCAAAAGAAGATACAGTGAAGAAAGGAAACTCATGAGCTTATCATGTTCAGGTGAACTGCTGTGGCTCAGTGTGGTAAGCAACGACATGGTGTGTGTGTTGAAAAAGCAGCTGTGTGGTACTTAGTGGCCAGTGGGGCGACTAGTACATATGGGCAATCAACAACTCATTCTCTCTTTTTGGATCTTACTTTTCCTGCACATTTTCTCATTGGTCTCTTGAATCTATCTGATACTTCAAGAATTATCTCCACCACTTCCCTTTTCTGGGGTCAAAACATTTTCATTTCCAAAGAAAAATGAGTAAAATCTCGTTGATCACAATAAAGACTAAGTAAGAATTTAAACTAAGTTTCTATGCAGAGTTCTGACCACAGAAAATATTTAAAGTACTAAATACATTAAAGCTAAGTATTGGTTTAAGGTCAAAAAGCAACCATATTTTTTTCTATACTAACTGTCTTCATTAATCTGCATGATGCTTGCCTTTAATAGCCTAATAGTAATAGCCTATTATTCTCACCCAGGTTAAAACAGGGAGTGTAAAATATATATCTTCATAGATGTCATTAATCCCGATGAGGCTGATTCTTGTACATCTCCAAATATAAATAAGAACATATATCCTCCACACTCATAACTCATATGAATGTCCTTTTGAAAGAATTAATGAACTGCACAGCTTCTTTTTTTAAAGCACTGTCAAGTTAAAACTGTATATAATTATCAGAAAAAATTAAAGGAAAAAAAAAAAACCACCTTCCTAAATTTGTATGATTTATTCAAGGTTTAGAACTTTGGTGGCCAATTCTTTCCTAGGATAAGATGGAATATCTTGCAAAAGCCACATCAGGGTTGCAGCCTTACAGGTTTTTACTTTTTCTGTCTTTCTTTTTTCTGTAGCTACTCTTGTTGCCTTTGTAAATTTTAAAACAACAATGGTTATTATTTATTTTTATTTTCTGTCTTGGTGTGTTTCACTCTCTACATAGTTGGCCTACTTTGTACAGTTCAAGTTTCAAGAATTACATCCAGGACTAAGGCTATGAAAATACTGCACCCAGACTTTGGGGGAAAAAAAAAGAATAAAATCAAACTTCTAGCTTTTAAGTATCCTATTAGAGCCCTAAAGTAATAGAATATAATAATTTTCAGTTATTTCTCATACAGACAAATATGATAAGTTTTGGGTTTTTTTTTCCATAGCCATAGACAAGTGGGACAGAGAAAGATTTTAGTGTTAGCTGTTGTCCTTGGGTCCAGCCATTGACCTTGTTCCAATTGGATGTGAATACAAGAAAATTTGCAAGCCTTTCTTCTCTGCTACCACTAAATGATGATAGGTAATTATGAGAAGCATCTGGGAATTATGTAGTATTAAAAAAATAGATTAGCATGCATGATGAGAATCTTAATATATTCATTTCCTATCTATTTTTTCTTTATATGTCTTGTAATATTAAGAAGGAAATTAGTAAGTGAATGGGAAGGTATTTTATATTGGTTTTGGTGGTTGTGGTTTTGTTAACACCCTCTCCTTTATCCTATATTGCTCTTATTTAGGAAAGAAAAACTAAATAGAATAAATTAGCAAGAAATGCCAAAATGCTAAACATGATACAAGGTCATATTTGTATACCATGATTGGGAATAGGAAAAAAAGGAGTAGTATTAAGAAGTAGGAAGTGAAGCACAAGATAGAATGTGCAAGAATTTTTCTTTGGTTTTGAATCCAGAGTGCATGGCCAGGTTAAATAGGAATTAGGTATGGAGAAAATCAAAAAAGAAAGAAAGATATAAATGAAGAGATAAATGGAAGGGATGGATGGTACCTTAGCAGGTAGGAAAGATCTAAACTCACCAATGTTTCCACAGAGGACATTAAATCTTGTGGAGTAAACAGAGAGAGGTGCAGTAAGTCTGTTGGAGAAAGTCCATATAGAACCTGGGAAACACCTTTCTAAGAAGGCAGGGCATTGTTGAGTTATAATAATATGTTTGTTTACCTGAAAAGAGGGCAAAAGATCTTTTATAACACTGCAAAATGGTATTGCCTTCTTAGTCTGATCTCTGCAGAAAAAAATATAAAATAAAATAAAATAAAATAAAATAAAATAAAATAAAATAAAATAAAATAAAATAAAATAAAATAAAATAAAATGTGGCATCCCCCTCTGGTATCTTTGCTAAACAAAGATAAAGAAAGGTATCTTTGCTAAAGAAAGATATCTTTGCTAAAGAAAGACTAGGAAGATTTCTTGGATCAAGAAAAATATTACCTAAGCAAGTGTTAGTCAAGTTCCACTCTAGAAGAGTGGGCTACCAAGTATAAGCCATGTATTAAAATTTCAGGACCAGTACGCTGTCTCAGCATTGTTTCTTGGAGCTGTTCTTTTCTGAAAGCAGACCCAAAAGAATTAATATAGTGGGAAAGAAGGGACAATTCATCCTCATTGTAAATTATTTTATGTGAATAATTGAAAAATCAAAACCTATGATCAAATCTAAAATCTAGACTTTTTTAGGAAACAAAAATTAGACTTTCTAGTATATTATTTTTTCTTGAGCCATTGAGGCAGATGAAACATTTTTCTTAAGAATAGATACAATGAATTAACTTTAGAAAAACAACCATGCTTACATTGTTTGCATCAGAGGAGTTTCTCTCTATATTTTTTGAGATTAAACATTAGCAAAAAAAGATTTGAGAAGTCAGAATTTTATGTGTTCACAAGAAACCAGAAACTTAAAAATAGAAGTGAATTAATGTTTTATTGCTGAAAATAAATCAAAACACCACAACACCACCATGCCCAAGATCAGGGTGTAAAAAAATGGGGGGAGGAAAACCAAAACAAATGAACAAATAAACCCCACAAAACCAACATCAAATAAATCAACACAACAACGAACAAACAAACAAAAAACCCAGCAAAGAAATAAACAAACAAAAAACCAACAACCAAGCCCAAACTTTTTAAACAAGTTTTAAAGTTTTTATAATATCGTCCCAAACTTGCTTGGAATTTTGGAGTTTTTTATCCACATTTTAGTGTTCATGATTAAATAAGCACTGATGCAATTTAAAGTATTCAGGGGATATAGAATTGGATGATTACTGTGATTATGAAGGAAATGCATGCTGAGAGAAATTCTGAGTCCTCTTCGAATGATTTCATCACAGTATTAAGGGTTTTCTTCCTCTGTTTTCTACATGTATTTAGTTCATAATATACACAGTTTTGTTCGCTTTTATGTACTTTGAATTTTGCTGTCAATGGTTGTAACAAAACCTGTTATCAGACTACTTGCTAACAGAAGCGACCAGTATTCATAGGGATAATCAATTATCATATTCCCTGTCAGAAAAGCTTCTTATTTAATGTTCAAATAGGTGGCATGTAATTTGACATGTTCATTTGGAATGAATTTTGAAATTATTTCTCATGACGTCTGAGATATACTTGAAGTTCCCAGAATATGTTTTCAGGAAAGTGGTTTTTTGGGTGTTTTGTATTGGGTTTCTTGGGGTTTTTTAATGTTAAATCTTCAAGCCTTTGTAAAAAGAGTTTGAATTATTTCTTTACCATTAAGAGTACATCAGTGATGTAAAAAATGCCTTAAATTTGAACTGCATCTAAAACGATGTTGGAGCATTTAATGCACTACAGCTATTCTACCGAAGTCCAAGATCAATACATTTCATTAGGAAGATCACAGGAATGGAAGATTTGAACTATAAAAAGACCACACAAAATCTACCTGTTTGTTGAGGCAGCTTCTATATGCTGGGCACAATCTATCCATTGAAATTTCCTGAATAAATAGAAGAAAATATATCCTAAAAAAACCTGAATGAATCCCAGGCCATTTTACTTTATCTAAGCATAAAGAGCTTCCCAGTAACCTTGATCAGATATGTCGAAGAGAAATAAATTAAGATCCATATATTTCCTTGTTTGTCAATCATGTAGCATTCTTCCACATTAGCAGGAAAAAGTCTGTGATCTCCCTAAAGAAATTTAATACCTCTAAAAGCTAAACATATTCAAACGCAGCATAAGTTACCAGTGGGATTTTGATCTCTGTTGCACTGTCAAAGCCAGATTCTGCTAAATTAAAGCAATTGAGATTGTTTTAACCCAGGACTGCATGCAGAAAGATTCAAGGATGCAAGGCTGAAAGGAACAATAACTGAATGGTCAGTGATGATGATGTCTTTTCTAGATTCCAAAAACCTTAAGTACACAAAAGCTCTTGATAAATTCCAAACGCACCTACACCTTTCTGGATGCTTCTTTACCTTTTCATTTTCATAAACATCCTTGACCAGTGGATAAACAATGATTACTTATGTCTTACTTTCCAAAGTTTTGCAGAATTAAACTTTTTATTAC
Organism: Hypotaenidia okinawae; assembly: GCA_027925045.1. Lineage (NCBI taxonomy): Eukaryota > Metazoa > Chordata > Aves > Gruiformes > Rallidae > Hypotaenidia > Hypotaenidia okinawae. Next base: position 5,464,960 of record BSDF01000005.1, on the reverse strand, counting down.
TTTTCAGATAACAGACCTAAAAGTAAAAGAAATAAACCAAAAAATATAATAATATTTATAGTCTCTATAATTACATATTTTATTTAGGAATTTGCATCATAGGCAGAATTTTGTTTGGTTTTTCCTACTTTAATAAAATTAATTAAAAATTATTTGTAAAATATACATTAAGAGTAAAAAAAATATTTGTGGTGTTATTTTTTTAGTGTTGAGACTCATGTCTGTAATGCTAAAATAATGGACTATTTTTTGACTGCTTAAGATCCCTGCTGGCATATTGCACACTACATTATAATGTAATTTTCTGTGATTGCAACAGAAGAGTTTGGTTTCAGAAGGATCCCACATAACTCATATTTGACTGTGATTGCACTGTTTCCAGGAGCCAGACCATGTAATTATAAATCTCTATGCATTTATACTTCACTGAAGTGCAGTGTGCAAATTATCTGTTCAATGGGAATATGATTTCAGAAGATAACCCTCATTTGAAAATTTAGGGTGCTTGACATTTCTGAACTCTGGATTCTCTTTTAAGAGATCTTTGCAGTCTTCACCTGATATGCTGATGTTGCACACTTTTGTGACAGAAACTACATGAAATTGCCCAAGCCATAGTTCATGAGACCTAAAGAGTAGATTGGTCTGTTAGGGGTTTTTTGTTCCAAAAGTATTAAAACTCCATAATCACAAATCTCCTCTTGAACTGAGGGGCCCAGAACTGGACACAATATTCAAGGTGTGGTCTCACCAGGGGAAAGTAGACGGGGAGAAAAACCTCTCTTGACCTACTAGCCACACTCTTCCTAATACACCCCAGAATGCCATTAGCATTTTTAGCCAAAAGGGCACATTGCTGGTTCATGGTCATCCTGCTGTCCCCCAGGACCCCTGGCCCCTGTCAACTATGCTGCTTTCTGTCAGATCCTATACTGGTACCTGGGATTGTTCTTCCCCAGATGCAAGACTCTACACTTGCCTCTGCTATATTTCATTAAATTAAATCCAGAAGGTGTGTGTCCTGAATATATCTTGGCTGTAAGACCATGGAGGTACTACAAATTCTTTCATGATCTTATTACCTTGAGAAGAAAGGGAACGTACATGACCATGGTCTTTTATCTGGAAAATCTGTACACCAGGCCTGAGGAATATGATGTCAGGCACCCATCTCACAAACTAGGCACATCCAAAAAGTGAAACCTCACTGTTACCAGAATTTTTACAACTTTAAAGTTATCAAAATCCAAACTCTGAGGCAAACGAAATCCAGAATGACATTGTGTAGCTTGAGACTAGTTTCAGTGCACACATCCCTGTTTCAGAGTACAAGAAAATTACTTGGAAATTAGCTTGTTATATTGCAGGAGGAAGCCATCTTTCCAGCATTTCTACCTGCAATAGGAATAATAGGCAATTAATATTTTATAAAACCTTGTGGAGCATGTAAAGCAGAAATTACTGTATCTGTAATAACCAGTTTATGAATATGTATAACAGAACTGTCAAAATAGCTGCATACGTGAAGGTCTTGATTGAGATACATCAGAACAGGAGTGAAATGGGATATGAGGCCTTTGAAAACTGAATTTCATGGCATATTGGTGGGAAATATTCATTCGACTGTATACATAAAGTAGGGTAATAGAATTTTCATTATCATGTCACCTGGAAAAGAAAAACACTTGGGAATTTACTATGAGACTTAATATTCAGTCAGTCAGGGTTTTTTAACATAAATTAATCAGAACATTTGGACATACTTGAAAAATGCTGAAGTGATCATTCTAGCCTTTTTATTTTTTAATATCCTGACAGATGGTAATTACTTCTGTCCAGTAATTCTTAGATCCAGTGGCATTCACCAAAATTACAGCATCATTGAAGAAAAGCAATAATAAGAAAATGTCCTTTCTCAAGATCCACATAAGGGAGTGACAAAGCCCTCTTAGATAGAGAACAGATAATGGAAAGTCTCATTCCAAGAAATTATGACTGTGTTCATGTGCAATCCTTTGTAGCAATGGGTCTGATCCACCAGAAACTTTAACCACAGGTATGTTATTTTGTGCTAAGCAGAATTGGTGCACATCCCAACACACAAAAAACCTCAAGCTGAAAAATGTGCTGGAGCTCTACCCTGCACCCACCTATGACTCTATACCAGCTAAAAATCATTAATGCTGTCCAGACACATACTTGTGTCACTGTCCCTGCCTATACCATATCTTTAATTCAGACTGGAACCATGTACTTGTGCTGCTTTTTAGCTAACAGTTATGACATTTAAATACATCCCAAATTTCCTTGGTCCTGGGTATGAGTGTCTATTATACAGTCTATGGTATGTTGGGATACACTACAAGCTTGTCTCTATTCAATAGAAGTGGGGAAAGGAGCTATGGAAGCACTGGCTACCAGGATTAAAGGATGTGGAAATGTTTGTTTGCTGATTTCCAGAGCTTCAGACCTGAATATCTTGGTACTGGCTGGTGGAACTGCATGAAAGCAAGCTGAACAGAAATACAAGAGAGCTTCCAAAGTTTCCTAGACTGATATTGAATTTAAATTATGGGATTGCAGCATTGGATGTTCAGGAGTTACAGTTTTGAGGAATATTTCAGATTTGGACCTAATTATTTTGCACACAGCCTTAAAAGCAGTTTAGAACACAGCAAAGGTGCTAATTTGACAGGGTTTCTTAGGTTTGGAAGTTGGCTTGAAGTTTTCATAAGCACTTAAAGGTCTGTGGTTGCTCTGAACAATTTTGCAGAAGAAGGTTGTCCCAGAGCCATCTGAAATCCTTGGGATTTTAATTTTCCTTTTCTGTTCTCAACCAGAGAGGCGTTCCTGAATTTGGGAAGTGAAAATAACAGATGACTCCCATTGCACAAACATATCCAGAACCCTCACCAACTGTGACCTACAGAAATGAAGAAGTATGGCCTGACTGCTATTGACTGAACTTGTGGCTATTGTCTTATCTCTGTCTGTTTCTGTGACTGAAAGTGAAGGCATCAAATGTTCCGATAATTTATGATCCCTCTCAGGTCCTGGATGTTTATTCTCAAGCCAGCACTTCAACAGTTAGAACTATTTTCTTTGTGTTTCTATTCATTGAGGACTCCAGTCAGCTCCTGCAGGACTCAGGAGGCAGTCAGGGTACTGTCTACAGCAGGACTAACATGAATGCCATCTAGGATCTAGCAACATTTGATCCCCATGGCACAACCAAATAGAAGAGGTGGTAGCACCACTTTAACCAGCAAAGCCATCAGGAAGAAAATAATACCACTTTTAATATACCATGTAGAGGTGAAATATGACTTTATTTTACAAAAAGCTTTTCTGGAGCTTTGTCTGAAACCACCAAATAAAAGAAAACACTGGTATTGGGTTAAGGATTAGATTCATATGATTGCTAATGAAAAATACATACTGAGCTAACAAGCATGTGCAAATTAGGTTCTTTTTTTCACTCTTTCTTAACACAGACTATAATATTCTATTTCACTAAGTGATCCTATCAGAATATTAAATTTTTCCATTAGCAGGATTAGATTAGGTCTTAATATTAAACCATGTACGTCAGTCCTATTAAACAAGATACGTTCCCTAGCCCCGCTATCATCCTGGTATTATTCTAGTTAAATACGTTTTTCTTACATTCAGCAGGGATTTGAGCAGGACACAGCTCTGATTATTAGGAGCTGTCCTGGGTAACTGTAATGAAGAGCAACAACTGGGAGGTAAATCCCTGCAGTCAAATAGGCTTAAACAAAAATAACATTTTTATTTTTTATGGAGCAAATTACATGAAATGCCAAGCATATGGATTTAATGAATATGACTTTCTAAAACCATAAACAAGATTGGGTTTATGTGGGTTTTTTACTTTTTTTTTTTTTTTTTAAATAAAGCACAGCGGAAACAAATTAAATTTGCTCTGAGATGCACTTCTCATAACTATCATCATCTGTGTTGTAAACATCTTATCCGTAATCAGAAATTCAATGTTACAGACAACAAATTCTACTGAGGTGTTAAGCTGAAAGATAGGTGGAAAGCAGAATGAGCTGCTTTTTTTTTTTTTTTTATGAAAAACATATGTGTTTTTTTCCCAAATGGAAAGTCTTAAAAGAGATTCAGTTAGTGGATGACTAGTAAATGATGCCTAATGTTCAATTAGGAAATTGTCTTATTAGAGCCATGATGATTCTGCAGCCCAGGGCTGGATATTCTATTTCACAGATACCTTGAGCACTAGATTTTTATTCTTTATATTACTTGACAATATTTAGGCACTAGTATGAATGGCCCAGCAAGAGTCCTTGTTTACACAGCCCTCCACAAAATACCTGTTAATGAATTAGAAACATTCTGGGGCAATGCACTAAAATATTTGAAGAGAGACTGTAGAGATGGTCTGAAACAAACTACCAGCACACAGCATACTAATGCTATCAACTTTTACCCTAACATCAGAAGTCTGAGTTCCAAGCTGTATATTATCATGGTCTATGTATATAAGTAATGAAGTGAGATGCCCTTCTACATTTTACAAGCAAAGAAGTCATGTTTCGTGCACAGTGTTACTCTATAATTTCCTTTTCTGAGGGAGTTCAGGGCTCTAAAGCATGGAAAAAAATTAAGCAGGATGGTAGTGCAGGGCTGGAGTTGGTTTAACAGAGAAATAGCAGCAAGAACCAAAAATTGCAGTCAGATAGTTTAATGCCCAACACAGAAACTCCAACATATATTATGTTGTTTATCAGCCAAATAGCAAGTCCCTTTGTTGCTGCCGTATCTGCTTTATGTATGCACTGTGAGATGTCTCAGGAGAAAGTTCTTGGCTACATATGGAAAGTAGCAATGAAATGCTTGTTCTCCAGGCATGGTGCTGATGTCAACAGGGCCTTGCACATTCCTACCCACAAAAAAACTCATGTAATTTTAACAACAGGAAAAGACATTTTGTTTGTGAAGGTATCAGTAACTATAATAGTATTTGTGGTCTGGAGTAAAAGGTATGGCAAATTGTCATCCTGCTTTTCATAAAGACCTAGAGGTGCCCAGACCCTTTCAGACAGTGTTATTGTTTTCCCTGTCTCTTTTTATCCAGGCATAAGATACATCTTAAAGGAATGTATCTTCTCATTCAGGGCACTAGTCTGGCACTTTAAGATAGTTGATACATGTTGATGTATTCTGGAGAATTGTGTTTCCTTCTCAGTCAGACAAGTGGTGGAATATACTGATCCACTGTAGCCTGGCATTCCCTCTGGCACTAGTAAAGTGCTAAGTAGTTTTAATAGAATTGCTAATAGTTTAATGGAGTACCGGGTAATGAAAGCAGACTCAGGCTCTTTGCAAATTCCCTCTGCCCTAAGCAGTTTTCAGTAAAACTGCTGGCCTCGATGCATTTACAGAGATGCTGTTAAGTTACAGGCAGCAAAGGTGCCGCCTGTTGCAATTCTATTTTGAATTTTGCTACATTGAAACCCTGTCCTCTGGAAATCAACAGTATAGTTTCTGGTGACTTCAGTGAAGTATTTCACTCCTGGTACCCTTTTTGAAGTCTGAGCTTGTGAACACTTGAGGAATCCTGCTTTTTAAAATAATCATAGTCACAATATTCTTATTTTAGTGAGAATTTTGTATATCTTTGTAGCGAAAAATGAAAAAAATCTTGCACATGTTTTTTAATCTCGTAATTTAAAATCTTTATAGCCAAGACTCACAGTTTTTCAGTGCTTTGACTGGCGATATTAAACAATATAACTGTGGAGTAGTGGAATAGATCAGCTCCTGAAAACATATTAATGTACTAAGCAATCAGCTGAAAATTGTTTCAGATAAACATGTCTACTTTCTTAAATAAAGTCAGTTCATTTTCCTTCTTCTAGGTATGACTTACAGCCTTCCCCAAGCACTTCTATCTTATAGCATAATTAAAACCCGCTAAACGGTACTTCAGTTCGTCATCCCCAACATCAGTAATGGATCCTTTTTGCTCTCAGTGATCTGATGATTACAGATAATATTTCTCTAAAGTCAAGTCATTTATAACAGAAGCACATCCCAGAGTAAATTTAATTTGTAACTTATGTGCTGTAAATATAAACACTGCACTGAAAAGGTTTGTCTTGTTTATGCTTTTATGTAGACATATTCATAAAACCTGTATTTTCTACGGTTTATGGCATTCACTCAAAATTGAAATGTCACACAGTCAGTTTAGTCTATATGACTACAGAGACTTGCTTGCTGATTTTGCTTTTCATTATTACCCATTACCCTGATGTCTCTACTCCATCGTGCTTGCAAAAAGTATATCACACTTACCAGTTACAACTTCTTACATTCTGTGTCTTTAAATGAAAGAAGATATCTTGCTCCTACAGGAAAGACATTTTATGATGCTTTTGGGAAGTAGCCAGGAACATTTAGGATGTATGCACTAGATCATCAAACAAGATGCAGTCTTTCTTTTGTTGCTCAGCTACTGCTAAAGGTGTGGCTGACTAGAAAGAGACAATTCTCTTTGTGTCTAGGAAAAAATACAGATGCATATGGAAGAATGGCTTTCTTTCAGTTTGAGGCTGAGCTTTGACTTTGAGCTATAGCCCAGCAGTGGCACTCAATGTTCAACAATTCTCCTCTGTCTGGACAGTGTAGTGTGACAGTCTTCAAGCACCAGGGAGTTGCAGTCAAGTGCTTTGTCATATACTCTATGGCAGAGATAATTCTAAGCATCTCTGTGGCCTTTGTTATTTGGGAGTGAGTTGAGATGCTCACGTGGGTTTCCTTTAGGAAAAGAAGTGTTAGCCAGAAGATTTTTGTTGAGCTTCCTTTTTACTGTAGCATTATAACCCACTTTTTTCAGCATAAGCAGTGCTTTCTGATGACAACACTGCACTGACAATGGCATGATTGCACTTCGATAGATGGATTTCAAGGATGGACAAGTACCAATGGGACATCTGCTCCTGGGTGAACATCATCTTTGAGATGATGGAAAAATCCAGACCGGAAAAATCAAGAATTAGCAAAAACACAGACTGAAGTCCTATAAGCAACCATAAGGATCCAAAATTCAGTGCCTGGGATCCAAGCTGAAGAAGTCTTGTCCAAACAGCACTTATCTGCCAGAGAATATCAGCTTTCTGCTTTACCTTCCAATAATCTGAACTATTCTTCCTCCTCTTCCTCCTCCTCCTCCTTCTCCTCTTCCTCCTCCTCCTCTCCTTCTTCTTCTCCTTCTCCTGCTCTTCCTCTTCCTCCTCCTCCTCTTAAAATATTGGCAGTTGATACCTGGAAATTCAACTATGCTGAACGAAAGGGCATACACCTCTTCAGGAACTGTTATAGTTAGTGGACATGAGAATTGAGAATAGTTGGTTTTGTCTTTTCCACTAAAACTTCAGCTTTTTATCTCTATCATCTCATTCTAGCAGACTTCTTTCATTTTAATGTGATTTTGCAAAATTTTCAGTTCTCTAACAAGTCTGCTGTCTGATTTCCATTTACAGAGGCATAACCTAAAGCCTTTGCTCTCAGCATTTTGAATAGTGCTTAGTAATGAGGAAAAGAAATAAAAGTGTAAATTAGAAGTAACTATCAGCAGTGTTAATCATATGCATCCTGCTTGTTGCAGGAGAGGTGCTATGGTGATGTTACAAAACATGTGATAGCAAAGGATGCTCATGGGATGCCCAGATTTAGGCAATGAAAACCCAGGTGGGGGTACACCAATGAAATGTAGAGAGGGACAATCTCCTCCCTTTACCTGCTACGCATGCTTTCCTTCATGCACCCTAGGACACAGATGGCTCTTTTGGAAGCCAGGACACACTATTGACTCATATTTAACTCACCATCAGACCAAGCCCCACATCTCTTTCCATGTGGCTGCTCTCCAACCTCTTCTCCCCAAAGCTGTATGTATCACCAAGGTTACTGACTCTGAGGTGGAGAATCTGGCACTTCCTCTTACTTACCTTCATATGGTTAGTGATTTCTCAGCTCTCTAGTCTATCTAAATCTCTTTGTAAGAACTCTCTACCCCTAAGGTGGTACACAGCTCCTCCTAGCTTGGTATTGTCAGCAAACTTAATGTACATTCAATTCCTACCTCCACATCAATTATAAAAACAGTCAAGAGAACTGGTCCTACAGTCAAGCCCTGAAGCACCCCACTGGTGGTGACTGGCCACCATTCTGATGTAGCCTTATTTATTATAACCCTTTCAGCCCAATCTATGAGATTGTTGCTTGCCCAGTGACTCTCCTACCTGTGCACTGAATAGTGTATCTCGAAGGATCTTGCGAGAAACAGTAGCAAAAGCTTTCCTGAAATCCACACCCACCACATCTACTGGTTTCCCTTGGTCAACTAGATGGGTGATCCTGTCATAAAAGGAAATAAGGCTGCTTAAGCAGGATTTTCCTCTCATGAACCCCAGCTGGCTATGATCAATGACTAGGCTGTCTATCAAGTGTTTTTCAATAATTCCCAGAAGAACCTTCTCCAGAATTTTACCAGGCACCAAAGTGAAACTGCCAAGTGTGTAATTACAAGGATTGTCCTCTTTTCTTTCTGGAAAACTGGGACATTTGCCAGCTTCCAGTTGACTTGGACCACTCCAGACTCCCAAGACCTTTAAAAATTAATGGAGAATGGTCCCCTCATGACATCAGCCAGATTTTTCAGTACCTTGGGATGAATCCCATTGGGCCACATAGGTTTATACACACCCAGCTCCTAAAGAAGTTAATGGCTGTTTAACTCCTCCTGAGCTGTTTATCATACAGTTTCTAGGAATTTATCCAGACATCATACTTTGTAAAACATTTGCCTAGTTTTCAATTCAAATTCCACATTTATTATTTATAAGTTGGTGCTTGGATTCATATTCAGACAGAGGCACTGTTTGTACAGTCTGGATGAATTATGACTCTTGTTGAAGTTCATGGAAAATCTCTCACAGATGTTGGTAGGAAGCAAGGTTTCACCTTTCATATGAATGGAAGATTTAAAAAGGAACTGTTTCCAGGTATCTTTATAATAGTGAGTAATCATGTAACATATATATAGGATTTGCTAATATATCTAGAGATATCTTAGTGGGCTTTTGGTATAAAAGTTGTTATACTGTGGTTTCAGTATAGATTTTAATTATGTGAAATTTAATTCCTGGGTAATATGAAACTTGCTGACTTTAATCAGAGAACAGTTGATACTCCATAATTAAATAAATTCTGCATTCATCATATATTGCTAAGAGTCCTCACAGTGCTAAGTTTTAGAAAAAAACAGCTAAAACTATAGTGCAAACTATCTTGCCTTACAAAGAGATAAAGATATTCTCTTTTATGTGTCCTATGGTCCAGTTTTGGACACTTCAATACATGAAAGTAATTGGGGGTTGGACCCGATGATCTCTCGAGGTCCCTTCCAACCCCTGCAATTCTATGATTCTATGATAAGCTGAACTGAACCCCACAGAGGCCAACAAAACTTTCAGGATCAGATCATGAGCACTATGAGAAGAAGCCGAGGGACTGAGCTTATTCAGCTAGGAGCAGAGATGGTTTTAGAAGGACCTGACAGCCCCCTTCACATACCTGCAAGGAGGTTTCTGAGTAGATGGACCCTTTTTAATGAAGTTCATGGCAGGAAGACAAAAGATAGTGGTCATAAATTGAAATGGGGGTGGTTAGAAGTTGATGGAAAAGAAAGATTCCCCAGCATGAGGACAGTCAAGAGCTGTCTTCCCCAGGAAGACTGTGAAATCTTTCACCCAGGAAGAGGTTGAACTGGAAAAAGCCCACAGTAATGTGTTCTGAATTCAGGGACACTCTGCCTTTAGCAGGTTGGAATATAAACCTGCTAATGTCCCTTTCACTGTGAATTGTTCCGTGATATTAGCCTAAAAACCAACAGAATACTAGAAGTAACAAATTCTGTTCTATTTTCTTTCTTAGTTCTTGCTCAAAATTGGAGATAACAAGTTTCCTGAATCCCTGATCATGAAATCCACCTTTCCTAAGATATTTGCTACACCAAATAACATAATGAATTCTTCTCACATAAAAGAAATCTTTTAGGTTTTAAGTTAAGCAAGTGAGGTGTAGAATATCTTGAGAGATTATTATATGCTTTACTCTCTTTCTCTGCTTGATATTGTTTTCTACTGGAAAGAATTTTTCTTTTCTGAGATACAGAATTATTAGGATGTTATTGTTATTGTTAAATAGAAAATCTGATATTTGTAAAAATCCAAAATAAATCAAATAACTTGAGGCTTCATAATGGTCCCCTTTTGCCAATTCTGGAATCATTAAGTGGATTCACAACTTATTCCACCATCTTCAGAAGAAATATTCTGACTGCAATACTAAGTGTTGATTAATTAGAATATTTTCATTGAGTTAATAAAGTCAGAATTTTCCTGTGCTACCAAGAGCATCTGTTACTATGTATAAAGCTGAAATTTCTTCTCCATTCTTTCCTCCTTTACAGCAGCTAATAAAAAAGGAAAGAAAAAGTTAATTAAATTCAGATGGAGTGTGTCAAGCATTGTCAAGATCTCAATGACTACTTTAATAAAAAGTAAAACCCATGTTGGCTAGGATAGGTAGCAATTAAAAGTCTTAAAAAAGTTTATATTAAGGAAAACTCTACTGCATTATCAAACCTTCATCAATTTGTCAAGCACAAAATGTCAACATTGTTGAGTTTATCTAATTGACATTAGCACTAACTTGAACACCAGAGAAAATAAGCAGAAATTTAACCATCATTTTTTCCTGCTTTCTTTAATGCTTTGATAGATGAATAAAGCAGATTTAGATAAGGCCATTGTAGTTTTGTGTGGCTGGGTTCTGGTGGAGAAGGAGGGGGTGCAGGGGTGGCTTCTGCAAGAAGCAGCTATAAGCTTCCCCGAGGCCCCACAGAGCAAACACCAGCTGGCTCAAGGCCAGAGCTGCCACTGACAAAGGCCAGGCCCTTCAGTGATGGCCACAGCACCTCTGGGAATCACAGTGAAGAGAAAAAAACCCACAAGCAGCCACTTTTTGCCCCCAGAGAAGGGAGTGAGAAGATGTGAGAAGATGTAAGAAACTGTACAGGCACCAAGACCAGGCAAGGTGGGGAGAAGGCTCCCCAGGTGCTGTAGAGAAAGATCTCCCTGCAGCCTGTGGAGAAACCCATGGTAGAGCAGTGTCTGCTCCATGTCTTGGCCCAAGGAAATGGTGGAGCGGATGTCCCCTCTGTGTCTTGGCCCATGGAAAAGCCCAGACCCCACCTGCAGCCCATGGAGAGGCCCCACGTTGGAGCAGGGAGAGAAATACAGAAGGTGCTGTGACCCACATTGGAGCAAGCCTCTGCCAGCATTTGCAGCCCATGGAGAGAAACAGAGACAGAGATGAGTGAGAGAGAGAGAGACCCACACCAGAGCAGGTTAACTGGGGGGCTTGTGACCCTGTGGGGGACCAGGCTGGAGCAGTCTGGGCCTGAGGGACTGAGAGACATTCTGTGATTTATGACTGCACCCACAGCAGTGACCCACGCTGGGGCAGCTGGTTGGAGATGAAGGTCTGTGGGAAAGGATTCACTTTGGAGAAGTTGGTGGAGGACTGTCTGCTGTGGGTGGGACCCCATGGTGCAGTAAGGGAAGGGTCTGAGGAATGCCCCCCTGGCTAAGCAGGAAAACAGCTCTTGAGGAACTGATGCAAACCCCCATTCCCCCAGTCCCTGTCCCTCCCCATGCCACAATGGGGGGAAGAAGGGAGAGAAATCCTGACTAAAGTGAAGTCTGCAAGAAGGGAGGGGTGGGAGGAGGTGCTTTAAGATCTGGTCCCATCCAACCCCTATGCTTCTGTGATTCTGTGATCTGGCCGCACTTCTCATCACCCGACTCTGGTGTCACTGGGGGTGCAGGGCAGTGTCATCAATTAGAGAGTTTTCTGTCCTTTATTCTGTGCTGAGTCTGTTCTGCCCATGATGCTGATTGCAGAATGATCTCTCCCTGCCCTTATCTCGACTCCTAAGCCTCTCAATATCTATTTTCTCCCCTGTCCAGCTGAAAAGGGGAGTGACAGAGAGGCTTTGGTGGGCATCTGGCCTCCATCCAGGGTCAAACCACCACAATTTAAAATGTCTCCTGTCAGAGAATTGTAAATTTCATCGTTAAGTATAACAGTCATTAAGACACAGGATTCTTATTTTTCATTTTTCTATGCCATTAATGGTGGTATCTATGTACTCTCTAGCCCTTTGTAACACATCTCAGTTTGTTACATCTTTTATTATTGGCACCCAGTTAACAGATAAGAAAACTAAGGCAGACTGGAGTGATGTGTCATGTCCAAGGTCTCACATGTCATTGACATAACCATGTAAAGACTTTGAAGTTCCTAAGTCATAGTTGTATGCTTATGTATCTCTACAAGTTTGCTGCTATTGCTGCTTAATACTGTTTTGTCCAATGTTAATATCGTGCTATTTCACAGTGAGTTATCTTTAGTAACAAAATAACTGCATCCAAATAATGTCCCCTATAAATCAGGTGTATCACCTTCACAGGTGATAAGTAGCAGTAGTAATAGTAGTAGCAGTAGTAAAGTAAATGAATGCCAAAGTTAATTCCAAACCTCAGTGAAGTTAATTATTGCTGTGTATAAAAAGGAAAATTTAAACAATACTTTGAAACAACATACCATTCCATAAGGATCATCCTTAGGTGTTTAATCTTAGGGGGAAGCATTGACTGAATATGGATGTCCTTATAACTGTTTTGTAGAAGGGAGGCTCTAGATGGAGACTGTATAAAAAATACAAGCAATATCCAGGAATTCAGTTGCACGTGTTCCTTCAAGTTTTCGGTTATATTTTGTGTTAGTGATTTATCATCAGCTCTTGAGGTGCCTTGGCCTTTTTAAGGGCTAGGACGTTTAATCCTTGATGTATGAAATATAGTATCGAGCTGGAACTGGAGGTTGGTTTGGTTACTGGTGAGACAAAGAAAGCAAGCCACCTCTGCCCAGCAACAATACCAATTTAAAAAAAAATACAGGCAGTTATAGAAAGATATAATAGTGAGATTCAACAGTTAACTTACACTTAACATCAGTGGATCTACTAAGTGTAAGTGTTGTGGTTTAGCCCAGCCAGAAATTCAGCACCACCCAGCTACTCACTCACTCCCCCAGAGCAGGATGGGGGAGTGAATTCGAAGAGTGAAGGTGAGAGAACTCATGGGTTGGAACAAAATTGGCTTAATAGGACATGGACACAGACAAAAAGGAAGATGATAACAACAAAAATAATAGTCTATACACAAAACAAGTGATGAACAGTGCAATTTCTCTCCTCCCAAAGTTGATGCCACATGAGACCCTCCCAGTTGCCACACAAGACCACCAAACTGACCAGCCTCTCACCCCATATGCCCAAGAAAAGCAAAACAAGAAATTCATTCACCACTTCCCATTGATAGGCAGGTGTTTGTTCGAACATCACACCAAAGCTGATGCTGCAGAAGACCCTCCAGCTGCCACACCAAGCCCCCATCTTATAAACAGAATATGACTTCATTGGTATGGAATACTCCCTTTGGTTAGTTTGGGTCACTTGTCCTGGACTTGTCTCCTCCCAGCTTTCTGAGTGCTCCCTGCCTTCTTGTTAACAGGGCAGTTTGAGAAGCTGAAAAATCCCTGACTGCGTTGGGAACAGCTAGAACTTTCAGTGTCTTGTCAGCATGATTACCATCCCAAACCTCAAACACAACACTGTACCAGCTACTAGAAAGAATTTTTTCCTTTCCTTTCCTTTCCTTTCCTTTCCTTTCCTTTCCTTTCCTTTCCTTTCCTTTCCTTTCCTTTCCTTTCCTTTCCTTTCCTTTCCTTTCCTTTCCTTTCCTTTCCTTTCCTTTCCTTTCCTTTCCTTCTTTCCTTTCCTTTCCTTTCCTTTCCTTTCCTTTCCTTTCCTTTCCTTTCCTTTCCTTTCCTTTCCTTTCCTTTCCTTCCCTTCCCTTCCCTTCCCTTCCCTTCCCTTCCCTTCCCTTCCCTTCCCTTCCCTTCCCTTCCCTTCCCTTCCCTTCCCTTCCCTTCCCTTCCCTTTCCCTTCCCTTTCCCTTCCCTTTCCCTTCCCTTCCCTTCCCTTCCCTTCCCTTCCCTTCCCTTCCCTTTCCCTTCCCTTTCCCTTCCCTTTCCCTTCCCTTTCCCTTCCCTTTCCCTTCCCTTTCCCTTCCCTTTCCCTTCCCTTTCCCTTCCCTTTCCCTTTCCCTTTCCCTTTCCCTTTCCCTTTCCCTTCCCCTTCCCCTTCCCCTTCCCCTTCCCCTTCCCCTTCCCCTTTCCCTTTCCTTTTCCCTTTCCTTTTCCCTTTCCCTTTCCCTTTCCCTTTCTCTTCTCATTTTTTATGGCTACTTCTTTCTCTTGTCCTCAAAACTGCTAAGTAATGCAAGGTTTAGCTTAGTTCCTAACAAAGCCTCTCTCTCTTTTCTCTCAAATCTTCAAAGCTGTTACATACTGTAAATGTTCTCCATTGCTCCTCATGATGTCAAATAGCTCAAACTGTGAGTGTGCCAGCATTAATAGTATATTTGGTCTCTGTTTTCCTCTTAAATTTAACATTTGTGTACAGACAACAAATGTTGTCTCACTTCAATTGTAGCACAGAGAGTTAGCAAACCTGAGTCACCTGTCTCTCCTTTTGGACTGGGATGTGACTGTTTGGAGTACAGCAAATTTAAAGCACCACAAGGTCAACAGGGTGATGACACCTGTCTCAAAGAGCAAAGCTCTGCACCAGTGCGGAAGGTCTTTGTTGAGCTCTGGGTCCTGGGAACCCCTGAATCAAACATACATTTTAGCCAACATCTTGAATGCCATGAAGGCTGTAGTGGAGGTATACTACTGTCCTGGGGTTTGCCTGGGTGTGAGGCATGGATGAAATTCCTTATGGATTTGCATTCTGTGTATTATAAACAGCATACAGGGACAGGTAAGTACCTGAAGAGGTGGAAAAAAACCAGCAAACGGTACGAAATGGCTGCTGAATTTTAAAGTTCAGTTCAGGATTAACTTGTATAGTTCAAAACCAGAGGGAAAAACAAAAGTATTCAGTAAACCCAAGAAGAAATGTGGATCAAATCTTGAGTCAGATTGATGATACCTCAATGACTGTATTTCAGAGGGATTTAGATTGTTATACTTTACATTACTAGGAAAGTGTGATAACCATGCAAGTTACTGTTAATTTCCATGGAAATTACAACAATAAAGCACTTTGAGGTACTATCTTTCATGCAGCAAAAGTCCCAGGGTACTTTACTATTCAAAACAATTTAAAACAGCATCAGACAACATTTTCTGTATTTGGTTGAAAATCAGCAATGAAAAGCAGCTTCTGCATTTCTAGAAGTTAGAAGCATTCTTCCTCAAGTGACAAAACTTTTGCCCTAGGGTTTCTGATTTATCCAGACACCTGAACTCTGTACTTTTTTTGGACCTCTCTGCTTGCTAATGGTGCTGGACAGACCTTCCATCTGCCACTAACCATCAGCCCTCCCTCAGGCAACAGCTTTGCAGCACTGAAAAAATACTAAATGGTACTTAAAGTTCACTCTCCTTTTGTGTCTCACTCTACCAGTGGAAGAGCAGATGTCTTCCAAAAAAACCTCACTTTAAACTGCAAATGGCACCAGAATATTGCTTTGAGTATATCGGTCCTCATTCTGCAACACCCCACAAGTCCAATTATCAGGAACGATTCTTACTTGCTTGGTTTTTTGGCATTTTTTTTCAGATTAAGTGTATGTTACCAAAAGATCTGCACTGGAATAAATTTTTACAGACCTTGCCTCAGTGCTGTTCCCAAAGCCAATTAACACACAGGGTCAGGGTATTTGGTTTTTATTTCTAGTCTGCAGAGTAGGGTGCCAGGCATCTAATAACAACCAGCACACCAAATGCATCAAATGTTTATTCTTTAAAACAGGGTGCAGCTGATTGACATTATTAAACACCCTTAACTCCCTTTCACCCACCTTAACCATACACATGCATTTTATTTAATGTTTCAAAGATTTGGGGAGGTCTTTTAATTAGCATGCTCATTATTCACAAGTGGGTGTGAATTTTAGTATCAAAATAAATATAGATTAGTTAAGCAAACACTATTTCTTGATGCTATTCAAAGGCTGTATGTTTTATATACATTTAGAATAGGGAAAGAATTCCTTGAAGGACCCTATTGTTTTAAATCCTTGGTCCTATCCTGGTTATTATAGTTTCAGAGTCTACTGTTAAGTATACTTGAGGTGGCTTTTTTCTTTCGTCAGTCTTAAGCCTTATTTCTCACACATTATCAGCAGACCACTCTCTAGCAATTACACTTTAATTTCTCCTTCACTTAGAAAACGGAGAGTCTTTTCTTCCTTTTTATTTGGGTATGTTCATATTGGAGGTTTTCTTTATTTTTTTCTTTCATGCTGAAGTTTTTATGATTCCAGGGAGGTAATTTTGAAGTGCTGAGGAACATGTAGGTGCTCTTTTGCTTAGTTTTTTTAATTATATTGATGCCACATTTTATTAGCTGCAGATCTTCTTTAAACCCTTTTGCACACTAAGTTAGTTTGAAATGTAAATCCTCCTTAAATGCTCTGGAATTAATTCTTATTAAGTTTTAGCCAAATCTAGGGTTCATAAAAAGAAGTAGCCTGATGGAATGTTCTCACAAGAGATTACTTAATATTAAATGCCTTTTACTAGCATATCAGTATTTGAACTGTTTACCTATTTTCTAGCTAGTTTACTTTGAAGAATCATTTCCCATGCAAAGTTATTTATTAAGTCTCGGAAATTAATTGGAATTTGAGAATTGTAATACAGATTATATAGCTAATTCTTGCAAAGTTTGCAATGGGAAAAAAAAAAAAATCTTCAGCAGATGAGTTAAAACAACATGATTCAATTTTTGGCCCCAAATGATCCATGAGTCCTTTTCATTTTCATCATATCCTAAGAGGACATCATATTGACAGTCTTCTCCCACACCTCCCAACTACCCTCTGAAATACTGCTATTTCTGCATGAAGGACATGTGGGGAACCAAAACTCTTCTTCTACTGCTTGTGCAACATAGCACAGGTCAGCAAACTAGAATTAATTTTCATCCCTTAAGGTTGATTTAAAGAGCCCAGAACAGGGATCTGCCCTTTGCTTTTGCTGAAGCTACTTCACCTCTGCAGTTGAGTAATTGCTGGGGAATGTTCAGCTGAATAGTTTGGTCTATTTGAAAGGAGAGAGTAAGGAGATATTTTTAACAAGAATTGAAATTTTAAAAAGTAAATAATCCAAAAAAAGAATGCTGTTTTTTGTTAAAATTATCTAATTTCCTAGCAAGATGGTTAAATAAACCATTTCAGCTTAGTTAGACTGTGTTACTGAAGAGGTCAGGTGCACAAACATTATTTTTGGCTGCACATCAAGTTTAAGATTTTTTTTTTCCCTTGACCCCAGCTGCTTGTTCTAGTCCCCATGCCACAATTTTCTGTCCTCTCACTTGTGCTAGAGCCATCTGGTTTTGTTGCTGAAGAAAATTTTTCTGTGATTACATCCTGGGCTGCCACAGTCTAGCCTGTAAGCCCCATTGCCTCCTTTTAGCCAGTGAGATCTACAGCAGCAGATGGTGGGGGGCTCCCAGAAAGAACATGACAATGGCCTTAGTCAATTGGGTCAGAGATTCGGCTTCCTACTGTGCTTCTGGAAGCAGCCCAAAGCTGAGTATTAGGGAAAAAAATACGTGCAGAAGTACACAGCAATAATTTCAAAGAATCATAGGATCACTTGGTTTGGAAGAGACCCTTAAGATCATTGAGTCCAACCACAGCCTAACCCTGATTAGTCCACCTCTAGATCATGTCCTTAAGCACTTCACCTATATTCCTTTTTAATACCTCAAGGGATGGTGACTCCATCACATCCCTCAGCAGCCTGTTCCAATGCTTGGCTTCCCTTTCAGTAAAGAAATTCTTCCTGATATCTAACCTAAATCTCCCCTGGTGCAATTTTAAGCCATTTCCTCTCATCCTATTTGTTGTCATCTGAGAGAAGAAACCAAGCCTGACATCTCCGCAACCACTTTTCAGGAACCTATAGAGAGCAATAAGGTCTTCCTTCAGCCTCCTTTTCTCAAGACTAAAAAGTCCCAGCTCCCTCAGCTGTTCCTCACAGGACTTGTGCTCCAGACCCTTTACCAGCTTCATCCATGTGCCCCTGCATCTCAACACCCTTCCTGTAGTGAGGGGCCCAAAACTGAACACAGTACTCAAGGTGCAGCCTCATCAGTGCTGAGCACAATGGAACTCCTGCTGGTCACACATTCCTTACACAAGCCAGGATGCAGTTGGCCTTCTTGGCCACCTGGGCACACTGTTCACTCATGTCCAGCTGTCTGTCAACAGCCCCAGGTCCTTCTCCTCCAGGCAGCTCTCCAGCTGCTCTGCCCCAAGCCTATAACATCGCCTGGGGTTATTGTGACCAAAGTTCAGGACAAGACACTTGGACTTGTTGAACACCATAAAGTTGGCCTCTGCCTATCAATCCAGCCTGTCCAGGTCCTTCTGCAGAGCCATCCCACCTTCCTGCAGATGAACACTCCCATAGAATTTGGTGTCATCTGCAAACTTACTGAGGGTGTACTCAATCCCCCTCCAGATCATTAACCAAGATGTTAAATAGGACCTGCCGCAGACCAAGCCCTGGGGAACACCACTTGTGACATGTTGACAGCTGGATTTTGCTCCATTCACCACAGGTCTCTGGGCCCAGCCATCCAGCCAGTTTTTAACCCAGCAAAGAATATATCCATGCATTCTATGAGGGGTTAGTTTCTCTAGGAGGATGCTGTGGGAGACAGTGTCAAAGTCTTTACCAAACAACATCTACAGCCTACCCCTCATCCACTGAGAAGGTCACCTTGTCATAGAAGGAAGTCAGGTTAGTCAGGCATGATTTGCCTTTTATAAATTCATGCTGACTGGGCCTGATCACCTGGTTGTCCTGCATATGTTGCATGATGGTACTCAAGATGATTTGTTCCATCACCTTCCCCAGCACCGAGGTCAGGCTGACAGGCCTGTAGTTCCCTGGGTCCTCCTTCTGGCCCTTCTTGTAGATGGGTGTCATATCCACCAGCTTCCAGTCCAGTGGAACCACCCCAATCAGCCTAGACTTCTGGTAAATAAGGGAAAGTGGCTTGGCAAGCACTTGTGCCAGCTCATTCAGTACTGTTGGATGAATACAATCCAGAATTTTGCTAAATACTCCTCCATGTGTGGCTTGAGAATTTCCAGAGGTGAAGGTTGTCTTAGCAGTGCCCTCTGAGTTTCTCCTCCATTAATCTATGTACCCTACCTTTGAAGCATGACTATCTTCTACACCTGTAACACATTAAGGAAACTGCAGCACACCTGAATATGAATTCAATGAATTATCACCTCATTTTTTTCATCTTGTAGTGCTGCCCTATGAAGTCCATCTGACACACTCAGTTCTTTTACTAGAAAATTACTCAAAAGTTAATCTTATTGTGTCTCCTTAGGTCTTTTTTTTTTTTTTTTACTTCTTGCATACCATATCATGTATCTTCCCTCACTAATTTCTTGTCCAGATTACCTACGATTTTCAGCTTCCTATCTACTGAGAATCCTACCTGCTTGGGATCCAGATCTTATCCCTGCATTGCAACAATTAGTGCAGAGAAAATTTCTTTTAACAAACAGAATAAAAAAAAAAAAAAGATTTTTGGGTTTAGTTTCCCCACAAGCTTCACTTCAACATTTTTTTGAAAGAAACTTTCTTTTCTTATTGTGCCACTGAATCTTATAACCCTTTGTAATTCTCCAGTCAGCCTTTACCTTTCCTACAAAAAAAAATAAATTAATGTACAATTAGCAAAATGTGTTACTGTGTTACTTGTTGATTTTTCTAGGTTATTTATAAACACATTGAGACACACATCTGAGCAAAGATCTCTGCAGAAATCCAAAGATAACACTCCTTAGCTGTGAAAATGATCCCTGCTTTCCACTTTCTGTCTTTCAACTGCCTTTTAACCGTATGAAGACTGTACTATCTCATTGCAAAATGGTTGCCTTTAACTTTTGTATTGTGAGGAATTTTGAAAAAAACTTCTACCAAAATCCAGCCAGACAGCATCAACCGAACTAACAGCCCTTTTCTGTAAAGTATTAAATTATTGCTTTCATGAGGTAAAATGATGCTTCCAGTTCTGCAAAAAACTACCTGTCAAACTAAGCCATGAAAAAAACCCAAAACCCAGAAATAATTTATCATTTTTGTAACTATTCAACTATTTAGACATTTTGTCTGAAATTTTTGAACACCAGTTTTTCATCCGTCTGGGATTGAGACAACTTGTTTTTCCTCAAATAAAAAATGAGAGACTTTATGGAAGTAGTAATAGAAAAAACAAAGTACTTTAATAAACTCACAATTTAAAAGAACCTTACTAAAAATTGTAACCTAGAGAATATACTTTAATTTAAATTTGAACATTTCATGAAATATATAAGGAGTCTAATTTTATGAAACTGACAGAAAGAAAAATATTAATACTGAAATGTAGATGTAAATATTCTAAGAAAATCAGAATACTAAACTATTTTATCCTATGACAAATTTAGCCCAGTGTTTTAGATTTATGAGTGTGATGAATTAAACGTCTTTTTGTGCCAAGATGAGAGAGCATTGGAGGAATATAAGTGAAATGACACTGCTTCAAGGCAAAGACCTTCTATTATCTGATCACTAATAAAACTCTGCATTATAAAAAGAATGTGCCAAGTGGATGTATTTAATTTTCTAGCTTGGTTAATTTATATGCCCCCAAAAGATCTAACCCAATCTGAATTTGATCTGTGACCACCTGTAGGTATGGAAATTAAAGGTATTCCTGGTATAGTTTTTACTCCATAGCCATTACCTTCACAGGTTCTCAGGCACTTTTCTGTCTTTATTTCATGGTAGTTCCTTTGGAGAGCAGATTTTTTTTCTCTCTCTCTCCTATGCAGTGTGATATAAACCCTATCCATGACATGGGCTTATAGGTATTGTCACAAGCCTACACCAAGTCAGAATATCAAACTTTCTGGGGATAGAAATCCCAGGTGTATTTCCTCCTTCCCTGCAGTAAAAATTTTTGGTGTCAGGTAAGAAGGTGCAGGTAAGAAGGTGTAGGACTTGCTGTGTAAGGCTGTGGCTGAGTGCACAAAACCATGGTAAAATACAGATGGTTACTTACCTTGAGGGTAATGACAGCCATTTAGGGAAAGAACAATATCATCCAATATTAAACAGCTACAAAGTAGGTATCTCCATCTGAGTTAGTCAGGCAAGACTTCTTTCTAACCTGTATAGAGAAATGGGAGCTTCTGGGAGT
The DNA here is from genome assembly GCA_027925045.1 of Hypotaenidia okinawae. Lineage (NCBI taxonomy): Eukaryota > Metazoa > Chordata > Aves > Gruiformes > Rallidae > Hypotaenidia > Hypotaenidia okinawae. The sequence continues at coordinate 5,443,491 of BSDF01000005.1, read as the reverse complement.
GACTCATTTGACCTACTTTGGTTGTTTAATTTAGAATGAAATTAATCACATCTAGTTTCCATTGACTAAGTTGAGGAGGTCTCCATTTATTAAAACTGGGAGTGTAGAGTGTGGTTTTGGTAAGTTTGTTATGAGTTGTTTTCCTTATTAGTGGGGTGGGAGGTAATTCCTCACCCTCTTCCCTTGCTCCAGCATGGGGTTCCACCCATGGCAGACAGTCCTCCATTAAAGTCTCGAACATGAGCCCTTTCTGTTGAGGCTTCAGCTATTCAGCAACTGCTCTGGTGTGGGTCACTTCTAAGGGTGAGGTCACAAAATCATAAAGTGTCTCTCAGTCTCTCAAGCCCAGACTGCTCCAGCCTGGTCCTCCAGAGAGTCACAAGCCCCCCAGCAAAGCTGCTCTGGTGTGGGCCTCTCTTTCCAAGGGTTGGAGGTCCTGCCAGCGGCTTGCTCCAACAGCATGTTCCACATCTCTCCACCTGCTCCAATGTGGGACCTCTCCACAGGCTGCATGTGGTGTCTCTGGTCCCCATCATCTTCCATGGGCTGCAGGGGACAACCCACTCCACCATGGTCTTCTCCATGGGGTGCAATCTTTCTCTCTGACTACTGAAGCACTTCCTCTTCCACATTTTTCAATGACCTTGGTGTCTACATGTTCTCACTTTCTTCTCTCGACATTTTTGGGGTTTTTCCTTCTTAAATACATTATTACAGAGGTGCTACAACCATTGCTGATGGTCTTGGCCTTGGTCAGCAGCAGGTCTGGCCTTGAGCCTGCTGGTGTTTGCTCTGTCAGGCCTAGGAGAAGCTTCTAGCTGCTTCTTGCAGAAGCCACCCCTGAAGTCCCCCTTCTCCACCAGAACCCAGCCATGCAAAATGACAACACTCAGATGTAGATGTGTCTGTTTAGCCTGGTGACCCTCAGCCCTGTTCAGGAGCAGGGGTGGGGGTTGGGGTTTTGGGGTTTTTTTTTCAAAAACATGAACTATTCCTTTGTAAGAAAGTTGAGCATATCCAAGTTGAGTGCAATTTAGGCAGACAGAAAGAAAAGAACATCCAAATGGTTCTCACTTCCTCTTCCAGCTGAGTTACTGCCATAGTCAATAGTCTGCTTTTGAACACATTTCCCAAGGGTCCCTTGAGCACATGATGTTCACATGCTATATGGAAGAAGAACAGATTCAAGGAGTCTGTAAAAAGGCCACTCTTGTCACACCTTTTGACCACGAGTTTTGGTTAATCTGTAGCAATTCCTATACTCTAAAGACCTTTTTAAAGTTGTAAAGTTATGAACTGACAAAATTTCTATATTAAAAATTTTACAAATTTCTTTCAATATTTTAAAAAATATATAATTAATGAAAGGCTCTTTTTTTTTGCAATCTCCCATGAAAAAATATATTAATATAACGGAAATTTTGTAAGATAGAAAACCCAAGCTAAGCATAAAAGAAGAGCAGTTAATTAGGATTTTTCAGTGTGGAGATAGCTATAGAAATTGGTGTTTCTCTTACCAACTTACCAGTAAAGCTTTTGTTGTTATGGAGCTCAAGGTTGTCTGCTTTTTCTACAAACTCCAGCAGTGATCCTTAAAATTTCAGATATCCATGTTGTTCTTGACCTACTAACCCGTCCTTCAGTAGTTCTGGCACCCCTGGTTTAGTTCAAGTCAGAAGTCAGGGGTGTGAGTCTTAGGACAGCAGACCACAGCACAGCAAATTGACCACGGAGCAATATTATGCACTATCTGCAAAGGAGCTGTAGAAAATCAGAGTTTCTGTTGAAGATACTCCAAGTTTCTCTCTCATATTATATCCCTGGTGTTTTTGCAATTTTTGCCTCCTTTCTTTCAGCAGGACAAGTATTCTCCAAACCCTTAAAACAGACAAGTAAAATTCAATCTGCTTATGTTTCTGAGAAGCCTTGAGTACACTCTGCTGGCATTAGATACTTAAATTCTTATACTGACATTTCAAGCTATTATAGGTGAAAGGTCCATCACCTTACAGAGTTAAAAAATATTGCATTCCTCTCTGGAAAGAGCAGGTTGATAAGCAGGCTTTATCTGAATAGGACGAAAGAAAGAATAAGTATCTTCCCCCTTTTCTAATCAAGATCAGAGTCAAATAATCCAGAAACTTCTTCATGAGATGATAGAAAAGTCCAAAGGATGGGAGGAGGGAAAAAGAGAATTAAATTTCCCAAATTTAATACGTAAAAATCTATGTAATAGATCAAGGCATAAAACCACTGGAACAAACTCAGAAATGTTAAAAAAGAGCAGATTGCAGAAAGAAATACAACATAGTACAATACTGGATCAAATTAATTGTGTTTGTCTGGTAGACACCGGCTGTTTTTCAAAAAGCCCTTTATTGACACCCCTTTTTGTGCTCTTATTCTCATGAATTGTTGTTGAAATGGTCTGTATAATGATACAACATTCCAGCTCTTCACATTTGGCTACCAGCTTCATTTCAGAGAGTCTGAATTACCATTTCAAGCACTGTCTATAAAACTCCTGAGGAATTTACAGATAAAAATGAGCAAAAGATCATCTGCCAAGTATAATAGAACTGAAGTGATGTGTAACAAATTCAGTTGCATGGAAACTGCATTTCAGAAAGGACTTCATATCTGGCTTTGGGTATTCAGAAAAATTCCACAAAGGAAAAAGAACAATTTAAAGGTAATCAAAATATTGTGCTTGGGTTTGGCTGTAATGTAAAATTTCATCACAAGATAAAGGCGAAAACCTGAAAATGCCTGGAGACTCTGTCGCCTCCTGACGAACAATGGTCTGGCCTCAGGTATTTCATGTCACTTCTCAGCTGGTCTAGAGCAATGTGATATTCCTGGGCATGATGCCTTCACTGTTTAGGAAAAGCCAATTAGTACAGAATACTGGAGCAAAATGAGTCTCTCCATTGCATATGCTACTTTCCCCCCAGGGAAGAGGATGAAAGAGAAGCAATATGTGACAGTACAGTCATGTTGCTTAATGCACTACTGGAAGGAACCCAGCTATTGTTGTGAGCAGACCAGTCTGAAGCCTCCGAGGAACAGAATAGGATATTTTGCTTAAAAAAAAGAAAAAAAAAAAAAAGAGAGAGAAAAAATGGACAAGAAATTAGGTTTTATATTTGAGTTCTTTTGATGGATTTTAGTAGGGCTTTACTGGTTGGTTTGGGGTTTTTTTTGGATGTGAAATCAATATAGTCTCATTAAATACTTTACATGAAGGAAATTCCTAAATGCTGATTCAGATGAACAAGCAGATATAATTAGTGGGGTTTTTCCTTTTCGTGTTTGGGTTTTTGTGTTGGTTTTTTTTGTGTTATTGATTGCTTTTGGAGGTTTGTTTGGGATTTTTTTTTTGTTTGGGTTGGGTTTTTTTTTTTTTTTTTAAATTAATGGGCTAATCTAGCCCTAGTTTTCTTCTTGATAGAGGTTGGTTTCAATTAGGATATTCCATGATAATTAGTAGCCTACAGTAGTTGTATCTGGGGGACTGCAAGGGAAAAAAAGCTGGATTCTGAGCAAACAAATGTAATCTAGTGAGTTAAGCTAAATTCAAAAAAAAAGCAGTCCACCTTCTTGTGAAAAAGGAGTGCCCTCCATGCATTTTATTCATTGGTCCTCTCATTACACTTGTCTTTAGCACTAACTATTCACATTTCTAAGGAAAACATTTTCAGCCTGTTTCACAAGTTTAATACTGGGAGCCAGTGTTTTTAAAGCAAATTATCTGGGGTTGTGTAGGGGGAAATAAAATAGTAGCTGTAGCCATGTGGTACAAAACTTTGAGCTGAGGAAAAGTCCACCCTTTCCTGGAATGATTTCATCTCTTTTTCAGTCCATGATATTTAATCTCAGTCTTTAGTCCCATCCTAGGACTTCTCTCTCTGAGAACAATGATGTAGTTTAGTGGTGGACTAGGCGGGATTAGTTTTGTGGCTGGACTCAATGATCATAAAGGTCTTTTCCAACCAAAACATACAATATATTATGATTTCTATGACTCTATGTTTCGTACACAGAGTACACCTACCCTGTGTATTTAAATGCCAGATTATCAAATCAGGAGGTAAAAATTCTGTGCAGTTCTGCCCTTCTGCAATGTCCTCTTTTCCTTTTTCACAGTCCTGCAATGATTATACCTGTCCCTGTTCAATGGCAAAACTTGCATTCCCCTCACATGGTCAGGATCAGTCTCACTCTTTTAGTCCTTAGGGGACTTGGAAAGAAAAAAAAATATCTTACTGAACCAGTCTCAAGTCTCCACAAAACAGGTACTCCCTAACTGGGGAGCATCACTTTCAAGCTGTGCATTTCCACATGGCTACTTAGACATCAGGGACAGGCTTTCAGTGACTGCTGTTGATGAGAAGCACAAACAACTCTCCTTTGCAGGTGGGGGAAATGACATGTAATTGAAAATCTTTGCATGTAGGCTCCTGTTGAGCTTTGGAAGGGAATATAGATTCAGTGCATCTTCTGGGTCTCTCTTTGCAAGGAAAAGATGTCCAATAGCTCTGTGAAGTTTGTCACTGAAAGCTATTGGGAGACCATGATGCTCTGGGAGACCTGAGACTTAGCTCAGGACCAGCAATCCCACCAGCTCTATGAGATATTGCACCCAGGAGTACAATTAGCCAATGCATATTATTCTGAGCAGTGTGACAATGCAGCTGCGTTCTTCCTGGGCCTGCTCCGCTCGATCAAGCACTGGGCTCTGTGGATCAGCTCCAGAGGTTACAACAAGCCTGGAGGATGCTTTGTCACCAGCTGCACTGCTTGTTCTGGCCATGGTGTTTAGCTACGAACCTGGGCATGGGGGAAATGGAGAGGGTTGGTTTAGCATTCATTTAGGAATGGCAGATTTTAGGGGTTTATTGGTAGGAGTGAAAACGGATCTGTGTTAATACACAGCATCCAGATGGAGGGAAGGTGAGCCAGACCTTGCAGACTGATGAAGCAGATGCTCGGTGCCATCTAGTGGGAAGAAGCATGGCGAACACCAGAGAACTGAGTAGAGCTTTGCAAAAGTGTCTAATCTCACAGGTTATTTCATGGACTTTTTCACCTGATTATTTATACCCCTTTCAGGGAACAGAGCCGTGCTCCTGGATGCATAATAGATACTCATAACATGCACGTCAGCTGAGAAAAGTTAAGTGCTGTGGTGGAGCTGTTTTTCTCATAGAGAGCATCCTCTGCCTCTGATCTTGCAGCTCCAGCTCTAATGGTTCTGGCACAGTGGGCATCGGTGAGCAGCAAGGAGTGCTACATGTTATGCCCTTCCTGTTTTCTGGGAACTAACATTAAAAAGAAAGAATAAAAGAGAATTAAATTGTTCTTGTGGCCAAGAGTAATTGCAGTGAACTTCATAGACTCCAATTTCCGGGAGACAATGTTTCTTGGCTTCTGAGTAATAATTAACAGACCAAGGCCTCTTCCTGCTCTGCGTCTCTCTCTTAATGAGCCCGGGCAATGTAGTTTACTCATATATAAAACTCTGAAAGATCTGAAGCTCTTATCTTTGTACTATTTTAAGTGATAACAGATTAAAGCTGGAGGAAAGCAGTAACACCGGTTGTTAAAGAACTGTGGCAGATTGAACACATGTACTCAGTATTTGGCTGACCATCACATGATGGTAAAGTTAGGTATCACCCTTTCTGATTAGTTACTGAGATTATTATAGAAATTCACAGGTTTACTTGAGCAAAAGTAAAGAAACTGAGTTAACATGGGTTCTTTCTAAAACTAAAGTGATTTGTTTTTACCACCTTTATCTTAACTTCACCTGGAAGAAACAGAACTGTTATCTCTAAAACGTTCCCTGAGGGAAAAAATATGACAAAATGTCTCTTAAAGCATTACACTTGCACCGTGTTTTATAAATTTTATGTCCTGGTTTCCAGGTGTCTCACTATAATGTTGTTCAGTAAGGTTTTGTATGACTTATTTTCATAAACCAAGATTACATGGAATTACAAATTCACTTCGTATTTCCTTAACAGCTAAAAAATTGTCTAGGAACAAGTTAAAATAATTGCATTTTATAGGATATCTTGTCATTCTTTTCCTTCTTAAAACAATAACAAAGTTGATTAAAGTTTTCCAATAAAAGAATTCCTAAACACAACTAATTTCTAGTCATCTGGCTTGCTGCCATAACTGATCCAAAAGGAATAGTCCTGCTTCCTGGCATCATACACCTCTTATTGCTGGCATCTGCTGGGACCTATTTCTGAACCAATCCAAGTTAATCTAAATGAAAACTTTCAGGAAAAAATATTACATAGACTGCTAGTTAGGAGAAAAGTGTATGATTTACCATGATGCTCAAAAGATCCCATAGAAGTGATTTTTGGGGGGGAGTTGCAATTAGCATTTAAAAAAAGCTGACCTGTTTTAACAGGCTTGGCATAAAACCTCTTACACTTCTGCAAGTAACCTATAGGCTGCCTTTCCTGTATGTTAGTAATGGAAAGGGACTGCTCTTTCCTCAGAAGGGTTTGCTCTCAAACACCTGTAGGACAAGGAACTGGAAGTCAGTCAAAAGCAATTAAAAAGATTATAAAAAAAATCAGTGGGTTGCCAAAGCAAACAGAGCCCAGCAAGATATTTAAAAATGGTAGGGTATGGTACTACAAAAAAAGAACCCAAAAAACCCAAAACCAAAAAACCTCTGATTGTCTGTGGTCAAATAACTTAAATTTCCAACTGCACGTGTCATTTCACAAGCTGTGACCCAGTCTGACTGAGGGTCAGAGACAGCTACCAGGTCTACATCTGACAGTTCCCACTGACTGACATAAACCTCTCTCTGTTCCACAGCGTCTGCTCTGGGAATTTTGTAGCTCTGCATCTCACCTTTGCGTTCAGGGGCATAATTAAGGGGCCTAGGTCTATTTTAGCAAGAGTGGCAAGGAATGAATGCATAAGTCTTCTCCAGAATTTCAGTGGGAGCTCCAGGGTAGGAAAAGAAAGATCTGTGTTCCAGGTTGTTTTTTTCCTGCCAGTCATCTTCATGAATCTTCTTTGGGGACAGTTTAATCAATAAGTGAATAGGCTCATTCTGACCATGAGCCATTAGTTCTACTTCAATTGAAGATGGTGTAGAGCTTCACCAACCTGTAGATTAGTGGGTAAGATGTAATTTTAGCAAGTGAAATCTTCTTCACAAGAGTACAGATTTCAATCCTTGTTTTCAAACAAATTAAATTAAAAGCTACAAAAAAAAAAAAAAAAGCTGCCTTTTTTTTAACTCTCACTCACTCTGTATTAGGCAATAACAATAACAGAAATAAAACTTTGTGAATCTTTCCTATTTGCTTACAGATGTTACAGGGATTGGTATAGGTATGAGCAGCTTTTTTTGTTTTTTTAGCATTTGTGTGGTTTGCACTACAGATAGATCTTAAGGACCTTCAGAAAGTTATTTTAACTATGTGTTTTAGCAATGTTACTCTGAGTTTTATAAAGAGTCTCTGCTGGGTCTTGCTTTTCAGCAGAATTTTTGGCTGATTTTCAAAATAGTTTTCATCAGTTTGGATGCTGATTGCTCCTGAACACTCCTCCACAGACAACAGGATATATTCCTGTGTACCAGCTGTATCCTTTGAAGTTCAGTTGCAATTGGAGGGACTGAATGAATGCCTGGTCCCACCTGGTTGCACAATTTTCAGTGTAATAATGCTGTGTGGGGGAATTGCAGTTATTCATCATAGTCCTGGATACTTTCTAATAAGGTATTATAGTGCTTCTCTTCACGAATCTGTCACTATCCAGGATCCTGTTAGCATCTCTGGGATGGGAGATCTGACTTGTCTATGCAAGGAGCTGAAGTGCAAAGAGAAAATGATTCACCCATTCGCACTGCAGACAATGGCAAGGACTGCAGCTAAGGCAGCTGCTTTCATCTCCAAACCTTATAAATAAAGGAAGGTGCACATGAAAGACGCGGACAGCCAGCGTGGCAAAAGACAGTGCAAAAGATGCTGTGATTAAAAAGAGAAGGAAAAATCCTTCAGTGCATGTGTCAGCTCTGTCTGCAGGTGGCTGCATGTCTCATCCAAGTCTGCAGGTGTTTCCCTCAGAAGTCTGACACCCACAGTCTTTCCTAAGGGCCTCTGCCTTAATCAGAGCAGGAGGAAAAATATCTAAGATGAATATCGTTACTTATTGAACGCTGCAAGAGAAAAAATCTAAAGCCAATTCATTTAAAAGAGAGGTATAGAATTGAGCTCAGATGAAATCCACCATCTGTTCACAAATTAGGAGACAAAAGTTTTATTGCTGAAAGCAGGCACTTTTTGGTTTTGTCCAAAATATTATTACCAAAAAAATAAAAACATAGAAATGCATATTTAAGTTGATCAAAATGTTTAGGAAATAAACAGCTGTTCTGCTGAATTTTTCAGGCATTTCTTTTTTAATTTAAAAAGAACCCTAATTTTGCTTTGACATGAGTATTTCAGTGAAATATTCTAATTATCAGTTCAAATTATGCTGCCTTAGAAATTGCTTTTCTATTTTTAGTTCATTTTCATAAAGTTTGAAAATTAAATAAGAAACACTGGTCCTAGTAAGCAAATACTTTATTCAGGCTAAAAAAAAGAAAATAAATTTAAAAAACCAAAACAGATCACCTAGTAATCTAAAATAAAAAGAAAAGAAAATATTCAAAATTCCACTCTTACCCTAATACCATCTCTAATTGAGCACATTACTTGCTGTGCCTCATTTTAACACTCCTGCTTCTTTGTTCAGAAAGAAGAAAAAATCACAGTTATTTTTCAAAATTAACAATGAGATACATAATAACCCCCAAATGCTTAAGTTCAGAGACGACATGAATAAAGCATTTGACTTCTCATGCAATTCAGGACATACACTTTCTCCTAGTGATTACCACAATAAAGAGAACAATTTTCCTACCCTTAGACATATTGGACTGTGCTCATTAGCATTAGAGTTCATAGCCTCCGACACGATTATTCACATAGCAGGAGAGCCAGGGAACCTCAAAATCACAGTAAACCTTTCTTACAGAAGATTAAGATGGCAAGTTGAGTTTGGTGGAAAAGAAAATATAAACCTCTGCTAAACACTGCTCATAAAATTCAAGGTAAAAAACTTGTTTATGGCTTATAACAACGTATTCTTTTGGAAAAAGACTGATGGACATTTCATTCTCATGGTGGTAGATCTCTGCCATAGCTTGATGATGGACACTACATTGAAAAATGTTACAGATGTCAACAGCTAACTAGCAAAATGAAGAGGATATATTTCTAACACCTACACTCTTCCTTATGGATCTCAGTGGAATATAGAATAATCCTTTCAATATGATCCTGGAGGAGGAGGTCTAGGAGGCAAAACAAAGTCTCAGAAAGCATCTTTGAAAGAGAAGAAATTTATCCCATATATAAAAATTTTAATTTTTGCTTCATTTTTCATCATTCAGTATTATTTTTTACAAAATAAGAGTAAGGTCCAGGAGTGCCATTGTCCTGTTTTCTTCCAAAGCATTAGAAATCCTAAGAAAACCCATTGTCTCTAATCAATTAAAGTTTTCTGCAGCTTTACAATATAATATGCCAGATAAATATTTCTCAATCAATCCATAAAGATATTGAAGCACCGTAGCCAAACTTTCAGACTCTTCTGTTTCAGCTCCCATTTTAATAAAAATAAAGAGGAAAATCACCAATGAGGATTTGGCAAACATCTGGTTCTGTCCTGCCACCCGCACAACTTCCCAAGCACATAAGATCTTTTCATCCTGCAAGTTCAAAAATAATTCAGACATTTGCTAGGAACATTCAATCCTGCTCTAGCTGTGCCATATTTATCGGGGCTTCTGATACAGAGAGTTTTCATAAAAATAAATTCATCCCATATGCTTCAAAAATCTCCATAATAGCACAAAGTATAGACAGGTTGTTCAGCGGCTGCTGCCTACAACTATATTTCTACCTTTGGGGACTGGAGACAAAGGGGGACTTCTTCACTTCTGCAAACTCTAGTCCATGCTCGTGGAAGCACACATTTCAATAAATCTACCTCCTGTATGTGAAGATTAAACTGAAAGATGCCAATGCTAGCTTTAAGCTCACAGCAAATAGCTAATACTAGATGTATGACTGTCACTTGCTCATAGTTGTCTAAGCTACAGGCTAAATGCAGAAAGGTTTTGTGTGGCACCAGAGAGTAAAAACAATTTTTATGAATCTTAAATGATCTAACTTTAGAGCTTCAGCATCAGTTTCCACTTGGATTCCATCACCAGTAAAAACTTAACTCTGACTTTCCAGAGCTTCAAAACATTGTTTTGACTGAAGTTGCAGGTGAAATTCTCAAAGGAGGTCCCAAAAGAAAGACCACTGTAGGGATGGAAACTCTTGTCATTGGGTATGAATAGTTAAGGAGAGCCAGGTTTGGAAGAAATTGTTCTCTTGTCCTGAGAATCACAAAATCACAGAACAGTTTGGGTTGGAAGGGACCTTAAAGATCAAGTTCCAACATCACTGCCTAGGGCAGGGACACCCTCCACTAGATCAGATTGCCCAAAGTCCCATCTAGTCTGGCCTTGAACACTGTCAAAGATCCAGATGCATCCTATCGCAGGGCATCACCACCCTCATGGGGAAAAAAATTCTTCCTAATATCTAATCTAAACTTACTTCTTCATCTTAAAGCCATTACCCCTTGTCCTATCATTACACTCCCTGATAAAGAGTGCCTCTCCATCTTTCCTGCAGGAACCCTTCAGGTACAGGAAGTCTGCTCTAAGGTCTCCCTGCAGCCTTCTCTTCCCCAGGCTGAACTTATTCATATATCTATTTACTCATATCTTTTATGAACTGCTTGAACTTTATGCCAAAAGCAAGGACTAACAGAGACTTGGAATCCTCTCTTCTCCTCCCCTGAACTTTCGTCTTGTGTGTAGAGGAGGAAATCAGCTTTACAATGCCTTTCTGAATTTGGGGAGTGATAGGAAGTAGGATGTGACTTTGACCCCAGGCAAATAATGGTTATGTTGCATGAAGTGTTGGGAATGAACAGGCTACTCCCATTTGAAATGAAAATGTCCACATTTACAGCGTGCATGCCTGTTTCTGCTTTCATAGCAGAAGTGTGATCTTAACTCTTTAACACACTTAAAATCTTTTTTAACAGGTCACCAGTAAAATTGCTGAGGGGCAATTTAAAACACAAAGAAATAATTGAGATATGAAAGGACCTTTTAATTACTTTTCATCCTTTATATGGCAGAAATAACAGTAGCGCTCAAACAAGAACAATACATTTTAATCCAGAACACCATTACTTTTTGGTTCTCTTTTGGGCTTTCAGGAATATTCTTTTCTTCAGTGGGAAAAGAAGAATCAGAAGCTATGAAGAAAGAGAAGTGGAGAAAAAATAGAAACTTCTTTAACAGGAAATGATATTCTAAGAAGTAAATATTTTCACAAAAATAAATACCATGTAAATGTACTAGATAAAAGCACTACATGTATAAATAAATATATATATTTCCTTTTCTTGCTTTGCTGCTTTGTGAGGTGTGTCTATATATAAACACATATCATTAGTGAGGAGTGGGAAAATTATAACCTTTGCTGAAAAGTGTCCTTGTCATGAAGAGCAAGAGCTCTCACAAGATGGACGTTTCTGCAGAAAACAATGAAGGAGTAAGTGATGCTGATACCCTCAAGTGGGGACCTGCACAAGGACCTAGGTGAGTTCAATGTCCTCTGAGTCAAATTGTGAAAGCAAAAACGGAAATGTATTTGTCTGTGTTGCACCAATAACATCCAAGGATAAATAAGATGAGAAGATCTCCATTTGTCTTGACTGCTTTTACTGAGGGTTTGTCATGACAGATAAGCGAGGAGGTTGGGATCTTCAGGGAAATTAATAGGGCATGGCAACATGTGAGAAACTGAGAAATGTAGCCTATTTCCAAATATTCAGGGAATAGGGAAATAAGTTGTCCAGAGCTTTATTAAGAAATCAGTGCAGGTGAGAGAATCAAATTAACACTGCTAATAGAGATAAATAAAAGCTGCTTTTCTATCCTCAGAACCTCAGAAAAACTGGGAAGAACTGCTGCAATCCACAAGCCAGAGGCTGACCTGGAAGCTAGATTCTGTATTCATCACTGTGAGAGAATTGTATTAATCTTCACTGTGCTAAAATGTTGAAATGATCTTGGGTTAAGGAGGCCACTTTATCAAAATGGTAATATTTTTTACCCTGGCAGAAGTTACGCAAAGAAAAGGCTATCAGAAAGCTGTTGTTTTGTTGAGAGGAACGGGGGGGAAAAATAGAAAAAAAAAAAAAAAAAAGAAGAGAAAAAAGTAAAGAAAAGTAAAGAAGAGAGAATAAATTCTTGGGTACAAAGGATGGTTTTGATTTGGATGTTGGACAAAGGGTTGAAGTGGAGTTTGGGGATTTTTTTGCATAAACAAGAATCATGTGTTTTTTCTTGCCATTTATGGTATACCAGTAGCACCAACCTCTCTTTGTAATTCATGGCCTCTCATTTTTCCTCATAATGTGTCTTCAATAGTGAGATGCACAGAGGTCAGCCTGAACTCTCTATCCCTCTTATCTTTTGATTACCTACATTCCCCTGCCTTCTTTAAACCATTGCTCAGATATGATAAATAACAGCTCTCCGTACCTATAAACTTTTGACTCTAAGAAGACTCCATCTGTGTCTGTTTAGCAACACTGCTTCTCTGGTTGTAAGGTCTGCTAATAATTTGGGCCAGGAATGTAAGCAGATAGGCGAGGGAGGTTATATTTTGTCTGTAAAGCTTATATACATAGGGTAAAACATATTGAGAACATAGAACTTTGGGGAATAAAAAGAGTCTGAGATAAAAAACAAATGTTTTGGAGCTGTTGCCTCAAATGTGATAGCTATCAGCCATATTCACTAACTACAGATTCCAAAGATGGATTAAAGTTTGGACCACTTTGCCACTGGACATTTCCAGACCATTTGATTTGAAGTCATCTAAGAGTTCCAACTGAAGAGACTGAAAAATAATAATGTTATCACACTCCATACAGCTTCAATCTTCTCCCACTGCATTCTATCCTGTGATTGAACCCTGGCCTCCTGAAATCTTCTCAAAGGTCAGAATACAGCAATCATTTTGTAGTAAGTCCTCTGAGGTTATGAATACTGGCAATGCCAGTTAATTTCAGCTGTATTCATTCATACAGTGTCAATATAAGTTCCAAAACAACCATCAGCAAAAAAGTTAGTTTTGTCAAGATCAAAAGGTATCTTGACAACAAAATTCCTCAGAACATTATTATAAAGGAAGAAAATTCATAGCTAAGTCACTGTTTCTAATCAGAGAGAACTGAACCAGTTCATGTAAACATGAGATTTTTCTGTTCTCTTTGGTGAAGAGCAAAAGCAAATTCTGTGAACTTGAATCTCATCATTTCACAGAACAGATCTTTCCTTTCTTCTGGCAGACCTGCTAATAGTTTTATTTCACATTGGACAGCTGGCAATCATCAGTGGCAATGAAATCACAACTAGAGCAGATGCAATCTCAGAATCCTAAGATTTTTTTTTTTAATTGTTTAAGATGCTCCTTAATCTCAGAGAAACAAAAAAGAGAAGTAACATCTCACAGGTTTTCATACATTCTCTTCTCCAAAAGAGCAAAATAATTATAATCACCAGACAACAGCCAATCATATCAAAACAATAATCACATAATAATTCACTAAGAAAAAAATAATTAAATATGATCCAGAGTTTACCGGTCTCTGATTTTTTTCAAGATAATTTGGAAATATTTTCTGCTTGTTTGTTTTCTAAATACAGTCTATTTCCAAGTCTGATGACACAAAATGTCATGTGCTAAGTTTCAGAATGATCATATTTTATTTTTCTTAAATTGGACAATATTTTGGGGGATTTGGATTGTTCGTTAGGTTTTTTAATAGGAAACACAAAATATTTTAGAACTTGAAATTTGAAGACAAGTTTATAACAGTTTTTGAATGCATATATCCATCTCCAAGGCTGTATCACATAATCAGAGTTCATAGATTTAGAGATATAACTGAATGTAACTGTTAGTTACCCTGTGAAAAATTCTTTCTGAATTCTTCTACCTAGACATGACAAGAAGAATTCTCTTAGAGAAGCAGCTATCAAGTAGGTCTTGAAATGTTTGAATTGGTATGGCAGACCAGGGGTTCAAAATTACCATGATAACAAAAATCTTTAGTAAGTAGTTTGTCTTTCTTTTGACAATCTTGTTAAAGTTGCCTAGCCTGTTGTTTTTTTTTTTTTGTTTTGCCTTCTTATTTACCACTTAAATTATGATCTCTATAAGAGAGATGACCATGCTATCCATTCACATAGGGTCAGTTTCAGTAAATGCATAAATAGTTTAAGTATCAGGCAAGGAAGATATTTTGAAAGAAGATGGGGGTAAGAGAGTGTTAGCAATATTGAGAATGAGTAGAAAATGTCTAACCCTGAAATAAGGCAGGCAAGAAAACAACAATAGCTTGAGAATCGTTTGCTTATACCTACAAGAGTGAAGGGCCAAAGTCATATCCTGTGTCACTGTAGAAGTGTTTAAGGTTGAACAGCCCAGGAAACAAATGAGATCATACAAAGTAGAGGACCATGCTAAACTAAAATTTCTCTGTACCTGTGGCCCTATCATAGATGAAGAGAACCTTTAATATTTCCCCCAGGCCCTGTGTGCCCTAGGTGACATCCCTTGGCTATGTCTACCGATAAAGACAGGTTAGAAGACTGAAGAAGGTCACTGTGTACAATGTGGTGTATTTAGGCTGAAATCAAACAGGGTAGTTGATGTCCTGGAGGTAAACAGATCTTTCAGGATAGGTATTACACGAAGATCATGAAAATCCTGGTGGGCTATGATATCACCTACAGGATTATGCAAAAGTAAAAAGGAAGAAAGGTTTCCATACAGACATCTGGGAGGAGGAGGGGGGAAGAAAAAAAAAAAAAGAGAAAAAAGAGAGGCATGAAGGGAAAAGATATTTTAAAGACTAAACAAGGGACTAAGAAATGGAAAGTGTCACAATAACCCAAGACATGGCAAAATTGAAAGGGAATATAACTGCCAACATGAAAAGCAGCACTGAAACAGATAAAGGTGGAATGAAGAGTCTGAGTTCTTGCCTGATCTCCTGGAGAGCCTGCAAGTATCCCTGGAAGTATAAATACACCACTGTGCAAACAGTGGGATTTTGTTCAGTCCTCAAACACAACTATTGGTCTGCAGCACATAAGGGTTATGTGTGACAATACGTATTCCTAAAGGAGGCAACATTAAAATTATAAGACAAATCAATTTCAGGAGTTTCTGGTGCCAAACTCTGGATTCCCAATTATTATTTCTTTTTCTTTGTCAGACCATGTTAATCATTGAAAGATGTTTAATGTGCAGTAAAAATTATTCTATGGTTGACTGATGTCAAAATATGAAAAATATACAGTATGCTTTAATATACAAAAAACCATAAACCTATAGATAATGTGTGTATTTTGTTGGGGTTTTTTTTAAAGAAAACACATTGCCAAAAAAATGAGCCAACAAGCAAGAATGTTGTATAAAAGCTATACAACACCTTACAGCAGGATTGCTGTACAGCTCTGGTGGTATTAAGAAAGGGTGCAAGGCTTTTGGAACAGAATAATAGCTTTATATTACAGCAGCAGATATACTTGGGGGGGGGGAAGATGACTTGATTCTGCAAGATCTTCTTTATGTGTGGTAGTTTGCTTGTTTTGTTTTAATAGTTACATGAAAAAATTAAAATGGTTTAAGAGTTTATGATAAAAGCACTTAATGGGTTATGAGAAAAATCTGAAACATGCCAGGTGTTCAGGGTTTCTACACTTTGTCTAGTTTCTGGGGAAACCCAAACCAAATATTTGTATTACATTTTCCAAAGTGCAGTCTACACTTTTGCCAACAGATGGAAGTAGATTCAAGGAAATAGTGGACTCCTGGTTTAGCATCCTCTCCAGGGCACTGACTATTTCACAGAACTGCTAAAATATAAAATCATATTTTCAGAATGTGAGGGAGACATTTACTCACCAAACTCATACATAGTTCTCAATATGTGATTTTTTAGATCTATTAATTTATTTATTTATTAAAATAATGTGTTAGTCTTTTGTATGTCCAATGACCCTATTGATTTTTGAGCTATATACTAAAAACCAGAATTTTCGTAAAAGCAATCAAATAAAACCAGGCAAGACTACAGAGAAGGAGGAAAAGGAAGAGCATTTCAGCCTTTTGATGAGTGTGGAGAAGATAGGTTGTCAACAGAAGAAACATGAAAAACAATACTTGATATATATCTTCAACATAGTCAGTTTTTTGATCTTAACTTCTTGACTTGTGCCCCATGAGCCGTGATGTCACCCATTCCCAAATCTCCTTACAGACCAGTGTTAAGGAGGAAGAAAACTCAGAAGTCTCCAACTCCAAATGAAAAGATCATTCATAGGCACAGAAGACCCATCAAGGTAATCTAGTCAGACTTACTATAACAATGACCAGAAAATAAGTGACCTTCAGTTAAAAGTTTATAATCGTAGTGAAAAAAAATATATCTTATTTTCAAGTGAATACACTTGCTGGTATGATTTCAGGTGAATACACTTTGATTATAATCATTACTGCTCAGTCCAAATGAAAGTTGGCAGAAATATATGTTTATAAATAATTTCTATTATGTGAAATAATTTCTCAGAACATTTCTCATAATATTTCTTATAATTATTATAAATAATTTCAATTATGAGACTATTAATAAGTTCTGATGCATCCTAAATATACATAAATAAATATTTTGGCTACAGACAGAGCACCATACCATAGCCTTTAAAGTAGTCACATAGATTTGTCTGTCCTACTTTAATCTCTTTGGACAATGTCTAGTCCCATTTCCAACACAGATGTCCTAAAATTTGAAATCTACCATATGACACCTGTCTTTCTTTATTAACTAGAAAGAGCAGTCAGATGCACACCTAGTTTATGTTTCTGTAATATCTAGAAGGATAGGCTTGGGCCACAAGGATGTAGTCTTGACTAGTGAATTGATAAAGAATGTATCAGAGAATACCTTAAGAATGGTCTGAAATATTTTCTTTTCAGAAGGTGGAAAGCTTGTAGGTCACATATAGTTAAAATTGTCTAAAACCATGAATGTCTAAGCATGAAAAAATGTAGAAATTTCAGTCCTGTGCGATCTGATACATTCTGCATTATTAAATCCCTTTGTGAAATTATATACTTAAGTTCCTATAAAAAGTATTGATATATCAACATATTCCCTCAAAACATTTTGTTTTACTTGAATCAAGTTTCTTGTGAAAATAATCTCCTGTCAGAAATTATCAAGTACCCATTATTTCTACGTGAAAGGACTTATGCCAGTATCAGATTATGGCAATGCTTCAGAAATCTATACCCAGGTTGACCAGTTTCCAAGAATAAACAGTGAAATAAGTCATCTAACTGACACAACACAAAGCCGCATAGTATGTCAGCTGTCTCTTCAAGGAAGAGGCCAACACATCAGCGTTATCTCTATCACTCCTTCAGGAAAGCATTTGTGAAGCTAATGGACACAAACAGTGAGCAGAATTTCAACTTTGCCTCATTGCATGAAACAATATTGATTGAACAAAGTGTAAAATGTAGAAAAGTGGATGAACATGTCTGAGGGTAAGGTCACCATCGTGGACTGTGACCCTTTTTATTCCTATCTTCCAGCAGGAGTATCAGTGATTTGTGCTTTCTTCTCAGTATGGATACTCCAACTGTTCACTTTTCTTCCCAGAATAAAACTCTAGAATCATTAATATGAAAATCAATTTGTATTAGCAACTACTGAAATCATATTCCTATTTTATTAGCATGTAATTTTATGAATATGTCAGAAAAAACCCTTCTAGTTAATGATTTCTGTTCTGTGTGCCCTTAATATAAAACTTCCAAATCTCATTAGCAGAACCAGCCATTAAAATACACAGTGTTAATAAAGCACAATGTAAAACTGCTGATATGGTTAGTTTGGGGTACAAATGTAGTAACATATAATCACAGTGGAAAATTGAATACTGAAGGTGAATATTATTACCTTAAAAAACAGAGAATCATAGAATGTGTTAGTTTGGAAGGGACCTTTAAAGGCCACCTAGTCCAACTCCCCTGCAGTGAGCAGGGACATCTTCCCTAGATCAGGTCGCTCAGAGCCCCATCAAGCCTGACCTTGAATGTCTTTGGGCAACCTGTTCCAGTGATATACCACCCTCATATTGAAGAATTTTGTCCTAATGTCCCCCAAATCAACCCTGTTCTAGTTTAAAAATGTTACCTCATCCTATTGGTACATGCTCTCATGAACAGTTCTTCCCCAGCTTTCTTATAGGCACCTTTCAGGCATTGGAAGTCTGATATAAGATCCCCCCAGAGCCTTCTCTTCTCCAAGCTGAACAAGCCCAACTCTCTCAGCCTGTCTCCATAGGAGAGATGTTCCGGCCCTTTGATCATTTTTGTGGCCCTCCTTTGGACGCAGTCCAACAGTTCCATGTTCTTCTTGTGTTGAGGGCTCCAAAGCTGTGGACACAGCACTCCAGGTGAGGTCTCCCCAGAGCAGAGTAGAGGGGCAGAATCCCCTCTCTCCATCTGCTGCCCACACTGCTTGTGATGCAGCCCAGGATGCAGTTGTCCTTCTGGGCTGCAGATGCACATTGATGGCTCATGTCCAGCTTCTCATCCACAAGTACTCCCAGGTCCTTTTCCTCAGGGCTGCTTTCTAGCACATCATCTCCTAACCTGTATGGATAATGAGGTGCAGGACCTTGTACTTGGCTTTGTTGAACCTCATGAGGTTCACCTGGTCCCACTTCTCCAGCCTGTCCAGGTCCCTCTTGATGATATCCTGTCCCTCTGGCACATTAACTTCATCCTTCAGCTTGATATCATCAGCAAATTTGCTGAGGGTGCACTCACTCCCACTGCCAATGTCTTTATTAAAGATATTAAACAGCACCGTCCCAGCACAGACCCTTGAGGAACTTTGCTTGTCACCATCTTCCATCTGGACTTGGAGCCACCCTCTGGATGTGACCATCCAGCCAATTCCTTATCCAGTGAACAGTCCACCTATCAAATCCGTATTTCTCCAATTTAGAGAGAAGGATGTTGTGGGGGGCCATGTCAAAGGCCTTGCAGAAATCCAGATGGATGACATCTGTAGCTCTTCCCTTGTCCACAGCTGCAGTTACTCCATTGTAGAAAGCTACTAAACTGGTCAGGCAGGACTTGCCCCTAGTAAAACCATGCTGGCTGTCTCATATAACCTCCCTTGATAACAAAAATACCTTGACAGATAAAATAGTATAGAAACACTTTGTTCTCTAGTTGAGGCAGTCCAAAATTTTAGTGGATCCCACTTAGGCACTGAGATTGATTAAACTTTTGCACAAACCCACATCTCAGGTGTGGCCTTTAGATTAAGAGATGAACATGTCAATCCTTTAAGTACATGTTAATTTTTTTCCCAAGTATTTTACATAGGATTTTAGGTATAAGATACTTTGTTCCACAGCCTGATTTATAATCCAGGATTTATCTGGTGATCAGGAAGATTTAACCTCTTTTCTGAAGCTGAAGGCCATGAGGAAAGCTAGTTAATCTGTTTATACAAATGTATATTAGGCATATGCATAGCTCTTTGGATTGCTTCCCATACTATTCCCTGGGTACCAGGAAGACAAACAGTTTTGGTAAGATTACCAAGAGAGGATATAAATAGAAACTGGGGTGGAAATTAACTCACATAGTTAGGCAACTAAAAGTAGATTTTAACACCTAGGTGTCTACATACAAGTTTGATACAAAAAATCTAGTCAGTGCAGACGACCCCTACATTCTGAGCTATCTAGCAGACCAGAAACATTTGTTTGCCCTCAGGTGGGCTTGGTGGCTCTCAGACCTCCATTACATGTGTTGACCTGACCCAGTTTTGGTTGACTCTAATGGGGGTCTAGACAGCGACATTCAAGTGTGCAAGTCCACTGAATTCCACCATTGCTGTCCAAACTCTCCACTCTAGTGCTTTGATACCACTTTCATCTAGAAACAAGCAGGCAGAGACAAGCAGGGAGACAAAGATGACTAGAATAACGAAGAACACCAGGTTCTTCTGGGTCTAAAAAGATGTTTGGTTCAAGTCAATTCAGGTTTCCTACCCTCTTTTATTTTGGCAAAAATGTATTTTTGTTTTTGAATAATCAGTGCAGGAGAAGTTTTCTGTGGCACTTTGGGTCAGCTGCAAATCAACAGGAAACTGTTCCACATGGGTGATGGCTCGTAACACATATGATGTTCATGGCTATTTGGAAATAACAGTTGTTATTGATATACAACAGTGTACACTAAGCCTTCTGCAAAATTCACTGCAGAGTTGATAAGCTGTCTGAGCGGTGAGCCTGCTTCCCTTTGAGATATTATGGAACCAAAGATAATAAATACACCCCAAAGAGAATCTTGCATCTGATCCTTTTTTTATTTCAGGGAGGCTAAATCTTACAGTGCTGTGTGTGGCAGTAGTTCACTTGTAATTAAACAGGGACTGATATATTATTTCCTTCAGTGAAGTACAGAACTACTTCTTACTAGGACTGCTAATTAGGTAATAAGGAAGGTATAATGAAAAAATAATGACCCTAGAGTTTCCTGGGGTGGGGAAGCAGGAGATAGCAGACACAGTTAAGATGTTTCACTCCTTACATGTGGGCATTCTGAAACCAGGGCAAGAGAAATGCTGTTTCATTTTATGGGCCATATATTTAAAGTTATGGCATATCATTCACATGGATTTCACTTGAAGTAGAAAGTGTCTGGATTTCAAAATAACTTCAGATGCCCAATCATGTTTGCTTTTAAATCTGGCAAAGAGACTGATACTCAGTTTTCTAAAAGGAAGGTGCTATGATATCAAACCAGAATCTGTAAAAAATCTTCTTGTACTGATTAAACTGCTATTATCGTCATAATAATTATAGAAGATTCATGCTGTTAAGCAGAGTCTTGCCTCAAAATATAAGCATATCCCCTCAAATTTCCTGTCCAGCACCACACTTTGAACAGGCTTTCTCTGATTAATGGATTAAGAGAATGCTGCTGGGTGAAATGACTGTATGCTTTCCCTGCTGATTCTGATGAATTGGGATTATCCCTGCTGTAGCCACTCAAAAGACAGCAAGAGGAAGTGACTTAAAACTGGCACCACAAAATTTTCTGTGGTTTCCTGTTAGGACCCAAGGTGTCAGTGTATCTTCATCAGGCCAAGCTGGAGGATGTCTATCAGGTTTGGGAGTAAGATCTAGAACCAGAAGCGTGACAGGACAGCTAAACACACCAAGATGACTAAATATGCTGAGGTAGAAATGGTCCCAACTAAGAAGTTGATGTGTGGACTATTGTCTGATAAAGGGTATGAGCCTGATGTGTGACTGAGGGAAGCCCTCCTGTTGAGTCACAAGGTTCAGAAAGGATCCCCTTGCTTTCTAAACTCCTTCTCAGAGAGAAGTCTCAGTGTAGCTAGGTTCAGCCTTAGTCCTAGACTTGGTCAACAGTTTATGTCTAAAGGATTATGTGTGTAGCCACATAAGGAGATTTTTGCAAAGTGGAAACAGATAGAAGCTTTATTAAAGCAACAGATATGAAGAGTTCTGTATTGCTGTTGATATACTCACTTACTGCAGTAGCATTAATATATGACTACAATGGCAGCACAATGCTATCCTGGGTATTCTCCCCAAAAGGTGAAGTCATGATGCTTATTACCAAGAAGGCATCCCTGTCTCGGGTGGAAGAGAAGGAGCACAGCCTGTAGACTGCCTGTTTGTAGTCTTCAATTTCTTCTTTTCCCATTCCAAGGGTATCTTCCTCAATACCCTTTACACCCCAGCCTTAGCTGTTCCCTCTCTGGGTTGATGTTTAACATGATTTATGTGGAGAGTTGACAACTAAAGTAATATGTATATATATGTATGTTTAATGTGGACTTTTTTTTACCTCATTATCATATTTAGGGGTGTCTATTGTTAATTTCATGGATAATAAAGCAAAAGTGGCCTTCACGACTCTGCATAGAAATAATCTATCTGCTTATCCTGAATTCTCCATCCAAAACATGGTCATCTTGCCACTGTAAGGCTCCTTCTTTTGGCTGCTTCTCATACCAGCCTTGCAGACCTCCATCCACAATGCTTGCACGAGGGTTAAAAGGAAACCAGTTAAATGAAATTCCAACATTATCTACCCCATGACTATCACCATTTGATCCAAGATCCAAATAATTTTCATATAAAATTAGATGATAGCCCTTACATTTGAAGTTTCTTCCTCTATACTTAAGAAGCCTTGGTCTACACAGCTGCTGCAAATTCTCTTGCTTGGCCCAAGATTTCCCAGGTATCTTTGTAAAACACATTATGTACCCACCCAGTGAAGGGAAGCCTCAGTGGAACAAAGCATGGCAGCTATTCTAACATCACAGCTGTACTGATAGAGAGTGAAAGAAGGACAGGAAGTGAATGACAGAACAATTTTCTCCCCTGGAAAATTCTGGGGCAATTTAACTTTACAAGCACACTTCCTTACTCTACACACTTCTGCAAAAACCACCTGGAGAATAAATGCTTTCCTGTGAAAAAGGGCAGATCTTCCATGGTGACAAGTACTTGATACTCTAGTTTTGTGCTCCAGCTGCAAAAACATTTCTATTATTAAACACTTTTCTTTTTCTTCTTATTCTGCCTGTTTGCTTGCAGTTTTCCTTCCTCTGTGCTCCAGTATTCCCTTGAGGTTCCTGCATACTATGAATCACTGTCCATCATCAAATGAAAGCTTTATTACCCTACTCTTTTTGCCTTGCCTTGCCTTGCCTTGCTTTGCCTTGCCTTGCCTTGCCTTGCCTTGCCTTGTCTTGCCTTGCCTTGCCTTGCCTTGCCTTGCCTTGCCTTGCCTTGCCTTGCCTTGCCTTGCCTTGCCTTGCCTTCCCTTCCCTTCCCTTCCCTTCCCTTTCCCTTCCCTTCCTACTCCTCTCCTCTCCTCTCCTCTCCTTTCCTCTCCTCTCCTTTCCCTTCTCTCCCCTTCTCTCCCCTTCTCTTTCTTTTCTGTTCTCTTATTTATTTTTATTTTTTCTTTAATTGAGTCTGTAGTAGCTGGGCTCATTACAACAAAAGTCAACAACTGTACCACAAACACTAAGAAAAGCTATTAAAGCTTTTTCAGATTTGGGAGCCTTCCTGTATTCTGTTTCTAAATATACAATTATGGGGTCATTTATTATTTATTTTATGACTTGTTTTATTATCCTTCATTACTCCCAAAAACACTATACGAAGGCTGCAATGCTGGGAAGGCCCAGCATCTTCCTGGAGTTCCTATCCTTTTACCATGCATTATAAATCATATAATGAATTACTAAATGGCTGATTTGTATTTTTCCAAACACGTTAGGCACTGGCTACTCTGCTAATACTCCTAATGTTTTCTTTAAAGATCAAAATGCTGATATGTCCAGGAAAGCTTTTCAATAACTCTGCAGCATGAAAGAGTGACCTCCAGCTCTTAGAGAAGTGCAGAATGACTCCTGCTCAGTCAGATATAAGACGAGACCTTTTTGGCTCATCTGCCTTCAAAAACTCCAAGATTCTCATTTTAATAGTTGTTACTTTTGTTTATAGAACAGCTGCTTACAGGGCTAACCCTTGGTATACTGGACTCTTGGTGTAAAAACTTGTTTGATTTTTTTTTTTCCTTTCACTTCAGCAGGCTTTTGATTGTGCATTGCTCACCCCTACAATTTTCCCCCTTAGGTCCCTTCCTCTCCCCCACATCTTTTTTAGTCCTGCATCCCGCACAAACCTATTCCTAATTTTAGGAAGGAAATTCTTTTTCAAACTGGACTTTGCTGACTTACAATACAACAGTGGTTATTATATAACAGGCTAAACAGAGGATGGATCTCCTATCTCAAAACATCTGCCTTTGAAAAAAAACAAACTCAAGACTCCAGTTTCCCATGCTTGAAGTGCTCTTTGTCAAGCACTGTGCCACTGGGGAAATGTAATCTGTCATATCTATATGAGCCCTGGACTCATCACAGTTCACTTCCAGTACTTAACTGAAGCGTGTGGCTGCCCTAGGCTTCTCCACTTATCAGCAGTGAAAAAGATAAATATTTGAACAGGACATTTTATTAAATTCTAAAGTATGATTCACCTCCTGGAAATATCTTCTCAGTTAGTTAACAATAGAAAGTATGCAAAATGGCCAAAATTCTCCCTGAGATTCTTGTGTAGAAACAATGGATCTGTTCTCCGGGGATCATTTCTTAGTCCTCAGCCAACTGGGGAGAATTTCACTTCCCATTGCCCTGTCCAGGAAACAAAGAAACTGCGGTTTTTCTTTTGTGTCTAATAGGTAGCAGCAACAGAAAGCTGTGAAAGAAAAAACCTTCTGCTATATTTAGCTATTTTTGTTCCACGGTATTATTATTCATAAGACTTTCTTAAATGGGAAATTAATAGGAAAATAATACATTACACTCCTTCTGTCACAGAGATATGTGAAGGGCTTGGTGGAACACCTCCAGCATTCACCTGAAAACCTCACTATTTAGTGCACTTCACTTTAGCACCAATTCTCTCAAGAAATTCTTACTGCAATTAATTCAAGCCATCTAAATTTAAAGCATACTAATTATGCAGCCATCAAAAGAGAAAATCTATCCTTCCAGGAAATTTGAGCTTTAAATATAACTCTCATAATTTAACTGTTTGGATTTTTAAGGGGAAGAAAGGTATTTTGAGGCAGAAGCTTTCTGGAATATACAGATAATGAGCTCAGAAAGTCATCTAGAAGGAGAATAAAACTCTGTAGTGGTCTTGGTGAACAATGTGACTTCTGCTACATGTTTACCTTGTTGCAACTAAAAAGTTTAGGTAGTGTTGCAGAAGGTGCAGAACCAGCAGAACAAATTGCCTTCCGTTGTACAGAGGTCATGAACTGTAACATCATTGAGCTAGACTGGATGTCTGAAGTAAAAAAAAGGTAAGTTAAAGGATATATACAGTTTCTGTCAAGGACTCCTAGGACTCATGATGTCCTCCTGAACTTCTTGTGTCCCATGAGCTCCAAGAAGTAAGTTTCAGAAGATTGTATAAGATCTCCTATTTCTGCTCTGTGATCAAAAGGAGGTTATTAAAATAAATTTATCTTCAGGTTTTCTCAAAAAATTCTAGTTACTGTTCTGCTTGTTTTTTAGCTACTGATGGTCTAGAGCAAGACCTGTGAGGGTTTAAACTGGTACTAATGGAGTTGGAGGCTTTTCCCTACTCCGTAACATTTCCCAGTGAAGCAAGTTGCCAGCTGGACATTTTGCTCTCGGAACACATTTGAAACGGGAACTTTTCCAAAATCCTTGTCCAATATCTAAGTGGAAAGTCAACTCTTTTCCTTGCTTTTTGAAGAAGGAAACAGCTAAGTTCATAGACATGGATCTAGGAAAAGAAATTTAGGTAACGGTTTGTTATTTCTGACCTGTTCTTTCTCCAGCTCCCAAACACAATCTTTTTTTTACAAACATCTGGCAAGCTCCAAGATGCCTGAATGTCAGTTTCTGGGTATGGAAAACTGTTTTAATTTAAAAAAAAAACACCTTCAACCTGAGTATTATGTATTCCCTCTTTCTCCTTTCCCAACAACATAACCAAGTCACAATGAGATGAGTGAATATGGACAGTGGGACAGAAAGAAAAAAAAAACATCTGAAAACTCTTTCATTCAAATGAAGTTTGGAATTGAATTAGATAACAGATAGATAACATACAGTTATAAAGAACAGAGTTGACCTGCAACCTAACAAGGGAATATCAAGTTGAATGAATGCTATAATATGTGATTTATGACCTAATCTCCTCAAGTATTTTTCTCTTCCCAACATAGCCACTAAAATCTACATCAATCCATTCCAGTGTTACTGAATCTAATATGCACTCTCATATTCATCAAGTATGAGGGGGCAGGTATGAGATCTAATTACTCTACTCGCCTGATGGAGGATAACATTGGAGTTGTCAGATTAATGTCAACCTAAAAGCGATACAAGCAATTACCATTTCTAATGACTTATTTTCTTCTACTCATCCTGCTTTTGCAAAGCTTGAAACTTGTGGGCCTTTATTCTTATTATTAATAATAACGATTTAGTTCTTCTCTTTTCAGGGAAATATGTAGCTGTTTTTTCAACGTTGCTTAACAGTTTCCGGTGACAGATCTACGAGTTGTTGCATTGGTTCTTTAGCTGGATATACACAGCATTAGCAGCACATTATTTTTAATACTCTGATTGAATGATGGAACTATGTGTCGGTGCTTGTCAAACCTACAGTCTGACTGTACATACATGTTGCAGTTGAGTGCCTTTTGTGAAACAGTTTTAAATACCAGTAAGTAAGAAAAAAAAAGGAAAAAAGGAAAAAAAAAAAAAAAAGGAAAAAAAGAGTCATTTAAAGCTCCATCAGAAGAGGGATGGCAGCAGGGACAGGGAGGTGATTGTCCCTCTCTACTCTGCCCTCGTGAGGCCCCAGTTGGAGTCCTGTGTCCAGAGCTGGGGCCCCCAATAAAAGAAAGATGTAGAACTGTTGGAGAGGGTTCAGAGGAGCCACAGAGGAAGAGGATTAGAGGGCCGGAGCAGCGTCCCTACAAAGAGAGGCTGAGGGAGCTGGGCTTGTTCAGCCTGGAGAAAAGAAGGCTGCGGGGGGACCTCATTGCAGCCTTCCAGTCCCTGAAGGGAGCAGAGAAACTGGAGGGGAATCAACTTTTTAAAAGGGTAGAAAATGGCAGGACAAGAAGAAATGGATTAAAACTGAAGGAAAGAAGGTTCAGATTAGATATTAGGGGGAAGGTTTTTACAGAGAGAGTAGTGAGGTGCTCAAAAAGGCTGGCCAGAGAGGAGGTGGATGCCCCATCCCTGGAGGTGTTCAAGGCCAGGTTGGATGGGGCCCTGGGCAACCTTGTGTAGCTCCAGACCTGAGGTTGGTGTCCCTGCCTGTGGCAGGGGGGTTGGAGCTCAATGATCCTTGGGGTCCCTTCCAACCCATGCCATTCTATGATTCTATGAAAGACATTTCATGTCATAAAACCTACTGAAAGTGTTGAAGGCCAGGTTGGATGAGGCTTTGGGCAACCTAGTCTAGTGAAGGGTGTCCCTGCCCATGGCAGGAAGGTTGGAACTGGACTATCTTTGCGGTCCCTTCCAACCCAAACCATTCTGTGATTCTCTGATCTTGTCATTAAGGAAAAATCATTATGCTTCCCTGAGATAATTACTGCTATGCACAATCCACAAAACACTTGGGACTCCTTTGCATAATTTCAAACTCAGGTTTTATAATTTGACCTTATATTGTCACTGCTAAATAATATTTATGGTATTTCTGGCTGAGTTACCTTACAATTCATATACTCTGTCAGCCAGAAGTCGAAAGCAAAATGACCACAAAACCCCTCATTTGCAACTAGAGGCTCTCTTTCAATCTTTCATCTTTTCTTGAAAGCAATCAAACATTATACAAACGGTCAAAAGCACCATGAAGGAAAAACAAACATATTTTTTTTTCTCAGGAAGCAAGTACTATATACAGTTATGTCATGGAATGGAGGGAATTTTGATAGGAAACTTCATTGTAAGCTTCAGTACAATGAACTGCATTTTTACAATGTCTGTTTTGTGCCTAATCATTAGACCGTTAAAAACAGCTATTTCTTTGCTATAGATTTTCCATTTATGCCATGTCTATGACTTAGAAGACACCTATTCAGTGAAGCACAGCTATATCAAACTTATGATTTCAACACATCATAGATAACAAAGCTATAGGAGATGAGGTGATTGTAATAATCTCTACCCAGTGACAAAAGCATGAGTCAATGGTTTAAAATCATTAATAAATTTGTATGAAAATGAGTTTCCTGCAGTTAACCTCTGTTGGATCACATTGTTCTTTTTGGTGATACAATTGCTTTACTCCTCAGCAAAGGAACCCATATGCTGTGTAATCTTCTATTTCCTGCTATAGATCTGTATTTTTATCTCAGAGAATAAGGACTCTTGTACCTAGATCCCTTTTAGGCAAGATGATTGCAACGTAAATTTTAGGAGAGTATGAGCTGGATTTGGGATTTATAGGTTTGATTCCTGAAATGCCCATTTTGACTGACAAGTTTAAAATGCTAAAAATCAACAAAAGAAGACTTGTTTTTAAATGTTTTTGTAACTTCAGAATGAGAAACAAATAAGAGCTATCCAGCCATCTGCCTCATGCATTTTGAAAAAAAATATTTTTAGAAAACTAAGTAAAAGAAAAAAATATCAAGGAAAAGACGGAAATATGTAACCCTTGAGGACTGAAGTTCATTCTCTGATAGCTACACTCAATCTAGTGTGAAATAATTTATCCTCAGTTTTATAGTCCAAGGGGTTTAAGCACAATATTAATCAAGTACTTACGACAGATACTCCAGGAGTGCCAAGTTTCCTATAATATACCTACAGTAAAGTTTAGATAATAACATGAGATTGGGATATGTAATCAGCTTAATGGACTTGCTGTCTTCCCTCTGTTTATTTCTATCAATATGTTTAAATTATCTGAACTTTTTCAAGGAATTCAAACACTTATTTTCTATCAAAATCATCTAATTTCTTCATCTTAAAAGTATTACTAAATAATGTACTCTTTTCTGTTGGAAAAGAAGAAACAACATTGTTTCATTCAGGAAAATAAGTTTAGAATCTGATTCTGGTAGTCAAACTACTATGGCTTAATGAAATTATTATGGGGTGTATTTAAGACAAGATTATGCAGAATATTAAAAAATGAAAAAAATATTGTTTGCTATGAATTTGAACCACAAAATTAAAAACCATCTGACTGGAAAACATGTAGGGAAAAAAAAAAGAAAACTATTTTAAGCTCTTAATAGATTTTTCTTTTGCTTTTTTTTCTTTCAATTTTTGTAAATGTTTCAATGAAAAGAAAAAGCATGATTAATTTTTTTAAAAAATTGCATAATATTGTTTTTAAGAGTTTCTCAATTTTTTTGTCTAACCTTAATCAAATCATCAGTTGAAAAGAATATCAATAAATAATATTTGAGATTCAACTAATTAGCAAGTAGCAAAAAAATTACCAAACCCCTTCAAAAAATCATCTTTTCTTTGAAAGAAAGAATGAACAATAGCCTTTAAAAGAACAATCTTGTAAAGGAGGGATGTTAGTCAAATAAATAATATTGCAATTTGAAGTCTTATCTTTGGACATCTGTATGCCCCTTATGGAATATTACAGTTCAACTTTTTTTTTTTTTTTTAGGTCATTTAAGACAACAATGCTGCTGCACCTCTGCACATAGCTTCACTTGTCACTCTGAGCATCAGAAGACCTAGAATACTTTGTTACCTGTAAACCACCAAAAGGTCATTGAGGGGATTTTTTTTTCTTTTTCAATTATATTAAGTTTTTACAGGAAAATTGCATTAGTTTTCTGCTGGAAGCTCAACCCAGCCACAAAAGCTTTATAATTTATAGTAAAACTGTGTTTCAGCATGGTTCTGATGGAAGATTTGCAACAAGGTGTATTAGTGAGGTCCCAGTGGGGAACATGTGGCCATGCCTGTACTACAGGGCAATGTGTACTGGGTGTGGTATGACTTCTGATTCTGCTGGGTCTGAAAACTAATACAAAGGTGTCACTGAAAAGTTTAATCTACTACATGCATACATTTGTAATGGATTAAATAAGTACTGATGGAGAAAAATGCACATGGTTGTTTCAGGAGCAAGTTACGTGAAACTGTTAAAATACTAAAAAAATATCCAACAGGTCTGGTAATAGTTATTTTTGAGAAGAAAGGCCAAATAGAGTGTTTTAAATAGTATGTAAAAGAAAAGGGGGAGGAAAAAAAGAGAGAATAATATTCCACAGTTTCTACTTACATTTCATACTTCAATGGCAACTAAGACTTGCTTTGTGTTTACTATTACTTATGCAAGACATAGCACTGAGTAATAGTGATCAACAGAAACATTGCAGCTTCCTAAGCCTCCTTTCAATGGAAGCTAGCCCTGGGAGCAGCAGAAGGCACTTTATTCTCATAATCCGTATGTCTTTGCCTTGAAAAAGCTGAAATGTATTCCCATTAGCAGTTTCTGGTCTCTTCTGAGACCTTTATAAATAAAACTGTAAGAAGCATGTTCCTCCAGCACAGTTTAGTGTCCCTGATACTGATTGCCACCAGCTTCCTTTCACTGTAAAGTCAAAACCACCTTCACTATTAATGTGGCTGTGGGTCTGAGGAGCTCCTACTTCCTACAACCCTGCATTAGATTCCCAGCCAAGAAACATAGATTCCTCTTGTTTCCAGAGTAAATCTCGCCTTCTCCCCTTGTGCCTTGTTGTGGTTTTGTGTGGTCGGGTTCTGGTGGAGGAGGGGGGTGACTTCTGCAAGAAGGAACTAGAAGCTTCCAGCAGGCCCAATTAACACCATCCGACACAAGGCTGGAGTCACTGTTGACCAAGGCTGAGCCCATCAGCGACAGTCACAGCACCTCTGGGAATCACATTTAGGAGAAAAAAATGCAAGCAGCTGCTTTTTGCCCCCAGAGAAGGGAATGAGAAGATGTAAGAAACTGCAGACACCAGTGAAGAAGGGGCAGAAGAGACACACCAGGTGCTGGAGAAAAAGATTACCCTGCAACTTGTGGAGAAGACCATGCTGGAGCAGGTTGTCCCCTGGAGTCCATGGAAAATGACTGGGAGCAAAGAGCCCACCTGCAGCCTGTGGAGAGGCCCCAGGCTGGAGTGGGTGGAGATACATGGAAGACACTTTGACCTGCATTGGAGCAAGCCTCTGGCAGGACCTGCAGCCTGTGGAGAGAGATAGAGACAGAGATGAGAGAGAGAGAGAGACCCACATCAGAGAAGGTTTGCTGGAGGGAGGGGTCTTGTGACCCTGTGGGGACCAGGCTGGAGCATTCTGGGCCTGAGAGACTGAGAGACATTCTATGACTTATGACTGCACCCCATAGCAGTGACCCACACCGGGGCAGCTGGTGAAGAGCTGAAGCCCCATGGAAAAGGACTCACCCTGGAGAAGTTGAGCACTCCCTTGGGTGGGACCCCACAGTGCAGCAGGGGAAGGGTATGAGGAATGCCTCTCCCTGGGCTAAGAAAAACATCTCATGAGGAACTGACTGAAATGCCCTATTTCCTCTCCACACTCCATGCCATTCTTGTGGGGTAAAAGAGAGCAAAATCCTGACTTTAAAGTCTGCAAAGAAGGGAGGAGTTGAGGAGGTGTTATAAGATCTGGCTGCACTTCTCATCACCCGACTCTGGTGTCACTGGGGGTGCAGGACAGTGCCATCAATTAGAGAGTTTTCTTTCCTTTATTCCTTGCTGAGTCTGTTCTGCCCATGATGCTAATTGTGGAATGATCTCTCCCTGCCCTTATCTCGACTCCTGAGCCTCTCAATATCTATTTTCTCCCCCATCCAGCTGAAAAGGGGAGTGATAGAGCAGCTTTGGTGGGTGTCTGGCCTCCAGCCAGGGCCAAAACACCACGGGCCTGAATAATGTAAGCATACATGAACAAAGTACATGTATTATATACATAATATAATATAATATATTATTTTTATATTCATATCAAAGTTCATCCTTCCTGCCATTCACAGGTTGATTCATGGTTGCAATGCACATTAAGAAGTTAAAAAAGACTTGAATCTCAGGTTAGTTAAATATTCAGGAGTTTCTTCAGGAGTACAGAAATAAAGAAATCAGAAATATAGTTAGGAAAAATTATCCAAGTCAATTACTATTTATGTTTGTCTCACTTTCATAATTATACATATGATAACCTGGAAAGGCCAGAATTGCTTTTCAGTTATGATACTTAAATAATTTTCAGAAACTTCCTTCCTAATTTGAATTTTAATGAGCAATCCAAAGATGGACACAGAAATTCCCATTTTTGTAAAGCAAGATAATGTGGCTTATGAAGTTTTTGTCTAGATTTTTTATTTATTTAATTATTATTGCGGTAAAAATGCATGTTACCATTTCCAGAGCTGAATTGTGGTAACATAATATACAAATATTCTTAGTTTGCTTCAATGGAATGTCAGATAGACTGCTTTAAATCATTAGGCTTTCTGATTTAAAGGTCTATTAAGCTGACTGGCCACACTGGAATAGATTAGAAGTAATCATTTGATCTGTTACTGTGACTCAGCTAGCAAGATGGTAATGTACTATTAGTGGTCAACAGCTGTCTTAAATCTCAACAGTTGCTTTTGCAGAGATCATGTATTTATTCCTTAAGATGCTGTTGTTGAATACATTCTTAATGTATCTCATAATAGATTTATCTCTGTCTCTAAAATCCAGTATTTATTATTACAAATATCACATCAATTAATATTCATGTGTGTCTTTATAAAGACTCATAGTTTGGTGAAAATTATACCTTCCCATTTCTAGATTACTGGGATATGTTCACTGTCTGCACAGTTTGTAGAAAACAAACTTAAAATATTAGTAAGCATTCAGTTACTCTTCTATCAAAGGTCAGGACACTTCATTTTTAAATTCCTTACTATGAGCCAAAATTCAACTTTATCACTGTAAAACTTGCAATATATCCATTATCTTCAGATTAAAGCTAAAAGCTTTTGATATGACAAGCAGGCAATTCATCCTGTTTATCATCTGACAGCTAATTCCCTTCTCCTCATGCTGCAATAGTGCAGTACAAGTGTTCATTTTGTCACACTAGCTTTGCCCTGCCTGAATTTCTTTCCTTAATGCATGTTTGTATTAATCTCCAGATTGTCTTCAAAGTGAGGTGGATTATGTCCCTGCCAAAATTTTAGCACTTCTAAATAATTGATATAATCTCACTGGAGCTCAGAGAGAATTCTTAACCATTCCATCAATCTATTTTAAACAGCGAACACTGACTGGGGGAAATGGGGGAAACAGAGATGGAAGCTAATTACTTTAAGCAATAAGATGTCTAGCTAGAACATCCCTCCTTTAATTTTATAAATTTTCATTTTGTCTACCTGCCTTTGTAGTTGAATATACCAGTTGTCTGTTGCATTTACTGGTTACCATATTTCTGCCTCCTCTCCTTCAAATCTGGTCAGACATCATGTAGAAATGGTAAAAGGTAGATGCATATTGGGCTTTGCAGCTGTAAACTCATTACCTGAATAGTGATTTTGCTTGTACATTACAGGATTTATCATTGTGATGGTTTGAGCCCTGGCCAAAGGCCAGACGCCCACCAAAATCAGTCTGTTCCTCCCCTTCTTAGTTGGACAGGGGAGAAAAAAACATAATTGGGCTGCTCAAGAGACAAACTCGTTAATGACGTGGGCAAAACAGACTCAACACAGAGAGCAGAAGAGAAAGTTATCTAATTTATTACACTACGCTAAAGAGAAAACAGTGAAAAAGAACCAGAGTCAGGAGTGCAACCAACCATCTTGAAACAAATGCAACCAGGCAAACACATCCCCCTCACCCCCACTCCCTCCTTAGCAGGCTTTAGTTAGAAGTTTGCTCCCTTCTTCCCTCCCGGTCACAGCCCAGGAGGGGCAGGGACTAGGAGATGGGGCTTTGGTCAGTCCCTTGCCAGTTGGTTCCCTTCTCGGCCGGGATGGGGGCATCCATCCCACACAGCCTCCCCCTGCTGCACCGTAGGATCTCACCCACAAGAGCCAGTCCTCCACGAACTTTCAACAAGGCAAATCTCTTCCCACCGGACTTCATCTCTGCTCTGGCAGGCAGCAACAAATCACAGTGTCTCTCAGGCCCAGTCCTCCACGGGGCTATAGGCCTCCCCCAGCAAACCTGTTTGGCTCATCTCTGTAGGTCGCTTGTGCTGGCAGGGGCTCATCCCACCGTAAGTCACGGCATCTTCTCTATGTCTCCACCGGCTCCATCCAGCGTGGAGCCTCTCCACCGGGCAGGTTGGGTCTCTGCCTCCTCCATGGGTCCTTTTCTCCGGCTACTGCATGTACTTCTGCTCGGGCTGCAGGGGCAATCTCGCGCCTGGGTACCTGGGCGCCTACTCCTCCCCCAGCCTTCCCGGCCTTTTGTCTGTCAACTGCTTACATTTATATGCAAATATACATCCCAATGTCCTTAAGGGGCCAAACTTTGCAGCCTTCCTGGCACTCTGGGTTTCTGGTGGAGTCTTTGTCTCCTATATATGATTCTCAGAGGTGCTATAAGCAGGCTTGCAGAAGATTCCAGCAGCCATTTTCTGCCAGACCTGGCCCTCTCTCAGTAGCCAACTATGCAAAACTGCAACAATCATTTAATGTAAATATGTATTCACTGGTCCTCTACTAAAACTAGAGTTAAACAGTGAAACAAAGGGAATGTGTTTATTTTTCTATCATGGGAAAATTAAAAAGAGTCCTTACAGAGACAGGTATATTTTTCTACTGAAATGAATTTCAGTGGTAAAGTAGTCTTGTTACTTGGAAAAGTTGCTTGATTACATATGGCCCAGCTACTTAGTAATAGAACAATACAGTTTCCATCTGTTCACCAGTTTCATAGTATTCAGGTTAAATTCACAGATTGTGGTACAGTACTAATTGGAGAACTGTTTCCATAGTCAAATGCACAGGAAAAGTTTATGGTCTGTGGGGCAATAGTGTTCATTCTTGAAGGTGGCTCACACCTGACCAACATTCTCTGGTGCATCCAGTGTCATCTTTCAGTTGACTCTTGGACTTCCCCTGAAATCTTGTGAGTTCAGTGTTTAATGAATGATAGTCTAGACTTGGATTTGAATTTTTAAAACACTGTCACAATGCAGGAGTGAGACCCTCCTTGAAAGTCACTGTGGAAGTCCTCCATACTGTTACTGTAGATCACCTTCTCCCTAGAAAGAAATGATTCAGATATAGGTATTAGAGCTTTGAAAAGACAGAAATGTAGGATACTTTCCCCATACATATTACTAGATAAGGACTTGAAAGCAAAGACGACCAAGAATCTCTTGTGTCCCAAGAGTGTATGCAGAATGAGGTCTCCAATGTTTCCCTGATGTAGGAGGAAGAACACTTTTAAAAGTCTGGATGCAGCTTCCCCCAACATAACAAGGACCAAATACCAGTCTTTAAAAAAGACTTTTTTCAACCTCTCAAATATTCTCATAAACATGGAACTTTATGAAAGGTTCATGAAGGAATTATGGATGAAATTTCAGTTGAGATGACAGTGATCTTTCTGCAATAAATTGTCTCATGTATTTCACTATGTTTACGTAGCCAGCTCTCACTGGGTTATAACTTCACTGGACAGTCTCCATGAACTGGATTCCTTTCAAGTGAAGAAATACTAGAAGACATACTCTAGAAAATGTGCTCTGGAAACACACTGACACACACACAAATACAGTGTTGATGGCTGTAAGACACAGGAACAAGTCACAGTTTGAAGTAAACCCCTTTCAATATCAAAGCACATATATCAGGTGCTCAACACCAGCTGTTTTGCTCTGTAGATCTGCTTTTACTAAGCTACAATACATAGAATCACAGAATCATTAAGGTTGGAAAAAAACTCCAAGATCATCTAGTCCAAGCATCCCACTGCCACCTATATTACTTGCTGAACAACCTATATTACTAACTCAATCATGTCCCTAAGTACCTCATCCAACTTTTCCTTAAACACCCTGAGGGACAGTGACTCTACCACCTCCCTGGGCAACCCATTCCAATGCCCAACTGCTCTTTCTGAGAAGAAATTTCTCCTAATTTCTAACCTGAATCTCCCCTGGAGACACTTGCAGCCATTCCCTCTTGTCCAATCACGAGTTACCTGTGAGAAGAGGTTGACCCCCAGCTCACCACAACCTCCTGTCAGGGAGTTGTAGACAGGAATAAGGTCTCCCTTCAGCCTCCTCTTCTCCAGGCTCAACAGTCTCAGTGACCTCAGACACTTCTCATCAGATTTGTGTTCCAGCTCCTTTACCCTTCAGCTCTCTTGTTGGCCTTCTCTCTACATTCTCCAGGGCCTCAATGTCTTTCTTGTAGTGAGCAGCCCAAGACTGAACACTGAAAACTGCACAAAACTGCAGCCTTACCAGAGCTGAGTACAGGGGGATGATCACCTCCCTGGTCCTGTTAGATATGCTATTCCTGACGCAAGCCAGGATTTCACTGGCCACCTGGGCACACTGCTGGCTCGTGTTCAGGTGCATGTCACCCAATACCCCCAGATCCTTTTCCTCTGTGCAGCTTTCCAGCAAGTCTGCCTCAAGCCTATAGCATTGCCTGGGGTTATTGTGACCAAAAATAAATAAAGTTAAGAAGTTAGATGTTAAAATAGATGTAGTCACTACAGTCCCCTGAAATTACATGAAGTGCAACTGATTTTCTGTGGGAGAATATCATTACATGGTTGATAATTCTGAGGTTGAAATACTTCAAGAATCTAATGTATGATGGAGAAGCGTGTGTGAGGGGGTGTCAATGTGGTCATTACCTCTGATACTTACAGTTACTCAGAGACTGCTCTGGCTGCAAGCATCCCTAAGATGGCTGTAACAGAGCTCCAGCAAACCAAGGATATAGTCTGTGTACCTCTCACAAAATCCTTTAAGCCATTTCCATCTTAAAGGATGTATTTCCCCTTTTTTCTACTCCTCCTCAATCCTACTTCTAAGAAAAGACAGTCAGTCCCTTTTTGAAGCTTTTATTTTTAATGCCCTGTTTTTTCATCTGAGTGTAACAATGGAGGATGATTGAAGAGCTGAGACCCAAAGACTCTTCAATTTTCCAAATTGGTTTAATTTGATGAAGAAGGAATGCTACATTTTGTTAAATTATATTATGATAAAGAGGAGCTGGTAGCTTCTCAGCATGAATCTGAAAGCAAATTATTTCCACAAAAAAGGACGATGTATTTAACCAGACAAGTAATTATGTTGTGGTGCTACTATCTCCTCTGCTTCAGATTAGAAAAAGAATTCAATTATCACTCCATTAGATCAAAAAATAATTTTAGTGATACATTCAAATTGAATTCATTTATTCCTAAGCATGCTCTGGATTAACCTTCACGCATTTTGCTGATTAGAATCTTCAGTCAATACTTAAAAATCTACATTAACTTGCTACAATTTTTATTTTATGTTAACATATTCTGCTATTGATTTTTGTCATACAAATATATTTTTATCTATAAAATACATAAATAATATCATATTATAAATAATATTTAATTTCCCAGAACAGATAATTCAGTTTGTCACACAGTTTAATAAAAAATATTTTGTTTTTCTGTTATTTTGCTTTTCTGACCTTCTTTCCAGCTAGCAATTATATTTCCATGACCCGTGTGCGATATTGTAAAGGTAAGTTCAGAGGCAGTGAAAAAGTCTTTGTAACAAAAATGAAATAATATCTTTGCTTTAAAATTCTATAGTTTGTTTGACTTCTTCATTTTACATATTGTCCACCTGTATCCCTGGGTGCATTGAACATGTCACTGCCAGCCGGTCTGGGGAGGGGATTGTCCCACTCTACACTGCGCTGGTGTGGCCTCACCTTGAGTACTGGGTGCAGTTTTGGGCCTCACAGTGCAAGAGGGACACAAAACTGTTGGAGAATGTCCAGAGGAGGGCAATGAGGATGGGGATGAGGAAGGGTCTGGTGGGGAAGACTTATGAGGAGAGACTGAAGTCCCTTGGTTTGTACAGCTTGGAGAAGAGGAGGCTGAGGGGAGACCTCATAGGGCCCTGTGGCTTCCTGATGAAGCAGAGTGAAGGGGCAGGTGACAATCTTCTCTCTGTGGTGACCAGGGATAGAACCCGAGGGAATGACATGAAGCTGGAATAGGGTAGGATTCAGTTGGATATTAGGTGACATTCTTTACTGAGAGCGTGGTGGTGCACTGGACTAGGCTCCCCAGGGAAGTGGTCCCAGCACTGAGGTTGGCAGAGATCAAGAAGCATCTGGACAAGGTCTGAGATCATGAAGCATCTCAGTCCCATGGTATGACTTGGCTAGCCCTGTGTGGAACCAGGAGTTGGACTTGATGATCCTTAGGGGTCCATCCCCACTTAAGGCATTCTATGATTCTAATATTTTACATGATTCCTTGTCCCTTTCCTTCTGTCCCATAAGTTGATGCAGCTGTCTAGAGTCGGATGGAAAGATAGAACTCTTGCAAAGGAGAAGTAAGTGCAAGGCCTCGGTCAGCTTGGTAGCTGCAGTTCAATCTAGGGATAATGATGAAATGTAATAGCATGCAGATCAGATGAAATGAGCTAATAACTGTTTCTGTCTTTATATTCTGTGTATTTGTCAATAGCAACTGCAAATTTACCAGGCTAACATGACATCATTGCTGAGAAATAGTTACTCACAGCGTGATTCAACCTCAGCAGCTGCAGGACTGAACTTTGGGATGTGTAACCTTGTTCCTCACAACTTTATCCTTTTTTGAGCTGTGTTACTTTGTCAAGTCCACCTCCCAGGTCTGTGCTGGGATGCATCTATAGGAGTTGATCCATCCTGCTTTTGAAAAATTGCATTTGGTTTCATATAGGCTATGCATAGCTAGAAGTTGGCTGTGAGAGGCTTCAGCACTGCTCAAAGAGCCATTTAGATGCCTTCTTACACAAGGTTTACATCTGAAAGCTTTTTATGTTCTCTAATGACAGTGACTTCAGTGTTTTTAACCTTCTTGGAGATCAATTACGCAAGTAGTTTGGGAGTGAGTTTTCAGTCAGGTTCCTTATCTAGCAAACTGACCCAACAAGACAAAGAATGTTCCACAGGATTTGTTTTCATGTGTAAATTTGAAGGGTCATGCCCTGAGCATGAATGTGTGTACACAAAAATTATAAATGCACTAAATTAACTTCATAGACCTTAAAACCAGCTTAAGTTTCATGAATGACGAAGGCTTGTTAGATGAACATATTCCCAGGCTTTCTTTTTGACATTGATTTAAGCAGCAACAAGACACCTACTTTCAGTCCTCAGATTTGTATTATAAATATCTTCTTTAAGTATTAGACATAATTTTTTAACTGTTTGTAAATATTTACAGTTTGTCTAGTCCATAATCTATTTAACATGTACTTTACTGCTGCTATACACAGCAGTTATATAAGGAAACTAGTTACTTGGAGTTTTGCAGTGTATTAAATGAAGTTCCATGAGATTTGATGTGTTTATGCAATTGATTTCCCCAATATAAATTTTATTCTGCAGGAATCAAATAGGTCCTGACAACTGTTTTCCTCAAAATTATGGAGCCTGGCATTTTACCACATTCAACGTCTCTAATGCTCCAAGTGGTTTAAAAACACCAAATTGCATCAACAGACCTAGAGGCTCACCCATGTCTTTCAGAATTCTTAAGGATACATTTTCTGACCTTTAAAAAACCCCAATAAACCCTAATACAGGCAGTATTAATAGACTCATTGCATTAGCAGATGAATTTTTTTTCATCATCTCCCTATGATAGAGAATAAAACATTTTTTATTTTTCATTAATACATGGGCATAGGTTCTAAACTGTTCATCAAGAATTAACAATTATATTTTCTGTATTTTGCAAGAGTTAGATATAATGGTATGTCCCAACTACTCTTTAAATTATTTCTAAGTTATTTAACCAGGAAGCACTGCAGATTTTTCCCATGGGGTTTTAAATTACCCAACCCATTTTCAGCAATTTGAAAACTCAGTATAACTTGGAAGCTCTGTTTTCCTTTTTGTTCCTCTGTTGCCTTTTGTTATCTGTTATTTCTGTTTATTGCTTTCCTCACCACAGAACTTAGGTGTGTGATATATTTTCACCAAAATTAGCTGATTTTTGACGTTTTCACCAACTAGAATTTTGAAAACATGAATGATAATGAGCTTTGGGTTTGGTTTTGGGTTTGGTTTAGGGTTTGGGTTTGGGTTTGGGTTTTTCTTTCCCATCCAATTCAATTCCTCATCTATGGGATTCATAATTTCTCTCAGATTTGGACAAGTAATTTCTTTAATAGAAATATTACAAGATAACAGAAAGTATTTTTTCCCATTTAAAGTCCTTATTGAAGTTATTTTTAATCTGCAATAGAAAATTTGTTATATATTTACAGATGTGCCTTTAAAAATTATAGTCTAAGCTTTCTCTTACACTGAATCACCTTTAACTTAATTCACCTATGTTTTAAGCAAAATCTCCTCTCTTTATCTGTTTCCACTGCATGGCCTAAAACAGAACTTTAATGAAAGCTTCTATTAAGTTCAATCAGATCACTAATCTGTGTGAAGTTAAAACCCTAAATTAGCAACTCAGAACCAAGCACTGGGTTTCTCTGAGGCGTCACTGCCACACCATCTACCAGCTTTATCTCTTCTTACAGCCCAAGTGCAACATCCCACTTGGACGAACTGTATCAACATGTCAAAAATGTCAATTTTATCAATATAGTCTCTTCATTAAGGTTTCTACATCAGAATATTGGTAGGAAGCCTCTTAAAGATCCTTTTTTTTTTTTTTTCTCCACTTTGAGAGTTAGGCTTTTTAGTTCTATTTACTCCTATTCTACTATTCTCCTGGATTTCATATTACTAGTACTCTTTCATATCATTGCTTTAACAACCTTCTTATATCTTCATATAGATGCAAGAATTTGCCTGTGAGGAGACAAGCTATGGATGAAGTTCATCTCAGTGCTGTAATAGTCATCAGGTTCAAAATTTTCAACACCACTTGGCACAGACTTAGTTCAGCTGTAATAATTTATGTCTTACCCCATCTTTATTCACAATATTAAATGTATTTTCACTGTTTGAAAAGTAACCCAGGCTTCCTGGCTTTATTACTTTCTGAAGCTCTTTGAATTGTAATGGATAAAAAGCCACATACTTGCTCATTGCTTTGTAGTCTCAGAAAGTTTCAACATGGCCCATTGCTTCCTGTCCTGTTCCTCTAGACAGGCTGACCAAGTGCTTGACAAATTCAGGACTTCCAGTCATATTGGAAACTTCTCTGCATGTTGCAGATTCTTGCTTCCTGTAGTCTACTGTTTCCTTATCCACTACAGTGTCACTAACAAAACCATCTCTGTCACTGACACCCTGAAGTGTCTTTCTAATTCAACTTATTTTACTTAAAACCTTCAAGGCACTGAACCTTCCTTTCAGGACACTTCATCTCTCAATTTGTCTTGGTGCAGACAGCACCAAGCTGGGGAGAATTGTCAATCTGCTGCAGGATAGGAAGGGCCTCCAGAGGGACCTGGACAGGTTGAATCA
The DNA here is from genome assembly GCA_027925045.1 of Hypotaenidia okinawae. Taxonomy (NCBI): domain Eukaryota; kingdom Metazoa; phylum Chordata; class Aves; order Gruiformes; family Rallidae; genus Hypotaenidia; species Hypotaenidia okinawae. The sequence continues at coordinate 5,401,982 of BSDF01000005.1, read as the reverse complement.
ATGGGCAGAGGCCAATGGGATGGATTTCAACATGGTGAACTGCCAGGTCATGCACTTTGGTTATAACAACCACAGGCAATGCTACAGGCTTGGGGCAGGGTGGCTGGAAAGCTGCACAGAGGAAAAGGTTCTAGGGGCGATGGGTGACATGCACCTGAACATGAGCCAGCAGTGTGCCCAGGTGGCCAAAAATGCCAATGGCATCCTGGCTTGTATCATGAATACCTTCACCAGCAGGACCAGGGAGGTGATCATCCCTCTGTACTCAGCTCTGGTGAGGCCACACCTCGAATACTGTGTTCAGTTTTGGGCCACTCACTACAAGAAAACCATCGAGGCTCTGCAGCACGTCCAAAGAGGGGCAATGAGGCAGGTAAAGGAGCTGGAACACAAGTCTGATGAGGAGTGTCTGAGGTCACTGAGACTGTTGAGCCTGGAGAAGAGGAGGCTGAAGGGAGACCTTATTCCTGTCTCCAACTCCCTGACAGGAGGTTGTGGTGAGCTGGGGGTCAACCTCTTCTCACAGGTAACTCGTGATTGGACAAGAGGGAATGGCTGCAAGTGTCTCCAGGGGAGATTCAGGTTAGAAATTAGGAGAAATTTCTTCTCAGAAAGAGCAGTTGGGCATTGGAATGGGTTGCCCAGGGAGGTGGTGGAGTCATTGTCCCTCAGGGTGTTTAAGGAAAAGTTGGATGAGGTACTTAGGGACATGATTGAGTTAGTAATATAGGTTGTTCAGCAAGTAATATAGGTGGCAGTGGGATGCTTGTACTAGGTGATCTTGGAGGCCTTTCAAACCTTAATGATTCTGTGATTCTCCCTAGCATGAGGGAGATTTTTGCTTTGTATTTCATAAATCTCTGGTTTGACCCTAAGAAAAAAAAAAAATCATTATATATGTCCAGTGTTTCACAGCAATGTTCCCCTATATTTGTATTGGGTTCCAGATGCCAAATCCAATATGCAACAAGAGGAAACATTCTCTTAAACATCCTCTTTATTATTCCTGCTCATGTATGTCATAAGATGGCATTGCAGGGAATTTATCTGAAACTAAATTTTGCTGCTCATTTTTACTGTCTTATCTAAATCCAAACAGTGTTTAAGCACTTTTAATTTTATATTAACACCCTTAAGTTAAAGTATGTCAAAATCTCCCAGAAGTGGGTGACTTATATGAGCCTCTCATGGCTTTAGTTCATCCTTTTCTATTAGGCTGCAGACACAATCTCCTCAGACATCGAAAACCCACAAAAACCAATCTGCAACACCTCAAAACAGATAGGTTGAAAAGGTCTTCTCTCAAGATAAAGCCATTCAGGTCCATCAGACATAAAAGACCAGAAACAGAGAAGTATTTGTGGGGTGGAGGTGGGGCTTGGGGAGAATTACCTATAGAAAAGGAATCATGGAGTGGGACAGTCATGGGGAACAAGGGAAGAGTTTCTGCTTCTGCTGCCAGTGTAAGACAGCTACTTCATAAGCCAGAGCAAAGTTGATTCCTGATAGTTTCTTTTAAAAACTCGCCATTTGGAAGCAACAAGCAGCGTATGCTTCTTGATATGAGCCTGTGGAGAAACATACTGAAAGCTGATTAGCTTTAATGTACACACAGACAACAAGAGAGTTGAGATGTAGCGTGACAGCCATACATGTAGGGAGAGTCACTCAACTGAATATCATTACTATCCCAACAAACCTCTCTGGCTTTGTTTCCCTCTCGCAGTTTTGACTGTTTAACTTCATGGAAATTGATGAGAACCTCAGGAAGCAAGAGGTGGTGTAACAAATCCGGGGTCCAAGCAAACTGATGGATTCTTTATATTCAAAGGAAAATATGATTTTTCTCCATTGTCAATTGAAATATTTTCTGAACTATTCCAGAATACTTTGGAAATTTATAAACAAGAGAGCAGACATTAGATAGAGTGAGAGTGAGCACCTGTGTGTAACTGACACATAGTCCTTCTTAGCTGAGTAGTTTTTTCCATGTCTTAAACTTTTTCCTGTATATGACCCCTGCTTTTTCTTTTTATTTAATCCCCCCACAAAAAAAAACCCCAAAAATCAACCAAAATATCTAATGTTTTATAGTTTCCCATTTCATGGGGTGATAATAATGTCTCATATGCTTGGATTGTGGCTTGTCCTTTTCAAGGCAAGCACCATGTCTTGGCTTTATTTTTTCTTTAATTATTTTTTTTTTTCAGTTCAAGGAATACCACAATAACATTGGGTTTGTGTTCTTGTAATGCATGTTGACTACAGATCTTTGGCACCAGCACACTGAAGGCTGTAAAGAACACTACACTGGCATTGCCATTATCATTGGTAATTAAATGACTTAATGTTTTCATTTCAAAGTTCTTGGGTTTTGGGGTTTTGTGGGTTTTTTGGGGGCTTTTGGTTTGGGATTTTTTTGTTTGTTTGTTTGTTTGTTTGGTTTGTTTTGTTTTGTTTTTCTCTTTTCCAAGTAGGGAACATCCTCAGATCACTTTCTCCAGACACGTATCTGAATCTGAAACACTGCAATCCATTTGAAAGGAGGAAGAAAATTGTAACCATTGAGTTAAACTTACACACACACACACAAAAAAAGGAAGAATTTTGCATTCATTGAGCTAACCATTCTGCACTACACTGTTTCATTTTCATCTAATGCCATTTCACCTCCTCTTTCTTTTGTCCTGGCAGAGTCAATTATAACCACAGATTGCTACATGGAATTGCAGCACTAGAGAAACTGTTAACACCTAGCTGCTCTGGCACAAGATCACACTAAAGAGCTTATTAAGATTCAGCCATCAGCTCTGATGAGTTACATGCAGCAAAGGGCTGGGATTTACTTCCAAGTCATTTAATTACAGAAATGAATGAATTCAGGGAGCAAAGCCATGAACAGGAAGATGAATACAACCTGACCAATGTTTTGTCTGAGATCTCAAGATATCACAAGTAAGAATGTACCAAACATCTATTAGATTTTGAGGGTTTGAACAAATTAAAAAATGGTAAGAAAATTACACAGATTTTTACCATGATATTGACACATTTTCAGTATTTTACAATTAAGATAAATAAAATTGAACAGAGAGAGAACTAGAATATTCCACGAGGTGGTTTGACCTGGGCTGGAGGACAGATGCCCCCCCAAGCGACTCTATTACTCCCCCTCCTCAGCCACAGAGGGGAGAGAATATATAATCAAAGACTCATGAGTCAAGATAAGGGCAGGAGAGATCACTCACGAATTACCATTACGGGCAAAAAAGAATCAACTATGAATAAAATTAATCTAATTTATTAGCCATTCAAAACAGAGTAGGATAATAAGAAATAAAACCAAATCTTAAAACCCTTCCTCCAAACTCTCTCTTCTTCCCAGGCTCAACTTCACTTCCCGTTTCTCTCCCTCCTCCCCCCAGTAGCACAGGGGGATGGGGATGGGGGTTGGGGTCAGTCCATCACATGTTGCCTCTGCTGCAAATGGTTCCTTAGGGGAGGACTTGTCACACTCCGCACCCACTCCAGCTTGGGGTCCCACCCATGCGGACAGAACTGCTCCAACATGAGTCCTTCAGTTCTTCAACAACTGCCTCAGAATGGGTCCCTTCTTCGGGGTGCAGACCTTCAGGACTAGACTGCTCCAGCCTGGTCCCTCATGGAGTCACAGCCCCCACAGCAAATATGCTCCAAAATGGGTTTCTTTCCCTCCTCAGGCTCCAGGTATCACTTCCAGGTGTTTGCTCCAGCACAGCCTTCACACCAGGTCACAGCTTCCTTCAGGTGTCTCCACCTGCTACAACATGGAGTCCTCCATGGGCTGCAGGTGGGATCTCTGCTCCCCATCATCTTCCATGGACTGCAGGGGACAGCCAGCTCCACCTTGGTCTTCTGCATGGGCTGCAGGAGAATGTCTGCTCTGCCACCTGGAGCACCTCCTCCCCAAGTTTTTCACTGATGTTGGTGTCTGCAGAGTGTCTTACATCATCTTTTTCTGGCTGCAAAAAGACCTGCTGCTTGGGGGATTTTTTTCATCCCAGATGTTCTATTACCACCACTGATGGGCTCAAACTTGGTCAGCAACAGATCCATCTTGGAGCCAGCTGATGTTGGCTCTGTAGAACCTGGGGGAAGATTCTAGCAGCTTCTTACAGAAGCCACCCATATAGTCCCCCACTCCACTACCAAAACTTGCCATGCAACACCACAACAATCTGGCGCAAAAAATATAAGTCCTTATACATAACTTAAAATCTAAATAATTACACAGAAGGATTTTTTAAAATATTTGAATAGCTACCTAAACACTGCTTTATGTCTAGCTCCTCTAAAGCAGGTAAAGAAGATGGTCAATAAAAACATCCTACCTGATACAACCTGTTCTAGTGAAGCTCTGGATGTCTATACGTCAAGTTAGAGTGTTTAATTTTAAAAAAAAAAAAGTGCAAGGCTGGCAAAACCACAAAATATTTCCCTCAGAGTACACAAACTTGAAATAGCATGAAAGGCTGAATAACCACAAAGCATATTGCAGTTTTTGTAGGATCTTGTGGTGTATCACTCTGTTTCCTGGCTACTCCCTGTGCAAGCATGGCATTTCTCTCATGGTTTCACAATTTATTCATTAAACTTTAATATGTCATATGTCTTGCTTTCCTGGTATCCCATTACTGTGTGATGTTAGCTACAAAACCAAATACTAAACAAAGCTTTGGAGACAGCAAGCCCTCAGGAAAACAAAACAAGAGCAAAGGAAAACATGAGTAGGTATAACAGAACATGAAGAGGGAATAAGGACAAATTAGAGAATAAAAGTAACCGCCCTTAAAAAATGCAAACAGAAGTCCAAGATATGCTAATCAAAAAATGTCCTATTATGCAAATGTTACTGTAATTGCTGAACATATGTATTTGAATCTCAGAAGGAGAGAAAAATATGTAGCAGCTACTGGTGCCATATTGAACATTTGACTAATTTAAGATATTGATTTTTTATTTCATTTGAAGGTTCTCTTTCCCCTCCCTCCCCCATTATCCTCCCTCCCCCAACACCCCCCGCCCCGAAGAGCATCCTTATTGCATACAAATGAAAATCTTCAAAGCAGTTTGTCTGAGGTTAATAGGTTTAGGTTAAAAATTCTTACAAATATTTAGCAAGTCAAATAGTTCCTGAACTCTGTGGCATAGAATTAAAGCATCAGGGCAGGTGTAGAAAGAAGACAATCTGAGTGAAATGAAGGAATTGAAAAGACAGTGATTAAAAGAAGGATTATAATAGAAATCTAAATTAATTAGCTGGATAAAGAGCCATAATGAGACAAAGACTTCGCTTTTCAAGAAGGTATGCATTTTGTGCTATCAGGTAGCAGTGTTTTAATCAATTCAATATTATAGCAAAGAGGAGGAAAAATTAAAAATAATCAGCAGGGTTTGTTTGGTTTGGTTTGATTGTTCTTGTTTGTTTGAGACTGGGGGGAGGAAGGAGGGGAGGTGTGTGTTTTGTATTTTTATGAACAAGAAGTCCTTGATGTCCTTCCTTGGCTTCATGAAGATAATGCCTGCATCCCATGTAACACAGAGTAATTCCATAGAGTTTGAAAGTAATTTCATCTAATAAAAACGGTTTCTTTCATCTTCTAATGCAGTGTTGCTATATAGGGGAATCAAGACAATACCAGAAGGCAGCAGGGAAAGAAGAATGGTCATTGCCCTCCTCATCAGAAACTTGGGGCTTACTGACCTTACTCTGAAGAATTCCTGGCTAAAGAATGGGTTAAGTGTTGGGCTAGGTTTCCTACACAATTTCCAGCACAGCCCAAATACTAAAATAAGACTGGTATGTTTTTCTTTTACCTGCAGCACAGCACAATATGTATGGGACTAACATGTTTACAGTTGTGGGCAAAACACCATGCAACTAGCAGGAAGATTAGTCACACTGGAGAAATACATATCCTGAATGTCATAAGAAGAAATAAGAATTTGTGGTGAATCTAACAAAAAAACCCATTATTGAGATTCAAAAGTGACAGCAGAAAAAGAAATACTTTCTTTACCACCAAAAATTATAATGGAGATACCTGAAAGTTTGATAGAGCTTTGCAATGCCTGGGTGTCCTGGTTTCAGTCAGGATAGAGTTAACTTCATTTGTAGCAGCTGATGGGATGCTGTGTTTGGGAGTTACAATGAAAGCAGTGCTGAGAACACCCTGATGTTCTCAGTTGCAGTCAGACAGTCAAGGACTTTCTCAGCTTCTTCCTATTTCTCTATTCATGAGAAAGGAGGGGCGAAACCAGGACAGGTGACCCAGATGGGCCAAAGAGAGTATTCCATGCCAATTAAGTCCTGCCCAGGATAATGGGGGGCTGTTGGGAAGAAGAAGAGGGCGGTCTCGGGACGCGTGCTTCTTGGGGGGACGGTCGGTTCCGGGACAGCTCTGGGTGGTACAGCCTGAGTTGTGTGGGTCGGGGAGAAACTGCATTGGGGATCAAGAGTTTCGTATTCTTTTGCTCTAAAGTCCTGTTAGCATTGGTATATTTTATCTTTCTGTTCTCTTAGTAAACTATCCTTATCCCAACTCACGGGCCTCTTAGTTTCTTGGTTTTGGAGTTATTTGCCTTTCCTTTTCCCTTCCCTTGTTCCCCCACCCTCTTTCCCTTTTCCCCTGCTCTTTTACTTTAAGAAGCAGGCAGCTGTGTGGATCTCAACCCACAGCCGGGGTGAAACCACAACACTGGGGTGATGCAGCTCTGGAGTAAGATATTGGCATTTAGTTGCCTGTGTGTGAAGAAGATAAGAGAAACTCTAAATAACCAAGACATCCCTCTTGGCTTGGCAGATAGTACACACAGCCCCCAAAAGAATCCGGTACTCTTTTGGCGTGGTCAATGGAAACAATGTGGCATATGCAGAAATAGCCTACCCGGTACTATACATGCAATATATGAGCACTGAATGGGACCCTTAAATAACCATAGTGGCTGAGTATATAGGGAGCTATTTAATGTGGCACAGAATCGTATCACTCAAGCATTTCGTATGAATACATACTAAGACAACACCACAGATGAAGCTGAGTTTATTTCTGGGAAACTTTATGCAGTGGCATAGCAGCTGGTCTAGCTCCTGTAACATGACGGGTCAAAACAGCAACTGCCATAGGTTTGGGAAGGTAAAGTAGATCCAGGTTTTCTCCTGTGTATTCTGCAGTTAAAGTCTGGTCATGGACTAAGGGAGAAAAAAATAAAGCCGGATGAAGAAGTTTAGCAAATGAATATTCATAACAGCCAATTAAAAGTTCTTTTCGTACTTCATGCTAGGGGTCTTACCTGTGCTAGGGGTCTTTAGGAAGAACCCAGTATGGTCACAGAGAGTGTAAAACAAAGAATAAAACTGAAAACATCTCTTTAGGATTATTTAAATTCTTTTATTTTGAATAAAACTTGAAGGATGATGAGGAAGGAATTTCCTGAGAACTAGTAGTAGGGGAAAAAATGTCCAGACTCAACAAGTCCATCAATCAAGTCATTCTCTCCATCTAGTCCTTCAAAGTGATTACCTTCACGTTACCTGATTACCTCTCATCCAGCTGTCATGTCACACACTCAGGAGTGAGGGGATATCTCCAACAGCAACTTCAAAGGCTTTGGTTATTTTTCTTTAAGAATGTAGAATATTATTAAATTATGTCTCATCAGTCCATGTCCTGCTTACCTACCCCAGCATCCAGACAGGCAAAATTTCCTACTGCTTTTATTTAGTGGAGACAATATCACAGAAATTCACTTTGGCAGGCATAATTTTATTTCTGATGTAACTTCAGTTTTGCTATTGCATTTCAGTGTCTAGTAAAAGCACAAACTTGGCCATTTCCAGCTGCCTTTTAAACTCATTTACCAGCACGTTGTGTGATCTTTCCAAGCATCACTGAAAAATAAATTGCACATGGACATTTACGAATTTTATCACCAAGATTTTCTATGATTTCACTTTGACAAGATACCCACTGTACTGTTTACTGAAAGAAGTGAGGAACCTTTGGCAATGTTTGAGATACCAGTCTGAGAACACCAATCAATAAAAATTTGTCTCAAATGCTAAAGATTCTACATGAGTATCTATCTTCTAAAGTTACAGGACTGCATTACACAGACCTTACCTTTTCCAAAAGATGGCATATTTTCAGGTCTTATAAGAGAAATGTGCCATAAACAATTTCTGATTCCATGGCAAAAACACTTAAAACTATGGTGCTCTGGAATGAAAGTGTGATCTCTTCACACAGTCACTTAGACACACTCACATGAAGCATTTTTTAAAAAGTTTTCTTAGATCTGCTCTTGTGACTCCTGCAAAAAAAGAGTCTTTAGATATGCATATCCATAGGAAAAGATGTCCTTGTCCAGAAAATTATATGGACAAGATAGACATACTAAAATAAAACAGAGTGGAAAATGTGATTCAGGACAGATTGCTCCCCCATGATGCATTAGGACCATATACTCTAAGGACCTAATCTCTTCACTACACCTCTGCAGATAGAGCATAGTGAGCATATTCAGGGAATATCTGTGGCCAGTTCCTTCATGAGGTGTTTTTACTCTGCAAATTTTCTATCTGGGTTTGCAAAAAATAACACCTAAACCAGAAGAATTGCATACAACTTTCCAAACTTTTTCAGTCCTTGTGTCAGAATGGTCTTTGTTAAAATACAAGCTCTGTTTGAAATAAAAATGTGCTGTATAAACTATATATTTTATTGATAATTTTGTAACTACAATCTCTGCTAATGTTGCTAAAAATATAAAAAACTCACCCCTTCATCATACCTTCTCTTTAGTTATTGGTGTGGATTGGTGGAGGACAAAACTCAGTTATCTGAACTCACTCCCCTCATCCCCAAAGCTGGTATTGTCTACTTCTTGCATTCTCTTCTAACTTCCACTTCTTGATGGGATGAGAGTTTCCTTAGAGAACCTAGCTAGGGTGGGACATGGAAAGAAGCATCTGTGGTCTTCCTTCTGCAGCTTCACTCTGAGACTTTGGGCATCTCTTTTCCATTTTGAACTGTACTTTTACAAGATTGTGGAAAAATAAAGAAGGTATTTTTGTCCCTTACTTAAGCTTCCTGAGAAGGAGCATTTAAAATTCATGCACTTTGACTTCTCAGAAGAGGATGTCAATGCAAAAATCATTTGATCAGCACAGTATGTTCTGTTGGTGAGATAATCAAGGTTAGAGCAACTGCTTATTACCTAGCACAGAGAGGAAAGTCATCTCACTTTTTACTAATGAAATCCTAGCTGAATGCAATCTGTATAGCTTTGAAAAATAAATAACGCTGCTGAGGGCAAACTGAGTAACAAGCTTTGCAGAGTAGGTAGGACAGCATGCATAACATTTTAAGCAAAGGCCATTTGTCCATGGGACCCCATTGAAATACTTTTGGTGGTGAAATGTAATCATAATTTTTAGAAAATGAGAAAGAAGTTCCACAGAATGTACAGGAAAATGGTAGTACAACATCAAACCATAAATGTCCCACATGTGGGTCTGTTTAAACGTTGAAAAAAAGTGTAATCTGGGAGACAAATATAAAAACGAGTAATATCTCTTGGTAGGAAAATGCACGTGGGAATGAAATCAGATTCCCTCAGGTGATAACAATCCGTATGCAATACAGAGAAATACTTTCTATGTAAGGCATGTCCATACATCAGGTCTAGCCCTCGCGCACGGTTAGCTTCTCACAGAAGCATCGCTAGCAGGGCTAGAAAGGATTTCAGAGTCAGGTACTCTTTTGCCTGCCACAACTGTACCTAAACATTTTTTGACAGAGATTCATCTGAGTAATTTTAAAAAATCTCCAGTAATGGAGGATCTACAGTCTCCCTGTGCAATATATTCCCGTCTATAACAATCGTTACAGTTAGGAATTTTTCCCTAATGTCCAACCTAAATCTCCTTTGCTGCAGTTTAAGCCCATTATTCCTTGCCCTAGCCCCAGTGGACATGAGAAACACTTTATTCATTTCCTTTTTGCAGACATTTTTTACATATTTCAAGATACTTATGTCTCTCCTCACTCTTCCCTCCTCTAGACTAAACAAATTCCTTCATGCTGAATATTCAAGATGTCGGTGGCTTTGTACAACATGGTCATATATCAGGACACAGGAGATCTGAATAACTGATTGACAAGCCAACCAAGAGTTTATGGGTCAGGATTAAAGGGAGGACAGGGACAGGGACCATTATAGCAGGGGTTTGCTACAAGCCACCTGACCAGGAAGAGAGACCAAGTGCATGGGGCATTTTATAAATAGAAACGGACTCGTTCACAATGCCTGGTCTTCAGAGGGACTTCAACCACCCTGACATCTGTTGGAGGGGTAACACAGCAGGGCACAAGGTATCCAGGAGTTTTTGTGGGATGCATCAATGATTAATTTTTACACTGATAGAGGAATCAATGAGGAGAGGTGCCATGCAGGACCTTGTTCTCATCAATAAGGAGCAGATATTGAAGAATGTGAAGTTCAAGGGCAGCCTTATCTGCTGTGACCAGGAAATAGCGGAGTTCAGGATCCTCAGGGCAGCAAGGATGAAAAAGGCTTTCCTGGGTAAAACCAAACATAAATAGGAAGCCTACAGAAAGTGAAAGCAAGGGCAAGTAGCCTCAAAGAAATACAGAGAAACTGTCCAAGCAGCCAGGGATCAGGTTAGGAAAGCTAAAGCCCTGATAGAATTAAATCTCAACAAGGATGTCAAGGCCAAGAAGAAAAGCTTCTATGTCAGTGATAAGAAGAAGGTGAGGCAAAATGTGAACTCACTCCAGAATGAAATGGGAGGCCTGGTTACCTAGGGTATGGAGAACACTGAGGTATTCAATGAGTTTTTTGCCACAGTTTGGCCCAGTAAAGGCTCTATTCACAGTGCACAAGTCGCAGAAGCCAAAGGCAGGAACTGGGAGAATGAAGAACCACCTGCTGTAGCAAAAGGTCAGGTATGAGAATATTTATGAAACATGAAGGTGCACAAGTCCGTGAGACCTGACAAATGCATCCACAGGTTCTGAGGGAACTGGCAGATGAAGTGGCTAAGCCATTCTCCATTATATTTGAGAAGCTGTGGTAGTCCAGTGAAGTTCCTACTGACTGGAAAAGGGGAAATGTAACCCCCATTTTGAAAAGGAAAAAAAGACCTGGGGAATTATAGACTGGTCAGTCTAACCTCTGTGCCTGGCAAGAACCTGTACTCAGTCACATGGAAATTAAAGAGGTGATTGGTAAAAGCCAACATGGTTTCACTAAGGGCATGTCATACCTGACATACTTGGTATCCCTTTATGATGGGGTGGCAGTACTGATGGACAAGGGAAGTACAACAGGTGTGGAAAATATCTTGCATTGTGCAGCATGAAAACCTTGTCAGTCCATTGGAGAGACATGGATTTGACAGAGATACCACTCAGGGAGTAAGGAATTTACTGGAAAGTTGCTCTCAAAGTGTTGTGGTCAGCAGTTTGATGTCCAAGTGGAGACCAGTGATGAGTGACATTCCTCAGGGATTGGTACTGGGACTAGTGCTGTTTAACATCATGGTCAGAGACAAGGGCAGTGATATTGCAAACCCAGAAAATTTGCCAGTGACATACTGGAGGGAAGGGATGCCATCCAGAAGGATCTTGACTGATATGAGAGCTGGGCCCATGCAAACTCAGGTGAAGTTCAAGCCCAAATCCAAGGTCCTGCACATGCATAGGCACGATCCAAGGTGTAACTGTTGTCTGAATAGAAAATGGGTTGAGAGCAGCGATGAGGTGAAGGACTTGAAGGTGTTGACTGATGAAAAGCTCATGAGCTGGTAATGTGCACTTGCAGCCCAGAAAGCCAGCAGTGACCTGGGCTGTATCAAAACCAGAGTGACAAACAGGTCAAGGGGGTGATTCTGTCCCTCTGCTCTGCTCTGGTGAGACCCCACCTGCAGTGCTGTGTCCAGCTCTAGTGTGCCCAGGACAAGAAAGACATGGAACTGTTGGAGTGAGTCCAGAGGAGGCCACAAAGAGGCTGGAGCACATTTGCTATGAAGACTGGCTGACAGAGTTGGAGTTGTTCAGCCTGGAGAAGAGAAGGCTCTGGCAAGACCTTACAGCAGTCTTCTAGTATCTACAGGAAAGGACCTACAGGAACACTGGAGAGGGAGTGTATCAGGCAGTGCAGTGATAGGACAAGCAGTCAACAGCAGACCAAGTACCAAGAGAGCTACAGCTCCCCACGCTGCCAAAGGATTTACTGCTCACCTCTCTCTTCTTTGTGCCAAGCATAAAGTCCCTTTTTTAACTCTTTTTTTTTTAATTTTTTTTAATGCCTTGGCTAATACAGACATGTGTCACTGGGAATACTGGAAGAAAAGAAAATCCACAGGCAATCTTTCCCTCCTGTGGCGAGAGTGAGCCACACTTGACAGATGCTAATTATGTTACTTAGAGTTCTACTAGAAGGTGCTCAGATACCAAAGAGATGGGAATGGATATATAAATACAGTAGGTCTTAGATCTCATTATGCAGTAACTCTGGATTTGAATAAAACCTAGACTGACTGTCAATGATGCTGTTGTAATGGAATAGTGTGAAAAGGGGGAAAGAGTTTTTTCTTCCTGTGTCTAATATTTGCAAAAAATCTTCTTCCAGATAGATGGTAATTCTGATATATTTATAGGGAATTTGTCTCAATTCTGCATTCTTTCCCTTTTTCTAAACTCAGCACCTGAATATTTTCCAGAAATATTAGGCAATGTGACTAAGCATCTGTCAGGTGTTTGCTCTCTCATCTTCCCAAGGGCAGAAGTATGAGTGTGTATATAAGCGGAAGCAGATGGCAGAGTAAGCATATTCTGTATACATGGATGTGATGAATGCAGTAATATTGTTTAAATACAAAATCCTCAATAGCTTTACTTCAAATAGTAGCAGCATATCAAGCTGGGAGAGATGAAATTGGCGGAAATGTTTTGGGGGAGAGGCTGTGTAGAAGAGGAGGCAAGGGTCATTCCAAAGAGCCATGAAAAAAAGATTATTTTGCAGTGCTGCAACCAAAAGGGGCCACTGGATTAATTCTCTAATTTGTAAATAGAGAATCGATTAGGTGCTATTAGAAGGCATAAAATAAAATTGCAGCACAGTTTGGTTGCTTTTGTAGAACTAATAGGCAAAACCTGCCAGCTGAGACCTGAGATGTGCCCAGAGTGATGGAGAGAGGAGGGAGAAGGAAGCCCAGAAAGGGGAAAGGTCAGTTTAGTCTAAGAAAAAGTAGGAGCTGAAGGGCAGGAATTGCTGACCAGCCTCACAATGTGAACATCTTATATTAGTTCTTCTTATATATTTTAGAGCACTACTTTGAGAACAAAAGTCCACCAATTCAGCTAGCTTTAACCCTGAAAACAGAACTATCTGAAGAACTGGGTCATCTTTTGAGGCCAGCAGGATAAACACCAGTGGCTATGAGAGAACAAGGTGCATGAGTGACCAAAACCTGATGGCCTTCCTGCTCGGTGGGGTAGAGGAGACAGCCCTGGGATGTGACAGCTCCAGCTGAGACTCTAGAGGAGACAGAAAGCAGCCAGCATCCGTGCAAGTTGCTTTACCACAATGGGGGAACTTTAAATGGTTATTGTAATTCATGAAAGCAGTAAGTAGGTCATTGTATCTTATCCAATTTCCTCCCTCGTTTTGTTTTCTTGTCTCCCTTCAGGAAAGCACATTTCCTTGCACACTTGATTACTTGTTTGCAAATGGGAAGCGCTTTTTATTGAGCACCCAGATGGTATAACATGCTCATCATTATTGTCCAAACATGAGCAGTTTGGATGGAGGCTCAAGGCAGTGCTTATTAATGAACCTTAAAAACAATGAAATCTCACCAATCCAAGCCTAGGAAAAGGTTATAAATACATCCCAGTCCTTTTTTTCCACTCTTCTTTCTTTTTTCTTTTATTTTTTCCTTTTTCTTTTTGAGTACACATTTAACTTCACATGACCTGGCTTCCCTTCTGATGTTGCAAACCTCAGGTGCTCCTTGGTGTGCTACAGGAGAGGCATGAAAAATCAGGACAGGATATAGAGTTATTTCAAAAATACGGTTTTCCTCTCTGGACGTTTGGTTTTTATGTGGTTTTTTTGTGGTTTAGTTTCATTTTGGGTTTTTTGTTTTGTTTTTTTATTCCCCAGGGAGATTTGTGTTGATCAAAAAAGATAGACAAGTTCTAGGTGATTTTTATACTTCTTGAATGATAAATATCACCTATCCCTTTTCTAGTCCTATTAAAAAGCCCAAGGGAAGCTAATACAAGAGCTTGTGGGGAATGAGGGGAGAAGAGTAAGAAATTGCAGGACAATGTCAACAGTTGGAGAAAGGATAAGAAAACCCAGTTTGAAAAGATTCAATTAGAATAAAGGAATGCTAATGTACTTGGGGAATATTAATACTCAGCAAACTTACAGAGGAGAGTACAGAAACTACAAAGACTCTAGAACTAAGAAGGGAAGAAAAAGAACAGAAGCTCAAGTCATATTTAGTGCGAGGATAAAGATACAATTTGTGTTTGTTCATGCATAAATGTTTCTGGCAGAACCAGTGAGTTTGTGGGGTATTATATTTCTAAAAATATTTTCCCCACTTTGCAAATAATCAAAAACTCACAAGCCTATGTAATCACTCTAACATACAGTACCAGCAGCTTCTACTTGTTTCATTGTGGTTACCTATGATATTTTCCATAACCAAATTATCTATGTCTGTTATATCAAAGGGGTCAAATTCTTCAAGGGAAGGGGCATTCTCATATTTTTTGTTCTGCTCCATGAAAAATTTCATCGTAATACCACCCATAAAATTCAGCTCTAACTCCTCCTGTACTGAAGATTATAGATGTATCAAGCCTCCATAAAAGACTGGTCATACCCCCAAATTTTTTGGTCTAGGCCTTAAATCTCTCTCCATGTGTGCAAAACCACAACTATGACCACTATTAGAGAAAGATGTCAAACTGCAGAGAAATTAAACACACATGTCCTCACTTGAAAATCTCAGTACGGGCAAAACAAAAGTAAGTTGAAGACAAATTTCAGTTTTACTGTAGTCTCTCTAAAGCAACTCTACTGTGGGACCCCAACTAAGCCTCTTTTAGGAAAGGAGGAAATGCAGCAAGATCTTAATGACCCTAAAGTGACACCATACAAGCCATGGTTTGATGAGATATCGAAGCATGTGTCTAATTTCTATGAGACTGTCCAAATGCCTAAAACACAGGGATCTGCAATTTAAATCAAAGTGTCTGCTCCCCAGATTAGAGGTAGACATATATCTTAAGCTTCTTGCTGAATCAGAGTCAAGATTTAGATGGAACCCTACGATACCTCTGGCTCGTTTTACAGCTAATCTTAGAAAATTTGTTATTTAAAAATAAGCTCCATTATTTTAAATCGTTGTTTAGTCCCTCTTTCTCTTCTGTACATCCTCTCCTGGACCTCATGGGTCCCCATAGCCATCTCTCCTAAATTCCCACAATGATCACCCTTTCTTCAGGTTTTCTCCACAAGGTGGCAAAATGCAATAAAGCACATCCCTGCATTTCTGCCCTGCAGTTCACCTTAAATAAAATAAAATAAAATAAAAATTTAAAAAAAAAAAAATCCAAACTAGATTTGATTCCCCTATCAATGGAGGCTTAAAACAGAGGAGAAACAGGGACTGCTCTGAATACTTTTTATGTGCTTGCTGTTGCCAAGGAAACCATTCCCCTGGCATCCCAGTGCTGAGCATATCTTGCACTTATAGCATTCTGGTTCTCAGAAAATTAAGACTGTACCACGCTATCATGGTGTGGAGAAACTATTAGGAAATGAGGACAAACACCGCTTCAAATGATAGACAAGACTTTTAAAAACAAAAATCTCTTACTGAGATCAGATTTAAAATGTTCTGTATGTTTTGGGTTTTTTTAGGACTGAGCCTTGTACAAAAATAAGTTAAGGTGCAAGGAAGGACCCTGGTTCATGCTGAATATGCAGAAGAAGCTGCTGGTGTTTAGCAGCTATTTTCTCCAATGCAACACAAAATTATCTGTGGGGTGTGTGGCAGACAAAGAAGGCGATTAATAGCTGTGATTCCTTGTATCATGCCGTAATAAATGTGATGATGGCATGCAGTTTTTATGTGTGGGTAAACATATTAGGACAAATTTATCCCTGATGTGTCTCTATTGATTTTGCTGGAATATCCAGGGACAGATTTGCCATGGTGTTTCTTGCCCAGACCTTTGATCCTCTAGAAGTTATTTATGAAGCAGAGAGCAAATAAAGTTTTCCAGAGAGACCCTGACATATGATCAAATATCAGATGAAAAACCCATATTATGTGTTCACACAGGCAAACACTCATTTTTGTATTGTGTCCTAAGTAACAGTGGTAACATCAATGTAGTGAAATGTTGTAATAAATTTAAGAAACAGTAAAATCTGGAACTCATCAGTAAACATTTTAGGCTGGTTCAAACATACTTGCCCAATAGTCCTTTATTGCCCTAGACATAATCTACTATATATCCAGTAAGGAAATTTTCTTTTACATTATTCACCCATCACTGTGTCCAAAACCTCACTTGCTAGGATAATTTCAAATTGACCGTCACAAGGAACAAGAAAAAGTATAAGCAATGGAGCAGTTCCAGTGGGTGAATACAGAATTTGTCTTCTACATCTTCATACTAGTCTTTTTTTCATGTGTCCTGGGAAACACCAGGATCTGCCAAGTACCAGCAATGAGAGGAATGCTGTTCTTACCTCTGCGTCAACTGATCACCATCTGCTACCAGGATATAAGGTCTCTGCTGGAATATAACTGTCATTGTTCAGGCTAGAACTCAAAGTTTCAAAGGAATTCCTTCATGAAAATCTTTTCATCAATGAAAAGTATAAACACACTCTTTAAAACAAGGTGGGAATGAGAAATAAGAGGCAGGATGTGAAACAATTTGATCACCTAGGCTCTTACATTGAGGATAAATTTTTTGGTTCTTTGGTACTTCAACTGGAACCACACCTGTGTTACTCCATTGCTTTGTATTGATGTAAAATAATTTTCAGAAAAAGATTGAGTTGAAAAATATGTTAAGAAGGAAATAAACTAATTCTAAGTATTTTCGTAACATAACTAATTATAGGATTATAGAAAATGAACATTATACTTCCAGTCCACTGGATATAGAGGTGTTTATTTTGCAGTATACCCAAAGACATTGCCTTTTCATTTTTCTATTTCAATGTCTTGGAAAATATGGAAGGATTTCATAAAGTTATTAGGAAGGAAGAATGGTTTTTATTTTTATTTTTTAAAATGATTAGGAATAACCTGGAATACTGTAGGACCTTTATTCAGGGTCTTTATTATTATACTGCTGGTCATCCTATAGAAACATGAGAAATATTGGACATTAAATCACTAATTACCAGTTACAGTGTCAATCTTTGATGGTGAGATTTTCTTGGCTAAGGAATATGTCTTCAGAGATGATCATGCTGATACTCACCGTATAGAAGTTCAGAACACACATCTATACATCATTCACAGAATTTCCCCCTAATGTCTGTGAATGTCTTTCACCCTAAAGGACAAAATGCATTGAATCTGGACTCTTGTGTGCAGAACTTCATTCTTTGGTGCCAACAGGTTTTCTTTCTTTCTGGTCCTTAGCTCCTGCTACCAGAGTATTCATATAAAAGAACTCATCACTTAAAGGGTTTTTAGCCTTTTGATGTTTTGGGGGATTTTTTTAGTTTTTCTTTTTTAATCATATTGGAGAGTGAGGTACAATATTGACATTAGCTTAAGATATTGTAGCTTTGGGAGGTGAAAGATCTTCCCCCCACTGATCTTTTTCTGGCTTTTTGTATGCAGTGCCACAAGCATTGATTATTGTGCTAATTATATAATGTGTGCCCTATACTTATTTAAAATGTAATTTGTCTTTTAACTCCTCAGACAAAGGAACACACTGATTTTGGCCTGGATTCCTCCTTGCAACTGCTAGGATCTTAACTGGGATGTCTGAATTTAAAGTCAAGTGGTTCCAATTTCTAATCACAGAGGGATCTAGCACTTCTTCAGGATCATTCCTGTTTTAGGTGGTCTGAATGTCTCCTGGAAAGCACCAGTTTCTTTTCTTTGACCATAAAGACATCCCAAGATATGGGGCTTCAACTTAGATGACTCAATTTAAGGACCAAGAGAAGTGAATCTGAGTCTCTATTTTTAGTGTCGGGGACCTGCAGAATTATATAATATTTTCTCTATAGATTCAAGTTAATTTAATACTTATGGCAATACGAATTGCAATATTCATGTCTGCTGGCCCCAGCTAAATTCAGGGCTCCAACTTATTAGGTACCATAGAAACATATTGTCATTAGTTCATCTCTACATCATTGTATAAACAAACATCACCAGCCAAAACTGAGAACGGGAAAGCAAAATGTCCTGCTTGAATACAAACAGCAGGTCAGGAGAGCTGCAATCAATATCTTGGTGTCTTTGCTACTGCTCCATTTCAGCTTATATTTTAGTTCTTTGCTGGAGCCTCAAAAACCTACATTTATATATATTAAATAGCTTTCAAAAATTTTTGGGAGAATGACTGCTTGTCCTATCCAGCCTTATGAAATTATTGAAATAATTTCTGTCCAGATCCACATACAAACTGCTCAATTTCAAATTTAATCTTGGCAGGCATTTGCCCTGGACAATTGCTATTCAAGGTAAATACAAACAAACAAAAAAATTCTCCATGTACATGTGCACAAAACTCAGATAATCTTTATATTTAACATCTGCTTCACAAGGGATTTTTTTCATAACATTATTATAACTGTTGTTTCAGTTACACAGGCTGATACCTCTATTTGGTGAATGCTCTTAATCTTTTTTTGGATTTAAACTTGGACCCAGTGACAACCTGATAAGTTAAAGCTTACTTCAGTCACCATTCTCTAATAAAAACTTGCTGTCATAATTAAATAAAATAACCTGCAACTTTTCATTTTCTTATTATAGTTCTCAACTTGTATCTCAGAGTATTTGAGAAGCTGATCTCGGACTCCCTAAGTATTGCCAGTGATAATGTACACAAATAAAGAGTGACCCAGCGTTAGAGCTTTTAGAAGAATAGATAAAGGATGTGAGAAAGTGAGACTTATTGTAGAGCTAGGGAATTGAAACACAGAGAAATCCCACGAAGACAGACATACAAGCTTCACTTGAGGCACATGAATAATGGAATCACTAACTTTGTCCAAATAATAGCAGGGGGCATGGGGAGGTATCTCCAACTGAGTGCAGTTCTGAGGAGAACAATTTTTTATTGAGGTGAGCATAATTAGGAGTGAATAAATGAATAATTGAACTGAATGTCTAGAAAGAACCCTTAACAATGCTTGCTCTGTGGGGACACAGAATATTTTCCTCGGGGGACTGACAGAAGATCTGGTACTTGAAACATTCAAAACTGGACTGGATGAAGAATTGAAAAGTTTAGAGTCTGTCCCAGAAAGAAGTGCCCTGTAAGTGGCTGCAATGTAGATTTTACATTCTTCCTGTTCCAGAATACTGTGATTTATTACAAGCAAGCATTCAGATCTCTATTAGAATTAGAATTACTACTTAAGGGCCTGGTTTCTCATCAATATATGGGAATTTATAGACCTGACATCAAATAAAGTTAATGCATGTTGCATCTGTAAATCCTCTCTATGTGATGTGAGACTAGACCACCTAGAATTAAAAAAAAAAAAAAAAAGAAAAGAAAAAAAAATTATTTGCCTAATAGATCCAAAGAACTCCTCTGGCTCACATACTAATTTTAAAGCTGCATCTAATTTACCTGATAAAGGATAACAGCTCCTCTGGTGCTGTTAAGGCCTGTAGGAGAAATAATTATACAGGTACTCATATTTACTTAAGGAAGAGTGCATATTATTTAACTAATCCTTTGCTGCTCAGCTACAAGAACTGCTGATGAGTGCCCAAAGCTGAGTTTTGTTCTCTGATAAGGATGGGCAGAACCTGTTAAAGAGAAACGATGCATGTGCATTCAGAGCTAAAAGTACTTAAACATACTTGGAAAATATTCAAAATTTTGAGTGAAAAAGAAACCCAGATCTTATGGCCTGAGGAGCATATTTCTGGAGTCTGCAGAACTGCAGCTTGGGATTTAGTTGGCTACTGCTATCATAACTCATATTTTAAATTTCATGTTTTCCACGATTGTGGATGCTCACTGTTATAAGCTACTTGGAGTGGAATCCTTCCAGTTCACATGCTCGTTAATTTAAAGCTGCTGAACATCAGAGCCCTACCTCAGGACTCTGAGTTTGTGCCTCAGCCATGCAAAGGTAACATAAAATAAATAGCATTCTTCTAAACTCTTGTTCTCACTGAAGTCAGGGCATAGAGCTGATGGAAATAGCCCTTACAGGAGTCTCACTTCACCCAGCACCAGGAACCACTGCTGAATCCCACAGCCTTACTTACCAAACTCATTGCAGCCATGCAGCAGTAATAGCAGGGGGTTTTGTGATTTCTTGAGATTTTTTTCTTTTTGACAAGTGGCCTCCTAGTAACTGGATGACTTTCTGAGGGATCATGTGCGGAGGCACAACTGATAATTACTAAGAATTAACTCTGGTTAATACGAGGAACTTAAAGTTAATGAGATGGATACATGGACTTCATTTTAAAATAAAGTTCAGCCTTCAGAAACTGAAGCTGTTCGACCTGATGTCACTTTATTTCTTAATTGCAATCTTCATGCAGAGTTTTAATCACCTGCAATTCGTAATATTTCAAATTTTTCTTTTATCATTATTTAGTTTTACCTTTCCATATGGTGAGCAGACAAAATCTCCAAACTGTCTC
The DNA here is from genome assembly GCA_027925045.1 of Hypotaenidia okinawae. Taxonomy (NCBI): domain Eukaryota; kingdom Metazoa; phylum Chordata; class Aves; order Gruiformes; family Rallidae; genus Hypotaenidia; species Hypotaenidia okinawae. The sequence continues at coordinate 5,381,011 of BSDF01000005.1, read as the reverse complement.
CCTTTAAGCAGCAATGAAAATATGTCAAGACTAAAAATTCATTATTTACTGTATCAGTGTAGCATGCCACATTGATTATTATGGTAAAAATCTAATGGGACAAGACAGTAATCATGTTCTTAAGGTATTATTCTGGGTCTCAAGAGCAGTGAGTTTGTTTCAGCTACAGCAGCAAATTTAGTTTTCCTTTTTTATATTATTCTTTCCTGATGCAACAGTAATCTCCTCTCATTCCACCTCTGTCTTTTTGTTTTAGACTAAGGATGGGGCTCCATCATTCGTACTGGTGCCTGCTACAGTATCATTGACTTTCATTGGGAGACTTTAGGCTTTCTTGTGATAGAAATAATGCTTTAGATGACTGCCAGACAGGTTTCTCAGCTCTATTTTCAACAGAAAATTGGAGAAAACACTTTTGGGGGTACCTTTCTGGGAATTCTCAAATGTCTATTGAGGTCACCAGGAGCAGAACCTTGCAGGTGGGTCCCTCCTTGCTTTTTCATAAGAAAAACTAGGATTCACACTTGGTGGCAGTGTTTGGCAGAAAATCTGGAGAGAGCCCACAAGCAGCATCCATGATCCAAATGGGGATCTGGGTTCACGTTTATTAAGATGAAAGATTCAGTTTGAATTTGCCCATTATCCCTGTGTGTGATAATCAAAGCTTTGTCAAAGTCTGCAGAAGTAATTTAAATGGCCATTAAAATAAAGAGAGAGAGGCTTTCAAGCCAGCCCCCACTGCCATAATAAATTCTTGCTTCGTTCAACTTTCCTATCCAGATCGTCAGAGCACGTAAACAAACAAATGTGGGGGAGGTTTGCTGAGCCCCTGCTGTTGCTGTAGCTGTTGCTGCTGCCAAGCAGGGCCTGTGTTACCACTCTCTTGTTGCTATCTGTGTTTGCCATGTTTATCTTACACAGAGCAGAGGCATCGGTGCATTGCAGAGAACAAGGTTCTTGTAAAGGAGATTGTAGATAACCAGATGTCTTTGGCAGTAGGGCTGTCAAGCAACTGCATGTGTGTGTGTGTGTGTGTGTGTGAACTTGTATGTGTGTGTGTGTGTGTGCGTGTGCGTGTATGCTGTGTAAAGAATTGCTGGGAAAAGTACAATTCAAGTACTTATTTTTGTCTTCTTCAGGTCAGGATTCTCTTATCACATGTGTTTTACCTAAGTCAAACATAATGTTTTACCTAAATCAAACATAATGTTGAGGTTTTAACAAATAATCACCTCAGATAAGAAAATTTGGATATCCTCTATGTTAGGATACAACCAACTCAAGGCTCTGAAGTCTGATCTAAGGAATGGATACATTTGCAATGTCAACATCTGGCTCTCGGTAATGTCCATGATTTGTGCCTCAATCTTTAGCTTTGCTTTATGTCCATGTCTAACACCAGAGAGGTTTGGTATCTGTTAGAATCTTATCTGCTTAATAGCTGTCTGCTTATCAGGGCATAGCTGTGAACTCTGGCACTGGGTGACCTTTGCTCACTGTTAGCCGTCTTGAATTGTTTAATCTAATAAGTTGTTTGCTATTCCATTTAAAGAAAGCAGCCTGTAATGACTACAGAGCTCCTTTTATCCCAATTTTAGTTCTCCATAAGTATTCAGGTTTTCAGCCTGCCAGTAACACCTTTTATAAACTCACTTGTATGGGAGATATTTCAAATTGAGATGAAGTAATTTCGCTATACCCTAAAATACCATCAAGTTAGCACAGAGGTTTAGGTTTCTAGACCCAGAAGACAAATAGATGTGTTATGTTCTTGGAAAGTTACCACTGTAGTTTCTCCACTTTGTAATTTTTTTGAGTCAAAACTGAAATACTGAAAATATTATTGATGTTAAGGTAGAAGAATAAAGGTTGATTCAATAAACGTATTTGGTTTCAGTGATACAAAATGTGATTGACTGTGGTTTGGGGCTCACAATTTTTTCTTTTTTTTAACAAAATAAACAATGATTTTCAAATGGGAAAGTTAATCAGCCACCTCGATTACTTGTATAGTTGTATAATGTTCTGAACAATATATGACATATACATTCTGTAAGCCTCTAAATGTAGTTATACAACACTCTGAAAAAACCCTCTTACTACTCTGTACTAACTAATGAAGGGATGATGGAGAAAAAAATTAAAAAAGAGAAATGTACTGATTCAGTCCTACAGCAGAGGACAAGTGACCACTAACAACGATACAGAATAAAAACCAAAAGCTTCTTTCTGGATGTGAATGGGCTAAGATCCCCTGCACCATGAAAAAAGAGGCTTATATTTACAGATAAATTCCCATCTGATTCTAGCCTGCAAGCGACTTGGGTTCCTCTATCCAGAGTAAGAGTGAGATTATTCCATGGTGTCATTTCAGACACAGGGGAATTTAGTTGCCAAATCCATCAGGTTTAAAACTAGAAAAAAGATGTCCGGAGAAACACCAACATATTATCAGTTTTGTCCAAAAACACATGTGAAAAATAAAGTGTTTATGAGAATTTGATGTCTGACTCAGAAATCTTTTACAGGACAATACTGGTTTGGCATGCTGGAAGTGCACCCTGAAAGAGACAAATAAATGCCCATAGGATCAGACATGAAAGCAATCTTGCGATTTAAGAATTCACTGTGTGTCAAGTGATCTGGAGTAACTGTCTGATTGCTTTATCTCAGTTTATGCAAAATATGAAATAATTTTGCATAGCGTAATGCATCACCAAAGATGATTAAGACAAATCATACTTGCCAAGTGCATGCAGAGGCAGTTGCTGAACAACATTTGCTGTGGGTACCCAATTAAGTCATGATTAGATAGCTCATCCTTAGGAACTTTTCAGGATCTCTAGAAACGTGGTTATGAAGATATTTGGGCATTTCAAGGCAAAAGTAAGCCCTTTAAAAACACTTTCTCTAAAGGGCAAAAATCACCATCCAGATTTCCTTGTCTAATTGACAGCTAAATAGCTGGTGAGTCAATTCAAGGACGCAAACCAACATTCCTGAGTACTAGGCAGTGTGACCATCTTGGGTGTCCTCTGAGATGACAGTCTGGGGATATCCCTCACGTAACAAATCAATGGTAATCATGTTTGTTCTTGTGAAACCTGGTAGGCAGTATAATTGAGAGAAAACCAGCATGGTCCTTGGGTAACTATACCCTGACAGACACAAACTGCATACATTTTTTCTTTTTTTTTTTTTTTTAAAGGGAAAAAAAAGCTAGTACTAAAATTTAGAGTCTCTGAAAATCCAGAAAGAAAAGAAAGGATCTCAAGATAATTCAGGGATCATACATTATGTGGATTCTCAAAAGTTTCAATAAAGGCCTTTTTGAATACTATTCAAAAAAGAACGATGTTAAGCGACAGCACAGGATTGTAGATTAAAATTCAGTAAATATTAATTAGAATAAACGCAATTATACATACATCTGTGAATGGAGAGGGAAATGAGCAAGACAAAGTCAATTAGATGTAAATTTGAATTTAATTGAAATTCTAGATAGTAGAGATATTTTTGTGAGTTACTGAGGGATCCCTGAGCACTTTCAATTCCTGATTGACATCTCTTCCCCAACTAATGCAAACTAATGGATGTTTTTGTGTGTGAAAAAGGAGTTTAGTATGCTCTGTACCTTCTGCTGGTAGCAATGTCCTTTTCAGATGTTATGATTCTCCTGAAGAAGAGCAAGAGAATATATTTAAAGCATTAAAAACTAGGTACCTACTGGAGAATAAGTACATATAGATATTTTCCTGGATATTTTCTTCATTGAAATTCAGTGTAATGTTTTATGTAACTGATTTGGAATACAAACAAAATCATTCCAGATAAAAAATGAAATGTTGAAGCCAAGCAAACTTATATTTATTATTTCATTTTTTCAATGGGGAAAAAAAAAGTATTTTTTTAATCAGAGGAAAAAAATGTAAATTTGTGAGCATTATAATTTTTGGGGAGAAAATTAAACCTATGCTATTAAAAAATAAGAGAGTTCTATTTTATATGTAATCTTGGGGGGAGGGGAGGGAACAAAACCAAGTAAACAAAAATAAAAAAAACCAAAACCAACCTCTAAACAATAACAAAAACCAACTCAAACCACCAAAGACCCCCAAATAAACCAAATTATTTTTTTAAAGACTTCATTAGAACACTGCAAGGCAAAAGTTATTCAGTATTGTATATAACAGTCACATGGCTTTTCCACACCTATATAAAAAAATGACTAAGTATTTGTGTTTGAAATATATTTGTGATATAGCAAATATCTAATATTGGTATCATAGTTTTCTCACATATTGCCCTATTAATAAGTAATACAGAAGATGGTGGAACTTTTCAGTGGATTTCAACATATTGTGGAGGTACGGCTGCCTAATGACAGATGGAATTCAACTGGGATGCATGTAAGGTTATCCTTGTAGACAGAAGCACTCTAAACTTCTCATATGTTTCTCAAGCTGCAGGATTCTCTGAGGATCTAAAACATTTGGAAACTCATGGAATGTTTGACTAAGATGTCTGTTCGTTATTTGGCAACCATGGGAAAAGCAAACATGAGTCTTGGTTTCATGAAAACAAAAAAGGGATAGAAAGAATTTATATAATATATGATGCTACCATGTTGGGAATACTCACCTTTGTCTGGAACAGTTGTGATTCCAGGTTGCTTTATTCCTATGGTGATACCTGAGTCTACCTGCATGCCCATGGTAAGAAGGACTGTACAACTGTGAAAAGCAAGGATTTTTATTTTTTTTTCCAAGTAATCAAGAAAATTTCATACTACCTAGTGCATATTCTGGGTTAATTGAAGACTCCATATCGACAAAATATTATTTATAAAATCTGCTCTTTTAAAGCCCTTGAACTGAAGTTGCAAGTTTGATTTACCTAGTGGATTTTTCCTGTTTCAGAAAGCCTTAATGACAAACAGTATAAGAAGACTTTTCCAAAAAAAGATAAATCAGACTTTTTAACACTGTTTGTGTGAGTACATGCAGACAAAATGACAACGCAAAATGCCCAACTTCACGAAGTATCTGATAAATTCATAGCAAAGTAGTAAAGAGAGTGTGATCCCAATGCTTCCTGTGTGATCAGTGGAGAGTCACCCAAGTCATGACTGACAGGAGCCCAGATCAAGTGTCCTGATTAGATCCCCTGGGGAGCCTGCTTCCCACCCACCCTTGGCTATAAAGGAAGCCCAAGGAAATGTGCCATGTATTTTAAGGAATGAGTTGCAGTCAAAAATTAGTTAGTGTGAGTAGCTTTCTCACAGAGTCTGAAGGCCAAGCACTATTTCTCTCCTCACTGTACAATACTGCATTACAGGCACAACTGAATTAGTTCATCAGCTAAAACAATACAAGCATGCTCTAGCACATATGAAAAGAATTGAGCTCACAGTGTTTTGAGGTTGAGGGTTTTTTCCACATACACTCTCAAGTCAACATGAAACACTGCAAGCACTCTTCTTGTATTGTCAAAGAGGGTAAATACAATGTTCATGTGCTCCTTGTATTAGATAAATGTATCTTTTTATTTTAGTAAGGAGATTTATAATAGCTGTTTGTAATGAATATGAGAATTTTATCCTCCTTTAACCAGACAAACCGATTAGATTACTCTAATATTAAGGAATGCTTTACTATAAAATAAGCTTACTGGAGTATGAATGTGAATGACAAGCTCGCTGTTTATGTCTGGCTTACTTTGAAAAAAAGGACACTGCTGCAATGGGATAAGTTTCCTATGTTTTCTTTTGTTGCTATATCTCATCCACCTCAACCAAAGTACAACTCAAATTATCCTTTCACTGTTCAATAGGGCGTATCCTTAAAAAAGGTATAGAGGAGTATCATATGCTAAATTTAATCAGAGAAAAAAAAACCCAAACAAACAAAAAACAAACAAAAAAACCCAAAAACCACAAACAAACAAACAAACAAAAAAAGCCTTGAAAACTGTTTTGACTAAATTACAAACTTTCATTTACTTCAGTAGAAATACCTGGAAAGTACTCCCATACTCTATAACGATAGATCTATGCAACTGATCTCTCTCATTAGGTTTGTCTGCAAGGTCACAAGGATATATTTTCCCCTTTTTCACACTCTTTCTTTAGCATAATTCCAGCATGAAAAATAATACTTTTCTTATCTCTTATTTGGTATTGAATAGCCTCTGTCCAAAGTTACCTAGAGATTAGGTATGTAAGAATCAATAAAATTTTTTGCAAGAAACATGAATAATAAAGTCTGATTGCTCAGTCTTTTGCTTAATCCCTGTTTAACATTGGTGTTCAAGAAGGCGTCAGACTTTTAAAGCATTTTTCTCATACATAGCATCACATAAATGAAAAAGCCTCAATGACTTGTAAGTCTACAGAATAGGTATTTGTATGTTCAGAAAACATTTTAGGCAGCCCTTTATATTCACTGAAATGTTAGACTGTGTAGACAGTGACATCAGAATACAATTTATTTCAATCCATAGTGAGCACATAACATTACCTTCATGCCACTGTAAATGTATTGCTTACATTTAAATTTCCTCCCAGGTGTAGAATGAGGTATGAGTCTAAAAGCCAGACTTTACCTCCATCATGGCATTTCAAGGAAAGGAATCTTTTTATGAATTCTTTAATGAAGACATCCATACTATTAAATCTCTTCTGCTGGGAATCATTTAATCCAGGGGCCATATAACTTGGAGATCACTTAAATATCACACACCACAACTAAGACTGGGGTCACTTCATAGTGTGTTTCCTCTTGTATTTAGAAAAAAAAAAAATCTAGTCTTATTCCAGTAGTAAAAAGGTTCAATAATAAGAACAACACAAACTTAGAGGGCAATTAAGGGAGTTAGGAACAGCTCCACTGTAGGACATGTGGACAAAGCACCAGAATAGAACTCTTTTGGGTTGAGTCAGATTCCCATTTCTGCCATAAGTTTCTTGTAGGACATGGGAAAAGAGTGAATCAGTAATAATTTCTAAGTCCCACATTATCAATATGTATGACTCTACTTCTTCCTTTCTCCCTCACTTGTAATATATATTTAGATTAATGTTTTTCATAAGCAGAAAACATTTCTACAAAAGTCAACTGTAAACTCCAGGACACAGCATTGCAAGTGTATAGCAATCTTCAGACTTTTTTTCAGGTTGTTGACCTACAAGCTACTGCTTCAGCTTTTCCTTCTTTCATAACACTCAAGTCATCTCTAGGACATGTACTCTGTTGGAGAGTTTCTCTCTAGAACTGGGTTTCAATTCTATGTTATTTGAAGATAAAGCTTATTTTGAGTCCAATGGAAAAGAGAAACCAAATTTCTTAGAGGTCTTTCAACTTGATGTGCTGGTGAAACACATTAAGTTATGTTTCTAGAACAATTGAAAAGATGCAAGGAGGGCTCTGATCTGAAAATACTTTAAGGTGAACTGCTAAATTGAAGCCTTTAATTGCACTGTCAGTGTAGTAAAACATTGTTAAACCAAGGAGAGGAAAGTTTGGGGCCATAGAGCATTTTGTCCAATATTTCAGCTTGATTTCTAGATACTGTGGAGACGTCTGCAAACTACTACAGATGTCTTCATGCTGGTTTGCTTCCATTTGCACTTTAAAAAGTTGCTATATGAATAGGTAACAGCTTTCCAAGCTGAAAATGAGTGTGAACCATTCTAAAAGTTCACAGGGAACATAATTCTTTTTCTTCCCATTCATCAAGGTTGCTAGTGTCAGTGCGTCACCTTGTTTATCATTCAACTGTAAAATTACATTAAAGTAGCATGAGTAGTTGGAATGTAAAACTGTGCAATCCAGGAAATTCACAAGTGCTGTAATTTCTTCCTTGATTCAACCTCATAAACTGGTATTCATTCAGGGTACAAAGTTCTGCCAAGAGGCTGCAAAGACATCTCTACCTTTTTTTTTGTTTGTTGGTTTGGGTTTTTTTGGTGGTAGGAAATCAAGAATTATTAAGGGAAGAGACTGAGGTTAGAGCTGAAAGATAACAGGCACTGTAGGCACTGTAATATCATCAGGCTTCTCACATGATAAAGGGTAGGATAAAGATGGTCCATTCATAAGCAAAGGGCTGAGTACAGTGATAGTGGAAAGGACCATGAATACCAGTCCCCACAATTATTTTATGCTATGCCTGCATCCCAAAGGAATTCACTCATTCCTAACAAGCAATTAGCTGGAACTGTGAAGGTCGCTGATGCTTCCTCCTGTCCAGGGACTGCTGAGACCTCTTCACTTTATGGTCTCACAGTCTCCGTGCTATGGACTAAGTATGACTAGCACTAAAAATCAGATTTCCCTCATTTATATCATAATATTGTCAATATTCTGCTTCTGTTTGATCTCTTGGATGAAGAGGAACAGGACAGTGAAGGGGAATACAAGTTTTTTTCCTCTTAATTTAAGGGTACCCAGAAGAATTAGACTGTTCTGGAGTTCACACTGTGGAGATATCATGAAGCAACACTGGAAGTGCTCTTTTGGTGCAGTACCCTCCAAGGGGGTACAGTGTTCTCAGCACAACCACATTCTTCATCCATGGTTTGCAGATTCCCATTGACATGGAACAAATAACATCTTTTTCTCTGTTGTGTAGAGCAGTGGATGCACAGTCAGTGATAGGAAGAGAGAGAAAAGAAACACCATGAGAAGCATTCATGCACTGAATAGCAAAGACTTCCAGATAGCACCTCTTCAGATGGTATAAAGCTAAGGAGAAGCAGAGGATACCATAACAGAGGCATAACAGTATCACACAGTTAGAATAGAACTATGAAAGGCCATGCAGAACAGTGCATAACACTGGCTTAATGGACAATATTATAGCACCCTGTCCAATCAGATCAATCCATTCTGGATTACAGTATTGCTGCAGGACAGACAGATCTCATCTGGATTGCCTTGTCTCTGTTCCACCCCAGACCTTTTTAGGCAGGAACATTTTCACTGTGTATATATTGTTATAGCCTCTAGCTTACTGTGGCTTTCCCTAAGTTTAATCTAGGCAAAACGAAGGAATCTAAGTGTTTAATACTGTAATTAAAAATAGAAAAATAGTATGTATATGCACATAGTGAAACTGCTGAACCTTTCACAAGGAGCATAGTACTAAGCCCTTGAGAGAGACATACTGGCTTACACAGTGAATAAAATTAATATAAAACTCAGGAGCAAAGTATTTGAGAAAATGTCTGCTAGAGGAAAGGTCTGCCATAAAAAATAACATTAGTCAGGTGCTGTTGGAAGTTCAGTCTATTCCTGCATCTATTCTGGTCATTTCCTGACACATGGGAGATCATGGGTTAAGTGAACAGTGATGTCAGAATCTGTAAGGCGGTTGTTTATAGAGGAGTGGCATCTCCTTATGTGAAGGGTTGAATTTGGCCCTTAATTTTGAAAAATTGGCTTGAAGCTAAATAAGCTACAGAATTAGTAACACATTTTCAGATCACCATGGCTCCTACATCAGAACAAGTTCAGTTGCCCCTGGAGGTGAGACTGTAGGAAGTAAATTAAAGCAATCTTTTGCCATTATGCTAGTGTGTACATCTAGATTAATTGTTGGTACCAGCAGGGCTTTGCTGTGAGGATGCTCTCAGCAGGGCTGCAGTCTTAACCTATGGCTGTTGCTATAGGGAAAAAGGCTGTTGGAAAGGGGGTGCAATTGCACAAAAGGGGAAACACTCCTCAATATAGCTTAAATTAATGCTAATTAAAGTAAGGAATAGGTTTCAGGAGGGAGATGGCAATGTTAATCAGCATAATATAAGGCAGGAGACTGGAAACGCTCCACTAGGATCTGCGCCTGTAGAGCTCAGTTTGTTTACAACAAACAAAATCTTCTCAGCTACTGTTACTGTAGCCATGGCAACAGTATTGAGGTTACATCTATCAACAAAGAGAGCAAAACAAAGATAAGGCTGGTGTTTAATAAAGATGAGCCGTGATAATTATACACCAGGCAGCAGAGGACTACAAAATTAATAGCCTTTGCCCCCAATATATGTGACATTCCCTCTGCAGCAATAGAAATTGGATAAACTTGTGACACCAATGTCACTATTTCCCTAATAGGTGGACGAAAGGCGTTTAATATATTCCCACTCCTTTTAAATATTACACAGTGACGCAAACTCCTTGACAACTTACTTATTCCATATATAAGGCACGATGGCTTGGGTGCAAAAGTGACATCTGAGACTGTGTCAGGAAGCATAAGAGAAAAAAAGGATTGCTGAGGCTTACAAGGATGATCTAGCCAAGTGGAAAAAAAAATCTATTAAAAAGACAGGGTTTATACCACTTGGGATATATGCCAAATGCTACTGGTTTTTATCTATGTCTATTCATAGTGTTCCCTTTACTTATACATTTTACTATTAGCACAAAATGTCCATGTGGTCCTTTATGAAGTGGTCATGTGTGATTCAGTTTCCTGGGAATGAAGTCAGCATGGCTCCAGGATTAGAGGCTGAGCAGTAGGATCTCTCAAATAATCCCCCACCACACTGCATAGATAGATGGGTGAAGAAAAAGCTGTTCTCCAGAAGTAGAAATGATATAGGAGATGGAAGGATGTATGATGAATGAACTAGGAAGTCTCTGTTCCACTGTTTCGCTAATCACATCTGACAATGTTGGGATGGTTCCTTTCTTATTAGAGACTCAGAAAGAATGACTGGAGCTAAATTTTAAGAGGGCAAAGGGTTGCAGGATATTTCTTAGCCCGTATCAGAGATGAAAAATGCAAATCAAATAATACAATTATAGAGTCAAAACTAGTTTGGGTTGGAAGGGACCTCAAAGATCTTCTAGTTCCAAGTCTCCTGCCATAGGCAAGGACACCCTCCACGAGTCCAGATTGCTCCAAGTACCCTTAAACATGACCCTGAAGACTTCCAGCTGGGGAATGCACAGCTTCTGTGGACAACCTGTGCCAGTGTCTTACCACCCTCACAGGAAAGAATTTTTTCTTCATACCTAATCTTAATCTCCCATCCTTCGTTTTAAAGGTCATTATCCCTTGACCTATGCTCTTCTGAACAGTTTTTCTCTATCTTTCCTGTAGGCAGTTCTAGGTACTGTAAGGTTTCCCTTTTATTCTTTGAGTTTGTCCAGGAGCTCCTGGTTCACTCATTCAGGCCTCTGTGCATTCTTTTTGTTGGGATTCATAGTTCCTGAGCCTGGAGGAGGCAATCCTTGAATACCAACCAGATCTCTTGGGCACCTCTTAACCCACAGGCTACATCCCATAGCACTCTACCAAACAGATCCTTGAAGAGTCCAAAGTCTTCTCTTCTGAAGTCCACATCAGCAAGTTTGTTGTGTACCCTCCTTGTGTCCCTGAGGATCTTGAACTCAACAATTTCCTGGTTTCTGCAGCCAAGGCTGCCCTTGAGTTTCAAATTCTCCTCCTTTTGTGTGAACAAGGTCCTGCATATCACCTTTCCTGATTGGCTCCTTTATCACTTGGAGAATGATGTTATAATTAATGCATTACAGGAACCTCCTGGATGGCTCGTGCCCTGCTGTGTTGTCCCTCCAACAGATATTGGGATGATTGATGTCACCCATGAAGACCAGAACTTGTGAATCATTTAAGTAAAAAGAAAGGAGAAGAGTTCTTTCAAACAGTGGTATTTGATGGTATTGCTTTCATACATGTGCCAAAAATCTGGTCTATCATCTGGCCACGTGGCCTCCAGGAAACTCTCAAGAAGGGCAAGAGTCCCTGATTGTCCCAGATCATGTCTGACACCCGCAAGCAGATGTTCAGGATGGCATTGGGTATACAAAATGTAATATAGCCACCTACACTTAGAGAGCTGAATTACTATCTCAGCAACTATCAACTAGTTTTAGAAGTTACAGTAAGGGAATTGTTTAAGGTAGGTTATTTAAGATCACTTGACTTGAACCATCTAGAAGTTAGGAACTCAGTCTATGAAGTTAGTTGACTAGGCTACTTCATTAGTAGTTACAGAGATACTGGCACTTCCAAAAAAATGACTCATTATATCTAAAGATGTCCAAGATGAGTCACTCTCTGGAGGTTTTCTGCTGAAGAGAGAGAAAGACTAAATTACTAACTTAGAACTAGGAGACACCTCTTAGGTGGTTAAACTTCAGTTACACAAATTTTAAGTTTAATCATAACTTCTTGTAATTATTCCTTAATTTTATTTAGTAATGTGTTGACTCTTTGGAAGTAACTGGAGTTGTCACTTATGATTTTTTTTTTCATGTGAGTTTCGGGTTTGGTTTTTTTTGTTTGTTTGTTTTTGTTTTGTTTTTTTTCATCAGGAACACCTACATCTATATCATTAAATAAAGCTATGTGAGGGATCTTTCTTTGATCTGGAGGTCAGGTGATGAAATTTGTCTAAATCCATAACACATTTTTCATAACATACTCTCTGTACCCTATATAGGACCACTGTGGTGCTTAGAGATAATTCTGATTTTGTATGATTTTCACATTTTAAAGTATTTTGCAATATGTGGCTCAGTTGCAGATTATGAAAGAGTTGCTATATAACATGAAACTTAGAGGGTTTTGTTGCTTGCCTTTTGGTGTGGTCTGAGGACATGAGAGGTCTAACAGTATATTCTTTTTCAAACCATTGGAGCGTACAGACATGAGTGCCAACCATGGCTATGTCTTATCCACATTAACCATTAGAAATGATCCCTATGTATTTATTCCCATAAATTGTCTCAAATCATATTAGGTGTCATAGCCAAGAAAATTTTCAGAGTGTATGTGAGCAATATAAGTAAATGATGCAGAATTTCTATATAGACATTGTCAAAGCAGCTATTAACTTCAATGACATATCAATTTCTCCTTCACTTCAGGTCTTCTGTAGGCTTCAATGAAATATGCTCAAACTACTTAAATTGTGCATATGCATCTATACATATATGCCTAAGGGTGAAAAATAAGTACAGCTATGTATTTTTGTAGTGCAACGACCTGACAGAAAATGGATGTAGAAGTAAAGCTTAGCAAAGAGCAGTTAATAACAGAAAAATGCTCTGAGCATTAAAAAAGCATTTTCAAATTACATGAAGATGTGCACTGTCTCAGGGTTGTTAGATTAAATGCCTTTACCTTTCAAATCTGGCTAATAGAAATTCAGATTTGCCATTTTAAATCAGTAAATATTAAATCCTTACAGTGACTTCAGGCATAATCGTCCCACTCTGGGAACTGCATCCAAACTGCAATTGAAAACTATGTCCAGTAAATACTCATTTAGAAAGGTGAAGACTGGTGAAAGTGATTCCCGCCCTCCTGTCTTCCTGGGTATGTGAAATACTGCAAGCCTCCAACATACAGGCCCACCAAAATGGCATGATAATGTGACAGAAAATCCCAGTGGCAGAATTAATTTTGTTCTGGGCACAGAGGATTTCCCACTGGAGGACTTCAGAGTCACTTATATTTCTCCATTAACTGGACAGAAGCCTGTGCATTTATTTTAGGAGTATTGCTTCATTTGGCCCGTAAAATTGAAGCCTCTACTGTGTGTCTGAGCTTGGCAAAACAAATCCTGCCCAATATTTTATAGAGGACTTGTTTGTTTGGACTTCTTAGCCACCTATTCTTTCAGCAAAAAATCAAATCAACACAGGGCAATTTATTGTATATGTTATTGTAGATTGGTCACTTCTGGGGCAGTAAGATGGAGATGAATTCCCAACTAAGTCTCTTTGTTTCCCAGTAACTTGTATCTAAATCTTCCCATGGGGCGATTCAAGCATATGTCCAAGCTGGAACGGTTTGTTGCTGATTATCTTATCCTTCATGAACTCCTAAATATCTAAAATCACTTAAAAAAATATTTTGGATTCCTGTCTAATTGTCATACAAGGAAGAAGTTGTTCATTTTTCACAATGCACATATCTCTTCTCCAGGTTTTTCACTTTCAGCGTTCTCTAAAGCAGAGACCTATTTAAAAATTTAAGCAGCAAAAAGCTCCTTCCATACGTATATACTGAGATAATTTTATTCTAGATGATGCCTTCATGAAAGAAGTTTGTCCCTTAAGCGTATGCAAAAAAGTGTATTTCAAAAGTGAGTATGAACTGAAGCAAGAAACAAGAAAAGGAAAAACATTTTCTGAGACTAAGAAGGCATGTGTAGTTAGATACTGGCCTTGAACCTGGGAGAGCTGACTTAATTTCTGACAGTGCCACAGATTCACTACTTTGGAAAAATCAATTTATCCCTGTATGCCAAAACTACATTAAAGTACATCCAAGTTTACTTTGTCATTATTTTTTTTTCATGTTGCAGGATTTTAAGTGGAGAAAGCTTGTTATTAACTCTGCCTACAAAATATAATACAATATGTCATAAGTTAAGAGAGAACTTTAATGAAGGACATGTGGGCTTACAAGGGTTTGCTGCAAAGATAGATGGGGTAGATCCTCTTTATGCCAACATTTCAGGAAGTTAAAAAGGTGGGAGACCAAATCCTGGAGAAAATGGAGAAAAGCACCTCTGCAGCTGCTGTGTGGCGCTACTGTGTTTACATGTTGCTTGCTAGCCTTTCTGTATATTAAAGTCTAGTCCTCATTAGTGGCTATTTCTTGATTTCACTGCTTACTGCAATGCTGTACTGCTTATCATAGAATCATAGAATGGTTTGGGTTAGCAGGTACCTCAAAGATCATCTGGTTCCAACCCTCCTGCCATGGGCAGGGACACCCTCCACTAGCCCAGCTTGCTCAAAACAACATCCAACCTGGCCCTGAATACTGCCAGAGGGGGCACCCACAGCTTCTGTGGACAACCTGTGCCAGTGTCTCACCACTTTGAAAATAATTTCTGCCTAATATCTAATCTTAATCTACCCTCCTTTAGTTTAAGGCCAGTACCTCATAAACAGTCCCTCTCAATCTTCCCTGTAGGCCTCTTCCTGTAGGTATTAGGATGGTTGAAGTAATCCGTGAAGGCCATAGCTTGTGAATGTGAAACTGTTCCTATCTGTCTATGGAATGCTTCATCCACTTGGTCTTCCTGGTTGGGTGGCCTGCAGCAGACCCCTGTTAAAACATCATCTGTCCCTGCAGTCCCTTTAATCCTGACACATAACCTCTATATTAGTTCCTCTTCCATGACCAGTTGGAGCTCCAGGAAATTCACTTGTTTGTTGACATATAGGCAGACACCCCCACCTCATCTCCCCTGCCTTTTCTTCTTAAAGAGCTTGTATCCTTCCACCCCAACACTCCTGTCACAGGACCCATTCCACCATGTCTCCGTGATGCAATAATATCATAGCTCTGCAGATGTGCACATCTCTAAGTTCTCTTGTTTATTCCCCATGCTATCTCTGTGTGCACAGAGGCACTTATGCTGAGTGCCTGATGAAGTTGATTTGCTGGCTGGAGTTGCTGGAATCCCCTTCATGTACTTCAGCAGTCTCTCCTTGTTGGCTCCTACTACCTCAAGAGCCCCTGGCTCAAGTCCACTGGATTTCCAGTGTGCTGTAGTGTGCTCAGAATGTCTTGAGCAACCAAGCTGAGGACCCTCACTAGCATGCTATCCCTCTAACCTTTACATTTCATCCCACAGCTTGTCACAGGCAAGTCTGATATTCCTCTTCTCCTTCAAGCCTAGTTTAAAGATATGTCAAAGAACCCTGCAAAGTCCTGGACAGAGACAGTCTTTTCCCTTTGAGAAAAGGGAATCTCATGTGACTCCAGCAAGCACGGTGCCATGTAGGCCACCCCATTATTGAAAAGCCCCAAACTGTGGTGTATCAATAGCCATAGAGCCACGACTTAGTAGGCTGGTCCACCTGTATCTTCCAATGCTGCTGCTCCAACTAGTAGTAAAGGAAAGAATTACCTGTGCACCGGGTCCTTTCACCAACTGTTCCAAGGCCCTGAACTCTCTTTTGATCACCCTTGGACCATGCATTGCTCCTTTGTCATCACCCACATGGAAGACCAGTAATGGGTGATAGTCCGAGGGCCATACCAGACTAGGAAGTTTCCTAGTAACTCCTTGGACCACAGGGAGGCAGCAGACCTCCCAATGGGGGAGGGGGTTCTCTATGGCATATTGTTATACTCAGACGAGTGTCGCCTAAAACTATAATCCACCTTTTCCTCCTTGTGGAGGTGGTCATGATACAGGGAGTGTGCCTTTCTGGCCATTGGAACACCTCTGTCATAAATGATTGTCCTACACATCATCCATGGACAGTTCTTCCACATCCAAAGCCTCATACTTACTGTACTGGACATGCTGAACCTCCAGCATGAACTTCAGTGAACGGGATAGTGACTTGTGAGTCTGTGGGGGAGCAAGCTGTTGGTCTCTTCAGCCAAGTAACAGGAGATAGGACAAGGGCAGGTTCAGATTAGATGTTAGAAGAAAAGGTGGCTGAGTCACCATCCCTGGATGTGTTTAAAAAAAGGGTAGATGAGGTACCTGGGTATATGGTTTAGCATAGGAACATTTAGACAGGAACAGTTGGACTCAATCTTAAAGGTCTTTTCCAACCTTGTTATTCTGTGATCACAAAGTGTTTATGGCCATGAAAATGTTCAGACCAAAGAAGGTACACCTCAAAAGGTTTGTGACCTCGATTATGTTCATGCTGCAGCAGATATCCCTCTGAGTGGATTGTGGCCCAAGGAGACGTCCATGCAGGAGAAGGTACACCTTGAAGCATCTGTGGCAAGGATAAGACCATGCTGCAGCAGGTACACCTTGGAGCATCAGTGGCAGTCCATGAAGTTATGCTGGAGCACCTCAAAGTGTGTGGCCATGGATAAGCCCACAACAGAGCAGGTGCACCCCTGGAGGGACTGCAGCCATCAGTAAGGTTGTGTTGGAGCCGGTTTAATTCTGAGGGCATTGCAGTCCAAGCAGGTATCTCTGTATTAGATCAAAGGTTGAAAAGGAGGAATGTGGCTAATGAGGTTATATCGTGTGGCACAATTTAAATGGTATGAAAAAGGGGTGGAGAATGTGCTGGTTTGTGCTGGGATAGATTTAATTTTCTTCAGAGTATCTAGTATCGGCTTTTGATTTGGGGTTGTGCTGGAAACAGTGCTGATAACTGTTGTGTTAAGGGTAATGATATGCCCACGATAGTGATAGTTGTTGTAAGCCTGGTTGTGTTCTGTGCACTGAACTGTCACAATTCGGATTCACAAATATGGAAATGCTCTGTCAACCTAGTTGCATTCCTTGAACTACCACAACTGCCTCAAAGGAGTTTGGTTATGTTCAATGAGAACTAACATGACAGGCTCAAATGAAAGAGTATTTTATTCAAGCAACAGATACACATTCTTTGGATTGCCAGTGTTAAATTCACTGTCTGCAAAACATTAGTAAATACTAAAGGTCTTAACTACTAAAGTGTTAGAAGATGTATAGTAACTCTATAGAGATTTCTTAGTTTCCTGCAGGGAGGCACTTGGTGTGACCAAGTGTTCAAGTCTTACCCAAAGGTGTCCTGATAGGGGGAAGAAAGGCTCAGCCTGTCGACTGGACCCAGCGATCAGGGTGAGGTCCAAGGGTGTCTTCCCTGACATGGTGGTATCTTCCCTTGCACATCTCAGATTTTGGGCTATTTTTATGTCATTTCTTATCTTTAAGGTGGAGCTTGAGGGACTCTAGTCATACATACCTTTATTGGGATGGGCATAAAATTTTCTCACCTCATGTTCAAAAGTACAGAATAACGAAATTGATGGAGGTGTGCTTTGGTGTTATGATGACACTATAATTCACCAACAGGACAGCATGTTGCGAGCCAGGGACAGCAGTTCTGTCTTAATCCTCAAGTCACATGTTATCACAGAGTTTGGCCACTTCACTCCATCCTCTGCATAGCTGTCTCAGGGTCAAAATGTCAAGCTCCCCTGACATCATTAACCTTCAGGATTGCCTCGGAACTTATTACAAAGGAGGATGTTTAGGAACTTTATGGCTGAGTGGGTGCCTGGCATCTCAGCTGCTTATCACCCTGGGATGTTCTGTAAATATTGAGCCTTTTGAAATAGAGTTTAACTTTTAAGTTACCATTACCTCTCGTCATCATCCCACAATAACACAAGGATGTTTCCATTCCTGCTGAGCAGTGCTTACACAGAGACAAGGCCTTTTCTGCTTCTCACCTCACCCCATCTTGATTAGGCTGGAAGGGGAGTTGGGAGGAGACACAGCCAGGACAGCTGATCCCAGTGACCAAATGGATATGTCATTCCATACCATAGTTGCTGTCTGTGGTTAAACAGCAACCTCTCATCTTACTTTAATAGGCTCTATGTGACCTATAGTGTATACATGCCAATCCAGGTCTTGATCTGCACCATATAAGGAGTGGAATAGGGGATGAAGAAAAATTCTAACAACTTGTCATGGTTTTGCTCCAGTGGGAGCTGAGCACCACACAGCCTCTTTATCTAAAGGGACTTGGTGGGGAGCAGGATAAGTATTTTACTGGGACAGCAGTAAAAGATGTAACACTAACAGGACTTATAGCAAAATGCACAAAACTGGTGATACACAATGCAGTTTCTCACCAAACCACACAACTCAGGTTGTACAGCTCAGAGCGGTCTTGGAGCTCGACCTTGCCCAAAACCTGTGCATCTTGGAGCTGTATGCTCCTCCTCCACCAGCCCTCCTTTATGCTGAGCATGATGTAATTGGCATGGAATACCTTCTTTGGCCAGTTTGGGTCAGCTGTCCTGGCTGTGCCCCCTTCCAGCTTCCTGGGTGCCCCCTGACTTCTCATTAGCAGAGCAGCATGAACAACTAAAAAGTCCTTGACTGCCTGGCAAACATTAAAACATCAGAGTGTTATCAGCACTGCTCTCATCCTAACTCCCAAAGAGCACTGCACCAGCGGCTAGAAAGTAAGTTAACTCTATCCCTTCCAAACCCAGGACACACCTGCACTGCTCCACTACTGCAATGGTCATCCTCAACCCATGGTGTTTCAGCCACGCCAGGAGTAAGAAGTGGCCAAAATGTCCTACAAGAGATAACAATAGCATGAAATAGGTCTCTGTTTATATGAATTAGAAAGTGTTTTAGGTTTCTATTTGGGCTTTAGATCTTTAGACACTGTCAGGCCAGGATTCAGTTTTGAATACATCTCTGAATCAACCTGAAAAATCAATAGATATGGGACAGGGAGAGCTTAGAAAACCTGCTGACATCCTTTTCCATCTGTGAATACCTCCTGCGCTCCTAGTAGCCCTTGGCTTGCCTCCAAAGGCTTGGTGTTTGGGTTCAGAGAGACATCTCAAACTGCTTACCAGATGGACAGAAAAAAAAAATAAATCTCTAAATGAGTAATGGAAAATTCAGGCTGAAACCAAGGCTAAATGAGATCTATTAGAATGTAGACTGATCTCTAGAGAGAAATGGTGGAAACTGTTGCATGAGTCATTTCAAAGTTGACTGTTAAAAAGTACTGGAAAATATACCACAGGGAGTAATCTTGTGTTGGATGAGGGATAATGTAAGTGATTTACACTAACAGGTCTTTTCCATCTTTAATTTTGATGAATCTATGATCCCGAGCAAAACAGCCTTATTTCCTCAGTTTAATACACCACAATCTGGAAGTGAATATGACAGAAGTGTTTGGGGATGTGATCTTTCATACAGACCAGTCAATGCCAGAAATCAAGCTGCCAGCACACAATACCATTTTGTCACTGTCATTGATCCACATACTAAGACAGAAGAAGCATTTTGCTTTTGGTTTGAGGGGGGTCTTTTCTTCCCCTCCCCTCTTATTAAGAGAAAGTGCAGGCCATACGACCAGCACAAAACCTCTGCAAAATATACAGAAAATTATTTTCCATTACTTCCATTTCATGATAAAACTTCAGTACTAATTTCCCTGGCCCATGGTCTGTTTGCCAATGGGATGTCACCTGCATTGTCTGCAAGAACATTGAAAGGTACTTGGATTCATTGTTTTTGCCTTAAGTGCTCACATTTTCTACCCCTTAATAAAAGATGGGAATCACCATCTGCAGGTTTTGTGGGGAGTTTTCTTTGCATTTTTGGGGTTTTTTTTTTTTTTTTTTAAATAAACAAATCAGGCTAAATCACTGGAGAGCTGCATTATTCTAAACAATTTATGAGACAGTCTGCCTCGCTGTATTTCCCTGTAGAAGGGATTGGACTGATTTTATAAATGATTTATTACTGTTTTCTTCTGTAGGCACCAATAGACTAGACAGAAAAATCAAAGTAAATTGAATGTAAAGTAATCAGTTTTCTTCCTTTAGAGTGGAACAACACACACACACTCATGTCCATAGGCCTGCACTAAATATTGTTAAAATTTGAAAGTAACTGTTTCATTTATGAAACAGAGGCTGTAAAAATATCAACATAAAAATAAGCAATGGACTAGCATTAATTGTGAATATAAAAACTGGTAAGCAAGGAAAGATTTACAGCTGCCTGTGGAGAGAAACTGAATTGTTTGCTCAGTGCCTCAGAGCTGATTAGGGCCAGGTGACTTTTCTTTTTCCCTTGGAAATTCTTTTCAGACTGTTGGAGGAGTTGCAGGAGGGAGTAAATTCCGCTTTACTTTTGATTTGACTGCAATTTAATATTTGCATTTAATGTTTAGCCAAGAAACAATCCAAAAAAGCATTCAAAGGGACAGTCCGGACACATACAGTTTGCATATATCTACAATTCAAAAGTCAAAGAAATCAACAAAGACTATTCTTGCCCAACAGTGATTTTTCCTGACATACTGAGGAAAGTGAATAAACATTTGGCCATTGGTACTTGTGTTCACATGCTAACTGCATGATACTTAGAGGTTCCTAAACTAACCACTTTTTAGCTAGTTTAGGCATATCTACAAAAAAATATTGCTTTACACTTAAAATAAGGATGCCACTTGCTAATATCATTTAAAAATAGCAAATACTTTAATATTAATTTTAACTGAAGATATCAGTTAAAATATATTATTCCTTGATAACACTATTGAAAACATTTAACCAGAAGAACCAACCTAATGACAAACAAATTTTATGAACCCATTTATAGGAAAAAAGGCACCTTGCTAATATAGCATCATGACTATGACCACGAATCAGAAATGTACTGTTAAAGGTATCATTTTTTCTGTGCTTGTAGTAAGCTAGAAACCACAAATCCATTTTAGTTTTACAGAGATGAATTGAAGCAGTCAAGCATTTTCATTATGGTGCAGCTGTTATAAAAACTAAGATAGAAAACAGAAGTGAAAGTATCTTCAAATCACATCCATATTGGCATCTCACAACTGCAGCCTGATTGTATTGTTAATTAATTCTCTAAATGAACAATAAGAAAAAGAGACAATTTATAAAGCATACTTGTCATTTAATTAGTAAATTAACTTTTTATCTCAAATGTTTCTCCATTTAATTAGTAGGTACTGAAGGCCAAGATCATACCAGCTGGAGTTTGTAGAAAGAAAAAAAAATTCATTTATCTAGTCAACAACTTATATCAGAGTGGTCTGTGAGTTCTCTTCTGTCTAGTTTAAAGAAGAATTATGAAGCAAAATGTGGAAATAAAATTACAAAGATGAGTTAATATTGCAATTCACAAAACCAAGTTTGTAATTATTCATGTCTTCAGTTTTACTTAATTATACTCAACTTTTGTACTGCCATGTTATTCACATGAAGTCAATTAAATGTACAAGTATTTCTTGGACCAGACCCTCTGTATAAATTAAGGAGATTTGGAAACTGCTCTCCGAGAAGTGACTTGTTACAAGATGCTCTGTACCGAGCACATATGGAAATGAAATGAAAATAGAAATGACTAGCTTGAGACACTGTAAATCTTAAATGGTTCTGTAGTTTTGTACAGACTCCTTTAAATACAAGCAAGTTACTATGGGCTACTCTAACCAAAGTGTTAGATTACTCAGCCATTTTCCTACTAGAGTCAGGAAGTTTTGTGTTTTCACAATTCTCAACCTTCACCTTAATATATGTTTTTTTCTTACAGAGATCTGTTTGTTTCAAATTTGTTGTAAAATAATCCTTCTAGGGATGAAAATGGTGGCATAGAGAGAGTCCACAGAGCACTCTCCTAGGAAATGAGCAGTTTTCTCTGCAGACTGAACTGATGCAAATCTATGTCTCTCCTTCAGCAGAAGCTTTTCTTAGTCACAAGGGGAGGCAGATCTAGATAAATCTGCAGGATGAGAAATGCTCCACACTTCTACTGTTGAGGTTGTGCCAGAGTATAGGTTTTCAGCATTTCAGTCTTTCTCAGAAGCACATACATTTTATTTAAGTATCACTTCAGGGGTCTAAGTATTTCTGGATACTGTTCTTGTTGCTTTTCACTCCTGTGAAGTGAGGATGATAGCACTTTCCTATCTCGCTGGGTGTTTGAAGTATTCTGGAGTGATGATAGATACATAGTATATCCAATGCATATTGGGTAGCACTTACTGAGAAATCTTATATTGCATATATAAAGTATTTAAATGATATCTCTTCTTTTCTGACTCTCTTTTTACTTTCAGAAGCTAATAATATTTTGATCCTAGCAATATTGTCCAGGAGCATTTGATTGAGAGGATCCTGTGGCCTCTGTCTAGCTGACCTTGAAAGTTGTAACTTAAATAAAAACAAAAATACATACTATGAAGGGAATAAATGATTCTGAAACACTCAAAAATATGGGAAGAAAAATGTAAGTAGTTTAAGAGAGACACACTGCCAACTTAGGCTAATTCATTGCTTCTATTTCAATAATAAAGAGGATTCAGAGTATGGTGCCATGTCTGTTGTGTTATTTTACAACAGATTATTTCCTTATAGGAGAAGGATCATGATGATCTATTCTTTAATAGATATTGACAAAGTCAAGGATTCCTGTTCTTTAAGTCAAAATTGCCCTAAGAGGAACATCTTCAGCTATCAGATATTCAAGTCAAACAAACAGAAAAATAAATATTTACAACCCTAAGGCAATCAGACAAAATGCAAAACTGCACATCAGATTGATTGGCCCAATTCTACACAGAGAGAGAATACTCTTTAAAAATGCTGTAAGTCAATCTGTATTAGTGTTTTAAATCTGATGAAGGATTGAAATTTGAAATATATGCATCTCTACACATACACACAGAGCCTATTTTCAGAGAACATTCAGGGAGTATTGCAGCTGACATAGTCTCAAGGAGGCAATAAAATCAGAGGTATACGTTCAGATCTGCCTTCTAGTTATTTTATAATTCTGCTTAGATATGCATCTTACATGATATAGTTTCTGAGAGGCAAGCTTTCTTCTCTCCTGTCACTAAATGAAAGCTGGAAGAACTGGAGGGATTGGCCAGGGTCTTGGAGTTTTGTTCTCTAGATATCCCACATTTGATAGGTATCCTAACAGAAATGAAGTTTCTGATTGTACGATAAGTATTACTTTGGTTTGGTTAATTTTTATTCATTTACTTTTTTCTTTCTTTCTTTCTTTCTTCCTTGTGGGCTACTTTGCAGAGTAAAAGAGAGTAATTCCATCCATAATTTTGATCAGCTGTATGAGAAAATATGCTACACATCAAGAATGAAAGTTTGAGACTTAACAGTTATGAAACTAGTACCTGATTCCACCTCACAACCCACAAGGTGGTCCAGCTAAGAGTGCTAAAATAATGTAATTATACTCTACAAGTGTTGTGATTTACCTGAGGAGGGGGAAACAGTTCTTTTTGATTTCTGATCAAACAAAGTTCCATTAAGGGCAGAGAGACAACTGTTTTCTCAGCAGTTCTAGGAAACCAAGAATCCCCTCTTCCCTGAATTTCATGTCTCCAAAAGTGAAGGATTATCAGGAAGTTCCTGAAACAGAAAAAGTGGAGCCAAAAGGGATGTGTGAGAATAGTGCTGGATTTACTTCTGTTCTCACCAAGGAGTATGTGGAAGGGTGTGAGTGGTGACAACCACTTTTAGCGTGGTCTCCCCTGTATGCTGTATGCCTTCAAAGATAATGCTGTCCTCATGGAAGGTCTGCAGGGAGGACAGAATGTGCATGGTACTCCATGGGGTCACTCCCTGCTTGGGCTGAGGAAAGGAGAACAGAGAGGTGGAAGTATAAGAACTTTGGGTTATTTTGAAGTTCTCACATTTGAAGAATAATGCTGGAAAATTGGAAAGTATTGGAAAAGGTACAAAAGAAATTATTGAGGAAATGGAAAACATACCTAAGCTTCATAGATTCAGTATTCAGTATTCATAGATTCAGTATATACTGAACCTGAATCAGGTTCTGTATTCTTTAACTTATCTGAGAGATATTTTTAAGAGAGAGATTCAATGTGATCTGCATATGCAAACATGCATAAGCAAGTGATGAAAAGTGGATCTGTAATATATATCTAGAATTTGAAGATTTTTTAATCTACCCTGAAGGAATTTAACCGTTACAATGATTCTTGTAGATGTGTGTCAATTTCTCCATTGCTTAAGGTCTTTAAATCATGACAGAAAGTTTCTATTTTGCCTTATGAAATTGTCACGGAAACTTAAATAGAAATTATAGACCTGAAAATGAAAGTTTTGTGATGTTTGCTTGATGGGAGAGGGTTTTTTTTGACATTTTCTATATTTATTTGTATAATGCAATGAGCTATATTTTGATAAAACGTGAAAGCTCATCTACAAACCTTCCTATGTCTTTTTCCTGTCTCAGATATGCCCACTGCTTGGGGAAGTTCCTCAATTCAGAAGTAGGACAAATACGTTCATCCTAATTCCTCACAGTGCCAAAATTTATCTACCAACATCAAGAATTTTAGCTCCCTATTGTAGTACATACTCTATAACTACAAATGGAAAAGATTCAAGGCAATTAAAGAAGCTAAGTAATTTAGATACTCAGAATGTATTTATATCCCACATCCTGCTGTTTTAAATGGGGTTTATATGTTGCCAAGACTTTATGGAGCTTTTGAAAAATTTTTGAAAGTCAGGGCCTAGAAATGTACAACTGTAAATGTCCAAGATACAACCCTGATTTAAGGATTACTATCAAATGATGTGTGATAGTTGTCACAAAGTTGTGATTCCATAAGTGTATGATTACAAGCTTATTTTTTTATGTTTTTCTGCTATTTCTTAATAGGGGTGGTTGCTTGAAATAATATCTGTTATTACTAAAGATTATTAATTTGTCTAATTTATATATCTCATTTTATCTCTCTTTTGGTTTGTGCTGAAAGGACAGTTCTGTGTAAATTTTCTTCCCTGTAAGATAAGAAAGGGAGCATGTTACAGGATACAGTAGTACGCATATTGACAACTCCTCTCCCAAATAGTTTTGAATTGAGGGAGAAAATGATCAGCACACATTTATGGCAAATTTGCAAAACACTATTTGCTGCACAAATTGAACATGGATTATCTGAACATGGATTCAGAGGAATTTTGCACTGCTCTTCAAAGATGGTCTTTGACCAAATATATGATGGGGAGATGGGGAAATGCCACCAACTAAGATACTGGTTAGCAAGCAGCATGCACAAAAAAAAAGAAAAAACCATCTTCTTTTCCAAATAATATCCAAATAAAAATTTACATAACATTAGTACAGAACTTGGAAATAAGTCAGTTAGGTATCAAGTACATAATCATATTTCCATAAGTTATTCTAAAATATAAAGCTTAGTAACTGGATTTATGATCCAGTTCACGCGTGGATTTGTTATGTACTTTCTATTATGGACTGAGAGCCTAAACTAACTTGAATGCCAGCATCTAGATCAGAATGAAGATGGATTTTTTTTTCCTAAACCCAAAGTAATGTATGTGGACACCTTCATTTCAGATACTATCTAATGTCACAGGCATTTAATCATTTTCTGAACATCTTCTTATATTTTATATGTATTTAATAAATTTCATATATATGTATTTTACATATATATGTATATAATGTAAAATTACCTTCAAAAACTTAGCGTGTAGCCTTTGAATTAGCTGATGAAAACAACCTGACACAAGGCCACTGACCAACACTTCATTTTAACAGCATAGCAGCTTCTGAAGTAAAAAAATATGGACTACTTGAGTGCAGACCTTGATATACAGGGCATGTTTGAGGTAAGCAACAGGTGTGGTTTAGAAATCTCCATTATATAGACAAAGTATCTGACCATGACTGTACTTTAAAGGACATAATATGGCAGTTTGGTGACTACCCTTCAAACAAAAAAGAAAGGCTTCTGACCCTTGGAAAAAAGGGTCTTGCTGCCCATTTTAAAGAGAGAGTTTTGAACTTTGGATTACAAGTAGATAAAGCTCCATCATGCATTAAAATTTAACTTTTTTTGCTCTTTTTGACTAGCTATCTGGTTGGGGTTGTTTGGGATTGCTTCTTTTATCTCTCTTCTTGTTGAATGTGCCTTATTGAAGATACTATATTCCACTCCAGGGCATGACTTCAACAGATACCACATAGCTTTTAGACTACAAAGACCTTTACGGATGAAATGATGAAGAACTAACTGTTGCAAATCCTGAGTAAGAATTTATGAAGGAGTCTGCATGGCACATTAGTGAATAACTTTCATCCTCAGGTACACCATATATGGATCTAAAACCAGGTAACAAAAGGACATATTCCTAAATACAGTACCTGCTATATAATTAAAAGCAAAGGAACTACTCATAATGTAAGCTATTATTCAAGTTTAGTAAAGCTAGGAGAATAGAAATGACAGAAACCTGCCTATTCTAGTTTTTCGTTGTCATTCTTCTGTGTGCTAAATTTCACATTGTATTCATTCCAAGATTCTTGTATTCTGATTTTCCTACCTTTTATTTTACCTGCTCAGCATTTAAGATTTTCTTTATTTAGTGTTGCGGTTTGGTGTAGCTATGCTGCTTAGATGGCTTTTGCAAAGCAGCAGTTACAGTTTTCTGCAAGTTCCAGACAGTAAACATTGGCCAATTCAAGGCCAAAGTTACCTCTGATCAATCAGAGATGGATTTATAGCGCCTCTGTGAATCACATATAGGAGAAAAAAACCTGCTGGCTGGCACACTTTGCCACAGGAAGGGAGAGTGGGAAGATGTGACCAGCTGCATCGATAGCCAAGGCCAGGCCCAGGAGAAGGAAAGGGGTGTGGAAAGAATGTGGAAAGAAAGTTTCCCCTGCAGTTCATGGAGAAGACCATGGTGAAGCAGGTTGTTCCCTTGCATCCCTGTGAAGAGATTGATCCACGCCTCAGCAGGTTTGCCAGGGGACTTGTGACTTTGCAGGGAGCCAGGCGAGGGGATCCCATGCCTGACCATCAGCAGGCTATGGTAGGGAGTCCTGCTGCGAGGCCTGTGGTGAGGAGATGACTCCCCGATGGGAAGGACTCACGGTGCAGGAGTTTGTGGATACGACTCTCACGTGGGTGGGACCCCATGGTGCAGCAAGGGAAGTGTGTGTAAGTGTGTGTGTGTGTGTGTGTGTGTGTGTGTGTGTGTGTGTAATGTCTCTTCCAGATAAGATGGAAGACAGCTCGGGTGGAATGGACTGAAAACCCCCACTCCCCATTCCCTGCCCCTCCTGGTGCTGCAATGGGAGGGAAGAAGGGAGCGAATTGATGGTTGAAGTCAAGTGTGCTAAGTGAGCCTCCAAAAATATATATTCTCCCCTTTTCGGCTGAAGGAGGGTGTGTGCGAGTGGCTTGGTGAGCATTTGGCCTCTAGCCAGGGCCAAAACCACCACATTTACCCACAGTTTTGCCTAATCCAAGCTATCACATAAAGGGAAGCAGTGTGCTCAAACTCCAACCTGCTAATATCATTAATCAGTGTTCTGGTTTTTCAACCTTCCACTTAACACACAAAATGAAACACCACTTGATGATTTGAAAGGTAACTTGTAAGAAAAACAGTATCTGAAGTGTTACTCTTTCAGAGGGAATTCAGGAGAATCTGCTTTATTTGAGCAGCTGATAAAGACAATCTGTTTTCCGTGGCTTTTATGGAGGTAGGAAATCCAAGTAGTGCATATATTGCTACCTCCATAAAAGCAATCTAGATCTCATAATTTTCGTAACCACTGGATTCTTCTTTTCAGAACAATGATACATTCCATCCTGTGACTTCTTACAGCCCAAAGACTCCCCAAAGCACTGTGTGGATCACATGCACCCCAAACCACCAAAATTTAATTCCCTTCAAGGAAGAAGGGGAAAACTGTTGACAGACAAACTACATCAAAAGACAAGAAGACTCTATTTGAATCAGTGATTTAATGTAAAATGGCCCAATCTAATGAAAAAGGCCACTTTTGGTACAAGCTAAAGATGGATTTATAGGGGAAAGAAGACTCAACACTTCTTATGAGTCTCCATTATTAGCCTAGTTCTCAGTATCACAAAATGGATTTTGTGGTCACTAAACAGGTAAATGCTAACAACAGTAGTCTGATAGACTAAGGAATTGTTCAGATTGCACATCCTTCCTTGGGAAGCAATGTTCAGCCAAAAGTTTCTGAATTCAATTATGTAAGTAAAAAAACTGTTGAACATTACCTGCATTTTAAAAGATCTCCCTTTTAAAGAGAGATATTATTGATTGTAGTACAGGTGATCTGATGATCACAGAAGACTGCAGGAACACAACAGGGCAAACTAGTTCCTGGAGCTTCACGTATTCAGCTTACACCCCAAGTGTATTTATTTAAGGACAAAAAAATAATATTCCATGACCCCTCTTATGAAACCTAACTATCAAAAATGTTATCCTTTGTTATTTTTTTTCCTTCCTGTAGAGAGGAATTTCCCTCTACAACTTATCCTATTCCTATTAGATGTATCTCTTTAATATTTTGTGTTTGGTCCATAAAGATGGAGGTAACTGTCGTGACAGATCAATAACATCTTTCGTCTCATGACTACACCATCTGCACATGAATACTGTATCAACCCATTTCACAAACCTTAATGTATGCAAACTGTTCTCTATTTCTTCAATGGTTTTCTATAGAAGAAAAGGAAACTTGTTTCTTAAAACCTTGGTTTTAACACATACAGACTGTTGTCCATTTTTCCTTAATTTCTTCCTGTGAAAAAGATTTTTATATTTCAATCTTTTCCTCACAGAAGCAACCTACAATTCATTCAAGAACAACAGTAATTTCAAAGTGTTACAATCCTGTCAATTGGCATCTCTTCTACAAAATTTGTAAAAAAAATAACTTCCTGTGCAAAGAAATTATTACAAAAGGAGAGACAAAAGAGGAAGAAGGGACCACAGAGATTTCTTGTGAATCAACCTTAGGTCAGAGGTTGAATCTGCGGCATTCAGATTTCCTGAGTTTCATATCTATTTCTGCACAATACAATCAACTGCACTTTATATAATGATAATAGGGAAGATTCCTGGTTAAAAAAAATATAACACTTTGAATATTGTTTTGTTGTTCATGGGTGTTGACATCTATGAATATTTGGAAACTTTTGGTTATACATCTATTCCATCTAGAAGTATAAAAAATCAGTGGCTTTTTTGTTTATGTACACAGTAACTAATGGTAAGTGGAGGTAGTGTCTTAGCTCAGAAATTTGGGCTAAAGCATCACTTATGAGCAGTCACACCATATTTATAGCTGTGTTCTGCATGGATCTACTACATGCTGTTTATGAAGTTATTCAGGGTCCTGTGCAATGAAAAAAAGCCAATTAAGAGTTAGACATTATCATTTTGGAGTCCTAGTTTATATATTTTCCATTTTCAGAAGAATTTATTTCTTTGTAGACTGAATGATTAGTGGTCTCCTCTAGGTAGTTAATAGTCCTCATATCTGTAAGTGAGCTTCTTTGGCTTCAAAGGTACAGTGGGCTTGATCTGTTCACTTCTGTAAGTACCATATAGAGGCAACAAAGAAAGCTAAAATGTACTTTAAATATGTACACACCTGAGTTCTGCTACTCTTATACCATCTACCAGAACCTGGAATACTTCTACTTTGTTCTGAAGAAGGGCTACAACTACAGGATGCTCTTTTTGCCTTGAATAAAGAAACACATAGGCTTCAACAGAACCTCTCTATTAATGGGGTTGCTACAGGAGGTCTGTAGCACTTCCAGGTGGTTAATATGAAGGGAGCTGGGAATGGGATTTAATTGCCTAGGAGCAAGGTGTATATGGAAGAGTTTGACTGACAAATGGAAAGTATAAATGCCATAACAACCAGTATATTGAAAAGGACCAGAGAAATTTGCATGTCTGCATGCATGAAACTATGTTGTGTTGTAAAACGACAAAGGCTTTTCTACTACTCAGACAGAAAGAAAAGGCCATAGCATCTAGTATCTGTTCTGTGCTTGCCTGCTTCCTAAAGTATAAACATGGTGAGAATGACCCTGAAAAACTGGGGGGAAAAAAAAGTCCTGCAAAAGGGGTTTAAATATGAATTTCTATAAGTAGGTGGACATGTTGAACCTCTGAAAAACAGGTAGTAGCTTGTGGGTCATTATCTCTGCTTAAAAGGATTACAGAGTTATTTAGGATAACAAATTTATTTTTATGTTTTGAATACGGCATATGATTTGTTAAAGTATAAATAGAAATTACATCTGTAGCATAAATAATTACTCTGATTTACTTCACACTGCTAGAGCATTGAACTGAAATATTTGAGGCAGCTTTGGAGTCTACATATCAAGACAAAAATGAGTAGTCCACAGAATATTGACAAGCAAGATCCCAGGTATGCAGACCTGAGTTTCCTGATGGTGTATAGCTTTCCCAGTGGGAGTAGCTAACTTGTTATGCCAGCGAAGAGGACTTTATGATCTGCTAATCTCTCCAGACCCAAACTCTATATTCTCATGATAAATGCTCCTTACATATCTTCAATCTGTCTTTGTATATTCAGATAATCTCCCTTTGCTTTTTAGCAATAGCTATGTTGTTTCAAGGCATCTCTTACAAAACTTCTGCACTTGGGAACATCTTGGATATCTTTACTTTAAAGCTTAATTATTGAGATTATTAATGTGTCTTCCAGACTTCACAATCAACATACTTGTCAACAGCACAGACATGAATGACTTGAGGTTAGAGGTAAAGAGAGACAGGGGGAGGAGGGAAGGAAAAGTAGGCATTGTTCTTATTCAGGGAGTTTGAAATAAGATTTTCACTCATTTGTCATGAGAAAATCCAATGATGTCTCAGGTAGCCTGGCTTTCTGGTGAAAAACAAGCCTCTAAAATTATGAAAATTAACAGATCTCAAATGAACTCATGTTTTCAGGCATTGCTTCTTGCTCTTGATTTATTAAAGGTAAAGCCAAGAGAGAAAACTTCTAAATTTGGTTAACTTAATAAAAGGTTTGGAATTTGGTTCTTTGCCTGAGACCTTGAAAGACAGCCCTTTGAGTAGTGTGTTACTACAAAAGGAAACAGATTTTGGCGTCCTGACTTTCTAGAGAACATGTAATACATTTTATAAGTTCATCATGTAGCCAAGATTTATATAAGGTTAAAATGCACAATCTCATTTTATATATCACTGTAGAAGTACTCAGGATAGTTGTAAATGAAGATTTTAAGATTTCATTTGTTCCTTTCTAATGCAAATGTTATAGTTATCTTTGTACAAGCAGATTTTATGGTACATGAACATGAATAGAATGACTTGACTTGGCTAAAAATGTTTGGCACTGAGCCTTGTTCATCACACATCATCTGAGGAGTATGGCTTTGTTAACCTCATTACTCACCATTCCCACCCCCCCCCCTTTATTTTTTAAAATGTAGTTTAACAGAAGGATATGAAAAGGGAACAACTGATTAAGAGGATAATTTTGTTTCCAACTTTCACAGAAATAAAAAAAAATAGTTTTTAAAAAAGCAGACTAGGAAGCAAAGCACTTGATCTTAATTTCCCTTTGGAAATAAAACTTTATTAATATTAATATCATATATTCTTGCAAGTTCTCTTCTAAAATGTTACCCCTTAGGTATATACCAGAACTGAAGCTTTGCAGCTTGTCAGTTAAACCTGAGTATCTCTGCTGGTTTCCCATTGGGTTATGCACATAAATTATTATTTTATAACTCTATGTGTATATATTTATGTAGGTTTGTGTGTGTGTGTGTGTATGTGTGTGTGTGTGTATGTTTGTTCTCTTTTTTATTACAAAAAAACATTAGCTTCCAATGGGATATGAATAAAGATATACATTAATAGCTTATAAGGCCTGCAGTAATTATTTTTCTTTATGTTTTAATTTTGCATGCTGACACTTCACTTCCTCAGTAAGTCTCTTGTATGTATGCTTCACATGTGCTTTCTAAAAGAAAAGGGTAAAATTGCCTTCCTCTTAAATACTTTGAGAGCACTTCTCTATTAATAATTCCCCAAAAGAGAACTGAAAGATTCAAAATGTAGAGCATGAATACAATATCCATTGCTGCATTTCTTTCTCCCCATAAGAAAAAAAAAAGACTAAAAAACTCCAAAGCCCAAAAAATACCCAACCAGGATTAAAAAAAAAATCTTACCCGACCTATCTATAGAAAAGATGGTATTTTGAGATTTCTATGCAAAACTGTTTCCTTTCATGAGATAATAATATGTGCTGTCATGAGGTTTCATGCAATTCATTTCACAAATCTGTATGATTTTGTTTTTTTCTTTTTTCCTCAAAAAGTGAGCATTTTGTTGTTTACATTCTGCTATAGCTTGTAGAATAAATAAGTCATTACAAAGACATTAATGAGCTATCTTGTAATAGTTTTGATTTAAAAAAAAATATTTTATTTAGACCCTTGAGCCTTTAAAGTATCTTAATATGGAAAATGATCAAACTTTTAAAACTTGTGAGTACTAGAAATAAAAATAATCAAAAAAAATTTTGAGCAATAAAGGCTTTTAACTTCATATCATTCTCTAGGGGTTTCCTAAGCATGCTCCCTTGGGTTTCAGGAAGTGGGGCCACAAGGGAAGGAGGAGGCTTCACTAAAAGTATTAGCTTCCACACACTGGGTGAATTCTTTGTAGACTGGCTGCTGCCAGCACAGTCCTCATCTACAGTTTATATATAGTATATTTTTTGTCTTAAGATCTTCTACCATTGCCATGGCTTCTGAGTACACTTCACTTGAAATTGCTATGAATCTCTCTAAGGACTTCATACAGTCTGTGCCATTTCCTCCTTTCCAGGATCAAAATTTTGCTTGGCAGTGTGAATAAAGCTTCCCACAAGGCTACATTTGACCCTTTTGGATGGGTTTTCCCCTGTATTCACCTAAAATCTACATCAGGCTTGACATTTAGTGCAAAGTATAAGCGGAAATTAACCTTATGGCTCTAATTGAGGTAGGAAAGTGATTCCGTAATAAAAACTAAACTACATCTTGATTGTAATCAAGAAACAGAAGAAGGGAAAAAATATGATAAGATGATACCATTTGGTATTTAATAAAAAGTAACACGTACAGCTTTAGGTATGTAATTTCCTTAGGTGTCATTAAAATGAAATGCAAAGCGTATAAAAACAAAAAAATCTATTGAAGTGCCTTATGGAGTCATAAATTGAAATGACATTACAACGAGAACAACATGATTTGCCCAGTCAAAAGCAATTACGTTAGGGTAAAGGGGAAAAAAAAGAAAGCTGTGGTCATCATAAACATTGTCAGCCCAAATCTGCATCTCCATGCCTTTTAAAACAACTTGCTTACTATTTTACTTGTATCTCAAAAAAAATCTTTTTTCCTTGATGAAGTGGGCCTAGCATGGTTGTAAAATTTAAGTTTATGTCCAGTTTATTTTTCTAACTATTCATGCTCAACAGTTATTTTATTATTTTTCCTTCTATTTCATCCCTGAAATGTTCCTTTTGTTTGCTATATATATAATACTGCAGACACAGGTGCAATTGCATAATGAACTGCAATAATCTGAAGAGCATGTTAACCTTCAAACTAATAAGAATACATATTTGTCTTTTATACATGTCAAATGTACTGTCTATAGAGTTCCTTCTTGATCTGTACTTTTGATGTTGGTTGTGTTTAATTGA
Source organism: Hypotaenidia okinawae (assembly GCA_027925045.1). NCBI lineage: Eukaryota > Metazoa > Chordata > Aves > Gruiformes > Rallidae > Hypotaenidia > Hypotaenidia okinawae. The sequence goes on along the minus strand of BSDF01000005.1, from coordinate 5,346,918 downwards.
ACTTGTAATTAACAGGGCATTTGCTCTTTTAAGTCAGTCTTGAAAGGTGCTGCACACCTTTAAGTGACAATCATTGAAACTTCAAGATGCTCTGTTTCACTGAAGTGGTGAGCACCTTGACATTACTGATAAATAATAAAGGGTTACATAAGATGAAAACGTTAAAACAGTTTGTCCATTTGATTAGAACATGAAGACAAGAAAGGTGAGATACCAAGAACAGAACATATCCCAGGCTTTATGGATGAAAACATGGGACTTATTTTGTTGCCATACTTACAATGGGAACTAACCAGTCCTCATGTAAAATCTGTTCCCTACCAAAGAGCACAAGTCATCAATCACCCAACACTGAGCAATATTTTGGAGGCAGTGAGGTGCAATGACCAGGATAACAGCCTGTGTTCCAGAACATCTGGATTCTACCTTCCCCAGATTGCTGCTAATTTTCTCTATGAGGTAGGACAGGACAAGAATCCAGGTTGGCTGTCATGCTTTCCACCTAAAAATACTGCAGGTATCCTCACCTGGCTGTGCTGATTGTCTGGATATCAACAAATTTGATGGTTAAAAAAAAAAAAAAACCTTATCATTCTCTTCTCTTGTGGATGCCTCTCCATGTGTAGCATGGATGTTGTGTTATGTGATGAAGATACTCCTAAGTACCACATGTGTTGGCCTTGTTCATCTCTCCTTCATATTCTGGACATGATTATTGCAAGATTCACTAAATGCATATGATGTCACTGTTGCCCATCTATTCTTAAAACACAGCATACTGCTTTGAGCCAAACAAAGAGACCAAAAAAACCCAAAACAACCTCCTCCCCCTCAACCCCAAACCAACCAAAAAAACCCCAAAAAACCCAAAAAACCCTTGAACTGTGATGTTCTGCAGGCCTTTAGTGATAGGAAAAATAATTAAGTGAAAAATAAATTTATAGGGTTTGGTGAAGTTGGGGAATACAGGGTATTCTTGGCTAACATTCATGGGTAGTTTAGATGGAGAACATGAAACTGTTCTGAGCTAGGCATCTCTACTGGTCACAGATCTGCTGTACTCTCTCAAGAGACTTAAGTCATCTCCATATTCATTGGTTTGTTTAACTTTCCTTAAGTAATCAAAGATTGTAATAACTAATTCACAGAGACCTTAGGGGGTTTGGTACATAATGGCAATGCATGGATTTTCATCCCATGATTCTGGGATGAAAAACTATGCCTATTCAGGAAATCATGAAGCTGTTATAATTAACATGAATAAATGTGGTGTTGATGTTAGCATTCTGTCGCAGGCATCACAATATTTTTATTTTCTTCAAAACCGTGGTTTCAAGAATGAGAAAAGATTATCTGTCCACTGCAGCTTTCACTAAAAAGCAGGGAGAGAAGCAGATAAAATAAAACTCTAGTTAGTATCGTTGCAGAGAAAAGCTTACATGCATAATCCAAATGTACCCTAAAGGCTAAAAAAACCCAAAACAAACTCAATTCTTTTTACCTAAAATGTGTTAAATGTGACAATTTTAGAGGGATATTATTATGAATTTTGAATACCTGAATTCAGCAGCAAGGTCACACCCCTCCCCCTTCAAATTTTCACAAGTCTAAGAAGCATAATGTTACAATTTTTCTCCATAAAGTCATACTCTTTGACAGCACATCACTGTATGTAAGATTTCACCTTTTCATGTATTAACTATATTTGTCCCTGTCTTACAGACATCAGTTTCTGGACAAATCTCTGAGAGTGCAGCTGAGCAATCAGTACGCCTCTTTAGCTGACAAAGTTTGAGCTTATAAAAATCATTTTCAGGTAGTTACCAACTTTTTCTACTTATATACTATATGTCTTGCAGTCTTTGGTCAGGGACCAAACACCAGCACTATATAGCAGCTGCAGTGGATAGAGGCAAAGCTCTTAACTGTTGAGAATTAGCCAAAACTCAAAACTTCACTGGGAAAGGAGAAGCCTGTTTGTCTGGTGTCTCAATGATCTGAGCTTCTGGGAGGAAGGCAGACTTCATGGAGCTGTTGCAACAAGATGTCTGCTAAAGTGGTGGCTGCAGACCTCAAAGAGACTCTCATCCTGAAGAGGATGAAGCCTCTGACATCTATATGGAGTCTCCCACCCTTTTCTTATTCATCGTGAACAAAACAAGACTATAATTGCTGGAGATTCAGAGAGAAGATGCTCCTTAAATTATCTCTCTTTGGGAAAACTTTGTGCTGTGTTGACCAATTTCTCAGGGGATGGGGCTATCCGTGACCGTCAGCCAAAGGCTACGAGTAGGCATGTGTCCTGTCCTGTCTTTACCTTAAAAGCCAGTTATCACACATTGCTATATTTCTGATGGTTTTTTTGCTAATCGTAGGAGTCAATCAGCATGTTTCAAATATTTCTTCGTAGTTACTAGAGGGAAACTGTGAAAGTACACATTTGGCCTTGAAAAAAATATTTCAGGGGCCAGAAGGCATTTAATTCACATCATATTGTAAGGGCACCACATGTTTTGACAGGCCCTGAGAGAGGTAATTCAATGAGCATCACTTTAATGATATATGATTTAGACAGCTATTTTTTCCTTTTGTCCTCTCTGTGACCCTGCTCCTTCCCCCTTTCTTTCCAGTGCTGCCACAGACTTGCTGTCACAAAGATGTCAAATCTGTAGCCAATTGTGTCCTTGCTCAGAAAATAATATGCAAAGGATAGAATTAAATGTGCAGATTACTGTGCAGTTTGAAAATTGAGGCAAAGAAAATTAATTCAGTTCCTGAATTCTACTAGCTTGTCCAAGGCATAGGTTAGACAGGCAGGGCCAGATTTATCCCTGCTGAAAGCCCACAGAAATCAATGGAGTTTAAAAGAAGAAATTTCACTCAGTACTAGCAGCTGTTCAAGAGGGTAATGTGGTTTACCACTTAACTTTTTTCAGTGAACCAGGTAGTCAGATAGATCGTGTATTTAGATATGACAAAAAATCAGTTTGCCTCTTGTTATTCTTGCCTTAACTCACTGCTGAATTGCTGCATGGCATTGTGAAGGGCACTCTGCAAACACAGAATAAAAAGCCACCTTTCTATCCTAGAAAACTTCAAATCTAACTAAAAATAAGAAGAGAGAGACATTCACTCTGGTCTACCTGAAATTCAGTGAACTGGGGTTATCTCTTACAACACATGACATGATTCAAAGTACAAGAAATTTAATAGAGGTGACAAAAATAGCATGGGAGAAGATTCTGAACCTTTACAGAAGACCTGTGAACACTGGAGTTGAGACACCCCATTTTCCTGTACTTTTGCAACTTGTTGCCATCTATAAGTCATTGTTTAGCCCAAAGAACGATGCTGAATCAGGCCTCAGAGTTAAGTTTGGTCAAGACCCATCATGTTTGTGCAACTCTAAAGAAGATCAGCACTCCTAAGAAAGGAAACCAACAGGCTTGGGAATGCCATACTGAATAAAACCAGTTTTATTTACTGGTTGAAAGGCATTCTGGAAAGGACAGGATGCAGACACTTCTGGTAGATCTACTGAAAAGCTAAATCAGAGTAACTCACAAATTATATCCTCAAAACTCTGGCTGCCATTTTCCTTCTACTCTCAAATATGTAAGTTGAAATGATGAAGTGCTTTTGCACCCTGTACTTTTCTGCACTGCGATTCAAGAAAGTATGTGGGTAATGTAACGCTATTTTCATGTTGGCAATGTAAAATTCCCCATGACCTAAGTCACTCTTCTTACCTGCTTATGGAAAAAGAATTTTGAGAATATGGGAGGTTGTTTTTTTTTTTTTTTTTACTTTCCCTGCATCTCTTAGTATTTTTAACAATTTATGTCTACAGCCCACAGGAAAGTGAGTGCTTCTTTAACATTTACAAACCTATCTATTTATTTATTTATCTATTTAGATATTTATTTAACCACCAATTGAGTAAATAGATTTTCAGTTCATATTTGATTGATTGATTGATGCAGATAGGTATTAGTGGAACAGCAGGAGACAACTACACAAATCTGAGTAAAGAGCTTATTGAGGGACAGACAAGAAAATGGGTTTTGTAATGAGTCATATTCTACAGCTTTTTGTCCTTGGACAGATCTAGCTCTCAAAATGCTTCCCACTCTGTATGGACTGAGTTAGACTTGTGAGACAAGAGTGATAAGTAGCTGCAATAGAGGAGGACTATGACAGGTCTTTGGGGAAAGCAGAAACAGACCTGGGGAAAGTTTGGGAGACTACGCTGGAAAAACTTGGTTGATCTTTATTTCTCATCAGGATAAAAACAAGTCCTACAATCAGTACCAATGTTTCACTGACTGGTAGGACATGTGTTTTCAAAAATCCTCTTGTTGGGAGGTAATATGTTAATTCATCTGTCTTCATTCCATGACACAGTAGCTTGCAATATCTCTGTATGTATAGTTACCTTACCTCTTCCCACACAACTACAAGGGAGATTGCTAAACTCCATTGAGTGTGTCAAATAGCTCTCCTTTAACAATGCAAAGAAACTAAGCTGACACCCCTGTTTATTTAGATGAATCTAATTTTAATCTAAAGGCTTTCCAAATGTGGCTTATTTAATAGAAATTTTTCTGGACAGAAGTTTCTCTCACATGTTAAACCCTTGACTTTGGATAACAGTTGTCGTTACTTTGCTCCTTATCTGGCGTTGGAGTAGCAGCCAACTACTGAAAAGTTATCTGCTTCTCTCCCTTAATTGGAAGGAGATCTAACCCTCCAGAAGACCACTAACTGCTTAGATTTATGATTTCTAACATTGTGTAATATAAAGCATATAACTGTCATTCTCATATTTTAGGAAACAATTGTGCTAGAATGTATTGCTGCTTGTGCTCAACAGTATGAAGATCAAGGTTCCTTCTAAGATGGGATGGAAACGGGTTGCTCTTACACATTCTTTCTGGGAATGGACTTTATTCTTTGTCTATAGTGCCTGCAGAAGTGTAGGACCATCATCTACAAAATCCTAAATAAGTATCTGGCAGATACAATCTCTACACAGACTGCAGGAGGGCAGTCAAGAATTGATCTGGCCACAAGGAAAGTTAAACTATAAAAATGATAAAGCCAATATAATCTTTTTTGTATTATAAATCCAACTTCTTTTCTTAATTCTATATTCAGACAGGTACCAAGTAAGTTGGAGTAAGATTTATCAATTTTTCTCACAGTGAAAATCCTGTGGACATTTCAGACTGGGTTTTTTAATAATAATTATCATCAGCTTCTTACAGAAAATTATTATTAGAGACATAAGCTTTTGGAATGAAGGTAAACAGCTGTTCTTCATAACTCATGGATTTCACCCTTGGGAAAGGATGTGGGAATGTATCTCTGCACCTCCATGGGTAACTAGAAACAAACGAGAGGCAGAAGATCATAGGCAACTTTTTATCTTCTCAAGAATAAACAGGAGACCTTCCACTTTGGCACTTCTACAGCCTTTTTTCCAGTCAAAGCAACAGAGTTTAAATTGTTGCTGTTAGATACACCGTCTTGCAACTGTGTGGTTTTCAGAACATTTCCTCAGGAGGAAAAAATAAAACCAAAGACAACATCACAATAAAATTTTAAGTATCATCCTTGTTATTTACTGTGCTTCTGCATGTAACCTTCCAGCCTTGATTGCAATTTTAAATCTTTTTTCCTGATATTCATATTTTCACTGACCTCTGAATATGCGATGTGCTAAGCCACATTTAGAATAAGCTTCCAAGTATCTGGGGAGTGCTGGGACATTATACCAAAGGATTTCTGCTGGGTTAGATTATGACTTTGATGCCATCAAGGCAATTAATAGTTTCAATATCTAGATACAAAGTGCTCTTGACTTGCATACCAGTTCACAAGATGATCACTGTAGAGACCCATAAAGCCTTATTGTTTGTAGAAGCCAAATTAATGATGCAAAAACTACTGGCACATGTGATTGCATCATTATGGGTACATTTCACTACAGTTGGACTAAGATCAAATCAAAGGCACCTCATATCCGCCAATTCTCACAAGGTTGAATTTTTATTAACATCTGTGTTTGTTTATATGAAGAATAAATATTTAAATGGCAGGGGCAGGATCTCAAATTTGCTTCTTTTCCCCCACTGTGGAAACAAATTCGCATGACTTTCTAATCTGCATAAATTATGATTTTTTGCAAGTGCTATGAACAGATCAGTAAATAGATACTTGCAATCTACAAATTTAATCTAAGAAATTACTTTGCCAGCCATAATCTGTGTTATGTGTCCTTTTGGCACATGAAATTGGTCAGAAAGCATTAAGAATCTTATCATTTACTTTTAAAAATTGAAAATTATTATTATTTTTTAATTGTTGTTATATGAACTGTTATTATATCACTATAGATTTTACTGGTCAAAACAAGCCTCAGGATGGAGATGTTTATTAGGTATGGAGCAAATCTAGAATGATACACAGTCCTTGACCCAAAGGGATTTCCATCTAAAAAAAGAAGGCAGAGGATATAAGCAGGAAGTTGTTTTTAACATTATATTGCAAGTGTAGGGAGGAGGATAAAGTGCAATAGAAAAAAAAAAAAAATTATATGTCCCTGTTCTTATGGCAACAACAGCAACAAAAAAGTAGAATATCATTACATTTTTAAGTTTTATGTCCTTTTTTGTGTATTGTCTGTATGCAAGGGAATATGGAAAATCTGACAGACATTTTCAGTTCTTCATATATATCTGAATTAATCAGCACTAAATCCCCACTGAATATAAATCCTCAGAAGAATATCAAATGTTGATCAAAACTGCAGTCAAAGCTTTGTTTTAAATGGTTAGATCTTAATATTTTCATTTCTTCAGGAAACAAAGCTGCTACAATTTTTTTACACCACAATTTTTGCTACATTTGACCTTTTGCCATTTACATTTCCAACCCACTACAGCTCTTCTATCAGTTCTTCCTAATTGCATTTGCAGTATTAACATGTCGCAAAAGTTTGAAAATGTCATTTTAGCATCTTCCAGGACTTCAGCACAGCACAATTAATTAATGGCAACCTAAGCAAATTTAAGAGTCCAGTCACTGAGCAATCTTAAGGCATACATGTTCCCTATAGACAAGAAAATTATACCAGCAGAGATTCTTCTTGTTCTTATGACCATGAATTATATAAAAGTCAAGAATGCATTTTAGGCTAGTCATGGTGGGGCTTTGAATGCTCCTAAATGAAAACAGTAATGATTCACATGTTTATGAATAGAATAATAGAAATTATTCACTTGCCTGCAATAACAGTGAGCAAGGCTTTGTGACCCATGTCTCCCCCAGTCCTATGCTGATATGAATGAACAAGAATGAATTGAACCTTGGTCTTGTATGCTGCTAGAGAGCGTGCAAATTCTTGAGACGCTTGGTAAAAGGTGGGACAAAAGTTCCACCTCATACTTTCTCTGGCTCAGTCTTCAGGACAAGCTCAGAAGACCATGGTCTTAGTCTGTGTGGGTGACAGCCAGGTCATATCTCCCATGTGATGTTTGCTTGTGGTTCCTGTTGCACCCAATCCTTCAGTGTTCCAACATAAGCAGATGCTGTAGAATGGCCAATGAGGAAATATTTTTTTCCTAATCAGGAATATTATTTCAGTTGCTCTGATCAAGCTGTGGGTGGGCCATTTAAAGGATCAAGAGGAAAAAGCATATAAACAAAACTTTTCAGTAGCTATCACATCAGTCAAGCCCATATGAAAAGATGCTGAACTAGGGTGGGCAGTAATTAGGACATGGAGCTAATAAAGAGTATAAGTGTAAAACTGAAGTTGACCCCCTAAAAGAGACAGAGATATGTCAACACAAGACTGAAAAAAATACTTCCAAACCACATAGGACTTCTAGCTAATGTAGAAGTCATGTAGATCCCACACAGCAGGATGAGATCTTTCCTTATATTCCTCTGCTACTCATACTACACAATGTGATTTAGGGGTCTCTGTTTCCATGTGAACCAAATATTTACAGAGGTCACAGTCCCAGACAGGGTAAGACATTACTACCATGCAGAGTGATATTCACCTTCTCCATTATTATATTTCAGCTATGTTTATACCTAAAAGCTCAAAAGCTAAATCATTAAACTTTATATCACTTTAAAATTATGTAAATGAGAACACAACTTTTAAAGCAACAGAAAATCCAGACTTGAACATTTCTAATCTGATTTAAGGATGTTTTTCAAGTCAGAAAATAGCTGCATCCTATTTCCTTGGATATAAATCTGTTAATTGAAGCTTAAAGTCTCGATAAACTACCTTCCCTCACTATATGTCCTCATTTCCAAATACAAAAATAACAGAAATATCCTCCTCTCCTCTCCTCTCCTCTCCTCTCCTCTCCCTCTCCTCTCCTCTCCTCTCCTCTCCTCTCCTCTCTCCTCTCCTCTCCTCTCCTCTCTCCCTCCTCTCCTCTCCTCTCCCTCTCCTCTCCTCTCCTCTCCTCTCCTCTCCCTCTCCTCTCCTCTCCCTCTCCTCTCCCTCTCCTCTCCTCTCCTCTCCTCTCCTCTCCTCTCCCTCTCCCTCTCCTCTCCTCTCCCCTCCCCTCCCCTCCCCTCCTCTCCTCTCCTCTCCTCTCCCCTCCCCTCCCCTCCCCTCTCCTCTCCTCCCCTCTCCTCTCCTCTCCTCTCCTCTCCTCTCCTCTCCTCTCCTCTCCTCTCCTCTCCTCTCCTCTCCTCTCCTCTCCTCTCCCTCTCCCTCTCCTCTCCTCTCCTCTCCTCTCCTCTCCCCTCCTCTCCTCTCCCCTCCCCTCCCCTCCCCTCCTCTCCTCTCCTCTCCTCTCCCCTCCCCTCCCCTCCCCTCCCCTCCCCTCCCCTCCCCTCTCCTCTCCTCTCCTCTCCTCTCCTCTCCTCTCCTCTCCTCTCCCTCTCCTCTCCTCTCCTCTCCTCTCCTCTCCTCTCCTCTCCTCTCCTCTCCTCTCTCCTCTCCTCTCCTCTCCTCTCCTCTCCCTCTCCTCTCCTCTCCTCTCCTCTCTCCTCCTCTGGTAAAGATACATCTTTTAACAGTTATAGGAAAATAAAAGGGAAGTCTGTTTTCTGACTTTTCCTCTACATCACAGACCTAAACGAAACATTCCTCATTTGCACTTTGTCAGAGGATAGATGGAAAGTGCCATCTGTAATATAATAACTAACCAATGTGATGTAGTCTCAGAAGCTTGGCAACATATTCCTTCAAATGTTTTTTTCCTTTTTTTTCCTTTTTTTTTTTTTATTTTTTTTTTAAGAGATGGCACTTGCTGTTATTTACAGTCAATGAATTTAGGCTGGGTTTAGGAAACATTTATGGAAAAAAGAAATAAAACTTAATTTTTTTGAAAAAAATCAGGAAGAACTATACTTCAATTTACTCTGAAAAAAAAAACAAAACCTTTTTGTCTTGAATTTGAAATGGAAAGAAAAACCTTTTCCAGGCAGAATAAAATATTCTGGGTAGTTGAGCACATTTTCACATTTTTGTTTCCCTAAAATCAAGAGGGTTTAATTTTCTTGATTTTTTTTTGTTCAGATAAATTGCTATAACTAAAAATCTACATCTGTATGCTTCAAGTAGATGGTATTTACATATGTAATCATATCACGTGACTATAGAGAATAATAGGTAATTTTATGCCAAACTAGTCATTTTTAAGAATTGCTCTATTGGTTTTATAGTGTTTTCATGCAAGTTAAAAACACACTGGTTGGTACTGCTGTGTTTTCTGTAGAATACCTCTGAAAATTAAGGTTCTGTTTATGTCTAAGGTAGAGGAGAAGAGATGTAAAAATGTCTTTATAGGCTTTCTGAACTTAAATATTTTGAAGACACAAAACGATTTAAAATTTTAACCATGAAAATACAAAAGTTCCTAAGATACTCACTGTGATTCAATCCAGCTCTTGAAATCTAGAATGGGGAATGACCATCTACTGAAAGCATAACTTCACAAAACATGTTGGTTTTTTGAGATTTTTAAAGCAGATTTCTAGAACAAAGATTCATTACCTCCATGGGTTTTCTATTTAAAATAAGAAGAAAGAAAGTGGAAGGGAAAAAAAAGAGAAAGAAACAGACCCACAGAAGAAGATACTCCTAGAATAAATCCCAATTTTTATTATTTCATGGCTGGTTCCTCAGCAATACTAGTTGATATAAGTGAATCAAAATAGATGGAAGTATGATGGTTTCCATCATCAAAAGAGCTGGTCCAACATGTCTTCACATCTTCACTCTGTTCTCCTGGAGTGTGAAACCTTCTTTTAATAACTGTAGAAGCCACAGTGCTTGAACTACTGCAGGGGGCTGCAGTGTTAGAAGTCAGAGTTGCAGATTTCTGCAGAAATAAAGTCCTTGAAGAGGAATACAGACTTGCTTACAAGAGAGTAACCTTCAATGAATGCATTGAAGTGACTGTGTATTCACTGCAAGCTTGCCAAAATGATCTTTGAGCCAGGACCATGTATCTCTGTAGGGTACTACATAATGCAAGTTGTGTAAATTGCTACAGAGACGTTGTGGTTCAATTTTGCTGTACATGTTCCTCCTGCTGAATATCAAAGTTGCATTTTAAAAGGCAGCAGAAGACCCTTACTCAAGGCTTTTAATAGCAGACAACTGTTCTCTAGGGACCAATGATAATGCTTATTGAGAACTAAACTAGGTCTTCTTCTCTAGTTACAATCCATAACTTGAAAGTATCTCGAGGGAAATAGAAGAAATTGCAATATGCAGTGGGCAACTTAAAATGGTAAAGACCTGAGTGAGGGTCTTTAGTCACTTCTTCAGATAATTATGCATATGCCAAAAGCAAGATTTCCCTTCTGATATTCAGTGTAATCTATCATTCCCTAACTACAGGTCCTCTGAGAATTAGACATTCTCTTTGAATCTTATATGTATTCTATATATAAAAAAGCTCAGGGTTTTTTTCTCTTTAATAGCTAGTAAGTGGAAAATGAATAGAAAAGGAGAAAAAGAGCTTTTGCCAAACACATATATTTAATTATTACACCATTATTATGTTCTGGGAGAATGAAAGCTCCAATGTTTTGTCTCACCAACAGAAAGGTATTAACCTTTTGATTGCAGAATAAAGCCACTGCAATATTATGAAGGACTGCTCGGTTACTCTTAGTTACAGGGCAACTAGAATGCATCTATCAAATGCTATCTTATATCATGAAATTTAAACTTATGCCATTTATTTATCTATATTGTTGTATATGAGCAGAAGATGAGTAAGTGTTATTTGCTCTGCAAAACTCCATGGTGGGATATCCAAGGTAATAATTTGGACAGTCAGTGTTCTCCTGGGAGTAATTTCTGTGAACCAAAGTGCAGTTCATGTAAGGTAAGTTGTTCCTCTTCACTTTGTGCTAAGTTAGAAAGTTGTTACTTGGAAAGACAGTGTCATAAAATTTAAATATCATGGGTTTCCTTGACATTGTGATTTATGAGGCAAATAACAGCACCATTAAAAGAGAGTGAAATAGTCACCCCATTCAAATGCAAAGACTGGGATTAAGGTTACTTGAAATATGACCATGAAACATCAATGAAAATGTCTGACTCTGCCTGATGGAAGACAGAGGACATCAGAGACAGGATGTGTTTTTATCATCTCTTATGGCGTCACAGAAGTTGCCGAGAGGCTAACTCAACAAGAGGTGATGTGGTGCCTAATGTGGCAGTATTAAGTAAGCTGATGTGATACTTCTAAATTCTGAGTATATCATGAAAAATCAAAGAGACCCCTGTTGCCTGCAGCAGTATGGGAAGCAGACATTTCATCAGGCTAAAACCTTTCTACTGAGGTCACCATGTAAACAGTTAATGAAGCAGAAACACTCCAGGGATTCATTGACTGAGCACATTTAGATGTGTTCCGTGTAAATGTTCAATTGACAGTATTGAAATTACCTCACTGATGCTTTAGAGAAACTGTGGACATTGTACTCTTCCAGCATTAAATGGGGTGTTCATAATTAATTTCTTATTTTCTAAGCCAATGTAACAGTTTGAGTATAACTTTTATTAAGCATTATGAAGTTAAAAGGGGAGGTAAAAGCCTAGAGGTCATAAAGTGCTCCATACAATTTAAAGTGCAGTAAGGAGTTATTGCTGCACCAGCGCCTGTTAATGTATCTGCAATTTTCTATGGAGTTAACTTTTTTGTCACAGGAATTGCCTCGTAACTGGTTACCACCAAATGTTGTATCACTGTGGTGCAACTTAACACAAAGATAGTTTAAGATGCAATTCATGACTCCAGGAATGAATGCTGTCTGGCAATATTCTGCAAATAGTACTGAAGCTACCGGGGTATTTCATGAGCCACAGGAACATCTTACAGCGTCTTAATAATGTCATGTCCTTAACACTTCTTTAAGCATGTTAGTATTTCCTGGGAAGTCAAAGGCTGAGAAATCCTCCACCATACTTTTTCCTCATACTTGAAAAAAAAAAAAAAGAATATATTTAAAATAAATAGGCCTAATAAATGGAGAATTGGAACACTACCAAGAGCAGCTAAAGAATTAAACTGTTAAAGCCTTTGTGGTACTGATTTGTATTATGCAGATTACCTTTTGAACCCTCAGGTTGGAAATGAACCGCTTTCTTTCACCATCTTCTCTCCCTTAGAAGAATAGAAACACGCAACCCACAAGAACAGCTCCTTGGGAATAAATGCCAGATGTGGAGATTTTAAAACCAGGAGGAACTATTATGACTTCTGCGTACAAGTCATTGAATTTTTACAAAGTGTCAAGCTCTTAACCCAACTGTGCTAAAAACGCACATTGTATGTGTAATTGTGAACTGCTTTGGTGTTTTTATTGGTTCTATTGATCTTCCTAGAAACATGCCAACGGATCAACCCAACACTTGGATCCATCTATCCCAGTCCTTCTGGAGGCTTGAGTATTGTGTAGCTATCCTCCTTTACTCAAGATCTCAGTGATGGCTATGCTTACTTAATGCGCATTACATCAACAGCTTCTGAGTTTCTCCCGTATTAGTTACTGCAAAATTCTTGATGTGCTCTTTCACAAATAAATTACAGTTCCTAATATGTGGCTTATATATTTTACACAGAAAAAGTGCAAATAATTAAAAGTGTTCTTTAGCTTTAGACCCTATCAACAGTGTCTTTGAAATCCATGAGATGTGTTCAAATAGGTAAAATTTCCTTCACTCACAGAGACAAGTGAAGAGTGTCATTCCCATGACATTGTAAAGACATCCATTAGATGAAGTACTGCATAATTCGTAGTGTGATGGAGATTGTAATGGTTCATGTGTAGCTATAAACTTGTTTAAATAAATGCTGCTATTCTGTTGCAATATACACAAGTGCACTTCTCAGTGTATTGCTGTCATGGTCTAGCTGAAAACCAAGACAATTGTGTAGTAGCTACTATGCCATGACAGGTGTTTCAAGAACTACTAAATTCTCTTTTAGTAAGATTAAATCAGTAACCCTGTAATGAAGGCTCTAAATCTTTGATAGGTAGTGCTTCATACTAATTTAGAAAATAAAATTCTTACATAGATGTATTGACACTGTACTTACTCCAGTGTTTCTTAAAGGCCACTTTAATATAGATTATGAACCAATTTGGTTTGGAAATTTAAGCATAGACTGGAATATTTTCACAATGATAGTTTAATGTGTGTGCCTATATTGATGTGTATGCATATATAAATATATAAACATGTTCACACAATCACACACCACATCCATATTGCTAAGACACAAAATATGATACAGAGAAAACATCCACTACATAAGTCTCTTATGAACACTCAGAGCCAAGGGGCAGAAGATTCATTCAGGTCTAGTTAATCAGCATCTTGCTATCCAGCTAGTGCTATAAGAGAAGTCTGTCTCATCTGTTGGTTTTCAAGAACGGGGAGGTTTTGATCCATCTGTCACACAATTCTTCCCATTTCTATTTGGAGAAATATGCAATCTGTTCCATTAATAAAATGTCGCAAGTAGTTTCCTCCTTCCATGCAGCTCTAAACCCACTTGACAGGTGGATATTTTGACCTGTACATGGTGCAAAGCATTGAGTCATTTTAGTAACTGTATGTCTCCACAAAGAAAAGAAAGATAGACACTAATTAAAACCTGGGTAAGTCATCTGGAAGACTGGTAGCACACTCTGGCATTTGTTAACACAATACAAAAGTCACTAATTATAGTAGTATTGTTAGTGCCATTGAAGTTATAACAGCCTGTCAGAGGAGCCATTATAAACCACTATATTCAGGTGTTCATAACGACAACTATAAAAATTAAAATAAAGAATTTGGTTTGAAGAGCTTTTTTCTTTTAACAAACTGGGCAAGGGGTACTTGTGGCTCTATGTATTTATATCTAACTTCTGTGTTTTAAAAACCTTAATTTTTACTAATAAAATAAATACTTTGGGATTAAAGAGATGCCAGTTTAAATCCTGGTTCATCTGTTTACATATCTTCTGTTTTGATCAGGTACTTAAATATGTCTGCATCTCTAAGGAGCTGAGGAATACAGTAGAAAGAGCCAATTGGGAAAGCCAGTAGTTTAAATACTTCTGTGCATCTGGTTATTACTTTTGCACTTCTTGAACAAGGAAGAAAGTAATATCTCCTCTGGTCCTTATGCATTGTGACTTCTTTTCCCCTCTACTCTGCCCTGGTCAGGCCCCACCTGGAGTATTGTGTCCAGTTCTGGGCTCCCTGTTATAAAAAGGACAGGGATCTCCTGGAGAGAGTCCAGAGAAGGGCTACGAAGATGATAAAGGGCCTGGAGCATCTCCCCTATGAGGAAAGGCTGAGAAGACTGGGACTGTTCAGCCTTGAGAAGAGAAGACTAAGGGGGGACCTAATTAATGTTTACAATTATCTTAAGCAAGGGATGCAGGGGGAATCAGCCAGCCCCTTTTCAGTGGTCTGTGGAGACAGGACAAGGGGCAATGGCTGCAAGTTGGAGCACAGGAAGTTCCGCACCAACATGCGGAGAAACTTTTCCCAGTGAGGGTGACAGAGCACTGGAATAGGCTGCCCAGGGAGGTGGTGGAGTCTCCTTCTCTGGAGATATTCAAGACCCGTCTGGACGCCTATCTCAGTGAAATGTCCTAGGGAGCCTGCTTCGGCAGGGGGTTGGACCCGATGATCTCTTGAGGTCCCTTCCAACCCCTACAATTCTATGATTCTATGATTCTATGATTCTTTGGGACAGCAGTCATTCCTTGCCAGTGTTTATATAGTGCTTGTCCCAGTGGGATTTGAAGCCTCAGTCAGATAGAGCACAACGGGGATGCAAATACCATATAACAGAATGTTTGCAAATATTCCTCCTAGCAGTGTCTGCTTTAGGGGTTTTACAGGAAATCAATTACTCCAATATCTCTGCAAAAATGGTCCAGTTCCACAATACCTGGCGAAATTAAAGATTCCAGCCCTTAATATCTCATGCCATACTAGTTCATAGACTTACTGAAAGAAAACTGTTTACATGTTATACCTACATTAGAATGATTAGATCCCATAAATTATGCAGGACACCATTAATAAGTTTCATTATGCATCAGATTACAATGTCCTCATTCCAGCAGCGGCCTCTGATTAATTACACAGCAATCACCACAGAGCTGACATTGCTAGGGATGGGGGATTACCCTGAATGCCCCTTGGTGCAAGCAGGCATTAATATGATGGCACAAGGATTTGGGATAACAAATCACCTCTGGCTAGAACAGACCTGAACTCATTAAAGTTTAAATGTTGTATGGATTTAATCTTTTATTTTAAAAAGTAAACACAGGGGGGATTTGCCTTATAATAGTACCTTGGGTTTTCCTTTATCCAAATAAATCTGCTTGTGGCAATAATGCAGGAAAATAACAAGATGACTTAATAAGATGCATCAGGTAAGTACAAAGCATGTGACTTCTGGACATTTTCTCCTTCCAGTATTTTCTTCATCAAGTATTTTTCTTCCCTTCCTCCCTTCTTCCCTCCCTCTCTTTATACAAATAGAAAGAACAACTCTTCCTCACACGTGACTCAAAAAACCAACATCTGGAGTCTAGGCCAGGTTGGCTATGCCTGTGCCATCTCATCAAGTAAAACATTCTGGTTCTTAGGCTAAATGGCATTGACTAACTTACATCCAGTTGATTCGTACCCTATGGGATCAGAAGTACACCACTGTTTCATGCCTGCATTTTCCAGATAAGGGAGCTAATTGGTACATTATAGATCAAAGCCAGTTTGAACTAGCACATATGGATAAATTTCATACTGAACCACTCAAGTGAAACAGGGGTGCAGGTGAATTCAGTGGTGTGCAAGTGCCTGATGTAAAGTCTGTGTCAAATTTCATTTATTTAGGAAATACATTAAGGTGTAGAAAATAAAATGTCTTCTCTGTTGAACTTTGTGGAATATTACTGTGAAACTCAAAAGACTATTTTTTGTGTTCATATTGCAAGTACAAAGTGAAAGAAATAGGACATATGATGTAGATAAGAGTTTTCCTGAAAAAAAAGATTTATCTTTCCTATGCTTAGACTCACAGGTGAATAACCTAAACGAGGATCTTACCCAATGAAAACTTCTTGTACAGGGAATTAAGAGTGAGAGATACCTCTAAACAGGAGCAAAGTTCTTAGGTGAGATAAATCAGCCCGTAGGAATATTTATTTTCCATGATAACTAAAGGCTGTGTTAGCAGTGAGTTAAGTGGGACAGCTTAAGGTTAGTGAGAAGACAGATTGGTCTTTTATCTTCCTAGTACAGTATGTGTCTGACTAAGTGACTATTTTCTTATGGTATCAAGAACTGTTAGCCCTGTTTGTGTTAACAATCTCGTACTCTGCACTAGTCAACAATTACTATCAAGACCTTTCCATTCTGTCTCATCTGTGGTGGAGAGATACCTCCTGCTTTATTGCAACAATTATATCTTATGGCTAAAGATGAACCTTACATATATTTGACTGTGCATATAGACTCAGTTCAGTTTTACCTTTTCAGGGACCCTAGCCTATGATACTTGAAAACACAGAGCCTGTAGAGACCAGTCAGGTAGTGATCCTGCATTAGGAAAAAGTATTGATTTAGTCTTCATCCTGTGTGAAGTCTCATCATCTCCAACGAGGCTCAGTTGACATGGCCTGTGTATTCTCACCTAAATTCTTCAGGAAAGAAAAACGCCACATCAAACTTAAACTAGACACTGAGGTTGAAATTGCCAGGGAAACAGACATATTTCAGGATGCTGAAATCCTGCCAGGACATTCACTCCAAGACATTTATTTCTTGAAAGATTTTTACATAACCCTTTAGTGTCCAGAAACTTTGTCTCCATGCATCCCCTCCAGATCACTGTCTTTGCTCATTGTTCTCATGCAATGAACTCATACAACCCCCAAAGAATAAGTGGAAAAAAAATAAAAATGCATGAGCTGCAATTTCATTTCTTCAGAGACATATTGTTCTTCAGGACATCATTTATGTAATGCAATCAACAGAACAAGGAAACATATCTCTAAATATGTTAAGGTGGTAGCATCTCAACTTCCTAGAACACCAAGAAGCCTGTCCTAAACATTTATTAGACACTGAGCTTTTCATATTTGTTTTCTTTCTTTTTTTTTTTTTTAAGAGAAGTTTTCTTAAAACTCCTGATGTTGTTCCTGGTTCCTGGTCTTGGTCTTTTTTTTTCTCTCTTTTTTTTTTTCTACTTCTTTAGAAATTTGTGATTTTTAAACATCTCTCAAATATTTAAAAGGCTCTTTTAATACCTCATGTTTTGGGTAGGACTGAATTGGGAAAAGAGGTTTCTAAACAAGAAGTTATTGTACTCCATAAAGCTCCATCTCAAAAAGAAACCCTGATTTTTTAAGTTGTTGGTGTGGACACAGAGATAGTCCAAGGAAGGCTCTGGCTCACAGTACCCCAGGAAGACTGTGGCAAGAGGAGGAGACATAAGACTGGTCTCACTCAATCACCTTTCCTCTCACACCATTAGTATGTTAGAAAATTACCTATTTCATAAATATAGGTTCCAAAAATTAACTTGTTTCAATTTGTTTACTCCTTAAAACACAAATAATTGCACAAAACTGTGTTCACAAGATCTTTCTGAGATTATAGAGAAGTAGCCAGCAACACGGACTTTCTTTCCTCCCTAGATTTAATAGAAAAACACAGTCAAACACCAAAAAAAGCACACAACAAACAAGGCTGAAAAGCCTCAGGTTGAAAACATCCTAGGCTACTACCAATGTTTGTCAAGGTTACCAGAGTTGTTGCAAAACAAAGCTCTGCCCTACACAACAACTCCTTGTCCCACTTACCTTTCACCAGCTTGCTGCCACTTAATGTATCCTTCTGGTTTTGCTCTCATTTTTCTGCTTTCCCTTTGTCTTCTACTTGATCACAGCTAAATCACGATCAGTTTTTCCCTATTAAAAACCCTAACAGTAGCACAGGTCATAATATTTTTTTCTTTTTTCAGTTCCACAGGTTCAGTACACTTTAAATCTGCGACACTATCCTGGTTTCATAAGAGTGGCATGCCATTCTTGACATCTTATTAAACTCCCAGATTATCTGCCAGGCAGTGCCTTCCTATGCAAGACCAAATCTAGGCAAACCTTTCCAGTAGGGAATGGGTGAAGCTGCTAAGCAACATCTCCGAGGACAGAGTACCTCTGGGTGCCCACCGCACCGGCAAGAAGTTCTCTACTTCACTCCTACTTTTGCCTTCCACAGTCGTTTCAAGTTCATGCCTGTTTTCACCACAGTAGTATGCAAGAAGCAGGCTTTCCTTCATTCTGCCTGATACTGACATTGAGTGAAGGTAAAAAAATTACCCTGTTATTTCTAACAGCTGATGCTGCCAGCCTCATAGACTGCTACAGTACATGTAGTTTAGTGGCAATTATGTTTCTGAGACAAACAGCCTCACTATTTCTATATCTATATTTCTGCACTGAAAGGTCTCCCAAAGCAAGCTTGATACCTGAATTTTCATATCTCCATCGGGCAGATGTAATTGCTGACTTTGGTACATGCCTCTGTCTTGGTGTCTCTGTTAAGATTTCAGCTTTATTTCTTTTATAAGTTTCCCCTTGCCGCCTTTGCTTCTTTCTCCAGCTCTCAAGGCTATATCAGACATCCTTTCAGACACTTTTTTTTAATTCATTTTTGACATTTCCTAGCTTCCAAGCATTTTTATTATGTTCTTTATAAATTGGCCTCTCTAGAAAATAATGAATACCATAGTCCTATCAAAAATGAATGCAGAAGTGCCTCTGCTCTTACAGGGACAGATATATACTGAGGGAGCACTTTGAATTCATTCATAAATTGAAATTTGCCCTTTGATAGTTAGATATGGTCACTGTATGAAAAAAACTGAAAGACAAAATGTGGCTTGAGTCCACAATAGTTTTTATATTTTGGGATAAGAAAACCCTAAGGAAGAACCAAAATGGCCAAGTGCATTAGTCAGGTCTGCAGTTGCATCCCATCTTTATTCAAACATCATTGATTATGTTGAGCAGGTCATCTCATCAATACATATGTACCCAAAAAAATTTATTTTTCTTGCCTATGTGGGGGAAAAGAAAGCATAGAGTTTGCTCCAAAATTAAATTTACCCTGACTGACAGTATGAAATCTGTTTCTAAAAGAGGTCTTAGCCTTTTAGTTCTTCAAGCATAAGCCAAGTATAACAGCCCTTCTCTGTCTCTCAGGGGTGTTGTGGAGATAAATACATTAAAGACTGTGAGGTGCTCACCTCCCAGATAAGTATTTTAGGCAGTGCCCATAGAATTCCCAAATGTTTGCTTTCTTAAGCTCTGTGAAATTACTGTGCCCGATGCTTTCTGCTGTACATTGTCGTAACATTTGCCCCTACTCAAATGAAATGGGAGTAAAACACTGTTTGTTGCATGGGGTAGTACTTTATACCATCCCCCTGAGGACACTCTCAGTGTCCATGGCAGTGTATGATACAATAGTGCAGTTAAAGTGATGATAAAGAAAGCATACCCATGAGACAAGGACTTATCACTGCTTCTTACTTGGACTCAGAGAAATCACTAACAGATTCCTCCAGAGAAGTGATATAGGATTTAAAGACATCTGTGTGATGTAAGCTTGAAAGGATCAGGGATGACATCTTCATTGCTTTGATTTTCATTAGCTGCAGGTCATTAAACAGGAATTTGCAAGCATAATTCTGTATGCATAAAACAACTGAAATATTCATTACACACAAAATGAGTGAAAATGACTCAAATCATTTCTGCATGTGATATTTTTAAGTAGAGAGGTACAGATGGCCAAAGGTCTTTCCCTTGCCCCTTTCTCCTGTTATAATATCGAGATACATCTCTACTTACAGCCAAGCCTAGTGAGCGTCATAACTAACTTCCTTTTTATCTTTTCTTTTGTAAGAGGCATTCCAAGGGGTAGCTGTAACTCACCCATGGGAGGTGGTAAGGTTTCCAAACCAGTCTCTGAGCCTTCAAGAAATACCTTTTCATTAATATACCTGCTATGCTAATTCAATTTTCTTGTACATTTGCACTACAACTACAAGGTAAATAATCCTTTACCATTTCTTTCCACATAGTTATTGCCCCAGTCAGTTCAGTTATAAGCAAAGGAAAGTAAAAATCTGTAATGCTTAAATGTTTATTATTAGCACTACAACCTCCAGCTTGCGTTAGTGGGACCAGGTAAAACAGGTCTGGTCTTTGAGCACTGGGGAAAATCAAAAACTCCCCAAACCTCTTGCAAACAGCCTATTTATGGTAATCAGTTTTCCTCCAGAGTTGCACATGGAAAAGGCAGAGCTGATGATGCCTGTGCGCTGAAGACCTTGCACGACAACGTTAGATCTAGTTTGCAGAGATATCAGTCTGGCAGCAGCAGCAGAAGTTTTTTGTGAAGAAGGGAGTGGTGTAAATAAGAAGATTCTGGGTCTCTCAGTCAGAAACAAGCTCCTTAAACCATTTTCTTTAAAAAAAAAAAAATAGTGGCTAATACTAGAAAGTAAAATCTTTATTTAAGCAATTAAATAAAGTGCTAAGCTTTCAAAAATTCTCAAACACATAGGAGTGACTTCAAAGGGAAATCCCTGTGTGTAGTGGCTACATAAATTATACTTTTGTCTGGAGGATACTTGAATATGCTAAACACATCTCAATGGGAAGAGGGTTTGAATTTTTTTCTTTTTTTTTTTTTTTTCAGTGGCAGAAAAATCAGATTATGATTCACATGGTCTGCCTTGTGGGGGTCTGTTTGGCTGCAGAAAGATGTCTTTCTAAAGACTTTCCCGTTGGAACTGGAAAAGGTCCCTTAATCTTCCTGGGATACAGTATCTGATCTGCACACAGTTCCATGCCTTCACTATGGATTTACCAAAGACCAATTTACTGAGGGGCTTCAGGCCTTCTGACACCTGAAACATAAAACAAAAACCATGAAGAAACAATCTGATGATAGGGAGGTGCTTTTTGCCTGAGAAATGGAACATAACAGATGACCTCCATAAACCTGGCATAATTTCAAATACCAATGAGAAAACATTTAGCACTCAGTGTGCTGTAACATGTTCAAAGAAAGATTAAAATCTCAGGAGCTTGGGCAATATGGATGGTATTCATTCAGTGCTTAGAACTGTATATATAAGGTCAATAATATTTTCAGATTCCTATCTAATAGGCCTTTTGTAGTAAAGCATTGTGATCTTAAAACCCCAAAGATCCTAAGTTTAGTTACAAGGTGTTAGTTATTGTTTAGGAAAAAGAAAAAGGGAATATACCTTGTGTTACAAGTCTTTATTCTTAAACATATTAGATAAAGGGACATGCAAGAAACTAAGCAAATTCTTCTTGTCCTTCCAGGAGAAGAAAAAGAAGAAACCCAAAAAACCCACATAACAACACACTGCCCCCAGACCAAAACAAAACATAACCTGAATTAGAATGGAAAAGACAAATGAGCAGGAAAGAAAAAGTTATATGCCCAGAAAACATTACAGTAGGATAAAATTCAGGAAGAAAATAACCCACATTTCCATGCTGTAAAGTGTGTGGCTGTGATTTTGCTGTGAAGCACAAAGGACTTGGAGCCTGCACAAAACATGTAAGGACATCAAAGCATATTTCAGCATCCGAATCAGAACTGATCCCTCTCAGTGTCAGCTATCATTTAGGTAAGCATTAGCAAGCAAAGAAGGTAAAAATAAGAGAAGCAGTGGCAGGAAGAGTTTTCTATTCATTCTGGAATGTAATACACTATCCTAGTTGGGGTACTGGCAAAAAAAGACATTATTTTCCTCTTAGGAAATGCTCCATTTTTATTCCTTTTGCATCAAAAAATAAAACTGCACAGAACAGTATTGCTTTCCATAGCAAAAGAACCAAAACTACAATTAGAAACAATGCTCTACTTCCAGCTGGAAACCTGGAGAAGACTCCAATCTTCATCCTGGTGAAATAACCACATGTGGTAATACTGAAGTGAAGGCAAACACTGCATGCTGGAATGTGTTTAGTGGTGCTTCCATCTGCTGCATCTTGTCCAAAATGCTCAGTGAAGCACTTTATAGAAAGCAGCCCCTCAAATGCTTAAGATGAAGCTGGGTATATTCATTTAGTGATGACGAAAACAATAAAAGCCACAGCAAACTAATCTTGGCAGGTTGCTATTAGCTCAAGGGCTCTGTCTTTAATTGGTCTAAATAATTAACCAGGACTGTGCATGGACGACTAAACATGATAATAGAGATGTTTCCTTTTGAGGTCTAGATTATATCCTTTGTAATGCAGAGTAAACCAGGCAGCACATTGGAGCAGGTTTCTTCTTACTGAGTTGGGCAGGAAATGTTCATGAATCATATTCTGCTAACCAATACCTCCACAGCACATTTTCAAGGATGGGAAAGGTCTGTGGTTTCCAGAGAAGGAAAATAGAAGGCTGCTCACCCTGGTTTTTTAGGACTGGTTATCAGCACAGCATATCAATATTTCCTAGCTGGGTGTCTAATGTGGACTTGTCCCATAATTTGCAGGTAAATACTATATGTAATATGATTTAAAAAGAAAATATTTTTTAAAAGATTGCAAGACAGAAAAATTTTGTCTTGCATTATGCATAACTCAGCTAGATGGGGTAGTGTGATTCTTGTATAAAAGTAACAAATCTGGTCAGGAGGATTTCCCGTAGGAGTTAATATTAAAAATATACCAACTCTGATTTGTGAAACACAGAGCAGAGAACCAATACCAGGGTCTGCAAGTTATTCCCTCAGTTTACACCAGCAAAACAGGACCAGTGTCTGCTTCCCTTGACTACTATTGCCCCGTGCTGTATGGCCAACACCAGTGGCTGCAGACAAAACTTTTAGCACTCAATAACCTATAGTTCTATTTTCCACATTTTTGGAAAAAATGTGTTTTGTTAAAATTTTATAGCCTTCTGACACTGACCTACTGAACTCACTCTGGGAGGAGCATGTGTGCACACATGTACATGGACACTTCTTTGTTTTCCAGGTGAAACTGACATTGACTCAATGACATTTAATGGGGTGAATTAACAGTTCCAAGGCATTAGCATCAGGATTTACTTTGGTGAGAAGCTCTTCTCAAAGAGAAAACAAGATATGGGGAATCTCTCAGATATTTATCATGATACTGAATTTCACCTTAATTTAACAGCATCTGGTGGCACCCAAGCTGGAGAACTGCATCCAGCTCTGGAGTCCTCAGTACAAACAGGAAAGTTGTAGACCTGTTAGATGAAACCACAAAAATGGCCAGAGGGATGAACCACCTCTCCTATGGGGACAGGCTGAGAGATTTGTAGTTGTTTGACCTGGAGAAGAGATTGTTCAGGGAGATCTTATTGTAGCATGGAAATACACAAAAGGAGGCTGATAGGAAAGACAGGGACAGATTTTTAATAGGTTATCTAGTCATATGACAAAGTATAATGGTTTTAGATGGACAGAGCAGAGATTCAGACTCAATATAAATAAGAAATATCCTATGAAAAGGTTGGTGAAGCACTGGCACTGTCTGCCCAAAGTGGTGGTAGATGCCACATGCTTGGAAATACTCAAGGTCAGTTTGGGCAGGGCTCTGAGCAATTTGAAGGTGCTCCTCCCCATAACAAGGGGTTGGACTAGGTGACCTTTAAAGGTTTATTCCAACCCAAACCATTCTAAGGTTCTATAATTCTATGACCTGTAGCTGTTGAAAATTGATTAACTTCTTCTCATGCAAGAGAGTAGGAGACAATAAGGCAGGTTCTGTGCTTCACCAAATTTATCCCAGGTAATGAGACTTTTACAAAGCCAAGTACCAGTCTCTCTGTCACCTCCACAGTAGTTTTGAGACTCCCAAGAACTGATACAGATTGCATTTTGTGGGTTTACTCTCTCTGTGAAGTTCACTGTGTTGTCAACTCCTCATGCCATGCACATTTAGGGCTGTAAGATGAAGTCTCCTTTAGTGGTTTATGTGTTCCCATTTTTCACAGGCTATAATGAGGTACTTTTGCCTTTATGTTGAAGCTGAGATTGTTCTTATCTACCCAGATTTGCTTCTCTTTACTTGATGAGCAAAATGTCAATGGTTCCTTTATTGGGACTCTACAATTATATAAGCTAGCATGAATTCCCTTTGATCAGCACCTTTGCTCACGGCCTTACTTCTCTAATTAGAAGACCAGGTTGTTTTTCAGCTCACTTGAGTTTCTGTGATGCAGCATGTAACTACAATTTTTCATGCATTACATGGAAATTGATTCTTCTTTCTTTTGCAGAATTCTAAGGGACACAAACATCCTCTTTTCCTTCAAGGAGCCCTCCCTTGTAGCTTTGTTTCTTTTCACTTACATCCTTTCCTGTATTTGTAACACTCACTCAGCACACCCTTTATCATCAAGAACTGTAGATCATCTCATCCAGTTCTAATTTGTCTCTCTTGACTTCACACTTTTAAGTGATCTCTCTGACATGTCCTTCCACAGTTCACCAAAAAAAAACCCCAAAGCCCCTCAACAAACCAGCATCATTACTACTTTAAGTAGTTTTACCAGCATAATGCTCTAATCATGTAATGGCAAAAAAAGTACATCTTCCATAGGTGTTCATGCTGCTTTTTCACCTCTCTCCTTTGCAATAAGACTACTCTTACCAGTCTCAGGACCTGGTCTTTATCTTTGATGTTTCTCCATTGCTTACAGCTACAGAAATCTTCATGTGTTTTCTCCAGGCTGTACAAGGTGAACAGCTAAACCACCTGTAAAAGTACAGCATCACAAGAACGTGGATCTTGATGGTGCCAAAAGAGAGGAATTTTTTTTGTCTCCCACCAAAATAACATGACCAAATGCGTATCTCTGAAGGCTTTACTCTGGGTGTTCTTAACATCCAAACCCACAAGCAAAGCAGTATCCTGTAGCACATTCCTATGTATCCTACAGAAAAAGATTAAATTTTCATTATTTCATTCTTTGTATTTGCTCCAAATCAGATTATTTTTAATCTTCTCTAAATGGCTACACAGCCACAATTATGGTCCTTCATTTTCTTACTGACAAAAAAATCAACCTTCTCTTCTTCAAATTAAAAGAAAGTTTCCCTACGTTTTCCATGAAAGTAATGTTGTCTAAGTTCAGAAAATTTTTTCCAGCTTCTCAAAATAAGCTTTAATCATCTTCCCATCATACTAAGTACTTGCTTTATATTTTTCCAGAGAGCTTATTGCTACCACATATATGAGTGTTTACCAATGAAGTAATTAATAATAAACCAGAATACTTTCATAGGAAAGACCCCATTTAGACTTCTAGATGCAATGTCTTCTCAGTCTCCCACTGCTCTATTGATAGACACACATAAGAATATAACTTTTTGAGACAAACTGTGGACCCAAATTATATCTGAAATATTCTTCTTTTCTTGTGAGAATGCCACAAAGGACCAAGTATCAAGACATATTAAAAATCAATATGACATATATATAAACCTTTCTGCCTATGTACAATAAGAGAAAAATATTTTATATTTTGCCAAATTTGCTACAATTATGTTCCTACCCCACAGAAATGTATTTATTAATAGTATTTTCTACAATGTCTTTAGTAAATGAATTTTAATATTCTCCAAAATCCTTTTAGTTTTCCTTTTCAAGAGTAGTCATTATGTATGACTTCAGTCATCTAGACCTCTTTGCTCTCTGAAATCTATTAAAATTAATAATTTCAGTGCAGAGATTGTTCTGACTCTTTTTAAAGTATTGTAGAAATTATTATAGTAAATGATATAATTATACTCTGTTTAGAGCCTCAAGCTGATAAAAATCATTGACCACTGAATCCTTCCATTAATGCTTGTTCTTCCAGCAAACTTGTCCTCATCTCTGCCCTTCTTTTTTTCTTCTTCTCAGTGATTGATCACTCAGATGTCACGTCCTCCATGAAGCTTTACACACAGAAGTCTCTCTGAAACAACTCATAAGGCTGTTGCTCCCCTTCAGGTTTACCTTTGAGACATATTTTTGTATGATTCATATAAGAAATAACCAAATTACAGAAAAGATGAGTAGAAATTATACTGAGCAGTATCAACATCAACGTTTTATCTTTTTTACCTGATAACGTGCATTGCATTCAATAAGGATGTAGTGTATATCACGATGATGCTCAGAAGGTATTAAATTCTTGAAGTTGCTGAAGTTGCCAACGTAACTTTGAGGGCTGCATTTTTTTTGTTTGAAACCTACAGTCACTTGACTTTCATGATAGATTTCTAGAATGAAATTATTAAACAGCTAAGCAGACTTTCATCTTACGTTGCAGCATACAAATTGCAGTTTGTTTACAATATTTCTCATTGCACTTGAATGGCATTTTATCTGCTCTTGACAAGACAACAAAGTATTTCTATTTCTGTAACTCAGACTCACTCTTGGGGAGAAAAAACCTAAAATCTCTGCTATTTCAGCACTTGCTGTGAAATGATCCTAGGTAACCTGTGCCCAAAGAGGATTCTGTGTGCCAGTGGTCAGCAGAGCCATAACCAGGCAATCGCCTCTTGAAGCAAAATGCTCAGTCCCAGGTCAGATGTATAAATTCCTCATCAGTGCATTTCCTGATGCTTCCTCTCAGCTGTCATCCACACCAACATTTGCGAGATCTCAATCCTTCCCACATTTATGATCAGTTTTGTTTTTAAGGTGATCCAGTGTCAGCATCTCCTTACCTTCACAGAAATGCAAGCTGCCTGAACCGACAGTTTGGGAGGCTCAGAGGTATTACAAGTAATATACAGAGCAACCAAACATTCAAGGTTTAATTATTTGTAAGTCTAATTTCCTGAGAAAATTCTGCTAAAGTCTTGCCGTGCTTTCTATCATGAAATGAATTGACTTAATTTATATCGCCTTTTGCTACTCTCTGACCTCTGTCCACTACTCATGTCTACTGTTATGCATAAAGCTTTTTTGTCCAGAGACCTGCCTGCCTTGAATCATAAGAAATTGAATCATAGTACAGCTGTAAATAAAAAATAGATAGCTGTAAATAAAAGATAAAGAGGCCATTCATATAAGAATTATATATACTATGTATGTATAAACACACACACACATATACATATATGCATCCATTCATAAAGACATAAGCCTAATAATCCTCTTTGAGATAGTCTGCAAATGTCTGTCAAATACAATGAATTGTCCATGATAATCCTTTCTACTTATTAAAAGAGATTTCATCGAGTTATATGTTTTTCTTCAGGGTAAATGAACCATTATAAGGGTAACTTGTTTTTGTGGTTTAATGTTTTCATCATTGATGTTACTTACAACCTGAAGCCATTATGATGACTCACATGCTCTCAGACTTCAGAGACAAACACATGCTACAGGTATTAAAACTTGGTAAGACTTGTTACTTATCAGTCTCATCATGCTAGATTGCACAACAGAAAATACACTCCCGAAAAGCATCTTGAGGGAAAAAAAAAGGAAAGTGGTCCAAGGGTTCTTTATGACTCCAGCAGTTGAATTCATACGATCAAAAGCTTAAAAAGTTATAGTGATGCAATTGCTCTTTTCTAGGGCTGGCTACTTTTTTTTTTAAGGACAGAAAAACCTGAAGATAAAAAGAAGTGCTTACTTGTTCAATCACTTACTCACACATATATACATACTCTTTTCCAAGGAATAGCTGCATTTTTTAATGAAGATATTAATAATCTATCAGGACACTATCACAACCCAGTTTTAGATTAAAAAATAAAAATCATAAAGCTACTAGACATCTAGTTGCTCATCGATAGCACAATACTGTAATTAAAATATTTCCTGGATGAAAGTCTGTCTTGCTTCAATGTAGATAAGTCACTGCGTGCTCCTTCGATTCAGGGGAAAACATATCATCACTCTGGTATTCACCTGGATGTGTACTAACTCACTACTTTTTTGTAATGGGAAAAGTTTTGTTGCCATTTGGCACCCTGATCTACTGAGCTGCATTTTAGATCTGGAGCATTACCTCTGCCATCTAGGATGTCACTTCAAAGACAGCAGAAACAGCAATGAAATTGGTTTATTGGTTTATTTTATTACTGAAAATAAACCAGTGATCTGGACAAGGGTGTTAATGTTATCCTCCTATACTACTAAAAAATGGAGAAGTTGTTATGGTTTGAAAAACAAGATTAATCCTTGCTGGTCATTGTAATAGTGTCTTCTATTTCTCAAGAATGGAACTGGTTTGGTAACTTACTTAAACTAACCTCCGTGAACTCCTAATATGCCAATTAGATATAATGATTATCACTTCTTCTGTAGGAAACTGCAAACTCTTGGGAAAAAAAAAAGCCATATGAGAGGCCTTTAGGACTTTATTGTCTTTATATTTCTCTTGTTATCTGATGCAAATCATGAGGATATTTTCTTATCAAAATAAAGGTTCTAATACAGGAATGTTACACATGCTACTAATAACATTACTGTAATGGAAAGAACTGTGAACATCTGGAGTGAAATGCTCTATCCTCTTAAATCTACATGAATTTTATACTGCTATAACTGAAAACAGGCTTGCTATTTTTCTTGTTTTGTACCAATCATGCATCATATTTTCTTTGCAATTATTAGGTGTAGGGTGATGCCTGAAGGCTGTGAGCACATTTAAACATCTAGTTAGTGACACTCTAGTAAGATTATGAAGGAAAAGACAAATAAAAGAAGAAACAGGCCCAGTAGAACAGAAATCCTAAGGTCTATCCAGTGCCTGCTCTGCACACAAAAAGTGTAATTTCATTTCTTTTTCCTGTTTTCATAAGTTATTGTTGAGCATGACATATTGCCATTTGGAGTAATAAATACTGCATCAAATTTGTCACCTTTGAAGATTAGAGAAAGAATATGGGGAAAAAAAAGAGATTTGTACTAATGTAAAACTTTTAAAAGGTTGTTGTTTTGGTTTTTTTTAAATTTATTTTTAGCATTAGCATTAGTATGCAAGACCTAAATTAGCCTGCCCCAACCTCTTCAGATGTTACGGGTGGAAACTGAAATGTAAAAACCATTCATGTTGGTGATCTGTATTTGCCTTCATTCAAAGGAGCAGCAAAGATGTTCCCCATAAGGGAATGTACCTCATGGATATCTTTCTGACAAGTTAATTCACTCAAATCCCTTTCCCTGTAAGGACAAGTGGTTAATGTTCTGTTCAGTTTAGTTCCAGAGGGTTAATTAGAAGGGTTAAAACACAGACAGTGAATGAATAGAAATATTTAATACCTTCCTCTCTGTAAAGAAAACATGCTCTCCAGAGACAGCTATGCCTTACATGAAGGCACAAGAAAGACACTTCAGAGACACAAAACACCTCTAGAACTGCTGAATTTAGCCCCTGAAGGACTTCTGCAGAGGAAGATCCCTGAGTCACATCATGCACTCACAGCAGTTTCTGTGCCAGCTGTTCCCAGCTCTCCCATCCACAGATCAGCACCTGATGAAAACATGGGTTGCTGTAAATCCTGGCACACCTGGACCACGAGAAAGGTTTTTCAGCAGTCAGTACTATACCACAAAGTCTTGAAAAGCGAATCCAAAGGTATGATTTCTGCAACAGGCCAATGGACATACAGGTAACTGAGCAGAGGGAGTGCTTGCTGTCACTGGCTGAGGAAAGTGACAATTCTTATTTCTTTCATCTGCTTTTCTTCAGTGGTCTATAAACCAGTTCAGAAATATCATGTATAGTCTTAGTTGACTTCTGAAAATCAAGCAGAACCATATTTGTTGTCAGTTAAACAAAAAGATAAGTGTACATATCCCCTGCTCTGCTCCTTCAAACACACATTATATGTCACCATTTATGTTTCAAAAACTACAGTCATGAATGTTTTTCTATTGGGTTTCTGTTTTATGGAACCTCAAGTCCTTGTTTACTCAAAAAGATAGGATTACACTGATTTCAACTGGCATGATATTCATCCTTGTTTTCTGCTTTCAAGCTCTTGCTCTAGGGATAATTACGAAATTCACGTGTTTCGGAAAACTGGGGTCATTTTTTTCATACAGAATCTGTTATATTCATCTCAGACCCTAGTTTCTTTACCCCCTGCTTTGTATTTTGAGCTTTTCTCCTATATTCCTCTTCTCATCAAAGAGATGAGGGTTGTCTCTTAACTGATATTTTAGCCCAAAAGTCCCCTCAGTGTCTGGATCACCTCCACATGCTGACGCATGAATTCAAAAAACAAAGAGAAAGGAGTTTGGCACATAGCACGAGAACAAGAATTTACCAATTGCCATGCAGCTGCAGTGGATTTCTTTTGTTCTGCCCTTGGGCCTCAATAGATGTTTAGGAAGAATGACATTTCCTGACTTTTTCATTTTTAAAGCCTGTCTTGGCTTGGCAGCTCTTGACTTCTAGGCAACTTTGGTGGCATCTTTCCTGTCCCTTCAGCTTTTCAGAATGTTTTCTGTGTTTTTGAAGAGCTTATTTGATAGTTGCTTTGAAACATTTGTCCTGAATTCTTTCCTCACTCGCTCCTCTCCCACTTGTACCTCTCTTGCTTATGAACAGACTTCTTTTAATGGTGGTCTTTAGGCCTCTACCTTATAAAAATCTTTTTCATTTCTCACTTGCTGAGAACAACACCATACTCTTCCCAGCTAAGGAAAATAGCATTGATTTGACCTATGTTTTAGTTCTTTTTTAAAGGGGTTTTCTTCCCCACCAGCACTTGAAACACTCATGCAGATATTCATCATCTCGTATCTTAAGGTACAAGGCAACAAAGATGAGGAGCCAACATAGCAGATCAGAGATCACACCTTCCCTGAGGCTGGGACATGGCCACAAAAGCCTCAGGTTTTAGACCTACAGGTATGTCAAAGAGCTCAATACAGAGACCCTTGGCCTGGGCTAAACTGAAATAAAAACAGAAGGATAAGTTCAAAGAGCAATTGCTATATGTAATTTTATAATGAGAATCAAGTTAACAGAAAATAAAAATAAGAACCAGAAAAAAACACCCCAAATGCAAACTACACAAAAATGTACCACATCTCAATTGAAATTCAGATTTTGAATTTAATTCTTTAAATATTTTTTATAACTCAGAATAATGTAAAAAGATTCTAGGTAAAGTCATTTAAAACTAGGTGCAATTCACTGTGTTAGATTAATAAGGAATCAGGAGGAGAAGACAGATAATGATTATGCACTTCTTTTCCACCAGGTCCTTGACCCTAAACTAAATAAATGTAGAGCAAATAAGAAAATAATTTTCTGTCCTTTGGAAAGTTTAAGTTTTGTGGAAGCCACTGTTTTGTGGAAGCCTGTAGAGAAAGAGTGGGGGGAAAAAGGGGTTCTTCATCCCCACATATCATGGGAAATAGGGGTCAGCCAAAGAATCAAAACCACATTGAAGATCCAAGAAAAATGCTTCTGATGTATAAAGACCATGAACCTGTGGAGAGAAATATAGTAGACTTCGACTTCACTATTCCAGTCCTAGTCCAAAATATTTCAAGCAAAGGCTGAAAGATGTCCATTTGCATGGGTTCATAAAGTTTCTTCTTTGCTTTTTTCTTTAAAATTATATGTTTCCACAAAAAAACCCATGATCTCAGGCTTTAAAAACATCACTGTCTTTAACCATGATAAATTCTTTCTTACCTTCTCTATCTTGTGGGTTTATTGGTCTTGTTCATCTGTTCAGCTGAAGGATTCTGGTTGTCCCTGATGCCTTGCCTTGCCTTGCCTTGCCTTCCCTTCCCTTCCCTTCCCTTCTCTTCCCTTCCCTTCCCTTCCCTTCCCCTCTTCCCTTCTGCTTCCTCCTTTTATATGGGCTTCTTGAAGATGCTGTTTCATTTGACTTGATAGGCCTTGCTTGTATTTTTCAATGGTGAACAGAAAATCATGTGTTTATGGGATACACACACACACATACACACACACACACACACATATATATATGTGCGTACACACACACACACACACACAATTATCTCTCACACATGTATGCATACATTTTCATATAAAGACATGTGCATAGATACATATTTCAGCTGATTGTATTTAATCTGTTTTGGGGACAAAAACATTCAAATGTTTCTTCAGCTGATATGTCTTGAAGAAGACTGGCTTTTTTACCAACAAAAGTATTATAATTGTCTTAAAATTAAAGGACAAAAGGTGTATGTGCAGCAAAAAGCTATTACTTACAAGACCATACCTGCCAGAAGGCAAATACTCCCACATTCAAAGATGGAATGGAGAAGACAGCGTATTTCAGTTCTGAGGCCTTTTAACATATCTCCTTACACACACAATAAAGATTTTTGGATCAAGCTGATTGCTTTCTTTCTACCAGAGTAATCAGGCTCTACATCATTAACCTTTCTGTTTGCCTGGCAGATAATCTGGGAGAGTAGCAAGTGACTACTCCTCCGGGCTTTGGAGGCAAGCCAACACAATTACTCTCACCCTGTTCTTTGAGGTGGCAGCTGCAGGAAGATCAGGATGCAGAAAACAGCCATGAAATCAAAGGGTTACAGGTTCTGGAGCCAACTCTTCATTCATCTGCTGATCAGCCAGAGCTCTTAACTTGGACAGCAAAACCTTGTGGCTCACTTTCCATGCTAAATGGTTATGAACCATCAGCCAAGCAAAGAATCGCCTTATGAAGGTCTCATGTTGGTCCCACCGATCTTCCACCTGTCTTTATTTGCTGGTGCTGGTAGTAGTAGTAGTAGTAATCGTAGCTGTAGTAGTACGACTATGTAACCAGAGCCAAAAGTATGCTGTCTTGCAGATTCTGTTCTCCTAATATGTCTCCTTGGATAGTGTTATTGTATAAAGTCTACTGACATTCTGCCAAATGCCAGCTTAGATTTTTGAAAACGGTTTGTGTTCAGAAATTTACACACATGGAGGAAAAACACTTCCACACTGAAATGCCTCCATTCCTAGATAATAAGGCAGCTCTTTTGTGTTGGTGATGAACGCACATAAGGAGAAGGTGGTTACCTGTGAGAGACAGACTGTGAGAGGAGATGACACCTGAATCCCTTGTCCAGGATCTGCAGCGTTGTAGGAGAAGAATAATTTCATAACTTGAAGGCTGTATCTTCAAAGGAGCTGCTGGAACATTTGGTAAGAGACAGAATAAATACATGTATAAAAGGAAAGAAGAATACAGAAAGGTGAAGTAATTTATCCAAGTCATGCTAATCGTGTTGGGCAGAGAAAAGATCCCAGACTCTGCATCCTCAGCCTGTATCCCAGTTGCTAAGCAACTGTCCTGAATATGAGGGTGCCCAAAGCACAGTATATCAGATTTCTAAAACATTGGTGCTCTGACACCTTCTGCTTTGATTCATGCTGTATCTGAGGTCTAATAAAGAATTAAGTGGGACTCCTTGTCTGTCTGTGACTTCAGCTCTTTTGTATTTTAGTGTCCTAAATAACACCCCCAAATTAGGAATCCAGTTGCACTGTAAGCTTCCTTACCAGCACATATAAAGTGTAGCTCCAATAGGTAAGTTGTATTCTGTATGAACTAAGATTTGGGTGATTGCATGAATGTCTCTCTCTCACATGTCTTAAAGAGGGAAAGGAGGATAATTAGACTCCTAGATCCAGATGCATCAGCCATAAGCATAATATTAGATGAGATGAATCTTGGCTTTGCTGCCTAAAAATGCTGCTGGAATACAGTTTTCATCACAGTAAAACCAGCTGAAATTTTTAATATCTAGGAAAAAAAATTAGGAATTTTCTGATGGAGAGAAATGGATTCTTAGAATTATCAAGCCAATGTCTGGAATCCTTCAGTGACAGTGTAATTACATAACACATCTGCTATAGCTGACTTCTGGATCATTTTCAGTTGTCAATGTGGAGGCATCCATCAAACAGCAAATATAGTTCATAGACCTAAAATGGCAGTCCAACCTTTCCTGAAAGACATGAAGACTAGGCAGCCGATCTCCAACAATGAATTCCACATGAATTCACAAGTGAGACAAAGATCTGATCATGGAAGAAAGTGAAGTGAACAGTGAAGTGGTCCAGGCAGCCCTAAGCTCTCATCAAATGACTTTTGTTTACAAAGCTCGCATGTGCTGCATTCCTGAAGTAAAAACCACAAGGATTTTCAGAGAATAATGCATGCACAAAATGGAGGTGAGTTACAGACCAAGACTGGAAATCAGAGGAGCAGAAGATACACTGGACAGCTAAAGCTGAAAAATAAGGAATTCCAGAGAGAAGATATAGTTAAAATCTGGTCTGCATAAATCTAAACCACTTCACATATATTTGAGAACTACCAAAACTTATGGTCACCTGAACTCACTAGGTATTTTCTTACTCAGTCTAAAAACATGTTTCCATATATATTTCTCTATGAAATGCCATAAGGACCTGTCCTGAAGAAATAAATGCCTGCCTTCTATCAGCAGTTCTCTCATGGTGGGGGGCTGTTCTACCACTCATGTTGGACTTAGATAGACATACACCATAGATAGGCCTACATATCTACATAATTAAATGAAGGTTGAAAAGAAAATACTTATTATGCTCATTGAGTTGAAACTGAAAACATGCTTTATCTCTTTCCAGATGAATGCCCTAACTATCATGCCGCAGTCAGGATTATTCTTGGCTGTCCTTCCACAGGCCTCAGTTCTCTGCAATTCTGGATGCTCAGACTTGGTGCACTGGAGAAGGATAGCCAATATCTTTGAGTTTAAAGAGGTTTCTGAGGCAGTGTAGTTTCGCTAGAGCATACAAGTTGCATTGGCTAGTTCCTGGCATGGTCACATGATTGTTTTTGAGGGATACTCTGTCTCTGCATGGAAAGAGAAAAATGGACAGGTTTGCACTTTGCTTATCATCAGTGATGTCAGACTGCATGCTGACTGTACAGGGGATATGGACAATCATGTCAGGTAGATACACTGGATCAGAGCCATTCAGAATCAGGTGCCCAGAAGACCAAAGGGCTTATTAGCATCTTAACTAAGCTATGTCACATTCAGTGACATATATTTTGTCTTTGTGTTATGTAAAAAGACTTTGCCACTTATCTTGAGATTTATTTTTTTTAATTATAAGATTAGTTAATGACAATTAAGTATTGGAATATCTTACCTAGGGTCCCTATCTACTCAAGACTCCAAGTAGAAACTCAATTACTTTCTCAGAGATGAGCTCATGAAGACTTTAATGGCTTGACGCAAGACTCTTCATCATTTGTTGTGCAAAAAGCTCAGTAGATACTGAGAATAATTCCATTTACAGCTTACGTACTTGACCTTAACTATGAAAGAGCTAATTGTCAGTTTCAGTGAAGCTACACTACTTTCAACTGAGAAATCTGTCCATGTGCTATATATATCTTACAGAACAAAATAAAAAAATAACGCTGAAGGTTAGAAGAACTACACAAACAGAATCATAGAAGTCAGCATTTCAAATGTCATTATGTATAAATAAATCAATAAATGAATAATTATCAATGAGTTTTACTCAAATTTTACATAGTGTTAAAGGGGGGTGGTGTTGTTTAGATTTCTTTTTAAAGGCTTATCTTTGCTACTTGTTGTTTTCTGCTGTCTGCTATTTCCACCATGCTGCAGCAACAACATAACAATGTTGGCTGAAAGCCAGCTTGAGAATAGACTGAGCCTTCAACAGATTTTTGATGCATGAATATTTTGAGGGGGCATTTAAATGATGTTTGTGCTTCTCGCGGTGTGAAAAAACAACACTGCCAGGTTTCTTTGATCTACTGGAAACAGGTTATCATAATACAGAAATAGTTAGCTGAAATAAGTACATTCAGGTAGCTTCTTTCTACTTAACTGTGTATCATTTGCTTCCATGCTCACAAAGGAGGTTTTCATTCAACTGGGGCAAAGTGCACACAGTTATTGATGGTTCAAGTATTTATTCCTTAAAATGACAGTTCTGAAAACATATTTCTCTCACCACACGGAGTAGGAGGGCAGTGGAAAGGAGGCGGTAATTGAGGAAACTGGAAGTGAAATGACATTCATGGCTGTCAGATGCCATTTCCATTTTAATGACTGTAAAAAGGAGTCTCAGAGAGCAGCCAGACAGCAGAGGTTTGGGTGATGACTCGCACTGTCAGATGTTTGGGGTACACTGGGTTGGTGTTCACGATTTGAAGGTAAGCATATGTCTTCTTTTCTTTTTCCCTAGAATGGACTGATACTGCTCCAAGTTTTTGGTGTTTCACAATTTTCTGACTAGCACAACCTAAGTCTTCAATGAGGTGGAAGCTGTGCTGTGTTTGACAGCCTACAAACACAAAGGCATTCATCATACCTCCACTCCATAAACCTGAGCCTGAAAGATAAATATTGATGATTTGCTGAAGCAAGAAGTCCAGAAGAGGGGGAGGACAAGTAATAACAGGCTATGTCAGTATAGACAGCCTGGCTCTGTACATAGTTTAGAGGAACACGTGTTGACATGCTGGGCCAGATCTTTAATCCATCTAGCCCAGAGTCTTGTCTCTGTGGCTTGCCAACACCGTGTTGTAAAGAATTTGAGATAGTAAACAAAGGACATCACATGGATCCTTAGTGTCCCTAGTCATGCCTGTGTCAAGAAACTCTGTGAGGCCTGGTCTGCAGCATTAGTGTCTGAACATGTTTATGAGCACATTAACCTGTATAAATACATCTCTCCAGATACATGGTGCCCTTGGCTGTTGAGTGTCTGGAAATGAGTGTTTGGTAAATACTTATTTGTAGATAAACTATTATTCTATGTGCACAACATGAAGACTGATGTTCAGCATGCACAACTTCCTCATATAGAAATCACTTTACATGAACTAACCCCAACACAAGCTGCTAAGTCCTCAGGGTGTTTTTCCTCCAAAAACTGTGGGATTTGGGCACAGGCCCAGGAGACCTGTTCAAAGGTAAATTCAAGAAATCCATCTTTTAAATAAAAGAGCTTTAAAGTACTTCCCAACAAATCATTGACTTTTTTATTTCAATTTCAGCAATTCTTGAGAACTCTTTAAATTCGTATTTCAAGTCGCCTTTGGTTTTTACTTTCAAGGTGTCAGAAGATCCCCTGGCTTAATCACTCATTGTAGAAAAAAAGAACACTGTTGCCTTTTATCTGTTTTGAACTTGCTACCCTACCTAATTTCATTGCACAATCTCTTGTTCTGCCACAAACTGAGAAGAGGCACCTAATCTATCTTCGCTAAGTCATTTATTTTTATCCTTTCATTATGTCATTCTGTCCCTCTCCTTTCTAAGGTAACTCTTCTCAATCTTTTCAATCATTCTGAATGACTTCAATTTTTTTTAATTATTTTTTTTAAGGCATGAATCAGTTTCTTTTCTCACAGGTGAGCCTTTTTTAACTTTGATTATTTTCTTTTTTTGTAAATAATTTATTTGTTTTATGGTAGCATAATACTACTTGAGAAAATTTTCCAGCTGAGACCACATTTTGATTTATAGATTGACTGTGTATTATTTACTGCATCATTTCCCATCTCAGTTCTTATGAACTCTCACATCTTGTTTGAATTTTTTTTTTAAACTACAGCTGCATGTGGTGTAGAAATCTGTCTTCATTGATACCCAGATCCCTTTCCTGGGTTGAGACAGTGAATGTAGACCCCTGTCAGATGTACAAGCAGTTTAATTTATTTTTTTCCCTTCAGTATGCCTTACTTTGCATTTATTGGCATTGAACTTGATTTGCCCTCACTTTAGTCCTCACATGGTTTAACTAAGTCTCTTTGAAGTTCCTCACGGATCTCTCTGGTCCGTGCTAGCTAAATAACTTTGTGTCATCTGCAAGTTTTGCTAACCTCAGTATTACCCTCTTTCAAGATCATTAATACAAATTTCAAACACAAGATCTAATTCCGAACAATGAGGCGAGGCATCCCACTGTTCACCTTGTGCCACTAACTATTTATTCCTTCCCTTTGTTTCCCATATTTCACTGATTTTCAGCCCATGTTTGATGTACTCCACAAGCACATCAAATAAGTGAAACCATAAGTGTAGTTAAGCATCAGTGTGCTCAGTTTTTCTCACTCCTTTGAATAAAATCTGTGTGTTAAATAGAGTGTGTTTTCATCCTTTTCTCCAGTAGATCAGTTTTTTGGGGTTTTTTTCCTGTTGTGTGTTTTCTTTTCTTTTTTTTTTTTTTAACAGGTCTGGAAATCTCATTGGTGGACCTAGACTTTGGAAAAGTCTCAAAAAGAAATTTACAGCTTTGTATATAAATAAGCATGTCAGAAATCTTCAGATTTCTTCTTATGGAGAGACTGCCATCTTTCTCTCTGAGTAGCTAAGGATGAAGAGACTACAAAGACATTTCACCATTTTCCTTTGTGAGGACATTACTGTTGCCCATAAAAACAGTAGCACACAAGAAACCAGCCCATTTTTGTAAAGAATAAACTTGATTTTGTCCCCTAACTTAGAAGAAGGATATAAATTTTCAGATTTTCAGACTTCTTTCAGCTAGAAAGGGTGCCCTCCTCATCTATGCAGCATGGCCACTGCTGATGGTCATGTTGTGAGTGCTGATACTGATGTGATGATGGCTAGCTAAGGGACATCACTTTATATTGGGCCCTGCGACCCAACATCATGCTTCTTCTGAGAAGGAGGATTCTTTCTGAACTTGTTCCTTGATTTACTCTGATACTCTCTGTCCATAATTCTATGTAAAAGAACAGGATCAAGATCAGCTATCAAAGATTGAAGGTATTGACTTTGGTGACAGACAGCAGCTGGATTGTAGAACCTGATGCAAATAATGGAGATGGCACTGTGTCCTACAATTTCAGGCCCGTCATTATCTTCTGCTTGATCAGCTCTGTGCTGCCTCACTGTCTGAAAGTTCCTACCACTCTACTGTGTAAATCAAGCTCATAAAAGCAAGTCTCCTGCACTGTCAGTACTCCCCATAATGAATGTGATAGTTTGGGATTTTTTAGTAGTTTTGCAATATGAGTTTTAAAATGAGCTGGTTCTGCAAATAATTTTTCCAGTTTAATAATTTGCCATAATATCAGGAGAAAGTTAGCATAAATGATGTATGAGCAAGGACAAATTAAAGATGTTTATTACTTGGAGGGAATGCTCACAGAAAATGTTCAGTTATGTTCAAGCTTTTCTTCTGGGGAGGCTTCACAATGTGCTGAGAAAAAAGGGAGATGTTACCAGTCAAGTATCAGAGTGCTGACACTGAGACTGATCCTACTTCCTCCCTTTATCTTGGACATCTTATTTTACAGTAGAATTTTACATTCCATGAAGATTAAGGCACCAAGTGAATTCCTCTGATGTTCCCTGGGAATGTGGCTTAGTGTATGATGACACTTAGAGTCTGTACTATTCATTAGCACAGAGATTAATTTTTAGGTTCCTTGTCATTGTGGCAGCACCCACAGAATGGGTTTTGTGCACAGGAAGAGGCAAATAGGTAAACTGTTAAGGCAATCTGTAGGAAGTGTTGAGGAATATCCCTGTCATTCCAGGATTTTGCCATTTTAACTTTGCCCTTGTATAGAAATTTACTTCCAGTTGGGATGTTCGATCATAATCCCTCTGACTCTTCTTAAATGAAAACAAACAAACAAGCTCAGACAAAAGCCGGTATTTTTAAAGCTGGAAGGAAGGGAATTAACTGTGTTTTTTGGAACTAATCAAGTCTTAGATCTACCTTCCAGCATGTGGGAGATCTGAGTTCAGCTCCCTCCTGTGCCTTAGGAGGTTCAAAAGTACATTGCTTATCTCCTGAAGCAGAAAAATCTCAACAGCAGTGATTCAGAAAATCTCGTTTTCAAATATAAAGTATGTCTTTGGTGTCATCACTTTGCTAAAGAAAACAAACAACCCCCCCAAAAACCAGCAAAACAAAACCAGAACTGAATTTCAATCCCTGCTTCAGAGAAAGCAGGATGAGATCTTCTCACTGATTTAAGTACACAGGCCTTTTTCTGTCATTTGCAGTGGAGCAGGAATACCTATGGTTCCTTTCTATTTAGGCTGACTTCTCTTAGGTGCTCATCTCAAGAAGAAGGTGCATTGTTTATCTAACTATTGATAGTGGGCTTTAATTTCTGATTTTTCCTTGGTGTTTCTAACTAGAAAGTTAAAGAGACTCTTACATAAGCCTGGTGGCTTCCCTGGACATGGTTTTAGTCATTTAACTAGCTCTATGTCTTCCATAAGGAACCTAACTCTAAACCTGGTGAAGTTCAAATATTTCTCTAAAATTTAGGAAATTAATTGTCTTTGGAAACTTACCACTGGATTCCCAACTCATGGCTCCAATCACAAAGTCCTGTAGTGACTTCTGAGAGCTACTTCAGGTTTAGGCACCTGTGCTTATCTCTTGGACTTTGTGAGAAAGTAACGGTGTATCTCCACTCAGCTTTGGTAGAGAGTGTACTTTCAAAATCAATTTCCTCACTGACTTCAGTTATTACACCTTGGTTCTAATCACAGAGGGGTCTAATTTTTTTTTTTTCAAATGAGACAAAACTGAAAGATGCTCTTTAGCACCTACTGAATCCTAGTTCCTTGGCCTAGACTAAAACTATTCTGAAAAAAAAGCACACTTTAAATGTAAAATGGACCTCAAGAGCAGCAGTTTTACTTGGCAGATTTGTTCCTGTTGTACCATGCTCCCTGCTTACACAGACTTAATCTTAAATAGGTAGCAGAATTTATGTTTATTCCATCTTTGTCCTGATCTTGCTAAAGTATGGCAATTTTTTTCTTTGAAGAATTGGATGAGCATGTCTTTCCTCAGTCAAAAAGTGATTGTACATCACTCAGTTGTAAAAGAAAAAAGTTCTTTGTGCAGCCTAGAGTAGGAATATCCATTTAGCCTCTTTACAGGGGGAAAAATAGAAGGGAAAAAAAGAGAAAGAAAAAAAGTTCTAAATCAAGTGCCAAAGGTGGATTATTAACCAGACAGAGAGTTAACTAATGCTAGTTCCTTTTCTTCAGGTTGAGAGCCACTTAATAAAGAATGAATAGTATCAGTAAGATTTGCAAAATTGGATGGATTCATATTTGACAAGCTTCATAAATATTCTTTTTCCCTCAGATTCTCTTTCTATCACAGACCTTTTTCCCAAGCCATAAACTCAAAATTAAGAAGTCTAATAAAACATATGTAGTCATTTCTCTTTTCTCTTTTAGGAGTAAAACAAACCTCTTTGGGACCTTTTTTTTTTTTTTTTTTCTTTTGGAAGGAGAGAAATTAGACTCAACTAATCAGCATGAACTGTATGGGGAACATTATGAGTCATCAGGAGGAAATTCTGCTTCATCTTTGTTTAAAAAGAAATAAAAAATGAGGATTTTTAAAATTACCGAAAGAAAAGGAAGATTAACTGTGCTCTGAATGCAAGAGCTTTGCAGGAGACCAAATAAGTCTTCTATAAACTGATTTGCCTTTCTGACTGCGATTTAGTAGAGTGACACCTAATTTGTTCTGAGAGTCATTGATGCCTCCAACACAATGGAGGATGACAGCTTGCATAACCTCTCTTTCAGCTCTCATCTCATTTATTCTGTTTGAAGTCAAGTTCCGACAAGAGAGAGGCACAGAATTAATATTACCTTAGATCAGCTCAGTCTCCAGAGGGAGCAGCAAAAGCTTTTCTGGAAACAATAAACCCTTTAAACATGACAGGAGGAATTGGACCTTAGGAGGTATCTGAAAGTATCCATTATTAAAGA
Organism: Hypotaenidia okinawae; assembly: GCA_027925045.1. Lineage (NCBI taxonomy): Eukaryota > Metazoa > Chordata > Aves > Gruiformes > Rallidae > Hypotaenidia > Hypotaenidia okinawae. The sequence continues at coordinate 5,304,561 of BSDF01000005.1, read as the reverse complement.
AAGAAAAAATATATATATCTATGTGGGTCACTTTGATTCTCTTTAACAACAAAAGATGTGCTACTGCTAGTTTTACATAAGAATTTAAAGATTTTTGGATAGTTTGTGGTTAACATTTGTATTATGAACACATACAAACATACATACATACATGCATATGTTTTCTCTTCTTTTTTTTTTTTTTTTTTGTTACTATAGCAGAATCACCAGCCATGAATGGTATTTGTTTTGACTTTGAAATTCCCTGCTTGTTTGATCTGGTTCCTTTCCAATTTCAGATAAAAAATCAGGAAGGGAAATTCCCATCACATCTGATAGTTTATAAGGTCAAATTTAATTATTGCAATTTGCATTTAAAATTAATGTAACACTTTTAAAGTAAATCAGAGGAAGCCAAAGAGATAATTTGTGCCGACAGCTTTGTAGAACAAAAATAAAGAAGCATGACAATTTCTGTGTAGCTGTGTACACTTTAATCTGTGGTCTACAGAACATCAGCATGGGTAAACTGGCACAATTCCATTAAAGCAATAAAGCTACAGTGAATTATGCCAGCTAGCGGTCAGACTTTTTATATAGTTATATATATATACACATATATGGAAATATATATGTTTGTGTGTGTGTGACTGACAAATTAGACATTTGAAGGGAAACTATATATATAGGAAGACTAGAAATGTTGCTATTTGTCTAAAACCTTCACATCAAACTACAGGAAAATAAAATCCCCCTGGGGTTTTAACAACTAAGAGTGGACAGACTTAACACAGGGGCTGTCCATTAATAAATAATCCACCCAATGGATAAACCTTGCAGCATTTTCTTTTTGTGAATTCTCAGTGGACTTCAGATTTCTATCAGCAGACATCCAATTTACATGTGAATCGTGATTTCATCATATCATATCCTGTCATTCCTCTAGGAATAATTTCCTGTCATTCCACTGTGAATCATTTCAGGAAAGTACAGATGACTTAATAATTTACAATTAAATAATTCGTGTCATGCTGGAGCAACCCATGCGAAAAGAATCAGTGTATTTGCCACACAAATGCAAATACCTCTGGGAGATTCAGGGTGGAGCAGAAAAGAAAATAAGGGAGAAGTAGGAATAGAAGAAAGGGCTATAATTTAAGAATGGACAGTAGAGTGGTGGCATTTAACAGGACTGTGGAACAGAGTCTAATTTTATGTCAGAATAGTAGAATGTAAATGAGGATATTAAGTATATTGGAGAGGAGGCAGCCCAAATTTTGCTTTGTTGGGAACAGTGATAAAAACCTTTCCTGTTCTGCCAAATGCAGGAGAACACTTAAAAATCTCAAGGGACAAACTATAGTCCTGTAGTCACTTGCCTTCTCATTGAGCAATCTACTAAATGATTTCACTTGTCTTTCCCCCACCCCTGTCTCTTCCATCTCCCCACCCCCATTTTTGAATTTTTTTTTTTTAATATGCTTTGATTTTCAGTGTTTTTTTGGAAGTTCAACATTATTTGTCAGCAGTTTGAGTGGTTCTACATATGGTTTTGTGCTAATCTATTCACTTTGGCTGTGCCTTTTATCTTATTTGTGATGTGTGGCCAGCTACACTGTATTCCCCTTCAACTGGAAGAGCAGAGAGAGGAAACATATCTTTGTGGTCTTAGATATGCTACCATTACTTCTCATTTCTGGATGGGATTCATCTTCTTTAAATTTAGACAGTTACAATACAGATGTCTCCATCCATGATACTCGTCACTGGCTCCCTTTATTGTCTATGGGAAGAAATATGTGCTTTAAAGCATTACTGTTCTGTCCTACGTTAAACTGTCTAATTCAAGATGGGACCAATTTCATTTGAAAACTGCCTATTCTTAAAGACTATTTATATAGTCTTTAAAAATAGCCTATGATAACAGCTCAGATGGAAAGATCTACAATCTAGATGTTCAAAATTAGGTGCAATTAGTTTTACACTGAAAGTTGGCTTATTTTGGTCATCCAGAAAATGGAATGGAAGCTCAAAAGGATTTTTGAATACAAAGATGAATAAACCTCACTAAAGAAATCTAAGCAGATAAAAGGTGACTTTCTAACTGAGTTCTGAAATGAAATCACTTACCTACTAAGTAAACATCCCTTCAGAAAAAATTCTACCAGGGTGAGTCATCATGAAGAAGGTCAAAACTTAAAACACAGAAGCAGAGGAGGACAGATAGAAAAGATTAGTCCTTTGATGGTACGTAACAGTCAGAGTAACTTAATCCCTTTCATTGCATTAATTTACTTACATATGATGAGGGCAAGGCAAAAGGTACCATACATCTCTGCAACCATACTTCAATCTTGTTCTTTAAATAAGCAGGGAGTTAAAAAGGAGAAATAATGAAGAGTTGATGAAAAATTCAGGATTTCACTATGACAAGCTTTATAGTAAGATTTTGCCTCCCTAGTAAGGAAACTTAAGCAATTCTGTGTATAAATTAACATTCAATTTTAAGACTAGATATCATGTGAAACAGTTGTGTCTGGTTAGATACTTTTCTGGATGCAAAGTACATTGACTAGTGGAAAGGTAAATTAACTTTCATGGGAGTTAACTTCCAGTTTACTCCATGCAAAGCCTCAAAATGACCAGACAAGTTACATCAATAAAAGGCCTTTCATATTCAGTGGAATTTATATCACAGATCACACAACAATTAACAAATAAGACTTAATTCTCTTTAGATCACTCTGAGATAACTTCAATAAAAGCTATTTAATCTGTGGGTGGATTCATAGCTCTGAACAAAATAAATACGAACAACATAAAAACCCTGGCTCTTATGGCTGCATTTCAGAGGAGTACATACAGTGAATCCAAGTTACATTCTGTAAGTCTTTCATCTAGCTTCCCTCCAGAGAATGAGATTGAAAAAGTAATGATAGAATCTGTCTTTATAACAGTAACTCTGTGGTTATAGCAGCCCTCCAGGACTGGGAAAGCTCTGTTCAATTCCTCCCTGCAGGAATTTAGTCTCTTTTCCTTTCTTAGATGTGAAGAACCCTTTTTTTTTTTTTTTTTTTAATGTTCTAAATGACAAAGCTGCAACAGGGCACCAGGAAAGTGCTCCTGCCCTTTTCAGTTCATAATAGGAAAGTATTTTATCTGTTACATTACAAATGAGATTAGGGTAGAAGCATTCTGCAATCATTTTAATTTTATAGGAAGGAATTAAAGATTCACTAATTGGAACCAAAAAAAGGAGCAAAATTGAATGGCTGTGTATGTTCTAGGATGTTCACCTAGAAATGGTCCTTCGTGCTTGCTCTGGATTATCTACCTAATCCAGTTGAAAATAATTCAAATTTATGTATTTATTATCAGGATCTCCTAGGAAGGTGTAGATGACATTTGAATCCTTATAAGTAAAAGAGGTAATTAAAATTGGGCCACCAACTTTTTAAGGCTTGCTGTAATCACCCAACTCTTATATGAATGTCGAAAAAGACAACCAAATTCCTTCATGGGGAAACAGGGAGGCAGGGAGGGGAAGTTACAAATAAATATATTGCTGAGGGATTTGAGACCATGATCGAGATGTGCTGTGGTACATCCCAGAGCCTGAGCAAAGTGTCCAAGATTCAGAAAAGGATAAGATCTGGAATATATATTCCCATTTTTCATACTTCTTACAAGGTATTGCTCAACCAAGCATGTTGGATGCTTTTGATACAATTCTGATCCATACGCACTGTACAGGGACCTCAGTTACCTGACAAACGATCCTATCTTTCTCTGCTTTTGTAGGATATCTCGGCAAGATCTGCAGGTCCTTTGATGTATCATGTCTTTTCAGTTTTGTAGCCCTACTGACAAAATATCTCCCCCATTCCTGCATGTAATTTTTATTTTTTTTTACCACACAGTAAGAGAGAAATGATACTATCTGTATTTGCAAATGCAAATCTGAGGTGCAGAGAGATAGCAACTAACTTCTTCAACATGACAAAGGGAGATGTATTAGAAACTTCTGCCTCAGGTTTAGCACCGTTACTGTCTTTTTGTGATATGGGATTTCTTTTTGATGTATCTGTATCACGAAGCATTATTCTCAACAGCTCTAGCTGGAGTGCTAACTCATTACCACTGCATGTTGCACACAGGCTGGGTAATTTTATTTCCTTCTCTTGGCAAAGCCTTGGACATACTATTTGTCTAAGAAAATGTATGTAGTATTAATTATTCGTAGTATTTCATGCCACTGTTCATTTCCTCATTATGGGGTGAAATACTTAAGTGCATGTAGCCACATTAATTTTCATTAATGATGCCAATTAGCAAGCGGTTATAAACTTTTAATAATATTGTAACTATATAAATCCTTATTGGGGTATTTTCATCAATTTTTATCAACCACATAATCAGCTAAATAACTGAATTCTTCTGCTGTAAATTTGTCACTTCTGTCAAAGGTTTGTTAAACAGTGTTTAGGGTCTTACGCAATTTTCTCCAAGCCATAGAATTAATGACAACCTCAGCTCCTCCCATTTGCCCTGAACTGTATATGCCCTTCAGAAAATCCTGCCACAAGCAACCCAGAACTAGAAGGCAACCCTGCCATTAAGATTGTTTTTCATCTTACTTCAATTTAGCTGGCTGAATAGTAGGCATCTGACCATGGCTTTTCATCTAGACTCTCTTTACATCCATGCAGAAATGAGCAGCTCTAGCTGGGCTTCTTTGCTAATGTCCATTTCAGAATTGACTGATTCATATTTGGGTTAACTGGAAATATTTGGGGAGGGAAGAGTACAGGACATACTTTGATTTTGTTTCCTTTTGGAAGGCAGGAAATGGAAGCGTTTTATCTGCTGAACCCCCAAAATACCCTTGCTTAGAACAGAATTCTTCAGTAACCTTAAATGTGGTGAATAGTTTCACTGTTTGGTTTTTTTGGGGTTTTTTTTTTTTTTTATATATGTGTTTCCTGATACAGAAAAATCCACAAAACCAAATAAACATAAACAATGGCAAAACAATAAATGACATGCTGAAACCAAACACTGAGATTCTCTGAGTGGGATTAGGCTGCCTTTACCTCAGGTGCCTCCTGTCCTTTTACATGCTCTGGACTTCCCCACCCAATCTCCACGTATCACTTTGCAAAGGTGCAGGTTTTCAGTGACTCTTGGGCTGCATCTCTCAAGCCAACTAAGATCCCAGAGGGATCAGAATAAAGGAATCCACAGAAATGAAGAAAAAGTTTCTTCTTTAGAAAGTACATGAGATCAAAATTGGTATTCAACAAACACGGAAGACAGCTCTGCTTTATCTAGCAAGCACTGAGGCAGAAGGTTAGTAAGTGCAAATATTCATGTCCAAGTAAGTGTGGAGAGACTTCTGGAAACATTCACGGCATGATAGATGCTCCCTGAAAACCCTGAAAACCCTGAAAACCTCACACAGCATTGCCATCTCCATGCAAATATGTTACAGACTAATCCTCTCACAATGCAAGGAGCGCAAAGACATAGTTTCATCATTATTTTTAACCATGACCACATTTTCTCCATTAACTAGGCTTCCTCTCCTTCCCTGCCCTAATCCCCATATGCAGGCTTCGCACCTTGCCACCTCCACCTAAAGGAGATAATAATCAAAATTAAGCAACTCTTGACTCTGTTCTGCATTTACTCAGCCCATCCTTTTAACACCTGTAATATGCTTTCACCCTGTGTCACTATAACATCTTGTTTACTAAAGGAATGGACATCAGCTTCCAAATGCCTCTGGCTCAAAGACGAGTGGAGCTATTGCAATTAGCACAAATTAGTGTGTCCAGCACTGTTCCTTGTGCTGCATTTTAACCCAATACTAATTTTAATAATAGGGTTATGTCTGCCCAGAGTAATTGGAGAGATCCCTGAGTTAGTGCCAGTTGAGCTGATGCCTCTCTCCTGACAAGTGAAAAACCATGCACAAATACTCCTCTATACCCCTAAAGTAGGGATGCTTCATTAGTACAGGTTTCCATCAGATGGAAGGACTCACTGGTGTGGCCATAGTATGCCTGGCTCCAAAGGTTGCTCTGACTCTACTGTGAGATTCCCTTAGATGCTGTACTTTTGCAGTTACATTTGTGATTAAATTTTATTTCTTCTGAACATATCTTGCAGAAATTAAGGTTTAAAGTGAGGTACCAGCTAGGGAGCTTGGTCACCCCATGGTCTTTCCATGCATGGGCAGTGGAAAGAGAATGAGAAAGATGTGTTTCCAGAGGTTGAATCAGGTCATGGATGGAGCACATAATCCTGGTGATACTGAAGTTACCTTCACTTTCCTTTTTCATGGCTGCAAAGAAAGCCTGGGATAAAAAGGAAAATAAATTGAGGACCAGAATTGAGGTAAATGAGTCCAGACAATAATGACTGAAAGAGATGCCATCTCTTAGACAGCTGCTGGTTTCTTTATGAGACTGGGATCATTTTTATTTGTTTCTATTTGCTTGTGGGTCACCTGGCTTTAATTCAAGTTTAGTTTAATATTCAGTGAAAGAACAAGTAGGATGCCTTTTACTGCACTCTCATACTCTGCAACAGGGCACTGCCTGTTTGTTTACCTCATTAGGAAGCTATCTGCTTATTTTTTAAGCACCATCAATTACAAATCACAAACCAGTAGCACGTAATTATGTGTATTTTCAGATCAAGTCAGAAGTGCGTGTGCCAGTACCTGTTAGGTTTGATTGGACAAGGTCACATAGAAGAACATTAAGAAATTGAGACAGGGATGTCAAAGCATTTCCAACGGCAACAACAGCCTCCCCACTCACATCAACAGGGGGGAAATGGAAGCATAAACGAAATTGCATCCAAATGATTGCAATTGGAGCACATGTGTTACGGGAAAGGTTTGAAGTTAGCACATGTGCTGATATAGCAATATGACGATGAAGGGGAAAAAAATTCCAGCATTCAGTGTCTTTGCAGCACAGATGGTCGGGTTTGCATTTCTGGCCTAGTTGTTCATTAAAATGAATCAGATGAATCTGGCTATCCCAAACTGTTAGTATATGTCTCTGCCTTACCATTCTGTGCTTTGCAACAATGATTATGCTATACTGCCCATGGGCCAAATAACGCTTTGGTATGGGTCACATGATATGCTGGTGGTGGGCTGTCAATGTCTTAACCAACATTATCCATTCAGCAGTGAAATCTAGGAAAGGGTACAAAGCACTGACTGGATCACATCTGTGGTCTAACCATGTTTTACAAAATCACTTAGGTACTACACAGACTGTAAGCAATTATGCGTGATTAATTACAGCATCACAAATGACACCCATTTTTGGGCACTTCTTTGCATTTCACATTTTGACAGTACTTAGTAGTAAACACTAGCAGAAGCTTTTTTTTTTTTACTTTTATTTTCTTCTTTTTTATGTGGCAAAAGATCTGTATAGTGCAAAGAACACCAGAGCTTTCCTGTTTTATTTTTTATTTTTTATTTCTTTTCCTTCCAGAGAATGAATAACAGTTATGAAGAGTGTGGTGATATATGGTCCTACTAGACAGCCATAAAGTGTAAATTTCCAACATGAGGTGCCTGTGGGGAGAGTACATTTTCCTTCAGCCTCACAAGTCCCACTGACGTTAATGAAGGAGGCATGTCTACAACACCCCTCACTGAATAATTTACATCTGCACAGACAGAAAGTCAGAAGGCAAAGCTGGAGACACATCAGAGAGCTGGCTTTAAATCAAGTCAAAAGTTTGCCTGTGTTTGTGGGTGGCTTATTATTACAAAAGGAAAGCAATGCAAAGTGAAATTAAAGCTATCCTTTCAGCTTTGAGGGCTTCAGGATAGAGGGATGGTGTGGGGTTTACTGGGAGGGTTGAGAAACTAAAAATGTAGGAGACATGGCTGAAAAATATGGAGAGTTTTAAGGAGTCAAATGAATTGTAAGGGTTGAATGAACTTCAGAGTGCCATGAACTGAAAAGAAAATGTAGAATAGTTGTTTCGGAACTTCTTTCAAAACTACATTGTTTTGTTAGTCAACACAGACCAAAAAAAATCTAGAGTGGTAGGTGAAAATAATGGAGATCTGAGAATCAGGTATCAGAGTCAGCGGCTGTGATTTAGGCTAGCAAGTAGGGCAAAGCTTTCAAAAGGATTTGGGTGCCCAGAAATAGATGGAGGTATCAGTAAGAATGCATCATTATCAGAATACACTTCTACAAGTGAATGTGAAGCACCCTAGATATGAGTTTGAAGTTGGAGGGCACACAAGTTCCAGATCCTCACAAGATGGAAAATTCATAAAATCATAGAAACAATCAATGGTTAGGGCTGGAAGGGACCCTAAAGATCATCATGTTCCAACCCCTCTCTCATGGGCAGGGGCATCTCTCACTAGACAAAATTCTGAAGGATTGGATCTCCACTGGTTTTCTGAATGGAGAACAATTATTTCCTTCTGTGTAGGTTTTGGTGATCAATTCATCCAAATCAGTTCAGCTCTTTAAGCAGTGAGTGACCTTGCACCTGCAGTTTCTTGAGCATCCATCCCTTAGAATACTGTTCTCTCAGTCTAAACAAATGAAGACCAATACTCAGGCAGGCACAGTGTAAACCAAACTTTAGGCTGCTGCAGATCAGCTGGGTATTCACACAACCATTTCAACCAGACCTATTGTCTGGGCCACACCTTTTTAATCCAAATGAGAGGACTCTGTGCCAGAAGGCATATTGTTTGGTCCACCTTTGATGCCTGTCCTTAAACAAGATGAATCGTGACTTTTCTCCGCTGATTATAGAAAGAGTTTGGATAACTAAATTTTGAACACCAAACCTTCAGAATCCTTTGCTAGATGGAAAGTTCCCAACTTCCAGAATATTATTGCTTCCCAAAAGGTGGCTCAGGACAGAGTTTAGTTATGCTTTTCAGTCTGGGACTTCGTCATGTTTCCCCTTACTCAGATAATTCCCTGGGTGCTACCGTGTCCCCTCAGCCGACTGCAAAGTGATCAGGTACAAGCCTCAGCCCTTCCTGCTGGGTTCCTGGAGTGTTGCTGCCATGTTTGCCGGTGCAGCGATCCTCCTACAGACCTGAACTAGTTCACAAAGTCCTAGATCATGTTGTCTGCTCTGCATCTCTGACTCAAAAACTGGCTCTGTTTTTGGTAATAGAATCATATCTGCAACGATGTACATTTCTGTTTCCATTACTCCATCACCATTCCTCACCCTGCTCTAGCAAAGCTATGTAAAAGTTTCAGTAATGTTTAATTTCATCACAAAGAAGGGTAAGGTCTTTAACTTCTGCCTCATTCTGCACTGAGAATCAAGAAAGAGTGCATTAATAGAAAACGAAGAAGTGACCACTGCGTTGCAGAATTGGCACATCCCACGTAGCTGTTCTCCTGTGCTAAGGAGTCATCTGTTCCCCATGTAAGTCACAAAGTGATGAGGATTTTTTTTTTTTTTAAATAGATTTTTTTTTTCCCTAAGCTACCAAGCTTGGCGATAGTTTAGTTGGAAAATGTACCATCTGAACAGATGGAGAAAAAATCTTCCACTGAAAATATATGCCTATCGCTTTAACTGATGTGTAAGATGTTTTTTGCTAGGTAGGAACCTGATGAATATGTAAAAAGGTTATTGTTCTGCCATTATCACTATACCATTATGAAATTATAGAGTGATTTTGAATGAAAGAAAATAAACTTTACAAAAGGGGTTGGGTGGATGTTTACGATGGCAAATTGTATGACTGTTCTTAAACCAGCTGCTTTCAATAGGAAGTGGGCTGCCTTTCCTCAGTGCGCTCCTCTGGTTCTGAGCCAGGATCTGGGGGGGGGGGGAAAAGTAAAAAAAAAAAGCAGTTTGCAATAGATTCAGGAAAATGTGGAACTGAAGTTAAAAGAAAATTATAATATTGTTTCACTACATCTCCTTACTTTACTGTCTGGTTAGGATGTCGGTGTCACATAGCAGGTTTGTCTCCTAAGAGGAAAAAGAAAAAAAAATCAGTGATAAGGAACTTGTGTGCATTCTAAGTGTGATTCATTTTATCTACAAGTCTAGTATTAAATGATCAAACAGCAGGCAAGATAATCTATTCTTCATAGAATCTTAGCCTTGTGTTAAGTTCCTATGAAGCAATTTAATGTCCAGACATAAATCTAAGCAAGAACCCAAGGAGGACAGTCTTACCTGATGCTTACATGTTTTGTTTCTCCTTCACATCCCTCTGTGATAGTTCTTCACAGTCCTAACCTAACAATATTTACATCTCCAGATAACCAAATTTTCTTTGTCAACCACTTGCAGGAATATGGAAGAGACCACCTTCCATGTGTTCTACCTAAGTTTAGGCATCTTCAGTGTCAATAGCTACACCTATTACTCTAGATTCACTCTAGATTCCCTCTACAATTTATGGAGAAAAATAGCTGCTTGTAGGAGCAATCTGTCTCAATCTATTTAGTTGTCAGGACAGGGGGCTGACTGAATAGAAAGCAGCTTTGGAGAAAAATAGCTGGGAGTTCTGGTGGACAAGAGGTTCAATGAGAGTGAGCAATGTGCCTGTACAGTGATGGTGGTCACTCTGGGCTGTGTGGGCAGGAGATTATTAGGGGAGCAGAGTATGGGAGAAGAGAAAAAATAAAAATGGTAAATTTGGTTTATTTAGCTTTAAGGGGAGGCTAACCTGGATCATACTACTGTCTGCCACACTTCCCCTGAAGAGAAAGTGGAGTCAGACTTCTGGAAGGTGCACTGGAATTTAGGTGGAGGTAGCAAACCCAAGAGTGATGTAGGAAATCCTGGTTATATATTTGGAAAAATTTCTGGATGGCGATGAGGGTGATCAAGCACTCTACAGGTTGTCCAGAGGGATGGTTAAATCTCTATTGCTGGAGATAGATACTCAAAGATTGACTGGGCAATGCAATGAGCAATCTCATCTAAGTGGATGTGTGGTGAGTGCAGTTATTGTAGAGACCACCAGAAGTTCCTTCCAACATGTCTAAATCTTTAATATACCTTACAAGTGTGTATGGAATTTGAAACAACAAAGCAAGCCAAAGGACCGTAAGGAAAATTACTCTCTCCTACTAAATTTTATATTTAAACTCCAAATTTTAACAGTGGGTTTTTTTCATAACACACTTTTGAAAGCCCAAACTAATCAGTCTTTTATAATGTATTTATATAAATACAAATTTATATTATTTTATAATTTATTGGTATGCTCTCTAACCATCTGCTAGTATACATGTTCATGATATCAGCACATTTATAGCATGTTAGACACCTCTTTTACTGGTTCTTGTACTTTACAGTCAAAATTAAGTACTGTAACAAGACTAATCATATTGTTGCTGAGACATGAAGATTTATATTTTTCTTATTTTGCCAAGCAAAAAACCCAAAAGACTCAGAGGAAAGAATTATCATTCTGAGGTATGGCCTCTAACCCCAAGGAAGGTGCATGTCTTTGCATGGAAATAAACAGTTCAGTCTCTCAGTGTTGGAGAGACCAGGCTATAATGAAGAAGGAAATTTCTCTTTTACATTATAAGTTTTGCTTCCTGTCTCTTTCTCAGCTTTTCTTATTGAAGTGAAGAAAATTAGGATAGTTTGAGGGAGAAGGTTCTAATGCAGAGGCATATTTGCCTGTGAAATGGTTTTCTAGCAGGCATAATAATAATAATAATAATAATAATAATAATACCCCCTAACCTGAAAACATCTGCAATGAAAATCCTCTTAGCTACTCAGAAATAAATTGGCAAGCCTTGACATTACTAGCAAGACCCCCAGAAATTATGATGAATTAGTATTGTTGTCTGTGTCCCAAAATATTTTTATTCACTGTGTCTTAATCAAGGAGGGTCAGAGAACAGTGGTCAAACAAGTGGAAGGTGAAGAACAAGTTTCATATATGGAGTTACTGAGATCAGTGAGTATCAGAATATTCAGCCTGGAAAGATGCAGTTGAAAGGAATGTCTTCACTATGAGGCTGGTGATACACTGGAACAGGGTGCCCAGGAAGGTTGTGGCTGCCCCCTTCCTGGAGGTCAAGGAGGTTCAAGGCCAGTTTGGATGAGGCCTTGAGCAGGCTGATTTGGTGAGAGGTGTCCCTACCCATGGCAGGGGGTTTTGGAGCTTGATGATCTTTAAATTCCCTTCCAACCCAAACCATTCTATGATTCTATGATTCTAACTAGCTATAGCAGTCTGTAAAGCTGTGAGTGGCGTGAAGCAAGTGAGTTCCACCACACCTTCTAAGACAAGAATTAAGGGTATCAAAGGAGGCTGTCAAAAGGTGAGTTTTGAAGAAACAAAAGGGATTTCGTCTTTTCACAACATACTGTGGGATGTTATTGGTGCCACAAGTTGATGTCACCTCAAGGGCAGACTGGGCCAACCCAGAGCACTGGAAAAAAAAATTCATGGCCATTATATCCAAGAAGTTTAAATTTCTTACAAAATCTGACATGTTGAAGAAACTCTCAGTGTGGGTTTGCCTAGTCTTATAGCCCTTCCCTTGGTTTCTGGTTTCTCTGAATTGTTACTGACAATGTCCAGATGGACTAGAATGACTATTCATATCATTAGCAAGAGATCCTTCAAAGAGACTGAAATAAGCTTCTGGAAGGCTAGCGTTTGCCTCAGAGCCAAATTAGACTGATGTGGGACAGATACTTGCCTTCATATATCAGAGTTTTGGTGCAAACTTGAAATATAGTTTCAGCTTTTGAAAACTGGTAATTTCATTCAAAATCAGGCAACAATGAGAAATATTTACTTGAAAAGTTATAACAATGTGTTCTCTTTCATTTACTAGCTGCCATGGCTGCTTTCCATTTACTAAAACTATCATAGTGAACAATTGTATTGGGAAATTAACCTTAATAGCAGAAAATATTTACAGATCATTATGCACTTGCTTGTTAACATAAATGGTAAGAAAAGACTATTCTTTTGGCTGTGGAAACAAAGTCAATACTATATCAGCATCCTGCTGGTATTCAAAAGACAGGATGAAACAAAAACATCCCCAAAATTAAACTTGTAAATCCATATTTAGGAGACTATGTATACCCTAAAAGTTGTCAGCACCACAGAGGTTCCCTGTGGAGTTGGCAATAGCATACTGGAAAATTAAAGTACAGATTTGAGTGGGTTCCTTCTTTTCTGGGCAGGCTGTGCCATTTCCACAATCCGTCTAGTAGATGACTTTTCCACGACAGAGGCCCTGAAGCTCACACCTTGCTTTAAAATACACACAAACACACACACACATATATATATATATTTAGGAGCAATATTTTAAGGAAAACATATTTCCCTAGATGTTTCTGTTACTCATGCCTATTGTGAAAAACTTCAGTAATGTGAAACATTTATTTTCCCTAGGATTTAACATCTTAAAAGGAAAAAAATAAATAATTAATACACCTGTGTTAACATTCTTAGGATCCCTTTGCTCTCTGTGTAGTATCACGCAAACTAGGGTGCAGTTCAAATCCTTCTCTTCTTTGGACATTGAAAAAATATCGAATTAATGATTCTTTTCCAATTCTCACTTTTCCCCATTGAGTATAATAGTCATCAGAAGCTGCTGTAACATACTGAACCTGCATCTGCTCAATACCTTGTCACCTTGTACAGAATGAAAAAAATGCATTTTCAAAATCAAATATCTCATTTATTCTCTGTATTTTATGTGTCATTGACACTGGAAGAATGAGAATAAAACACTGAAGATAAAAAGTCCCAAATTGCTTTGGAATTGTTCTTCGGTATTTTGCCCCATTTCTACAGTACGGTAACATCCTTTTCTTGTCACACACTTGAGTAGTCCAGAACTGGGAAGGAGCACAGAAGGCAATTGCAGCACAGAAGCTCCCTAAGAGCAGGTCCAAGTTAGAAGTAATATAAATAAGGTCTCCAATTTTTCTGTTCATCTGAAAAGCAATTCCTTTGCCAGAAAATATTCTTTAACACCTGCCATCTGTTGGTTTTAATTTTTATTGATTTTCAATTAAAATCACACTGGCTGCAAGGGATTGATGCTCAAATTTAGCAATATATTACAGACCAAAGTTCTGTTTCTTTAGAAGTGATTTTTTTTCCCCAGTCAGTGAATGCAAATATTTTAATGGACTTATTAAAACAAATTCAAACATTTCTAAGTGATGTTTTCATGGATCAGAGGTGTTGAGTTCATGAACGTGATTTTTACTTTAGCCAGAGCAGTAAGTGACCTGCACTTCTGAAAGTCAAGCTCTGAAGTCTGGATTTAATTTAGCCTTTGCAAAATAAATAGATGAATTGTGTTGGCATTTCATAAGCATTAAAACAAACAAACAAACAGATGTTGTTTTGAATAAAAAATAAATAAAACATAGAATCCAAAGGAAACATTTCAGTGGGAATTCCTATGGGATTTTTTTGTTTTTGTTTTGGTTTTGTTGTGTTTTTCCTGTCAAGAACTAAAAAAAAAAATAACTTCCAAATAGACTTGAGGAAGCAAAGGTCTCATGAAAAACTAAAGAAACAACCGCAAACTAGCATTTCTATAGAACAGTAAACAACACCTAAAAGGAGGAAATAAAACTGCATGATACCAATTCCATTTCCTTCAACACTCTCACTTGTCTGCTGACCACACAGGGCTCCATGTCAACTCTAAAGCTTACACACAAGCCAGAAGCACAGCATACAGCATCCCAAAATGCTTGTTAAAATTGGGCAAGAGGGAGCTCCAGCCTTGCCTTCTGTTCTGGATTCTGCCATCTGAAATCAACATGTTGAATAAGTAATTATCTTTTTTTTCTGTTCTTCTCATAAAATATTTTGCAGGGGAGGCCTAATTTTTAATTCTAATTAATGTTAGTAAAAGTCATTTCAAAGACATTTCCTTGCAAATGCTGCAATATGACTTGTTAGTGTTATTACTACTGATAGCACATCCCTGTAAATAGCTGCTTTTCGTCTTACCTGTTCCACAGAGCAGGGTGTTTGGAGGGGTTGTTTGTTACTTTGCTTTGTTTTTCTGTTTTTTTGTTGTTTGGTTTTTTTGTCTTTATATTTATGTCTAATAGTAGAGGCTGTGTGATAATTCTAGACATGGAAAGACTTTTCAAGATTCGTAAACAATATTACCAAAGTCCGTTAACTAAGAAATTTAACTGACCTGAAATTATGATCATTTTACCTTAATTACTTTGTGTCCATCTTTTTTCCTTAGCCATCACAATCTTGGTGTTTAGATGTGCCATAGTCAGGTAAAGACATTTTTTTCCACAGCATCTTTGAGATAAGAACGAATTACGATCTCTACTCCACAGGTGAATAAAATATGATGGACCAAATGACACAGGCTATGTTCAAAAAAGGACATATCCATTGTAACTCAGCCCACCTAGTAAAACAAAAATTTAATGAGTAGCTCTTGAGAAGCTTGTTTTTATAGATAATACTCCCCAAAAACCTTTCCATATCAAAATGTAAATAATTTTCCTACACCAAGATGCTGATTGGCTGCTTTGCACTGATGTTGCTTAGTCAGAGGCATAACAGCCTGGAGACTGAGAACTATGTTCTGTATAAAATTCATCTTTCAGTACTACAGCAGAACTTTTTATACCAGTACAATGCTGTGTTGTCTACAGAAGGGATGTCTGAATGCTAACAGGTGATATAATTGCTATGACATGTTTCCTCAGTCACATACAACTTCAGAATAGAATGAAACAGCATATTCCAGTAAGAAGGAACCTAAAATGATCATCTAGTCCAACTTCACACAAATCTTCCTATATTTTTCAAAATGAGTAGTGAGACATGTATGTATGTTCATGTGTGTCAAATGTATACTTATAAGCAGTTGATACATCTTGAGACAGCTGGTTTTAGACACAAATCTAATTTCCTTACGTGCCTTTGGATATTTGTACAGATGCATTAGACACATGAAAGAGTGTCTTCCCAGGCTGAAATTCCACTTACCTAATTTGAGCTTCTCAAAAACATGTAGCTGGTCTAAATTATCTCCTAAGTCTCCTTCTTCAGTCCCTTCTTGAGAGCAACTCATGCCACATGAGGATCTGTCTGAGATACTCAGGATGAATTGAACTATCAAGCTCTTTTCCAGAGTGGGAAATTATAGTCACTAGACTATTTGTGAAGTAACTTCTAGATGGGTAAAACCTAAAGATGATTTCCACTTTGCAATGACACTCCAAAGACCGTCTTTGAATATTTAGGCCTAAAAGTTAGTTTGGAACTTGCAATCAACCTGGTTGGTAAAAAATAAACCTCTCTGAAAAATGCAATGTTTTCAACAAGAACTGTTACAAAATTCTTTGTCCTTAGGAAGTAGGATTCACAGGAAAGAACAGAGGTAACATTTTCATAAAGTTATGAAGTCCAGAATTTTGACCAAAATTCATTTCAAGGCTAAGAAGCTGCAAAACCGTTTAGGCAAATCTGCTTGAGTATTTGTGTGTAGTTCTGAGAGGAATTTAAGAGGATGAAACTTCAGGCTCACCTTCTCTGTAGTGAGGTAAATATAGATAGGCTTCGTATGGAGGGAGAGGAGAAGGGAATCAGGGAGCTCATTTGTTTGCTTATCTGTTTGTTTTTTAAGCTAGTTTTATTAGCTGATCACCTTGCATACTCCTGAGGTCCTCTTTGAATATTTAGTCCTAAAAGTTTACTCGGAAGCTGAAATCAATTTATAGAGGGGATAGCACACAAAAATAACCTCTCTCTGATACGTGCAGTCTTTTAAATAACATCCTCTATGAGGCACTAAAGCTTTAATATCAACAATATCCCTGAAATGAGGGGAGAGAAAAAACAAAACATGAAGAGCAGAAACTGCTATCAATTCCATTCACAGTGGCAGAATGACTCTAATAGCAGAGACGTTTATGAGTCATAAATTACCATTTATAAATGCAGTGTTTAGCATTCATTTCAATGGACAACATATGGCAGCAACATTTCTAAATAGCTTGAACTGATAAATAGGCCAGTGAAGTGGCTCAATTTGTTAAAATGCTAACACATTAACTACTGCATGTGGTGGTGGCATGTTTGCATCCCTAACACTGTCTGTCTGCTTGGGCCTTATGGAAATAGACACTTGCCTTGAATTTATGAACTAGCACAGAATATTTTTCATATTGATTTGAGGAATAACCATTTGCAGACTGGGTGATCCATTTATGACTGTGTTAACCTCAGTCTTACCATGTTATATAGCATGACCACATCCCACATCTTTTAGTCCACGGTACCCTGTCTTGAAAGACTGACTCATTTCTTAAGGATATTCAAGTCTTATGTCTTTTAAAGGGGTTATATGATTATTTGAACCTCATCATTATTACAATGAGGCTGATAAATACAAACAATTTAGCCAAAGACTCATCTGAGCTGTTCTCTGCTCCTGTCACAACTGTAGTGTTAGAATCATAGAATCTTAGAATATCCTGAGTTGGAAGGGACCAATACATAAGGATTATCATATCCAACTCCTGGTTCCACACAGGGCCAGCCAGAGCATGGGATTGCACGCATTGTCCAGACACTTCTTGAACTCAGTGAAGCTCAGTGCTGTGACCACTTCCCTAAGGTTCCTTCTTTCCCTTTACATATTGACAAAACTCATTTTCATGTAAAAAAAAAAAAAAAAAAATTAAATTTTGTGCTACATCTGAAGAAAATAGAAAATATGTTAGCAACTGCAACATTGCAGAAAACTTTGACTGATCTTCATGGAAACTGCATTGGTTTGTTTCTACTCTTTTTTATCCAATTAGCTTTCTTTGGTCCTGTCCATGACTTTTTAAAAACAGTCTTTACACTTGTATAAAGCTTAAACACCCTTTCATACCTCCAAAATATATTGCAGATTGGTGGGCACAGAGACTCTAGCACACTTGAATACAAATTACCTCATCATTTAAACTCATCAGTAGCTAGGCAAAATGCATTCTCATTCACTCACCCTGCAGAGGAGGCAATTGTAAGGACAAAAGTAGTAAAGAAAAAGCCATCCATAAGAAAAACAAAGTAAGGAATTGGTTCACTATTTCTTATCCTGAGGAAGGTGTTTAACCATCCCTAGGAAAGCAGAGGTCCACCAGAAATAACAGTGACTTGGAAAGATAAAAACCATTAATCTAAACGTCCCCCTCTTTCTCCTTCTTCCCTCAGCTTTATATTGCTGAGAATTATGTCATATGGTATGGAATACCCATTTGGTCATTTGAAGTCAGCCATCCTGGCTGTCTCCTCCCAATTCCTTGTGCTCTCCCATCCCACTGACTGGTGGAGTAGAGTGAGAAGCAGGAAAAGCCTTGGCTCTTTATAAGAACTGCTCAGCAGAAACTGAAACATCACTGAGTTACCAACATCTTTTTTTAACACAAATATAAATCATAGCCCTTTATTAGCTACTGCAAGGATGATTAACTCTATCCCAGCCAAAACCAACACACCTGGGAATTTAATATAGTAATTTCTTTTTCTTTTCATTCATTTTCTCATTTTCCTTTTCCTTTTCTTTTTCTTTTTCTTTTTCTTTTTCCTTTTTCTTTTTTTTTTTCTTTTTCTTTCTTTTCTTTCTTTCTTTTCTTTTGTTCTTGTTCTTGCTCATGTTCTTGTTCTTGTTCTTGTTCTTGTTCTTGTTCTTGTTCTTGTTCTTGTTCTTGTTCTCTCTTGCTCTTGCTCTTGTTCTTGTTCTTTTCTTTCTTTGCTTTTTCTATTTTCATTTGATTTTTCCCCTTTTCCTTCATGGTCCTTCATAACTTCCCTTTCTCATTATTTGGTCATAGAACTGTGCTCATTGACTGCCTAATAATATATATATATATATGGGGTAGTTTATAGAATCTGAAACACAGTAGAACAGCTTTTTTGTATCCTGAAAATATCATAAAGACTTTCTTAGGGTTGTTGTATGAGTGGTTTAAAAAAAGGTGCCTGTGTTTGCTTTGAAACAGACTGTCACCTAGAACTGATGGGTAGGATTTCTGTCATCCAACAGAAACATCTACAGTTGAGACATCTGTCTCCAAGCTTGCTAGGGAAATATCTTAATCTACAGTGGATTTATAAACCAGGTCAGGTGAATTTCTGTTCATCAGCTACAAAAAGAGACACTACATTTAGGCCAGACCCTAATTAAATACTTTTTCATCCTTTCTTACTAAGATTTTTATGCTGATAGCTCTTCTGTTTTGGGATAAGGATGCTTTCAGAGCAATGACAACTGCTGCTGGAATAGGAATGACTATGATGATGATCATGATTATGATAATAATGAGAAGAAAGATTCAGTGATGCCTGAAAATCATAGGCAGACTGGATTCCATCATAGTAGGCATTAATCTAACATACTAAGCTAAATCAGACATTTAAGAACCATAAACGCAGATGCACACACACACACACACACACACACACACACACACAAATATATTTATTTATTCTTCATATTCAAGGCTAGGATCAGAAGTGGAGTACCTTCTTGCAAGCACTTCAAAAAGTATCTGGTTCCATTTAGACTTATAATGGTGACATTCTAGGTATCTAACCTCAGGATGAGACAATTAAAAGACCTCTGCCCATCTTTACAAAGCATACCTCAAGAAGAACTCTTCTTGTAAACTTTTTTCCCAGGAGAAGCTGAAAGGCTGGGGTTTATTGAGTGTTTACAATTTCCAAACCTAGGAATATGTAAGGACTGGATGAGCTATTGATTTCGAAGCTGTAACCGTTTGAGAAGCAATGCTGTGCAATAGTTTAAGGAAATAGCTTATATAGCTTTTCAATCTACACCACTAGAGAGAATAAAATAAACTGAATTCAACCATTTCCACTGGAATTAGTAAAGGAAGCAGTGAAAGTGTTTATTTTGCACTGCAAGTATCTGACGGCTGCTCCTTGTGTTTTCTCTTATACTTGAAATAGTTTGCACAGAAATCCCAAACTTTCATGAGTGGTTCATGTTAAGACAAGTGAATCAGCCAATATTTGAGGAAGAAACCTTCCCAACAACAAAGGGGAATCTGTGTCTGACTATGCTAAATTTCAAACATCATCTGAAAATCACTAGTTTATGCAAAGGTGCTTGAAAGGAAATACCATCTTTAAATACAAGCTTCTCAACAGACCAGTTTCCCTCACCTGCTTTCCCTCATTCTCACCAGATTTCCCTCATTCTGTTTTCCAGAGAAGCTCAGCAGCTCTACCTTTAAAATACCTCTAAGAATCATAATAGCTAGTCAAGATCTACAAAAGCAGTAATAGAATCATAGAATCACAGAATCACAGAATTGTAGGGGTTGGAAGGGACCTCAAGAGATCATCGGGTCCAACCCCCTGCCAAAGCAGCTCCCCAGCTCATATTGCACAGATAGGCATCCAGACGGGGCTGGAATATCTCCAGAGAAGGAGACTCCACACCCCCCTGGGCAGCCTGTCCCAGGGCTCTGTCACCCTCACTGTGAAAAAGTTTTTCCACATGTTGGTGTGGAACTTCCTGTGCTCCAACTTGCATCCATTGCCCCTTGTCCTGTCTCCACAGACCACTGAAAAGGGGCTGGTTGATTCCCCCTGCATCCCCTGCTTAAGATAATTATAAACATTAATTAGCTCCCCCCTTAGTCTTCTCTTCTCAAGGCTGAACATTCCCAACTTATTCAGCCTTTCCTCATAGGGGAGATGCTCCAGGCCCTTAATCATCTTCGTAGCCCTTCACTGGACTCTTTCCAGGAGATCCCTGTCCTTTTTATACCAGGGAGCCCAGAACTGGACACAATACTCCAGGTGGGGCCTGACCAGGGCAGAGTAGAGGGGAAGGATCACCTCCTTTGACCTGCTGGCTACACTCCTTCGGATGCACCCCAGGATCCCATTGCCTCTCTTAGCCACCAGGGAACACTGCTGGCTCATGGCCAACCTGTCATCAACAGTCACTGAACAACAGATCTAAAACATGTCAGAATAAAGGAAGTGTACAATGTCCCTTCATATTATAGTTATATCTTTCCTTTATACTTGTCAGTCAAGATAAGATTATCTCTGCTGATCACATATACCTCAAGTTGGTATAGAGCTGAGCTCAACTCAAATGTGTGAGAAGTAGTAAATGGCTATGGAAAGGGGACTTCTCTCTCTTTTATACTTCATAGATTGCCCTATAGAGTCCTTTTACATTGGCTTAACAGCTTTACCACTATACAGCTCATTAGTTCTTGCTATTTCTTAACTGAACAGCTGGGTAAAACATGTTTAATTTATGCCCAGCTTAGGACTGAAATATATTCTCCATAAAACTTTAAAAAGGAAAAAAATAATATAAAAAGTGTTCCCTCCAGCATAACCGTCACTAACAAATAATGAACTTGTTTATCATTCCTATTTTATGTCTGATACTTCAGGCATTTCAGAGCCCTTTTCAGACTATTATCTACTGCCCTTCAAACCCTTCATGTTGTTATCCTCTCTTTTATATCAGTAATAGGTTATAAGACTCATAGTAATGAATGCAAATATATTACTGTTTTAGGGCAATAAAATTGTTCTTCAGCAGTTAACTATGCTCTTTGCAACAGTGAAAAGCATTTTAAATTAGCATTTGGAGAAAACTAGGACATTGGAACACAGAGACAATATAAGACTGCAGCAATCTATTGGCTGTTACCTAATGGAAAAGCTAGTTCATTAATGCTCAAGTCAGTTGTTGATTACTAAGGGCTGCAATGTGAAGCTTCACTCCTGTCTAATGTCTTGTTCTCAGCTGAAATGGTTTTCTAGAATCCCTGTCTAGAGTTACTCACAAGTTTTAAAGAAAGGAGATTTTGTTTTTTTTTAAGTGGCCTTGAGAATGCCATTTGTCTAGAAGTTCAGCAAGTATTTTTTTCTCTTTCCCAGGAATTCCTATCTGTAGTAACATCTCATCCCCTGTGCTTATCTCTAAGCAAATATAAAAGAAACTCAGTGAAGCCAAGGGAACTATCTATGCCACTCCTTAGAGACAAGTAGTCCATCCATTAGGATAATAGTGTTGGAGTCATAAAGCTGGATTCAGCCTTTCTATGTTCTGGGGAACTGATGGGTGACCAATGCAAAGATATTTAAATCTACACTGCTTAATGGAGCACAGCACTCTCCAAGCTAGCATTATTCTGAGTTGTTGTGCCCATGAAAAAGAAAACCAAAAAAAACCAACCCAATGCTGCAAGATTCAGGAGCTCTATTTCAGGACTGGAAGCAACATCACAGCATTAGGATGGTACTGTGCCCACATTAATAAACCC
Source organism: Hypotaenidia okinawae (assembly GCA_027925045.1). Lineage (NCBI taxonomy): Eukaryota > Metazoa > Chordata > Aves > Gruiformes > Rallidae > Hypotaenidia > Hypotaenidia okinawae. The sequence goes on along the minus strand of BSDF01000005.1, from coordinate 5,282,232 downwards.
TGCTTACAGCAGGCTCAGTTGGCAGAGATTCAGATCTCTCTGTACTGTGCTTCATTGCACTGTGCAGAGCTATAGCCCCAGATCCTCAAAAGAACTGAACAGTGGGAATTAGAAACCTACTCTAAATGTTTTTAAACTCGCTCCTGTAAATCAGGGATAATAAATAACACTTCCAACTTCACGATGGTGAGAATAAATGCATTAAAACTCCAGAGATACTGTTACTTTCACACTGCAGGTTATTTAGTTCTGTTTCGTGAGGGATGGTTGAAGTTAAGCATATTCTTTCTTTCCTTGACCATTGTCAGTGTTATTAGAAACTCTCCTCATAGCTGATCTTCCAGCAGACTATCTGTTTCCTGTATTGCAATGCTGTTCAATTTTACTAGTGGGAAGATGCATATGAAGCAGCATTTCCTTCATTTCTTTTTCTCGTTGTTTAGCCCCAGATACCAGTTAAGTATCATGCAGCTGCCTGTTCACCCCTCCCCATGAAGGAGATAGAAAGGACAAGGAAGAAAAACCTTGTGTGTTGAAATAAAGACAATTTAATAGGATAACAAAGGAAGAGGATAATAATAAAAATATTAATAGCAACAACAATTTAAAAAAAAAAAAAGCACAAATGCAACTCATCACCACAATGGAAGGGAAAAAAATTAACAACCTTATGTCCAGCCTGTTTCTGATCAGCAAATCTGCACTCTGGCTACCTTTCCCAGTTGCATATGCAGCATGATATGATGGAACTTCCCTCTGGATGGTCTGGATCAGCTGTCCTGGCTGTGCTCTCCCAGCTTCTTGGGCACCTGGCAGCACATGAAAAGCTGAAAAGTCCTTGAATTTTTAGGGGCACTACAACTACCTAACAACTAAAAATAATAGTGAGTTATCAAGACTGTCTTTTTACTAAATCCAAAATACATCACTACACCAGCTCATAGAAAAAAGTTAACTCCATCCAAGCTGAAACCAGGAATCCTTTTGAAGACACTATCCTAATGGCTTTTAATTAATTTAAAATCCAGCTTGTTCTTAAGGAAGAACTGCATATTCAGAGTCCATTTTTTTTCCCTGTTTTTTTCCGTGTTTTTTTCCATGTTTAATATCTCCTAAATGTGTCTTTGTTTCCCTCTGCCTCTGTTTCTAGAAATAAAACTGGGTTAGTCATCACTTTCATTGATTACTATTCAGCCTCCCAAGTTGGTCTTTCAGTTCTTCCCCTCACACTACAAAAGCAATCATTCATCTTCCCCTGTGCTCAGACTTAACTCTGTGTAACAACACATCTATTCTGCGTGTATTTTTATTTGGAATGTTGCTTTTAGTAAAAAATGGGTTTTTTATCAAGACAGACTTTTCTATAGTAATATTTTATTTTAATATTATTTTTATTGAAAACACACTTTGCCTTCGGTTTTGCTCACAAAATTAGCAAGTAATTGGGGAGGAGACAAGATACAACCATTAACCATCTTGAAAAGTCTTTAGTGACTAAAAACGTATAAAAATTAAATTTTGTAAGTTTGGGCTTTTCAACAAACAATTCATACAAAATTGTCAGCAAAAGTAACAGTATCATTCATACTATTTTTTCACAATTTTTTGTCACATTTGTGGTCCAAGTAATGATTGACATCTCTCAGAATAAAATACATGTGGGGAAAAATTTTGGTTTATGAAATATATGAAATTCAGTGTTCAATCTTTGTCAAGTTATTTGCTTGGGCATTAAAACTGTGTAAAACTATGGAAGAAACCAGGCTGTTGAAAATCGAGATTAATGTTGCTGAGGGAATGAGTACATATTTGATATTTTTTTTTGGTAATTCTTTTTTTTTTTTTTTTCCTCTTAAATATTATCTGTGGGTTTTACAGTTCCTTCACAAGCTTGTTTGAGAGGCACTGCTATTGCAGAAAGAATTTCAGGAACCTGATGAAGTTCTCTGGAAATGGAGGAAAACTTTAGTCTTAGACAATTCGGTGATGTTCTGGTATCACTGACAGTTCAACTTAACCTCTTTCAGCACTAAATGATGTACAATACAGGTAAGATAGTCATTAATCCGTCAGTAAAAGAATTTGGAAAATAAGGTTATAATAATTTCCATCATGTTTTGCAAGACTTCAGTCTAGCTTGCATGTCTGTGGAGTCTGAGAAGAGATCAGACACAGCTATTTCTCATTCTTGGGTTCCACACAGAAAGTAATATTCTATTTGTGATGACTGAATTACCCATGGTAATTTATTCATATGCAGTGAGGTGGTCGGAAAAATAGAACATTCAGCCTATTGAGACAGGTATTCCAAGTAGTAGGGTTTTGGCATAACATAAACAGAGAAAATAGGTATGAAAAACAATACCTCCAGACCTAAGCTGGTTGCCACATATCCAATTCCATTGGCTTTCCACAGATTCAAGAAGAAAGTATGACTGGCACACACATTTTATTGTGGAAATGCACAGAATATCACAGCTACTTTGTAAATATGGACAGAACATATTCATGAGAAGCTCTGCATGGAACTAGCTCATGCAGAGCAAGGTCAATGTTATGCTTGAGTACAAAGATCATGTTAGACCTAAGTTACTATGCTTTTCTTCTGTACCAAACTCCCCAAAACTACTTAATTAAAGAGAAACGCTCAGAGAAACCCCAGTTCTGCATGGGGGCCAGCTTTGTCCTCCATGTTAATTAACTTGATCTCTGAGCACCATGAGATGGTGGCTATCTGGTCTTGAAATAGCCTAGGAAGAAATATGCTTTCATATAGAACTGTGCCAGAGCCAAAGCTCTGCTGGACCCAGCTGGCTGTCACCACTTCTGTCAGACTTGAGCTGTCTGTAAGAGTGGGATTCATCTCACTTAACATTAGATGTCTGCGCTACAGACATCTATGTCTCGATTAGTCACCCTTGTCTCCCTTTATAGTCAATGGAAAGAAACAAGTGTGATTCACCTCATCCTAAAACAGACATCTCAAATGTAGATGAATCATACCTCTGCAGTGTCTGTGTTGCTCAGGCAGTGAGAGGAAATGATGGAAACACGGGGCTAGTGTCAGGAAAGAAATTAGAGCTTGAGAATTATTGAGTTGCAGCACCTCATGAGAAGGCACCACATGAGACATGTAGGAAAACAGAGACGAAAAATAAATATACATGCATTTATATATATACACACACACTACTTATTTATGGTCATGTGGCAACTGTTTTGGAAACCCAGGAACTAGTGAATTACCTCCCAGACAGGAATAAAGATGGACACATTGTGCTTGGTTTCAACATTAATGGCAAAACCACTGTGTTTATTGATGAACTACATGCACTTGCCTCCTCCCAAGGCAGGTCACTAAATGTATTGCATCTCTCCAGTACCACAACATTAATTAAGCTAAATGATGTGCAAAGAACTTCATAGGCTTTAGTGAGTAGCCTTAGCCCCATTTCTTCTTCTTTTTTTTTCTTTCCTTTCTGATTATTTATTAAAAAAAAAAAAAATGAGGCCTTGTGGCAGCATTGTCTCATGTCTCCTATAATCTAAGCAACTATCATCAACTCTCAATTCACTGATTCACTATTGCCCATGATTTTTGTAAGCAATTTTGTCATTAAAACAACTTGTAGAAGAGTATTATATAATACTGCAGCTGCACTTTCTCCCCAAATAGTGACAAAGTACAGTTTTGTCCCAAACAAACAAGAAAACTTATGTAAATAAGTTTGGATGTCCACAAACTTCATAGTTCTGGGCAACATTTACTTTGGACCTGTGTAGCATCTGCAAGAAGAGTCCTGCATTCTGAAGCAGGGAAAATCAATGTGTAATGAAAAAACATCTAAATGTGCCATTCTTCTAAGGCTTGAAACATGAGCAGTTAGTCAAGGATACACAATGTGGTGCCCTCGTTTTTTCAAACTGGAGCTCTTTAAAGCTTTCATCCCCTGCCTTTGCTGTTGACATTCAAATTGACTTTTTGCATTTTATAATGGTAGTTCCTGTCTTGCTTTCCACTTTATCTGCCAAATCCACTGCTGGGTCTTTCTCAGATGAACAAGAGTCGGGGATAAAGCTGACTTTAAAATGCACCACTTAGTTCAGTCATTTTGCTAAAGTACAACCCAGCACCAGCAAAGCAAGACAGAAAATTATTAAAAGTGGACTGCTGTCATCAATTGCTATCTCATCAATTGCTCAATTTTCTGACAAGCCCCAGTTCTTCTTATCATTCAGCCATTTACATAATAATAATAATAATAATAATAATAATAATAACCACTTGGAGAAACACAAGGCAACCCCCCAGCCCTTCGAGGGGGTACTATGTTATCATCAGTGAAAGTTAACATCTCCATGTAACCTACAGAAATGCCCTCAACCCACCTCTCCCCATCTACAGCACTGCCAATGGCTCTTGTCTGCATGCTTTCCAGTATCCTTGTTTCTGCAGGATTGGCATGATTTAATTTAATCTCAGAATATGCTCTCAAAATTCACTGCTGTTTGTCGGAGAAGGACTCAGACACTGAACAAGAACTTTTTGGAAAGCCAAGTGATGGGGGGAGAAAAGTCTGCACTGCCACCAATTGAACACAGGTCTGTCAGGAGCAGGTTTCTACTTTGCAGTTTCTGGCAAATTTTGTTGCTCTGAGGAAACACCCACTGACATTCCAGCCCCTTGCTCTGTGCATCTGCGACTCTGCCCTATGATGTGAGTTCTTTGGACACGAAACTGTCTCCCTTGTGTGGCTGAAAAATGTCAAAACTACATGGCTTTACAACAAATAATAAGTAGGTAGATTTGGTAGCAAAACCCTCACATACTCTATTTTTCCAGATGAACCAGTCCAAATTGTCCCGTCAACACCACCAGCCTGTATCCAGATAATCCCATTGACCTCAGCAGAGTGTAACTAAGAGGAGAATTCAGCATCAGTGCATATCCCCTATGGCTGTACCAGAGTACATAATTATTGCTGTTTGTTATTTCTATTGCAGTAGAACCCACAGGATCAAATAAGGATCAGGATCCCCACTGTGCTAGGTGCAATGCAAACATATAAGCAGTCATGGTGCCTGCACTAAAGAGCTTACAGCCATGTCTCTTCGGAGAACATTTCTTCGTCTAATAGACTTCTCTATTAGGAACTGATAATTACTTAAATCAGCCTAATTTTTTTCTCTGAGTAGCTTCTTCTACTTCCCCTGCCTAGCCCCCTTAGACCATCCTTAATAATTCTCCTTCCTTCATACTGTCAACAGCTTTCCACACTGTGCAAGCAATTATTATTCCCCGTTACTTCTTGCTTCTCTCATCACACACTTCTCCTCCAGTAACTTTCTGCTTTTCAACTAATTTTCTGTTGAAGACAAGCATTTTTCTTCATTATTTTTATTGTAACAATGTTTTCAGATCATTATCATTCCAACATGGCTAAGTGACAAGAGAATTGTGCCTCCTCCCTGGACCATGATGTCACATTTCCTTGCAGGACTCCCCAAAAGCACATTCTCAGTCTCCGTTGCTCCCTTTGCCTGTATTTTACTACCAGAGAAATGGCTCATTGTCACCCCACAGGTTTCCTTCACTGTTATTGTGACCTAAATATCACGTCTTCCATTTACCGAATGCCTGTTTCAGATTACCTCTTTGCACAGCTCTCTCCAGAGGCATTAGATGATGGGTTTTTCCACTGTTCCAGACTGAAACTCATTTCACTGTTTCCTGCTCATATTTCTAAAGTCTCTAGGTCCCTTTGTATAACTTCTCCATCTCTACTGTAATTCACTCACAGAAATCTCAGCAGACCTTGGCTGGCAGCCCGTCTCTGTGACTTACAGAGGCAAAGTGTAGTCTTTGCCGTGCAGATACACCTTTGAAAGATAACAGGCTTGTAGTAGAAGGTTTGACTCCTGTAACTGCAATGTTCTGCTCAATGGCTAGCACTGATGTCCACTCCCCTGACTGACCACCACCACTGCCTTGGCAAGACCCTGCTGTCAAGGGATTGTTTAGAAATACAATGCTCATGTTTCTTATTTGGTATAAGTCACATAGAGTGCTGAAATAACAGTCACACTAGCCTATCAAAAAGTTAACATTCTGTTAAACTAAAGTTCTCTACAAAAATTCATTAGAGAAATAATATTCTTCAAATGCAACTTTGTTAAACTAGAGCAGGGCAAAATAGGAATAAGGCTTTATACCCTTTTTCTATGCAGTTTTAAAAGATTGAAAATCTGTCAGGCATTTATCTTGTAGTTCATTAAACATGGGTTATTGGATACCTCCTGACCAACTGACTTTTCAAGAGCAAAACATGGACCAACATATTTGGAGACTGTTAGTTGGACATCTCAAAGGAAATCTCTTGAACTACCTTCATATGGAGAAAGTTTTCTTACATTTTCACTGCAAGTGTTGTCTCTCCTCAAAAGTCCCTTCTGTAACACCAGATGAGGTGCAGTCCCTTTCTCATGCCTATTTGAAAATAGGGCACAAAAGGATCAGGCACCAGGAACCCTATTTAGACAGTGAAGCTATCCCAGATTTCAGAGGTAATATTGGCTTTGCTTGCTCCACAATTTGCCATCTTAAGAAAAACATAGATGGCAGTATTCCTCTGGATTGAGGACAGGGTCATATAATAGTAATGGTGTTAATAAGTGGTAGGTATTGTAACTAACCATGATTAGTACTGGGTTTTTTAATACCAAAATTCATTTTCTCACTGGGCTGCTGTTATATTTTAGCTGTTCCTGTGAACCATCGAAAACACTGGGGAAGAATAATATCAGGAAACATAATCTTTTGTCTCAGACATTTGATGAAGTTGCTTCAGTTCAAGGGATCTTCCCTCTGTATTTCAAACTTGTCATCTGAGGAGCAGTATCTTCTTATATGTGGGCTTTAACATCAGTAAATTTAAAATTCTTCATCTGAGATTAACCCTTTCCCTTATGTGATACATCAAATTACCTCCTATCTGCTGAAGTGTAAGAGTAATAATATGGATTGTTGTTCAGCTGATGTGCACTAACAATTAAGATACAGTTACCTCAACCTTGAGTCTCATCTCTCAGAGTTTCTTGGCTTCCCAAACACCTGAGAAGAAGAGCAGAGAAAACCAAATAATTGGGTATGAGGCAAGAAAATTTGTTACAAAGCATGAAAGCGGCAAGAGGTTATGACAAGATAGTTTCTCCCACTCTGCAATACCACTAGCAAAACACAAAAGCAGTGACTGCAAGTCTCACCTTATGTGTCTTCAAACATTTGAAGGACAGCTAGATAAGTCCACCACGTCCACCTTACCATCTCTGTGGTAAACTGGGCTTTCTATAGTGCAGTTGTACCATTTTTAAAACTGAAATGTGTTTGAAAGAATTGTTTAGTGAATGGACCTCATTTTTTTATTTCCAGTTAGTAGAGTTAAACTTGTTTATACCTTTGAAAGAACAGTCAACGTCACGTAGCTTCCTTGGTCATTGGGCAAGACAGTATAACTTCTTTCTTCTTTTCTAGGGCTAGATGAATCAAATCTAGAAGTCATAAGGGTAGTTTCTAATGATCCAAACAAACATTATTAATAGTGTTTAGTCACAGGATGTCTTCTGTTATCTCCAGACTCTTAAGACATCATTGCAATATTGTTCCGGGAACAGTTTTGAATGCATCACTTCAAGAAAAGAATGATCTGGGTCTCACGAGTTCAGAAAAGATAAATCAGAAGAAGGGTTAAAAGAGGTCTAGCAAAATTACATAAGCAGAAAGATTGGATGAATAAAGGTTGTTTAGTCTAGAGAAGGTAATCTAGGAGTGCTGTTGATAGTATAGACATGTGTAAAAGACAGCTGCTGAAGAAGAGGAAATAACATTCTTGATGTTTCTGTCAAGTAGGGCAACAAATAATTTCAGCAAGAAGTTAAAATGGGAGTTAAGAAAACTTACATCAATGAAGATAAAGCAGTGGAAGAGATTGTCTTGGTAATTTTAGAGTTTCCCATACTAAAAATCTCACTGACTAGATTAACCAGACCTCAGCAATAATATATGGATATTCTTTCTTTGGTGAGGATGAAAGAGACCACCTGAAGTATCCAGTAGCCATATGATGTTACTGGTAAATTATTTAGTCCATAAAATATCCCGTTATCTCATCAAAATCATGAACATTCACATATTAATGCATTCCATATTGTAAATAACATTTCAGAATCTATACATAGCTCTATGCATTGTTACCTAAACATAAATATTTTTATATTAGTTGCTTGTTCATTTAAATCCACTCATTAGACTTAACTATTGCCACAACATCTCTTCTGAGATTTTAGGGTTTTATCTCCTTTTCAGATCTTCCTCATCTTTTGATTCAGTAGGTGTCACTATATTTTGCATAAAAGGAAATGCAAAAATATCTTGTAAATACACTCTCTTGCTATCCAGAGATGCAGTCTTCCTTGCCATGGCCCAGTGCTATCACACTGCCATCAGCCTGTTTTTTTGAAGAGGAAAGCTGAAAGGGAGAAACAGTGTGCTGCTAGCCATAGAGCTGACAGAGAGCAATTGAACCAACAGATCCCCCGACAAGTTGTTTCAGGTTCAAGGTCAATCAGATATTTTCCAGCCAAATAAGACTCTGAGTCCCCATGTACAGTTGATCAAATTGCCCAGCTTTCTTATCTTCCTTCTGCCTCTGCTTTAAACAGCACGTTAACGGATATCGCAGTGGCCCTTTCTACAAGAAAACTCTGGGGAAGAGTGTCCTTCCTTGCAATGTCTCAGGCTCATTTGTTTTGTCAACAAACCAGAGTGGTTTGAATCCACTGTGGGAAACACTGGGGAAGATGCTACAAACACAATAATGTATTATCTAGGGAAGCATTTAAAGATAGAGAGGGAGTCAGATGTCACTGGGACGTGATGCTTCTTGTTTCTATGGTGAGGGTGAGCAAAAGGAAATAATCCATGAAAAACACCCAGGTATGCTCACTCTTTCCCTTTCATTGTTATTCCATGCATCAGTTATACCAAGAAGGGATTTAAAATAATTGTTTCAGCCTTACGAGTTTTAAAATGGCTTACTGCTGACAAACAGTGTCATATTTTTACTGTCTGCCTGCCCGTCTTTCTGAAGCCTGCATTTGCATGATACCTGTTTTGGCACCAGCATATTGACTGTAATGGAGAAGGATAGCTATCTGCAGAGGATGTGGAGGCAGTATGACATTCCTCATTGTCTCAAAATCCCAGGTAGGTCAGACCTGAAATATGCTGGTCACTTTGGGTAAAAGGGAGTCTCACATTTTGCTACCTTTCTATACCTGGCCTCTTACCTGCTCCACCTGATTATTCACAAGTTATATCTCATTAATAGGCATAGCCAGGAAAAATATGTAGCACAAAATGCAGTTCTGTTGTGCCTTCTAGCATTTACATTCTAGTCTAAAATGTACATTTTCAAGCAACGATGATATTTTCTTATTTCTGCTGGACTTTGCAACGCCTCTGTCACTTTCCATTTGTGAAAATTCAGAATAATGCTTGTTTGCAATAACATCGTATCTTCAGCCCCAGAAACACTTCTTAATGGACAATTTACAGACAAATAAAATCTTTTCAGGGGAATGAACAGCATCATATGAGGCAAAGCTTTATAGTCAGCAACGACTTTTTTACTGGGGCAGGTCTTGAGATAAAGCCACCAACAGTCATAATTCAATGAGCTGAGCATCTGCTCTGAAAAAATTAGTGTTTCTGAGGTTTGATGCCTGTTGCATCAAGACTTTCTACCCTAATTCTATGCAGTCATTCTGTGATCTAAACATCACATTGTTTTTTTTTACCAGTAACATAGATTTTTCTTGTCCTTGAATCATACACCAGATCATGCTCTGTAAGCTGCATCCTTTTATATAGTTTGCACTGTATAATGAAGGACAAACTATTCAAATTACTAAGACAGAATTTTTGACAATGACACAGCTAGTAGTCCCAGTGTTGACTCTCAGTCACAATTGTTGGTGTGGCAGAGATGAAAGGAATGAAGAGATCACTTTTGCCCAAGAAAAAAATGGCATTTCTGTATTTACCTTTAAAAAAAACCCCAAAACACACATCAATGAATATTATTTAATTTGGTCACTTAAAAAACACACATATGCAAGAAAATCACCTTGGAAGCTTGATGCCCTAGGCAACCATGTCCATTTGTTCATTTGCTATATTTACAGAGTATCTATCATTACTTTTGTTGTTTATAATGTTAAATACATCTCATCTGGAGTAAATTATTGCAATATATCCAGTTGTCCTCAGTTTTTAGGTAATTTTGGTTACGTCAGAATTTAAGAAACTGTGAAGTTCACCAGAGCCCGTGTGAGCATGACACACAATATGCAAAACAGTTGAGTGTTTTTATCTTTACCTTTGGGATGTCTCATGGTCTGACTGTTGTTATCTAAGAGTTGCAGTACTTCACAACCTCTTCCTTTGAGTACCAGTTTACATAGTGACCTCAGAATTACCAGAAGCCACCTCATCTCCTTTTACTCCAAGGCCAAAGAGTGTTTCCTGGATGTTAAACTTCCTCTGCTCTAAAAAGTTACATGGAAATTAGTACATTTTTTATAAAATTAAAATTAACAAAAAAACATTGAAGTTATTTATTTGGTCTGATATGGTGAGAAAACAACTTTCATAAAAATGTAGTTTTCTGACTCAGGCACTACATGATGAATCAGAACAGGATAAGATAAGGCAGGACAGGACAGAACAAAAATCAGATGAACGCTATGAAGTTTATTGGCTTCCCAGAGGCACAGCCATTTCCATCTCACATCCATTAATCCTTCATGAGCCTCAAAAAATTGAGTTTATTAAACCAGGCTGAAGTCAAACCACCCATGGATTTTCAGCATGCTTGTGATTCAGTTCAGCCTTTTCACAGAGGTATGAAAAATGTAAATACCTTGCGATGTCTGTATAGAAAATTTGTGAAGAAATAGCATTTGCCACTCCCTGGAAAACACAAAATTAATTACAAATGAATGGAAGGTTAGTGTTTGGTTCTGCTCAGGTTGATAGAAATTAGGGTCTTCTGTAATTTATTTTTTAAAAAATTAAAATAAATTGTCTGATTAGCTTGCAAGGGCTGAGGTGAAATTTGTCATTGTTTCAATCCTAAATATTCATTTTAACTAAAATTCCCATTGGATTTGTACTTTGCTATCGATACAATCCTTATCAATGCTAGGACACTGCAGGACGTAGCCTTTCTTGACTTATTTATGTACTCTAAATATAGCAGTCATGCATCAAATTAGAAGTACATTTATAAATAATTTATGGAGGATGAATAATGGATTCTTAGATGTCTTAATAAATGACTAATCAATCGTTATAGAATCCACAGGTCAGAGGTTATTTCTAAACATGGCAAATAAACCACATGAATAATAAGCTGTCCGGAAACCATCATCATGGAAGGTGCTTGTAACTATACAGATAACCATTCATATCCATAATATGCATATAATTAGACTTGGTAAATAATAAAAAGAGCAAGAAAATGCCGCAAACTGTTCATATGATTCTTCAGGGGTTCTAAAGTTGGCAAAAACAATGACAGCTTTAAAACTGAATGAACATAGGGATACATTTCCCCTTGAAAGTATATTCTTATTTTTCAACTGATTTATAGAAGAGACTGATTATTTGTATATCTTTTAAAGTAGTTTCGTAATATGTCCTTAATGTGAAAGGTGATGTAGGTTATTTTTGCACTGATCCTGCTCAGAACTCCTTCAGAGATCTCTCTCTCTAGATATACCTGTAAATAAGGAAGTAAAATTTCCTCATCAGCAATATCAAATCATCTCTCTGGTGACTTCCAAAGCCATGTCCCTGAATGGCTGGTCATATATATTACATAACATTGATTAACTCCTCTTGATGGTCTCATAAGAATCCAATGATGAAAAGCCAGACATAATCAGCAAGCTACACAATTTTTAGGAAAATGGAAACTTTAAAGTTATGGCTGGTTGATCATTTTTCTTACTATAAGAGTAAAGCATCCATGAGGAAAAAAAAATATTTTCCTCATGTTTTAAAATATGATGAGAGAATTATTTCATTGTCCACACTTCTTTCTGTTTTCCTTAAATCCTGAACTGTTTCTGAGAGCCTTTAAGAGTTGAAGAAGTCTTTAGGACTGTTTCAGCACATTAAATTATCCAAAGGAAAAACCTGAAAGACGACTGAAAGTGTCAGCTAAACAGTTTAAGCTCTCCAGCTTCAGTCTCTATAGGCAGCAATTACATTTCGAAGGAAAATGTTTTACAATTGTAATTACACATAATAGGAGGAATGTATTTTTTCCCTTTATCCTACTCCCATGGTGAGTCAATTTAATTTTTAAATACAAGAGACATAATTGATTTTAGCCCTAGATTAGTACTGAAAATGATCTATATGTGCTCTCACTAATGGAACAAGAGAATTGGCATTCCTTGGGGACCTTAACCCAACCCTGTTCATGGCAACAATTATTAGACCCTGACAGGTTAGCTACTAGGAAGAGGGGGCATGGAATACCCTGCTGATTAACAATCTAGTGAAATAATTAATGTTATGCTCTTCTCATTTAATTATGGATTATTCACAAATATATTATTATTACAGACCACAAAGGGAAGTTGCTGTGCAGAGTTTTGACTTCATCTGTGCTGCTCAGAATGCCTTTTGTAAAGGGTTTAGGGAAACCTCTCACTTTGACTTGCTTCTGAGCATATTTTAAACAAATGTGGAGCTTTTACAATTTCATTACAGCCTGATTTAACACTGTTAGAAAGTTTTACAGTGTAGGATTATATCAGGCTTAAATGTGCAAGACATCATTGCAATATCAAGACTACATGTTTGTTCAATGTTTTAAAGTAATGGGTGAATAGTCAGCAGTGATGCACCTTGTTCAGTTTCTCATACATTTTTCTTCCTGTTTGTCAGAATAGTTTATATCAATCAAAAGATTTCATTTTTGAGAGTCTTTTGAGCAACAGAACAGGGAAAAGACTTTACATTCCAAATGTTGGGTTTTGGTGGGGGACTTGGAGGGATTTTTTGGGAGTTGTTTTTTTTTTATTTGGTTTTGTTTTTCTATTGTAGCTGCAATAATCTCAGTCATTTTAGATGTCAAGTAGCTTATTTTTAGTAAAATGAAAGTGAAGTGAATAGGAAACCTTTCATGGCATCTGGGAAATGCCAGGCCCTGTGGTTCACTGACCAGCCAAATTACTTATGGGTAATTTGACCAACCTTTAATTTCAAGTGACATACACACATGGGCATACAGACTACACTACATACCTTAAATAATGAAAATATGCTTAGCTCTGCTGAATATGTGTGTGTTTCCTGGAAAGGATGATTTCTCAACCCTCACCGAAATAGCAGTTGTTAGTTTCATAGACTGATAGAACAGTTTCAGCTCGAAAGGGTCTCAACAATCATCTACTTCCAGCCCCTGGCTATGGGCAGGAATAGCCTCCACTAGATCAGATTTCCCAAAGCCCCATCCAACCTGGCCTTGAACACTGCCAGAGAGGAGGCATCCACACCTTCACTGGGCAACAAGTGCCAGTGCCACACAATTTTCATAATGAAGAACTTCCTCCTAATATTTAACTTAAATCTAGCCTCTTTCAGTTTAAGGACATTATCTCTTTTACTGTCACTCCATGCCTTTGTAACCAGTCCCTCTCCAACTTCTCTGTAGGCCCTTTAAGTACTGGAAGGCTGATGTAAGATCCCCCAGAATCTTATCTTCCCCAGGATAAACAAGCCCAACTCTCCCAGCCTGTTTGCACAGGGGAGGTGCTCCACCCCTCTGATCATATTTGTAGCCCAACAGCTTCTTGTCCTTCTTATGCTGGGGACCACAGAATATGTTCTCATGAGAGTGGAGCAGACATTCCATTTGGATCATTCTGGGCTTTCTGCCTCTATATTATTTACTGAATTTGCACTAGGATTTAGACATGCCAGGAATAATGAAAAAAACTACTCTTACTGTGGTTCAGTCCCAGGAAGTGGCTGAGCATCACGTGCCTCTTGCTCACCCCTCCACCATAGGAGAAACAGAGAGAGCACCTGTGAGAGCACAGTTTACTGAAAACACTGCAAAAGGAGAACAACAACACAGCCTGTGGCAGGATTCACACACATGGTGATAACACTGAGCACACTGGTTCCTGGCCAGAACCAGGACAACTCCATACATCCACGCATGGAAATTCAGAATCAGAAAAATTTCTTATGTAACTTTGCATTTCTAGTGATATTCAATTATATTGTAGATCTTCAATCCTTCCCATAATCCTGAAAATAAGACAGAAAAATGTGCACTGCAGTCTTCCTAACTACAGTGTGAGTTTGGGATGTTCTTGTCACTCTTGTTTCTTGTCTGGGAAGCTACAAGGAATTTTTAATAGAAAAAGTCACGTAGAGCCCTGCTGACTTCAGGCTAAACAGAACGTTAGCACTTTGTTCAACATGAGTCTTGTAGACTATACCCCAACTGCCTTCCCTGTATGCTCTTCCACTCTTTTTCTGGTTGACTTACTCTTACTGCCTCCCTTTTTAATGGAGAATACTGCCACCCTTACAGGCACTTGCTGAACAGTGCTATCTTCAGGGTGATGACGTCTATTATTTGGGAAGGGCCATGCTTTTGATTTTAGCAACTCAAGAGTTAGCATTCTGACCTGAGCCTAGGCACAACACTTGAGAACTAATGTTGAAGATAGTCTGGCTCATTGCAGGGGATTGGATTATATGACCATTAAAGGTCACTTCCAGTCCAAACCTTTTCCTGATTCTCTGAGTCTATGAATAAAGCACCAAGCACCATCTTTTAGAGTCATTCTGCATTGTCAGTGAGCACATACACACAAAGAAAGTGTGATGTGTTGGTGAAGGAGTAAATAGAACTGTTTTACACCAAAGACAACTTCTAAGATCTGATCAGCTTTGCTTTTTTTTCAGGTGAAAACTTTGTAAGCACAGAAAGATGCATTGCACACATGTCTTGAGGTGTCTGGCAGCCAAAAGGCAATACAGGGCATTTCCATTCAGCAATATTTTGTACATCACCTGAGACAAGTGTAAGTTTTCTGTGTCTAATGAAGATCACTCTACATCTTAGAGTTAGTAAAACCAACATGAAAAATATGCTCTGACCTCTGACTATGAACACCGTTGTTCCCAGCCAAAAATAACTAAAGTACTCTTCTGACATGTGGGCAACTGCAGTTTGGGAATAAAAATAGAAGTACAAAGCAAGTCCCAAGATAACAATCAACATTAACAGTGAATAACTGCCCTCTTGTGTGTCTGTTTCTATAGCTTTCCTTATTACTTCAGATATTCTTCGGACTGGACTGGACTTTTATCATTCCTTATCTCCTCAGAGCACAGGAAGATCAGTTAGGGGCAAAAAATGTCTCCTCTAGAATTTAGAGCAGTATATTTAGAGTACCACTGATGTTTTGTATCACTGTGAAAGACTACACAATATTGGCAATTGATAGTTCTATGGTAGTGTTACATCTGTTCAGCATTTTGAAGTCTGTTGAGGAATAGCCACTGCTGACCTATGGTATTCAAACTTTGTCCTCTCAACATGCACTCTAATTGGAGGCAAGCAGCTCTACAGCATACATAGCAGCCAACATGTTCAACACAGCAGGAGCCTATAGACATAGCAAGCATTAATTGATAGTACTGTGTCAGTTACAGTAAAAACCCAGGCTTAAGTCACATGGAGCTTTGCCACACAAAACAGAAAGACAATGAGGTGTGTGCAAATGTCCTTTCCTCGCCTGAACTGTAACATAAGAGGTAGGACATGCAATCAACTAAGAAGATAAATTTCCAAATATCTAACTATTTCCTAAATCAATGTGCAGGTGTCTCATGTGGGAGATTTCAAGATAGTTGAATTCACAGAGTGTATTTTGTGTAAATGAAATGAGAAATTGTATGTTTGGTTTTGTTTCACTTTTTTTTCCCTCTCACAGAGTTCCAACACCCTGTGAGATATAAACAGGGTGGCACTTTTCTGCTGTGACCACTCCACTGGCTCAGATTGGTTACACCAAACACTCACACATGAATGGGGCTCTTCTGCCATTCACTAGTTTGTAAACTCGATGACTTCATCTTGGATAGATGCAGGTGTAATGATCTGTCTGAAGCCTTAATATATTGGGGCAAACTTTTGTTGTGGGACATGGATTACTTGTCTTCTCAGACGGATCCACAGGTTTAGCCCCACACCTTCACAGTAAACTTTCACTCTGCAGAGAACTGAGTGGTCCCTAGTAAATATATGGGGAAAAACTGGTGCTCTATTCCCACTTGCACACTTCCACAGATATCCTTACCGCATTACCCTCCACATCAGTGCAAGGTTTTTGCAGCATGTGAAGGCTGACCACAAGAGTGCAGCAACCATTTGAGAAGAAGCACTTATGCATTACTCCTATTCCTTGCCTGGACAAAGAGGAAGCCCTTGGAGGCAGATTTCAAGCTCATACACACACATATGCCAGTTACCAGGACCAGAAATTCCTGAGTGAAGCACTTCCAAAGTGCTGCAATAGCAAAGAAATGCAGTGTTTTTCATACTTAATTATGTGTTAGCCATCTAAAAACAGGGAAAGTGGTGATCAGCTGATTATGCAGAACCTGAGAAAACAGACAATGATTGCACTTTTGTATATACAAATAATGATGAAAAGGGCTAAGTGTCCTACTGTGCAGCCCCACATTGCATGGGTGTTTTTCATCCATTTGTTCATCATGGTGATGATGAGAAGGATAATGGTATTGAGTAACTTTTTATATTTCCAACATGTGGAGACTCCTACAAAATCAGGGTGACGCTGCTGCTGGGATGATGACACAGGAAAGCTACTGACTTACAGCTGTTGCATGCCAAATAATTTGGACGCGCCAAGGGTGGAAGGACAGAGGCATGTTGAAAGTATAAAGGATACCAGGTCATTGATTCCAGCCAATGCATGGTAAATAGCAAGGGTGAAGTAACTTAAAATTAAGTAGGTTACTGGCTCCTTTTTATGTGCTTGAAAATGGCTCTGTTGTGATGGGCTGAAGGTGGCTGGAGGTCAGATGCCCACCAAAACTACTCCATCACTGTCCCTCCTTGGTTGTGCAGGGTAGCAAAAATACAGTAAAAAGCTAGTAGTTCAAGATAAGGACAGGGAGAGATCAGTCACCAATTACCATTGAAAAACAGACTCAACTCAGGGAAATTAATTTAATTTATTACCAATCAAATCAGAGCAGGATAATGAGAAATAAAATGGAACCTTAAAACCCTTCCCTTACCCCTCCCATCTTCCTGGGCTCAACAGAACTGCTTATTTTTTTACCTACTCCTCCCCCACAATGGCACAAGGGGGGATGGGGAATGGGGGACTGTGGTCAGTTCATCACACATTGTCTCTGCTGCTCCACCCTCCCCATGCTCTTCCCCTACTGCAGCATGAGGTCCCTCTCACGGCAAACAGTCCTCCATTAAGTTCTCCAGTGTGAGTCTTTTCCAGGGGTTGCAGTTCCTCATGAACTTCCCCAGCAAGGGTCCTTTCCACGGGACGCTGATCTTAGGGAACAGACTGCTCCAGCATGGGTCCGCCATCACAAGTTCCCCCAGCGAACCTGCTCTGTTGTGGGGTCTTCTTTCCATAGGTCCCCAGGTCCTGCCAGGAGCTTGCTCCATGCTTCCTATGGAGGTCATAGCCTCCTGCAGGTGCTTCCAACTGCTCTAGTATGGGGTTCTCTGCTGCCTGCAGACTGGCATCTGCTCCACCATCAATCTCCATGGGCTATAGGGGGATATCCTGCCACATGCTGCAGGGGAATCTTTGGTACTTGGAGCACCTCCTCCCTTCTTCACTTACATTTGTGGCTTCAGAGTTGTTCCTCTTACAAATTCTCACTCCTCTTTCCACTGCTGTTGTGCAGCAGTTCTTTTCCCTCTTCTTAATTATGTTATCCCAAACCACCACCATGTCTGCCACCAATGTTAATGGGCTCAGTCTTGGCCAGTGGCTGGTCTATCTTGGAGCTGGATGGCATTGGCTCTGTCAGACATGGGGGAAGCTTCTAGTAGCTACCTGTGTAGCTCCTACCCCCACTCCCCCTGCCCCCAACCCCAAACCTTCCCATGCAAAACCAATTGCACTTTGTAAATAAATCATTCAAGCTCACATAGTCAATATTAAGACTGATAGTGGGTCTCATATATTTTTCTTCCTTGCAGCAAAAGACAACCACCTTACAGTTTCAGAAATCATTTTATGCAGTTTTTAATCTGAAGCATGAAATTGAGCTATGTCAAGCTGGCTGGTGTGAAGTGTGACTCAGATTAGTGAACCCAACATGATTTCCCAAGGCTGTTGCATGTATTGTGAGAACAATGAGATTCCTTCAGACCAGTTCCATAGAATTACCTAGAATATCTTCCAAACTGGAGAGGACATACAGTACTGTAGACAGGCCATAAAATTAAAAGCACCATCTTCCCTCATATTTGTTTAACAATGGAGTTTGATACAAGTTTAACAACCAGAAGGAATATAGGTGAGCTTTTGAGAGTATTCTGACAAAGCTGAAACCATTTAGCAATTCCCAATGTACCTTATAAATCAGTTAGTGTGGAGCTCTGGATGAAAGGGTGGCGAATATTTAGAGCTTCCAGCTGTTAAAATGCATTTTTTGAAAAGTATGAAAGAAAAACAGCTGTTTTATATAAAAGATCTAGTATACATTATGGTATCCAAGATTTACCTTCTCAAGTGTGGGTACTTATTATGAAAAAAATTAGGGGGTAGATAAAGAAGCTCACAGATCATAAAGCAGCAGGTGTGAGAAAAAGAGTTCAAGTCTCTAGACTCTATTTGCAGTCCTCATTAAACTCGATTACCTCCGTTTACTTAGTGGTATAAATATCAATTTATCAACAAAATTTGAAGCTGAATTTGGTCAGAGCTCTTCAGGAGATGTTCGTGTTCCAAACCCAAGTGCTTGGCCTGATGCTTATGCTTGTCCTCCCTAAGAATAGCCTCATAATTATTCTTGCTTCTACCTTGCTTGATCCTAGTTTCACCTGAGAGTTTCATAGCAGTCATTTCACAGTCGCTCTTCTGGAAATTAGCTCCAGTTTCTACAATGTGCACAACAGGTTATGGTTAATATGTGAATACTGAAACCAGGAACAACCTAAGAAAGTGTTCTTCCTCTTTTTCCTATTCTATACAGTTACCTGTCACATTTTCAAATCTAGTCTTGCGTTTTTTGATAAAATCCTGGAGCATTATATTGATGCCTTCCTGCCAAAAATCTCAGAAATTATCCACTGTGGCAATCTGGAAACTTGTGTGTGAAATACTTTGGTTTAAAGCAATAACACTACTTATTTACTTAGGGCACAAAAGCCTTCATCTAAGATTCAGTGAAGTCCCACTGAATTGGGACTCATGAAGTGACTTTCAATTATTCTCTACCTGGTACTATTGGAAATATTTTGTGGTCACATCAGCTAACCTAGTGATTATCCTTTCAGTTTATTGCTAAGCAGAACTGCTTTCTGTTTGCTCATTGATGATTTTTAATTATAATCAGAACTCTGTCACAAGCTCAAATCAATAAAGTGCCGGGAAACCTCAGAGGCTGAAAGAGGGGGAAATAATCATTAGACGTTATTAAAGTGATGGCCAATAGAAGCACAATTCTTTGTAAGATGGCCAATGTTTCAAGTGCTTATTGATTTGCTTTTATAACAATTATACTGCACTCAGGAAAGCAAAGGAGAAGAAAAGAGGAAAGTCAAGAAAAAAAAAGAGAAACAGCAAAATCCACAGTTACTATTCATGTCTCAGAAGGCACAAGTGCAGAATGCATTCACTTAGATGATAAGCTGTTCTCCTAGACCTTTAGAAAGGAGCCATGCTTTCTGAATGTGTTTTCCTTAATCATTCATGTTAAATATTTTATTTTAATACTCCCATTGCCTACCATGGGCTTAGGGAATATAATGTTAGCCCTGCCATCATATTCCCATTCCAGGCAATGTGATAATTCTTCAGACAACTTTTCTGGAAAAAAAAAAAAAAAAAAAAGTTCCCCATGCATGATTTATAATAGTTTTATAAGGTGAAGTAATTACATTATTGGATATCCCTGATGTGTTTGAGCAATAAGGCACCTTCATAATAACAAACGACATCTTATAATTACCGCAAGGCAATTGCACTCCTGGGGAAAGAAGGAGGCCAAAATACACGTCTTGCGGATACAATGCCCCCAAGGATGTTATTATCAGGATATAAATAAATAAATACAATGAAAAGAAGATGAAGGAGGAAAAAGCTGATACTGAATAATGTTGAGCTGCGTTATAATGTAATTTAAGATTTATAAGAAAGGGCAAAAGTGTACTTTCATGCTAGGATGTGATGTGACAGTTCAGAATATCTAAACAGCAATTTTGAACGAGCTGAGCTATTCACAGAAGTTAACCCATCTTCTCAGAAATCTCCTGGCCAATCAAAGCCAGTTTGTAAAAAATCAGACTGGGCTGAGAAATGCATTAAAATTGTAACATGCTTTTACTGCTCACAAATCTGTTGCAGTTTCTGTTTCTAGGTGATTTAGCACATTCATGATTCTTATTTCAAGGCTTCTCCCTCCTCCCAAATGTTCTTATAGCCCTGTTAATGGAATTTTGAACATCTGATAAACCTGCTTCAGATTTGGGTGTTTGCTTTTTCTCCCAGAAAACAAAGAGGGGAAAAATATTCTGTCATCAGAAACTCCCATGTTATTTTTCTCTTATTTACTTATTTTTCTATCAACTATACTTAAACAGATCTCTAGTATCTGTTATACTCAGAGATCCCTTCTATTCTCCTTCGTTCCTCTATTTTGGAGATATTTGTAGATTTGACTAATCTGATAAGCAACTGTATGGGCAATTATTATGTATTACTTTGAGTTCTTCAGCAAAAGAATCATGTTGAGAAACTAGAGAAGGTCCACTGGGAGCTTGGCAAGATGGCCATGATTCTGGGTTACTTATCAATAGCAAGCTTAGTACTTGGGTTTGTTTATCTTGGGGAAAAGGAGGCTGAGAGAGAATACAATAGTAGCCTAATTGTTTTCAGTTGAAAAGGTGATTATAGAATCCCAGACTGGTTTGGTTTGGTTTGGTTTCGTTTGGTTTGGTTTGGTTTGGTTTGCTTTGCTTTGCTTTGCTTTGCTTTGCTTTGCTTTGCTTTGCTTTGCTTTGCTTGTAAGGGACCTTAAACACCATCTAGTCCCAGCCCCTTGTCATGGGCAAGGAACCCTCCACTAGCCCAGGTTGCCCAAAGCCCCGTCCAACCTGGCAAGGATGCAGCAGCAGCCCCAGCTTCTCTGGACAACCTGTGCCAGGGCCTCACCACTCTCACAGGGAAGATTTTTTTCCCTTGTATCTAATCTAAATCTATGATGTTGCTCTACTTTTTTCAAAGGCAACAGATAGTAAGATAGCTACAGGTTGTGATTTAGGAAGGCAGTGCCTGGAACAGGTTACCCAGACCTATTTTAATTTGCCAAGGATTTACTTTATTGCTGATCTTCCTCTACCTCTTCCTCTACCTCTTTCTCTACCACCCTACAAGATTCTGGCTGAAGTCAGAAGCACAGGATATGGAAATTGATTTTTGTGCTTTTTCCACACAGAAGTCAGTTAGTGTTTTCTCTCAGCCCAAAGGATTATGTGTTTTGTTTCTGTTTCCATTTTACAATTAAACTCAAGTGCTTAATCAAAGGAAATCATGTCTCAGCAGGAAGCCAAAAGTGAGTAAATAGTCTGGAGATGGTAAGGAGAATCCATAGTGTTCCCTCACAGTGTATGTGGTTCAAACATCACATAGATAAAAAGTAAATCAAAGAGGCTTGTGTACTACTGTGCATCAGGTAGAGCAGGCCATTAACTTACTCACAATGACAAATGGGAATAGATAGATTTCAGTTTCAGGTTTCATTCCTGAGATGCATTTCACGTCTCTCTCCAGAGCTTCATAATGTGCTGTTTGTCACCAGAATTTCCCTGATACAGGCAAATAAAGTGATTTTCACTTAAGGATATATAACATGGAGGCACTTTTGTCTGGTTCCTACATGGCACCAGAGATGCGTAATACATGACCAGCTATATGCACCACAATAAACTCTTAGGGATTTGTGTAAGAACATATAAAAGCTGTGGTTTTATGTCCAGAAAGTCAACTTTGTGGTATCTATTCAACTTGTTCTCCTCACTTCTACCTTTTTCTTTTGCCTTTCCCTCTTCTCTTTCTTATTTCTCTTTACTCCTATTTTCATTCATCTTGTTTTCTCCTCCATTTCTTTAATTTCTTCATTTTTGTCCTGCTCAGAAATTTTCCCCATCCTTTCTCCTACAAAATAGTCTTCCCCCAAAACAAATCCTTTTCAGCAATGTCAGCAAAATCCACTTAATGGCTGCTCAGTGCAAAGCACATTAATAAAATACAAAGATTGCCCTCTATAATCTGATATTAATTATTGGTCCCAACCAGTGGCATGTTCAACTTGTTCATTAAAGTACATAAATCGAGACATTGGCCTACAGAAGACTAAACATGAACTGAGTGTCTGAATTCCCTTTACGGTCAGGGGCATGATCTTTAACATAAGAACTGAGTAGCCTTTGAGGTGTCTTAAGGCAACCTGCATGATATCCATTTGACAACAAGTATCCTGTCTGATGTCTGCCATGGACAACTTGAATGCTCAACGTGTTTTGAATTGGATCGATACTATGTATAGGACAGAACCAAGCCCCAAGATATTCAATGGAATCTAGAGATCTGAGAAACCTAACCTAAAGTAGACATCTGCATTTGTTCAGCTGAATGACTAAATTCCACTGACTTCAGTGGCTAGATTTCCAATAATTACAGTGGAGATTGATGCCAGAAGCAAGTATGTAAAAACCTGTATCAGTCTCCTAAAACTTGGTATCCTAGTTTGAAAGTTGAATCCCACGTTGTTTGTCTTCTAAAACTAGGTTTAAACATCACCTGTTTGGTAAGTCCCACAAAGAAAGGCACATGAAGGAAAGGTACTCAGTTCTGTTACCTTCACCTAATTTTTCTCGCAAATTGACAGATATGTACAAACAGTAGGGATCTGCACATGTGTGAAGAGGGAAACCAGATTTGTTTGACCCCACCAATAACTTCCAGGCATATGTTAAGCATTCGTAGCTGTTTATGCATCAGTCGTGTTACAGAATCTAACCCTCCTTGAGGTTTTCATTGAATGGTAGGTTTCCACTCAAAAGAAAAAACCTAAAAGTTAAACCCTATGTTTAGCGTAAACCATGTCCTTTCTTTGCCATTACAGGGACATAAGTTTGTTTGTCAAAAGCAGCACCTGCTTCTTCAGCATTCCTGAATGGTATTTGTCTTACACACACACTTACACGTTTGGGCTTAATTAGAACTAGGGCCTGTAGATACCATACGTAGTTTTATTTTTAGTTTGAGAAATAATTAATGACAACACATTTTGTTCTATTTTTATATTTTTTTCCTGTTTTTTCTGGTTACTTCGTCTTTCATATTCTTGAAGTAATGGGATCTCAGTGCCAGTTCTGTTAAAAAGTATTTCACATTATGTTTCAGATGCCTGCAACTTACTGCAAGAACAGACATCCATTTAAAGTGTAATTGAACCACTGATATGAATATATCTATTAACAGGCTTATGTAAGAAAGTATTTACTTCTTTCAACTGAAAAAGTCTGAGGAAGGTGGAAATGGTAAAAACACTAGGGATATAACATAAGGAAATCTGCAAGGAAGCTTATAGGGCTTAAAATGCTTCATAGTTAAAGACAACAAATAAGGGTTCTCGCAGGATGCTGATAAAGAAGACAGATGCTGGATTCAATACCTGGTCAAGGAGTTCATCAAATCAAAGCCAACATCTTAAAGGGTAGAATGTTCTCATTAAATTCTAATGAAAACCTCAACCATGATATAAAATCCATGAGACATTTTTTATCTTATTAAATCCTGTCAGGAACTTTTGCTATCAGTATCACATGTCATTCACATAACTGTACAAAAGCAGTCTGAAGTTTAGGCTCTAATTTTTCTTTTTTCTTCTTCTTTCTGTTAAAATTTATTCTTACTATGATATGAGAAAAGTGTGATATATTAATAAAACATCTAATAAAAATCCCTTTTAAGAATGTTATTATTAAACATTGCATAAAATTAATATCAATTGGATCCTTGTCTTTTTAATAGGGTTTGAGTTATTGAGTTTAATTCAATTTCAATAAATTTCAATTAATCCAAATTTGTTTCCATTTTTTATTAATTCCAGTCACTATCAATTATCTTCAATTAATTTAATCTACTCGCGCTACGTTTTCAGGTAATTCTCCATTACTTTCAATTAGTTTCTATTAATTCAAGAGGGCTTTTTGACTGTTAACTAATTTCATAAGAAACAAATGTCCTTCATTAATACTGGTCTGTACTCTTACTACTTGCCTTCACAGTATAAATGCCTAATTCAGGACTAGATCTTCATACATTGCATAGTGATATAGTCCCAACAGTGTCAGCATAACACTGTTGAGTGAGAACAGTCAGAAAATTGTTGTTACCTGAGAACTAAAGAGTTCCTGGGAACTAAAATCAATACAAATTTCACTTTAAGTTGCCTTTATGTCAGTATTTAAGCCTAATTTTTACAAGCAACTGTATCAATTGGCCTGCATTTTCATTGAAGAATTAAGACTCTCATTTCCCAATAATACTGTGAAATAGAAGGGCCTTGATCCTTTTCAACATGTTAGCTAATGTTTCAATTGCCTAAGCATGAACTTGTATTCCAATCTGAGATGCCCGGTTAGTTCTCCTGTACAGTATGGGTCTCCCATATGTTTTGTATCTTCCAGCCTATGATGTTGTCTCAACACTCATTAGAGACATATGCTTAAGCACTCAATCTAAACCCTTAATCAGTCTGGTCAAGAAAGTATGACTCATCCTAAAATAGGATATTAACTAAATCTCTACTGGTTACAGTGAGAATCAAGACATTGATTTGAGACGTAGACATGCAGTGTAAACACAAAAATCAGTAAGATGAACATCACTTCAAAAATACATGTTTTTGGTAGTCCGGAGATTAGCCTGTTTTCCATGTAAGACTGATGAAGGTTAAAGGAATACACATTTATTCCTTTATGTCATTTCCAGTTCTGGACTCAGTTTAAGTTTATGATGACTATAATTAAAACTTTCAGTATTCTATGTACATAGCTATTTTAGGTAAGAGAAATAATTAGGAGGGGAAAAGTACATATGGTGGAATAACATATATAACATTCTTGGAGAACACAGATAAAGAGATTTATGATGGAGTTTGCACAGATGTATTGATTGATTTACTGTCAAAGTAGCAGTTACCTTCAAGGCGCTCATCTTGCCACTGCACCAGAATCGCCCACAACAAGCTTTTAATTTGCAATTAAAAATAAAATTAATTATCCCCTTCAGCACTTCTGCAAAACATAATTCATGAGACATATCATCAGGTTTTGTACCCTAGAAATTATATCTCCACACCATTCAGAAGTGAAGGAAAAGTACAGTTTAACACCTGGAATACACATGTGTATGTTCAGCTGAGTATCAGTCTTTTCTATCCATAATCCACCTCTGCTGTAATGTGACCCATACATCAAAATTTGGGGGAAGAGGCCAAGGCCAGTTGGAGTCATTTTACTTCACTGAACTTTAGAGAAGGTCCTGCAGCATAAACAGTGCAAGATTTTGGTGGACAGTCTTTCGCATTTATTTTAGCCTAATATAACAATTCCAGGAAGCAGAAACTCAAAAAATGTCTTTAAACACTAAATGGTTGCAGGACAGTAAGGGATCAGGCCCGGGCAGCATGTGTTCTTGAGAGTCAGGTCCTGCTTGAGTAACCAGATCTCATTCTATGACAAGGTTCCTCACCTAGTGGATGAGAGAAAAGCTGTGGGTGTTAGGCTTAGTAAAGCCTTTAAAATTGTCTATCACAGAATTTTCCTGGAGAAGCCAGTGGCTCATGGCTTAGACAGGTGTACTCTTTGCTGGGTAAAAAACTGGCTGGAAGGCTGAACACAAATAGTTGTGGTAAACAGAGCTAAATCCACTTGGTAGGATTCACCTAGGACCCAGTTTTAGGGACAGTCTTGTTAAATATCTTTATCAACAATCTGAACAAAGAAATTGAGTGCATTCTCAGTAAGCTTGTGAAAATATCAACAGGCTTGGGGAAGAGTGGATGGAGAGCTACCATAGAGAAAAGGACCCTGGGGGGTGTTCAGCAACAGCTGGTTGAGTATGAGTCACCAGTGTGTCCAAGCAGCCAAGAATGCCAATGCCATCCTGGCTTGTTCCAGAAATGGTGTGGCCAGCAGAACCAGGGCAGGAATCATCACCCTGTACTCAGCACTGATGAGGCCACACCTCTGTGTTCACTTTTGGGCCACTCATTAGAAGAAGGACTTGGAGGTGCTGCAGCATGTCCAGAGAAGGGCAACAGCGTGTTGAATAGTCTGGAGCACAAGCCTGATAAGAAGTGGCTGAGGGTCCTGGGAGTGTTTAGCCTGGAGAACAGGATGCTAAGGGGAGACCTGATCACTCTCTATAGCTACCTGAAAGGAGGGTGTCTCCAGGGGGAAATCTGTCACTCCTCCCAAGTGACAAGTGATAGGATGAGAGGAAATGGTCTCAAGTTGTGTCAGGGGAGGTTTAGATTGGATATTAGGAGAAATTTCTTCACTGAAACAGTTGTAAATCACTGGAACAGGTTGCCCAGAGTGGTGGAATCACCATCCCTGAAAGTGTTTTAAAAAAGTGTAGACGTGGCATTTGAGGACATGATTTAATGGGCACAGGCATGTTGGGATGACAGTTTAATGATTCCATAACGCTATGATTCTATGATTGTGTTCCACAGACTCAGTAACACTTATGCAAGGAGGGTTACCTCTTTATAATGTACAGAAGCATGAGTTAAACACTATAATGTGTATCTGGGAAAAACCTCTATGCAATCACACCAGCTAGAATTCTTGGCTTGGCAAACTACACCACAGTTGTTTTACCCGCAGTTTTTTCATCAGTAGCAGAACCTGCAAACCATGCATTAATCACAACTTTCTTTTTACTAGCTGAAAATGTGAATGATAAAAGCCCTTTTTCTGGATTAGTGCATTCAACAAAGATAATAACATTTTTGCTTATGCAGATCAGCTCTCAGAATAAGTTATGCCATTCGGACCAACTGAGGCAGATTTGGCTCTGTGTCTCTTTTCTGAAAACTCTGCCTTTGGGTGGATCAATTCCATGACTATTTCAGGATTTGCAGATCCCAAGGACAGAGATGACTGCAAAATTATTACAGGTCTGTCCTGGAAATTTGCCTTTCCTTCCAGATTAAGTTATGACATTGGATTACTACTGAGAAAGGAGTGAGTTGGAATCATAGGGAAGAATTCTGCTTTTGAAGATGTTTCTGCAAAAACAAAATAATAAAAAAAAAAAAGTTTAGAAATACATCACTTAAACATGAAAAGGAAAGGACAAAAGATAGCATGTTATCCGCTGCTGTATCAGCTGAAATGCAGGAAACTGGTGGGTTTTATTGAATATACACTGGTCTGGAAAAACATATATCCATTTGCATTATAAAAGCCCGTATACAAATGTACTTTGGGTTTAAAATCCCATATGTTGGCTGTCGTACTAATATTGGTTCAAGCAAATTATGCCTTGGCTTCACTAAATGCACATATCTATTTCAGTTAGACTGTTCTAATTTGGCAACAGATACTGTATTATTTATTCTGTGGCACAGATCAGGTTATGTAAAATTAATGGTTGAACTTCATTCATATGGACTGAATTAAAATGTGTTGGTCAGAGTGGAAAAGAAGGAGAGAGAAAGAAAGAGACCTGGATTTGTTTATATTTATGTCTGTTCCAGTATCAGCACGGAGCAGTAATGAACAAGTGCTGGCTACAGTTAATGCACATTAATTAAAAAAAAAAAAAAACCAAACCAAAACCAAACAAAAAACCCCAAACAAAACAAAAACCCAAAACAAACAAACAAAAAACTACCAAAGAAAAAACAAACCCAAAAAAAACCCCACTAGCATAATTTTTTCTCATGAAGGTTTTAATTTACAACATATTTGTTTATACAGATATCAGTTCAAGGTCAATTTGTTTTAAAATGTCCAAAAAATATTTATGGATTTTTAAAACCACTGGATTGTTTTGTTGAGCATGCAAGTTTCAGGCAAATATTCTGGACGACCTATTCCTGTTGCTCCTATCCACACAAAAAGTCCATGTACAATCTTGTCCTTGTATATATTTCTGAAATCTATAGTGTTCTACCAAACAGCTCTGCTCAGTACTGAAGTTTTTTCCTTACAGATATCCCAACATATCCTTTATGGCAGAAATTTTACCAGTCAGTTAGGACTCTGGTGGGTTTGCAGGACAGCCTACAGAAAGTAGTTTCATCATTGGTAATTTTTTTCCCTTTCCTACAAGTCAGTGATGTGAATCATAGAATCATAGAATCATAGAATGGAATGGGTTGGAAGGGACCCCAAGGATCACAGAGCTCTAACCCCCTGCCACAGGCAGGGCCACCAACCTCAGGCCTGGATCTACACAAGGTTGCTCAGGGCCCCATCCAACCTGGCCTTAAACACCTCCAGGGATGGGGCATCCACCACCTCTCTGGGCAGCCTGTTCCAGCACCTCACCACTCTCTCTGTAAAAAACTTCCCCCTAATATCTAATCTAAACCTTCCTTCCATTAGTTTTAATTCATTCCCTCTTGTCCTGCCAGTCTCTGCCCTTTTAAAGAGGTGATTCCCCTCCTGTTTCTCTGCTTCCTTCAGGGACTGGAAGGCTGCAATGAGGTCCCCCTGCAGCCCTCTCTTCTCCAGGCTGAACAAGCCCAGCTCCCTCATTCCCTCTTTGTAGGGGAGCTGCTCCAGCCCTCTAATCATCTTTGTGGCCTCCTCTGAACCCTCTCCAACAGTTCTACATCTTTCTTGTTTTGGGGCCCCAGATCTGGACACAGGACTCCAGATGGGGCCTCACAAGGGCAGAGCAGAGAGGGACAATCCTCTCCCTGTCCCTGCTGCCACCCCTCTCCTGATGGAGCCCAGGATACAATTGGCCTTCTGAGCTGCAAGAGCACACTGCTGGCTCATGTTAAGTTTCTCATCTACCAGAATCCCCAAGTCCTTCTCAGCAGGGAGACTCCCAAGGAGTTCTTCTCCCAGTCTGTAACAGCTGTTTGAGGTCTTTGGAGTGACACTGTAGTTGTTGGTGGTCGCTATTAACGATTGTGCTGCAAAGCCTGAGTCTTGAAAACCATTCTTCCAAAGGACTGATACGGATAATCACATTGCTTGCACAGTACATGACATAGGTGAGCTGAGTTTCTGCTGACTTCCCTTAGAGTGGGAAACTGGCCACGCTTCATACCCTCTCAGAACTAGTGTTTTTCCTTTTCTTTCCAGACTGCCTCTGTGCACACTTCCATTTTGGCCCTGCATTTATCTCCATCCTGTCCAACCTCATGTGAAGACTCTGCGATCATACAGTCATAGAATAGTTTATGTTGGAAAAGACCTTAAAGATCATCAAGTCCAACTGTTAACACTGCCAAGTCCAACCACTAAACCACATCTCCAAGCACCATATCTACACAACTTTTTAACACCTCCAGGGATGGTGACTCTACCACTTCCAGTGACTGAAAATCCTTTCAGTCAGGAGATTTCTCCTAATATCCAATCTAAACCTCCATTGCCACAACCTGAGACCATTTTATCTTCTCCTATCGATGGTTACTTGGGAGAAGAGACTCACCCTCACCTGGCTACACCCTCCTTTCAGGTAGTTGTAGGGAGCGATCGGGTTTTCCCTCAGCCTCCTGTTCTCCAGGCTAAACATCCCCAGCTCCCTCAGACACTCCTCATAAGACTTGTGCTCCAGACCCTTCATCAGTTTGTCGTTCATCATGAACAAGAATGCCAGAAACACATGAGCAGGTTTTGCCTCTGGATCACCTCATTCAAATATTAGCATTCCCGGAATACACTCAAGCTGTTCAGTCTCTTGGCTTCACAATTAAATGAAGAATAATTTGTTCTGGCCAGAGCTGAGAAAAATGGAGGCTATACTTCCTTTCCAACAGTATTCCTACTCCACTGATGATTACTGCTATTACTCAAATGTCTAAAGAGAAAGCACTTCCTTGCACTCCCCATGTGCACCCAAAGTGGCCTCCGTGTCTCAGACTGAACTAGGGTACTATTGCAATCTATCTTCTGAGCTCTGACTGCAGCTTCAAAGAACGACACATCTGCTTAACCACCCCCAGACCTCCTGGCTTTGGTGATTACATCAAACTGCAGATAGGCAAGCAACTGCCAAGCTTAAATAAAAAACAAAACAAAACAAAACACACCCTCCATCTGATGGAGAGTACAACAGTCCATCTGCTGAACAAGCAACTGCTGAAAGCAAACCAGCATTTGAGATGACACTGATGACTCCTTACATGAAGTCAAGAATTTGCTCCTCAGTTTCCAAGAATCCTGGTTCAATTTATCTATGCTATCAGAGAGATTGCACAGGAGAGTTCCACTCCTCACAAACAACTGCAAGAAGAAAGCTTGTGAAAGGAGGAGACAGAGGTTTCTTGGCTACTGGTCCACGTTGTGATGGTTGCTTCTGGAATGCATCAGAGTGACTGTAAACCTCAGCACTTTCAGAACAAAATGTAAAACATTCTTCCATTGACCTCGCTTTCCCACAATAACACCACATAAAATAACAGAGCAAGGAAAAAAAATACAGAGAGCTTTATGAGTGCACTTTAATAAATCAATAGGGGGTTTAGATACCACAGTGGTAGCTGCTGTATAAATACCCAGACAGGAAGATCCTGTCCTGGAAAATTAGAATAGGCAATTCCTGAACCTGTTATTGTCCAGTTTCACTTCAAGTAAGAGAAAGCCAGTGTTATTTTTTCCCCCACCGGCAGACAAAAGCCTGATGTCTAAATCTCAACTGGTATAAATAAATATATCCCTCTGTCACTGGTGCTAGCTTGATCTATACCACCCCAGACGCTTGCCTGTGTGATCGAGCCAAGAGAAGAACCACAAGTTGCTTGTATTTCTGATTATAAACAGATACAAAAAGCACACAGTAGAGTTTAAAGTATCTTTCATGTCTGCATATAGGCAAATGGTGTAAAAGATAGCCAAGTATTATTTCTGAATTTCACAAAACACTCAGAGATATATTACAGTCTTAATGTTTTGCCTTCTTTTACTGGTGGTCTTAACATGATACAGTGATAATTCTTCATTATTCTCTTCTGAGACAATACTGTGTATATAGCTAATTTAACTGGTTACACTCCAAGACCTAAGGACTGTTTATCACATAAGTTCTACAAAACCCCATCTCTTAGAGCACAGCAAACATACTGCATTTCTAATGGATCTCATCATTACTGTACAATACCTTCTTGTAACTTCTCAAGGAGGTGAAATGAATGCCATATACATTTGCGGACTCAGAAAAACACCCTTCACTTCAAAAAGTCTAGTTAATAAACCATCACTTGATTAACCTGAAGAGCATGTGTTCCAGGAAGGTGATATGTTAAGGAAGACAGCAAGTGAAGAGAGGTAAATGCAGAATGTTAAACCTAGAGCGTAGAATGGTGTGGAGAAGATCAAGGTTACAAACAGGTAGTGCAGGGTGGTATGGGGAGGTCAAAAGCCGGTTAAGAGCATGATGGAAAAAGGATCAGGCTTCTTGCAACAAAGTGGGTGATACTGTCAGGAAGGCAGTAGGATCACATTGGAAAATAGAAGAGCAATAATAGTATGTGGCTGGGAAAGGAAGCTGTAAAGAATTTAATGTAATTGAAAGCAGAAATAGAGCTGCAGTGAATGAAGGGAGTGAAGAAATGAAATTAGACAGAAGATCTCTAGGAATGGATTATCCAAAGTCCATCTTTGCAGGCTGGAAGATAAAAGAACAGAAAAAGCTAGTCAGAAGCTTAATTGCCACTGTCATAGCTAATGAATTATTAACAAGTAAATTAAGAAATTGAGTAAATCCTTTCCTTGCCTCAGCCAGCTCCCACTTCTGACAGTCACCAGTGAAATATAAAGCTCTTTTTACGACTCCTTTCCCTTCCCTTATGCAACGGATGACAGCACACTGTGGTCTGATGGTTTCCTTTAGATTTGTTAAAACCTCTCCCATGGCTCTTTTGATTAGAAATTCTTCTACCACACACTTCTATATTTTGAAGGACACTTGATAAAGTTGTATTGATGGCCTATCCACAGAAGTTGTTCCTGTCCTTCCACAGGCCAGCCTGGGCTTAAATGTTATCATTGTCACTCTGAATTTATTTGAAGCTAGTGGCCTAAAGCCACGTTTAATGATATCAAGAAGTGGGTGCTACCCACAAACCACAATAGTGAATTTGTTTTCTTGCTCAGGAGCATTCCCTTTCAGTTTATTCTGGACTGTGGAGGAGACACACAGCTAGGAGTCTGCTTTTAAAGCTTTCACCGTGAGTTCATCTAGAACAGCCAAAAATGAAAAATTAATATTATATCCTCATCACATCTTGATATACAACTCTCCATAGCATTGTTCTAACTTCAGCTACAGGTATTGCACAGCCCTCTGTCTCTTGAGTGATGCTTCTGTATCATTTTCCAGACAAAGGAGACAACAACAATCCCTTTCCTCACATGTTAAAGACGGGAAGTAGAGGGACATCTGCCAGGGTTTAGGGAAGAAAAGGTGAGAAGACAATAGTTTCCCCCTTCTACACTGCTGTTCTGTAAAGAAGAGAGAAAGTCTCAGTCACTTGATGTGAGAAGTTCTACAAGACTGGGAAATCCTATCCCATCTCTACCTAACTCCAGTGGCAATTTAGTTGCAGAAGATAAGGGATTTTTTTTTTTTACTACTTTCTTTAATATAATGGAAAAGACTCAACAAAGAAACACAAAAACCTTGATCTTCTTAAAAGTTTCCAAAAAGGTAACTTTTTAATCTAAACACAGCAAATGTTCAACCAAAATGAACATCTCTCTACGGTCCATTTTGCTCATTTCAGTCAAAACCACTTTTCATTACTGTATGTTTTCAACAAGCATATACTGATTATGTTTGGCTCAGCTGTAGGGCTGTATATTCCTGTTGTCATAATCCTAGTATATACATTGTGTGTGTTTGGCAAAAGTTTTGCTCTGAGCAAATGTACAGAAGATGCCATTCAGCTGGTTCTAGAGGGACAAGCAGAAGAGGGAAATCTGCATAGTCTAGTACACAAAGGCAACCAGAACAGACCACAAAATAGATGCACAGATGGATTTGAAGAACATGTGAAGCATGAGCAGCTTCAGGTAGATGCTTAAATATGGGTATAATGCAGCCAGAGGAAGATCAGTTGATCATAGATAGCAAACACCTAGGAGAGGAATCAGGATCTGCTGCTGCTGCTCATTTAGCCTGCTGGGATCTGTTGCAGCCTGTTCATGATGAGTTCTCTTCAAAAGGGGTGAACAGAGCTCTGAAGCAGTGGCTACCTGCTTAAACTGACCAGAAACAAAACATTCCTCTTGTCAGCTCCAACTGTTTTGCATTTTGCTTTTCTCCTTGCTAGCATTGCAAGCAGCAGCTTAATCTCTTCCCTGGTGTAAATCAGGAGTAGCTTCAGTCAATATAGTGCTATTTCTCTGTCCCACATGTGGTAAAGATCTAATACATTCTTCTTCCTGGGAGGGGAAAATTCAGCCAAGAGTATATGTTTGCCTTGTTTTCCTTTTTTTGCACCAGCGTGTGATTGTTAGCATAGGAGTATTATTCTTTTTATGAGTAGCAATGCCCATCCAGAGGAAAATAAGGAAGAATGGTGTAATGAGAGGTGTCCCTGCCTATGGCAGGAGGGTTGGAACTTGATCATCTTTAAGGTCCCTTCCAGCCCTAAATATGATTCTTGATTTTAATTTTTATGTAAGCACACTAATGTGAAAGCAACATTAGAGATAGAGTGGGCAGTGGTGAATTTAGGAATTCAGGATCTAGGAATACACTTCTTGAGTACCAATGAGATTCTTGATACTGACTGTAACTATGGGGGTTAGCTTACACTGGGACCAAGGAGGCCACTTGCATGATGAAAGCAAGGTAATCCTGTGCTCCTAGGCCCTCCTGCTAATGGGCTGGTCAGTGGGATGTGCTCATAGGCAGGTGGAGTGCCCGCATCTTGCAGCCCATGTACAGCTCTCTCAGGCAACTGACAGTAGCCTGAAGATCTGGCATGAAATTAATGCCTTATTAAGCACCTCTACATATTGCTATAATGCACAAAAATGTGTCCTCTCACTTGGAAGACTTGACAAATCTGAGTCTTGAAATTCATTCTCACTTAGATAATTTCGTGTCAAAGTGTCAAGTCCAGCCTGATCTTTATCAGCTATAAGACAGCATCACTTCAGAAACTTTTCAGAGAACCAGTTTCTGTCCAGGTTCAACACTCTTTTACAGCTGTGTGAAGGAGTTCATCTCATCTTGCATACATTTGCTACTGTGCATATATATGCTACTAATTGCAAGGTTATGGGATGAAAACTGCTGACCAGTTCAGCCAGTCTTTTGTCCATCCCTCCTTGTTCATGGTCAATGGAAGCCCTAGCATGTAGTAGCATACCTAACAGTGGGTGATGCAAATTCCCTCCTGCTCATCCTAAGTATGTACTTCCACCTGCCTCTTTGCAGACCCCTTCTCAAAGAATGGATGCCAGTGGTCCCCATCACAAGGGTTAGAGGACTGCTGTGCAGAGGAGACACGAGAGGGCAGTGGTGGCCCATGAGTGGGCACCATCGGGTAAAGGGTGTGAGCCTGATGTGTGGCTGAGGGAAGCCCTCCTGTCGAATCACAAGGTTCAGAAAGGACGCCCTCACTTTCTAAACTCCACCTCAAAGAGGTGCAGCTAGGTCCAGCTTTAGGTCCATACTTCATCAACAGTTTATGTCTAAAGGGTTATGTTGATAGCTACATATCAGCCAATGTTTGATGTCAGGACTTTCACCAAGAGAGTTCTGCAAAGCTGAGACAGAAACTTTATTAAAGTGAAAGATATAAGGAGTTTCGGATCACCATTGATAAATGCACTCACTGCAGCAGCACTAATACATGTCTACAATGCAGGCATAATGCTATCCTGGGTATTCTCACCAAAAAGATGAAGTTGTAGTGCTTATCAAGAATCTGTCCCTTTCTTGGTTGGAGGAGAAGGAGCACAGCCCACTGACTGCCTCTTTGATGTTTTCAATTTCTTCTCCTCAGGTGTAACCTCCTCAATAGCCTTCATACCCCACCCTTAGCTGTCCCCTCCCTGGGGTGATGATTTACATGATTTGGGTGGAGGTACAAGAACTACAGCCATATATATTTAGCATGAACTTCTTCTCGTTCATCACCATATTTAGGGATATAAAATTTCATATTCATTTCAGATAATGAAGCAAAAATTCTCACTCTGGGCATCATGGCCTTCAAGATGACGTGTAGAAACTATATATATTTTTTGTTCCACATTCTCTACCCAAAACAGGCCCACCTTGCTGCCATAAGGCTAACCTCCTTTGGCTGTGTCTCACACCAGCCTTGCAGACCTCCATCCACAATGCTTGTATAAGAGGTAAGCAAATACCAGTGATGTTTATGTACAGCTGTCACAGGCACTCACAATTGGCAGTAGTTAGCAGCAGATGCTGGTGGACACCTCAGTTCTCCCTGAGTTCTCTCAGTTCTCTCCTTGCTGCTCTTCCCAGAGAGGACCATGCAGTGAAGAAATGCACTGTTCCACAGAGAAACACAGTAATTCCCTTGTAGACCTAAAAGCTGCTCCTGCAAGGGGTATGGTGTTACAGTCTGCCTCAAACAGAAAAGTGCTCATCTTAGGGGTGGTTAAGAGATAAAGAAACAAAAAAGTGGGAGCACAGAATTTATTTTTGCAGTGTGTGGGGAGTTAACAGATGTTTTCCCTGTGAGCCACCCTGCAACCTCTGCTCTTCTTTATGTTATCCACACATAATCTGAAAGAGAAGAACATTTGCCAAAATATATTCAGGATAGGCCAGTCTAATACTGACTACAAAAAGTCACAGGTTTATCTTGCGGCACTGTCTGACTGAGTAATAAAAAGGCTGAGAAAATTTAATTTCTGCTAATACAAAGTAATGGACAGGTGGAAAAATAACCTTAACTTTAAACATTCAGTGACGGCTCTAAATAAGCTTTGTATCACTGTACTTCATGTATTCTGAATAGTTTTTTCTATTCTGACCCCAGTGTCTCAGAAAAAATATAGTAGAACTGGAAGAGGTAGAGACAAAGATGATCAAAGGCATAAAACACCCTCTAGAAAATGAAAAGAAAAGGTTATGGTACATATAATAGAGATCTATGGAAGCAGGAATGGTGTGAAGAAAGTGAGGAGGAGAAATAATTCACATTTTCACAGTACAATACCTGTAAGACACCCAAGGAAATCATCAGACAGGAAATGTAAAGGTAGGGGGAGGATATTTTTTTGGTGGGATGGGGAGGTTGGGTTGGTTGTTTTTCTATTCTGCACAGCAAACTGTGAAGCTCTGCCACAGAATTTTTCATCAGTTTAAAAATTATACATTTATTCAAAGAAGATTTTAGGTATTCATAGAAGTCCTGCTATTAAACACAGCAGGCTATCTGCGGTCACCAGCTCAGCAGTTCCTACCCTACTGACTGCTGGAAAGCGGACAGTTGATTCAAGGGATCAGGATGCCCTTTCCTTACAACCTTAGGCTGTTGTTACACTCTTCTGGGCATCTGCTGTATCTACTGTGGGAAACAATGTCCTGACAAATATTTCTCTTGATCCAGAATCTTACACCTCTATGCTATGGAGAGGGAAAAAAAATCTGACTAGACTAGTACACTAATTTAGCCTGGAACCTGCTGTTTCACTTCTCACAGAAATCATCTGGGCCCACAAAAATCCAATGACCAATTGAAAATATAATTTGCATAAATGATCATGGTCATTTGCATACAGTTGCTTCCTTTGCCTTCTTCCCTCAGGGACTGGCAATCTGTTCCCACTGCAGTAAGTATGGGATTGGCTTACACCTCAGCTCCCTGAATTATATAATTTCACTTCCCTCTTATTTATTTCTTACATTATATCATACTTCTTTTGAGGCCAAGCTGAGTATCCACTTCACCGTAGTTCTACCTTGACTGATGTCTCTCCACTTTTTCCAAGAAAATTCATAATTCTTTTTAAATATCTTTCTGATATATATTATAGCTTGCCTTCACTCAAAACTGTAAAATACTTAGAATGTTCAAAACTGCTGTCTATAAGGAAAACATGCTCTTGTTTAAAGCCTTCATTTTTTTAATATCAAATTATTTTTTTAATAATATCAGACACTTCAGGTCATTGAAATCACCTTTCTTCCTCAAAAAGAAAACTTCTTAATTCAAGTGGAACAAATGTTGATTTTTTTATTTCATTTTCTTTTACTGAGAAAATGGGGAAAAAATGGATCATTTTAGCCCTTTTTTCAGCTTTTAAGTAAACCACCAAGTGAAACAAAACAAAGACATTTTTCTTAGGTCCCTATAAATGTTATTACTAACAAACAGAGCATTATTGGTCTGTTCTTCAGAGTCCATGGATGGCTGAGGAAGATCAGAGGACAGATCTGTCTTTTTTCCATCAAGATGTGACTAAACTCTATGACTGCTTCTGTCTTCTGCTCAGCATGATTTTATATCTGCAAAAGCAAGATTATAGAAGCTGTCCCAAAAAATCTAATAAAATGTGAATTTCAGACAGAAGAATACAAGATTAGCTAGAGCTTCCTATGTTTTCTTGCTGCACAGCTCTATGAAGAAGTCTTCACTGGGAACAGGGATATCAACAGCCAATTGAAGATTAAAAGCTCCTGTCATAGAAGACTGCTCTGGATCACTGCAGCTATTTTCTGGTCATCAAATACCCATCATAGAGGAGATAAAGTAATTTAAAGGGGTGAGTACAATTACAGGACACTTCAACCATAGAAACAGAATTTTTTTGTTTCTTTCCAGATCTGAGAAGATTGTGTAGTTCATGTGACTTCCACAGACTCTTCAAATTTGTCTGAGGGTTGTTATTCAGGCCTGTAACTGAGGGATGGACTTTTACTATATTATTATTTCTGTGTTCCTATTCATTCTCTCCCAGTGATACCAGATGTGGTGCGGCTGGGTGGGCTGGTTTGCCATTGTTTCAGAGCAGATGCCAGCGCCCGCAGTGAGGCATTCCTCCATGAGAAAGCACCTTGTGGAGCAAGTGCCCAAGACAGGTAATCGAGCACCGAAACCTGTACTGGGGTCCCTGGTAAAACCCGTGCAAGAGCAAAGTCACACGCGAGAACTGAGCGAGACAAGACCCACTTCACAGCACGAGCGAGGCATGCAGTCACTGGTCACATAAGTCTATGCAATTATAGGGGGCAAATCTGAATTGGCTAATAGCCAGCTGTATATTTTAACCACCAGGCAACCCCTTCTCTCCCATTAGAGGGTACAGTCATCATCTCTGCAAAGCTAGACTGTCACTAGAGGCACTAAAAAGAGACCAGCTGAGCTTCCCTTCTGTTTCCTCAAGATGTGTGATGCTGTGAAAATACTACAGGCAATGTGAGTTGGTGCAGGAACGAAGCTAACAGCGCCATGAATTAAAACACGGCATTCGTTTTAGCTCTTGTGCTAGAAGCCATCGCATAAAGAGGAAACCCACAATGATAAATGGACTCCCTCTGTGTAAATTACTGTGGCAAGGGGAGAGAATATTAAAATGTGGTAGCAGTTTGGGTTAGCTTGGTCAAAATGGGACAATGTCTGGTCAGGTACAGCATCAGGCACATGAACCACAGTCTCATTTTCAGCTCATCTCCAATCTGCACGGCAGATCTTTCTACGGGGTGTTATTAGTTCATGATAATCACACTCTCTGCAGTTCCTTTACTGCTATTATAAAAATGCTTTTATGTTGGGTAGATGTGTTATTTATTACGTGCTAGGAGGAAATGAAGTTGGTAGTTCTGAATGTTGAACAGCAGTTGGAGCTGAGCTGCACAGTTCCAGGTCCCAAGAACTCTGTCTCCTGTTTCATAATAATAATAGTGATTTATCCCCTGTGCTATTAAGCTGTGTGAATGACTCCATGCAGATCTTGGGGCCAGTATTTTATTTCTGTCATCTAAGTTGAAGCTGTAATAGCAAGCGCTGACTCTTTTCTCTTTCTTTTCTTTTCTTTTCTTTTCTTTTCTTTTCTTTTCTTTTCTTTTCTTTTCTTTTCTTTTCTTTTCTTTTCTTTTCTTTTCTTTTCTTTTCTTTTCTTTTCTTTTCTTTTCTTTTCTTTTCTTTTCTTTTCTTTTCTTTTCTCTTTTCTTTTCTTTTCTTTTCTCTTTTCTTTTCTTTTCTCTTTTCTTTTCTTTTCTTTTCTTTTCTTTTCTTTTCTTTTCTTTTCTTTTCTTTTCTTTTCTTTTCTTTTCTTTTCTTTTCTTTTCTTTTCTTTTCTTTTCTTTTCTTTTCTTTTCTTTTCTTTTCTTTTCTTTTCTTTTCTTTTCTTTTCTTTTCTTTTCTTTTCTTTTCTTTTCTTTTCTTTTCTTTTCTTTTCTTTTCTTTTCTTTTCTTTTCTTTTCTTTTCTTTTCTTTTCTTTTCTTTTCTTTCTTCCTTCCCTTCCCTTCCCTTCCCTTCCCTTCCCTTCCCTTCCCTTCCCTTCCCTTCCCTTCCCTTCCCTTCCCTTCCCTTCCCTTCCCTTCCCTTCCCTTCCCTTCCCTTCCCTTCCCTTCCCTTCCCTTCTTTCCTCCCTCCCTCCCTCCCTCCCTCCCTTCTCTCCCTTCTCTCCCTTCTCTCCCTTCCTTCCTGATCTCCATCTTTCTTTCTTGCCCTCCTCCTTTCTTGCCTTCCTTCTTTCCTACCTGCTTGCTTTCTTTCTTGCCTGCTTTCCTTCTTTCATTCCTTTTTTCCTCCTTTTCTTTCTTTTCTTCTTTCCTTCTTTTCTTTCTTTTTCTTTCTTTTTCTTTCCTTCACAATGTTCTATCATCATTATCATCATTATCATCTTTATCATAATCCTGGCGTGTTCCTTTTGTATTAACTTTTCTCTGGTATTCACTTTTGAACTATCTATAGATAATTTATAAGGATAGTATGAGAATGTTAATAGGTAGTGTAACAATCAGTTACGTCTTTGTACCAGAGCCTAACTGATTACTCCCAGGAATGATAGTAGCTAGATCTAGTTGGTGTTTTCTGCATCAGTTTTGGTTTTTTTTTTCCTTTTTGCCCCATCCAAAAAAATTCCTGTTTATTTTGCAGGTTGTGTTTTATCTTCTTAAACTGTCAATATAAAACTGTTAAGCAATACTGGGCAGGCCATTTTGTATGTATTTTCCAATGGTTGAAAACATGATTTGTTTTCAACTTTTATACACTTCTGAATCTAAAAGATACCCTCCCAAAAATCAAAAAAACGTCCATGTTTTTTGTCAAAAGTTTGTTTTGTGATTGCATCTGACTATCAAGGACACTTGGTGGGTTTCAACCCATCTTAACTTCAGAAGCAGGATTCAGTTTGCAGATTAAAGGTCTAAATGAATGTGTATCTGTGGACATAAATGAGTTCCTGTTTCAGTAAACAGAGGTCTGGTGTTCCATTCAGTTTCCCCGACTCCGTGAGAAGGAGCCCATGGAGATGTCTGGAGATATAAGAGGTATGGTTTCGTCTTTTGTAAAGATTGTTTTCTCCATAGCAGAGGAATACAGATTACTTCATTCTTTCAATGTATATGCCACCAACCGTGCAATGAAATTCCTTAAATTATGATAAAATTGCTCATTTCCTGAAGTGAACACAACAAACTAACAGACACAGTAATTTTTAGTAGATTTGGATTCAATTCAATTTTCCAGATGTTCGCCTGTAATCAGCTTAGGAACTCAAATCTCAGAACGGTGCTATTCACACAACAGCTGCTGCAAATTTTTCTTTTGAATCACACCAATCTAAGAGTGGATTTGTTTACAGGCAGGCTCAGTGTTACATGAGGAACTGAATGATTACATAAAAAAAAACCCCAAAAAATCTCAAAAATGCTCTTCTGACCATTTACGCAGTTTTGCTTTTATTATATTATAGCTCCATTTTTAAGTAATTTTTCTCATGAATTAGTAAATTTAGTTTTCTTCACCAGTTAGTGTTTTGCTGTTGAATTTAGATTTAAAATACATTTTTCTTCAGCCAGACTTCCAATAGGAATATATTGGAAGGAAACAGCAGAGTAGTCATTGAAACTGTATTTGGAGTGCATTGTAATATGTATTTGCATAAGCTATCCTGCTTCTAAAAGTATAACAAACTCAGTCTAGTAAGGGATAGTACAACTTGTAGCCTGACCCTGTGTAATCCCCACCTTAAATCATCACCCTATTATCACCTTATCACCTATACAGAATTCAGTATCATTTATCTGACTTTACAGAAAAAAAAGGAAAGAAAAAAAAAAAAAAGAAAAGAAACAAACAAACTAAAACAAAACCCAAAACAAAAAAACATCAAAACCAATCCACTAAAAAAAAAAACCCATCCAGCTATTCCCTTGGTGATTTATTCCACTGGGTAGCTATTCTGTGTTCAACCTTGTATTTGGCTTCTGGTGTGTTGTAAATTCAGTTTTTTTCTTATGCCTGGATCTGTTTGACTCAAGTGGCCATCTAAGCTTCCCTAGCTCATCCACATAACTGGAGAACAAAATAATTTCTGGATGTTTATTATGTTTAATTTTTGCTGCCCAAAAGTAATTAATCTGACATCTGTCTGCAGTCAATAGAGAGGAGAGGTGACTTGATCTCAGATTTAAATATATCCACTGATTCCTGTGGAGTCACCTGCATCTGCCCCCTGGACACATGTCTAAAATCTCAGCTTCAACTATCTTCAGACAAATACATCTGCATCAAGTTAATTCCCACTCGAGTTTGTATGACTCAAACTTGCATCTTCTAACTCTTCAATTCCTGCCCCAGCTCTGAATGTCCCTCCCCGGGTTTCCAAACCTGGCTTTTGTGTATGGGGAGAGCTAGACACTTGAAAGTAGTGAACAGGAAGCAAGTGACAAGCAAGTATCATGCATGGAAATATGGAGATAAGTGCTGCTGACAAATTAACATGTAGGATACCAACATCCCAATCACAGACATCTCTCTACTGAGGATTTAAAAATGAAAGTCTAGCTAAATGTCTAGCTAAATGATTGTAAGCTATTTTGCAAAGCAGAAAAATGCTGAAGTTTTGGACATAAAAGGAAAATGTTGTACAGTCCCTGTTAATGGAGTAATCCAAGCAAGTAATCATGTAAATTCACTATATGTTAGGTAGAAAATCTTTGTACTGAGTAATGGAGATGTTTTAGTGTCAAGCATTCTTATGAGACATTAATGAATTTAGGGTTCATTTTTCAAGCTGCCTGAAAAGTTGGTGTTTGACAACATTGTGTATCTGGTGATATTCTAATGCAAGAGTCATGACAATAGCTGGGCAAAGTAAATTAAGTAGAATGTGAAGTGCAAAGCAAGGGGGCTTATTGGAACGAGGTATACAGAGAGAACAACTCAAGCTACCTAAGTTATACAGAATCTTTATTTCATCTTGTTAGTAAGCCGAAGTTCTTGGGAATATATAGGAAATTTTCAGATTGTTGAAGTCCTTACTATTTGTTCTGTTACAAGGCTGTGCAATGTGGTAACAAAAAAAAAAAGATTAAATTTATACTGTGTGGGTTTTCCTGTGTCAGTGTTGAGTTTTACCTCTTTCCAGATTTTCATGTGACTGTTTGGAAAGGTGAATCTCATTAAAGAGAAGGTATCTAATCAGCCCGTTTTTTCATGCATTTCATGGCACTGAGCACTGTGTTCTCCTACTATATAAACATAACAACCTCTTTTCTGAGAGGTTAATAGGGCTTTGGTTTTGTTTGTTTCCAGGGTATTTTTCCAGTTTGACAAGCTGTGTTACAAGAAGTCTCACATGTTGTCCACTTCCTTCTGATACATATAATTGTCTTTTTTAAACACTTTGGGTTTTTTCTATCCTTCAGACATACAGTTCATTTGGACAGCAATTTTTTGCTCTTTGAGATCAGAGATGCAGAAATTTGGTAAAGGACAAAGACCTCCTGCTTTTTGTATGGATGGACCTGAATAATCTTCCTGCACAGGATTATACATGAATACAAACTTGTACACACATGCATGTCAAAACTAGTAAATGTCCAGAAACAACATGCAGCAGGTATTAACATTCCCTCAGTGCCCTCACAAAGGGATTTAAACTAGAGAAAAAACACACTGCAATTAAATAAACCTGATTAATTTTCACCTAGAGAAGTTTTCACCATGGAGGATTTTGGTTACCGTTGTTGTTTTAATTTGTAACACATGCATGTGCATAGAAATAACCAGAGCTTCTTTAAAAAGCACTAGCCTAATTAAATGAGACTAAATTGATGAACGTTATCATATGCACACTGATTGCTGGGTACTGAAGTTCTATCTTCCTTTAATGACTTGGTGAGATAAAGGGATTTTAAGCTGAGTATGATGTATTCAATTCAGCAGGCAGCAAATGGAGCAATCAAAACTCATCCAACAGATAAAGAAAACTGTATGGCTTGTGAAATACATATGTTGAACTCACGTCACACCACCCTCCATTCAAGAAAAGTTGTCTGGAGACATCATCAGTGAAATAGCTTTCATTTGGGTGTGATATAGATGGCCCAC
Source organism: Hypotaenidia okinawae (assembly GCA_027925045.1). Lineage (NCBI taxonomy): Eukaryota > Metazoa > Chordata > Aves > Gruiformes > Rallidae > Hypotaenidia > Hypotaenidia okinawae. Next base: position 5,238,091 of record BSDF01000005.1, on the reverse strand, counting down.
ATATCCATTTGTGGTTACTGGTGAAGACTCATTACAGCTGCTAGGATGCGGCTGTACCTCACAAGAAGAGAGAAGATTTCTGTCTTCTGCTCTTTTTCTTTCTTTCAACCTTCTTCTCTTTTCCTCTTCTTTCTTCTTCTCTAAATCCTACCTGTTTGTTTGAAAGGGATACTATTCATTTACACAGAGTTACCATCTTAGATATCTGATGATTCTCACAGCTAGAGGTAAAGAACCAGAAATAAATCATAATGGTGTTCCAGAACAGAAACTCCTTTCGATAGGAGTGGCTTTCATGAGAATTCAGAGTAGAGGGGAGATGTGTAATATATTTCTCAGTATTAATAACTGCTTCTTCTGCTTACACATAACAAAAGAGATTTTAATCACCGTGGTAATCTCTGTCTTTGGAATGAACATCTCGTATTAATCTTTGGACAAAATTGAAGCAAATGAAGGTAAAATCTAGAATATAAAAGTGCCATCAGAATTCTCATTGAAAACACTAAGAAACCTTATTGAAACCATCACATTAATGTTTCCAGTTGTTTATTTCTTTTTACAGAGGCTCCTTATTTTATGTCTTGAATAGTATTTCCCTAAATAAAATTGCACCATGCAAAGTGCCATTATGATTTCCAACATTCATTTCCAGAGGGGCTCCTGCTAGTCCATAGCTATAACTATGATGAAAAGGGGCTGTGGACAGCCCATTGCAATAATGCCAACTCCTCATCTATCAACCCAGCAGATTATGTGAGTAGCATCTCCTTAGAATAGAAACTCAGAGAGATAATAATCAATGAGATCTGGCATGCTGAGTGCCCACACGAATCTATTGCTGTAAAAGATGCCAATCTGTTACTGCTATACAGCATCTATGGAATTGTAGTCAGCGGGGCTGAGACCAGGAACAAAGGCTTTAAGGATCAACTGATATTTCTGATGAGTGGCTCTGGTTTTAGAGTGATACATGCCATTATAGTGTAAGTTCTGGGATTTTCTGCTAGTTTTATGCTGAGATTTCATAATACAGCAGCTTTAGGGACAAAATCAGATCCAGAAGCATCCATGTCCTTTCCACGTTGCTTTTTTCACCCTTGATTCAAGCCAGCTATTGACAGTATGTGTGTGAGACTGATTGGGAAACTGAGTTTTCTCCATCTGGTTCTGAAGGAGACTTTTTTTTGTCATGTTACTGTTTTTTGTAGTACTGAGGTCTTTTAACCCAGACCAGTTTCTTTCCGAAAAATGAGTGTAGGAATAAGCAATCAAATGCAGAAAGGAGCAGCTGTAACTCCTTAGCCCTATATTCCCTCCAGACATCTCAGTTCAAAACCCTACAGAATGCAGAATTTGGTCTGGTTTTAATCAACCTAAGATCCCACTTGTTCTTTGTGCACTCCTGTCACTCTTCAGTGACTCTGGAAGAGACCAAGGACAACTAGAAAATTTAGCAATGCCTTTTGGGAGTCTTAATGAGGTGACATGAGATGAGATGAGATGTATCTGGCCTTGAAACACTGATACCAGAGATACCAAATCTTCTCCACCTACCCAAATTCTGGAACCAGGATCACAGAGAGTTGGACAGAATTAGACTAATTAGAGGTATAATGAATATAATAACATTCACACATTGGAAGGTTATAGGCTTTTTAGCTGACTATTTTGTTCCCATAGAGAAGAAAGTTAAGTGTGTAGTAAGTACCTTATAATTAGTAACATATTACAAGCACAAGCTCAGGTCTTTGGCCATCTGTGGTAGGTTTGTTGTTATAGGTAAGCCTTATATTTTGTCCTGATGTTCCTGAAAACCTATATACCTCTTCAATTATCTAAACAAACCAAGTGCAAGAGATTACAAATTTGCACCCAGCACTGCTAAGTTCTGTGTAATAAAACTTCTCTTACACATCAACTGCATTGTTGGCCTTTTCTGTATTCTAAAAGCATGACATACCTTTCAGCACATGAAATAATACTAGAAGCAAGTTAGGTGATGAAACACTAGATTCAGTCCTATCCCAACCCTTAGCTTGAATGTGTCTCAATGTAACAAAGCTTTCTAAATGGACTGATTCAGCTCTCTGTCCCAAGAACTACAGTATAGACCCCACAATGCTGCCTATCGCTGTTGTGGGCTGTAGCTGTTTGTATTATCTTGGCATGTACGGTCCTCAGAGATGCAAGTATGACCTGCAGTGTTTTGTCTGTAGGACCAATAGTTCATTCACTGGCCAACACTGCCTTTCATAAGGAGCAAAACATTAGAAGGAATTTCAGCCCCAGCTTCACAGACTAATATTAGACAAGAATATTTAAAATGCCTAGGAAAGGCTTTTGTCCATAGTCTGAGGCTGAGTTTTGAAATCTTTGTAAACTCTCTCCAGGGAGGCTATGTAGAGAGCGCCATCCTTTCAGCTCACCCTTGAATGCACTTTGAACAAGCAGCTGCTTTTACTGTAAGCAGGTTATTAATGGTCTCTTTTCAAAAGCAGAGATAGTACCCTGTAAAATGTTCTATTGATTTTTTTCCCTTTCCCTGTCCCTGTTTCAATCATGCTCGTTTGAATGGCTTTCATTTTTAACAACAACAAGAGATTCTTCGAAGAAAACTGGTGTCTAGGTGCAGCCTTAAATAAAATCACTGCTCAATTTAAGCTCTGAAAAATATTTTTGATATTTTAATAGAAATTGGAGAACCAATTGTTGGTTCAATAATAGCTACAAGGAGTTTTTACATAGGAATCATGCAGAAGGATCATTTTATTTCTCCTACTGTACATGTTAAACAGAAAACAGCAGACTGAATCTTGACTCACTCGATTGTTACATGTCAAGGATCTCAGGAATGTGAAAATATTTCATTCTAATTTTCTAAAGTAGAAATGTGCACTGAGATAACCTGTGCAGAGTTCAGAATACAGAACTGCAAATAGCATCTTATGATACATTATACAATATGCAACAATACTCATGTAGAAGGATCCACACATAAGACATTGTGCACACCGGGAAATAGGATTTCTCTTCTGACATTGTTTAGGATTGCCATTAGAATCATAGAATCATAGAATCACAGAATGGTTGGAAAGGACCTCTACGGTCATTAAGTCAGTACGTTAACCCAGCACTGCTAATCCACTCCTAAACCGTGTCCCTGAACCACATTACACGTCTTTTAAATACTTCTAGGGATGGTGACTCCACCGCTTCCCTGGGCAGCCTGTTCCAGTGATTGAACACTCTTTCAGTGAAGAAATTTTTCCCAATATCTAATCTAAACCTCCCCTGACACAACCTGAGGGCATTTCTTCTTGTCCTCTTGGTTGTTACTTGGGAGACTGGCCCCCACCTGGCTCCACCTTCCTTTCAGATAGTTGTAGAGAGCAGTCAGGTCATCCTTTAGCTTCCTCTTCTCAAGGCTAAACATTCCCAGGTCCCTCAGCTGCTCCTCATCAGACTTGTGCTCTAGATCCTTCACCACTATGTTGCTCTTCTCAGGATGCACTCCAGCACCTCCATGTCTTTCTTGTAGTGAGGGGCCCAAACCTGAACACAGCACTCAAGGTTTGACCTCACCAGTGCCAAGTATAAGCAATGATTACTGCCACACCATTTCTGATTCAAGCTAGTGTTTCCACCTGGGCACACTGCTGGGTCATACTCAGCTGGTCGTCAATGAACATCCCCAGGTCTTTTTCTGAATAACACTTCTCATCCACTCTTCTCCAAGCCTGTAGCATTGCCTGGGATTGCTGTGACCCAGGTGCAGGATCCAGCACTAAGCCTTGTTGAACCTCATACAGCTGGCCTTGGATCATTGATCCAGCATGACCAGATTCTTGCTGCAGAGCCTTCCTACTCTCAAGCAGATCAATACTCCCGCTCAACTTCTTGTTTTCAGCAAATTTCCTGAGGGTGCACTCTATCCCCTTGTCCAGATTATTGATAAGATATTACAGAGAAGTGTCCCCAGTAGGGAGCCCTGGAATACACCATTTGTGACCTGCCACCAACTGGATTAAACTCCATTCACCACAACACTTTGGCTCCAGCCATCTGGCTTTTTACCCAGTGAAGAGCATGTCAATATAAACCATGACCAGCCAGTTTCTCCAGGAAAATGTTGTGGGTAAATGCTTATATCTTACATCTAAACTAAATCTACCCTCTTTCAGCTTAAGGATATTGTCTCTTGTCCTGTCCCACCCCTACCATTGTAAATAGCTCCTCTTCATCTGTAGCCCCTCTAGGTACTGGAAAGCTGCTATAATATCTCCCTGGATCCTTCTCTTTTCCAGGCTGAATAAGCCCAATTCTCTAAGGCTTTCTCTATAGCAGAGGTGCTCCAGTCTTCTGATCATCTTTGTGGTCTCATCTGGGCTTGCTCCAACAGCTCCATGTCTTTCTTGTACTGCAGACTCCACAGCTGGAAGCAGTTCTCCAGATGGGGTTTCACCAGAACTCGGTAAAGGGGAAGAAATCCTTTGACCTGCTGGTCATAGTTCTTCTGATGCAACAGAAACATTTTTAATTGTCTTTTATGGCCGTAGCAAGATAAATTCTAGTTGGGTTTTTTGCTCTTCTAATTTTCTTCTTCATAACCTCACAATATGCTTGTAGTCCTCCCTAGTTGCCTGTCCTTTCTTCCAAAGGCCATGAACTCTCCTTTTTTTCCCTGTGTTCAAGCCAAAGCTCTCTGTTCAGACAGGCTGAGCTTCTTTTCCCTTCACCTGTCTTTTGGTGCATGGCAATAGCCTGCTCCTGCATCTTTAAGATTTCTTTATTGAAAAATGTCAATCCTTCTTGGATTCCTCTGCTACTCAGGACTGCCTCCTAGGGACTTTGCCAACCAGGTTTCCTAAATAGGCCAAAGTCTTCCCTCTGGAAGTCCAATCTGGAAGCTTTGTTAATCCATCTACTTACTTCTCCAAGAATTACATTAATTACTCATATCACATACAGTCAAGAATATATTCTCCAAATATTTTTGCTTGTGATTTTGGTTTGCAAACCTCCAAACTAAGGATTCAAATGACACAGCAATCACACTGAATTTTCCTATGGGCTACATTAACACCTAGAGAGAGCTTGGTGATGTTAACTGCCATTAGTGAGTCTCAGGGGAACAGATATTTTATAAGTCTGAGCTCCAGGCGCATAGAATCACAGACTGGTCTGGGTTGGAAGGGACCCCAAGGATCACAGAGCTCCAGCCCCCCTGCCACAGGCAGGGACACCAACCTCCAGGCCTGGAGCTGCACAAGGTTGCCCAGGGCCCCAGCCAACCTGGCCTTCAACACCCCTCTCTGGGCAGCCCCGGCCAGCCCCTCACCACTCTCTCTGTAGTACTCTCTCTGTAGGATCTAGGGAACAATGTAAGAGACTCTGAAGTAAGGCAAGGGACATGGACATGGGTAGAAAAGCAAAGCAAGGCAAGGTGGTTTTGCATTTATGGAAAGAAGTTTGAGAATATATTATAAATACATTTCAATTTTAATACCAAAATCTGTATGAAAGAAGATACATAGTTTCTTGACATTTTAAGGAAAGTTCTGAATTCCAAGGACTCATTATTTTTTAATGGTGGCAACTGAAAAAAAAACCCTTTTCCTTAACATAAGCTGAATACATTTTAAAAGACAGTGAGTAAACAAAATAACTACCATACATACTAGAAGCTGTAAAATATAATCCAGAAACACAACTTCTACTTCTGGAGCTAGAAGGAAAATTGCATTCTGCATAAAATTTACTGAGCATTTCTTATAATACCCACCTGATAAAGTCTTTGGTTCCATAACACCCATTGTTTTGCACTGGACACTGGAAATCAGACTTCTTAGTTGGAAGTCAAGATACAGACTTAAGTGCAGATTACTCTTTAAAATGCTGGCCTTTCCAATCTCTTTTCAGCCAAGAATATTGATTCCTCCTTTCATGTTTAGGAGAAGTATCAACCAACTGAAAAAAAACCCAACCCTTCCACTAAATGCAATTTTTTTGCTTTCAACTCTTTTGCTATAAAGTCTTGGATATTTATCTGATGGTTGCGCACAGGCTGTGGTTACCTGTGTGACCTTTGACAGGAGAGCTGTTTGTTACATTTTTATTTTGACACGATGTCCTACATAAAAGTTGGCAATAATGAGAAATTACTCTATAGGGTAAAACTACCCCATGGTTTCTTCCTTCACATGATGATATTTTTAATATGTCGACAATGCTCAGGTGAGGGCATCTCATTGAAACAAACAAACAAACAAAAACTCCACAGAAAAATGAAGTAAACAGAAGAAGGAAAAAGAAGGTGGGTTGGAGGCAAATGAAACAAGCTCAGACACCTTCTGGTCACAATAAGTATTTCAGATGTTCATCTTAGAGATCAGTTTATGATAAATTTATTCAGATATAGTATATAAAACAGGGATACCGTAGCAGGGTCATCTGGTGCCGGTATGAAAATTCAGCTCCTTAGCAACATTCACTGTCCAGAGCCCCTTTCCTTTTGTCACATTAAACAGGTAAAGGAATTTGGCAGAGAATAAACCTCCTTGCCTTCCAGCCTGTCCTCTGATATCAGAGGGGCTGGAGGTGGCCAGGAGTCTGAGTCCCAATTCTCCACTGTAAATCCGATTGTGTTCAGTACTGAACTACCATGGTTGAGGATTCACAAACAGTGCAAAGCACCACTCAGTCTAGCTGGGCTCAATGAACTAGCACAGCCAGACTAGGGTGGTTTGGTCACATTCAGTTAAGAACTTACTGCAACTAAATTAATGAAAGGTGTTGTTTATTTGGACTGTGGAGTGCAGATTCTTTGGATTGCCAATGGCGATCCACTGTCTACAAAAGCAGGTGCAACTCACATAGGAACATAAGACAACATAAAGTAACACACAAAGAAACATAAAACTGATCAATATAGCAGCATAAATAATTCTCTGTAGAGATTTCTGTGTTTCTTAGGATAGCTAAATGTTCAAATCTCACCCAAAGTGTCCCTGTGGGGGAAGAAGAGAGCCTCAGTCTGTCAACTGGTACCAGAGGTCAGCCAAGTTTTGTGGTGGTATCCTCTTGACTTGTTGCAATGATATCTTCCCTAACATGCCTCTGATATTGGGCTACTTTTATACTTATCAGGTTGAGCTTGAGTGACTCTAGCCATGCATTTATTTGTTTTGATTGTGTAAATTTTCCTCACTTCATGTTTAAAGGTGTGGGCTAACAGAAATTCAGAGCTCATGCTTAGTGAGGTGTTGTCACACCTTGAAGTTGGGTAGTTTTGGGGATGGAGAGGCGGTTTATTATTACAATTATATTATACTGAGCAAAAGTTGACCTGAAGAACATGATCTTGTCAAGAAAATGATGAAATTTTAGCTCAATTCTGTTTCAGTTCTCACTCAGGGCAGAAACAATGCAGAATCTCAGTACCATAGTACACCAAGTCCCCGTAGATCACAGAGGCTAGCTATAGCATCTCCACTCTACTCTACCTTCTCTGTATCGTTCTCTCAGTGTTAGCACATCAAGCTCCCCTGATGATGCCTACCTCCAAGATCTCCTAGCGGGCTTATTGCAAAATGGACTTTTGGCAGATCAGCTGTTCTTCACCCTGAAAGTTTCTTGAATGCTGAACCTTTTCTTAGAGCATGAACATAATTTTTAAGTCACCTCCAGTAATCCTTCCACATTATCCACCCTGTAACTATAGTCACTTAAGCTTCACAATCACAGAATCACAGAATCACAGAATCACAGAATTATCAAGGTTGGAAAAGACCTAAAAGATCATCCAGTCCAACCATTCACCTATTACTACTAGCTCCCACTAAACCATATCCCTCAATACAACATCCAGTCTTTCCTTGAACACCCCCAGGGTCGGTGACTCCACCACCTCCCTGGGCAGTGCATTCCAGTGCCTGACTACCCTTTCCGAGAAGTAGTCCTTTTGGAAGGGACTGGGAATGTCACATGCTTGTGGTAAGGATTATCGAGCACATGCATATGTTGAGGGAATACTAGATGAATTAAATGTTCTATCATTATCCAAAGTTTAACATATAAAGTGATAGCCAAAATAAAGCATAGCAGAGTATCAATACAACAACAGGAGGAAGCATTTTCTTAAGTATGTGACCATCAAAACTGTATCACACCATTTATGTTCTCCATCCTATTTGATTCTTTTTAACATACATGATATCTCATTTTCATGAGAGACAGTAGTTAGAGTTTTGTGTCCATTTTCGCAAGCCTCTTGTGGGAGGTTAATAAAGTCAGTATGATGGAGAATTTTTTTTTACTATGGTTAGGTTCATCCTGATGAGCATAGGTTGTTGATGATGGTTTAACATGTAGTCAAAAGGTAAATAATTACTGGTGCAGAGTAATTGAAATCATAACCAATGATTATAAAAAAAAAAACCCCACACATATAAATTAAATTGATTTGCTATGTTATAGACAAATTCGTCTATCATTAAAGATTTACAGGATGTTCACATGCAAATGCATCCTTTTCCAATATATATTATCACTGTTTCAGGAACTTCATTTGGATGGATTTCAAGGCAGCTAATGTTTTGTTCCATGTCCAAACATGAATTTTGAGCTTTAAGAGTATTGCTTTCACAGATAAACCTTTGTGTTCTTGTACAGTATATGCATTCACATTAATTGTTTGCTAATTTCCCACTGTTGATAGGCCTACACTCCATGCTCTAAGGGATAGAATATGATTCTATCATGATTCACTTTCAGCACAATTATTTGGTATACAGCATATACTGATGCATTCAGAATGCTTTTCCCAACCTGACCACATCTCAGATTTGTCTCCTCACTTCACTCATGATCACATGGAATTTTATGTCCATACTAACATATACTTACCCCATTCTCACCCACTTGCTTTTTCGTATAGAAACTGGTGTTAAAGTCCATGTTTTAGCTTAACAGATTTTTAATGAGATACATTTTATGTTGAAATGCTGTCCAGACCTTCAAGAATACTCCTTTTCAATTCTATTTTCATGTTTTGATCTGAAAAACATAATATAAATTAGAAAACTGCAGGAAGTCAGATTATATTCTTTATTACATATCTTAACATATTCTTAATATATGATATTTTTTATCCATGGCCACACAAAGTCATTGGCTTTTGTTCAGCTTGTAGTCATTAATGAATTCCTCATACTGTCCTATAGATTTCTATCAATCCTATAATTTCTGTCTTACAGTCGTATGCCTGATTATGCCTCCCAAAATATACTACCTTACACTTGTCTACACCGAATTTCAATTTATTTTATTTTTCCTCAAATATTTTCCTAATATATCAAGGTCATTATAAATTTTTTTTTTTCCCCATCAAAACACTTCCAAGACTTTTCCATGTCTCTGGTCTGGTAATATATGTCATATTTTATGCCACCATACACACCACTGATATCAGAAATATCAGAGCACAACTCCACTTCCTGTGTTCTTCCTTTTTGAGGAACTGTGATACTGTCAATAAATACTCTCCAGTTGCTTTGTATAGTTATTTGGATTAAATAATTTCTATTCTTGCCTTAAACCAGGGGTCTTTTTTTCTGATAAGTTGCATAGCTCATCTGGATTCTTTAAAGAGATTAATAGATGGGAACAATTATCTATCCTGTTTGATACCTGTTATGTTTTCAATTTTAACAGCATATCAATAATTTTCTTCTTTTACAAATGAGGATCTTCTGCATTTGCTCTCAATAAGTAGCATCATTAGCTGAAGTCATTGAAAACAATATCATCATGCAAGCTGATTTAAACTACAATAAAAAATTTTGTATTAGCTTGTATTTAAGGGATTGTAATCCTTTGCACCATTTGTATCCTTTATCCCTGGTTACATACTAAACGTTACTTAGTCATTAATGTAATTACTATTCTCCATCATGTCATTTGTAAATTCCACCATGGGAATCTCATTCGCATTTATATCCTAAATAAGAATTCCTTTTATCCAATTATTTCTCCAATTGTCTTCTTGAGATCTGTAATGCTCTTTGGCCCAACAAACGAACCCAAAACTTTCAGAAAATCACAAAATTTATACAAAAGTAACTGTATGATCAGCTATAGAATAATCCACAAACTATGAACGTACAAGGTAGGTAATCCTGGCTGGAGACACTTAGACAGCTCAGCCTTTCTATAAGTTTATTATTCTTGTCCCTACTGAATTAATTTAATTTGATTTATTTTAACTGGCTGACACTGCCCTAGATAGGTGGACCCTCTGCTGGGTTAAAAACTGGCTGGATGTCCGGGCCCAAAGGGTGGTGGTAAATGGAACAAAATCCAGCTGGAGGCCGGTCACGAGTGGTGCCCCCCAGGGGTCAGTCTTGAGTCCAGTTTTGTTCAACATCTTTATCAATGACCTTGATGAAGGGATTGAATGTTCCCTCAGTAAATTTGCAGACAATACTAAACTGGGAGAAAGTGTTGATCTGCTTGAGGGTAGGGAGGCTTTTCAGAGGGATCTGGACAGACTGGACTGATGGTCTGAGACCAATGGGATGAAGTTTAACAAGGCCAAATGCAGAGTCCTGCACAAGGGACACAACAACCCCATGCAGCGCTACAGACTGGGGGAGACTGGCTGGAGAGCTGTCAGGCAGAGAAGGACCTGGGGGTTTTGGGTGACTGCAGGTTGAACATGAGTCAGCAGTGTGCCTGGGTGGCCAGGAAGGCCAATGGCATCCTGGCTTGTATCAGACACAGTGTGGCCAGTAGGTCTGGGGAGGGGATTGTGCCCCTGGACTCAGCATTGGTGAGGCTGCACCTCGAGTGCTGGGTCCAGTTCTGGGCCCCTCACCATAAGAAGGACATTGAGGTCCTGGAATGAGTCCAGAGAAGGGCAACTAGGCTGGGGAAGGGGCTGGAGGCCAAATCCTCTGAGGAGCAGCTGAGGGAGCTGGGAGTGTTGAGCCTGGAGAAGAGGAGGTTGAGGGGAGAACTTATCATCACCTAAAACTACCTGACAGGAGCTTGTAGAGAGGTGGGCAATGGTCTCTTCAGCCAGGTGACAGGTGATAGGACAAGGGGAAATGGCAAGAAGCTGTGCCAGGGCAGGGTCAGATCAGATATTAGGAAAAAATTCTTCACTGAAAGAGTCATCAGGGCCTGGAACAGGCTGCCCTGGATGTGGCTGAGTCACCATCCCTGGATGTGTTTAAAAAAAGGGTAGACGAGGTACTTAGGGATATGGTTTAGCTTAGGATGGGAATGGTTGGACTTGATGATCTTTAAAGGTCTTTTCCAACCTTGTGATTCTGTAATTCTGTTTATTATTCCCTAAAATTAAAAGGAAGAGCTAAGAAGGAAGGAAAGCTTCAGCTATTACTAGATTCCATCTTCTCAAAGAAAATGGGTAACTCTGAAAGCACATTGTGAGGATATAAATGGTTTCTGCATTATGAAGAGGGTCAGGGAAGAGGATTTTCCTTCATGAAATACATTCTTGGGACTAATCTCTCATAAAAGCCCACGAGTCTGTGTTATGAAATAGTCATGGAGAGGGGTGAAATTTGGAGTTTATGGCAACAGCATGGTGAGGCTCTAAAAGTGATCGAAAAAATACAGAGCTAGGTTTTTGGGAGAATTGCTTCTTTTCCCTTTTTCTAACCTAGCTGTCAATTTTTACAATCCAAAACTTAATTCTGCACTTTGCTAGAGCAAGCTCAATTTCCTCTGCTCCCTAAATCATGTTCAGTTGTTTCAAGAGGGTATGACAGGAACTACCCTGCGTCTCCTCAGAAAGCAGTGAGTCAGTGTAGAGCCAGAACAGTGATACTTTCTGAGCTTCTAACATTCAACACATATTTTGAAACTCTCAAATTAGGATGGCAAGTCAGAGCTGCAAGGATCAACTTGAGAACTGGTGACACCAAGTGACAAATCAACTTGAGAGCTGGTGCCTTCAGCAGATAAATACAATTCTCTGTAGAAGTGAACAAGACTATTTAGGCATGTAATAGTAACTTCTTCCATGCTTCTGACCAGATATTTTTCCTTGCTTTCAATGGTAATTGACTTTTTGCCTGTTGACCAGGCCTCTTTCCTTCACAGAACTCTGCAATTTCTTACATTTCATACAGTTCAACAGTTTATCTTTGCTGAAAAGAGTGTTGAGAGAAAACTTGGCTTTTCTTTAATTTTTTTCTACAGTTTTCTAAGAAAGATCTTTGATCTCCTTGGTCCCACTTATCTTTCACTCACCTACATTTTAAGGGCCATGCACTCAGCTATAAATTGATCAGTGTAACTATAGTCTGTGGGCAGACTAAATTAGATAGGCTGCAATGTAACTGTGCTTCTTTACTTCACCTGAGCATCTGCCTATTTCAAGTCAACATATTTACACTGACTGATGTCAGCTGAGACATCTATCACCTGGGCAGAGTATTCTATAGCTGCCTTAGGTTTATGTCTCCAGACTTTCCTTACTATAAATTCCTACATGGTGCAAGTTATTGAGGTTTTCATATCTGATCTTTTGTCTCTTCTGAACACTAAAACATGATTGATCACTCAAGCTGGTAAATATACTAGTAGCATCCCTTCAAACAAGGCCATTATTGAATTCTGATAACGAACATGGAACTTTGGACCTGTGAGAGTTTTCTTTTTCACTCCATATTCTTTCTCAGCTCCCTTTGTCTGTTTGAAAAATAGACACATTTAATACTGTGCTTCTAATGGTAGCCAGTGTGTGTTGCTGAAATCTATTGGATGTGATTACTGCCTACAATTACCTGAAAGGAGATTGTAGAGAGGTGGGCAATGGTCTCTTCAGCCAGGTGACAGGTGATAGGACAAGGGGAAATGGCAAGAAGCTGTGCCAGGGCAGGGTCAGATCAGATGTTAAGAAAAAATTCTTCACTGAAAGTCTCGTCAGGGCCTTGAACAGGCTGCCCAGGATGTGTTTAAAAAAAGGGTAGATGAGGTACTTGGGGATATGGTTTAGCTTAGGATGGGAATGGTTGGACTTGATGATCTTTAAAGGTCTTTTCCAACCTTGTGATTCTGTGATAACTTAGGAATGGTGGGCTGCTGAACAAATATGATGATTCTTGGTTGGGCTTACACATCAACTGTAGTTCTGTCCTCTGCAAATACCTGGAAACTCAAACCTATTTTATTTGGGGTGGTTTAAGCCTGGCTGGAGGCTGGACACCCACCAAAACCACTCTATCACTCTCCTTTTCAGCTGGACAGGGGAGAAAATAGATATTGAGAGGCTTAGGAGTCAAGATAAGGATAGGGAGAGATCATTCTGCAATCAGCATCACGGGCAGAACAGACTCAACACAGAAAAAAGGAAAGAAAACTCTCTAATTTATTACACTACATTACACACACAGTGACACCAGAGTTGGATAATGAGAAGTGTGACCAGATCTTAAAGCAGCTTCTGCCATCTAGGGAGCCTGCTTTGGCAAGGGGGTTGGACCTGATGATCTCTCGAGGTCCCTTCAAACCCCTATGATCCATCACTTCTTTGTAGACTTCTCTTTAGTCAGGATTTTGCTCCCTTCTTCCTCCCATTGTGGCACAGGGAGGGGCAGGGATTGGGGGAATGGAGATTTTGGTCAGTTCCTTATGAGTTGTTTTCCTTCTTAGCTGGGGGGGGCATTCCTCACCCCCTTCCCCTGCTGCACTGTGGGGTCCCAGCCACGCCAGACAGTCCTCCACCAACTTCTCTAATGTGAGTCTTTTGCAAAGGGTTTCAGCTCTTCCCCAGCTGCCCCAGCGTGGGTCACTGCTATGGGTGCAGTCATAAATCACAGAATGTCTCTCAGTCTCTCAGGCTCAGACTGCTCCAGCCTGGGCCCCCACAGGGTCACAAGTCCCCCCAGCAAACCTGCTCCAGCATGGGTCTCTCTCTCTCGCTCATCTCTGTGTCTCTGTCTCTCTCCATGGTCTGCCTCTGGCAGGGGCTTGCTCCAATGTGGGTCACAGTGTCTCCTGCATATCTCCCCCTGCTCCAGAGTGAGGCCTTTCAACGGGCTGCAGGTAGGGTCTGGGCTGAGGGGGGACACCTGCTCCACCATGGGTTTCTCCAGGGGCTGCAGGGGCAACTTTCTCTCCGGCACCTGGGGCACCTCCTCCCCACCATTCCTGGACTTAGTGTCTGCACAGTTGCTTACATCCTTTCACCGGCTTCTCTGAGGAAAAAAGCTGCTAGTGTTTTTCCCTCCTCACTGTGATTCCCAGAGGCATCAGCCCATCACTGATGGGTTTGGTCTTGGTCAGCAACAAGTCCAGTCTTGAGCCGGCTGGTGTTTTCTCTGTTAGGGATTGGGGGAAGCTTCTGGCTGCTTCTTGCAGAAGCCACTCCTGCAGCCCCCCTCCTCCACCAGAATCCTGTTCCACAAAACCACAACACTGTTATGACCACTTTTTGGTACATTTTAATTGTCCTGACCAGGCTCCCAGTGGACCCTGGTTTATTCCTGGCCTACACCATTTCTTCCTCAGTAGATCTTAAACCTGTACAGTACTTCGCTCATCTCATACACTGTGTCTTGCCTCCAGCCCTGGGTCCAATTTTTTCCCAATTTTTTCTCCTTTGCTCCTGATGGGACCTACTGGCTGATCCCTTGACATGGTTAATCACCTCACCATGTCCAGGGCTGTTGAGAGACCCTGTCACTGGTCTCCAGTTCTGCTAGCCGTGATGGCACCCCATATGCTTCCCCTGTCAGTGAAAGCACTATCTTCACCACATTACCTTTGGCTCTCAATTTGTCCCTCATCACAGGACATCCCTACTCTTGCAGTATTCTGACACAGGTAACAGCCCATTCCTGTTCCATTCAGCCATTATCGATTTAAATAAATTGTTCTGCTATGAGAAACCTGGTTGTATTCATTTTATATCCCTTGTTTTTTCAAGACATTAAACCTTCTTGAAAGTCCTTCAAGTCAACCAGAATTTCTGAATCTTGCAGATACCAATGACCCAAAGAGATTCTTCCACAGCTGTGCACAAAAAACTCTCACCCAGTGAAGTCATGTCTTGCAGTCCTGAAATGTAGAATCTACCACCTAGAAAATACTTATGGGATTTTGTTTGAGTTTTTACTTCGGGGACTAAAGAAGTAGTGCACACCAGCTGCAATACAATAGCCACTGCTTCACTGCCAGTATGAAGAACAGGAAGAAATGCAGGAGCAAGTGTCCCAAGAGCTGGCCTTGCTTTGTTCACTGTGAAAGAAGTTGGAGTAAAGGACACAGCAATCCTTGGGAAAGATGAGGCAGTTTGTGACCTCTGAGTAACATTTAATACTGTACTCTCTGGGTGAGTTTGTATTACGTTATGGGGGTGAAGTGAGAGGTCACAGGAGCTTCTGAGGACCTGTCACTACCCAGATCATAGAATCATAGAATTGTAGGGGTTGGAAGGGACCTCGAGAGATCATCGGGTCCAACCCCCTGCCAAAGCAGCTCCCTAGGACATTTCACTGAGATAGGCATCCAGACGGGTCTTGAATCTCTCCAGAGAAGGAGACTCCACCACCTCCCTGGGCAGCCTATTCCAGTGCTCTGTCACCCTCACTGTGAAAAAGTTCTTCCCCATGTTGGTGTGGAACTTCCTATGCTCCAACTTGCAGCCGTTGCCCCTTGTCCTGTCCCCACAGACCACTGAAGAGGGGCTGGCTGATTCCCTCTGCATCCCCTGCTTAAGATAATTATAAGCATTAATTAGGTCCCCCCTTAGTCTTCTCTTCTCAAGGCTGAACAGTCCCAATTTTCTCAACCTTTCCTCATAGGGGAGATGCTCCAGGCCCTTAATCATAATGAAGAAAGGATTGTTTCAGTGTTGAGAGTTGAAAAGCAAACACAAGTTGTATTTTGCTGGCTTTGGTCATACCTGGTGAGAGATCTTTTATGTCAAAAGTAAACAGTGTCCATCACCACTGAGAGTGATCATTGTCTTTTCATATGTTAAGTATATTTCATTGTTGATAACCATATCAGACTACGAGCCATTGGACCAAAACTTGCTTTCATTTACATCACTTAAAAACTGGAGCAGGTCCACAGGAGTCAATATATACTCTGTGAGGTGAATTAGGCTCAAAAACATAGAAAGTGAAGGAGAACTAAATTCATCCTGTTTTCACATGTGTTTTCATTCTGAATTGAATAAACAGTTGAAATCTTAAAATGCTTCATGGGATGAAATCTTCACAGAAGTTGTATGGAAGTGAAATTATTCATTCCTTGCAGTTTTGATGTTAGCTTTCATCAGTCCAAGCAGTGCTGTGTTTCATGGGAGTTGTACACCAACAGCTGAATGTCTCACATTGTGGAGTCTGAGGCCCCAGCTGCACCATGTCTGTATTTAGGTAAGCACCCATTTATGCAACCTACTTAGAGCTGAAAAAGAGCAAGTCTGAAGATAAAAATCATTAGTAACAAAAAATATTCATTTTAATTGGAGTTACAGACTAGTATCTATGCTGAATTACATTCAGGCCAGAGGACTTCATCAACAGCAACGTTTGTTTTGTTTTTTTCCTGGAATGTGTAACGTTGGAAAGTACCTTAAGTAGGGCCATTTTCACTAGTCAGGTCGCTCAGAATCCCAGGGCTCAAAATCATAGAATCATTAAGGTTGGAAAAGATCTCCAAGTTTGACTAGTCCAGCTATCCCCCTATCATATATATTACTTACTAAACTGTGTCCCTAAGTACCTCATCCAGCCTTTCCTTGAACACCCTGAGGGACAGTGACTCCACCTCCCTGGGCAACAAGTTCCACAAACTACTTAATTTTCTTCTTCCTTCCACTCTTCACTCTGTTAACTGTTGTGAAGGTGGCATGAATCACTCTGTGGTTAGACACATAAACTGCTAATAAGGATGGCTGTTAAGATTAAATTGAAGAGCTGTGATATGGACAAATGACACCTCGAGACTGCAGTCTCATCTGAGCTCATCAGCTCCTTTTAAAGACAATTTCATTTTAATTGGGTGTGTGAGAACAGTCTCAAAGCTTTTACATTTAACACTGGATGAAGGGAAAGCCTTTAATAATGGAAATTACAGCACTTATTAGCTGAGCACGTTATGTGAAGAATGAACTAAGTGATAACACTTACTTAACCATCTTACACTGTTTAATCCTCAGATGTGTAACTTGGCAATGCTGGGCAGAGATGAGGCTGTTTTCCAGGATGTCTGGTCCTTTATAAGTCACCTTTGGAAAGAAGTTTCAAGTCCACCAAGGAAAAATAGTGGTCAACTATATGAAGGCTGAGAAAAATTCTGTCTCTTTAGTCAGTAAAAAAACACGTTGTAATTTCAGCTGAGACAGGATTTCACCTGTCAGGTTTTAAATCTCTAGACATTAAGTTTGCTTCTGCACCTAAGAGCCCTATCAGCACCAACACTGAGCCTACATTTTGCAGTCAGGGAGCTGCTCATTTCCTTCAGTCACTCTTATCTGCTGCCAATGTTTTCCAGAATAACAAAGAACATTGAAGAACTTGTGTTTTACTTCTTTCCGGTTTCAATGGGAAAAAACCTGTCTTATAAATTTTTTATATCCATGTGCAGCAATACCAAGTTTGATTTGGTTTTCTCACCGCCACATGTTATTGCCCTGGATGTGACTCCTCACTCTGCCTGTTGCACGTGCTGCTGGAGATATGAAATCCACATACCATATCTGAGATTTTCTGCAGGCACCCAGTATCACAGTACCTTCTTTTAAACCTCTCACAAGGCTTTTGAAGGCTGCACTTGTGCAAGAAAAAAATGCACAGACCAATGTTCTTCTGATCCAAAGCCCATGGAAATAAGTGTCTTCTAGCTGCAATAAAGTGAAGTATAAATTCAGGAGCAAAGCAAAGCAGGAGATTAGAATAGTTTTCAGAAATAGAAAATAAAGGTCTTTCCATGATCAGGATTTGGAGTGTGAGTGTGTTTCAACAGACTGAGCGAACTGTTGTTGCTTATAAGCTATCTTGCAAGGATGTGTAACACTTTGGATGAAAATGAATACTGTTTCATTGGCTTAGGCTGTGGGAAGGTTGACAGAATGTGTAGGTAGGGTTAGTTCCCCTGGAGAAAAAAAAAAGTGCTTATTTGTGGTATCTGGTCTTCTGATTTCAGTGGCAGTGATGATTTACAAGTTTCTTCAGCTGGAATTCTTCAGTGGCTATGACAAGCAGTAAAGAAAAAACATGGAGCAGCAGGTGAGGTATTATTTTTCAACAGCTATTCTTTTAGCAAGGACAGGTTGGTTGCCCTTGTGTTCTCTTAGTGTAGCTGCTCTGAACTGAACTAATACATTGCATTTTACATGGCAAAATCAAGGACAGATTTCCTAAAATGAAGGAAACAAGATTGGCCCCATGCCAGGGACTGATTTGTGTCTACAAGAGAACTCTGACCTGTGGTCATCACTGGAGGAGGAAACAGAAAAATACAGAAACTTGTGATTTTTTGGCAAATGTTGCTTACGTTTTTTTCCTCCAGAATTCCTGAAAGATGTTCCTCGATTCACTGTAACTCTGGGGAATTGTATATGTTGTACATGAATGAAGTTTCTGTCCCTTTTAGTGAAGGTACCTAAGACTAACTGCTCAGCAAAAACAACAGATGGAAGATGGGTTTTTTTTTTCCATAAAATTGCTGTGATTTTGGTAAAGTTTGAACTCCTCCCTTCCCAGCAAGAATAACTGATGTGGAAGTCATTTGGTCCCTTCATATTTTAGAAAACTGCCTGAAATGGAATTCTGTGCCTTCAAGACCTCCTGGAAACCCATACTGTGGAAACATCATAATTTCTTTTCCCAGAAAAGACCTGAACTCTAGTTGATCACAAATGTATGTGACAAGTTTGTCTTATGAGGAAGCCTGCAATGTGGAGACCACAGCATTTCAGATATGACAGCTGTACTGTCCTAGTGCTACAGTGGATTATTTACTCATACAAAGGGCCTACAGCATCTCTGTGGAGTGTTTATATTGTTGCAGCAGCATCAAAGAGGCTGAATCATACCACAAATAAAGTTATTTTTATTTGATTGGTTCTGTCTTATAACTCTATTACTTGAGTGAATAAGTACTGGTTTACAACTTGCTCTGGATCAAAATCAAAACCGGTCAGTTCTATCACCACTATCAAACTCTAACCAACCAAAGAAAAACATCCAACAACAATTAAAAAAAAAGGGAGGAGGGATTTAATTTTAATTACTGTGCTATTACTCTTGCTGTCAGTCCCAGGTATCTGTAGTGTTAACTGGGGAACTGCCTGTATATGTATAATGTTTTTGATGTACTCTGCTTTAACATTTTGTAAGTGCTCTGCTTTCTGAAGAGCTAAGCAGCCAGTTTGGCCTCAGTTCAATGTGGCCATATGCACAGATACTTTCCTACTAGGTTTTGCTTTCACAGCTTGTCTACATGGGGAAGTTAGATTAGCGTATGAATTTACAACACACTAGCTACTACGTATGGTTGAAGCACAGGCTATGCTGAACCCCATGAGCTACAACTTTCTGTTCACCTTCCTGATTGCCAGTAGAAGCTAAAACTAGGAAAAGCTAGATGATAATTGCCCCATTTTATGTTTGGTCTTCCTCAGCCTTGTCTATCACTATTGCATGGAAGATGGCTTGAGGTCATGCTGAGATGCCTTCTTGTTCCTCATTCTTGAGGAAACTCAAACTGCAATGGTATATGTCTGCCAAGGCCTAAACAAGATTTTCAAATGATAATGAGGACAGTTGTGACAATAAATGAAGGTGTAGTTCCTACTTTCCTTTCATGGAAAAAGTGATAGTTGCATTGTCTGATGCTTGTGTTGAGTGTAGAGAGTACATGGCAAGTAGAACACTGATTCAGCAGTCACAAAGAAAGGATTCTGTGACAGAATTTTATGGACTGTATCTTCCATCCAACACACATGGAAGTGGTATTGAGCCACATCTGAATTTAATGATCTTAACATCAGCAAAAGGTCCACTTGGACAGTGGAAACAAAATAGCCTGAAATAAAATATTTTTCATTTTCCAGCCATTCTACAATGTGCATGGCAATGACTATGTGCCCCACTCAATAATTCTGAAAATAAAACCATATCTTCATTTAAGTGACTTAAAGAATCAAATCGTATGGTCTGGTTTTCTTTCAGTATCTTTGCATTGTCCCAGATCACAATTCAAATGTCCTGTTAAATCCTATTTATGCTGCATTCCACCTATGAAAATCTGAGTAAACACGGCTGAAGAATCAACACAGTGTAGCATCGTGTTCTCATCCATTTTCTAACCTTTGCAAAACCATGACAGTGAGAGACACAAGTCTGGATCTAGCCTGGATGCACAGGGGCATCTTAGGTAAGGCTAAATGGACTTGTTACATGCAAACTTCTCAGTCTTGCATTTCAGTTATCACAAGCTGCCTCCCTGTTGAACCGCTGGTGTAATTTCAAGCAGCTACGAATTTTCAAGGAAGGATTGAGGACAGATGGTTTCACTCTGATATTAAACCTTTTTCATTATAACTTTCCTATGTTTTCCAAAGTTTGTGGCTTTGTCTCCAGGCCTTTCCCCTGTTCACCCTTTGATTCTCAACCATCAGGGGAAGAAAGAAAAAAAAACTCAATATTCCTTAGCACAGCTGAGGTGCCATATACTCGAGGAATTGGCAAAGCTTCTTATCCCTTGGAGATGAAGAAAGGGACAGCTGGAAGGAACTAGATGGCTTCCGACAAGATAAAAAAAGGCACTTCTATACCAGAAACTGCTTATAGAAAAAAAGAAAATAACACCCATAGTAGGTTCTGTAAAACACATGATACTATGTCTGTGGTTACATGAGTGGTGGGTTATCTCTGCTGCTACAGATGGTAAAGCAGTGGGATGTGTATTTTCTACCCCAGCAGTGGAAGGAACTCTCCCAGACACACAAATTCCGGACAACTACCAGCGATAGCCACTGAAAAGTTGACTGTAGCAAATCTATTCGGATTCAAGAGCACTTACCAACAGTTGAAGGACATTACAGTCAATTGATTTGTCTAGTGTAGAAAACACCTGAAAATAACCCTGGCTGGCTGGAGTGAGTTGTTCCGTGTTTGTTAGTTTTGTCTTTAGTTATTGCCTCTTTTATAAGCCTTTTGTGTATTGTTCATCTGGAAGTTGAGTACTTTCTTGCTTACTCTGTCAGCTTTTTTTTCACCCCATTACAGGGTCACCTATGAAAAGCTTTGAAGGTTTGACTCATAGGCATGGAACAAAATTTGTTTCAGGTGATAATGTTTCCCAGTAGGAGAGTGTTTGGATTGTTGGAAAAGTAGTTTGTTATGAGAATATAAAATCCGTTTCCAGGATGAACAAGGGAATTGTTTTGTTCCTTTTCAGTGCAGAGTTAGTGAGAAATAGCCTGAGGGGGGTCAACTCTAAATCAGGCTGGATATTTCCCTGCTTTCATTTTGGTATCCTTTTACCTTTTTCCAGCCCAGCTCTACAAAATTATTTTCCTTGTTGTGTATCTTGCTGGGGTCTGGAAAACTAAGATAAATATTGTAAGTGTGTGGCCTGGAGATTTAAAATTAAGTAAACATGGGATATGGGTATCTCATGGAACTCCAAGGGTGGGTGATACTGGAGAGTACCGTCTCACTGAGTACAGCATTATCAGGACCAGGTGGCAAGGGTGTGACAAGGCTCCAAATGAGGGATGGGGAATAGTGACTTCCCATATATTCCCACAGCTGGATCTCTAGGATGGTTCCTTTAACTGAGCACCTGCTCTTTTTTTTTTTCTTTTTTTTTTTTTTTTATTGCCTTGTCTGAAACATTACCTTGGTGAGCCTACTCACCTTTTAAACCTACCAACATGTACCTCTGCTTGCCAGGGAAGATGGATTGATTTTTCCCAGCATGCACAGCTCAGATCAAAAGCATGCTGTAATAACACTTGCTGCTAGCCTGTGGACAGACAATGAACAGGGACCTCTGTGAAGATTCACTTGTACCCAACTCACCTTGAAAGGTCAGGTTTTCAACTCCTCCAGCCCTTGGGATTAAATGCAGAGTCTGACTCTGCAACCAGCCTAAAACTTTCTTTAAATCAATACAACTTATTTGAGATCAATACATGCAGTAAGCTAGCTTGTCTCTGTGGCACAGGTGCCTGAAACTGCATAATACTTTAACAGATGTAGTAGTAAATAGCCCCTGTGTTCCAGCTGCCTTGCAATTATCACCTGGCAGCTCCTTCAGACAGAGTACAGTTAAAAAAAAAACCAACTCTGAAATATTGAATCTTTTTTCCGTAATTTTCCAGAACAAAGTTTACCCCCTAGATATTCCTCAAAGGAAAATAGCCACATCTTTAGGAGAGAAATAACAAAGAGGCTGTAAATGTTGGCATAGCTGAGAGAGCAAGTGATAATGCTTTAAGTCACTAGGAGAAATATTCACCTAATTTTAGACTTGAGTGATGCAACTTTTGTGATAAGTAGAGCTTATCACTTCTTCTCAAACCAGAAATAAATAGCCTTACGGTATAATTTATCTCATCCTAATGAAGACTAACAAAAAGCCAAAATGAAGTTAATTAGTCTGAATTTTTTTCCTTGATAGTCTGCAAAATGTACCAAATCTGAAAAGATCATTCAAATTCCAGTCTAGCCTGCACATCTTTCCTATGCAAACCTTTATGCTCTTCCAGCAGAGATTCACTAAGCAACTGCTCCCATTACACTTGACATTCCAATGTAATAAATTTCTATAAGTAATTAATATTTGTATAGTTGGTGTTTGCAACATCTAACTATCCTGCCACTAACACTGAGATCTACTTTGCAAATATTTCAACTGGTTTCAAGAGTGTCTTTAATCACATTATTAGATTTCTAGGCAATATTGGGGAAAAATATGTATTATTGTGGTCAAGTAATGAAGCTACCTATCAAATACGAGCAATGCACTAAGTCGGTGATTGTCTTTTAGAGTCTGCCTAGGATTGATTTAAGATATCTTATTTATATTAATTTAAGGTATCTTTCTACAGTTCTTTGCATTTTGTGGGTCTGGATTCTTTGAGTCTTCTTAGTTACACCAAGAAACATGAGTCTCAGGTGACTTACCTGAGACAGACTTGGTATTTGACCCTCCAGCAGATGTAAGGGAAAGGAAATATCAAAAGGTTAAATTATATTGTTAACTGTACAGTGAATTTTTTCTCCTGATTCTACAGAGGGTCTTCTGAGAGAACTGCTTAAACTGCAGTCCAAATCACTATGCCTTTTCTGAGCAAGATAAGGTAGATAACACATAAAAGACTCTTTGTGTAGAACAAGGTTTACACTGATTCAGAATAATATTGCTGAAGTGGTTTTTGTGTTTTCAAGCACCAGTAGAGAAACCAGAGTTTCTGTGCTTCCTGGCTTCCCAAAAGAGCTTTTCATTAGTTGTCTTCCAACCGTTGAAAATTCTAAAAGGCCAAGACATCTTTTGTTTGTTCGATGTATAACTATGTCACTGACTTGAATCTTTGGGCCAAATTTCATAAATGGCTGCAAACTGAGTGGAAATTTCTGATTCCAGTTCATAAAAGTATGTGTCTCAAATATACACTGTTGAGAAAAGTCTCAGAATAGAGTCATGACATGGATTACAGTGGCATAAAACCGTTACAATGCAGTATCCAGTGTCTCTCTAAGGACCTGTTTCTGTAAGAAGCTAGTGGGTTATAGGCTTACATAGACTCTTAAGGCAAATCTACTCTGAAAACTCAGATCGCTCAGATGGAAGAAATCTTACTAAATTTTAAACATATGAAAGTTAGTAATATAATTTTAAATAACCTAGTTGGTTGCTTCCTCACTATTATGTGTGCTGAGTTGCTGTTCAGAGACACCTAAACTTCAGTCCCATCTTAAAAAGACAATACCTGTACAGTACCATGTCAAAAGACAGTGAACTTAAGGTTATGTAGGACTTTTCTGTTCATGAGCCAATTTGTACTAACAGGCGTGTTAAGTGCCAACAAGGAACAAAGACAGGAAGGTCATATGTTAGAAAAAGGACTTAAATAAAATATCCATTCTTCTGTCAGACACCATTCTTTAGTCAAGAAAGATTGATTTGTGCCATGAGTGTGCAGTCTAGAAGCAAAGCACCTAACTTCTAGTAAGACCTGCTGTGTGATCTGTTCTGAGCATCCTATGGGAAGATATTCTGTCTCATTCCTGTTTAGATCTACTAGGTATACCAACAGAGCATTTGCAAAGACTATTTTATACCATATGTTTTGTACCTCCCACATGTAAATGATAGTGAAAATGGAAATTACCTAAAGGATGGAAAATACGGATTAAGGTTTACTAGTAGATAACCTGAAGTGTGTTTCTGTGAACACACACACACACACATATATATATACACAAATAATCTATCAACATGAATGTTGTTCTTGAACCATGCCCTTGAGGATACTAGTGCATTTATGTTTCTTCACTGACTAAACTCATATTTCTGTGCAGTTGTGTGCAATATCGTGTAGACTAATGGTTCAGTTGGATGGCAATACATATTTCAGTAATCTCCATTGTGCCATTTAGATGTGACCTTTTTATCTCTGTGCATCAATAGGCTCATTATAGGCCAAGCCCACATTTGTTAATCCTCTGGGGAGAATCTGCTATAATATCTTTTGTGGAAAGTCACTGGATTGTTAATGTTGTATGTGTAGAACATGATCCATCTAAAACTTCTTGAGCTTTGTTCAGCATTTCAAGGGGGAACAATACTAATTAAATCTGACAGCATTTGCATATATAGATTAGTAATTAGATGAGAGATTTCTCTCTGTAATTCTAGACAGCAATAGCGCACATTATTAAAGAAATGTAACCGCTACCTGGAGTAAACAGTCAGCAAGATACCCAGCAACCATAATATTCAGTGGTTTAATTTCCATATATAAATGGCTATAAAATACCTACTCATGAAAACTGGGGATCTAAATTAAGAAGTCTTTTATTCTGGACTCGATCCAAAGCTTACAGGAATTACAGGGTTGGGGTTTTTTTTATTGACTATAATGGGTTTTAAATCAGGTTGTAATAAAAATTTCTTCTAAAAATTAATGAAATGAATGAAAATTATAGAAGGCCCTCAGTATCTGGTTCTAGAAAGGCCTGCAGTATTCATACATTTCAACACACATTTATTGCTTTTCCTATAGACATTTTTTCATTTAAGGTGACTAAGGTATGGCTGTGTTCTGCTTTCAGCTGGGATAGGGCTAATTTGCACCAGAAACTGGGCAAGGATACAGCCAGGACAGGTGATCCAAACTGGTCGAAGTATTCCACAGCATAAGAAATCATGTTCAGAATAAAAGGGGGCTAGCTGGGGGATGCGGCACAGGTCCAGCATGGGTCTGAGTGTGAGTTCATAGGGTGAGAAACTGCATTATGTAGCACCTGTTTTGTATATGCTGTTACAGATACTGTTGTTGATATTGTCTTCTTCCTTTGTTGTCCCAGTAAACTGTCCTTATCCAAACCCATGACTTTGTCTTCCCATCCCACAGGAGGAAGAGGGGCAAGCAAGCAGCCGCGTGATGTTCATCTGATGACTGGGGCTAAACCTCAATAGGCTGACATCCCATATGGCACATAAAAATGTTATCATTTCACATTGGCTTCCAGGCCTACATTCCTAACTGAACAATTGCTTACCTAATTCTTCCTGGTGGCAAACCAGAAAAGGCATGGGTGTATCACAGAATCACAGGTCAACAGAGGTTGGAGATCATCTAGCCCAATCTCCCTGGTACAGCAGGATGACCTTGAACATTTTGCACAAGATCAAGCCCAGGCAGGTTTTGAGTGTCTCCAGAGAAGGAGACTTCACAACCTCTCTGAGCAGTTTGTCCCCAGTGCTCTGTTACCCTCGGAGTAAAAATCCTCAATGAAACAGATTTCTGCTATCTTTTGTGGAAGAGCAATAGAGTGGTAGAGATATTTCATGTGTGTACCTTTTTTTCCTTTGAAATCCTCTAATTCATTAGAGATTCACCACATTTCTACAAGTATCAAATCAGCAATGCAACTTACAAAAACATTATTAAAATGGTGTCTTTCCTCTTCATCAGCATTTTGGTGAAGTGTTCAGTATGCTGCAAAGATCCTAACTACTTCAACCAGTTAAAAAGCTATTTGGTCAGAAACCACTTGCCAACAGTAGTTAGTAAAGAGTACATAAAGAAAATTACTAGAAAAAGGGTACAGAAATATCTTCCATTATCTGGCAGTTCTGCTTAAAAGTTCCTTAGTCAAGGAAATAATCAGAACCATGATTTTATTGTGAATAGGCCTGTCCTCAAAAAAATTGTCCAACCTAATTTGTACTTCACAATATCCCACAACACAGAATTCCATAATAAGTTTGCATCCTGTGTAAGAAAAAAAAAAGCACAAAACCCACCAAGTTTTCTTTTTTTTGCTTTACACTTACTGACTGCTGTTTTACTATTGTTCTTGTGCTGTGATAAACAACAGAAATCCATTCAGCATTTTACTTCAGCTGTCAACAACTAATACTACTCATGATTTTTTTAAACCCCCTCAATTACCTCCTTTTGAAGAAAAGGGGTCCTGGTCTATTCAGTCTCTTGTATACAATCTGCTACAATCCTCTTCATAACCCTTCTTTGATAAAAAGATACTGCAGTGTATGCCTGGATCAGAGTTAAAAGATTTTTGCTCATGTTAATTTTATTTTATTTTTTTTTAACCTGAACTTGGAAATTTGTCCCATCTTTAAATAATAAACAACTCCTTGGTTTATTCTTCATCCAAATGCAAATGAATACTTGTATATTCTTCATAGAAATGAAGAAGCATTAGCCCCCATGGGCATTCATTATGAGTTATTTAGTTTATACAGGTTTTCGATAGGTAGGCAATCCAGCAATTATTGTTATTTTTTAGAAATGGCCCTTGTTGCTATTACAAACCTCCCCTCCAGGCAATGAGAGGAGTTTGCACTGAGAATGGTTGTTCAGTGAAAGGGAATGAGCACTGAGGGATGAAAAAATAAAAGTTGATACATAGCCTTGCTCAACATGATTCATCATTTTGGGTGAATGGTCAACAATGCCAGTACTTACTACACACAAAATTCTTTGTGAGCTTCTAAAGCTATGTGTATAATTTCTTCCTTCAGAGAATAACAGATATTAACTACTAATTAACTTGTTCAGTCCCCTTACCTGCCAAGGTGGAATTACTGTCTGGATTATGTTTCTGAAGGATCTGGTACCTACAGACATGTATTTTAGCCCAAAACTCTGACTTAATTTCTTGATGTGCAGTTAGCTCTACCATAACTGGAAATTTAAAATGTCCTTATTTTCTCTCTGAGTTCAATTCTGATGCTGTTCTGTTACTTTGAAAATGTTAGTTTGCACTATTCACTTCCACCTCAGAAAACGAGAAGAAATTATTCAATCCCACCTGTGAAATGAGCCTGTGACCTGATTTTCTGTGTGTGTGCTTATAGATGCAAGTGACTGTACAAGTACACAAACATATTTAATTTTCTTAAAGGGTTAAACCTGATCTATATTTTCATAATAAACATTAATGGTAATAGAGTTTGAAAGACCATCACTTCCGATGATACAAGAAGGAAGGTCACTTTTTCAGGCAGTGAAGCTAATCTCCTGCTGCTATGATATTAAGATCAAGATTATTCTGATTAAAGACAATTTACAGACTACTGTGTCTGTTTCTAGCTAGTCATCATAGCGGACTCAATGAAGTGAAGTCATATCAGGGACACAAATTACGGAAACACAGAGAAGTTTAGGTTTTAAGAGACCTAGGCAAATAACTTAGTCCAATCCTGTCTAAACCCAGGCTAAACTCAAAGGTATTCTTGCTTGTCCAGTCTAGCTTTTTGTGGTCTCCGATGTTTGTGGAGATAACACATGTACTCTAGACTCCTGCCCCAGTGGTGAACTACCTTTTTTGAGAAGCTTTGTTTTACTATTCAATAGGAACCCCCTTGTTGAAACAGGAGTCTGTAGTCTCATGTTCTTTCCCTGAGCATCTCTAAAAAGCATCTGGCTTCACCTTTTCTGTAGCCCTTCTTGAGAGAACATGAAAGACTGTAATAAAGTATACCTACATATCTACATTCAGTCTTAAATTGAATCTATGGTATATGTCAAAGTTTCCTGATCTTCATTGGCTACAATGGAAAGACAGAAGAACTGTACCCATTGTAGACGTGAAGCAGTTGATGAAATCAATTAAACTTTTGTGGACAAATATCTTTTGGCTGGTGGTTGAAGCTGTGTGGCAGTTGAGAAGCATGAACAAGTAATGGTTGTGACTTCAGAACCAAAAAAACCCAACACCCAAAGAAAGAAAAAGACACATTCCATAGTTTTACAGAACTCCCTTTACTAATTTAGCTGTGATATCTTAAGCCACTAGACTGATTATATACAAATCTAATAGTCCATGTGTTGAAGTAAAACTCCTAGAAAATGTTTAGCTATGTGCCAAATGACAGTATCTTTAAATAATTAAGATAATTAGTGTGCCACAAACAGCTGAAAGGATATTTGCTTTGGAATAAAACTGGGAAAATGTGCTATCAAATAGCTCTTATTTTTAGTAACTGTGGTAGCTCTATCATTGACCTATTAAGTAACTTATAGGTAGCAATGTTTTGAACTGTCTCCTGGTGCCCATCTAAATTAGGATGAGAAAAGCAATTCAGAAAGAAATTTTGTTTTGACCATGGCTTAAAATCATCAGTTCTAAAGAACTTTCTTTATCCTACTTTCCCTGCCTGTGAAATCAGGAATAGTTGTTGAAATACTAAGATACCAGGAAAAAAATTTCTTCTGTAGTGGGTTGACCCTGGCTGGAGGCCAGATACCCACCAAAGCCTTCTTATCTCCATCCTTCTCAGTTAGACAGGAGAGAAAATATATAATGAGATGCTTATGGGTCAAGAAAAGAACAGGGAAGGATCATTCAGCAATTAAGGTGACAGGCAAAACAGACTCAACATGGAATAAAATGCATCTCATTTAACCCAATGAAAATAAAGTAGGATAGTGAGAAATAAAACCAAATCCCCACCCACCCAAATAAAACCCTTCTCCCCAGCCCTCCTTTTTTCCTAGGCTCAAGTTTATTCATGGTTTCTCTTCCTCCTCCCACCAAGCAGCAGAGGGGAATGGGGATGAGGGTTTCAGTCAGCTTATCACACGTTGTCTCTGCCACTCCTTCCATCTTAGGGCAAGGATTCATCGCATTTTTCCCTGCTCCATGTCACTCAGGGGAGACAGTCCTCCACAAACTTCTCCAATATAAGTTATTTCTCATGGGGCTTCAGTTCTTCACTAACTGTCCTAGTGTGGCTTTTATGCACCTGAAGGGTGCATACCTTCAGGAACTGAAGACTGCTCTAGCATGGTCCTCCACCAGGTTACAAGTCCCCCCCAGCAAACCTGCTCTGGCATTGGCCCCTCTCTCCATGGGCTGCAGGTCCTGCCAAGAGCTTGCTCCAATGTGGGCTTCCCACCAGCTCACAGTATCCTTCATGTGTCTCCACCTGCTCCAGCATGGGGTCCTCCATGGGCTGCAGGTGACATCTCTGCTCCCCATCATCTTCTGTAGGTCTTAGGGGGACAGCCTGGTTCACCATGGTCTTCTCCACAGGCTGCTGGGGAATTACACATTGGACTTACCACATTGGACTTATGCTTTATGACAATTTTGATGGACAATTTGAAGTACTTTTATTTAACCTCCATCTTTATCTGCATGAACAGAAGTCTCTTTTCAACAAGATATTATTTCTTCAAGTTTATTATTCATCAAGTTTGTGTGACATCATAGTGCCTGATTGAAATATTGCACTATCGTTAATTTTCAAAGGACAGCAACACATCAGATTCTCACTCAGTAGGGAGTGCAGATTACTTTTAACTTGCTATAAATTAATATTGCTTTCCCAGGGCTGCATGTTAGATATTATATTCCAGAGCTGCCTCACTAATACAGCTGGTACAAAGTTAGAAAGACTGAACTACAGTAGACTGCAAGACTCTTTTTACCCTGAATTGTGACAGAAACTGCAAACAATGACATTCTTGAAGCATACAGCACCAAAAAGCCATGGAAATTCCAAATACCTTTTGGTGCTGTGTGAGGTGAGTGGATCTGGGTGATGTCTTAATATAGTGCATGATGATAGGTGTAGCTTTTCTATCCTCTTCCTACCTCAATTCACAGCAAGCTCGGCAGCCAAAGCAGTCTTCAATTCCCATGTTGTGTTATGAGGCTGCACTGTGGCACTGCAGTTATGTTTTCCTGCCACTTCCCAGAGGGACCGTTGAGAACTTCAGCACAATCGAGTTCTTCCAGCATCACATAGATTTAGAAAGATAATATTGAAAAGCAAGGGCTGTAGAAACCTGCTACAGGTGTCAACCCACATGGTAAGACAAATTCTGTCTATTCACTGTATAGGCAGCAAGGTTTTGGCAGGGCTGAGGAGGCAGCCTGTACTGTTCATCACCCTCTTGAACACAGATATAGTAGGCAAGATTTGTCTGCTTTTACTTAGGCTGTTACAAGTTAAGTGTTTAGAGTCAGTGAGTAGATCCCTCAGGTCCATTTAGATTCAGTGTAGGAAAGTAGGCATGTTCAGAAAGCATTTCATTGCATCTTACAAGATGAGGCATGAGTCACCTGCTGGGTGTGCCAATTTCTCTCTATTCACTTCAAACAAATCCCAGAGCGACTGGCTCAGACTTGGATTTCTAATGCTGCCTATGAAATTTAGATCAGGACTACTCTACCAAGGTAGAGTACAACACAAACAATGTCTAAGTCAAACATCACCAGCAGCCAGCCTGGATTAACGCCATAGTCACTAAAAACATATATAGGCCTCATATAAGCATCTTTTTTGCTACTCCACAACATCTTAAGTTATTGAGAACCACAGGTTTTCAAAAGTCACAAGATTTTAGGCTTGGATTTTACTTCATTGCTTTACTACACTGATTTGTCCTAGGGTGGTTGAACACCATATATTTGCTTTCCACAAGCAACAACATGAGTTTCCAACTTGCTTTTTTATTTTCCTAAATTATCTTCTTGGAGGTGAATTGCTTAAAACCCAAAATAAAATAAAACAACAACAACAGCAACAACAAAAAAAACCAACAAAAAAATCCCAGACAAAACTCTCTGCATTTTATATGTCACTCAGTGAAATGGTAAAAATCAGCAAATGAGAAAAACATCCACCTTGGGTATGCATGAAGATCTCTATTCCCTAATAATTTATTCTTATTTTATGTGTGTACATCACCACTTATGTCAACAAAGAATCAAGGATTTTACATACAAAGGGAGATTTTTCAAGAAATTATGTGCTTAACAAAAAACAACAAAAAAAACCAGTGGGGATTTGCTCAAAGGAGGGCTATTCTCCCTTTCTGAAGACCTTAAGAATTAATGAAGACATCACTGATGTTTATTTAGATACTCTGGTTACTACAGTGCATCTAATATCTGCAAATTTTCCTTTAAGAATACGATTACTGTGTTTTATTGTAATTACAAGTGCTTTAGAAACAGTATTTTCACTATCTCTTTATCTCTCTGATCCCATACATGTATTTTGGGATGCCTGTCAAGAAAATTTCAGCAATACATTTCAACAGCAATAACCTTCTGAACAAAAAAGTACTCATGCAAAGGTATATACAAAGCCAACTTTCTAAGTACTCAAATCAAAGACAGTTAAAGAATTATTCTGAAACAACCTGTCAGAGTTTGAATAAAGCACCTTATTTGGAGAAACGATTTATTGCTCTGTATTTTTCTACAGGAGAAATATCCTGGATTGAAATTTTACTTAATGACAGAACAATTATAATTATTCTTAAAATCACTTCAAACAAGCTTCTGCTTGTTTCAGTTTTTTTGAGATCTTCTTCTGAAAGTTCTCAAACTGCTGAAAGAATCAAATATTATTTCAAGATGGTCACCTCTGGTGGCTTCTTATTTTAGTGTCATGGTCTTAGTCTGAAGAAGTAAAGACGTGTGATGATGCTTAGGCTTGGGTAGAGTTCAGGTTCTAACACCCTAAATTGGAAGGAAGTAATAGCTCTTTAGATCTCCACCTTGCTCTATTACCATCATGACCTATGGCTGGAACTTCCTGTCTTGATAATTTTATCTGTCCTTGTATTGGAATCACAGTTTCTGATTCCTGGTTCCATGCAAAGTTAACTTGCTTCAACAGGATTTATTGTCTTGATTAGTGCCATCTTGTTTCCCTGGATATACTCAGGCTGCCTAAAAGGGATTCAGGTTCAGAATAAGACAACTAAATTTTGATGTCCACTTGTAAAGACAGCTACATCTAAATTCTATGTCATACCCGTTACTCACAAGCGCTTCAGTTGATTAAATATAGATTTCAAATGATATTTGAGGTGTCTTACTGTATCGTAGATATCTGCAAAGCATTGATAGATATTTCAAATGACAGTTGTACATCTGTTTGTTCCTAGAATGCCATTTGGAGGTCATGAAAGACATCCTAGGGACTCTGAAATAGTACAAGATATTTGCCTGAGTGACCAACTGAGATGATCCCTGGATATCTGTGGAGCCCACTGGACTATTGACCAGCCACTAGACACGATACTAATGCCTAAGCATTAGTGTACAGTGTCATCTGACTCCTTCTCTAAGCATTATTGACTTTATTAGCTAGATCTCCATCACCTCTGAGTGTTTAGACATCTAACTAGACGGCAGACAAATTCCAATCATCTAAATTTAGTTTCCTAAATCTGGTGTTGAAACCTGCCTCATGACTTCCTACATTTCCTTTTGGATTAATCACACAGTGTGAATGTTAATGAACTAATGCTCCTATGACTTAGTAGCTCACCCCTGTCAAAACAGCTAAGCAGCTTCTAGATCTGGGCAAGTTTGGCGAGCAAGGCAGCTGCATTCACATAATGTTGCATCTTAGCAAACACCCTCAGCTTGACCTCAGCTTCACAGAGCTATCTCAGTCTCTCCTACTATGGTCTGATTAACGCTTAGAGTGACAAAATGAACCAGAGGGTCCTTTTGTGGTTAATAAGTGGTAGGGGGTAGTGTTGTCATTTGTAATGTCCGTTCCTCTTTGAACCTCTGTACCTGTGTTTCTCTTTTACCCCCATTCTGCAATTCCATGTCTGTGAGTTGTTCTGTTGGTGTAAGTTTGGAAGGATGGCTCAAATTCCAGTATCAGGGTAATATTATTAATGCGAAGAAAGAAAGTAAAGGACAGGAGTGACAAAAGGAGACAAACAGGGACTCAGAAAACAGTCTATAAAAACTTGGGATTTTTTTTTTCCAAAACTCTAGGCCCAGGTTCTAACATCAATTTTCTTCTTTATTGCATTTATTATTTCTCTGGAAGTACCTGAAAATAAAATCCTATATATATAAAGTTCCTAAAATAGGGTTAGAGTTGTTGTTTTTAAAGAATGTTTTATACCTCCCAACACCAGTCAACTAAAAGCCATGCTTCTCCCATGATTCATGGTTAATAGCATACTTTCTTTAGACAGCTTTATTTATCCTACAATAACATACAAAATATGCCCCAACTGGCTTTATTTTTAGCCAGTTTTATGCTGGCATTTCTTTAACAGCACATAGAGGGCGGGGTGCAGGGGGAGTCAATAAAGAAGAATGTGAAAATGTGTCCCTCTATAAAAACTGAGCCTGAAGTAGCAGTTGGACTTTGGCACATGTGTGGCCTATTATTGCCTTCTGTCGTAATCAGCCTTCTGGCAGAGCAATAACATCAAGGTGTTGTTTATACACTATAAAATGCTAAAATGGCGTTGTAAAGATTATCTGGAAGGTGAGGATTGTTTTGAGGGCTTTTTTTTTTTTTTTTTCCCTTTCTATTCTTGCAACAAAGAAATACTGCACATGAAATTTTCTTTCCTTGATACTTTCAATGACTCTTTAATGGAAAAACTGTTTCCTATAGAGAGGCAGTATGGCCCGTGGCCTGAAAGGACTAATAAGAAAAAGACTTTGCAGGAATCCTCCATTCCATCAAAAGTAAGTTTTCTGGCCAAAGTTCACATCACCTGTGTGCCTCTTACCTCAACCAACATTTGATGCACCTGAGAGTTCAGGCATCGAGAGCCTGAATTTTACTAAGTCCCTGAACTACCAACAGTTCAAAGTAAGGAAAGTATCTACATTATGGAGTTTCTATCTTAACCTGGTTTTACCTAAGGGACAGCAACACATAAACATCAAGTAGGCTCATCAAAATCACCAGCCTCAATTTCCTGAACTGGAAAAGAGTTCAGTGTCTCTAAGTTCAGTCCGTTTTCTATAGAAGGCATATAGGAGGGACAGTTAACAACAAATTAGCATGAATGGAAACAACACTGTGCAGAACTTCCTTGGACTAACAGACATCCCCATGATCACAGGGGCAAGAAGATCCTTACACATGAACATGGAAGTGACATTTACTCTGTGCTTAATTTAGTTACCTGCCGATTAGTTCTGTAATGCCACTTGAGACAACTGGTGAAGCTCAGAACATCTTCGTGGAGCTCACAGAAACTACAGGAAGTCTTCACTGTCCTGGTGTGACAGCTGGAGGACCACCAGGATACAGACACAAAATAAAATTAAATTAAATGTCTATGAGTCAAGCCCCTCATATCTTCTGCAGCATTTCACACATAGTCACTCTTTCCTTTGCAATCAAGAAGGCTTCTTGAGATAGAGATGAAGATAATTTCAAACCCAGAATTAAAGACTTTAAATTGACGGGTTGAGGGGTCTCAGCTATGTCTTCCAGAACACTTTATCAAAACTCAGAGCTGTGTGGAAGAAATAGAGTTGGAAAGTAACAATTTTGAATTTCTAAACATTGAGCACCACTTTCTCAGCTCTCCTCAACATTTATCTCTTATGTTGTCAATTTTCTCTGCCTCAGCTGGCTCCTGAAGAGTACCAAGGAGTGGGAATGTATTTAAAAGCTCAGTTGCTTTCCTGGGAGAAAAAAAATAGGATGCCTTTAAAGATTCTTATGGAAAAAGATGGTTTATTAATTATGTTACATTAATTGTCATTATTGGATTATTTTGTGATGAACATATCAGAAGTTTTTGTAACACACAGTGCCAAGATGCTGGTTTGAAACTCTACATCCTTCCTCTGTCTCCAAACATCCCTAAGCTACAGGCTGCTGAGAACTGGGGAGAAGTATCAGTTAAGCAACCACTCAGCACTTGTTCTGTTTCTTATATTCTCTCACAAAACATCTGTTACCGATTACTGTCAGATGAAGAATACTGGGATAAAATGAGTTTTGGTCTGGTCTAAAATTTATGTCCTTGTATAATAAAAAAAAAAAAAAAAAAAGAGACTCCATGACACCAACAATATTCACTTGAACAGTCTCTATTCCTATCACATTCTTTTGGTCAGGTTGGGAAGGAGGCTAGTTCTAGGGGAGGCCCATGGGCTAGAAGAAGTATCAAGAGATTATCTAGTTATATCCAATTATTTCTGAACCACTCATTGAAGCTATTTGTCTAATTAGTTTGAATGAACCTTCAGAAATGGAGGTCCAGAGTCTCCCTGGTGTTCATTGCTTTAACAGCTGGAGACATTTTCCTCATCTCTGAGCTGTATCTCCTTTCCTACAATTTAAGACCAGACTAACTCTCCTATCCCCAGTAGAAATGGAACATGCTTTATTCTTGTCTTCTTTCCAACTGTTGTTTTTTGGGTTGGTTTCTTTTTTTTCATGTTTAAAGGTTCTCACAGTTTTTTCTTGTCATTTCCTCTCTGAGTTAACATCCTCACATGCATCAATCTTTTCTGATGGCTCATGATTTCTACTTCAGGCCATTCTCTGTAGCACTTTTTCTGATTTTTCTCCTTTTGGTCCTCTCTTCATTTGAGGTCTAAGGGCCCAAAATTGTGACAGGACCCTGGCTGAAGATTGAGGCCAGTTGAAAGGGGAAGATACTGTTGTTTGCATGTTCAAGTATCATGTCTGTTGTTTTTTGATTTGGTCTGATTGTGCCACTAATTTCTGAGGGGCTCTTGGCTTCAGCAAAATCAATTAATGATAATATTTTCAGAGAAGAGATCCCAAATAAACAACAACCAGTTCAAACAAACAAGCTCTGGGACATTAAATAAATGATCAGACATAATCTATTATATCTAGCATAATCACCACAGGGCATCAGATTCCAGTTCAAATTTTCATGTTGCAAAGGGTGACTTAGGTTCTAAATGGTCCTGTGTGAGTCCAGGAGTTGGACTCAGTGATCTTTATGGGTCCCTTCCAACTCAGGATATTCTATGATTCTATGATATTTTGTTGGTTACATGCAATCCAAGCAGCAAGCACCATGAGAGATGGAAGTATTTTAATTAAAATTGATAAAGTATCTCTAAAAATTAGTCTAGGGAAAACATGTCTTGTAGAATACAGAGATGCCAAGTTTTGGCTGGAGGCTGAAGTAGGGTTTGCAGGAACTGTAAAGAGTGTGTTCAGGGCCGATGGGAGATTGGGATAAGAATCACACTGGAACAATCAGTTCTGTTGAATGAAAAAATGCCCAAGGAAAAGAAGTATATTTAATTACCAAAATGTCATCATGTGCAAACAAAAAAGTGCTGAAGAGCTGGCCTACTACATCATATCTAGAAGGTACAAAAATCCTTACACTATTTTGCATATATTTGATAGTTTGCTTTACTCCCCCTTCTCTCTTCTAAATTATGGCCAATATGTTCTTTACAGAAAAAAAAAATTCCTACATATAACTTAAAATATAACCTGTATCTACCCACCCAGTCTCCTAAAAATTAGTGAGGTTCTATTGTGGGAGAATAAGGTCGAGGCATGTGCCTGCTGCTTCATATACAAGTGTGGGATATGGCTGGAATGCAAGGGAGTTTTGTAGGAAGGTCTCATGGCTATGGATTTACCTTCTCTGCTTTGGACAAGTCAACACAGTCTACAGCAATTTTTTTTCTAGTCCTGTGACTGCTTTGTCTCTTCTTACCCTCAACATTACCTATCCTGAAGATATTTCTCTGTAGTATCCTCTAAACTTACTGTTAATGGAATCAATCGTAGAATGTTGAGAGTTGGAAGGGACTTCAAAGGTCATCTAGTTCCAACACCATGACATAGGCAGGGATACTCTCCACTAGACGAGGTTGCCCAAAGTCCCATCCAACCTGGCCTTGAACACTGCCAGGGAGGGGGACCTGCACAGATCCTCTGTGAAACCTGTGCCAATCCCTCGCTACACTCACAGTAAAGAATTTCTTCTGAATATTTTACCTAAATCTACCCTCTTCTAGCTTAAACACATTACTCCTTGTCCTGTCACTACACTTTCTGACTGAGTCCCTCTCTGCCTTTTCTGTAGCCCTTTTAGGTACTAGAAGGCTGCTAAAAGGTCTCCCCAGAGCCTTCTCCAGGCTGAACAACTCCATCTTAGCCTGTACTCATAAGGTGAGGAACCTTATGATCCAGAACTCTGATCATCTTTGTGGCCTCCTCTAGACTTGCTCAAACACCTCCATTTCCTTCTTGTACTGGGAGTCCCAGAGCTGGACACAGTACTGCAGCTTGGATCTCACCAAAGCAGAGTAGGGTGAAAGAAACCCCTCTGCTGACCTGCTGGTCACGCTGGCTTTAATGCAGCCCAGGACACAGTTGGCTTTCTGGGCTGCAAGCGCACGTTGTCAGGTCATGGTGAGTTTTCATCAATCAACAGCTCCAAGTCCTTCTCCTCAGGGCTGCTCTCAATCCTTTCTTTACCCAGCCTGTAACTGTGCTAAGGACTGCACCACCTAAGGGAAAGAACTTGAACTTGGCCTTCTTGAACTTCATGCAGTTTGCATGGACCACCCTCTCAGGACTGTCAGGGTCCCTCTGGATGGCAGCCCTTCCCTCCAGTGTGTCAACCACACCACACAGCTTGATGCCATCAGGAAATTTGCTGAGGTCGCATTTGATTCCACTGCCCAACAAAGATAATGATAAATGGCACCAGTCCCAGTACCAACCCCTGAAGAATGTCACTTGTCACTGGTCCCCATGTGGACACTGAGCCATTGACCACAACTCTTTGAGTGAGATTACGCAGCTACTTCCTCATCCACTAAGTAGTCCATCCATCAAATCCACATCACTCCAATTTAGAGACAAGGATGTTGTGTGGGACAGTGTCAGATGCTTTGCACAAGTCCAGGTAGATGACGTCAGTCAGTCTTCCCTCATCCACCAGTGCTATAATCCCATCAGAGAATTGTATTTGAAATAGCTCAGAAGCTCCTAAGCAGCCTTCAAGTCTTACCAGTAGGAAAGCACGTCCATGGTGCTCCCTGGATTTTTAAAGCTGAAGGACAGGAACAAACCTACAGATCCATGCAGTGGAACCTGTTGATGTTCATCGACACTGCCTATAGTTGTCATATAGATCAGGAGGCATGGAGGGGTTGAAGAGGGTAGCAAGAGGAAACCTGCTATAAGGTCCCTGCTGACTCCTGTCTCCACTCCTCTCAAGCACCGCTTTGGCAGAAGCTCACAGTTGCTATGCAGGAACGTAAGAAAGGAGATGTGTGCAGGAGGCAGAAGATTGGCAGGCCAGAAGCATCAGCTGTGCTATAAAATATATGCTAATGTGCTAAAATTGAGTTTATTTGAAAATAACTTCTTCATGTTTTGGAGGACTGAGCTTCTTGGATTCTAGCTTTTTTTTTGGTGTGTGTGTGCCTCTTTCTCACACCCAGCTTCATCTTGACCTGGTTTTCTCAGCTTTCTCCTGCAGACACCCAGAGCCAAATGCAGAAGATGGTCTTTGTGTTAGCAGCAGCCGCCGGTTGTCAGGAATGACTACCTGCCCCATTAAAAGCCTGTCGCCTCTGCTGTCAGCTTTACAGAATCTTTAAATCCCTGTAAAATGAAATACTAACAGCTGCCTGTTATTGCATATTGTGACCTGTATTATTCCGTCTGTGCTGTAGTGAAGTTTACTAGAGAAAGAAAGAAAAAAGAAGAGAAAAGAGGGAAGGGAAGGGAAGGGAAGGGAAGGGAAGGGAAGGGAAGGGAAGGGAAGGGAAGGGAAGGGAAGGGAAGGGAAGGGAAGGGAAGGGAAGGGAAGGGAAGGGAAGGGAAGGGAAGGGAAGGGAAGGGAAGGGAAGGGAAGGGAAGGGAAGGGAAGGGAAGGGAAGGGAAGGGAAGGGAAGGGAAGGGAAGGGAAGGGAAGGGAAAGGAAAGGAAGGGAAAGGAAAGGAAAGGAAAGGAAAGGAAAGGAAAGGAAAGGAAAGGAAAGGAAAGGAAAGGAAAGGAAAGGAAAGGAAAGGAAAGGAAAGGAAAGGAAAGGAAAGGAAAGGAAAGGAAAGGAAAGGAAAGGAAAGGAAAGGAAAGGAAAGGAAAGGAAAGGAAAGGGAAGGGAAGGGAAGGGAAGGGAAGGGAAGGGAAGGGAAGGGAAGGGAAGGGAAGGGAAGGGAAGGGAAGGGAAGGGAAGGGAAGGAAAGGAAAAAGATCCCCTTGCCAGAAGCAAGATGTGCATCTGGACAAGTTTTCCCAGTGAGCAAAAGCGAGATATAAAACCATATTAGGAGGAAATTACATTTTACCTTGTGTTTCCCATTCTGCACGAGCAATTATTTGTCTAAATGCCCAGGTTATTTAGTCTTCATGTACCTGTGTGTTTGGCTGCTTGTGTCTTCAGACCAATGCTGGTTTTGTGCAGAATTTGCTTGCAGACAAAGACTCAACAAAAATAAATAAATAAAAGGCAGCACATTCACCCAGAGAAACTACACCGTCACCAAGAGAAAAGCTTCTTTTGTCCTTGTATATGCAGTAGCTCTGCAGAGAATAGCCTGCTCTTTGTTTCCATCCAAAGAGACATTATTTTATTCGACACCCATGGAGCTGCACAAATGAGAGTCAGCAGGCATCAAGCCGTCCTCTTGGAAAAAGAGTTGGCATCTCCCTCCTTGGCACATCTGGTGAATTTGAATGGCATTCATTGGCATGGCTTTGCAAAATTAATTACATTCCAAAGCCTTGTCACAAACAATAAACCCTTGTGCCAAACGCTGATCTTTTGCTTTCTGCCAGATGTAATGCATCTGCTTCTCTTTATCAGGTTTAATCCTATTTGGCATTGGCAGTGCAGTAAACAATGCTGTGGAAGCTGGAAATGAAAAGTGGAAGAATGTGGGAAGGCATTGAACAGAAGTAGAGGCACACATGCCACATGGTTATGACACTTGTCCTGGAGCAGCTGGATGATGCAATGACACGGGACTCAGCCATGGTGAGAAAGACCTTTCCTCCTTAACTAGCTTGCATCAATCAGCAACATGAGGATCGACTTACAGTCAGAAATCCTGCTGAATGGGCTTGGTGCTGAGTGCCTTAGTTCCCATGCCTATGTTTCTCAATGATACCATTACATGATCTGGCGCAGAGAGATACCCCTCAATGCTGTCCCACAAACCCAGTGAGGGCTCAGCCCAGAAGAACAAATGAGATGCAGGTAAGCTCTCATCTCTTTTTCTTCCTTCTACACTTGCAGCTACCAAAACAAAAAGTGAAAGCCAATTCAAACCCTTGTATCTCTCCATAATAGAACACAACTGGAGAGATCTTTCACATTCTTTGTTAAACATAAGACAACTGAACGGGCTCTACACCAAATTGAATCCCCCTGCCACTACCACCAGGCAGTGGTCTTGAAAAGATCTGTGACTCTGCCCTGCTGGAGAACTCCCCTACAGCCCATCAAGGCTCCCTGTTGCAGCTTCCCTCTCATCCAGCCTCCTGTACCTCATTATACAGAATATTCTGTTTCTGTGCTAAATATATTTTCAGCAGCGCACGTGGCTGAAAGCCTGTGACCCCCTTTGGTCATTAAACTCCATCTCCTGCTGTCTTTACTTTTGCTCTGGTACAACTGGGATCTGAACTCAACAGCTCAGTTTCTCTTGAATTCCTTAAATTAAGCAAGCAGTGGTAGAGTTGGCACTACTGGGAACACAAACATTGGCTGGACTGTGACAGAGGATGAAGAAAAAAGCAGCCTGAAGTCCCTTCATGGTGTGGTCTCTAGTGATGCCTTTGTCATGAGGACTTCTCCTTTTTAAATGTATTTTTCAAGAGGAATAACTTCTAGCTAATTCAAGGTTAGCAATTTCTGACTGTTGTGAATTAGAGATAAACCAAAACCTTTTCAGTGACTGACTAGCTGGAACTGAAGTAAAATTTATTTGTTCAATGGTCTTCCCTCCAGGTATATTGAAATCAACACTGTATGACTGAAAAAGCAGAAAGGAGAATGAATAAGCAAGCATGAGGAAGTATTTCAATTTGCCTGCCTAGTTTGTGAAGTTTCCTTTATTTCAGTTCAAGGACATTAAAACACTACATTGCCTGATGTATTTAGAGCTCTTTCCCACCTGGGTCAGAACGTTCTGTGGACCTTGTCCTCATTTTGGCTGGGCTGGAGTTCATTTCTATCTTCCTAGTATGTCTGCTCAGCAAATGAACTGGGGCAAGCTGGATGGGGTGCTGTGACTGCAGCTCAGAAACTACCTGGGTTCATAGGTCAGAGAGTGGTGAGCAACTGTGCAGTACATCACTTGTTTTCTATATTCTTTTAATACTATTCTTTTCCTCTTTTCCATCCAATTAAACTGTTTTTGATCTCAACCCATGAGTTTTAATTTTTTATTTTTTTTTTGATTCTCTCACCCATCTGACCTGGTGGGGTGGGAGAAGAGAGAGTGAACTGCTGTGTGGTTGTTTTAGGTGCCAGATAGATTAAACCACAACAGTCTTTCTGGTGTGCCAAATGGGGCACCAAGGGCTTGAGACAATAACAGATCTGACCAGACTGTGTTAAATTTGTTCTGACCTTCCATTTTATTAGTTTAATGGTTGCTGGTCACATTGTTGTATAATTTGTGATGCCCAGCTTGCTGTATTTATTCCTGAGGTGGTGTTTGCCATCTCTGTGTGGTGGATCAAGGTTACCTTTTTGCTGTACTGTGTAATGCTGGCTAGTGATATGACAACACTACTGTCTGTGAGACTAATCTGGCATTTGTACCCAGCATTGCTGTCATCTGTATTTCAGGAGCCATGTCATGGAAACTATTAAAGGAAAATGGCAAGTTAATATATGGCAGGAATTGGAAAGCCAGGATCCAAGAAGAAGCTACAGAGAAGCTTCCAGAAGCTGCAAGAGACAGTTTGCTTTTAAGCATATTAAACATCCTAAGCATAAACATTACTCCACACCAATATGCATAAGAACTTCTTCATGGTGAGGGTGATGGAGCCCTGGGACAGGCTGCCCAGGGGGTGTGGAGTCTCCTTCTCTGGAGAGATTCCAGACCCATCAGGACACTAACATGTGCGACCTGTCCTAGGGACCCTGCCTTGGCAGGGGGTTGGACTTGATGATCTCTGGAGATCCCTTCCAACCCCTACAATTCTGTGACTCTGTAAACAGGGTATGGGAGTGATTTTGATTTTTCAAAGGTTGGTTTTGGAAGATAGACACAAGTTTGTCAGTGATTGTTACAAATCAGCTTCTTCACTCATTGTACACAGTTTACCAGCACCCAAATTCCCTATTCGTTTGCCAGTTTATGGTTGGTTTAGAGTTAGAGACGTGGTCATCTTCAAGCCCCTATCTAAGACACCAAAGATCTGATCCCTGCTGTCATCTCTGTGACGGAGTCAGCAGGGACAGGACACTTCATTGCCACACATTGCAGCATCCCTGCCTGAAACATGTGAATGACAGCAATGTTGTCCTCACTAATTCAGCTCAGAAATCTACAGGTGAACACAGCTATACAACAACAGCACTGTACATAACAACTTTGCCAGTAACACCTGTAGTAGGCATGGTCCTGATCTGTGAGTGCTACCCTGCCCATGGGTATGTCAAGATTATTACTGTGGGGTTCCTAGGATTCTGTAATAAATACTTAAGGACACAGAGGCTGTTTCTGAGAATTTCTTTACTGCAAATTACTACACAACTTTTATCATTAAATCCAAATACAAATATTTATATATGTTTTTTAAAAAGTATGTGTAGTTCCATGTATTGTGTATATTATATTATGAACCATGACAAAATTACCCCTAGGAAAGCAAATATGTGTATTGCAAGGGTAGAACAAGTATATTACAAGTTCTTAGAGAATTCCAGCTAGTGAAGCCAATAGATACTTATGAACCTTTACCTATGTGTATGCTTATAAATATTTTATGTGAAGTCTTACTGGTACAACACGTACCAAACCTCTTCCAGAAGTCAGGCTAATCAACAACAGAAAAATCTCCCTTCAAAGATGTCCTGCATCATGGAGTCTGGAGTCAGTCAGTGTTCCCATCAAGGGTATGGTTTGTCTGGGACATCTCACACAGGGAAGCTCTTGCAGAAAACCTTGATTTGGGTAGTTAGCAAGTTACTCCTTATGACTTTTTGGTGTAGATACACATACAGGTATGAGACATTGCTTGCTAGAATAGTTTTTGCCAAGTCCTGTTTTACTAGAAATTCAGTTTGTTGCTCATTTTTGTCCTATACCTATCAAGGTTTCTCTGTTCTGCCACCACTCCAGCACTAAGGAGTTTTCTGCTGAGTTGAGCAGAGTTGTTTTGGGCTCCTGGCTAGGGAGACATATTTCCTTGTCAGTAAGTCCACCTGCTAGCTTTTATAAAGGCTCCATCAACACCTTTCCGAGTCTGTTGCATACCATGAAAACCACTTTAATATTTTCCCAGTTAGGAGAGTGCTTTCTGGGCCCTGACCTCTTTTCACTGATTTTTGTG
This sequence comes from Hypotaenidia okinawae, assembly GCA_027925045.1. NCBI lineage: Eukaryota > Metazoa > Chordata > Aves > Gruiformes > Rallidae > Hypotaenidia > Hypotaenidia okinawae. Next base: position 5,194,066 of record BSDF01000005.1, on the reverse strand, counting down.
TGTTTTGGATATGACCTTGAAAAACCTCTCAATGGCTACAGGTCTTTCTGAAAGCCCAGCTCCTATCTTCAGAGGTCTGCGGTAACTCCATGTTCAGGGATGAAGCACACAAATAAAATATTGGAGTGGTTTATCTTCCCTTTTTCACTGTTCCTCCATAAGGGAAGAACAATGATGAGTTTCTGGAGGGAAGGACTGACTTCTAAGTCTGTATTCATACTATAACTACCACAGAGATCTCATGAACTATCACCGGAACTGATAATGGCTACGATAATATGCATAACAATAGTAAAGACTACAACTTCAAAGGGAAATCCTACACATCTTAATTCCTACTTCTACTAATGTTATTAAACTGACAGATGAGGAAGTTGAAACCCACTTTGTGACTTTTTAATTTGATTTGTGTTAATATTAGAGCGGAATTGCCATAATAAATTTGCGTCCATGCAGTAAAGTTGCAGTTGGTCATCTTAGAACATCAGGGTCAGGTCAGAGCCTCAGACACTCAAACACGAGATCTTCCAATGAGAGAAAGTGAAACATTTCTACCTAATTTATGGAGCTGTAGTCCCAGTTCTTCACACTTCCATTTTTTTTCTAGCACAGTCTGTTCCTATTATTGTTTTAAAATAATTGCATCTGTACCCAACTGAACTGTGGACTTTTCATCTACATTGTCTTTTCTGACATTATCCAGGGCCAGATAATTAAGAAAATACACAGAAGTTAAATACAAATAGCTAAGATATTCTGGCAGTGGCTTTCTTCTCTCTCTCATTCTCTTCATAGGCTCTGTTTACTCTCCAATTGTCCTTCTATATCCACAGGCATGTCTAGAAGGTTTTGTCCTGGATAGCCTGTTGCACTTGTCAGTTTTACAAGTTAACGAAGAAGATAATAAATAGTTCTTCTCTTCCTTTTTTTCAGTTTTGTTGCCTTCCACGTTTATGCTTCTTTTGCATTAGAACTAAAGAGTTCTGAAGCATTGCCAATGATACAAAGCTGGGAGGAGTGGCTGACACACAGAACACTGCGCTGCCATCCAGTGAGACCTGGACAGGCTGGAGAGCTGGGCAGGGAGAAACCTAATGAAGTTTAGGTCCCTTCCGACCCCTACTATTCTATGATTCTATTATTATTTCTACCAAATTTCTCCCCTTTGTTTTAATTTTGATTCAAACTCCATTGAAAAGCAAGAGAAGGCAACTAAATCTCACTGAATTCTGTAGATATTCATACTCTGTAAATTGCAGATTGTGGTAACCTGTATAACTCAACCTATCAGTGGTTAATTTCCCTGTTGCCACTTTCAGATCTCTATATTTCACTCAGCATTGTTAGCTATACAATTTTGTTGCAATAACTGAATACCTTTAGGAGTTGCATGGCACAGCACTTATGAGGTTTAAAGATTTCCTCTTCCACTGCAGAAAAGTTAATTGCACTGGGGCTGTGCTTTGCCAGCACCAATTAACAAAGAAGCTGAAACTACAGCTTAACATTCTGGTCATGTGCACACAGTCTGATTTGTTGAGACCTCCTCAAGTACCTACCCTCCTGCAACCCTTGTTCCTTTCTGAAGCTATGTAGAGATAGTTACAAGAGTTTGCAAACACCAGAGTTTTGTTTACTGCTACAAAGAATGGCAAGTAAAAAGAGATTTTTGAGTTTCTATGCATGTTTACAATTGAAGAAACTCCACCTAGCTCAATTATACTTGAGCAGCATGAGAACTCAACCCCAATTCCCCAGCTTGAATAAACTTGCAGATGGGTATCAGTTACTCTGCAGAAAACAAACCAATATTTTGGCATTTGCATTTTATTTTTAAAATAGAACACATTATTTTAATATCTAATCACCAGTTTCTAAACAAAAGGCTAAAGGATGTGTCAGGAAGGAGAATGGAAGAGTTTTGGAATGTCTTACATGTGATAATTAAAGAGAAACTGATGGATTTTCAGCTCTGAAACAAATAAATACTGGAAGAAAACAGCATGGCAGAAAACAAGAGCATTACACCTGACTTGAGCAACCATCAGAATACGTATCCTAGGGATATGGTGAGATTAGGAGGGAAATGAATGGACAATGCGATAAGGTAACTTTGTTGGTTTACTGATTGCTTACCGGGATGTATTTTCTACTTTCCTACATAGACTTTAAACCAGTTGGCACCTGTGAGGGCACAGAATAACAGTTCTGTGTTGTACTCACAGAACAAAGTCTCTTTCAGGCAGCACCTGTATCTTTGTCTTCAACACACCTTGGAGAAAGCTGCAACAATATTTGCCCTATATTAGAGACAGGGAACTGTTGTATAAAGAAAATTAGGGCTATATTTACAAGGAAGGCATAGTTTTCATCACTGTAATCACTAATTTTGAGCCACCCTTAAGTTGTTCCATCCATCTGCAGGAGGAGACATTCACCAAATTAATCTAGCTCGACAGGTTATCGGAGTAGGATGTTAGGCAGATACATAAGGGAACTTTATGCTCCTACACTCCATCCTGGTATGTCAGCCCTAATTCCTTTTTCCACTTTTTCTGAAAAATACAAAAATATGCCTGTATTTAAAAAAAAATCTAAATTGTCTCTCAAAAATGAACACTTATATATATGTATTCTTATTAGTATTTTGATTTATACAGTAACGGCTACCTATATATAATGACAGCTATAGTCCTAGCACCAAGGAAAAATGCTAGCATCATCACACCACTTACCTTTGTGGGTATTTCACAGATTTTAACCCTTTCAACCTTTTCTTATTGTTTAACTTATGTTTTCCTAAGTCAAATATTTATGAAATACCTGCCAGAGCCAGCTTCAATTATATTTGTTTAAGTCCTAAACTGTTTAATGCCCTAGGTTCCTAATGTTATGGATCTAATATTCTTTGCATTCATCTTCCAAACATCACTACAAATTAAACCCCACCTCACCAGTAAACTAAGAAAGTAGTCTACCTTTCTGAAGAGTAAGAATGATGTACCCTTCTTCACAGAGCAAATTAAAATGATGTGAAGAACTGGGAAATTTGACTATGAAGCCTCTGCTTAGCTCGTGAGAACATAGTTTAGGAAAAGATTCATAAAGTGAATTAGCTCCACAAAATAAGAACACTGCCTAAAATGGCTGGAATTAATAAGCAGATAGGAAAATGTGGGACATTTAAAGGACATGCCGACACTCAAATGCTGGTAAAATTCAATGGAATCAAGTTACTAACTCTCACTTAAGCTTTTGTAAATACTCCCCAAAACTGCTATGTAAGCCTCAGCATGTCAGATAGCTTGGACACACCACAGAGGCAGACAAAGATAATGCTTGGTAAGCTACTGCGGGTTTCCAGTGTCATAAAACCAGGGTAAAATAAAGAACCAGGTCTTCTGAGCTCATGACAGGATGTAATATTGATGTTTCCACTGAACAAGTCATAGTTTCTCCATTCACACCTAAAAAGAGAAAGAAAAAAATAACTCAGAAATACAGGGATTCTGTGGATAGCAGAGGCCTATGGGCCATTGAGGACTCCTTGATGAATAGCGATTACTGGACAGACCCAGAACCTGAAATGACCAGACAGACCAGTGTCCAGTAAGTGACAGACCATATAATTACCAAATTACAGAGCATAAAACACACTGACTGCTTCCAATTATAATGTGAAAGGGCAACTTCACAGTTGTGCCACTTAGTAGTGCTGGGGAAAGGCAAAGGAAAATGTGTTAAAGGCCTAATGAGGTGTGTGGGTGGAAGTTACTGCCATAGTTTATGGCTGTTCGGGTTGTTAGCTCCTTCAATGTGTCACTGTGAGAGAGAGAGAGAGAGAGAGAGGAGAGAGGAAGGGAGGGAGGCAGAGATGGAAGGATTTGTGTGGGAAGGCATTTTCTTGCTGGGCTAACTGCAAGTAAAGATTTGCTTTCCCTTACTTCTTCCTGAACAGATCTGACAATATATTTTAAAAGAGCCATTTAAGATTCTCAGACAGTTTCAGTAATTGATTCAGCATTTTTACAATCCAGGAGACTTACTTGTTTATTTTAGCAGGCTGGGGAATTGTTCCCTCAAAGCCCTTAAAAAGCACAACAGGGGAAATAGAGATAGGGGCCTCAGTATATCAGCACGAACAGACAGAGTAGAGGGACTGCTATATAAAATGTTAGGTGAAACTCCAACCCCAATGACAAAATGTCAGCTGTGCCTTTTCCCAGAATGGTCAAATCCCATCCATGAAATGGGGAACATGCCGAGCTGCTCCCTATCTACCTTCAGAGGGTATCTCCCGTGACAGGGTGGCTCCAGGATGGCCCACCTAAGGAACTGGGGCTGCAGTGCAAAACAAGGGCACATGTTTGGAGGAGCAACACTGCTTACAAGCTTCTGAGATGCACTCAGGCCACATAACCTTCTCATCTTGCATGGCCCACTGCATTCAACACTTCATTGCAGACCACACTGCCCTGTCATACATGGCTGACACAAACAACTCAGATGGTTTGGAATCAACAACAGTATCTATTCCATTTGACATTTCTTAATTATTTTTTTCATCACGTCCTGAGCAGATTCATTGTGTTTTCCAAGAGATATTTGCAGCTTATTCTGTAGGCAACAGAGCCCTCAGCACTGTGTTTGCACCTACCTTCAAAGGGCACAGAGGTCAGCAGCCTTACTCAGGGCAAAGAGCCTCTGCACTCTGTAGAGAAATTGTAATAAACAGCTATTGGGGACTTGGTGATGACACCACAGTATCAGTTCCTTGAGGCTATTTAGCCCCACATGCTCCTTCCAGGCCCATAGTATGTGGGAGGCTCCAGGTCTTGAATTATTAAGAAGTATTTGGCATTGAAGGGAATATTAGCTGGGAAAAGGCACATACAGTTATTATTGCTCTTATCTTACTTTTCCAGAAAAACAAGACCCTGCAAACCCATAACTGTGTGCTGGATGGGAGGAGGTTGTATTGGTTTTATGGATGAGCAGAGATATTACAGAATATCTGCTTCTTATGGAAAAAAATTAATTAATAAAAAGTCACATTTCGGTTTGTTTCTGGTTGAGACTCAAAATGCTAATATTTCTACAAGATGAGCCAAGAAGTGAAGTAGACACCCTGCAAAGAATTACGGCGACATTTAAATACAATAGCAATTTAAAAAAATCTTTTGCAACCACCTTACAACTCCTATACCTGACCAAGTCCTTGCCCTTACAAACCTTACAGCCCAAGGTGACCCCTGGGGAGATACTCAGCAGGTTTTTAAAGGGAAATCCAACAGCATCTTCAAATCAGTGTTAACTGACAAATCAGACCCATGGATATTAAACTATGATCACTTTTCTCTGGAGGGGAGGTGACAGCACTTTTTATGTGCGTTGCAAACAAGGTTTACAGCATTCAGGTCCTGGATCCCTACCAAAGTCAGACATATGTCCACCAGTTTCCACTAAAGTTCTTTGAGCACATGGTTATAGTGGGCAACCTCTAGCTTTTCTGCTCTCTTCTACACAACACAAAAACTCACTGGGGCCCAGGTGCCTCAGGGGGATCTCCCCAGGGAGCTTCCAGGAGCCAGTAACTACTTCAATACTTATGTTGTTTAATCATGTGAGTATTGAATGAACAATACATTAAAAAATCCAAAATAAGAAAAGACAATTTCCCCCACCTGCAGTGAGAGAACTCTACTCTGATTTATTTTCTGAACAGTGGAACAGCTCCAAACCCTTCCCATGAGCTGTAGGAGGATTTGTCATATAACACAGAGTACACCAGAGTTGCTCAACTTGTATCTGCCAAGGCCTTTTCTGTGCTTCTCCATCAATCAAGTATATTTTTTATTTTCCCTTAATATAAATCCCAGCTATTTCCCTAATTACTACAAAAACTGCATAGTTCTCTTCATGTTCAAAGTGTCACAGCTTAATTCCTACTCAAACAAGAGATTTTTTGATCTAGAAAAATGAGATTTTTCAGCCAACAAGCATGTTAATACAAGCTCTTCCTGCTTAGATTATTTCACAGTATGCTGTGGTACATCAGTTTGCTCACTACTGCTATCGGTATGCTGTGTTGTGACACTATGAATGACACTAGAGCTGCTGTTTACCTACCAGGAAATCGTATCAAACCAAACCAAACCAAAACAAGTGAAAAAGCAAATTAAAGTGTGTTTTGTTTTTTTTTTTTTAAATTTCTGTTCCAGTTTCTTTGTCTAGGTTATTGTTGTCCTCATGGAAAACTGTTCTCTGGAGACAGTGTAAGATATTTTTTATTCTCCCTTTGATGAAATAGCTGCTTTTGACAAACCCATTTAAAAATAATAATAATAGTAATAATCTGAGCTTCTCTCAACATAAGAAGCCCATCTCAGCAAAAAGGTGAGCTTTGTCCTTGCCTGGGACCCCCAGAAAGGAGTAGGAATTCTGAAAGAAGGTCAGGAAGAGCCCACTGATACCTCTGGAAACCGAGCTGGAGGAGTACAGAGAAGGGGAGAAATAAGGACTCAGGACGGTTACTAAATATAAACCAAAGAAAATGAGCTAAGGGAAATGTTTTGCCCAGGGAGTAAATCCTTCAGATGCAACTGAGTGTGAGTTGTTTTCAGGCCCTGATGAAAAGTAGTCTGAGACTTGTGTTTATCTTGGCTTTGGTGGCAGAGGTTAGCTAGACACTTCTGCTTGTTGTGACATAGGAGAGTCTGGGAACTCTTTGTTTCTTTTTCTGAGGAGAGGGTGCTTTGGAAACACACTTCTGGTAACTCCCAGTTTCAGTTAAAGCACCTGTGTAAGGTATTTTGTGCTGGCAACTGCAACATTACAGTAATACAAACTTCAGCTGAACTTTAGGGAAACTTTGTATTGCTTTGTTTTGATGCTGTATGCATCTAAAGAGTTTTCTTTGGTCCTGTTAACCACTTCTGAAAAGAGTCTTGACTGTACCCCTTCAGGCCTCCAAGTAATGTAGATTGATGGGAACAGAGACAGTGCTGAAAAAAAGTTATCAGGGAAACTCAACATATTAAATTTTCTTTTTTTTCTGTTTCTCTTATTTTTTCTCCTTTTCCTTCTCTCCCTTCTCCTCTTTTCCTCTTCTTCTTCCCCTTTTCCCCTTTTTGTCTTTTACTCTTTTCCTTTATCCTTTTGTTTTTATTGTTTGAATGACCTCCTTGCATTGCAGGACATTGAGACACTTCAGTCTACAGCTGAGGACATTGTGCCATGACACATATGTGGAGAAAGTATGTTTGAATTGCTTTCATGTACTTTCTGGGGAGGAGGGGGATTGTCAGTTGTCTGAATGTCCTGAAAAGACATGCTCTGTTTAATGAAGTTTTTGACATAGACAAGTATTTTGAGGTAAAGCACTGAAAAAGCAAAACCTGTTACAGCTGCAGAGGAATGATTTTGTCATAAGACCTGAGTCACACAGGGATGCAGTGTAAGTCACTCTTTCCCCAGCCTTTTTTTCCATTTTTAAATGTTGTAATGCCACTGGTGCAGGACATGGAGGTGGCTCTGCTCTCATGAAAACTGTTTTATTGGATAAAGGAAGAAACTTTTTGTAATGGCCTGTCTTTAAGAGAAAATATGCAGATCCTTTGAACTACATCAAACCAGTGTATTTCATTTTCCTCAGGGAAAGAAAGCAGCTGCATGTACAAATTAATCTGGAGCAATTTGTGCTTCCACAGGAAACTATCCTGTCGGATGCTTGAAGGTGCTTCTATATGTCAATGCTCCACATAAGTACTGTGCAGAGGAACTCAAGCTCTTTCCTGAAACCAGAATTTCAGCAGAAAGATGGCCAACAAAACTTCTCAAGTCTCGCTTCAACCATAGGGGAATACATCATGATTTACATCTTCCAGCACATATTGTTCTTCAGTATTGGAGTCTTTGAAATTTCCACACTTCTGAAACACTCAACACAGCTAACATGGCCTAGTAAAAAAGCAAAAATCATGCCACAGTAATGGATATGGAGGACAGGCTGTTCCTAAACTGTGAGCCAGAACAATAACTGGGGCTTGAAATTAAAAACAAGTCCTAAGTGTCAAAGAGGCAGAAATGTTGAACTCCTTAGAAGTAGGGAAAATATTTCCTCTCCAAGCCTGTTTATCTTCCCTGTGTAGATTAAAATTGTGTGTGTGCCTTCAAGACAGGCTATTATCTCATCTGCTTTAAGCCACAGATAATAAGATTGTCTAAAAAGTACATGGTAGTCTCCCATGTACTTGCCAACAAAAGTACATGCCAGTCTGATATAAATTCTTCTTAACTCAGAGATATGGAACATTCTTTCCAAAATAAAAAGCACATTTTTTGCGTCGCATCCACACATCTCTGGCTTTCAACACTTTAACACGTCAGATATTTTGTCCCCATTGTGCCAGGGCAAGCTCTAACAGTTTGGCCAGAATAGGTAAGATCAATTTTGCCACTTTTTCCATATTCATACAGCTGTGATCAAGCAAAAGATGTTCATGTGTTTTTTTGAGAAATGTGTTCCCACCATAGACAAAAGTGAATCTGCACCTATTTTCTGCTCGTGTATGACACAGAAGACTGGATACTTCTCCCTTGATCTATATATAACACTGCAAAGTCTTAGCTTACTCCCCTTTAACAGCAACTACTCGTCACTCTTGGGTGCATGGTGGAAATGATAGACTGTTCGTAATGTATATTTAGATAGAAGGGTTTGTAATGTCACTTTTTCATCTTATATGCAACTTGTAATGGCCACCAGCAAGACATGGTCCAAATTTTAAGTGTATCTACGTTTATTCCTGCACAGACCTGAAGCAGCAGCTAGGAAACAATTATTTTGGTGAGATGTAATTTTAGTTTCATATGTGACACAAAAATTAGATGTGGAAAAGTCTCACTGAGCTATCCAGACACCCTTCTATTACAAGCGACAAAAGAAAGGATCCAAAGCAAACTACATGAAGTTTCCACAGGAAGCAAAGAACAATCCAAAAGGCAGTAAGCCTGCCAGAAAAGGCTCAAAACATTTGAAACAAAATAAAGATAAAACAAAAGGTAAAAATTGATTTAAGGACATATGCACCAATTGATTTCTTGTAAGTCTAACACTCTCCCAGAAGGTACCAATGACTTGCATGAATGGCAAACACAAATCACTGTGTTGTCAGTGGGCTTAGAAATAATTAATGTGAGTACTGCTTAAGTCAAAAAATAAGCAAACAAAACCAAACCCAGACATTTCTTTTTAAGAGCACGCTTAGAAATGAAGCTATAGGGAAAATGAAGGAGTAAAACCTTAAAAGTATTAGGTCTAGACATGCAAAAAACTATCACGTTAACATTTCAGTCAAACATTGTCTTTCAACTGGTGGGTGAAAAATTAACTCTCACCATGCCTCAGTTTCCCATATTACAAGCAGATAATATTGTTTCCAACATCTGGCTTTTAAAAATATGATCTGAGTCATTTGGAGTAACACATGTTGTTTATGCTGCAGCCCTGCCATGCCAGAGACTTTGAGGAATTTGATAATTGTTATTGCATCTAAGCACTACCAAAATAAAAGCAAAATATATGTTCGAATTTCCTATGTCCAAATCTCTACCATCGATATAGACCATTTCATTCCCTAAGGCAATGCATCACTTTTACAGTCATCAACATACCGCTTTTGAGATATCATCCCCAGGAAACAACACTGCCTCCCTGAAGTATTGTACTTGCTAGCATTTGTTATTTTTCATATTTCAAATGAAATTAGCAGGAACACCATCAGCAGTTCTGCAAAAGCTTTGGCAAAGCTGGAAGAGGTTGGTTAAAAAAACTCTTAAGCCTTCTGAACCTGCTGAATTTGAAATAATGTTATCACCTGCTGCAAATACAGACCTGCTGGAAATAGACCACACTTGTCTCCCATGGCTTGCCAGCGTATTGCCATTTCTTATCGTATTTGCCTGTTTGCACTACAATAGTCCCCACCCTTTCCTGAGATGTCCCAGTAGCACTTTCTGGTTTGATGGCAGGCTACATTCTGTAATAGATGCACACCTACCCTGCTTTCACTTACAAGCAGAAATCCATCTCCTCCCAAACACTTTCCTCCTTTTGGGGGAGCAATCCCCTTGTCTTTCTTCATTTCCTTTTCCACAAGAACTGACTTTTAAGAACATATTAGAAAATGAGGTGGATGGGTAAGACGACATAGAAAACTTTACTCAATGCACTTGCTCATGCTTGATTTCTTTTTCTCCCTCTAGCTCAATGGATTCTATAATCCTTCCTTGCTGTGCAGAATCTGCAAGGGGTCCGTGATTGCCCCTTCTTTATCCAGCACCACAGCCTTTTATTTCAGTCTCCTGGGGTAAAAAAAGGTTGTCAGTCTGGCTCTCCTCAGCTCACAGATGCAAAACTATGATCTATTCCTTCCCTGATGACCTCTGACATCAGTATACAGGAGAGCTGTTTGTACCACCTTCTCTGTATGTCCTGTTTTAGAAGAAAAGTCCTATCCACGCTCAGGACTTTGGAAGATATAAGCAGCCATCCTTGAAGAATGGGTCTGCAAACCTGAATGAAGAGTCTGACCCATATTGCCATTAGTTGGAGGATGCTCCCCTTTCCCTGGGTGCAGGTATTGTATTGAAGGACCTAAATCTGTCATGCACCATGTAGGATACTCATGGTCATAATGTAAATGCTCTCGTATGAGCTAAGATCAGGTTGTACAATGCTGATCATGTTTATTTATGGTGTGGATATTGCACTCCTTCCAGCAAATCTGTTTGTAGGGTAGCTACAGAGGTCTAATTCCAAGTTTTGAACTAACTTTTGAGGTTTTGAACAGGTGACCAGGATTAAAATACCAGTTTTCACATGTGCTTAATTCTACAAAATGGGAATTAGGTTCCTAAAACACTTTAAAAATAAAAAGCTCTTGAAAACTTTGGCTTTACCTTTTGATTTATACATGAGATCTATGTGCAAATTCGAGCAAAGTATTTACATTTGAATTACAGTCTCCTTCATGAGCTGTGCCATTTTAGTTGCCTAAGGTACACTGATTTTTAAAAAATAAATCTGCTTTATTCAAATGAAGATAAATACCAAAATCACAAAATAGGAAAGAAGACTCTAAAGATTCTTAGAAGTGATCTATTGTTAATGGTATGAGTTATGTAAACTTTTACAGGAGTGGTTGTACTCAGACATGAATTATTGATACCCGCTGTGTGCGAAGTAAAAAAAAACAAAAAACAAAAAACAGATGTGATGAACAAAGAAAAAACTGTGACAAAGCATCTTGTTGTTTGCTATTTTATTATTAATTTATTGTTTATTATTTCCCCATTTATAAAGTTGATGTATACAGAGCAGTTCCTGTCTCTGAACTTCAGTAGAAATCAATCTGAGAAATCATTACAGGAATTTAAACATTGGAATGTTTACTATCTGCTGAAAGCTGAACAGAAACTGGGTCCTACAACCTGTGTATGCCTCCAAACACTTCTTTTCTACATTGAAAAGTTATCCTTGGGGCATGAATCAGGGGCGCGAACTTATAATTAAATTGTAGAAATGTGAATTAGGGTCAAGGCTGAATTCCTGACCGTTCTGCAAAAAAAATGTAAATAGGGGCAATTGGAGTCTCTGCCTGCACATGCACTCTCCTTTCCTCGGTAACATGAGATTAAGGGGATATCCGCTGAAAGTGGACTTAGAATCTGCATTAAGTTAAAGAAAGCATTATTTCCAGTGCTCTGAAATCAGTGGCAATAATTCCCCAGTCTATTATTAAAGCAAAAAACTTCACAGGATTACAAATGGTCTGAAATGTATTTAGATAGAATATTCAGAGTTCTGGAAGGGTCAAAGCTCTCATGCTCCGTAGTGTGCACCAACTTTTAACTACTGAGAATCAAGAAGAAACTTTCCCTGGCCTCTGTACAGATTTTGCCTTAATTGCAAGGTCTCTGGCCTTTCAGAGCAGGTGTCCCTGGTCCCTACTGGATGATCATACAGCTGCTGCTTCTGCTGTTCTTCAGTTTTATCATCCTTGGAGAAGTTGTTTGCTTGATGAGCTTCAGTCTTTTAGAACTGCATGCATAAAAATGCTTGGGTATAATATGTTCTTCTTTATTGCAGGAATTACACAGGCAAATAATCAGCTGGAGCACTAACGAGGTATTTGCATGCATAATTAGATCACTAACATGCACACTTTTATATGCAGCTTGAACCTAAGCTGACAACTCTGAAGCACCAGGTAACCTCGTTTTGGTTGAGTTCCTCAGGATGGGTATCAGCTGCTCTGTGTTTCTAAAGATAAGATCAGTATCTGCCCATAAATCTTTTCAGAGGAGGTCAATAAAGGCACAAAAACAGGTTTAAGCTAACCTCCAGCTCTATCTCTGTATCTGGTGTTTTTGTTTGATGGGGTCTGGGAGACTCCTAAATCAGGGACATTAATTAAACCTTTGAATTCTCAGAAGTGTCTGTATTCTCTCTCCTCTGACTGAACCCAGGGGTTAAAGTGGACATTAAACCGTCTGACTAAAACCCTTTAAAGTACAAGGTTTAGTGTAACGTCCATAGAGCGAACATACGTTCTGGGCACTCTTCTCTCCCACTAACAGTCCCCAGGAAAGATTTGCTCTCGGTAGGAAATCCTGCACTTAGCTGTGGTGTGAAGTTTGTGCTGTCGGACAAGTTTGTTTCTTTCAGGAACTGGTCCTTTATATTTGGAAACAGCCGCGTAATGGCAGCTTTGGGGACAGCTACAGCGTCTGCGTGGTTTATTTGTTGCAGTCCTTTGTTCAACTCAGTTCCCATCACTTTTTCCTTCTGATTTCTTTTTTTTTTTTTTTTTTTTTTTAAAGAAATGGCACATGCTGGCTCAGGGAAGCAGTGCAGCCTACAGGATTGAACACTAACTGGATGAAAAGGAAATCTTGGGTCTCTTCCAGGGCTTCTGTGCGTTATGAGTCACTTCTCCATGCCTCTATTTCTAGAAGTGGAACGGATGATGTTATATCATTTTTAAAGCACTTTTGAGATAGTTTGATGAAAAGTGCTCTGTAAGAATTAGGTAATATATCTGTTTGCATCTGCAGGCACTTAATGGCGTAAGATACAAGTTAACTGTGCATTGTGTTTGGCAAAAGGGTTCTTATCAGTTCTCTCTCCTCTTGCATTAGGAAAGCAAATAAGGCAAGTAATTAACCTCGCCTATGCCATTGAATTAATAATGTCTTCGTTTCATACTGAGGTGAACTATCCTAATAAAGTTTAGTTTTTCTTTTTTTTTTTTATATGGAAACTCTACTTATAAGTCTAAGCATTTGTATTGAACCTTTAGAAGTCTGACACAAAATATGTTGAGATTATTTTTGTTATTACAATCCCAGTAGGTATTGGATAAAACATGCACACAGACACACAGAGCTTTTGTTGTTGTTGGGTTGTTTTCTTGGTTTGGTTTGGTATTTTTTTAGGGAGGTGTTGCATTATTTAAATTATCCAAGTGGAGATATATTCATACTGAAGCCTATAAAATTACTTTGGAGATTCTTTGTGGACAGTATTTGTACTGGCAAACATCCTGTTACTTCACTTTCCATTCATTATTTGAAAACTTTTCAAGAGGATTAAGAATTTCCTCTTGTAGATGAGCAGACACTGCAATGTAGCAAAGGAAAGTCTGTTTCTGTATATATCATGAGGTATCTGTTAATGAAATTGCACAAATTGAAGCCAGTTCTTCCTTAAGAAAAGTGTTCAACCAAATTTTGAATCGGCAACTTTCTTCTCAACTTATTTTTTTAATCTTGATTTTATCTAAATATTATTAATCCAGTCCACCTCACCTCAAACTCCCTCCAAATAACTATGATTTTTTTCAGTGCTCAGTTACAAGTGTGATTTGACTTAGTAGAATTCAACATTAAATTCCCATTTTCACAGTACTTTTTCTGGGGAATAAGAATAAGAATCTAGAACTGGTATGTTATTTTTTTCATCATACACACACAAAAAAACCCCTATGTCTACTCTGCACCGTAGAACTTGTTTTACAAATACATTTAATCTTTCAATGTCAGAAACTTATTTTTCCTCTTCCCTTTTCTAGCCTTTTTCATAATATTGTTCTCCTTGATGAGAATTTTACTTGCTCTGCCTGTATTTCCTTTAGCTTTGTTTTTAGCTTACATTTCACTTTGTGTGTATTCATATCTCTTTGATTATAGTTTTGTTCTACCCGAATGTTCATTACATCTTATGCTTGTGTGTGAATCCTATTTTATATATACTGCTTTCTTCATAAGTGCTCAACATCACCAAGGTTTTTATTTCTGACTAAACTCTACAAAATCAAGTTAACTTTGTCCCATTATGATTTATGTGCAAATGCTTAGCCTAATAGACATAAGTGATTAAGTGAATGTTCTGGCCACTGGATGTAGCTCTCTTGAAGAACAGATATGGTGTAATATCTTCTAGGAGTGTTACTGATCATCTCAAGTGCTTCGTGCATGTTGCTTCTGAAATCTTCATTTTTCAATATGCATATGTGTGTCTGTGTGTGTGTACACTCTAGGGTTTTTTGGTACTTTCCTACAATGGATTTGCTTTACAAATAAATGAAGCTTTGTCTAAAAACAAGGCACTGCTTTGATATATTTGCTTCTACACTATATTTGATATTTCACATTGCTTGAATTTTATTTGCATTTTTGAAGATTTATCTTTGAATAATTTGCATTTATTTTGCTTGCATGTATATCTATGGATCTGTGTTTCCCTCTAAAAAAATGTATTTATTCTGGCTATGTTATGCATCTATTGATTTTTTTTTAAATTTTATTTTATTTAAATTAGAAACAGAAGACAAATGTTTCCTTCCTTTTGGGGATCTGATATAAAAAGTTATTTTAAATTAAGATTTAGGGATTTTACAAACCCTGTGTTTGTATGTTTTATTTAACTATCCTGAATATATTATAAATCTCAAATTTTTCTTCAGATTTTACACTCTCATAAGACAATGGCACTTCCAAAATCTAGACATTTTCAAGGAGTGCAGTGCATTTTAAATATATTTAACACACACAGGCAGCATTTTGGTCTTCATCACCTAGTTGAAGGCTACTGAATGTACCCAATCCTCTAACCCACTGACAGCAAAAATACATTTGGAATTTCAAGTCCGACTTTATATTTCTCAATGTCTATAATCAACTTAGTTAATCAGTTCCAGGCGAAGGAGTTTATGATTAGAAGCGGAAGATTTTTTGAAAGGTTAGTTTTTTCCGAGCACTATTAATTTACATGGACTTGAAGATTTTACTCTTGCTGAAATTCTCCTGCAGAAACTTGAGATTTTGTCAAATCTGTCCACAGCTTTTGCTTACTATGTTTGTGATGTAAAAGATCTATCTCTTGAACTACTGTGCTGAAATCCTGCAGATTTCTCAGACTGCGGTTTTGGGAGGTTTTGTCTCTGGTGCAAAAATCTTTTAGGTAACAAAAAGCCCCTACATAAAGCAGAGGCTGTCCTTAACTTGAAAAACAAAGATGCTCTTTCTACAACTGTTACAGCATGTTCTGAGAGGCTACAAATAGATCTGAAAATAGATCTGGATCTATTAGTGTTAAAGCATTGTTTGGAAATTCCTTCATGTATTAATAAAACCACCAGCCTACAAAGCAAAGCTTTGATCACTCAATCTTCCAACAGACTGTAGACTTCTTCATTCTTATGAATTTTGCAAGATAGGAATTGTGGTTTTCTGAAAAAATGAAACAAAACAAAACAAAAAAACCCAAACCCAGTTTCTCTCTTTATATTTATAAATGACTTGGTGTTCAGTTAGTAACAATATACTTCTCGTCAAGTTTGTTTCATAGATAAAAACTAAACAATTGCATTCTGTATTTACTCCTTCTTAAACAATGCTGATATCCCTACAAGGAAAATTAAATTCTTAGTAAAAGCACTGGATACAATTCCAAGTTCTGGTATAAAATCCCCATTAACCTTGAATAATCCCAAATGTGTAATATTTTCTTCTTCTGATAAATCTTTTGCATTGCTGAAATCATAAGTAGTAGTTCTATGTTTAGGTAATGCAAAAATTAAGAAACCATAATAACAGAGGGATTAGCCTTCTTTAAAAATTCAAAGCTTTCTAGAAAATGTATTTTTACATTGGATTACAACTAATTCAATCTCCCTCTCTCTTGTTGGGGAGACAGTATTTCACATAAATAGATCAATGGTTGTTGATCCAAACTATTTCTGCAATGGAGAAAAAAACCTTGGAAAGTGGGAAAGAAGGAACTTGAATTTCCTGCAACATGACAAGCCTCAGTTTGCTATTTTGCAGTGATCTTGCTTGTGCTCTATCCAGGCACATTATCAGGATAATTAGGACAGATGATAGACTTGTGGCTGAGATAACTCAGCTTCACTGAGCTCTGAAATTTTGTCTGATGCCAGTTTACAGCAATTTGAAGATTGGGTCTCCAGGTGTTAAATTGTTAGTGGCAACTTATTCCCATGGCACCAGGAGTTCTGGCCATTAGCAGAACCTTTACTGCTATTGATAGGTATTATATTTCCAAAGTTATATTCCTATTGTTAAAGGAAGAGTTGGTGCCCAAGTGAATGCCCAGCATTCACAGTGTCACACACAGAGGCAGGCTTCTCTTTGGCTGTGATTCACAGAAACATAGAATGGTCTGGGTTGGAAGGGACCCCAAGGATCACAGAGCTCTAACTCCCAGCCTTTTCTTCTCTAAGCTGAACAAGCCCAGCTCCCTCAGCCTCTCCTGATAGGGGAGGTGCTCCAGCCCTCTAATCATCTTTGTGGCCTCCTCTAAACCCTCTCCAACAGTCCCACATCTTTCTTTTACTGGGGATCGCAGCTCTGGACACAGGACTCCAGAAAATTCCTCATATTTCTCAGATGCCATTCATGAGGTCACTACCTACTGCAGTCATATCTCAGCAGGCATCTCACTTAGGTTGGTTGTCTTGAACCATCTCCCTGTACATGTGCAAAGCATTTGACTCTGTGCTGAACAACATCCTTGTCTCTAATTTAGAGAGATGGATTTGATGGATGGACCACTTAGTGAGTAAGGAGTTGGTGGGGTGGTTGCAGTGAAAGAGTTGAGGTCAGTGGCTCAATGTCAAAGTGGAGAGCAGTGGTGAGTGGTGTTCCACAGGGGTTGGAATTCAGGCCAGTGTTATTTAACATATTTGTTGGAGACATGGAAAGTGGGATCAAGTGCAAGCTCAGCAAGTTTGCTGATGACATCAAGAAGTGTGTTGTGTTCAACAAACTGGAGGTAAGAGATGACATCCAGAGGGACCTTGACAGTTGTAGAAGCTAGGCCCGTATAAACTGCAGTGACAAGTGCAAGGTTCAGCACACAGGTGGGAGCAATCCCAAGCATTACTACAAATTGGGCAGAGAATGGTTTGAGAGTAGCCCTGAGGAGAAGGACTTGGGATGTCTTGGGACAAAAATGACCTGACCATATCCTGGGGTGCATCAAAAATACATAACAAGCGGGTTGTAGGAGTGTATTTTGTCCCTCTCTCTCTGCTCTGGTGAGACCCCACCTGGAGTACTGGGTCCCCACAAGGACACAAATGACCTGGAGCTGTTGGATCGAGTCCAGAGAAAGGACACAAAGATCATTAGAGGGCTGGAGCACCTCTCCTATAAAGGCAGGCTGACAGAGTTGCACTTCTTCATCCCTGAGCAGGCTCAGAGAAGAGCTTATAGCAGCCTTCCAGTACCTAAAGGGGCTCCAGGAAAGCTGGAGAGGGACAGTTTACAAGGGCACAGAGTCCTTAAGCTGAAAGAGGGTAGATTTAGGCTAGGTGTTAGGAGGAAGTTCTGCTTTATGAGGATGAGTGGCCCATGGCAGGCTGGTTGAAACTAGATGATCTTTGAGGTCTCTTCCAAACCAAACCATCCTGTAAATCTATGATTTTACAACTGCAGACAGGGTGACAAATCCTGTAATGTTCACTTTGTGAACATCACCATCACCTACATCACCATCAACTGTAGAAATGACCAGAGGCTAAGTTTTTTGTTAGTAAAATCTACCAGAGGACACATCAACTAAACTCAGATTGTATTCAACCAGTCTGTAAATTCAGAATGGGTATAGGCCTGAAGAGTGTGGAGGAGCACTGCCCAGGGTCCCTGATTCTCTTCTGTCCCTTCACTGCATATTTGCAACCCCATGCTATGGAACTATAGTTAAAAGGGAGCCTTTAGTGATCCATGTTACATATGCTCTGACTTCTGTGACTATTAATTTAGCAGATTGTATCATTCTCCTATTACACAATCTTTCCATTCTTCCCAATAGCCCATTAATTCCTGAGCTGTGTCCTTTTTGTGAAACCCACCATTGTTATGTACTGTTTTGACCTGTTTTCCTATGAAACCAAGGAGTTAGAGCTGGAATCAAGGTCTCCTTCCTGTCATGGGCAAGATGGAACAAGAGACAGCCTATAGAGATGAGGACTATACGCTTTATGTACAAAACAGTGAGATATGAGTTTGACATGAAAGGATTATCTTACAGTCTCACATGACCAGTCGTCTGTCAGCGTTGAGATCATCAGATCCCTGATGCCCTTCCCCACTGGGTAGGCTGCCACTGGCCCAGCAAGATCAGCAGACTGCCATTCCAATCCATGCTATTTCACCTGTTCTCATGTGTCCCTAGCCACATCCCTTGGCATCTCCCAGCATTCATCTACATGCAGGATCATTTCCAGTTTCTTCCTGCCAGGATCTTTGTTGTCTTCTTTCTGAAATCATTTCTTCCTTTCAGAAAGATTTGGGGGTTTCTTTGTTTTTTTCCTTCTTCTTTTTGACTCCACTTCTTTCCTGGACCCAGTCCCCAGATTTCCCAATCTAAACAGCCTCTGTGCAGAAGTGCACCACATGATCAACCTCCAAACTGACAAATCTGTTTCATACCTCCTTACACACTGAAGGACTCAAGATATGCCACTTTTTTTCAGTCTAGGCACTACCAAAATTTACAACTAGCCTGTACAAGGTGTACAGGTAACAATCTTCTGCTGTAAGTTCAAAGGACAACTTTGGACATAGCCCCTGCCCACATGCAAATATACACATCCAATTATCCAGCACCTGTACTCACAAATTAAGCCATTTTTTCACCTGTGACACCTGTCAATACAAAAATATCAGGAGACAAACTGGGAGCTGTTCCTTAGAGAAAGACTGAACGGATACAGGCAAATTGACAGTAAAATGGATAGATAGTTTAAATCACAATGATTCAGTTTTCTACCCTGGATTAAATAGTAAAGACACTACCAAACAACAAATGGAAAAGTTTCACAGAATCACTGTGTGAACTTTAAATCACTGCAAGAAAAAAAAAATAAAATAGAGACATGCTTTATTATCTCACCCAGATGACTCATGGGCTCTGGCATAAGCCATATCATAACATTACAAACTGGACTCAGATCTACAAAGGTGCTGTGTACCAGCAGCCTCCTTGGGTGTTAATAAGACCATTTGCTAGTGCAGAGATAGGAATGTGTGCATACTCACAGATTTGGAGCCATATGCTCAAGTTCTTTTTGTTTTGTTTTGTTTTTTTCCCCTAAAGAGCACAATTTTCCCTCTCTTCTACTCAGCCATTTTTACTGACATAAGTGGCTTATTCTTTGCCCTGATCTCTCCTTCCAGTTTCAGAGCCTTTCTTCTCGAGGTGTCACAGCAACGCAAAGGTTAAGTCCCCTCCCCAGGCAGAGAGGCACTAGAGATACTTGAAAGCTGTCAACAATTTCAATAGGAATCTTCTTTTCACAGTGAAGGACCCTGCGTGTCAAAGCAAGCTGTTCAGCAGCTTGGATTCAGCCTACTTGATCCAGTCTGTTTACCTCTTAGGATCGCTTGCAGGGCGGGTGTTTGCTCTGCACTTAATGCTGGCCTCTGCTTAAAATGTTACCAGTCTGGTAGTGCAGGTGCATAATTCACTTGATTGTTACACTAAAGATAACACCAAAATGCTCACTGTAAGTGTGATTCTGTCAGATGAAGATGTCCCACTTCTCCAAGTGGCTTATTTTGATTCCCATGCCAACCCTTTGCAACCAATTATCACTACTCCCACTAAGTGGGAGCCCAATTATTACGGAAACTACTGCATCCTCTAGCATTGAGATGACAAACTCTTCCTCATTTTACACTCACATTCGACCCAAATGGATCCAGTATAGCAATATTCCTTCAAGTTAAGTATGTGAAAAATTGTGTTCCATTTTGGGAACTTGGGGCATAAATATTTTCTTGGATAATAATCAGCAACAAGATGTACACCACAGCTGATATATTGTTCCATGATGACACTGTTGTGCAGTCAGGTATCATAATTTTTAAACTGTAAGCATCTACTTGCACAACTAGCCTAATAAAATAAATTATTATTATGGCATTTAAATTTTGCACTTTGAATCACTATAAAACAATCTTCCTTGAATTTTAATTATGTCATCCACCATACTTCATTGTTGTAATACTAACATCTTAACTACCTTCTTTATTACAATCTTATCATCAGCCAGTAAAACCATATGAGTCATTAGTAAAAGCACAATTCATTTTTGCTAGAGGTAGATGGTGCTGCTAAAGTGGGAACCTTCCCTTCTAGTACTCTGCATCACGTGGTGATTTAACAGAGATTAGAATTTCTTCTGTCATATGCTTTCTCTGTTACCTTGGACAAGTCAGATGAGTTTGCATTCATGTCCCTATTATGTGTCAAATTTATGTATCTAACATATATATCACATGTGAGCTGGGAGATGACCGTTACTGTCAGGAGAGGCCTGAAGCTCGACTCATTTGCCTTCTTTGTCCAGAACCTCTTTAAATGTCCTCCTTCCATCTCCATGCACAATTTATTTCATATGTGCTTTTAAGATAAACCTTCATTATTAATTGGTAGCTGTTAGAGTAGTATATATAGTACATGCTTCCCTGAGTAGCTGTCTCCATCACAGCTCTGGGAGAAAAAGCATTTGATGAGAAAGACGAAAGTTGAATTTCCCTTCCATTGTCTCTTGTCATCGTCCCTCAAATATCACAATTTTCTGCATACTGGGATTTATACCATAGAGTAAGGTCCCAGTGTTCAATGTACAGAGGAGAGTAGGATTTAAGACACTTTAGAAGGAGATTTAAATCAGCCAGCAAGCTGAGCAAAGAGTAGCCAAGAGCTTCCCAATAGTGTTTCTACATATCAAGCAGGTAACAAGTCTCAAATTCTCCCTCTCAGAAGCTTTTCTCTATATTTGAAGGAGACACTTCTGCTCACAGGGAAGCTGCAGTTCAGAGCTTTCTTCTGCAGCTAGATGCCTATGATCTTTCCTTCAAACAATTGAAAGAGATACCCGTTTCCTCTTTCAAAACCTGTAGGGGAGAAGGGATCAGAACAGCTCATGAGTTAGACTCTCAGAGTAAGAAGGGGGAGTCCTAGACTCAGTCCCTCCTTCTGCCCATATCTAGCCTGCTTTTGGAGATAGGTGTTCCTGAAGGCTGCTGAGTGTTCCGAGCAGAGACATTTTCTACCCACCAGTAAAGAGACTCTTGGCCCAGAAGTAGCCTAAAGATTATGATACTCTCTTTCAATGGAAAAGAGAGCACATTCCAAGAAACAGTATTTTACATGCAACAAACAGTCATGGAATGAAGACATACATTTGAGATGTTAGTGCTACAGGAACTTTCAGACCGGTGGAATTCATACAGTGGTTTGAAATGGAAAAGTATACTTACTAGGAGAAGAGGATGGTCTAGCTAGATGAACTCTAGAATATGAACTAAGAGGTTTTTATCTGTCCCTACCTCAGAAGACTGTTGGTAAAGGGATACTCAATTAGTGATGGAGATATTCCTAATTCATTTCTGATCTGATGAGAAACATAGACATAAAACCAAGATACACTGAACCATAAAGTATAAATTCAGATACTCAGTGCTCTGACTGGGAAATTGCTAGAATAGCGCATAAATAAGGCTCAATCCTTTATGCAAGCTCTCTCAGTAGCATTTCAGACTGTTTTACTTGCTAGCACCATTTTTTTTTCTGAACAGAAATGAGAGATGACTCAAGGCACATCCTTAGCCTCATACCAGAGCTACCTCAAACAGAATATTTAGAATATTTAGAATATTCATTCCCAGTGAGCATAGAGATTTTGTTATTGCAGTACATGGCACCCTTCATTCTGCCTAGAAACAGAATTCCTTAGTTGTGTTATATGCTCTATACTGATAACAGATGGTGGTAATTTTTTCTGTAGCCTCAGTTGAATAGTCTCATGTTTTGGAGAAGGAGTTCTGTAGTGTTATTTCTGCAAAACACAAAGTCGTGAAGTTTGTGGGTTTTTTTTCTTTTCTCAAGCTGAATGGAAGATACATTTTTTGCTGCCTTAGAAATTCCACACTATTTCACTGTAAAACTCAATAAAACTCAATAAAACTTTACTGTCAGCTATTATGATTATTTTTTAACTCAAGCCATCATTTATTAACTGAATGTATCTGGCCAGCTTAAATTACATTCTTTTGATATTTTTTACATGTGTTCTAGTCTCTTTTTATATGTATCCTAGGAGATAATGATAGTCTATAAGATTTTCAGAAGTCAAATCATGTTATATATATCACATGGGAAGCATTTCTGGTAGATGGCATGATAGAAAATGAACCTTGTTAGAGCATCACGTTAGGTAATTACAGTTTGAAATATGTACATATTATCCCCCATAGATGATTAACCCACTTTTAAGGGGTGATAGGTGTTATTAATTGACCTGTTCACTGAACTCTAGAAGGTGTTTAGGAATGTGCATATACCACAAATTATGATTCTATGTCATTAATCATCCAAGGCTCCTTCATGACTCAGTAGAAGTGGAAATCAAAAGGCAAGAGGCTAACACATGACCCATTCTTCTACAGGCCCACAGATATATCACAATAAATAAAACTGTTCAGGGCACAGTTCAAAAAGAATGACCTTCCTCTGTCAGATTTAACCATTTCTCCATTTGCACATGTTTTCTTCACTGGAGCTGCAGTCTCATACGTTGCATATGTTCCTTACCAACACGTTATTTGTTCATCCATCCCTTTCAGGTCTCCTCTCCTGTTAACCTTTTCCATCTTTCGTTTTCTTGTGTTTTCATTTCATTCTACGTCTATGTTGTAGTTTTGTGTGGCTGGGTTCTGGTGGAGGAGGGGGTATAGGGATGGCTTCTGTAAGAAACAGTCAGAAGCTTCCCACAGGCCCCACAGAGCAAACAGCAGCTGGCTCAAGGCTGGAGTCACTGCTGACCAAGGCCAAGCCCATCCGTGACATTCACAGCGCCTCTGGGAATCACACTGAGGAGAAAAAACAGATTAGAAGCTGCTTTTTGCCCCAGAGAAGGGAGTGAGAAGGTGTGAGAGACTCTGCAGGCACCAAGAGCAGGGAAGCAGGGAAGAGATGCCACAGATGCCAGAGAGAAAGATGCCCCTGAGCCCCTGGAGAAACCCATGGTGGAGCAGGTGTGTCCCCACAGCCCATGGAAAAGGCCCAGACCCCACCTGCAGCCTGTGGAGAGGCCCCATGCTGGAGTGGTGGGAGACACACAGAAGACATTGTGACACGCATTGAGGCAAGACCCTGTCAGCACTTGCAGCCTGTGGAGAGAGACAGAGACACAGAGATAAGCAAGAGAGAGAGACTCATGATGGAGCAGGTTTGCTGGGTGGACTTGTGACCCTGTGGAGGACCAGGCTGGAGCAGTCTGAGACTGAGAGACTGAGAGACATTCTGTGATTTATGACTGCACCCATAGCAGTGACCCACGCTGGGGCAGTTGGTGAAGAGCTGAAGCCCTGTGGGAAAGTCCTCACATTGGAGAAGCCCATGAAGGACTGTCTGCCATTGGTGGGATCCCACGCACTGGAGCCAGGGAAGAGTGTGAGGCATGTCCCTGCTAGCTAAGAAAGAAAACAACTCACAAGGAACTGACCAAAACCCCCATTCCCCCAGTCCCTGCCCCTTCCTGTGCCACAGTGGAGGGAAGAAGGGAGCAAAATCCTGACTAAAGTGAAGTCTGCTAAGAAGGGAGGAGTGAGGGGAGGTGCTTTAAGATCTGACTGCACTTATCATCACCCAACTTTTGTATCACTGGCTGTGCAAGGCAGTGTCATCAATTAGAGAGTTTTCTTTCCTTTATTCTGTGCTGAGTCTGTTCTGCCTGTGACGCTGATTGTGGAATGATTTCTCCCTGTCCTTATCTCCACTTCTGAGCCTCTCAATATCTATTTTGTCCCCTGTCCAGCTGAAAAGGGGATTGATAGAGCAGCTTTAGTGGGCATCTGGCCTCCAGCCAGGGCCAAACCACCTCAATGTAGCATATGCCACAGACAGCTGACAGGGATGGCTGTACCTGGGGCACCTGTACTTTCCCAACAGTTTCATTTGAGAGTTCTCAATGTGAAAAGCAGTAAGGAGAAAGGGCAGAAGACCAAATAGTGTACCTACATGTAGAAGTAGATGGACATTTTTCTCAGCTCAATACGTTTGTTATAGGGTGCCCATATGGTCCCCTCTTAACTTTTTAATGCGTATCTTTCCATGTACACTTTCAGAAGAGAGGTATAACCACTCGAATGTATAATAGATAAGGGAAAGACAGCAGACTGAAACTAATTGAGCTATTCCTCTAACAGAAATGCAAGAGAAGGGGTTATTAATATTCTTCCTAGAGGCTTTGGATGTGCTTCAATATGTGATGAGAGATCTGTACCTGTACCCTTTGTGAATATTTAGGTATACTTTATTGTGGTGTCAGGACACAGACTTTTGTTCTGTTTGTTCTGCTAATGGGATTTAGCTTCATCAAGTAACATTCAGCATGAGTTCTTCTGAAAGATTCCTATATGGTTAAACTATGGTAACTCAAATGATGAGTTAAAGACTTGACTGAACACTGAGTGTTGCTTATGAAATAATCATGACTTTGAGATGATGGATAGACTTGATTCCCTGAATTTCCAGCTGAGATTTTCAGCAGGAGCTTCATTAGACAGACATGGGTTGAGCCTGTTGTAATCCAGATACAAACGAATTTGAAAAACTGTTCTAACTTAAAACTTCCAGATCTGAATAATTTAGGTTGCCTGATTGCTCCCCAAACTAACATCTTCATTCCTGTTTTGATGGCAGAGAGGAGTGGAAGTGTTATATTGTTCTACCAAGTCTAAGTAACTTCAAGAAACTTTCCCATCTAATCAGGGAAAATCAAATTCGTATGTTTTGAAGATGAGCAAAACTGCATAATTGTCCCAGGAGAAAACGTGTTAGTCTGAAGACTGATTCTTTTTTTGCAAACATAGCAGAGGGGACTGGTTGGCATAGGTTGGATATAAGAGAGGACTGACTATTGAACCCTCTGAATTTTTACACATACTGAAATCATGCAAAAGATGTTGAAGTCATTAGCCTGGCTTTAGCCAATATACTGAAGATAGACAAACCCAAATTAAGGGACCTCTGAGATATATGTATTTAAACTTTACTTAGAAAATTGATACTACTTAAGGGAGTCTTCTACAGATCCTGAATCCTTCTGTGAATCTAGTGGCAGAATTTAGAGGGCAAAAGAGGGTGAGCAGCCCTGGCAACTCCTATCCTCTCCACACCCCACTGCGTATTGCCTATTGCAAGGTTTATCTTGACTCACAAAATTCATTAGCCTGTGTATCTATGCCTCCCATCACACCATCCTCAGCAGCATTTTCACTTCCTGCTATACATGTCGTTATTTGTCATAGGTAATTTAAATAAAACATTTTTAAAGAAAACCTGAGTTAAAGCACAACCTAATTTAACAAAATGTGTGTGTGTGTATATATATATATATATATACACATGCTTATCACCCTGGACTTCAAGGCAGATGACTTAGACTTCTTCAGGGACCTTCTTGGTCAAGTACCATGGGACAAAGCCATGGAGGGAAGAGAGACACGAAATAGCTGGCTAGTATTCCAGGATGATCCTACTCTGATGAGGGGATTGGACTAGATGATATTTCAAGGTCCCTTCCAACTCCTAACGCCTAACATTATGTGATTCGGTGTGACTCTGTGAAAGATAATTAACCTCCTCCAAACCCAGGAGGGATGCATCCTAACCAAGAAAAATCAGGCAGAAACACACAGAGGGCTGCATGGATGATCAAGGAACTCCTGAGCCATCTCAAATGCAAAAAGAAAGCATACAAAGAGTTGAAGAATGGCTGGTAGCCTGCAAGGAATACAGAGAAACTGTCTGAGCAGCCAGGGGTCAAGTTAGGAAAGTTAAAACCTTGGTAGAATTAAATCTAGCCAAGGACATCAAAGGCAGCTAGAAAACTTTCTGTAAGTATGTCAGTGACAAAAGGAAGATGAGGAAAAATGTGGTCCCCTTACAGAATGAAATGAGAAACCTGGTTACTCAGTATATGGAAAAGGGTGAGGTAGACAATTATTGCCTCTTTCTTCACCAGAAAGGGTTCCAGTCACACTGCTTGGGTCAAAGCAGGGACTGGGAGAATGAAGAAATGCCCACAGTAGGAGAACATCAGGAATGAGAATATCTAAGAAACCTAAAGCTGCACAGGTCCACGGGGCCCGATAAGATGCATCCACGAGGCCTGAGGGGAGTGACAGATGAAGTGGCCAAGCCACTCTCCATCATACTTGAGAAGTCATGGTAGGCCACTGAAGTTCCAACTGATTGGAAGAGAGGAAACATAAGCTCTATTCTGAAAATGAAAAAAAAAGGAAGAACCAGGGAACTACAGGCTGGTTAGTCTCACCTCTGTGCCTGGCAAGATCGTGGAGCAGATCCTCCTCAGAACTACGCTCAGACACATGAAAAATGAGGAGGTGATTGGTGACAGCCAGCATGGCTTCACTAAGTGTGAATCCTACCTGAAAAATTTGTTGGCATTCTATGATACTGTTATAGCACTGGTGGATGACGGAAGACTGACTGACGTCATCTACCTGGACTTGTGCAAAGCATCTGACACTGTCCCACACAACATCCTTGTCTCTAAATTGGAGTGATGTGGATTTGATGGATGGACTACTTAGTGGATGAGGAAGTAGCTGCGTAATCTCACTCAAAGAGTTGTGGTCAATGGCTCAGTGTCCACATGGAGACCAGTGACAAGTGACGTTCCTCAGGGGTTGGTACTGGGACTGGTGCCATTTATCATTATCTTTGTTGGGCAGTGGAATCAAACGCGACCTCAGCAAATTTCCTGATGGCATCAAGCTGTGTGGTGAGTTTGATTCTGTGATTCTGTGACAGTCCTGAGAGGGTGGTCCATGCAAACTACATGAAGTTCAACAAGGCCAAGTTAAAATTCTTTCCCTTAGATGGTGCAATCCTTAGCACAGTTACAGGCTGGGTAAAGAAAGGATTGAGAGCAGCCCTGAGGAGAAGGACTTGGAGCTGTTGATGGATGAAAACTCACCATGACCTGACAATGGCGCTTGCAGCCCAGAAAGCCAACTGTGTCCTGGGCTGCATCAAAGCCAGCATGACCAGCAGGTCAATAGAGGGGTCTCTGCCCTTCTGTTCTGCTTTGTTGGAACCTTCCCCTCCTGTACTGTGTCCAGCTCTGGGACTCCCAGTACAAGAAGGAAATGGAGGTGTTTGAGCAAGTCTAGAGGAGGCCACAAAGATGATCAGAGTGCTGGAGCACCTCTCTATGAAGACAGGCTGAGAGAGTTGGAGTTGTTCAACCTGGAGAAAAGAAGGCTCTGGGGAGACCTTATAGCAGCCTTCCAGTACCTAAAGGTGCCTGAAGAAATTCTGGAGAGGGATGGGTTTTCTGGGACTGTAGTCATAGGACAAGGAGTAATGTGATAGGACAAGGAATAACTAAAATAGCAGAGTGTAGATATTAGACATTTTTTACTGTGAGTATAGTGAGGGACTGGAACTGGTTGCCTCTTGAGCATGTTCAAGGCCAGTTTGGATGGGGCTTTGAGCAATCCAGTCTAGTGTAAGGCACCCTTGTCTATGGAAGGGTGGTTGGAATAGATGGGCTTTGAAGCCCATTCCAACCCAAACTTCTATAATTTTATGTATCTGTTTATAAGCTCATCCAGAAGTCTTATCAAATGGCTATACAGAAACATCCCATCTAGCAGGGTTCCCTAAGAAGTTAAAATGCTTTTTTGGACAAATTTGTGCTGCAGTACAGCTACACAGAGAGCTAAAAGAGACTAAGCTTATTCCTGCAAAGCATTGCCCTAATCCATCAGATGAGCCAATCCCGAAAGATTCTTGTTTATCTGGTCTTCAGGATCATCAGTGTTGAGGGCTTAACAGATGCCCTTACTAATGTATGCCAGCATTTCAACATCCAAAACTTAAAAGCTTGTACTTTATGTCTCTTCTGTATCTACCTTATTTAAAAACATTTTAAATTTTTTGTTCTTCGACCTCATAAGAACTCAGAAAAAAAAATTTAAACCCAGGTAAAGCAGAAAATATTGACAATACTACTAATAGTATTTCCAAGTCTTAGTTTCTTATCTTTCCTTCTTCATTTAATAATACCTTAATACCAAATAAACAAATAGTCTGCATCATCTAGGGCTTCTCTGTGAATTCTCCCTACACCACTGGACTGAACACAGTCTCTCCCTTATTTACTTTCTCCCTGTCTCCTTTGTAAAGAGGAGAAGGAGGCAAAAATACCATCTACTTTCATTTTTTTAACAATGGATGCCATTCTAAGGGCAGGTCTGGTGATATTTCATAGCATTTTTTTGTCCCAGTCTGGATATTTCACTAAAGCAGGATTGATCTTATTTATCATTTCAGAAAACACAGCAATTCCAAACTTTTGTCCCATAATGCCCCAAAATCATAAAATTTTAAGAGGAAGACTGACCACTAAACCATTCAGTCACTTATATACGATACATTCTATAGAATTGCATTCTTCATACATGGAAGAATTAAATTAACTGTACTTGGTTAAGACATCTTCCACATTTGAAGCCATTCAAATACAGAGAGACCTCTCTTTCAGCTAGCAGTTTGTTAAACACAAACTGTGTGGGGTATACACGACTCTTCTACAGATTTCAAATTCAGCTTGTTTTAACCTCAGCTTTACTTCTATGTTCACATAAGCCAGTATCTTGAGAGAGAAGAGACCATATAATGTGAGCCGTGGAAATGTTCAGACAAAGCTTTTCTAACAGACTATAAAGCATCACATAGCTCTGACAGTCCAAAAGGACTTCCCGTTTTCTGAGGGGAACCCTAGTGCCCAAGGCATGCTGTGACACTCTCATTGAAAGTATTGCTGTGAAATTCTGTCTTGTCTCATCCTTTTGTTGCATGTAGTTGTAAAACCTGATTTACTTTACCCACCAACCTCCAGAGCACTCCAAAGGAAATGAGCTCCATAATTATGCTTATTTTATGTACACAAAGATTTAGAGAAATGGAAGTGAAATGACACATCCAGAATTTCAATAACAGGTAGATAGTTACACCTGGAAAAAAAGATGTGTAAGTTCATAGGATATCCAGTATCTTGCTTTAGCTTATGCTGTTTTTTCTTGTCCCCTTGATATTCACTGACAAGATCATGGAATTTTCAGTAGTTTTAAAATCACCTTCTATGGAAATTTCTGTATGATGGATCTGAAGGCACACTGCATTTGTAAACCTCTTGCAGGATTTACCAAATACATCCAAAGGGAAAGAAGGTATAGCTAAAAGAGCTGTTAAGTGCCTGGTCCTGCAGAACATTTCAAGGAGAATGCAGACGATGACAGGACTATAGCTGAAACCAGACTCAGAAGTAGCCACAGATAATAGCTAAGATGAATGTGGATCCTTAATCTTTGCAATCATGTGACCACATCTCATTTTTAAGATTACGCAATGGAAGGACATGTAAGGGAACTCCTACTATTGCCCAGCACAACTACTGCCTAGGTATAAGGCATTCTGACACCTATCCTGATCAGAAAATGTCAGATCCTGTCATAGTTCCTACTTCAAGTGGTTGGGAGATGCTTAATGGGTGGGGATGGACAGAAGACAGGTATGGGTCTTTTCAGGGAAATCCAAAAAGAAACATAGATTGCAGGTAGCTTTACTAGGATTGTTCTCTGACAGCCTTTAGAAGGTGTGAAATGCTGGAAAAGAGCCAAGAGGAAAGAAACTAGAAAAATGCAAACGAAAGAGGAAAAAAAAGGGAGAAATATGATGGAGAAATGCAAAAGGAAAGTATATAAAGACAGACAAGGCTGCCTTCCTGTTCATACTCTGCACCCTGATCTAAGTACTAGTCCTAGAAAAAAAACCTTTCTGATATTAACTAGAAACTGTTTCCTTTTATTTCTTTCGTTTGTTGTCTTTCTTTGGTATCTTCAGGAGAGCAATGAGGATGAGGAAGGGTCTCAGGGGAAATCTTATGAGGGGAGGCTGAAGTCCCTTGGTTTGTGCAGCCTGGAGAAAAGGCTGCTGAGGGGAGACATCATGGGGGTCTGTAGCTTCCTGATGAGGGGGAGTGAAGGGATAGGCACCAATATCCTCTCTTTGGTGACCAGGGATAGAACCCAAGGGAACAGCATGAAGCTGTGACAGTGGAAGTTTAGGTTGGATATTAGGAACAGGTTCTGTACTGAGAGGGTGGGTGGGCACTGGCACAGGCTCCCCAGGGAAGTGGTCAAAGCACTGAGCTGGTCTGAGTTCAAGAAGCATCTGGACAATGCACTCAGTCTCCTGTTCTGACTTAGCTGGCAAGTGTGGAGCCAGGAGTTGGACTTGATGATCCTTATGGGTCCCTTCCAGGTCAGTAAATTCTATGATCTATGATTCATGCCTTTGTGCATCACCTTCCTCAACAGTTTGACTCTGCAAATTGTGATGTGTTTTTACTTGGCACCAAGCTGGCGTCAGCAAAGAGAATGCATGCTAATCATGCTGAACTACTTCAAATCTCATATCACACAGGCAAGTCTATTATATCTGAAAACTTAAGATTTTGGCCACTTCTCCAACCTATGTGTTACATCACATTCTTCAAGTCTAGCATTTTTGTCTTATCTTTGTAATAAATTGCTTGGCTTTGGATGGTCAGATTTGCTTATGTGAATCTATGCCATATTAAAGCATGGACATTTTCAGGTTAACTTAAAAAAAAATAAAAGCTATTTCGTCTTTATTTATGTGAAAAGCTAATTTTTAAATTCAGTTTGATTGAAATTTTGTAATCTAACTTTTCTAAAATGGCATAATCTGGAATGGCATAATCAAAATCTAAATCATAAACGGTTTGGAAGAATAAAGAATAAATTACAAAAATCCTGTGCTCACTGATACGTAATAATTTAAAATGATTTAAAAGCACTTTTAAATTTCATCCTATTTATACTTTCAGTAGAAATATAACTAATGGCAGTGAGTACAATAGGAGAAGCAAGATAGGCAGGAAGAAATGATATTTTATTTTGAGTAATTCATATAGTCAAGAAAAAGTGAATGAGTTTGTAGACACAGACAAGCACTCTTTCAGAGCTGGAATAGAATCAGTCTGCTTCAGGTTCAGTGATTTCTTATTATTTCTTTCTAGGCTACACAACCTTTTTTTATTCCTAAAACCCAAAATTCTAATCAGGAAGTTTTTTGGGATAGTATGGTGTTATTTTAATATGTTGCCACAGTCCATTATATTTCAAAGTCTTGTGTATTTTAATGCAAATATTCATTTCCATCTTATCTTTTGGCTGTTTGGTTTGAGTCTAAATTAGTTCTCATCAAAAGAAAGAAAGAAAAAGAAAAAAAAAAAAAGAATAAAGGACAGATCTGATAGAAGTCCTGCATGAGTGCCCTACACAGGTCAAGAAAGGGGAAAAAAGGCAATGAAATGCTTGTTTATACTACCTCTGGTAAAACATCAAATTAGCTATTAATTTGATGTGGTGCATTTCTAAAAATACAAGTTAAGAAAAAGGAGTTGGCTATCCTACCTGAACACTGCAGCTATTATGGTGTGTTTCTCACGAATAAACAGCTGCAACATGTAGGTGTTACCACATCACTTGAAAAGAAAAGCAAAAGCAGCAATTGCAGGAGACTTGCATGGTGTGTTCAAATGATTGATACCAAAATAGGCTCCCCAGAGCAATTAGGCAGAAAAATAGCTGTCATTGCCCTAAAATGACAGCAAAATGTATGTACTTGAATGAGCGGGTACCTTTGCTAAACCAGAACTGGAAGC
Source organism: Hypotaenidia okinawae (assembly GCA_027925045.1). Lineage (NCBI taxonomy): Eukaryota > Metazoa > Chordata > Aves > Gruiformes > Rallidae > Hypotaenidia > Hypotaenidia okinawae. The sequence goes on along the minus strand of BSDF01000005.1, from coordinate 5,161,679 downwards.
AATCCAGCCAAGTTAACACTGCATTACACCTGGGATAATCAGATGTCTACCTGATCTTGCAGATCACTGAAGATGTCTGTCACTTCTGCTGCTGCCCCAAAAGGTCATACCTTGTGCCAGGTGCTTTTCAAGGTCCAATATAAGAGGAATACTTGTGTTGCCAATAGAATCAGTAAATCAGAAATTTAAATGGAAATAGAAAAGAACAACCAAAACTCTTTTATCTATAATACAGATTTAATTGCATTACTTAATAGGAGAATACAATTAGGACTAGCAGTACAGACATCAGGGTAGTTTTGCTTCCAGGCTTCAAAGTGCCACAAAATTTTATATTCCTTTTTATTACTCTTTAAAGCTCAGCCTATAAATCTTAAGTAAACAACTGCACTCTGACTCTAGACTTGTTCTGCCCTAGGACATTTTGTTGTGTTGAAAATGTCATCTCATATGGTATTGCTCCACTGAGCATGCAGGAGGAAAAAAAAAGAAAAAAAAGTGAAACAGGATGATCCAATAAATTGGTAGTCTGTGTCTACACACAATAGGTAGAGTAGTGATTCCAACACACGTTACCTGTAGTGTAAGAGAGATAATAGCAGGTCTTATATCTGTGCAAGAAAGGAAATAAAAGCAATATCAGCTTCAGATACCCTTGTAGGAACAAAAAGGAAAGACAGGCCCACCATGAGATTGCTGAAGTGTAGCTTTACCACCCTAGAAGCACTAACAACACAAATATGCCTCCCAAAAATCAAACCTTGAGACCTGTTGTAAGCAGCATCAGGATACTTTCTGTTGAAAATCTTTTCTGTGTAAATGCAACCATTTTGCAAAACTGTGATGATTTCAATTAAATTCTTACTGAGGTGAAGACTTGGAGAACAGATTCTATTTAATTGCATTTTGATTGGAGTTTGGTGGCAAATTTTGAACTGAGTATTTTCATCTGACAGGAGGAAGCACAGCTGGGGGGAAGATTTGACATGAAATGTTTCTTTTCAGTAGTGTCAATTTTTGTTTTCTCTAGAAGTTTCAGAGCTTCCAGTGAATTAATATTTTGTTTTATTTGTTGAGATTGTGTAGTGGGGAGAAAACAGAAGAATTTAAGAACTATCCATCTCAATATTAATATGCAGCACAGCTAAATTGGTTGATAGCTAACTGTGGACCATTAGCACAGTCTGAAAGGTATTGATCAGTGTTAGATGCTAAGCAGTGCTAATGATGGATTGAAGAAAATGTGTTCTTCCCATTTTGAAGGACTCAGTGCTGTAAGTATGTTCAAAAGTATGCAAGAGTTTTTTCACATAAACTTATGTCACCAGCCATTTCTAATAAAATATAAAGTACTCTGCTTTTCAGGAAAGGGATAGAATCACAGAATCACAGAATGGTCTGGGTTGGAAGGGACCCCAAGGATCACAGAGTTCCAACTCCCTGCCACAGGCAGGGACACCAACCTCCAGGCCTGGAGCTACACAAGGTTGCCCAGGGCCCCAGCCAACCTGGCCTTGAACACCCCAAGGGATGGGGCATTCACCACCTCTCTGGGCTGCCTGTTCCAGCCCCTCACCACTCTCTCTGTAAAAAACTTCCCCCTAATATCTCATCTAAACCTTCCTTCCTTTAGCTCCAATCCATTCCCCTTTATCCTGCCATTGTATGCCCTTTTAAAGAGGTGATTCCCCTCTTGTTTCTCTGCTCCCTTCAGAGACTGGAAGGCTGCAATGAGGTCCTCCCACAGCCTTCTCTTCTCCAAGCTGAACAAGCCCAGCTCCCTCAGCCTCTCCTCATAGGGGAGGTGCTCCAGCCCTCTGAGCATCTTTGTGGTCCTCCCCTGTACCCTCTCCAACAGTCGCACATCTTTCTTGTTATTGGGGCCCCAGCTCTGGACACAGAACTCCAGAGGGTGTGCACTGAACAGTGTGTTCACAAATGTGTTCTCCATATTAAATGCAGGGGGGTGAAGTGAAAGAATGACTAAAACTTGAGTGTTCAGATACCTAGCCTATTCTTCCTGCTTAATGTATCCCTCTGAACTAGTGTATCTTCTGCAGTGATGCATGAGGGGGAAAGGAACAGGATAATCTTTAAGGTCCCTTCCAACCCATTCTGTGATTCTATGATTCTAGGTGTGCTGTGACAGTGAACTCTGTGGAATACTTCCTTTTTCTTTGGGATTTTTTGTGTTCAGCTGCAGCCTTCCTCCTGGCTTACCCTGCTACGCACTCCCACATTCCCATCTGTGTGTTTGTGATGGACATTATCAGTTTATATGAAGACTTTTCTAGTTTGCTACATGTTTTGTGTGTGTTTCCAGGTCTTAGGAAGTTTTATGCTGGAGACAATTCCCCATCTGCTGCAGTGTGTAGTGAGATACCCAGGGGGTGTGCAGCCATACACAACCCTGACCCCAGAACTGACGCATTCAGCATCCCTTTTGGTGGGGACCTTCACCTCTTGGGGCCACCAAACATGTGAAGGCTATATTGTAGGATGAGCAGTTTCTCATGCCAAGACCTGCCTCCATGGAACTAGCATCACCAAACTCATTGCAACTGCCAGATCTTTCGATAGACCTATTGCTAAAAATTACCTCCATGTGCAATCCAAATGCTAATGCAATCGATTAGCATTACTCATCACCCCAAGAAGATAAGGAACTTCAGCAGGAGCCATAAAAACACACTATAAGGTCCTCTTGTTTGAGGATTTATCATTTCCTAATTTTGATGTCCTTGGCTCTTCCTCTACACAACCACTAATCAGTCATTATAATGGTGGTGTGTGTGGAGGTCCCAGTAACCATTTGACCTGTTCTTATCAACTTTGCTCCTTCATGAAACTGCTCAACTCCCTGTGATTTTTGTGGATCAATACAGCAGAAAGGTCACAAAAACACTAAAGAGAGATGCCAATCAGAGAGACTGTCAAAAGAAAAAGGAAGTTTGACAACATCAGGATCAATCAGGGCCTGCTCAGGAGAACTTGTCAGCTGTGATTAATGAAACATTGTGTGTTGCTGTCATTTGGAAAATGCTTTAGAACTTTTAGATCATTACATGGAGAAATTGAGTTTAGACTCTTTTATCATCCTGAAATTTAGTAGTTAGAGGATCCAGAGTGGTCCAGTCAAGTCTTTCTTAGCAAACAAAAACCTGACGGTGTCATGGTTGAATAAAACTCTTCTGTGTTTGGGTTTAAGGGATGGAATCCACTTCACACAGCTCAGGGGAGACTCTGTTCCCCACCTCCCTCACATAATGATTAACTGGGCCATTCAAAATTTATGTTCACAAAGGAATGCTCTGAAATATGGGCACGTTGTGATGAAATAGAGAGATGCTCTTTTACAAACAGAAGTATTGCTGTCACTCTCTTCTTTAGCTAGGGTTTCCCAAAGCTCAAAATACACAGGAGACTTCAGTACTGTGATAGCAACCTCTGCAATTTCCAACATCTTCAGAGGAACTCCTCAAGTACATCTGAAGATTATGGGAAGAACTGAACCAAAGGAGCTTGTCAATGAGACTGGTGTTTTTATTCCTGGTGTAACAACATCCCTCAAACTGGAAGGGAGATGCTTTGGAAAAGCCAAGGAAGGATATGCAACCAAGGTCCTTCTGGAAGCATAGAGAGAAAGAGAGAGTGAGAAGACCTGTGCCACCTCCTCAACGCCATCTCAGCACTTCTCTGTTCTGCCGTTCTTTTTTTTTTTTCCAAGGGAAAAGTGTATTCACAGTTTTTGAGTGGAGAGTCCATGCCATGACTGTCAACAGACAAAGGCTGAAAATATCCACTAGGATCATCTCAGTGAACATGTCTTCCCACTATTTATTCAGCAGTTGTGATTTGGGTCCTTTTGCTACTGGAGTAAAAATCCAGATGGCCTTTTCAGGTGGGCTGTGGTAAATTATGTTTTTAATTGAAAGTATTGATGGCTGAATTTTCCATATCAATCTGGACAAAAGTTTTCCCTCTGCCATGTTTTCTAACCTAAACATGATGGTAAAAGAATACTACATAAACAATGCTGGCAAACAGATACTCATGCTCTAAGATCTGCTAGTAATTGTCCTGATACTGACACACACAGACCTTGAAAGGTAGGGACATTACTGGGCAAAGGTGTCTTCTTTCCCATCTGGTCTTTGTTCTGTTTCTCTGGGCAGTCACTAAGGTGGGCTTTCCTAAGCCTCCTCAGTTTGTATGCAAACAAACTGAAATTCTTTGTCTGATGTGTGCGTGCTGTGTGTTTTTTTGTAAGATCAGCTTGTAAAAATAACTCGGGCAATCACGTTGTATCATACCTCATCTTCTTTGTCCCAGTAGAAGCAGCTCCTGGTTGCCATTTATTGCCTTGAGTTTCTCATAAGTGGCAGAAGACTATTTCTAAAAATGATCTCTCTCTATGGACTGTCTTGCTCATGCATGATAGAAAGCCATTCCCTGTGTAGCACCACTGAATCTCTACCTGACACAGTCAACTCAGAATGGATCAGAGATCCTGAAGAGATGCTGTCCATAAGTCTACAGAGAGATCTATATTCAGCTAGTATTCACATCATTTATAGTCTATGAAATCTTTATTAATCCAATTTTTCACAGCATATTTCAAAAGTTTTTTTCAAAGTGATAGGACTCAAGAAAGAGTGAGAAACAGGGGCAAAAATGCCTGGTGAGCTACCCAAGGTAATCCTGCAGGATGACAGACCATTACAAGTCATCTGTTCTTGCCCTCAGGCCACGTGATTCTCAGCAGCTAAAGACCTTCCCCAAGATATAGCACAACATCCCATGCACTACCCACTCAATGCTTCCATACTGTTTTGTCTGAAGTTTTCTCACAGTTTAAATCAATTTTATCCAGTTACAGAAATCAATTCTTATTTGCCCTTTGTCACTTCATTTTAGTGCCACTTCAAATAATTTTTTTGGCACTCGAAGTGATGGCTGCATTCAAATTTTCACTAATTCATATAATTTTGCAAGCATAGTTGCAATGACATCTCTTTGCTGCATCAGACAGGCTTTTTAGGCTACCTGCTGTTAAGTCAGGTCTCCAGATGTGGAGTTTTCTATAGATATATACTTTCCTATCAAGCAATTCATGCTTTGGATCTGGAGTGCACGGTTTCAGGCATAGACATAGGCAGAAAGTATTGATCTCTAAAAAAATTCCAGCTAATCTTAGCTGATCATAATATAATCACTGAATATAATCACTGCGTCTATGATATATTCAACTTCAGATGTATGTATCATGCAATAAGAATTTTTAAAGAGTGTTTTTTAAATACATTTTTTCCCCATACTGAAAGTGTAGCACAGCTGGGATTCTGCTGAAGATGTAGGCGGCAGTGTATCAGGTATGTGAGATAAATAATAGATTAGCTGACAGTTGCATGCAGTTTAACACATTTAATGTGCATATCAGAGGACTATAATATTGGCTCAGGAAATTGTCAGTAGGAGATATACAGATACACAGCAGTGTTTAACTAGCCACTGATCAAAGAAGCACAACCATGTTTTTTTTCTAAAAGGGCAAGAATTATTGATGTTTTATTGGGGGTAAGGGGGGTTGCAGGAGAAATTAGTTTTTCCAGTTCTGGCTAATTGCTTTATTTTTCCCACCAGTGCTATAGAGTTGTAAAGCACAGCAAAGCTTTAAGAACAAAACTGCTCTGCAGGTCTGCAGATTATATCCCTGCTGGTAAGTTTGTCCAAGCTGTCTCACACAAGTGCACTCTGTTCAACAGAACTGGGACTGGGACCTTTGCCTCATCCTTTCAACAGCACTTACTGCTCACAGCAAGTAAAGTAAGGCTGGTAGTTTCAGCAGTTATAGTAGAATGAACAGGGAAGAAATAAAATGCTGATTTAAATTCCGGATGCATATTTGTTCTTATATACTCGTTTTCTTTGCCATTTGTTGCCTTCCTCTATTCCTCACCACCAAACTTTCCTAGATGTTGCACACAAGCTGTTCCTCCCTCTTCGACCATGTTTTTGGGCAACATGATATAGTGATGTCTTTTAAATCCTCTTATGATCCTCATTGCTGGGCTTCATCCCCAGCATTGAGAGGAAGAGGACTGTTCAGGGGGTGTCAAGATGAAAGCCCTGTTTAAAGACAAAAAATTTGCAACACAGATATCCTTGAGGATATTGTCTTTCACATATACCCCTAGCTTCCCAGCAACTCTCATGTCCCTCCAGGGAAACTATAAAAAGTCATACTCCACTATTGAACATTGGCCATCATTTCTTAACATCCTCCTGATTTCCCCTTTCAGTCAAAATTTGGTCCAGTTATTGTCCTCTGCTGTGAATCACATGAGAGCCCAGGTGCTCCAGGCAGTTGTCCTAACAGGCTGTCATCATATTTTGGGATGTGTCATTGAACTTTTTATGTTTTCTTCTGCCCAGATATGGTGGTATGACCCTGGCTGGAGGCCAGATGCCCACTAAAGCCACTCTATCACTCCCCTTTTTGGCTGGACAGGGATCAAAATATATATTGAGAGGCTCAGGAGTCGAGATAAGGACAGGGAGAGATCATTCCACAATTAGCGACATGGGTGAAACAGGCTCAACAGATTTTGATATACACCTTCAGGGTATCTCAGCTAGCCTAAGATTAGGCTTTAGGCTGTAAATTTTATTCTACACCTCTGGTTTTTATCTAAAGCCTTGAAGTTCTTGAGTAGGAGCAGGCGGGGATGTTTTGCTTTCTGCTTTTAATTACTTTCAAAGGAGGACATTTACAGAAGGTGTGGGTTAAAAATGGAAGCACAGAAGTAAGGCATAGAAAGGTGAGGAGGCTATCCCAAGGCCATGCAGCAGATCTGCATGTAGGGTTCACAACAAGATGATGGACTCAAATGTGCTCTCCTTTATTAGGCTGCCCTGATTCTAAAATTTCCCCCTTCATCAGGCTCCTTAATTGGCACTTCTAAAGTGCCTAACTTAGGTGTTTAGTCAAAATCAGCTTCCACAGTCATTTCGTTTTAATGAAGTGAAGAGCTGATAGAAACATCATCAAACCTCTAATTGAATTAAACCTCTCCATTAAATAGCACAGGAATTTAGCCTGAAATCTGCAAGCAACAAGAAAACACATAAAATCTAAATTTTCCTTTGCCAACGTATCTATTTCTAAAGAACCACAACGTGTTGACGACAATTTCACATCTTTTTCCAAGCTTTGGCAACTTCTTGGCTTTCTTCATCAGAGTTGCTTGGACAAACCTACTTCTCTTTCCTCTGAGGGAAATTCATGTTACCTACCTCTATAAGAGCACACCTGCACCCACTGTGAGAGGAGCCTGACAAAAATGCTACACTATGTTGCCCACTTTCCTGGTTAGTGTAAAGTTTCATAGGTTTCTGTTCACTGAGCTGAATCTACAGCAGGTGTAAACTCCATTCATTTCAGTAAATCTGCGATGGCTTGTGCCAACTGGAGATAAGGTTTCATTTGCTTTGGTGTGCAGATTTTTCCAAATAGTAAAAGAAACGCTGAAAGCAAAATGAGCAAAACATTGCTTGCCCTTTCTGCATTGGCTGTGCTTGGTTTTGTTTCATTTCACAAAGTCTTTCAGACCTAAATGTCATCAGCTGTACCAAAAACATCCTCCAAAAACTAAGATGACAAATCGTTACAGCAGAGCTAAAAACCATCCCTGTAATTGCTGTTGCTGCTGGGTTTAACTCAATTTTAACCTTGGCTGACTGATACATTAACAAGAATAGCACAGATCCAGGAAGGAAAATGTGAAAATGGGTAAGTGTGCGATCTTCTAGATGATATGCGTCTCTGGGAATTTAGAGAAGTTGTGCATTGAGACTGTGCTGGTCAATATGGTAACCTGATATAACTAGGGCACTGTATTCTTGAAACAGAATTGTTGTCCCTGGTATGGCTCCAGGCTGTTCAGACCCCGAACAGTCATGGGCTGCGAATGTCTTTTCTGTCTGGCTTTTTCTTCTCCACCTTGAATTGTTGTGTTTGTGGAGGATTCTCTCTTGCAACATGTGTATGAGTTCTTAATATCACTTCAGGGTCTGAGACATGGAACAGGATGAATGATGCTAAATAAATATAGATAAATCCATTGTGACCCTTCTAATCTGCGTGGATTTTTTTCTTCCTTGTAAAGGTTATTTCTTTTTCTACTCAATCTTTGCTTTGCCTACAGATCTCAGAGCAGCTCCACTGATTCCTTGCTCAACTCACTTAATCCCTGGTCTCTCTTCTCTGCAGCTTTATTCTCTATTTTAAGTCACGGAATGATGGAGGAGAAGTAGGGGAGGGACAGGAAAATCATACAGTCTATCTTCTATAATTTTATGTTTTTACTGCTTGGAATGCATGATTCATGCACTTCCACATTTTGTCCTTCTTTTTTTTTTCTTTTTTTTTTGTTTCCTAGAGAGACTAGCTTTAGTGATCATAAACCTCTGAAGTTAGGGAGGGAGCGGGGTCTTGCCAGCTCTCAGCATTCCCAGCCAAATCTCCTTCCAATTGTTTGGATTTCTTTTCAACTGTATAATGTTCCTAGGTAGGGTGGAGGGAGGAAAACGGAGGCCTCAGGGTCCAGGTTTCTACAACAGTCTCAACAGTCTATGGAAAGCTTTTTTTTTTTTTAGTGAAATTGCCTGTCCCAAGAGTTTGACCCTGCCACCATCCATCACTGCACTAGTTTTATGGCACAGGAGAGTAAAACGGTTTTCTCCAAACTTCTAAGACAATTCATGTCTGGACCAATTGAACTTTGCTCCAAATGAACTAAATTCTGTGACAGCAGCTTTTGGGGGCTCTGCAACTTTCCCACGATTCCCAAAAAATAAGTTGATGAAAACCATCCCAAGATTTCCCTGAATGTCTCACTTGAGGATCTAACTTCCTTTATCACAAAGGAAGCTGAAACCTTAATCTTCAGACATATCAGGTTGTTCTTAGTTATCCAGACTATGGATTTGATGAGACCTAATCATGTGCACCATCATTCTAAACAACCTGCACTAACCTGGTATGTAAACACAAACATTTAGAGATGCTGCTTCTCAGAAGAATGGATAATTGTGGTCACACCCCTCTGCTTGTCCTTTATTCAGAATTGCCCTCATGCCTGGAGCAAATACTCAGTGTAAAGCTGCTGAATTCAATAAGGACAAAATGTCATCTATTTCACTCTGAGTGTGCAGTTTTCTGAAAATGCTCTCCTTCTAAAGATACCTTGAAAATCCCCATAAGCACTCCATATTACCTGCAGTTCTGCTGTGTCCCTCCTCAGAAGGTTTTGTAAAGATTCTGACATGCAAGACAGAAGAGGTGTGTGTGTGTGGGGAGGAACAAAAAAGAAAAAATCAAGCACCCTTTCTCTCCAGACTTCTTTTACCCTGCCCCACATTAACTTACTTAAAGCAACATATGCTTTTATTTTTCTCAGGAAATATAGGCTACCTCAACTTTTTAAGTTTTGGTCTTCCTACTTTCCTGAAGATGTATTTTGCATTAGCATCATCAGAATTTTACTCTGTGGACTTCTTGTTTAATATTTCCTGTGAACTTTTCGTTATAAAAAAAAAAAGTCACTGGTTTCAGATTTCTCCTTCCCCTTCCAGGCAGTCATGCCTGTGAATACTCTTTTTCCCTCTTTCTCTGTTCTGTGGGCTCCCTGTCTGAGGGGAGCTGGACCTGCCATATAACTAGATATATGCTGTATGGTGCTTTGACCTAATTCCACTTGGGTCTTGCCAGGTGCGTTCGCCTGCTTACCACTCTAGCCAATCCTTTTAATTCCTCCAGCGTGCCAGATGTTCCCAGTATTGCATTCTCCCTGGGTGGATTTTAAGGCAGCCTTCTCCCTCCTCCCAAGCTCGGCCGCAGCTGTGAGCCGATAGCACTGCCTCTCCCCACTGCTGTGAGCTTTAATCGGGTTCTAAAGTTTCATTATCGGAGTGATCCATTCTGGAAGATATTTCACGCTCCCTAAGCCCCAGGCAAGTCCTAACAACCTTTTTAAATATTCTTTTTTTATTTTTTTTTCTCTTTCCTCTTTTTTTTTTTTCCTTTCTCTTTGATGGTGTTCTGCAGGTGCTTCAGCAAATACAAGGCTCCAAGGTCTGCATCTCCCAAGAATGCTGTAGTTTCTAGCTCTCAGCCACCATTCCAGGAGCCATTCTCCTTTTCATGGCTGACAGCTGGTCTTTTTCAGGAGTTGCTGGCACATAGTCAGGGAACTCTGATCATATGCCTTGTAAGATTCTTAGTGGCTGACATCATTTGCCAAACGCCAGCTTTCCTTGACAGATTTTCCTGGTCTTTCCAGCTCCATAGATAGTTGGCTGCCAGGTATAACTCCCCATCATTAAAATATAACTTCAGGCTCCCTCATCACAAAAGTGGGTGCATGAGGACATAGATGGAGAGAAAGAAAATTATTGGAAATTTTCCCTGTGATTTGTGTGCAGACCATCCCCCTGAGATCTCCAATAGCTCATATATGCTACACTAATGACTAGCGTCATTAATGATTGCATGCTAGCTAATGAAAATGCAGTGATGAGAACTGTAACTGACACTATCACTGAAATTATTGTCCATAATAATTAGTTTACAGTTACAGGAATACATTAGGAAGTGTGACTGCTACTACATTTGTCTCAGACAATGGAAGAAAAACATAACTCCTGCTCCACATGGTATGGATTCTAAAAATATATTGCCAAAGGACAGTGGTAGATGGTTCTCTCCTGAACGTCATGATTTCACCCTGATGACACTGTATTAGGCCAAAAGTTAAAGTCTCTGTCTTGTCACAGTTTGAATCAGAAGCATTTTAGTTAGAAAACAGAGGTCATTTAGTGTAGGCAGTGAATGGTCATTATTTTAAAGATGTCCTAAATTTAGTCCTTGCTTCTGTGGTGACTCATCCAGTCATATCACACTACAGGAAGCAATGAAAAAGCATAAGAACCATGAAAAGTAACTCCCTATTTCTGTAACATCTCTCTGTCTACATGTTTTCCCCAGATCCTTGGCCTGTAGACTCCAGCCTAGACTTCCTTCTGTTCTTATTACTGTTTATTTGCTCCAGTATCTTCAGGAATGCCCACTCCAATGTGAGTAGATAGGCTACAACCAGATGGCCTTAGCCCCTCCTTGATGAATCATCATGGAATAAGTGCACAAACAGAGATGGGAATTCAGTATACAAAACACAAGGTGGATGCACAAGAGGTAGTAAATGGTTTGTGCTCACTCTGTAGAATTTAGAATTTAATAAAGCAACACCAGCTTGTCAGGGTGGAATGCGTTCCCCAAACCATGTGCCCATACTATGCCACAAAGTGGGCCCTGAATACTCTCCAGTGATGTTAATGGATCATCCTGCAAATGCTCATCTTAATTATGTGTAAAATGACATGACATTACTACAGCAAAACTTGCTGGTGTGGTCTTCAAATAAGATTTGAGAGACCTCTAGGAAAGTCTTGTGGGAGGATAGTCAAACTGTGCGTAGACACCTAGTTTTCAGCAGCTGGATTGTTTCTTCCAGATTTTGCCAGTAGACTTATTAGTGTTGGTCAAAACCATGGAATTAATTCTATAAAATGACAATTCCTTTTTTTTTTTTGCCTTACTGGAATCAAAATCTTCAAGGTACTATGATTTTCCAAACAATTGCATTAGGACTGACAAAGAGAAAGAAAACATCAGGATATAGTTGCTTCATCCTGTAAGAAAGTCAGTACAGAACCTACTGGTACCACACAACAATCTGTTGAGTCAGTGAGTGAGAAGGCCTGACTCTTCATGCTTTGGCTGGGGAATGTTCTCCATCAAATGTTAGTTATCTAACTTAATTTTCTGACTCAGTAACCAAAGTTTCCAAAGTAAACAGTGACTATTCCAGAAGATCATTTAGGTGGCTCTGTTCCTGTGCAATAAAACAAGAAAATGCTCACCAGGTTTTTTTCGTAGCCGTTTGTGAAGGAAGAACAATGTTTCAGAAGATGTTTTTCAGAACAGTTACAATTGCAATTCTAACAAGCAAAATAATTGTCCTTAAGGAAAACAAAACAAAACAAAACAAAAAAAAAAGAACTATTTTCTTTAAAAAAAAAAAAGGGAAAAAAAGAAAAAATATGTTTTGTTGCTTTGGCCAGCTTTAACTACATCCAAGAAAAGACTATTCACTGAACATTTTAGTATATTCCAGTGCAACTACCTAAAAACCCACCCTTTTCCTTGAAGGGGAATCTGAGCCCTGAACATCTGTGACCAGTTCTCACCTAAATATTTCAGAAGACTACTTAAGACATGAATTCTGGAACAAAAGGGGAATTAAAGTAGAAAATTCCATCCTAATAATTCTGACATGCACTCTCCTTCCATGCTATCACTACCCAGCAAATTCATTACAATGTTCCTTGTTATACTTCAGGTTGGGTCCTTGGGTGAAAAGCTTCAAATGAGATGTCCTTGGTTGAGTAGTTTTATTTTTCTGAAAAAGACATATTTGGGTTAATCAAATTTTTTTTTGTTTCTGTCAAATTCATAAAGTCATATGCTATTTTATGTTGGAAAGAACTTTAGGAGACCTCTAGTCCAGCCTCCTGCTGCAAGTAGGGTCAAAATTTAATTCAGCTCAGTTCCACGGGGCTTTGTTCAGTTTGGTCTTCAAAACTTCCAGGACAAAGATTGACTAAACAGCCTGGGTAACTTTTTTCAATGCTTCACTGAGAAACATTTTATTTTTATCAAGTCAGAACCCTCCCTTTCTTAGTTAATGGTTACTGCTGTATAGTCATGCACCATGCATCTCCATAAAGAGCCTGACTTCATCTTGATAAACTCTTCTATGGTTTTGGAGAGAGCAGTTCAGTGTGGAAAGTGGTAAAGTTCTGCATAAAGCATTTAATATTTTCAAAACAAAATGGTTTGATACTTTTCTTTCAAAATTGCATAGTATCACTAAAAAACATGAAAAAGAAAGGGAAATTGTACAGTTTGGGTCATGTGAAACATTTAACTTAGACCAAAAGAGTGTTTTATTTGGCTTTTTTTCTATTGGTCAGTAAATTGAAAAAGTATATATTCACAAATCTCTAGGTAAGCTCTATGTTTATGGTGATTTAGGAACTGCTGGTGGAAAATTGGTAGAAGTTATTTTGTGTTAGTGAAATAGAATAATACAACCTTCAATCTACAACTATGAAGAGCTGTAATTTGGAAAGCACACCATGTGATAGAAATGGATTATGGTGCTATTCCGCTCAGATGTATGACTTCACTGTTTCTGTAAGCCGCGTCTTTTTAATGTGGATTTAATAACGTTGGGCACCACAAGGAACTAGGTTCTATTCAAATTGAAGAATGCACAATGTTTCCATAACTGAACGTCTTAATTGCTGAACAAGGACCGAAGCCTTTTCCTACTTTGGATTGGAAAGTGTTTTCATTTTATGTGTGCAGTGACAGAATGTATAGACTCTGTGTCTGGGTATAGGAATGGAAAGTAAATTCTAATGCACTTTGAAGTTTATTATAGTGTCACTGCCGAGGTCCCTCCTTCTCTAGCACTGTGCTTCCATTTCCTTACACTCTTCCAGGATAAAAGACCGTTCTTTTTTCCTATAAGTACTGGTTTAGATTATGAAATGGCCTGCAGATGATTTCTTTTTCAGAACTGGAATTCTCCACTTGAGAAATCTGATAGAAATTACTTCCTAGCCAGTCCCTTAATATAGTTATGACACAGGAAATATAGAAGCCATTGACTATGGAAAATGGTGAAGCAAATGACATCACCTGGATTTCCAAGAAGTTCTTGGAAAGAGGGCAAATGTTTGGCCCACTTCTATTGTTCTGCTTATGGTTAATACTGGTGGGATCTGCAGACAACAAAGTGGAAGAAATGAAGTGCCTAAATTGATTAACTCAGAACAGCAGCAGCTGCTGAACAAAATAGTCTTCTTTCAAGGAGGCACTCACGTGGGAAGATATGAAAGAAACGGATGCTAGTTTTCAAGGGAAACTAAGTGAGGGCAGGCAGATATTTGGGTTGAGGGCAGCAGGCATATATTTTTGATTCATTGTTCAAGCAGATATCCTTTGCCCAGGTCCTACCACAAGAGTTGGAGGTTGATGCTGATTTCTCTGATCCAAAAATAAGACCGTGAAAGTACCAAGGAAAGATAAAAGAGTTACTCTGGGGGTATTCTGCTTTTTACACTATTCCTTGTCATTTGCTACCACCCAGTGTTAAAGTAAGGAGACCAATAACAAGAGACCTTTGACTTGACTCAGTTTGGCCATTGTGATTTTGCTTTTTCCTTATCACCTTGTCCTGGTTCCAGCCAGGCCAAAGTTAACCTCCACAAGCATCTAGCACAGGTGAGCTGAGCTAGCCGGGGATGTTTTCCACACCACATGACATCACACCCCCATAAAAGGGGCTCACTGGGGAGTAGCAGGTCAGCACAGCTCCCAGGCAGTCCAAGTGCAGTTGAGCATCGGTTTGGTCATCGCACCAGTGCAGTGCTCAGTTTTATCATCTCATCGGGTTAGTAAAGTGCTCAGTGTTATCACAATGTATGTGTGTGAATTCTTCCACAGGCTCTGTTATTGTTCCCCTTTCATGGTGTTGTCAGTCAACTGTCCTTATCCCAACCCGTGGGCGCTCTCTCTGTTTCTCCTCTGATGGAAGGGTGAGCAAGCGAAATGTGGTGCTCAGCTGCTACCTGGGGCTGAACCAGGACACAAGTCTTATCTCAAAAGTGCTGCAAACATCTTACATGCACTGCAGTTTATGATGCTCTGGTCATCTGCAGACTGTATGAAGGCATGTATTTGGCAATTCACATTAGTAGGGCACAATCCTGGGCTGCCTAATCAATAGAAGAAAGTTGATTTCCATGTAATGTCCAAACTCTGAAGCCCTAGGTGGGAGTTATTTCAGTAGCACATAAAATAGAATGTTCTCCAGCCACAGAAAATGTTCAATATTTTGCCTCCTCAGTCCTCACCCACCTGGCAAGACGCTTGTCCTGGCCAGGTTTGTGTTTCCACTGACACTGCTCCATCAGGTGTGAGTTTGATGGCTCACCAGTGCCATCTGCACAGCTGCTCTGCAGGACCAGCACTTCCATCTTCCTTCCACAGCAGTCTAAGACACTCCAGCTAAGGAAGTATTTTGGTGGCTGATGTGAAGTCCAAAGGGACACTAGTATTTTTCCCCACATTTGGGTAAAAGGAGAAAATCCAACTCAAATATTTCTGACTCCTGCAAGACTTTTAATGACTCACCTCAGCAAGGCAGGTTTTCTGTCAGCCCCAGTCAACTCTCTAACTTGTCCTTAGACTCTGAGAATATTCAGAAGCTGGGTTACCAGAGAGTGAAGAAATTCATAGTGTCCCTTTACTCTCCTTTCACCATTACGTGAGGCAGGTACCCTATGTGCCACAAAAGCTCCTTATACCTAACTCAGTATCACAACAAGTTCCATCCCAGGAAATATTGACTCATGTCCTCCCCCTTGCAAAAAAGGGTTTTAGTTCCAGACAAATAAATACACAAACAAAACAACCCAACACCAATCCCTCACTAGATCAGAGTTGTTGGCTTTGGGTAAATGCAGTCTTTAGTGGATGGCAGAGGGACTGTGGCAGAATCCTCAGGTGGGGTCAGTCTTGGTGTAGGTGAAGTTAACATATCTATCAGACACTGATAGTAAAATAAGCAGGGGGAGGTGGAGGGTGTGTGAGTGTCAAGAGCATTGCTGGGAGAACTTGGCAGGTACAGCTCCGGTTCCTGTGCTTTTAGAGAGATCCTGTTCCCTCCATGGCCACCTCATGAAATAAGTCATTCACCTTCTTGATTTTTGACACTTCATCTCTGGTTATTTCATCAGTCAGGCTTTCCCCACATGCAGTGAAGAGACAAAAGATCTAGAGGATAATCTACCCTACCCAGAAATAAATGTGGTAGAACAGTTTTTGAGGAACTCGTTACTCCATTGAATAAAGAGGAAGTTTCAGTGGTTACACAGACAGGTCAACTCACTTTTAGGTGGATGAAATTAAGACTGACAGCTATTCTTATCTTTCCATCTTTGGTTTCCCTATTACTCAGAAAGTGAGAATAGCACAGATGAGGAATGAGAAAATAAACATTAAACATGAAGATAGGAATGTAGGTAGGGGTTTATTGGTGTGGAAAAGTCCCTCTCCAATGCTGGTCTGTGGAGCAGGATACAACATAAGCACTGTTATTCACACTTGCTCTTTAGGGTAAGTGTACTGCTTACTGTCTCTTGTTTAAACGTTACAGCCACAAAATGAGCTAATAAATTTCTGGCTGACAAGCCTGACAGAGCAACAAGTAAAAACAGGAAAGCATCTATTACATATTACCCTGAATTTATCAGTTCTCCCTTCAAAAGGGGAAATAACACAAGGCAAATTGTGGGAAGTTTTTTTATCTACTAGAAAAATATGCCCTGTGCCCCAGTCACAAAACAAGCTGTTGTGAAGTAACCACATTATTTAAAGATGTAAGTCAAACAGGAAGAGGAAAACCAAACAAGCATGGCTTGAAAATTTCCCACAAGTGAGCTCTGACAGTCAGAGTGCAGTGATGGACTTGCTGACAGGGCCTGGGCTGCAGGGAAACCATAGTTTTTCCAGAGCCAGAGAGCTGGGAAGGGAAATGAAAGGGACTATCTTCTCTTCTGCATATCTGTCTCTGGCTATATGCTTCTGGTGCTTGCCTAATTACTGTTTATAAAGACAAATCAATATGTTAGCAACAGCGATTTCATCTCAGCCTCCAACACGAGGTCACTCCTAAACATGGAGGTGAGCCTGAGATACCGCCAGTAACTGATGCAAGAAACCATGAGCAGGATTTCTCGGCGTGGGCATGCCCGCTTAAGCCGCACGTCTTTGAAGTGCTTCAGTCCATGCATAACTTTAAGCAGATGGCAATGTAAAACTCTGAACCACACAGGACTAATGTTTGGTCCCTGTGAGCCTGACAGCTGGTGCAATGGGCGATGCAGAAAACCTGTTGGCTGAGGCCATCGGGCCGCATGACATGAGCCCTTCCCTCTGAGAAATTTAGTGTTGGAAAATGTGCCTATATAGCTCATCTGCCACCAGGATGGCACCGGATTTCACTCCACAGTCTGTTTTCAGGGTGACATCAGAGCTGGTTTGAAGTCATGCTCCTTATTGCAGTACTTAGGGTTATTTTGTTTCTTTTCAAAACCCATTCCTCAGAATAGAAACATTTATAAGCACGGAGCTGACAAGCACTAGCACTCTGGATTTTTGTTTGCTTTCTCTTACACAAAGACACCACTTTGCAAATTCCAGAGATTTGCAAACGATTCCTGATGAATCATCCCTATGCGAAAGAATGAGATGTTAAAAGTGTTCTCAATAGTACGGTTGCCAGTTAACTTGCTAGGCATTTTCCTATATGCAAGAGCCATTTCAAAGTCTATATTCTAGCACATCTTATTTAAAGTAAGTTAAAAAGAACAGCTTTTGAAATCTATAGGTCTTCAGGTCAGAAAGGGCTATTACAATCTGCATGATTGTCCTGCGGCATAAACTTATCTACTTACAAAACATTACCCAGAGATTCCTAGATTAGAGGAGATAAATTCTTCCCACCTGTGAAAAGCGGGGGAAATGAAATTAAATCAGTAACTTGTCAGAATGGCACATCTTATATAAAAGAACCAGTCTTGATTTTAGAGAGTAAAGTGATAGGGCATGAATTAATTCTTGGCAAATTACACTCTTTCAATAATTCAGACTAAACTCAAATCCAAACTGAATGTCAGGTTTTGGTCCAAGCTCCATTTGTATTCCCATTTTACTTCTAATTTCATATTCTCATAATTTCAGTATTCACCTTTCTTTGTCTGCTAGACTATCATAACATTTATGGATTAATAAAAGCAATCCTTTCCAAATTACTGCAAGGAACAGAGTCCCTCACAGTACACATCCCAGATCTGTAGTGCAATGAATCTAAACCAGAAATGCAAGCAGGTATTTGGCCCAGGAATCAAGGTCTATGTATTAATATCATATCTTGTAACATGAGCACTAGATAATATTTTGGAAAATGACACCAGAAATCTGGGTTTATTTTAGAACTGATTTTGCCAAAGAAATGTTTCACAAGTGTATTCCCTTCTAGAGACCCTTCCCATGCTTTGCTTCTAAACGAAAACAAAGCCACGCAGCACAGAGCAAAAGATCGTCAACCTCCTGACATAAATTACTCTTCTGACAATTCTTTTAGTGTATGTTTTCACATTTGTCAGGTTGCTTTGGCAAGATGTATTGTCATGTAGAACCAAATAAATGCACAGGGAGGCTTTTTCTAAAAGAAATGCAAGCTGATTTCTTTAATTATGACCAGCAAGAGAGCTGCATTTTCAGTACAAATAGCTACAATATTCTCCAAGCTAATATTCGTGGGGCACATGGCTAACTCATGGTAACCTGGATCCTAAAACTGGGGCAATGCATTTATTTAAATCCTTAGGGAAGAAATTGCTTCAAATCCAGGTGCTTAATGGTAGAACGATGTGTAAACTGAAAGGCACAACACACATTTGCCCTGCCATTAAAGCAGCACATTAAAAGGAAAGGAATGAGGAAAGAAAGTCATAAGAAACCTCAGGAATTTCATCTTACTAACAATTGAAATATTGTGGATGATGTTACCTATGACCAGAATTTTACCCTTGAATCCAAGCTGATACTAAAACCCTTCTTGGAGGAGAGGCTAAACTCAGATCCTGATGCTAAGTAGCCAGAGTAAAACAAACAATCTAGTCTAATACCTCTGCTCTGATCCTGGCTCAGGAAGAGATGTAAACACTTGCTCCGCTCTCCCTGGATGCACTAAGTGCCCTTGCTGCATGTTTTCCTGCCAGCTGCTGCAGAGAAACACACAGGCAGAAAATCAGAAACTACAGAATAATATACACACAGCAGAGCTAGCTTCCCCGCAATCAGATGGGAAGAAAGTGGGTCAATTAAGAGCTAAATGCTGCAAGACAACAAGGTGCACCATTTAGATCCAAATCAGAAAGTGCTGGAATTCTGATTAATCCCAACCTTGTGAGACTTGGTGAGTTTTTCAGCAGCAGTGGAAAAGCAGGTAAGCATTTGTAGGGTTGTTAATGCTGCTGGAATCCCAGTCTCAGTGATTCAGCTGGGATGAGCTACTTCACCTAGTGAGTATCTTAGTTTGAGAAACTTCAGAGAAAAACTGCTGAGGCAGATTTGATAACAAGAGATTAGCTTAAATAATGCCTCTGCAGACTCTGATTAGAGGTGAAACTGTGTCCGGACTGAGAAAAACTCTTGTTTCTTTTTCACTGGTTTCATTGCTTCCTTCTCCTTCTGAGGGAGGAAAAACAAGACAAAAATATTTTTTCATGGTATTTTGGCACTTCTGTTTCCTGTTGTGGCCAGAACCTAGAAGTTAAGAAACTGGTGACTGAAACAATTGAAGTAGCACTGGAAAATTCAAACAGGAAGAAAGATGTAATTTTTTTTTTTTAAGCAGTGAGGGCAATTAATCACTGGAACAGCTTTGCCAATGGATGTGGTGGATTTACCATCATGCAAGTGTTTAAATCTAGTCTGTCCTCCTAAGTGTGAACGCTCTCATTTAAGCTATTGAATTCAGAACAGCAAAGGCCGGGTAAAATATTTTGGTTTAACTAGAGTGCTACAATGTTCCACTTGGTATTAATGCAATGAAAAATCTCTACAAGATGTATTTTAGGACACTTTCTTCAGACCAGGTAGAATGTGCAGGATGCAAAGAGAGGCATGTATGCCCAGACTTACAGTATACTCGTGGGTTGGGCCCTCCACCATCAGTATTCAAATCTCTGCTTCAGGTCAGGCATGGTTAGGGACTGAAAAGAGTTCAGTTCCTAAACAAAAATCCTCACCCACATTCAATTTACTGAATTTAAGGTGCACAGGCTGGCACTCTGACTTCAGGAAAGTGCCACGTTAGGAAATGGTGATTAAAAACAAACTTTGCTTTCACATCCGTAGTTCTGCACCTAACTGATTACTTGTCCTATCTGTTCTCCCATTGACTGTGGTCAGTTCAGGCCACTCCATGCTGCTGGCCACAGCAGCTTTCAGAGACAACTCTTTTTTCATCACCAGATAGAAGGAACCCAAAGTTCTGTGTCACAGCTGGACATCCCACAGGGCATGGGGCCTTGAATAAATGCTGCATTTTTTAACTTTTAGGTCAAAAATCACTAGAACTATGGTTTTTGCAGGTATTTAAAAGCCAATTACTTCAATAGCAGTTAGGTGTCTAGACACCTTTAACACTCTGTGACTTAAAAGCCATAAAAATGCACCTCTGGCCTGCAAAATATTGACTTTTTGTCTTGTGATAATCTGATATTTTAGCATGGGGAGCAATCTGTTCGAGTTGAATATCTGCAAATGAACATAAGGTTTACATGAATTGAAAATCTATAGATAGTTCATTGTGAATCAAAGATGTGTTTGGACAGAAAATCTCCTCAGGTCTTGAGGACAGTTCCAGTAAAGACATGTACACCTGCATAAAAGCACACACACACACCCCGCCCCATACAAACAGAGTAATAGAGGAAGGAAAGACTTTCAGTTTCACTAGAAACAGAAATGCCTGCTTCTACTCTCAGGAAAAAAAAAGAAAGAAAAAAAAAGAAAGAAAAAAAAAAACCCCAAAAAACCCACCAACATAAAAAGAAAGAAAAAAGATTTTAAAAAAATTCTGTGCAACTTCATGGAAACATCTGGCTGAAAGAGAACAGGAGGTGTCAACAGAAGTCAAAATAACAACTCATATCACATATTTCTGATATGAATGTTTTTGACACATTTACAGTACTTGCCATTCTGGAGGAGCAGGGCTAGATATATGCCAGGTAAAAAAAAAAAATAAAACAAAATGAAGCAGTGAGAGACCTCTCTTTTTAGAAAGAGGCAGCCTCACTTAAAGAATCTAAATTGCATTTCTGAGCATAGCAAATTAGCTGTAAATGCAATTTTATGGTTGTTCTAGGGAAAAAAATGTGGGTGGAGCAGGCTGTAAGAAGCGAGAAAATAGGCAAATTGAGAAATAAAGACACAGACTAGTTGTAACAGGAGCTAAAGAGCTCTAAAGTAAAAGTTTCCTCTCATCTCACTAATCTTTTATAAAAGGCACAACACTTATTTTCCACCAAGACTTCATGGCTGAACGATTTATTTTTTTCTACCAGCTTTGAAGCCAAACATTTTTGTGAACACTCAGACCAAAAATATGAGCTTAATGCTTGAAGAAGTCCAAATACTTCTAAAAGTATTTGCATACAAATATACATCCCACCTATCTCCGCAGCACCTAAACAGCAACCCAGAAGCAGAATTAACACATGGGCAAAAAGGTATTTTCAGACCTATTATGGTGATTAAATCAGCGGCCAGTATTGTAACCAAGTGTTATTCATCTGTCTACAGTCTCAATTTAAAAATGCAGGGCATTTTTCATAGCTTTGCAGATGGCTTGAGCAAAAAACACAGGGTTCACTTGTACACGAAATGAATTAAAAAGAGAACATAAGAAATAAAGCCACCTGATAGCTCTCTTTTGGCTCAGCTTTGGACCACGGCAATGAACTCTCTCCAAGACAATTAGGCAAGGCCAAGATCTAACTCTAAGCATCCAGGTGGATGTGAGCCAGTCACTGTCACATTGCCCCCGGGGCCAGAAACTGGTCCACGACTTCTTTTGTTCAGCACTATAGACATACCAGTGACTCACTCAGGTATGAATAGCTCTCAGCATCTTTATTAACTGCATTTTCTTGCATGCTTTCTGTTTAGAACTGCCTTTTCATTACCAAGAAGAAAAATGTTCCTATGAGAGATCTCCAACCAAACTGAAGGTTAGCATGATATAAAGGCTTTGTAGGAGCACTCCCTGAAAGGAGACAGAGGGATGTAATGTCTAATGTCAGAGAGAGAAACAAGGACAAAGGGATGCATAGAAGGAGACAGCAGAAAAATTCAAACCTCTGACTCCAGAAACTATTTAGCAATTGCTTTCTGTGCAGCATGCCTGTGTATTTTCCAGCTGGGTACTACTCTACAGATGGTGAGATTCCTTATAATTTTACTTTATTAAACTTAATTTACTTCATTACTACAATATCAGAGAAGAACTATGCTTTTCTCCCGATCAAAGAAGGAGCTTAACTGCTGTTTCCTTCATGCTCTTCTGTGAAAACTGTTTCCCTTTTGCTCTACCCTCCCTTTATATTTTTTTCTTCTATGAAAACTGGGGGGAAAAAAAGATAAATTTAAATCTGAATGGGTTTGTTGTCCTTTTATAAATTTATTTTTACTTTTATTTAAAGGAGTGGAGTTCAAATAAAATTCATGGCAATGATTTCTGCTTTGCCAAAATTTACATTTAGGATCTGTGAGCGTTTTGCTAGATTCACAAAATCACAGGATCACAGAATGGTAGGGGTTGGCAACCTCATCCACCCCCTGCTAAAGCAGGATCACCCAGAACAGGTTGTACAGGATCACATGCAGGCAGGTTTTGATTCTCTCCAGAGGAGACTTCACAGCCTCTCTGGGCAGCCTGTCCTGCAGTGCTCTGTCACACTCAGAGTGAAGATTTTCCTCATGTTCAGAGGGAACATCCTGTGTTTCAGTTTGTGCCCATTGCTAATTGTCCTGTCACTGAGCACCACTTAGAAGAGTCTCGCCCTTTCCTTTAGACATCCACAGCTTAGGTATTTATAAGCATAAATTGGATTCTCTCTCAGTCTTCTCTTCTCCATACTAAACAACACCAGCTCTCACAGCCTTTCCTCATATGAGAGATGCTCCAGTCCCCTCATCATCCTTATATTCCTCTGCTGGACTCTCTCCAGTAGTTCCCTGTCTTGAACTGTGAAGCCCAGAACAGGACACAGTACTCCAGATGGGGCCTCATTTACCAGAACACGGTGAAGGGTAGAGGAAGTAGAAAACCTCCCTCAACCTGTGGCCAACCTCTTCCTAATGCACCCCACACTCACCCTAATGCACTGTTGTCCTTCTTGAAGCTAAGAGAGGTGAATACAACCCCTCCTTTTCTTAGGTTTCCCTCATGAGTCAAGTAGGAATAAGAAATATATTTAGTCCTATAATTGCACACATACTCTGGAGATGCTTCTTTGTTTTTATTGCATGGATGAATGTCCTGCAGTGACTACTCTCCAGCCTTTGGAGCTTTCCTTTAATAAGAAGAATGGTACCACTTCTTCCGTAAGTTATATCTGAGAGGATATCTGCAGTAGATTTGTTCAGAGAGGGGTTAAAAGCCTTTTTTTTTTCTCTGAAAATTGCACAGCAAGAGCCTTGATTCACTTCATATATTAGACATGGTCATCTTAGTAGTCAAAAGAGAGAAACAGGTATTTCTGAAAGGTAACTCCAGTCACAGGTAGGTTTGTGGATGTTGTAAGCATTCAGGGACCTGAGGAAAGGTGTACATCAGGAGAAGTGTCCAGAGATGCATGAAGCCCAAGTTCAGGTGTGCCCTGTGCAGAACAGGGATGTAGCACGACATTGGAGCAAGACACAATCCAGAAGACGTTATTTTAAAATCAACACAATCCAGAAGAAGTTATTTTAAAATCAGCTAGAGGAAACAGAACTCTTTATAGCTGATGGCAAAACTCATGGGGGGGCATGTTTCCTGTTTCTGACTTTCAGTGCGATGGTACCTGGGATGTAATCCAGGGAAAATAGAAGGGAAAAATTCCTCTATTACACTCAAAAAGGTGTCTTAGAAATATTAATGATTAAACATATAGCAGCAAGCTTTGGATTTTACTAGAGAAGGGAAAGAAGTATTATCTGTAGCTGTTTAGTTCCCAACCTTGTTTTTTTTTTTTTTGTAGGAAATGCAGCAAATGTATATATGTGCATAGGTTATAGATAAAGGTATGTTTACAAATGTATATTTTATTTAATAATATATTTTATATAAATGCATACTGCACACAGAACAATATATATGATACTGTTCTGTGGTTATTACATAACTTTCATACTATATTAATATATGATAATATATTTTTTAAGTTTTAGCAATATTTGCTGATTTTAAAGTCCAGGTGGAATTGCAGAAAGAAAATAGACCACCAGTGACAAACACAATTAGAAATATTTAAAAACTGGAGTTACATTCTCCTTATGATACTTGGGATCCTTATGACCTTGATTACAGACAAGTGAGAAAAAAGACAATGAGTCACTTGACCTTTCTTTGCAAAAGAAGTAAAACCTGTGTTTTCCAGTGAAAGAAATGCAGAATAAACAACAAATTATACTTTAAATTATCAAGAGGTGGCAGAACAGAATGGAGGTGTCTGTTCCATCTCACAATGGAATGTGGATCTGTTTTCTGCAACCCTTCATGTGTCAGATGAATATTATTATGGCCACCCTGTCTGAGCTCAGGGTGGCACCTATGTTCTATCTTGCAAAGTTCCTTTGCTCTCAACAAAACAGAAGAGACAACAAGCATCAGGCAGCCATAAAAATTATCCTTATAGGGTGTTACTCTATTTAGAGAGGTGTTAATTACTGGTACAATCAAGCAAAAAAGATTTTCTCAAACTGAATGTTTCTCTCTGAGATCAATACTTCTGCATTTGAACACCCAGAACTCCTGGCTCCAGAATCTCTCCCAAATCTCATAATCCAAGTGGCAAGTTATACAAAACCTTTTGATTCCCTTCTCTTCCTACAGAAGCAAAAGCCGCTAAAGGATAATTTTGGGAACTATTACAAAGGGATTTATTTTCCTTATAATGTCCTGTGAGACAGGTAAATTGAAGTTTTGAGGTTCCCTGTCTGGTAGAGGGTGTGGTGAGATCATGGTTGAGCTCTAGCTAAGTACCAGATGACTCTGGTGAGGCTCCTATTTCCAATATGTTCATACCTTGCCAAGGCATCTGTTTTGGGGTGTATCTCTGTCTATGACCTTTCAGGATGATAAGTAGAAAAGTACCAACTCCAGCCATGCATATGTCCATCTGGGACAATCTCCTGGCCTTTCAGAAATGGAATTAGGTGTCTCTCTGCCACTGCTGTGCTCCTTAACTTCCCAAATTATTAGTCCCATAGAGTCCCATCTCTACTCAAAGGGAAGACACACTCAGGGCATTTCTGTGAAGAACTGTACCAACAAAGCATCTTTTGCCTTTGTCAATCAGTATTGGTATTTACTCACTGAACTCTCAGGGGTTCCCAGATAAAATTCTCACTTAGATGGGTGAGAGTTGAGATTCATCTAACTTAGCTTTAGCAATCTAAGGGTGAGTTCTCAATGTCAAATGAACATAGGCACAGGCTGGCTTCCTGAGATATCCAAACTATTTTGAGTAGGATTGAACACCATTGTGCATCTAGAATATTCCAGGTTCTAGGTTAATAAAGATAAAATCTTGATGCTAGGGACTAAAGGTAAATATAGGTTCCTTTGTAGGGCTGAAAAATAAGAGTAATTTCCTTGCTAAAAAGTATTATCAAACCTATGGATGGGGGAGAATCTTGTCTAGAAAAAAAAAACCAAAACAGACAAGTGAGGCATTATGCAGTTAGAGAGCAAAAGACTTCTGGGGTTTTTCATAATTACTTGAGGCTCCAGCAAAACTGCTTCTTTCTAAGCAGACATTCAGCCATGCAGGGGTTAATGCCTCTTTTCACCACCTTCCTTTACAACTTAAAACTTAGGAACATGTGCACACTTATGCATGCAACAAACAAAGCCACCGCTTGCATTATAATCTCCTCAGGGACAGCCAACTGGGAAAGACAAATTTAGCAGTGTACTTCTGGCTTTTTTTACATAATATAATGCCATTAAACTCAACAGCATGTAGACAATGAACATTACAACAAAATACTGATGCTGTTTATTAGCTGCCCGACTTTTTTGAGAGGAAGCACATGTCACATTTGTTTCAGACAACCGCATCGGGGTCCCACAGCTCTGATTAAATATGTATCCTTTGTTCAGCTGCAACGGAGTCAGCTTTGGCCTACATACGCATTTTGTTAATATTTTAAATAGGAAAAACAACAAAGAGAGAAGAAATTAACAGTTGCTGAACTTCTCCAATTACCGCTAATCACATTTACACCCTGGGGTTTGCAGAATTAGAAATCAATTGGTGGCTTCCCCTTTCTACAGCAGGCAGTAAATGTGACAATTTAGAAAAAGGACTAGGAGACATCTCAATTCAGCCTGGATACCCTTGTAAATATTCCCCAGTGAATTTATTGCTTCAGTGTTTGATGTGACACAACGATTATATAGCGTCATTTACTAAAATGGTAAAGCATTCTTTGTGATTGATACTGAAAAAATGTGGTACCATTCCTTTTTATTTATAAATATATTTTTCTTTCCATTGCAACTGAGGCATTTGAAAATTACATCTCAAGAAAAATTCTGCAGTGAAATCTTGCTGGAACATTCGATGGTAAAACACTTTTTCTTTTCAAGGTTATGAAAAATGAGTTCTAAGAAGAAGTGCTCCAAATACAATGCCCTCTCATTTGTTCTATGTAGGGAAGAGTGCTTCTTCCAGCTTCTGATGGTGATATAGCCACACCATATTGGTAACAGAGTCACTGTCAGTGTCACTTAGTATGATCTTTAATTGAAGCGTTTCTTCTTAAGTGTTTAGATAAACTCAAATTGGCCATGTACGTCTTTTGAACATCATAAACGATGAACCAGCAGGGTCAAGCAGTCCAAAGCTGCTTACAATTCCTTAATCTGGGAAAAGCCTTAGTGGGGGGCTGCCAAAGCACATTTTGCAATGAGTGCATGTGAACTCACATGCGCTTATAAATACACAGCTGCACAGCTAAGCCCATATCCACTCTTTTTAATTGAAGGTGGTAAAAAGGAGATCATCTGAGAAGAAATCAGTATTTGGGGAGAAAAAAATAACCCTGTGGGGAGTTCCTTGAACAAGGAAGAAGGAGGTAAGAACATATAATTAATGTGTCTGGCAACAGGCTGCTATGGAGGAAAACCCACATCTAAGACTTTTGATTTTCCAAAATAGAGCTGGAAGTCCTATATTTTCTAAGATATGCAGTCTGAAACCAAGAAGCAGAGTGAAGTGCAGTGAAGTGAAAAACATTGAGGTGATGAGGAAGGATGAATCAACTAAACTGTTATAAACCTGAAATTAAGCTCATGTTTAGACTGAATTTAAGCAAAAAACCTATACTTCTTTGTTTCTTCGAGCCATTTGATCCATTGCTCAACAATAAGACTTCATTGTAGAGATTCTTACAGTACTCCATTCATATATCTGTTTGAAAAAACTCAAGGCATTAACTCAAAAAACAATCTCATGGAGTATTCCACAACTTACATTGTTTTAAACTATTATTTATTCAGAAAATTGCTCAATAAACAATAGTAACATCTCTTATAAAATAACATTTATGACAGATCTTGCTCTGCAGATTAAGCAAAATCTTTTAACAGGACCTTTCTTAATTCAAACACCAAGATTTTAAGTGACTACTGGAAGAAAATGTACAACCAACCTGTTGTGAACTCAGAGAATTTGAGGGTCAATTTCAGAAAAGCAAAATGTACATCATCAGAACTATTTCCCTGAATCAAACAATTCCTTTTCCCTTCTATGTCATGCAAAAATATTGGGATTTTTTTGCCCTTCAAATCATTTCCACCATGGTTGAAAAATATTCCACTTGACTTTTTAACAGTAACTGAATAAACTGTCAATGAACAGACAGTAATTCTCATATTTAAGACTACACAGTGATAACTACACATGATAACATTTTAATAGCAAGCACAGTTACATCGGGGGTTTTTAATAAATATTTTTTAATAAGTGCAAAGAATAAAGATTTTTTTAATAAGTGAAAAGAATTAACATAACTCAGAGAAACTGATAAACCATTAATAGCATGATTGAATGTTCAGAGGTTTTCTCAAATGTAATATGTAAGAACATTTCTGTTATGATCCTTATAACGTCACCTCCATATGCCACCTTTTATATTTTTTCAATTGAGTCTCTTTCACACTGTCTGTGAATCAGGCATGCCATCTAAAACTCAGGTGTGATGAATTCTAATGATACTAAAATTAAAACAACTGAAGGAATAGTTGTTTCTTGTATAACAAAACTATGAGGAAATATGAATATTTTGCAGAGCGTATCTATATCTTAGCCCACATTAGCTATATGTGTGACCTTTGCTTTCAAAAGAGGTGGCATGTTCTACCTTAAAATTTTTTTGTGAATGTCTAGGAATCTTTCAGGATATCTAACCTCAGTAAGATATTTCTTACCAAAATGTAAATTTTCTAACAGATGTTTTATACTGTCTCGTGGAATTAGAGGATCAGTCAGGTCCCTTCCAACTCAAACCATTCTATGGTTCTGTGATTCTATGATTCTATGAAAAATAAGGAAGATTTTTTTATATATATCTACTACCAGCTCAAATCCACCTCATACATTTACTGTATTGATTTCATCCACCAAGATGAAACTGAGGTGGTTGCTACTTGTAGCAGTTCATTCTTTTCTGTCTTAAGATGAGAAAATGCCACTGTGGTCACCACTGGCCAGTTGGATTGATGTTTGATTCAACAGCATTATCAATGATCTGAATGAGGCGAATGAATGCACCCTCAGTAAGTTTGCAGCAAACAAGAATTTTGGCATGAGTGTTGGTCTGCTTGAGGGTAGGAAGGCTCTGCAGAGGGATTTGGACAGGCTGGATTGATGGGCCAAGGCCAATGGCATGAGGTTCAACAAGGCTCACTGCCAGGTCCTGCATTTGGGTCACAACAACCCCATGCAATGCTACAGACTGAGGGAAGAGTGGCTGGAAAGGCACCTTTCAAAAAAGACCGGGACACGCTGGTTAACAGACGGCTGAACATGAGCCAGCAGTGTGCCCAGGTGGTCAAGAAGGCCAATGCCTTCCTGACTTGTATCAGAAATGTTGTGGCAAGCAGGACCAGGTCAGTAATTTTGCCCCTGTACTTGGCACTGATGAGGCTGCACCTCAAGTACTGTGTTCAGTTTTGCACACCTTACTACAAGAAAGACATTGAAGTTCTGGAGCGTGTCCAGAGAAGTACAACAAAGTTGGTGCAAGGTCTAGAGTACAAGTTTCATGAGGAGCGGCTGAGGGATGCGGGGTAGTTTAGCCTGGAGGAGGCTGAGGGGAGACCTGATCACTCTCTATGACTACCTGAAAGGAAGCTGTAGTGCAGTGGGTTTTGGCCACAGGACAGAATAAGAGGAAAGTGTCTCAAGTGTCAGGGATGTTTAGACAGGATATTAGGAAAAAATCTCTTTACTGAAGGTGCAATCAATCACTGGAACAGGCTGCCTGGGTAAGTAGTTGAGTCACCATTCCTAGAGGTGTTCAAAATACTTGTAGACTTCAGGACCTGATTTAGCAGGCATGTTAGTACTGAGTTCACTTGATGGTATTAGAAGTCTTTTCCAACCTTAATGATTCTATGATTCTATGGTACAGGCTTATGTGCTTTGGAGGATGAGTGACTGTCTAGACAAAGCTGTTTGCTATTTTTGCAAACTCAGAGTTTTGGATCCATGATGTAATATATAACATATATATATAATTTATGCTGATTATCAAGGACTTTTGTCTTACTGTCTCACCTTTGGATTCAGTTTCTAGTTGTCTAATTCGGAATTTTACATCTAGACTCTCTCAGTTATCATGGAAGAAAACACAGGCATCTCACAGGGACACAATAAACACAGGCATCTTGCTGGGACAGAACCAACTCATCTTTAGATGTGTTTTTCTTAGATGTCAAGGGATTGAGTGAAATTAATTAACACCATGTATATATGTGTGCTTTTTTCTTGCAGTTCTTTCTCTTGTGAGGCACTATTAGTATTGACTCTGGAAGCATAATGCCTGAGAGCACACAGACGTTTGGCTGTTCATACCTAGGAACAGGAGCACTGGAATCGGTGTTCAATTGTCAAGATAAATTCTTTGAACTTGTAGGTTTGATCCGGGAAACTGGCAGAAATCTGAATGAGCTCACAGTCCCTGTGGGAGGAACACTCTTACAAAGCTTGGGCTGATGCCATAGAGGACCATCGACGTGATGACTGTGTTTTGTAATGATCCTACTATTCTCTTAGGAGCTGTATTAGTGAGCATTAAAATTCAGTGCTTTCTAGTAGTAGCCTTATTATTTATATCAGGAATTATTGGAATGAAATGGTCAAAACTTTAAACCAGCTAAAAATATATAGAGCTGGGGAGAAAAGTTTTAACACAAAATAATCTTTTATTTTTAATTATAGCTATATAATACAAGGTGATGCCTTGTTCACAATGAATGTGTTTCTAACTCTGCATTTTCAGTCTGTGATACTCTGTCCCTCAACAAAGCTGACACTTGGCAGAATTCTCCTGCTTTTTTTGTAGGAGGTTCCAGAATGGCCAATAAATAAAATTAACTATCTCCTAGAGATGTTAAACTGGCAGATTTTACAGGCAGTAACTTCACACACAGTCAGAGCTAGGTCACTGCATGGAGTACCGGCAGTCTCTCTTTTCTCTTCATAATCTTTTGAGCCAAGTTTCCATTATTGTGGTACACATTCCTCTCCTCCCCCTTGCAGCTTTTACTAGTAGTACCTGCCTTGAGAGAGTACCTGGAGGAACAGAGGGCATACACACATTAAGTGATGGAATGAAATACAGGTATATCCAAAAAAGAGCCAACTTGGCAAACTCATCCTTGAGAGTAAAGGAACTCCACAAGCTTGTCCCAGAACTGCCTAACTGAGTGATTACAGATATATTTTAACATTTCCAATTTTAATGCAGCCAACTTCTGTGTTTGTTCTGCCTTGAGTGAATTAGATGGCATATTAAAATATACAGTCCACATGCTAATCATGCCCAAATGGATAGGTCACTTGCAGAATAATTCAGTACCTTGCCCTCCTCCCTTTAACTAGTCAACCTCTTTTCCTCTAGTAAACTGGGAACAGATTTCTTGCTTGGCTAATTAGCTCTAAACAGGCTTCTACCATCACATCTTCAAGCCTGCCCCTTAAATATTATGTACATGTTAGTGAGATAAGGAGTACAGTTTTGAGATTATCTACATTTTCCAGGTGGAACAACTGATACAGAGAAATGTTAAGGTTAGAATTTGCCTTACCTAGCTTTAAAAGTCTCAGAGTTAGATCCCCAAGCTAGTAATTTCAGGCCCCCTTTATATTCATAAAGCAGCTGCAGAAGGCAATTATTCGACCTACCTTATGGTGAGATGAATTTTCTTCCGTCACTTTTGTTAATTATAAAAATCTATTATTGTGAGAGTGTAAATGCATACCTATACTGTGTGTAGATAAAAATTTCATCAAAGCAAGTGAGTAACTGATATGGTAGTTTATATTCCTTGGCAGTATTTCAAAGTAGTCACTTCGTCATCTAAAGCCTTTCTGTTAAATTTTACCCATCACTGGTTTTGGGCGCAAAAGCATACTTCTGAAATATATCTTAAAGTGGATGTAGCTTAATCCACTAAGATTAAGACAGGACAAGTTATAAAGTAGGTAGGACATTTTTCAGATTCAGACGTACACAAGGTCTCTTTCAAGAGTTGTCCCATACTATTTAAGTTCCCAAATTCTTCAGAGGAAGTGCTTGGGACAGTTCTTGCCCAAACCCAAATCCTAACCCAATACCACATCAGAGAAAATTCTAGCACTGTGCAATACAGATTTCATTTAATTGATCATAAATTAACAGTAGTATATTAATGAGAAAGCAGGATTTTGGAAGAATTTGCCTGATCTACACAAATTATTCTTGTTTCTTTTCATTATCAATTTAATTTTTTATATTACATCTCCCTCATTATTATTGTTAGTGATATACTTCTTGGAGATGGGGAACTGATCACAAAGACATGATGCAACATCAAAATGAAGTCTGGGATTGAAATCATATCCTTTCAACACAAAGCATATTTTAAATCATATGACTTCCCTTTCATCCACAGGCTTTCCTTAAATTCATTATCAGAATCGGAAATTAGTCACTCTTGAAGTACAGCAGATTGCACTATGTTGACTGATGTTCTAATAACACATGAAACAAAGGAGATAAAGGAATAAAATTATGCAAACTGGAGAACTGGTTACTAGTAAGTGAGTAGAGTATAATGGACCAAAAGGCTAAAAAAAAAAAAAAATTAAAAAAACCCAGAAAGCTGAGAAAAACAACTGATTCAATAAGAAAAAAATTATTTGGAACTTCAAGTGAAGAAATGTGATAAAACGCTACTATATGTAACTACATTCCTAAAGTTAGTCAAGCTGTTGGAAGAAAAGGCTAGTATATATGCAAGTAAAAAGCATGACAGAGGGAAAAGAATTGGGGACGGGGGAGAGGGAGTACTGGAGAAGAAAGAGGTGGAGATGCCACTGGCTGTGATCCTTTATGATTGTATTAACTGAAAATGACTGGTCATTATTGATTTGGAGATTTGAGTATCTGACTTCAGATTTTCACAATCTCAGTTTCCTACCTACAAGTTTTAACCAGCAAAAACACTTTCTGAAACAATATCTTTAAAGTAAAAGATGTAAAATATTCAGAGACACTAGTATAAAATTCCAAGAGGTGCTGTCATTGTAAAGGAAATGTAGACAAAAATGCCATAATATTCTGATAGATACATATTGAATCATAAATGCTCTGAGACTAGGTGATTTTAGGAATTGGTTATTGTGAATAAATTAGAAGACAAACATTATTCAATAAAATATATTTTGTGTCTTAATCCAGAATACATTGATTTCCTTTTATTAGCTACAGATAACTTTGGATAATGTCCTGGATGAAATAATTTTATTCCCTTTGCAAGTGACTCCTGAACAAATAAATGAGATACAATTCATGAGATCACCTGCTACAAATTATTCATCCAAACCTATTTAAAATCTCATAAGACACTCTTAAATCAACACTAGATGTGTTTATCTTGAGACTCGAATTTAGATGTCTTCCAAGTTTCTCTAATGTTCAGCTTCACAAGAAATCAAGGGTGAAAGTGAAAATGAACTGGTGATGGAAACTCAACTTTCCCCCGCCCCCCCCCACTTCAGCTCAGTTCTCTGTTGGATGAAATCTGCTCTGATTGCTCTGAATAAATACAAGGGAAAACAGGGAGCTGGGAAATGGTTTGCTGAATGTGAAGCATTGAGGCAAACTGTGTGTGAGGTCTGCAGGAGCTGAAAAGACCACAAAGGGCACTCGCCTTGAACCTGTATAAAAATCTTGTAACACTTAGAGATACAGGTAAAGGAGCTTCAAAGAAGGCTACCAAGGAAGAAAGTATTGCCATCTAACACACCAGCAGCAGAGGAAAGGAGAGACCAAAAGGATTTCTATAGATTACAGCGAAAAGACAGAAATATGGTTAATAAATATTTCAGGTTTAAAAATTATAATAAAAAGCAACCTTCCCTCAAGTTAATTCAAATAAAATCTAATGTACTTCTGGACTACGGAAAGTAGAGGCTTGGGAGCTAGGTCATTGGTATCTTCAGTCATGTATTTTCTATGCTTGTGCATTGTGTAAAACAGCAGAGCTGGCTGTTGGCTTGCTTGAAATGGTTTTAAGGCAACTGTAAAATTTTCCTTAAAAATTAATACTGGAGCTTCCAGCTCCCGGAGATCCTTTCTGCTTCCTTGTACAAGGGTTGTGCCAGAAAGCCAACTGCACTGCCCCCTTCAGAAGCAGGTGCAACAGCCCAACAATAATCCAATAAAAATCCTATTAGCTGTGTCTCCATGACACTCCTGGTATCCATGGGACCTACAATATCTTTAATGCAGACAATAAATCCAGACCATTTCCTCCTTCAATTGCTCCCAATATGGCTCCACTCCTAGCTCTGCTCAGCTAACCTTTTGTTGCCACATTTTCTCATGAATGCTGAATCACTCTCTAATCTTTACAATGAAACAAGTGGAGTCCCCGCTAAGTGAAACACATCAGTCAGGTTTAGTTATCCAAGAGCAATTGCATCCAGGTGCATTGCTGTGGATTACAACCAGCAGAGACCCAGCACTGACAGTAAAAATACCCGTTCCAGGTCTGCAAAGTTTGGGGAAGGCTTTGAGGCAATTACTGTCTGACCAAAACACCCTGGATTAACCCCATAACTCTCTGGCCAGAGGAGAGAGTACATTGCTAGGTTAAAAGGGTGTCTGTGTGTGGGTAGGAGGCATTCTAACGAGATGAAACAAAATGGTGTAAAACTGATGCTAGGAGAACAGCTCAACCAAAAATGCAAACAAAACCAAAGCAAGCACATGCAGGAGGTGAACTTGTCTTCTTGGAGCCTTTAGGAACTCACAGAGCTTTGACGATTTACTGTTTATTAATCATAGTATTTGATTCCAACCCATGAGTCAAGTATTTGTGAGGGTGTGGTGCAGTGTGGCATTGCTAAATGACAGGGAAATATATTGTTTGAACCTACCCCTGATGATAGCCCAGCTACCATCTGTCCATGGCACTGTGGCAGCCCTCAAGCTAAGACTCCGCTACGTCGCTGACCCAAGAGTCCCAGCGAGCAGTGACCATGCACAACAAGAAGTTAGTCCACCAATTACTATTTCATTACTAAGTCTGTAGGCTATCTATGTGGCTTCTGTATGACCAGGAGGCAGATGAAATGCCAGGGTTGGAGTAGTCAGAAACCTAGTAGTCAGAGGCTGCTCTTTCAGTGCCAGGCAATAGATTTTCTAGGGCACAAAGTCAAGTTGCTGTTTAGTTATTCTCAGTCTCCTCCCATCCCTGCAGAAAGTTAAAAGTGAAGAGTTTTGGGATAATGGATTTTATCTCTGTTTATAGGAATGCTTAGTCTGTAGAAGAGGCAAGTTTTAATATGTAGTTAAAAGAACCAACAAGTGACTGCTAATGGCTTAGCTAAAGGACAGGCATACAGGCTATTTAAAATTCCCTGCACTTTGTTGTGATTTAGACTACCTCTTTAATTACTTTTTACAGCTGGCTGCTTAGAATTGCTCATTGTTTATAGACCTATTTCCAAACAGGTTTTGTCCTATGATCCAGTTCTGAGGGGAGCTAAATAACTTTTGTGCTCTTTCCAGTGCTGCCTCAGCAGCAGCAGCAGCTCAGCACAAGAATCACTACCTGTGAAGGAAAAGGAGGTGGAGGAGTTCCTCCTGGGATAGAGGCATATTCCCCCTAGGAACCAGCTGGGTGTAATACGCTGTAATGCTCATTATAACTCGTAAGTTGTCTCTGTGACTGCAGGCACATGAGCAGTGATTATTTGTCCACTGAGGCTGCCCAGTGGTGCTCCCTATCCTGCTATTCCCTAAACTTATCGGGAAGGTGACTGATGTCATCTACCTGGACTTGTGCAAGGCCTTTGACACAGTGCCCCACAACATCCTTGTCTCTAAATTGGAGAGATGTGGATTTGGTGGGTGGACCATCCAGTGGATAAGAAACTGGTTGAAAGGACACAGACAAAGGGTGATGGTCAATGGGTCTATGTCCAGGTGGAGACCAGTAACAAGGAGTGTCCCCCAGGGCTCTGTCTTGGGACCGGAGCTCTTTAACATCTTTATCTATGACATCAGTGGTGGAATGGACTGCACCCTCACCAAGTCTGCAGATGACACCAAGCAGACTGGTGTCTAGTTCCACCAATAGAAGGAAAGGAAGCCATCCAGAGGGATCTTGACAGGCTGGAAAGGTGGGCTTGGGTGAACCTAATGAGGTTCAACACTGCCAAGTGTCAGGTGTTGTGCTTGGGCTGGAAGAATCCCAGACATAGATACAGACTGGGAGGAGAGCTCCTTGAGAGTAGCCCTGCTGAGAAGGACCTGGGTGTCATGGTGGATGAGAAACGTAACATGAGCCAGCAGTGGCTTTTGCAGCTCGGAAGGCCAATGGTATCCTGGGCTCCATCAGCAGAGGGGTGGCAGCAGGGACAGGGAGGGGATTGTCCCTCTCTGCTCTGCCCTCAGGAGGCCCCATCTGGAGTCCTGTGTCCAGAGCTGGGGGCCCAGGACAAGAGAGATGTGGAACTGTTGGAGAGGGTTCAGAGAAGGGCCACAAAGATGATTAGAGGGCTGGAGCACCTCCCCTATGAGGAGAGGCTGAGGGAGCTGGGCTTGTTCAGCCTGGAGAAGAGAAGGCTGCGGGGGGACCTTATTGCAGCCTTCCAGTCCCTGAAGGGAGCAGAGAAACTGGATGAGAATCACCTCTTTAAAAGGGCACACAATGACAGGACAAGGGGGATGGATTGAAGCTAAAGGAAGGAAGGTTAAGATTAGATATTAGGGGGAAGTTTTTTTACAGAGAGAGTAGTGAGGTGCTGGAACAGGCTGCCCAGAGAGGTGGTGGATGCCCCATCCCTGGGGGTGTTCAAGGCCAGGTTGGATGGGGCCCTGGGCAACCTTGTGTAGCTCCAGGCCTGGAGGTTGGTGGCCCTGCCTGTGGCAGGGGGTTGGAACTCTGTGATCCTTGGGGTCTCTTCCAAGCAAGACCATTCTATGAAACGGAAAGAACCAGTAACAAGAAGGTAATAAGGCTCCTGGAAAATAAATGGAGGGCTGCCTTTGTGGGCTTCTCAGATTCTCTGTTGGAGCACAAATTACCCACAGGGAAAAGAAGATACAAACTGCAGCTCAGTGCAGAAAACTGAGTTTTCCCAAGTTCAGAAATTACTACAAGAGATGAGAATTAGGGACACATGGAAAACTTTACCTCTCTACTAAAGACGATTAGGGTACTATGAGCAATCTTTTAGCATAGAATTTAAAGCAAGGGTAACTAACAGGCTAAGTGTTGGCTGAGCATCTAAAAGGACAAACAATTCCAAAGGCCTTTACAAGCTGGAACAGTCAGAGGAACTGAAGATGAAGAGAGGTGCCAGCAGTGAAACTAGTTCAAGTAGATGCATGGTGCTCACTTTAGAAGTGTCACTAGAAGATGTCACTAGAAGACATCCTCTGGGAATAAGAAGACCAGATCCAACCTTTTTGGTCACAAAGGCCACAATTCTCATATTGCTAGCAATCACCTCAGAAAGTCCTTTCTAAGGGTATGAGGGTCCCATCCTTCTTCCATTAGAGGGTGCTACTTAACTCCTTTTCTTACCTGTAGTTCCTGTTGTTTCCAGCCCAAAATTTCCATGTGGTCAACTCATACACACTTCCCATGTAACTGTTGTCCTTTCAGTTCTCCTTCTATGCTCCTTAGAGACTGCAGCCATTTTTCTGTCACCTTTGTTTTCACTGACTGAGCAATCCCATGAG
Organism: Hypotaenidia okinawae; assembly: GCA_027925045.1. Lineage (NCBI taxonomy): Eukaryota > Metazoa > Chordata > Aves > Gruiformes > Rallidae > Hypotaenidia > Hypotaenidia okinawae. Next base: position 5,124,175 of record BSDF01000005.1, on the reverse strand, counting down.
ATTTCATCTGTGCTCGTTTGGTTGTTCCTCTTTCTGAGACCTACTCCAGTCCCTTTGCTAGTCCTGTAGCCCTCCTCTGCATCACTTTTGAAATTGAATCACCTTCCTTGGTCACAGGTAACCAGAACTACACACCAATTTCATCCAGGCTAGACTGTTATCTTGAATGTACTGTAATCCGTACCTTTTCTGGGCCTCATCTCAGCTTTTGGCAAAGAGGTCTCCACCATCCTCTAGCTGCAGAATGTGCTCCATACATTATGGGGGCTAGAAGAAAATGAAGATTTTTGTACCAGAAGATAGGCTAATGGGATGTCAAAAGTAGTCCCACTTCTTATAATTGTTACGGATAATGACACATTATTAGTGAAACCCAGAAGAGAACTGAGGATGCAAGAGGCAAAGCGAGGTGAGTGGTCTCGATGGGCATCTTCATGCAAAAAGAAAAAGATTCAGTGTTCCTTCCTTCTTTGCATGCAAGAATGCTCGTGCATCTGCATGTGTGCAAGTGATTTCTTACTGGAGGCATTGATAAAACGTGTATTTTGCTCTGTGGTTTTGGTGTGCTGTAGGGATATTCACTGTTCTGCCATTTATGCTAATGGGATGGTGATCTTCACACCCGCTAGGTTCAAAAGTCATGGACTTACCTATTTTTAGGTAAGGTCTCCACATGTCCATCAGTCAGTGAAACCCTTTACTGAGCACACTGTTCCACTCAGGGTTTGTGCAATATAGGCCATTTTCATGAACTCTTAATAATATACAGGGACATACATGGTTATATGTGAGCAGATTTCCGAACACTCACTGTGTGAAGCTCTTTGAGAAACTTGAGAATGAAAACTATAGGTTTTTTTGTAAAATATTATAATTTATCTAACATTCAAATGTGCAAATTTTATCTCCTTTTCTAACTCCCCATCCTGCACGAAGACCAGCAATGCCATGGTTCTCACATTTCTAATAGTGTTTACCTAGGTACACATCTAAAATTAAAAAGTTCTTTGTTTACAGAGCTTTGCAAAAACTATAAGGTAATAATAATAATCTGTTTCTGAAACCTTACATTCCCAGTGTCATCCATCCTGGTGATTTTTTTAAGTTCATAGTTCTTTGCTTTCCATAGTTGTCTTCTCTCAGTCCCATGTCTGCCCTTACAGATATACCAGAAATTACTATCTCTAGCAAGATACTTCTTCAAAAACCCTGCCAAATATTCTTCAATATCACTATAGTAGTAGTAATAGTAATACTATGATACACTCCTGTAGTATTAATGTAATCTTAGGATTCACCATTTTCTGAGCCAAAAATCCATTTTCTCACCAAATAATCTCTCTGACACAGTTCACATTTACCCAATGCTTTCTGGCATTCTGACAACAAAATTTCTGTGTTCTTCTCCTCTGCTTTCATTAAAATGCTGTTTGACATGGCTGTTCTCATCTGTACTCAATGTCAGAAAGGTGCAAAGCAACCAAGTTAGTAAACACAATTAAAAGATACAAGGGATCAAATATTTTTAACTGCTGTATAAAAGGTGTATGACAGAACTTAATTAGAGTAGGCTGGATGTTTAATTGATCAACAATTCTAAGTCGTGATTTGTCAGGAAAGGCCAGGCTCCCTAAAATCCCTAGTTTACACCTTTTGGTGGGCAACAACACACTCTGGGACTGAGCTCCACTGGTAGACACAGTTATTCAAAGCATTTCCAGAGAAGTTGTGTACCTTCCAAACCAGAGTAATTACTTAATGTCTCGATTTAGATAGGAAAAAAAACATCAATTGGTTGTCTTCTCTGACTGAGGATGTGAAAACACGTAGAAGTCATGAAAATAACTTATGAGAGAAATACTTTTTATTTGCTCTGGTGTTCCTATTGGCCATTTCCTTCAACCAAATACATTTTGGTGACTTTCACCGCTATACAACACTCATGCCTTTGTAACCATCTGACAGCTAAATCCTACCACATCCCCTGACACATAAAACTAGTTCTTAATGGCTTGGTATGAACACACAGGCTTTTGGCTTCCCATTAGGTGTAGAAGTTCAGATCTGGTAGTCAGGGAATAACAATATAACATGAAATATAAGAATAAGAGGTCAAACCAAAGGCTTATCTAGTCCATCATCCCATCTGTACTGGCTTTTATAGCAGATGCTTAGGAAAATATTTTATATCTAAGAATAGAATAGCATCCTCCTCTTGGTATAAACCTTGCCCTTCCACCATTTTATGAACTTTCCAAGCAGACGTTTTTTGCCAATGACTATATTTAACAATTAATATCTGACCTCCACAATATGTTCTGGCAGTGAATGAATAGTTTAACCATACCTTTTATGACAAAGTAATTCATCATCACATTTGCTTTAAACCTACTGCCTGACAATTTCATTCAATGTCCTCTGATAGTTATTTTTTAACTGTGAAAACACTAATTATTATTTACTATATACTTTCTCTGTAAAACATTCGTTATTTTATGGACATTTATCACAACACACAATCCACTCTTCTTGTCTCATTTTCAAGCTGTTAAGAGCACAGCCTAGCATCTTCTCAAATGGAAGTCACTCTGCACAGCTCTACCTTTTGTATTATTCTCTCATACCCTTTCTGGGATGAATTTCAAATATAGAGAATCCATGGACCTGTACAATAACTAGTGTATTAAAACTATCTTTCTAGTAATTTCTAGCATTTTATTCACATTTTTACCACTTTTGAACATGAGATGATACTGACAGTGATGCTCAAGACTTCAAGATCTTCTTTCTGAGTAGTATTTCATCTTTGTGCTTTTACTGTGCACACTTTTTTCCCTCCATATGCATATACTTGGAATTTTTCAACAGGGTGGTTCAACTTGGCAGATGAAAATTTCTGATTGTAGGGAGGAGACCTAGCCAAAATACGTCTCAGTGATCAGAAATATTTGCACAGCTGAGCACAGCATTCCTCCTTGTCCTAGCTCACATACTGCATAATTAGACAAAATGTAAACCCTATGGAGTTTTCCAATGCATTCAAGCTTGTGTTGATCTTGTTGGCTTTTTTTACCAAGTTCTTTATAATGTTGTGGGAGGGGAGGAATGTCCAGCAGGACTCAGACAACTTCTTTTCATGCCACTGTAGAAACATCACCAAGAAACTACCTTTCTCTCTCTCTGGGCAGAGATCAAAATCTTTGCTGATTCTTTTGATCAAGTTTTTATGATTGTTGTTCATTAGAAACAATTTTCAGTGACTCTTTGAGACCTGCTCTGAGCTTCAGCAGAAGTCAGAGAAGATCCACTTAGATTTTCTGTAGGAGTCCTCATGCAAGTATTTCTTTTGCATGCCTGGCTGACACCCAGGGGGAGGGTCTAAAGCATCCCCTGGCCCCGTAGACACCCTCTGCTTCTGTACATGACCAGTACTGTTTCTGATTTATCAAAGCAATAAGGCAATGCTTTCTGAAGCATCATCCTTGCACAGAGACTTGAATTAAAAACCACTCATAAAAGATCAGAAGATCACAATACAGAAGTCATCTGAAGAAAGACCTATCCAAAATGGATATTTTCCTCCCTTGCACCAACTCTTTCTTTCAGAGGGTGACCCTGACAGAGTAATTCAAGCTTCCCTCATTGTCAGATTGCATTCTCAGTGAGCCCACATTTACATGGAAAAGTTTGATCACTATACATGCCACTCCTGACTGAAGTTATCTTTGATATCAATATCTAGCTGAAGAAGTTATCTGAGTTCTCACTAGAGGTGAATGAAATCTAACACTATTATCAATAACATTCCGGGGCAAATTCCTTTGACCACATTTTAGCCATGATTTCTGGTGAGATTATGATGCTCCCAGAGAGGGACTAGATAAATGGTGACCTAGAAACCTAGCTCAGACATACAGACAGGCACAAAAGACACATCAAGGCATGTGAGGGAGATTGCAATCCTGGTCTCCAAACACAGTCTTAGCTCCTGGATAAACATGGGATTTTGAAGACCAGCCCTTGATGGAAGATTAGGGCTTTCCCACAGCACACCTTTGACACAGGAGAGGGTGCAGAGAGACATCACTGAGGGCCATCTCTCACCATTACACACTGTTTAATCAGCCCAGTAACAAGAAAATCATTTGCAATATATACTATTAAAAGCATACCAAAGTGAAATGACCTTTCACACAGTGGGTTTCATATGTGGCTAAATACAGACAGATATACACTGAGTAGCCAAGGACTCCCTTTGAGGAAGCCCTGGATCCCTAAAATTGGCTACGGGAAGGTTTATTTTAACCTCCAGCCAACAAAACTAGTAGTTTAAAGTATTTGGACATATATTAATATTTATAGTATTCCTGCAACAAGTATCAACTATCAAACGATTTATACAACTAATGGAAGCAGCCAGATGTATGTTTCCTCTGCTTATCCAATATACTCACTGTTCCCTGAAATTTGTTAATAATAAAGTCCTATTCCTTTCCCTTTTCCCATATGCACTATTACTGACAAATAATGAGACTTTAATACTTTAATTAATAACTTCTGGTAAGTCATTTATCATAATATTAAATAGCATAAAGAGCTAATTAAGCTGCTGAGTGAAATTCCACTCTAACAGATGCCTACCTGCTCATAGAAAAGTCACACAGATTATAGAGAAATAGCTAAATGTCTTAAACAGCAGTCTTCTTCTGGTGTGGATTGTATGTTTTGTTTTCATCAGTAATGCTGCAGTCATAAATAAACCTGAACAAGATCAGAGAAAAGCAACTGCTGAGAAAAAGAGCTTTATAAAAATAAATTCCAAACTTTTACTTTAGAGCAATGTCTCAGCTTCAGCTTCTGTTCTCTTTTACCAGGAAGTGAAATTTGGCATTTTCCTATGATGCCCTATTTAAAATAAATTCAAGTTGGAGGCAAGTTTGAGAGCCAGAATTCAGCTTTTGTTTTAATGTGTAATTCTTTTCTTTTTCCTACATTCAAAATCCAACATACTGTCATGTTTTAACCTCAACAATGAAGCACTACACAGCTGCTTGCTCACTTCCCCCACAATTGGATGAGGGAGGCAATCAGAAAGGTAAAACTGAGAAAACCTGTGGGTTGAGATAAAGACAGCTTAATAAGTAGGTAAAGCAAGAACCAAGCGCAAGCACAACAAGAGAAGGAATTCATTCACCACTTCCCATGGACAGGCAGGTGTTCAGCCAGAAAATCATCTCCAGAGAAGCAGAGCTCCGTCGTGCCCAATGGTGACTTGGGAAGACAAGCGCCATCAGTCCGAATGTCCCCCCACTCCTTCCTTCTTCACCCAACTTAATATGCTGAGCATGATGTCACACGGTATGGAATATCCCTGTGGTCAGTTGGGGTCAGCTGTCCTGGCTCTGTCCCTGCCCAACTCCTTGTGCACCCCCAGCCCACTCACTGGTGGGGTGGGGTGAGGAGCAGAAAAGGCTTTGTCCCTCTGCAAGAACTACTCAGCAGGAACAGAAACATCCCTATGTTAGCTACACGTTTTTCCAGCACAAATCCAAAACACAGTCCTATACTAGTTACTATGAAGAAAATTAACTCTATCCCACCCAAGCCCAGCACACATACTCACAATAGAATCCGGTGTGCTTCTTCCTATTACCATACCAAAGTAATCCTTCCTGCTTCATGGTTTAAACTAATTGTTTAAGTATTTGGGGTTGAGGATGAAACACTCCTCAGGGCTACTGCTGTCAAAATTATTACACAGGGGTATCATTTCCTCTCCTTCTCTGAAGTACATGTTATCTTGGTCACTCTTGAAAACAAGACCCTGTGAGGAGCAACCACTATGTTATTTAGAGTCCTTTATATTTCTTGAGAACAAGAATAGGAAAATAATTCCTTCTATAATTAGCTGAATTGCAACTAAATATTCCAATCAGTGGAAATAAGTGCAATGTGTTAGGAGTGGAAACAGAAAAAAATATGACAGCTGTGAGAATTACTCTGGGCTGTTTCCCATCCCAGCTATATTCTGGGTTTTCTATAAGGACTTCCTATTTATTTCCTTTGGGAATTAATCCATCTCTAACAGGTTCACTTCTTTAACATAAACATTAAAAAGTATGCCTGAACAAGATATGCAGCACAAATAGCGTTTTCCTAATTAGGGCTATCAAGCATTTTTAGTAAGATGTCTATCTTGGTTGCAAAGTTCAAACTTGGCTGTTTAAAAGACATTTGTCTGAGTCAGTTCTTGAGTCAGCCGACAAGTAAATCTTCTCCAGACCTCAACAAGGTTCCAGATTGTGTAGTGTGGAATATATCTGATCAAACCTAGGTGATGGAAAAGGAATTAACAACTTAATTTCATGCATCTACATTTATCATGGTTTCACCTTCTTGTCAGTGGAGATCTAACCAGTACATGTGCCATCATGTACTTTAGGATGAGTTGAATCATGCCCTCTATTCTGCTGAATATAAACTGAGCTTAAGGTGGTTGGGTAATGAAGTGATGAAGACAACTGCCCTGTAGATAACCTCTTTTAATCATAGAACCATAGAATAACGTGAGTTGGAAGGAACCCATAAGGATCATCGAGTCCAACTCCCGGCTCCACACAGGGCCAGCCAAGTGAGAGCAGGGCACTAAGGGCATCACCCAGACACTTACTGACCTCAGCCCTGCTTGGTGCTGTGACCACTTCTCTGGGGATACAGTTCCAGCACCCTACCCCCTCTCAGTACAGAACCTCTTCCTAATACCCAGCCTAAACCTCCCCTGTCACAGCTTGATACCATTCCCTCAGGTTCTATCCCTGGTCCCCAAAGAGAGGAGATCAGTGCCTTCCCCTTCACTCCCCCTCATCAGGAAGCTATAGACCACAATGAGGCATCTATCTGCTGCATTACATGTGTCACCCCAGGTGATGTCCTACGGCCAGTTGAGAGAAAGAGGAGTTTCAAAATGCAGTTGGTCAGATGGAGCAGCTTTTAAAATGACCTGTTGCTCTTCATTTAATGAAAAGCAACTTGAAGAAACTAGTTCAATTACACCTTAGATGTATAAAACTGAAGTAAATGTCTTTTCTGAAGGAACATCGCCAGGGTGGCTCAGCAGTCTCTCATGCTGAAGACAATGTGGAGATGCATGTCAGGGACAGTGCTGGTCTCCTGTTCCTTGCTCAGGCTATCTCAGCATTGGCACCTAACAGAACTCAATAATACCTAGTGATGTTAGATTCAAATTCAGGAATGATGTATAAATTAATGTATTTCAAGAGATAAAGTCCTACCAATTTTTTTCATCACCTCAGTAAAGATATGGGCTAGCTGATCTGATTAGGTTTTTCTTTGAGCTGAAGACGTGAGTTGACAGAGGAAGAAGGTAAATGCCAACAGCACAGTGACAGACTTGGGGATGCTGTTCCATGTGATAGTAGGGAAAATTCTGTGGATTGCCCTGAGGACTCCTCAGTGGAGCCACTATTGCCCATCCCCTGTCAGAAATCTCACTGTGATCTGTTGAGGATATGTGCATCTGGTGCCCCACTAAAATGCCTTTATACAAATGCACATAGCATGGGGAACAAACAGGAAGAATTAGAAACCATTGTGTGGTCACAAGGCCGTGATCTCATTGCGATCACAGAGACGTGGTGGGACAGCCTGGATGACTGGCATGCTGTCATGGATGGCTATGTGCTTTTTTGGAGGATAGACAAGCTAGGGAGGAGAGGTGGAGGAGTTGCTCTTTATGTGAGAGAGCACCTAGAATGTATTGAGCTCCACCTGGGGAAGGATGAACCATCCGTTGAGTGCTTGTGGGTAAGAATCAAGGGGCAGGCTAGTATGAGTGACACTGTTGTGGGTGTGTACTGTAGGTTCCCAGTCAAGAGGAGCGGGTTGATAGTGCATTCTATAAGCAGCTAGAAGTAGCCTTGAGATCCCAGGCACTGGTCCTTATGGGGGACTTCAACTATCCAGATATTTGCTGGACAAGCAACACGGCCAGTCGTATGCAGTCCAGACAATTTCTGCAGTATGTTGAAGACAACTTCCTGCTACAGATGGTGCAGGAACCTTCAAGGGAGGGCTGGTGCTGGACCTTGTTTTTACTAACAAGGACGGGCTCATTAGGGAAGTGAAGGTCAGGGGCAGCTTAGGACAAAGTGACCATGAAATGGTTGAGTTCAAGATCCTGAGTGGAAGAAGCAAGCCAAAGAGTAGGATAGCTACCCTGAATTTTGGAAGAACTAACTTTGATCTCCTCCACAATCTATTGGGAGCTATCCCGTGGGCTACATTGTTTGAAGGAATGGGAGCCTGTGAGAGCTGGCTAGCATTCAAACAGCACTTCTTCCAAGCACAGGAATGATGCATTTCTTGGAGCAAGAAATCAGGAAAGAGACGCAGAAGACCTGCATGGATGAGCAGGGAGCTAATGAGTAAACTCAAAGGGAAGCAGAAGGTCTATGAATTGTGGAAAAAGGGTCTGTGCACCTGGGAAGAATATAGGAATACCAAGAGTTCCTCACCAACATGCGGAAGAACTCTTACATGGTAAAGATGACAGAGCCCTGGGACAGGCTGCCCAGGGGTTGTGGAGTCTCCTTCTCTGGAGATATTCAAGACCCATCTGGACTCCTCCCTGTGCAATATGAGCTGGGGAGCTACTTTGGCAGGGGGGTTGGACCCGATAATCTCTCGAGGTCCCTTCCAACACCTACAATTCTATGATTCTATGATTTGGGTTTCAGAGGTTCCTCCCAAACTGTATTATCCTGTGATTCCAGTCTACTGTTGATTGTGTGTGCTTGAAATGTTTGTTTTTTTCTAAAATACATCTTCTAAAAAGGATTACAACTGATCTCACATAATTTTTCAGTGGCTTCATTAATTAGGTTAAGGACCTCAAAAAATCTTCCTCTTTTCCTCCTTTGAAGCATTAAAGAAAGCTTGCTAAAGCAAAAATTATTCTTGATGTTGAAAAGTGATGCTTGTTTTCTTCTCTCTTGCATCGCTATGACTAAATATATGTCTATACATCTGAAATGTTATATACAGAAATTTATAGGGCAATAATACTTTGTGATTGCTCATTTTCAGTTCAAGATAATTTTGCCCATATTCATGATTGCAAACAAGATGCAACAGTAAGTTACTTAGACTGGTTGAACAGCCTATTTAAACATGAAAAATATCTACTGCCTTTGCAATAACTCCTTCAGTATCTAGGGAACTTCTTTTGTTCAGAACATTCCCCAAGATCTCGCTGATACCAACCAGAGCAGCACCACAATCAGAATTAGAACACATGCCTTTCTCCCTCTCATACAATTTTTTAACAATTATTAGCATAAGGAAAATGTAATTTTCACAGTTACACACACAGCAGATGGGGGAGACTTGTGTAACCATCATTTCACTTCCTCTTTATACAAGTGGGGTTGGGGTCATCCATCCACAGTATTTGCAATATGTATCCAAAAGTCTGGTCTTCAGACTGGTGAATTGATCTGAACAAGGGTTAGGATTTGGGTGTTTTTGTGGTTGCATAATAAGGAACAGGTCATTCCCCAGTCTTGGTGGTCAGATATTTACTAGTGTGATCCAAAGGATCCAAATATTGCAACTGTAAATTCCAATACTGGCATTTTTATTTTTTTCCCCCAATGTCTTTGCTTTCCTCTACCCTTTTTTAAAATGTAACAAGGAGAAAGAGAAAATTGAATTACTATTTCTCAACCGTTGAAAAAATTGGATGATATTTTCAATCTTTGTTACATAGGAGGTTGAAAAAGCAGATACTTTAAGGTCTGTTTCTGGTCTTAAAATCTGTTATTTTCTGGTTCTGTCAGAACTGTAAATGAAAACTTGGATTCATTCTCACATTTTCTTGACTATTCAATTAATGCAGAATCTATTTTTTTTCCTGAATAACATACTAAATCTCTTACGTGTGGCTATACTTCTTTGTTACCACCACAATATTATTTAATAATACTGTTGTTATAACTGTTGGAATTACTATTCAGTCATGAGAAGCTACAAAAGCAGCCAGACTTGAGACCTTTACTTTCCCCTAGTCCTCATATTTTTTATATATCTTCTTACACTTTATGACATCAAAACCCTCAAGTCTGCAAAGTCTCTTGTCACAACCCTCAAAAAAAAGTAACATATCACTAGAGCTCAGAGAAGGGGAGGAGGAAGCAGAGTCTGGGGAGTGGGAGAAACATTGACCTTGGGGAAAGAAAAAAATCTGTTTGATTGAAAACAGGCTTTAAAATTGTCCAGGGACAGTCCCGTCCTGCCATCTCCCCCTGCCCTTTTTCTTTCCTTAGTGTGTGTGATAAATTGAGTACAAAAGAGAAAAGGAAAAAAGAAAAAGCCCTTTTCCCTTTTCCTATGGGGTGAGTTCCTGACTTTGTAACACACTTGACAGGCATCTGTCTATGCTCGATGGGGTTTGTCATTGCTGAACGATCCAAATTAGCTGAAAACACATCTCTCTCATTTGACTGGGCACATTTTTATTCCTCCACATTCTAAAAAACTGTGTTTCACTTCCTAGCACTACTGGACAGGTTGCAAATCATAACCACAGTAATTAGAAAGCAAGTTTCTGGATATTAAGCATGCCAGAGAGGATTAGTCTGATATCATGAGAGAAGGGGACTGTAAGGGGCAAAGGAGAACAGGGCAGAGACCAAAAGGACTTTGAGCTGACTGCAATGATGGGGCTGCTGAGTAAATGCTAAATTTAATAAAGTATTAAATTTAATAAAGTGCTGCACATTTGTGAAACATGTCTATATTTCAGCTCCTTTTAGTGTTGGGGAAATGCCACAGGTTCTTGAAGTAGTGACCTACATCTGCTTCACTAGGGCTGTCTACAGCAATAGCACCAGGCACGGGAGCATCCGTGCTCTCTCTGTGCATCCAGTGACAGGAAATCATGCTCCATCTCTGGTTTTTATTTTGATTGTGATTGCTATGGGTTCAGAACACATCTTCAGAGGCTGGCCTTTCTCCTCTAATTACCATGAATGAAGGTTGCTCTCCCTGCTCTGCAGAGTAATGAGCACTTTGTACAACAGCTCCTCCAGACTTGCCCCACTGCCTGCCACAAGCTCAGGGAAGGCCTTCTCTTTCTTATTGTCATTTGCCTTGCTGCTCCACACCCAAGGTTTGTCCAGGCACCAGAAAGACAGAAAGTGTTCCCCAAAGACACAGTTGTCTATGGAGGCTGTTTATATCCCACCTTCCCTTTTTCTTATTTAAAAAATATGGTAGGGACCAGACTGGAAGCAGGAAAATGTGGTGGTTCTGCCCCAAGCAGTGGCTGAGCACCACACGCTGCTTGCTCACTCCCAGAGGAGAAAGAGACAGAGCCTCCTTGGTTTGGTATAAAGACAGTTCACTGGCAAAAGCACCATGAAAGTAGAACAAAACCATCCGATTACACTCATACACAGTGATAACACAGAGTACCTTGCCAAACCAAAAATTACAGAGTGCTGCACAATGCAAGGACCAACCCAATGCCCCAACCTCACTCAGACCACCCTGGAGGCACCCAGGAGCACCCCTTTTCTACCAGACCTTTTTATGGGGGAGTGATATGAGGTGGTGTGGAAACAGCCTGGGCTAACTCACCTCGCCCAGTCTGACTGCTTGGGGAGGTCAACTCTGGCCTGGCCAGAACCAGGACAGAAGGGAAAAAATCTTATCTCGGGAAAGGATAATTGGTAATTAGAAAAATCCTTTAGCTCATGGATGAGACTTGTTTTATTTTGTTCCCTCCCATGAACAAAAAACTCGATTTTCCGAAGAAGGAGTGCTGAAAGGTTACTGAATGACTACAAGAGTAATCAGTGTCTATTTACACTACTGACCCACATCAAGCCTGCAAGTCTTGTGAGCTCAATTGCAGACAAGAGATAGCTATGTAAACTCCCCACCCAGCTGCTCCCCAATACTATCGATGGCGAAAACCCAGCCCTTTCCCCCTCACCACCCCAAATGCAGAAGCTGCTTTCAGGAAGATTTTTAACCTCTTCTTTCAAGGTAGCATCACATCTGCAGCAGGAAGACAAAAACCAGAGTCACACAGGTCCGTTAGTACGTTTACAGAAAGGCCTCAGAGATTCCTGAAAGATTGTTATTACCATATTTCACAGCACTTCGTATCACTGTGACCTAGAAGCTCAGATATTCACCTTTGACCCAGGCGTGATAAGAGGCATAGACAGCATTCCACTGATAGTTAAGGTGGAAGAGTTACGATGGTGCACTGAGAGCAAAAGAAAGGGTGGCCCCACTGTGATTTAGGATTGGTAAGCTCCTTATGATGAGAAGAATTCACAATGAAAGATGTTTTATCATTGGGAGCTAAATCTTCCTGACAATGCCAGCTTTGTGAAGCAGTGGAATGGGCTTCCTCAAGAATAAACCCAGCAGAATGTGTCCCCTTGGGATCCTAGTACTGGGGAGGAAAATCAATGGTTAGCACAAGAGCTCTTAATTTATGAGCCAGGCAAGGGACAGAAACTAAAAGAAGAAAGATGATCTAAATGCTGAGTTACTTTTGTTTAACTAAAAAATATGGTATGCCCCTGATTTAGTTAAATTAAAGCAATGCTTCTGTTGACCCACTGATGCCTGATTTCAAATAATAGAAGGGATGCCCATAAAGAGAATTAAGAAAAAAAAATAAAGTTAAAATGGTGCATCACACACACAGACAAATTGGTGATGTGCTGTTGGGAACCACACCTCATAAAAACATTTGCATTGTACCTACTCTTACCGACATCCAGAAAATGGTCCTTACCCCTGCAAAAGACGTAAACCCTTCTGAGTCCCTGAGGAAATTACATCTACCTTCTTAATATCCTTCACTGTGACCCTAGAAAACAGTGGATAATTCAATTATCTGTGCCTCAACTTCCCACTCTACACAATTAACGTGGTATTTTGTGCTAGAGATTTGAATCATGATTCCAGGGGCAAGGGGAGAGCAGCAGGTGTTACACACTTTGACATGAGCAAAGATCTTGACACAGTGTCCCAGAATATATTTACAGCAACATTGCCAGGATATAAACTGAATAAGAAATTCCACGATGAATGTAGAAAAATCAGGTGAATTGCCAGGCCTATAGGCTGGTGATTAGTGGTATAAAACCCAACCTGGGGCCAGCTGCAATTTACACTATGCCAGGGATTGCTACTGGGGACCATAGCGTTCAAGATCTTTATTAACAACCTGGACAAGGGGGTAGAGTGCCTCCTCAGCAACCATGTGGATACCAAGTTGGACAGAAAGGTGGATGTGCTAGAGGGCAAAGCTCTTTATTCAGAGGGACTTTAATGGCCTGGAGAATGGGCTTGAGGAAATTTCTGATTTGAGTCCAGTATCTGGTATAGGCTAACCCCATGCAACAGGACAGGCTGGGGCAAGTGATCTTCAGCAGTCACTTCCAACCTCTATTATTCTCTGATCCAGTTCATAAGTGGCCTTTGAAGAAATAAGAAGGACTCTGTCCAGAGAAGGGCAACAAGGATGGTGAAGGGTCTGGAGGGGAAGTCCTACAAGGAGAGCCTGAAGTGCCTTGGTTTGATCAGCCTGGAGAAGATCTCCTCTCTTTGGGGATCAGAGATAGAACCTGAAGGAACAGCATGAAGCTGCAACAGGGGAAGTTTAGGTTGGATGTTAGGAAGAGGTTCTGTACTGAGAGTGGGGTCAGGGACTGGAAGATGCTCCCCAGGGAAGTGGTCACAGCACTGAACTGGGCTGAGATCAAGAAGCATCTGGATGATGCACTCAGTCACCTGCTCTTACTCACCTGGCCTTGATTGGAGCCAGCAGTTGGACTTGATGATTCATATGGTTCCCTTCCAACTCAGGATATTCTATGATTCTAAGAAGAACCTTGCCAGGAATTGACAGCATCTTCACCCATCCATATTTCTAGTTTCTCGGAAGCTGTTTGAATAGTTTCTGCTCTTTCAGAACATACAAGATGATTCTCATGAACCCCAGGTACCACACAGCTACAAGTAACAACAACTGATGTGGATAAAGGGTGTTGAGTCCCAAGCAGGGCTTTCTCTGGCTGCAATGTATTGTGTGTTACAAACCTCTGCATTTTGTATGGTTATTATGGTAACTAATGAGTGGTAATGCATATTCCACTGGAATTTAACCACACCATATATATAATAACATCTGTGACAATTTCCTGTCATGAGCATAAGGCTTATTGTCTTCAAAATACAGTGTGCAACACGTGGTGGCAAGAATGGTTACAGCTGGTAGGCTGACACCTGAGTTTTCTGTGGTTTATACAGTGAGCACATGTTGAGAAAATACATATTAAATGTTTCCGGGCTCAGCAGCTCAATGCCTGAAGCCTCATTTCTGAACCTCAAAATTGAGGTCCCTTCCACAGAGTCAACACATCAAAGCTTTAGCAGACACACCACAAGTCACACAGGCTGCCCAGAGAGATTGTGGAGTCTCCTTCTCCAGAGACATTCAAACCCCATGATCCTGGATGCATTCATGTGTGATGTAATCTAGGTGATCCTGCTCTGGCAGGAGGGTTGGACTAGATGACCTCCAAAGGCCCCTAACATTCTGTGATTCTGCAGCCACTTTCACTCACATGACTGTAATGAACATCAGTGAGCAGGCAGGGCATAATGAAAGGAAGAGCATTTAGAGTTACGAATAATTTCTGTGTAGCTCCATTACTGTAAAAGCCTTTTTCTTTTCTCTCTTCTGACTCACACTGTCCTGGTTTCAGTCATTTTAAAATTGTAAAAATTCAGATGAACCAGAGTACGACAGCATCTTAGTCAGAACCATAAAATAATTCATTTTTTTATGATGTAAATTGGGTTTACATAGAGAACGTAAGAATACAACATATGTATGTGCATGGTATGAGTTACTATTGGCATTGCATTCCATTAACAAGTCAAAATCTGTTTAGGAAAAAAACAGAGGAAAATATTTTTAACTTCTTGAAATGAAAAATTTCACCTTTACCTGCCCAAAGTGCCTGGACTTTTGTCCAACCCCTGGAGGTTTTTATTTCACTTATTATGAAGTTCTATTTTCCAGAAGATAATATTTAGCTAAGAAATAGAGAGCTGAAAAACAGAGTGGCAAGAATACAGAATCACAGAACGAAAAGTGTTGGCAGGGACCTCTGGAGATCATCCAGTCCAACACCCCTGCCAGAGCAGGATCACCTCAAGCACAGGACAGATTCCAGGCAGGTTTTGGATGTCTCCAGTGATGGAGACTCCACAACCTCTCTGGGCAGCCTGTCCCAGGGCTCTGCCACACTCACAGTAAAGAAGTTCCTCCTCATGGTTAGGTGGAATTTCCTATATTTAAGTTTGTGCCCATTGCCTGCACACTCATGAAAAGGATGAAATCAGGAAAGACAAACATCTCAATATTGATTGGAACAGATGACTTTTCTATACAACTTAGTTTTATTTGTGTCGCAGTTTTGCATAGTTGGCTACTGAGAGAGGGGGGCCAGGGGCTGCAGAAAATGGCTGCTGGAATCTTCTGCCAGCCTGATTATAGCGCCTCTGAGAATCACATATAGGAGACAAAGACTCCACCAGAACTTGGAGTGCCAGGAAGGCTGCAATGTTGGCCCGTTAAGGGCATTGGGATGTCTATTTGCATATAAATGTAAGCAGTTGACAGACACAAAAGGCCGGGAAGGCTGGGGAAGGCTGGGGGAGGAGTAGGCGCCCAGGGGAGGGTGTTTGCCTCTGCAGCTCGAGCTGAAGCCTGTGGAGTAGCCGGAGGAAAGGACCCATGGAGGAGGCAGAGACCCGACCTGCCCTGTGGAGAGGCTCCATGCTGGATGGAGCTGGTGGAGACATAGAGAAGATGCCATGACTGACGTTGGGATGAGCCCCTGCCAGCACAAGCGACCTACAGAGATGAGCCAAACAGGTTTGCTGGGGGAGGCATCATAGCCCTGTGGAGGACTGGGACTGAGAGACACTGTGATTTGTTGCTGCCTGCCAGAGCAGAGATGAAGCCCGGTGGGAAGAGATTTGCCTTGGAGAAAGTCCGTGGAGGACTGGCTCTTATGGGTGAGAACCTACGGTGCAGCAGGGGGAGGGTGTGTGGAATGGATGCCCCCATCCCGGCCGAGAAGGGAACCATCTTGCAAGGGACTGACCAAAGCCCCCATCTCCTAGTCCCTGCCCCCCTGTCCTGTGCTGCGAGCAGGAGAGGGGAAGAAGGGAGCAAAATCATGGCTGAAAGGGAAGTCTGCTTTAGAATGGAGGGGTGGGGGGAAGGTGTTACCGAGACCCCCATTTTCCCCAGTCTCTGCCCCTCCTGGGCTGTGACCAGGAGGGAAGAAGGGAGCAAACTTCTAACTAAAGCCTGCTAAGGAGGGAGTGGTGGGGGGAAAGTGTTTGCCTGGTTGCATTTGTTTTAAGATTGTTGGCTGCACTCCTGACTCTGGTTCTTTCACTGTTTTCTCTTTAGTGTGGTGTAATAAATTAGATAACTTTCTCTTCTGCACTCTGTGTTGAGTCTGTTTTGCCTGCCTCATTAACGAGTTTGTCTCTTGAGCCACCCAATTATATTATTTCTCCCCTGTCCAACTGTGAGGGGGAGTAGTGGACTGATTTTGGTGGGCATCTGGCCTTTGGCCAGGGCTCAACCACCACAGTTTGCTTAAGTAGACTTCTCTAGGTGTATATGGGTTCCTCTTCCCCACCACCTCCTCTTATTACCTCCCCCTCCCCTGCCCTTTTTTTAAGCAGTTTGGAATTTCAGATGTACAGCCCTTTCCTGGACCTAAGATAATCATGTTCATTTCTTGTGCATGTGCAAACCTGGCTCTTTGTGCAGGTAGGGAACGCTCACATCCCTGGCTGTGCATCATGCTTCCCTTCTCATTGACATCAACAAATCCCTCCATTGCCTTCATGAGGAGGTAAAGGTGTCCTTTGGTTGATTCAGAGGCAGAGCTTCTTATGTTCAGAAGTGCAGGGTCATAGGCTTGTGAAAATGCATCTGTTTAAAGCAGACCAGTCATTTCTCAGTATGAATGCATATTTTTTTTATTCATTGGTTATTTAACTGAAATCGGGTTTTATTGAAATATTAACATTGACAAAAATATTAGTACATAAATAATCATGTCTTTAAAGTACCTGAGTTTTTAAGCCCATTGGAAAAGGGAAAAAAATACAAAAGGGACTGAGCTAGGAACTGATAATTATTTGTTATAATTTGCCTATTTAGTTGCTGGGAAGTCTTTCTTAAAGTTAACATACTGTAATTAGAGAAATGGACCTGATCCATAAACCTTAGAGCAGATCTGAATCTCATCACCTGTAAAGTCTGATGGCTTTCAGGTCCTGCTTTTATAACTCAAACCACAGTAGATCCAAATTGGATCCATTCATCGCAACTTGTTATGAGGTCACACCAGAGACCACATTCTGTATTCTAATAATTAATTCTAATACTTAGAATAGACTACATGATGTTTTCAGGTATGAAGTGGCCCTCAAATGTCAATATACAGGGATTTAGTAAACAACTTAATACACAATCCTAAACATAAAATTTCTATGTCACAGAATAAGTGCAAGGCAGTAATTTAAGGTCCTCCAACTAGAGCTGTCCGTGTATCCCAGTCCTGAGGCTTATTTTAATCCCCACTGAAAACAGTAATATTCTTTTCATGTTTGGTTTGTAGTACCAGGTTCATCACTGCAGAGGAACAGAGGCTGTGTGGAAAAGAAAACCCAATCCAACCCAACCCAACAAAGCCAAAACAACAACAACAACAACATACCACCAAAAAAACATCCTGAACATAAAAGCCACTGATTTCCTTACCAAACTACCACGAGGGGAGCTAACCTCCTGGGCTGCAGACACTGACCAGAAATGTTTGACCATCCTGCAGATATTGAACAACCATCTGGGTTGAACAGCATTCCTGTATCAGCAGTTTGGAATAAAGTACATATCCATACCAATCCAGAAATCATATTTACTTTTTCACCCTGTGAGCTGTACACAGAATACATGCAAATGCCAGCTTTGAGCTCCTCTCAAAGCATAGCTTAAACAATACTCTACCTTGGTACCCACCACTTAACTGTGGGACTTGAATTATAAAATTATGTAACTTTGTGTATCTATATATGTGTGTGCATGTGTGTATATAGGTATATGTACACACATATGTAGATATCTGTATGTATCTCTATGTGTGTGCATAGCTGATAAACCAGAAAAAAATTGCAAAAGACTGGAAGCTATGGGCAAACTTCACTAACCTTTCTCAGAGGTAGTGGAAGGAGGCTTTTTAATATTATGATTTCGAGGGGTTCTTTTCATTGCTGTTTAAAAATAAAGTGATAAAACAGTCAATCAAAAAAACCCACAGTTAATCAGCTTTCAACAAGATATGTCATGAAATGAAAAATTGAATTTAAGCTAAAATAATCCAAAATGACCTATGTCAGTTCCCTGCTCACCTGCATTAAATTACTTGTACACCCAAGAGCTCGCAAGATCACAGCATTGTAGCAAATAAGCTGCCTGAAGGCTGGAGATGTTGTTTTGAAACTGTGTTTCTCAGCCTGTAGTATACAGGCTGTGGAGTTTCTTGAAAGTGTTGGAATGGAGTCTGTGAAATGACTGCCAGAATTCTTGTAAGATCACACAGGAGTACAGTCCCAGGAATTTAAGGGAGAGGAATTTGAGGCAGGGGAAGGGGGATGGGAGGGGGAGAAGGGGGGAAAGGAGGAAAAAAAAAACCCCAAACCAAAACCCAAGGAAACCAAGAAAAATAAATTATTGCGTATTAAATATCAAACCCTCCATCTAAAAGGTTTTCAACAGAAATGATGATCCTCTTATTATTATTTTTGTTATTATTATTTATTTTTGCTTTTGTCCAAACAGATTCATTGATCTGGATTTTTGAAGTTTGGGAAATATTGATCTGTCCAGTCCTCAGGGCAGCTTTCCTAATTACATGGCCCCACTCAGAACCACTCTTTCTCTCCACTTTCCAGGACCCAGATTGCTTCTGGTTGTTCCTTCTACTAGTACTCATGAGGGGATCCTCAGAAGAAAAGTTTGTCTTTCTTTTATGATTCACAGAATTGTAGGGGTTGGAAGGGACCTCGAGAGATCATCAAGTCCAACCCCCCTGCCAAAGCAGGGTCCCTAGGGCAGGCCGCACAGGTCAGCATCCACACGGGTCTGGAATACCTCCAGAGAATGATCCTTGCCCTCAGAATTATACCACCTTGAGAAAAAAGTTAACTGAGTTTTTCTTCCCCATATCATAGTCCTTTTGCCCTTTATAAAATAAAGGAAGCATGAAAATTATGATCCTCCACTAGGAAGCTTCAGAATAGCTGTAACAGCATAATTATTACTGTGTACAAAGCGGACACTACCAAGTGCAGCAACTGATCTGCAATACAGATACCTGCTTCTTGCTTTTCTCTCAAAATATCCACCTAAGAAGTGAGATACTGTAGCTACAAGCCTGAAACCTAAATAAAATAAAGTCTGTGACCGGTATTTCTGCTTAGTCAGTGATGGGAAACATATTTTCTGCATTTTTGCTATCTTCCAAAACGCCTTAGAAAGCAGAGATATGAATCTGAAATAATGAGAGATTTTCCTGGCAAAAGCATGTTTGAAATAAATTATTAGATGTCAGTGAGGAAACATCACTTCGCAGCTAGTAAATCAATGGCCTTTTGATTCAGGCTTCATTGAGGAAGGTCATGTTATGTTAAGGAACAGTAACTATGAGTATCTAATAAAAGCCACTGGTGTCTCGTTGGTTGCCTTGGCAGCTGTGGAAACACAGCGACCTCGCAGCAGAAGGTGAGAGCGAGAGGTCGCACCCCCACAAAAAAACTTAGCTATAGGTAGGTTTGTTCATATAAATGTTTCATTGTTGACTTAGCAGCATTACTCACAGGAGAAGCATTATTCGTGCGTTTAATGACTTGAAGAATCACGTTTTCGTAACCCAGCTCACACCTTTAACCAACAGCTCTCTCCTTGGCACGCAATACCTCTAGCCATTCATTTGTTCTTTTTTCTTTTTTTTTTCCCAAAATGCCGAGACATAACCCAGTATTAACCAGGAAAACTATAGGTGCATGATCCAAATGTAAAGGGACATCATCTTCACCAACCATGCACATACGTAACGAACCTTAACACCAAGTCTGAAATTATCCCATGGAAAGTCAATGGGCTCTCTAAGTGTCTGCCAGGCTGGAAGCTGTGAAGAGATAGACTGCGTTTATGGACGTGCCTGTACTGCTACTTCCTCTGCAGCAGGAGGGCTCGGTAATTTGTAAAGTTTAATGGCTTCCTCTTTCATGGCATCAGTCTGCTTCTGTGGTGAGAAATGCTTCGAAAGCCATCACAACTAGTACTTCCTACCATCCCCACTGCAAGGGAAGTTCATTTGGCATCTGCCTCAATTAATCTATAAGAAGCTCAGTCCAAAAAAAAAAAAATTTTTAAAAGGTGGTGAAATTATTGGGAAAATTCATGTTGATTTTCCTTGACTTTGGAGCAGGCTGTTAAAATGTCTTAGTGCTCAGAAAAAGACTGTCAAATGATATACTTCCAGCGGGTGCCATTAAAACACAGCAAATACTGCTTGTTGCCAAGAGCCGACACAAATCTTCCCCTTGAATTTAATGGGCTTCAGATCAAAACCTTTCTGCAGTGTTTTCCATTTCAGCTACGGGGAGATGCTACAAATACAGTCTCCTCTTGAAAGGTATGGAGTACCTATTCTTCCTACCAATCCAGATAAGACAGAGAAGACTTTGCTCTCATCCTTTCTCTCAATAGGATGTGGAACAGTGGGAAAATTACATTATCAAAGGTAGCACTTCTCCAAGTAAAAAGTTATGTCATTCTCTCAGCTTCAATAAATTGATACCATTTTACACCAAACAAGATCTGTTATCAGCTCCTGCACTAAAAAACAAACAAACAAATTAAAAAGAAAATCACAGCACCTCATAACAAATATATTACAAGCAAATCCCTGTGCTGATGGGTATTTTTCTATAAGTCTTCCTCCATTTTCCATACAGATATGCACATTGTGTAAGTTGTTCTTTTTCCTCCATGATATCTTCTGTATAGAAAATGCAAAGCCCAGGCATTAATAATAATCATAAAAATACCAAACCAAACAATAATAATCATTATGGAACCAATTTGATATGATGGCAGCAATAAGTGGTTTTGAAACCCTGCGAGTGTAAAAGTCTTGTTTGTTTTATGAGCCTGCACACAGTGCTAGTCTTAAAAGTAAGAAATGCTCTTTCCAGCTCAGATTTCATAAAGAAAAAAAATTACATCTTTAATTAAGATTTATGGCATTCAATAGGACTCAGCAAGGATAGAAAAACTGCTTCAGAGTGTAAAAAAATAACAGTTAAAAATGGGGAAATATGATTAAGTGTCTTTAATTCCTACTGCCTCCTTTACGGGGTTTCCGATGGCCTCAGGCAGAAATAGGCACTTATTGTCTTCAAAACGGCATTATTCTTGGCATAAAATGTTTATGGATCAAGATGAAACTCGTTTTGAGAAATAATAACACTGGCATGAGTTGAAAGGACCTTGCCTTTGGAGGAGAAAAAAATTAAACATATATTCAGTTTAATGGAAAAATGTACTTAAAGGAAAACACTCTAAAAAAAAGAGAGTTTCATGATGAAAAATACCATTTAGACACACAATACTTATAAGACCAGGGTGATTTGCATCTCAATAACATGAAGTTAAATTTAAATCTCAGTTCAGCCTTAAAGTTGAGATAGTGATGACCCTTAAAAGGAGAATGAGACTTTGCAAGAAGCACCATTAACTATTTCTAGGCAACTGTGTTGCCTTGGGCGATGAAAAGCTAGGAAAGGTAAAATCCTTTTAGGGCTCACAGTCCTAAGCACTTGGCACCTATTTTTGAAAATTTAACTGCAGACAGTTAAATTGCTGATAGTCAAACCCCAGGCTGAGCCTTTGCAACCATAGTCTTGATAGCGCTGCAAGCTACAGCCAAAACCTGGATGAAAATACAGTATTAAATACAGGACCCCTTCATTAAACCTTTCCCATATCCCCAGTCCATGAGCCAATTTGAGGGTCTCAGGTGGTTCTGACACACCAAGGGGAAAAAATCACAAGAACCCAGATATCGTCACCTTTCTCAAAGATTGGAGCTGGCCAGGGATTTTACAAGGCAGGCTTACAGCCCAGCTTTGTCTCCTGTGAAGGGGAAAGAATGACAAGAACTAGTATTTTTGCTGATCCCTTGATCCTGCAGCATTTTGTACCATGAGGAACGGCATTCACTTGAATATGATTGCTCACACAGCTGCACGCTGAGAGATGTGAACCTAAAACCTGGATTAAAATACAACTAACCTCAGCCAGAAAACATGTTTTGACATGATTGAACCAGGAGGACTGATGAGGCGCTAACCAATTCCTTTTGATCTTGCTAAATCTTTGAACTGGAAGTGGTAATAAGGTACCCTCTAACATCCTACCTTGTTTCAGAAACGTGGTAGGACCCCTTCAGCTCAGGAACTATTAACCATTCTGCAGCAGAGTACGATGGCAGCCTTCTTGTGATTGGGTTTTGGGGCTGCATTATGGCTGTAATATAGATTGAGCCTGAGGGAAATGCAGAAAAATAAAATAGCAGCAAGCAGCATATTTTCTCCCATCTGGCAAAAGTGTGTTCCATTAAAAACTGTTTCATGCAAGTAGTTAACATCTAACTTCATTGAAATGACACCATAAAATCCTGAGGAATAGACTACATTCTTTTATCACCTCCTTTCCTAACCAATAAAGGTGAAACACACGAGATGCTGAATTACACGCCCCAGGAAAGAGGGACAGCATGAATGCTATTTTCAAGCCTAAGAATGGGACCCAAATGAGGGAAGTTCAATTCCCTGCATAGATATCATCCCAAAGCCTTCAGACCCTCAGCTGAGATCTCAGCCAGGTTTCCTTCCCCATCTCAAACCATCAAAATCCCCACACTGTTCAACACTACCTTGGCAGGTTTTTTAAAGGTCTTCTTGAAAACATTTCATCAAAGAGACAGTCTGTACTTAACCTCAAACAAGAGTTCAGGGGTAAGGAGGCTCCAGAATTTCAGATCTCCTTTTAACTTGTGTAGCTGCGAAAAAAAGACTAAAATAAATTTCACTGACACAAAGAGAATGGGATAGTGGCCATTTAGACCAGTTAAGTCAGTCACTGGGAAGATGGAAAGATACTCACACTTTTCTAATATTACTATTTTGGGTTTTGCTATTTAAAATTAAAGTGTCAACAGCAATGAACTCCTTTAATAAATAACAGCTCTGACAGGTACAGCAACCAAAATGTCTGTTGTGCTTAGTAAGTACAACTCATCTGAGGAATGGCAAACACAAGGGCCCCAAGCAGCATTCTGAAGCATGACTGTCAATTAGATATTATTACCTCTTATTGACAAACAAGTCAATGTTTTACTTGACTTTTCACCTTCTCCAAATAGGTGTCCAGACTCTGGCCTTGTTCTGAGTTGCAAATGTGACAAGGCTTGCACTGAAACTAACATTCAGGTACTTCCTGAAAGTCTCTGCAGGGCTGTGCTGCTCCACACTTCACCTTTACCAAGGTGGCAATCAGATATTCCATATTTACCATGAGACGCTTACTTCCAAGGGAGGAGAAAAAGGAAAGTGGGTGGGCACATTCTCTTACGTTCTGTAACCTCAGACCCATCCCCAAACTAAACTTACCGTAACAAGAGCAGAGGTGATCTTGGGCCCTGCACGATGAACTTAAATCTCAGAAATGGATTTGGAAATTCCAAGAGAACATCAGCTTTTTGTCTTTCAGTAATATGGAAGGAGAGATAATGGAAGATTAAATAAAGCTGATGTTTTGCATCTCTGCCTCTCCAGCATAACGCATGTTTTCCCATGAAGTTTTATTCCTGCTTCTCCTTCTTTTTGTGCTGTAGATATGTTTAGGGGTGAGCTTCCTTCCTTTCTTTTTTTTTTCCCCGTCCAGTCAATCTAGTAAGCACATGGGAGGCTTATAAAACTCCAAACCGAAAAAAAAGTCCAAACAAAAAACCAAAACCCTCAAACAAACTGCAAAACCCGGAGCCACACAACACAAGATCATTGCTGTAAGCTAAAAATACAAGGGGACTACAAAACAGCCCAGCTCATGGGCTTCTGTGATCACACATCTGAGGCAGATCATTAGCATTTTAAGGAGTGGGTGATGCTTGCAGCCTCTCAGTTAAGTATTGTAACATTAACTGACAGCTTGTGGGAATCAAGGCATTTTCCTAACATATGTAAAAATGAAAGTATGTAATAGTTACAAGTTCTGCACCCCAGGGGAAGTGGGCGACATCAGCACTGGATAATCATATGGCTGGGACCAGGAGCCTTGTTATCTTCTCCTTCAGGGATGGCTTTTCTGGAGGCGTCAGTAGGGGCAACAGAATTTCCATAAACCTCCTGGTAGCCTCTTTCATGACGGAAGGAGCAGAGCCTGGACTGAGGTGGACACTAATTTGTTAACTGCAGCAAACAATAGAGGGAGATGGAGGGAATACTGCTTCAGTCTGCGGGCATCACGGCTATTTTGAACCATCTGCTGCACTACTTTACTTCTGACTGGAAGGGAGGTTCAGAGAACAAAGTTTTTGAAGCAAGATGCTAGTGACGGGCATTGGGAATGAAATTGGAAAGTCATTCTGGAGAGACAGTGAGTCTGGAGAGGCTGGGCCAAATTCCTGCAAGTTTGTGTCTTTTTTTCATGCATTGTGAAACTTAATGGTTTTATCTCTATCCTATAATGCATTTTCAAAGCAGAACACTGAACGTATATTTTATCAGGGTTTATTGGTGAATACATTTCACTTGAAGCTGGCATTTAGCTAATATGAATAACACAAAATTACACCACTTAGTTGTGACACAAGATCATATTGATGTGGGCGGGATATTCAGCTAAATCCATGGTTAATTTATGAGTTCATGTTTGTGTGAAAAGGGAACTTTTAAGACGTTTCTGAAGTCTGACTTTATTTTGGACTCTTTTTGCTAACATATGGCTGCATCCAAACTTTGAAAATACTTAAGAATTTGTGACCAATTTCCTTTGTGTAATTTGCATTGTATCTAGCAAATGCTGCCACTTACTTTTTCTTGGTTTTTTTTCACCTTCCCATTATATTCACATACACTTTCTCAGCTTTCTCAACATCCTCCAGCGAGACTTAAGCCTGATGATGAGGAAAAATTGCCCAGGCTTAGTGTGGGTGTGTCAGCTGAGCTTGTGACATGGAGGTGCCCCAAGAAAAGCTGGTGCCCTTTTCCCCCTCTCTTTCCCAGGGGTTGAAGCCACAAGTATATCTCATAAGTCTTGCCTTCTTTTTATGAAGGTCTCTGCAGCCAAGTTCAGTCTTTAAACTTAGCAGTTTATGATAATTGGTCAAAGCAAAGATTAGTGTGTGGAGGGATGTCTTACCCTAATTTTTAAATTATTTCATTTATATCCAGGACATTTTTAAAGAATATGCCTTTATTGAGTGACTTAAATATTTTAAATATTTTAGATGGGTTTTTTTATTAAAGAAACCAAACACTTCTTAGTCTCTTGACTCTAAGGGTGTTGTGGGGGGAAGTGGCTGTTGCCCAAAACCACTGTTTTTCAGCCCTCTAATTTTCTGAAAATTATGATGCATGCAAAATTGAAGAAGTTCCTTTCTTAGGAACAAATTTTTATTATTGCTGTTTCAACAACAGAACTGTCTTATATAAGAATTCATTCTTTTTTCCTCTTGCCTTTCTTGACCTTCCTATTTAATGGATCAAATAAAACCAAATCTGCTCCAAAATGACCACTCATTAAAGAGCTTGTTTTCCCCTTTTTCTAGCTTGTAAGCATTCTCATGTTTGGAGGGATCTTTTGCAATTACTTATAAAAGACAACCACATTTCATCAGCATATAAACACAGAAAAAAAATATCGTATGGTCAAAATTTAGAGTGACACAAGTTGGTCTGTTCCCAGGTGATGTTGCTGAGAACTGTGGATCTGTGTGTCTTAGGTGGTACACATTACTGAATCGCAGAAAGTTTTGGATTTGAAGGGACCTCAAAACCCATCTATTCCAACCCCCTTATGCAAACTCATATAGTGGAGAAAAAAAAAACCCTCCTTGACTTTAGAGATATTGAAATGAAATTATACTAATAAAATATTATAGCTAAGGAGAACTTGGATTTGTGTATCACCGGTGAAAGGATTTTGGATGATCCACCTTCAATACTGAAGTGAAAAACACAAACAGCTGCTAACTCTGATTTTGCTGTGATTAAGTAGAAGGTAAAAGGGAAAAGAGGAAAATTGAAATCAAGAAAGGAATAGATCACAGAAGGAGGAACAGTGAGAGGTCATAAAGTCCTCACAAAGGCTCTCTTCAACCTGTTTTTTCAGACCACTCCTAAAGACAGTGTCAGAAGAGCTCTGAGCTGTCATCTGAGGGGAACCCTGTCAAGCACAGCACACAGAGAGGGTCCGTGAGAGGAACCTCACCTGATCTCAACAGTGACTTGTCTCCCAATACCTTGTGACTAGAAGTAGAAAAGCTCCCTCTCATCCCTCCTGAGCCTAGCTGCCCAACACCTCATTCTTCTACCTCTATTCTCCCCCCACAGAAGGGAAGGGGAACCCCTTTTTTTGGTGCCAAACAACATGAAAAATGTTCTGTAGATATTCAGAGAAGAGAACATGTGTTCAGTCTCTCCCCTGGAAAGGTATTGCTTGTCACAGAGGACCCAAACAGGAGGATAGTCCCTTCTTTGTCTTTCAACTCACTTTTAGGAAGCTTCAGCCCGTTGGAAAGCAAACATGGGACATAAAGTCACAAATACCCACTGAAGGGAAAATCACATCCATATAGGAGGCAGTTTATGGTCCGTGCCCTCTCCTGGAACTGATTTGTTTATCTGGGCCTGAGTTCAAGTCTTCTGAGGCACTGAATATCCCAGAGTGCCACATGGGTGCAATACTCAAAATTCACACTCTGTTGGCTAATTAATTAAGTAACACAATCAGGAAGTGGCAAGACAATCGTGTGGCTGGTGTAACTAATAGATGCAGCATTCATGTTCTGAAGTCTCAGCAGTGAATGCCCTCCCCAGCTCCTGTGTGAGCTTCTCCTTACTTCACAGGTTGTGTTCAATAATGAATGCATGTGAGAATGTTGTGATTGGCTTGTAAACATCACATGAACCAAAAACAGCAACCCACAACCAAACAAACCATCCAGCTTAAATGATTCACTCTGCTCTGTTATTTTCTATTTGAGAAAAAAAATGTTTAGGGAGCTGGGATCACACCTCTTTTGTATAAATAAATATCTTAGTACACGGCTACTTGGTTTGATTTATTTAAATAATAAAGAAAACTTGGGAGAAGATTAGATAAAATAGGGACATAAAGGAAAGCATGTCAGGTGATTTATAGTAACTGTAATTTCATGATTCTGCTCAACAAACATCCATACATCTAGTGCAATATGTTTTGCAAGAAGATCACTCCTAACACTGTGCTAAAGTGTCTCTGGCAGGCTGTGCCTCTCAGGCTGGATGTGGTGCTCCAGCAAATGATGACTGACATTTACATAGCACCTTTCACCTCCAAATCCCAAAGCACCTGACAGATTGTTCAAACTGATTACAGGCTCTGGGCCAGGTTCTGCTCCCTGATGTATCAAGGTAGGGGGAAGGACCCTGGCCTGTTTGTAGCCTGGTTGTAACCTCTGTCACATTAAGTGCAAGTCCAATGACTCAGACGCTTTTTATTCAAGGGTCATTTTACCAGTCCAAAAAACTCCACCATCCGTCCCCCTTCTCACTTCTGCACTGCAAGTATGCAGATGTCAAACTGCCCACCCGCATTCATGGGTAGCTTGTGGCAAATAAGCAACAACTGTTATACTTTTGCAAGGATTTTGAGTAAATGTTATTGACTGAATCTGGCCTACAGGCCATAAAAATCATTGCGAACATTGATGGTTCATGACTGGACCCTTGCAATACATAGGTCCAGTTTAGTCTCAAAAGAGGAGGGCCTGTAGTCCTGAGAATTGACAAGCACAACTCCCACATCCATCATCAGGCATGCAGATTGCCAGAATCTTCTTCGACCTGCTTTTATGTGGAGATGAAGTTGTGAGCTATGAAAAACAGGAAGAAGTCCTATTGGTCTCTCTGAATTCTGAGATATACGCCAGGCCATTGTGCACACAACCTAATTTAGCCTTTCTTTCTGCAAAAGTACAGAGCATGCTTGTTAAGCCCTAACAGGTTTCCCAAAAAGGCTGACCTTACACATTAAACAGAAACCTGAAGAGCAAGGCTGGTAGCAGGTCACTCGATAGAAATAAGCATTTATCCAGGCATAGAAAGCTCACATAATAGGGAGTAAGATGTAATTAGATGTGTGAATGAGGATACAATCATTTTGCACAAGCATTTGTAAGCATCAGTGACTAGATGTTCCATCCTCCAACTCATCTGCAGGAGCAATTCACCCATATCCCAGAGATGGAGTAAGGAAATCTACTTTCCCAGGTTGTTTTCTTCCACCTAAGTGACATCTAGGTGGAGAGTGTGCTGATCACTTGTGTGGGACAAAAGGTACACCATGAGAAAGGCGTTATGAATAAGACTTGAGGCCATGCTTCTAACTGGTCCAACAGAAAGAGAACCATCAGATAGTGATGTTCCAGGCTTGCTCTCGGAAGGAGTATTTATCTTTCATTGCAAGTCTCCCCAGGGCTGCACGAGTAAATACTTCCCTGCTAATATTCAACACACGCTAACTATTGCTAATCACCATTGCTCTACATGTGACAGCAATTGCTGCCGTCCTTCCTCTGATCACTTGAGAGATAAACAGTGCATCTGCAGCCACACTTGCTGGCAATCGCTGAGTGCCTTCAAACAGCCATGGAGATAAGGCTGAATTGGCCAGCTGTGTATTTTAATCATATCACATGCAAATCTCTTCCTAAGATTTAAAAAAAAAAAAAAAAAAAGGCAATAAGAACAAGGGATTGACTCCAAAGGACAAAAGAACCTTAGCAGGTAAGGACAGATGGCACTTAAGCCTCTTTACACTGTTGCCTATTTACCCTCAGATGCTGCCACTTAATAACATTGACAGAGGAATAGTTAACAGAAGTGAGTAATTAATTAGTGGGTCAAAGGCCATTTCCACTTTGTTCCTTTTATTTACCTGAGACGAGATCAAATCAAATAAGAGCTCCTGCAAGGAGATTTCTAAGAGAAGTTGCTAATCATGATGTGGGCGCTTGGTATTCATGCAGTGCTCTCAAACTCTGTAAAGGGAAAAAAATATGTTTGGCTGAATGTATTGCAACAAGCCAAGCGATCTATTGTGAAAACAGGGGCTCCTGGCTAGCTTTCCTGGGAGCTTTTATTCTTTGAATTGGAAAGAACTTATTGAGTCTGGAGTCCCACAGCTCTAGCAAGTGAAACAAAACAGACGTTGCCAGAACCATATGTATTATATTTGACAGAGAGGAAAGTTAGCCCGATTCCACATGAACGTGTACCAAGGAATAAAACACATCAATTCATGGCTTTTGCCAAAAGACAGTATCCTCTATTAACACGTTGTGTCTTCTTAATGAAGCTTTGGATTTACAGGTTTCATAACAGTTCGTTTTATAACCTCGAACATTTTAGTAAACCTGAATGTAATATTGGAGCTCTTTATTTTTTCTTTTTTGGTTGAACAACAGATCTTAACTGAGAGGAAATAGGGCCTTCATTCCTGCTAGGGTTCTAGTAAGACTTAGAAAATCCATTGCATTTACAGGCATTAGCAAAGTATTGGAGTATCAGTGCTTGTGCTAGATGCAGAAAAGGGTGTACCCATGAATCCAAAACCTCTCTTGAATGATCGGAAATTGTCTTTTTTTCCAGTGCACATTTCTAGGGTGATTTCATGTCCACAGCAGGCCAAATAGAAATCCTGGGCTCAGACATGCTTGGAAATTTGAATCTTGATCCAAAACCAAGTGATGTGGTTTGGGACCACCTTTAGGTTTTATGAGACTTGGGCACTGAAGATCCCTGCTGCCAGAGCAAACATGGGAGGCGTGGGAAGCCGTTGCGAATGAAAGCAGAAGCCAGTTTCTTTTGGGCTGGGTTGCAAACTCAGCTCAGGGCCAAGTTCACTGAGGAGCTTGTCTGGGCCAGTCCCACATGATGTCGCTGTGCAGGCAGCCAGACTAAATGGAGAAGGTTGCTCAGTCTTGAATCTCCAACCCAAACCAGGAGGCACTGAAAAACTGGGGTCAACCAACCATGGAGCTTTACTCTGCTCTGGAAGAACCCAGGACAATGGTGTTTCATTCATTGGAAAGAAAGACACTTCTTTGCATGCATTACTTGAACCTCCAAATTCCTGGACTGAGAGCAGGAAGATGAATTACAGCTGAGAAGATGTCCTCTGTGGGCCAGGTAGGCTTCAGGGTCATTTTCTGTCTCTGTCACAGATTTGCTATCGGATATGGGTATATCCAATAGAGATTACCTAGTTCTCTGTGCCTCCATGTTTCATCTGGAAATAATAGAGTTATCTGCATCTGATTAAATATAAAATCCAGGTATTGCCATCAGGGAACCCAGATTAAGTCCCTCCGGCTCCAAGATCTGACCACATGCTTCTCCAAAGTTCAAAAGACTTATGTCCCATCACCATTATATGGAGGAAACCACTCAGAGTAACTCACATTGAGAGGTCTCACATACCTCTGGCCCTCAAAAGCAAGCTGTGAAAGCTTAGAATTTCCTTTTTACCAAGCCATTTGGCACATGGTCTCTTAGCAATGACAGCACCAGAGAAACTCAGCATCACTGCTGTTGTTTCATAGCCTCCTGCTTTTTAATATCTGAAGAGGACTGGAAGTAATTCCATAGGACAGCGAGCAAAAGTTTAATCACATAATCACGGTAATGTTATCAGCCTCTAATTGAAGGAGAAGAAAACTTAATTGTCCCACTTAGCCCCAGGAACCCGCTAGCTCTTTATAGGCTGAGATTTCCAAGAAGCCCAAATGTTTGAGACAACCTTTGTGATGGGACTGTTTCTGTTTTACACGTAGAGATATCAGCCCTTGGATGAATGGTAATGCAATGGAGAATGGGGATAAATGTCTAAATGAAGCACACAGGCAGGACTTGCAGCCCGCAGAACCATTCTTGCTGCCCCCTCTCCAGAGTGTCCGCAGGAGAGCCAGTCTCACTTCCAGCCTCAGAAAATGAGTTTTGCTTGGCAAAAAAAAAAATGAGATAAAAGATTGGTGTCTGTTCTAGGAAGTCCAGTAAAATTGTACTGACTTGCAGCTCTGCTAAACTGGTCCCCATTAAACACTTGCTCCCAGAAACTTCAGAAAGAAAAGGAAAAAACCACCACGACAAAACAAACAGAAGTCCTGAGTATGGTAGACAGAAGTCCAGCCACCTCAGAGCATATGTATCAGGTGATGCATTCTACGGTAGAGAAATGTGGCCACAGAAAGAACAGACTGTGTTTCAATCCTATTTTCTAACTTAAAAAGTCATGTTCAACTGATAATGGTATTTTCTATCCTTCCAAAGCACATGTAGGCTGGAAATGACATCATCTTGCTTGAGGGAGCTTTATAACACCTCCTTGTTTTCGTGGCACTCAGTACATATTGGGAAAACTGAATCAGATGAAGACTTACCCATCATCAACAAAACATCAGGCCTTCCAGATCAAGCAGAAGCTGCAACCTGAGGTGTTTTCAACAACCTCTTGCTCACCTTGCTTCCACACCAGAGGCCAGCAGAAACCACAGAAAGAGAAGAGGAGAAGACACCATTCAGGCAAGGAACACCCTTCCTACACACAAAGCACACTGGAGACTAAGCTCTCCTCTCCCAGAGTGTTACTTCTCTTGCTGCAGTGATAGGGTGCTATGGGTGATACAGCTCTGTTTTTCCATGATTTTTGGGTTCATCAGATCTCCAGATTGTACACTTTGCCTGCAGCTGTAGCAATGCTTTGCAATACAGCAGCTCTGACTCCAAGTGATCACAGCTGGCGCATCTCTTTGAGCTGAATTGGTGAAAGACAGAGTAAATGACAGGTTACTTCAATGCAGCTCTGAGCAAGGACTTATGGAGATTATTATGAAGGAGCTGGAAAGACATCATTGGAATCTGCTTGTGGAGCTGACAACTGAGCGATAACTTTCTTTGATAACTTTTAATCACTGTGTTTTCTACTTATGCAAATTGCAGTAATACCCTTGATGCTCTGTGTTTCTGTAGCATTCAAGCAGTGACACGAAGATTCAGAGCTGGATGCTTGTCCTCCACTAACTTGTTTCTGCATCGAAGATGCACAGCATTTGGCAGTGACATGCATTGATTCATGTAGTACATGTGTCACCAGGACATACATCCAGAAAAGAACATCCTACAAAATGCCAACTAAGGGAAACTTCATCCTAGTTTCATTATGGTTTGTGTTTTGCTTGTTTCAAATTGCAGGTAGCAACCCCCGTTGTGTGCCAAAAAGAGAGCATAGGGTCCTAATTTGTCCCATACCAAGCTTTCTGTTAGCCTTTTGCTGTAGAGAACAGGCAGAGCAAACCTGTGTCTGCCTGCAGTACTCCACATAAATACTAATCTGCACGTCTAGATGGGCATTTCAAACCCAAGCACTTTTAAGAGAGGGTGCTTCATAAATCTCATTCTCACTAGAGGATACAATAGGTTTCAGATGCCTAAATTACCATACTAGTTTTCAGAAGAGGATTAGGACTCCTAAGTCACTTAAGCAGTTTTGAAAATGCCATCAAGCATCTTTGCACAGGTATGTCTTGGTGGATATCACTACCTGGTACAGTGTCTTCTCATGAGTGACATGGAAATTACCTAATTATTCTACTCTAGCTCCATCATGGGATTAGTCCTTATATTACAGCTACTGGTGGCTTGTCCAGCTCAGCCTTCCATCAGCCTCTTTGAACAATGATTTAATAGGACAAGGGACCATAATGCTGTCAGTAGCTATGGTGCTATTAGATCATACTGCCACTAATTGAGACTTAATACATCCCCTTGCCTAAAAGAATGTATTGTGGGTAATTTTATCTTGATATTCAATCTAAACTTTCCATCTCATTACTCCCAGCCTTACCTACTTCAGCTGCCCTAAATGACTACTCT
The DNA here is from genome assembly GCA_027925045.1 of Hypotaenidia okinawae. NCBI lineage: Eukaryota > Metazoa > Chordata > Aves > Gruiformes > Rallidae > Hypotaenidia > Hypotaenidia okinawae. The sequence continues at coordinate 5,090,770 of BSDF01000005.1, read as the reverse complement.
GCCTGTTTTCACCCATGATAAAGATGTGGACGGTTATCATATTCCACCCTCTGCTCCTCTGGCTGTAATTAGGCCGAGGTGTAAAGTGAACTGGATCACCCAAGGTTTGGCCTGAAAGAGAAGGTCAAGAGGGGGAAGGACACCACTATGAAGGCAGTGCTGGTGGTGAGCTGGACGCTGAACAGAAGTGAGTCCAGCCTCTGCAACCTAGTTTATTTTAATCTGCTCTGCCCTTTTTATTTATGTGCTTCTTTTTCACCCAGTTATTTTGACTGCTACTAGGGTGCGAATATCCAGCACTAAGGATATCTGCTGGCCAAGGCTTTGCAAGGCTCAAGGAACATGGCATAAACTGATTTTTTTCTGGCATGACACAAGAGCTGTCAGAGTTAGCAGTGTTACAAGGATAAACATCAAATTTAAGTAAAGGTCCACACTCAGACATATAATCCAAGATCTGCACTAAGCACTCCAGCAAGCTTCACAGCTCTACACCCTTGTTTGGAAATATTGATGTGCAGGAGATTTACTGGGACATCTCTTAGATGTGAAACCAAGCACATTGTTGATACTGAGTGAGAAGTGTGAGCTAGCAGCTCAGAAAAACAAACGTGTCCTGGGCTGCATCAAGAACAGCGTGGCCAGCAGATCAAGGGGGCACTCTGCCCCTCTGCTCTGCTCTCATGAGACCCCACCTGCAGTGCTGCATTGAGCTCTGGAGTACTCACTACAGGAAACACATGGAGTTGTTGGAGCAACTCCATAGGAGGCCACAAAGATGAGCGGGGTTGGAGCACCTCTCCTGTGAAGACAGGCTGTGAGAGTTGGGCTTGTTCAGTCTGGAGAAGAGGAGGCTCTGGGGACATCTAATTGCAGCCTACCAATACTTAAAGGGGTCCCACAGGAAAGTGGGAGAGGGGCTGGTCACCAGGGAGTGCAGGGACAGGACAAGGGGAATGGCTTCAAGCTGAAAGAGGGCAGGGTTAGATTAGATGTTAGGAAGAAATTCTTTACTATGAGCGTGGTGGCACAGGGTGCCCAGAGAAGCTGTGGCTTCCCCCTCCCTGGCAGTGTTCAAGGCCAGGTTAAATGGGACTTTGGGCAACCTGGGCTAGTGAGGGTGTCCCTGCCCATGGTAGGGGGTTGGAACTAGATGGTCTTTGAGGTCACTTCCAACCCAAAACATTCTATGATTCTAGTTAGATCAAACTTCAGCAAAGATGCAGAAATAAGACTGAGCTCACAGTCTAAGTGCCCCAAGATAAGGTGTGCACAATTTCAGAGCTCAGTTTCTTACCAATACACATCTGAGATGACTTGGAGTGTCTCACCAGACTTTTATGGGTTGTTCCAGAAGGGCAGAAATTCTGTGTCATATACTTCAGGCCCCTGGAGAGACCTCAGACACTCTTTGATGCATCAAAGAGCATTAGAAATCCATCTGTGGATAACTGAACTTGTATTGCTATCATACTACTTTTACTTTTCCATGGGAAATTCTGATAAAAGCATTTTGCTGTAAGTTCCTTTTGAATCAGAATGAAATTGAAAAAGAACCCCATTTCTTCCTTATTAGGAAATGTATGTTCTTTTCATCTCTATTACTGAGTATAAAGGTACTGATGGATGTGGGAAACAAGGTACTTCACTCAAGAAAGACAACCAAAGTTCCAGAGTGAAAATGTACTAGACTAAGTACTTTTATTGAGTTTTTATATACCATGTGTGCTCCTGTGAGAAAAAGAATAAGTGGAAAACAATAGAAAGAACAAATGAAGGAATGCTAGATATTGTATACAAGGCACCTGGAGAAAAGATGAGACAGAAAGCATCCAGAAGTCCAATCAAAGGATGCTATGCTCATGGGGAACAAGTCCCCAACGTGATGTAACGGTCAAGCTTTGTAAATCCTTGCATCTTGTGCTGTTTTTTTCTGCTTCTTATGGAGCTACACCCCTGTCTAATCCTAGGTTAAATATTGCTGTGACCAGAAGCAGTGCCTCTCCTGAAATGGGGATGAGCTGGTGGTGTAGCTTCATGATGGGTTTGCAATAGTCTGGGCAAAACACTTTTCTGTTTATATAGTAGACACTATAAATCCCCACCAAAGAAAAAAAAAAAACAAAAACAAAAACAAACAAAAAATCCCTTGGCTCTGCCCATGTGTTGAAAGATGATGTCCAGAGCATACCAGCCAAACCCCAAGAGGAGTTAAGGAGTTAGGAGCAACATAATTATATAGTAGTAATGTAACAGGCAACCAAGGACCCTTTCAACCTTCCAGGCAGCATGGGGAGTGGGTGGTGGAAAATCCAATGAAGCAGGATTTTCCCCAGATGCAAATTCAGTGACAGCACATCATTAAACACCCATAGATCACTGTAATTGCATGTGACCATGGATGCACATCAACAAATCCACAGCTACCCGTTTTCATAGGTGTGCTCATGAGCAGGATGTCAGAGGTAATGGGTATGGCTCTGCTTCTGCTCCAAATGTCTTGGCTCTGGGTGTTGAAAAGGGATGTGAGATATTGGCACATGACATGGAAACCACTCAGTGTCCTGGACTGTGAAAATCTGTTGAACCCCAGCAAACAAGTGTTTGGGTTTGATTCATAGTTATGGATAAATCACATAGGATGTGAGATAACCTGAAGACTGGACTGTCCAACTCTCACCAGCTGAGGAAATAATAACATTCCTTCTGCCTTCGTAATCTTAATCCTACCCTTAAGAGGATGGCTGCCATCCCAAGAGCTTTCATCAAATGAGTGCGCATTTTCATTGTAAATCCTGTTATAGGATTATTTTTTCCTGTGGCTAAAGGTCAGAATATATTCTGACAGACACAGCACTGTGAGAAACAAGGGTACAAGTAACAGATGCAACCAATACCTAATCAGTAAATTAAGGGTAAAAAAAAAATAAAATAAAAAATCCTAATCTTTCAGATGTGGGAATGATTCCTACCACAGCCCAAATCCTCAGTCAAATAGAGAAATATTCACAATAAAAGCAACAGGAACGGCTAGTGAAAACTAATGAAATGGTGAAAAGCCTTGAAATAGTGGTCCGTTTGTCACTGACCTGGGATAGCCAGGAAGAGACTCTGGTCATAAAAAAACCCGTCCATTTTCTTGAGGCATCTGCACCCATAGGAAATTCTGGCCCTCCTCCCACAGGATCAGGCTGCATGGTGTCATACGTTGGTCACTTCCAGGATGGATTACGGTAACTTGTGGCATTTGGTGACGAATCAGAAAACAATGTGCAGGGTGCAGCCCATAGAAACCACTTCTCCCCACTTCCTGCCGGGATGAAGCAACCCTGAGCACAGAGAGCCCACCTACTGGCCCCCTCTGCTCTAGTTTTCAATATGCTATCTTGATCCCAATGAGATCCTGGTGACATTTTGCAATCTAATATGTACTTTATAAAAAACCCAAAATGAAAAGAAAAAAAAAAAAAAAAAAAAAAACCTACACTTTATATCTGCTGAAATATGTTACATTCATTTAATTGTTTTGATTGCTGTGGTCAGAAAACACTTCCCTCTTGAAATCAAAACAACTTATTTACATGCTCTCTAATTCCCATATTTATCCGAAACTAAGAAATGATGTTGAATTCAACCTGTCCCCCACCACCACAATTTATCATTTTGGTAGATCTAAGAGCAAGAAAAACAAACAACAGCTGAACAACCTCAAAGAAAAAAACATTCATAGTAGTTTGAGATGTGAGGCTAGCAAACCAATAAATTGATTGCTCACAGAGCTGCAATCCCAACATAGAGCACAAATAGTTCATTACAGATATATTAAAGACAAACTCCCAAGTTTTTAACTTTTTACAGTGCTTATTCCTATAGAGGACTAAGTCAGAAAAAAAAACCCAAAACAAAACAAGTTCTTGTTACATCTGTGCTGCAAAATGCCTCCTGTGAAGTGTGAGGGAAAGGGCTATTAGGAAATAAGGCATCTGCTTGTCCCACAGTGGAGCAACTGGAGGGCCCGTCAGAATCAAGTCTCTCAGTTTTGAACTCTGCACTTGGATTAACTTCAGCTACCCCGGTTTTCCAATGTGAGTCTACTTGAGGGAAGGAGACAAGTGGAATTTAGGCTGTAACAACCTTAGGTTCAATGTAAGGAAACCGTATGTGTGTATCTAAGACTGGTTAATGTCTCCGCATCCTTGATGTCTCTTTGGATCTGGATCTTGTGTAGGTTGTGCTGGAGGCTGTTGAGCTGCTTGCTGAGGGGCTACCTCCTTCCTTCTTTTGGAAGATCTCACATTTTTACGAGAACCATTGCCACAGGTGAAGGCTACTTGTGGTGGCCAACCATCCTGACAGCAGATTCTGTGACCTAACCTTGAAGAGATATTGGGAAAACTGACAAGTGGGAAAAGTGACCTCCCAGGCAAGTCTAGCAAATTCAGTCTGAAGTAGAAAAAAAGCCCCAAAAGGTCTGAAATGCACCACTGAGATGTCTAGATGCCATCCACTGCTGAATCCTCACTTCTTAGCTGGCTTAGCTCCTGTCTGTGTCTGCCCAAGAGGTTTCAAAGCTTGCCACGTGGGCTGTGTCAGCGGGTGGGGGAGGTGATGGCAGTGGCCTCTCCCGCTCCCTCTGAGCCCCACTCTTCTGTGACTCAAACACTCACCACACAGGCCTCAGATGGAAGCCATTCCAGAGACAAACCGATGCTGGGAGCAGCTGCCAGCTTACTAAGCAGTGTGTCGCACCGAAAGCATGACACCTTGGCATTGGAAGCATCCCTGGCTGCCGGCAGCCTTTGTGGACATGTCACTTCAGACATTCCCATCTCTAAGAAGACCGAAACCATCCTCTTTTTTTTGCCCCTGGGCCCTCATTTTCTCCTGATAAGTCTGTCTGATGAGCACTCCTCTGCTTGCTTTGTACTGAGTGTAAGACTCTCATCACCCAGCTAAAAGCTCTCAGCATCAGTTGCAAGAAGTCATGTGGAATTTACTGGTGTAACTGCTTGTCTTTTATCCAGGATGGAGCCCACTTTAATGCCTCAGATCTCTGCAACCAAGGCATAAAAATAAAATCCCAGGACACTGGTGAGGGGTCCCTGGCCCTGGAGTTTCCTATCCATGTTGGACCGAGTGATGAATTTTCCTGAATTGCTGAAAAAAAAAACCCAAACCAAACAGCAGCACCACCAAGATCTGAGCTTTCTGAGAATCATGGGTTTATTTATTGCTGAAATGTGCCTTCCAGAAGGATTTCTACTACTGGCCGCTGGGTTTCTTATGGTTGTTTCTGATATTTTTTAAATAGCTTTTTTTCCATGGGAAATATTTCCAGTGTTTCTGGGGAGGCTGATTCTTGAAAGGACTGTTGTGGTAAGAAATGGCTGCAGCTGGAGTTAGAGCACCTAAAAATAGCTATAATAGAAATAAACAAATGCTATCCCTCTAGCCATGTGACAAAGCAAGCTTAGGATAGAAAATCCGAGGATTTGACCTCAGAGTCCTCTCTTCAGCAGGCTGTAAGAACTGACCAAAGTCATCCCCATGGACTCTGTATGGGAGTCCCTGTTGTTTTGTGGGATCCCCACCTTCTCCCCGCAAAACTTTCTAAGAGCTGAATGCTGTCCCAGCCAGCCAGCCGTGCCTGTGTTTGAGACAGTCTCCATCAGGAACCGATGTTTGCATATGCTCTGACAAATTAGCACTTTCCTATTCCTTTGGTCTCAGTGGGAACTGCATTAAAACCTTTTTTGTGATGTATTCCCTGGCTCCATCTGCATACCTGATTAGACAAGCAGAGAGCACTTCAAATTCTTTAAGAGACATCCACTGAATATATGAACTAACCTAAAAGCATTTTGGAGGCTGTGCATGCCTTAATATTAAGTTTCATGGACCAAGTTCTCATCTTTTGACATATCTGGCCTTTCTCTTAATATCCTATGCCAAAACGCATTATTCATCTAAAATACCTTCATCTCCACAAGGCTTTATAATCAATATTGCCAAATGCTGCAGGGACTGATAGTGGATATTAGCTTCTGGGACTGTGCTCAAGTCCATGAGGGTCACTGCCGAAATAAGGTCTGGTTTGGTACAATCAAGGGCTCTGCCCTGTATTTGCCAGACCTGTTGAGATGAAACGCATGATGCTTATGTAGAATTGTTTTAGGTGATCTCTGGATCGTATCTATCATGAATTATCTGTCGTGTGGACTAGTTGAGGGCACAAGACATCACCCAGAGACCAAGGAAGCAACGCCACACACACAACCAGACAACAAAGCCCATGTGACAGCCACCCACTAAATTAACTCCTCCTATTCTTCTTCATGGCAATGATCACAAAAGACGCACATCTCCAGGGAACAAGCTCTTCACCTTGCCTGACCCATCTGACAATCATGGGAGTCAGCAAGTGTCTTACAATAGGGTATTCTCAAATAAAAGCCAAGTTGCAACTAGAGGTTGTGAGAAGTCAGACATGAAAGACGCGAGTGCAAGATTTCATCTGGCAGAGCACAGCGAAACACTTGCCCGCTCCTGGAGCCGGCACGTCGTGCCTCGTACACTCATGAACACGCAGAGGTTATCTCTCTGTTGCATGCCTGAAACGTGAAAAAGCTATCGCACAAAATGCTGTATTTTCTTCAGCCATCCCCATACCTTGCGAGCCACTTTATATAGGAAACCAACTTTACACTGCACGAAGCTCCGCTGCATGAAGCTCCGCCCATCCAGATGATGTCATTTCCATGGCAACTAAAGTACCTCAAAGGCAAAAGAACAGATGGAGACTGGAGAAAAAAAAAAATCTAAGGACCAAAAGTGAACATATGTAGTGCAAGAAAAAAAAAAAATATTAAGCTGTGGGCAGCTATTAGGTTTATTATCACTTGCAAAGGGAGACCTCGATAAACCCAGTCATGGCTCTGCCGTAAGGAGCGGCGTAGTCAAACCAGCTGTGCGGCAATGCCAACTTCACAGCAGCCCATATTCCCTCCCCTTTACCTTACATGAATTTAAAATAAAAAAAATACTTGTCCTTTCTCCCTTAATGACTTGTTTTGGTTTAAGGACAGCAGCAGCCGAACAGGCAGAAAGAATGAAACTAGTCACCTGCACCAATATGCAGAAGAACTTCTTCACAGTGAGGGTAAGGGAGCCCTGGGACAGGCTGCCCGGGGTGGGGTGGAGTCTCCTTCTCTAAAGATGTTCAAGACCCGTCTGGATGCTGGCCTGTGTGACCTGTCCCAGGGACCCTGCTTTGGCAGAGGGGTTGGACTTGATGATCTCTGGATGTCCCTTCCAACCCCTGCAGTTCTGTGATTCTGTGATTCTGTGTGATTCTGTGCTCGACGGCCCACTGCACTATCTTCAAGACCAAAGTCTCCAGGGAGAAAAGCAAGTAGTACATGGTTGTCCCTCCCTAACATGGGCTGCCTCAGTCAGGGGCACAAAACCACACATGTACAACCTGTAGCCCACTGCATCCCACTGGCGTGTGCTCTGCCTGGGCCCCGTATTTTGGATTTGTGCGTGCCGTTACATGAGGGATGTGCTGGCAACTCTGCAGCCATTTGGAACATCTTTAAAATTGGGTTAATAGTTATGACACAGTCTCTGCTTGACTTCCTCTGGAATTAGTCCATCTTTGTGGATTGCTGTCAATCAGAAGGGAAACTTGCAATTTACATAGGACAATTTGTTCTGTGTCAGCTTTCTAAGACTGAGCAAGGCAAGTGTAATTTGGGAACAGGAGCTGTGATGGAGAGAAAAAGAAAAGGGAAAAAAAAAACACCCTTATATTTTTAGCTTGCTCTCAGTAGAAGTTTTCTGCTTTATATTATATAATTTATTTGAGATGCAGATTTTTGTCAAAGTGAAAAAAGTTAAAAATTGCATCCTGCTACCTAAAAATCCTTGCAGCTGAAGCTGGACAGAGCCGGTGTAAATTTCAGAGTGAGTTGGATGGGGAGAGTCCAGGGTGTGAGAAATGTGAATCCAAACCCTTTTTTTTTTTTTTTATTACATCTCTGGGTCTGTGAAATAAGAGAACCGGACTTCCCTTGAGCCCTGCACTGTGAGCATAGAGAGTTTTTGTAGACATCACAAGCCAAATCAGTGCCCAAGGTAGTTGCATCCCATTCCTGAGCAATTCTCTGTTGTCAGTGGCTCTTTGACACTCCTCTGTACCTCGCTCCCAGTGAACCACGGGACTGCACCAGTCCCTCTCAATGGCATGATGCTGCGTGAGCGCAGCTGGATCGTGAAATGCCATCTCAGTTGGTGTTTTAGACTGAGACAAAGAGAAGGTAGAAGACAAAATAAAATCAGCAGAAGGAAAGAAGAAGGAAAGGGAGGAAGGAAGGGAAGAAAGAAGGGAAGAAGGGTGGAAGGAAGGGTGGAAGGAAGGAAGGAAAGAAGGAAAGAAAGAAGGAAAGAAAGAAGGAAAGAAAGAAGGAAAGAAAGAAGGAAGGAAAGAAGGAAGGAAAGAAGGAAGGAAAGAAGGAAAGAAGGAAAGAAGGAAAGAAAGAAGGAAAGAAAGAAGGAAGGAAAGAAGGAAAGAAGGAAAGAAAGAAAGAAAGAAAGAAAGAAAGAAAGAAAGAAAGAAAGAAAGAAAGAAAGAAAGAAAGAAAGAAAGAAAGAAAGAAAGAAAGAAAGAAAGAAAGAAAGAAAGAAAGAAAGAAAGAAAGAAAGAAAGAAAGAAAGAAAGAAAGAAAGAAAGAAAGAAAGAAAGAAAGAAAGAAAGAAAGAAAGAAAGAAAGAAAGAAAGAAAGAAAGAAAGAAAGAAAGAAAGAAAGAAAGAAAGAAAGAAAGAAAGAAAGAAAGAAAAAGAAAGAAAGAAAGAAAGGAAGAAGGAAGGAAGGGAGGAAGGGAGGAAGGAAGGAAGGAAGGAAGGAAGGAAGGAAGGAAGGAAGGAAGGAAGGAAGGAAGGAAGGAAGGAAGGAAGGAAGGAAGGAAGGAAGGAAGGAAGGAAGGAAGGAAGGAAGGAAGGAAGGAACTCATAAATCTGTATTTCTGTGTTAAATGCTGCGGACACAGGCAGCACTTCCAGTGTGATTGCTCCTCTCTTTCCAAAAGCCTAACACTGAGCCACAAATCCTGCTGCTTCCAACCCACATGCCTGCAGGAGCCGTGGTGGACAGACAGACAGACAGAGGCTCGGACAGACACACAGACAGATGCACAGGCAGGCACACGGACAGACAAATGGACAGAGGATAGACAGACACAGGGATAGCTATGGACAGCGGCACAGACAGAGACACAGCCAGAGGCACAGAGACACACAGACAGACACATGGACAGAGGCTCGGACAGACACAGGGACGTACGCGCGGAGAGGCGCGGGCCGCCGGCAGGGGGCGCCGCCTCATGACGCTTCAACCACAACCGGCGGGAAACGCGGAGAGCTCAGGTGGGGAACGGGCGGGGAAGGATGCGGCGGGGAGAGGGGGGCGAGGGAGCGCTGCGGGGTGCGGGGACGGAGAGGAAGGGAAGAAAGAGAAAGGAAAATGGAAACAAGGGAGAAAAAATAGATAAAAATAAGAAGAAAAAGAAAAGAAAAGGAAAAGAAAGATAAAAAGGAGAAAAAGGGAAAAGAAAAGAAAAGAAAAGAAAAGAAAAGAAAAGAAAAGAAAAGAAAAGAAAAGAAAAGAAAAGAAAAGAAAAGAAAAGAAAAGAAAAGAAAAGAAAAGAAAAGAAAAGAAAAGAAAAGAAAAGAAAAGAAAAGAAAAGAAAAGAAAAGAAAAGAAAAGAAAAGAAAAGAAAAGAAAAGAAAAGAAAAGAAAAGAAAAGAAAAAAGAAAAGAAAAAAAGAAAAGTGAAGGGAAGGGAAGGGAAGGGAAGGGAAGGGAAGGGAAGGGAAGGAGAAAAATAATAGAGAAAAAAAAAACCACGAAAACCCATGCTCACATGTCAGCCCTACACACCTACATAGATTTGAGAGGGTTGTTTTGGTTTTTTTCACAAATTTAACTCTGTGATAAGAAAATATTGATAAACAGCGGAGGTGTGAAATAAAAAGTTGTGCTGGACGCTCCCCAGAGCACAGGGAATCAATCTACCAGACGCCGGTTTTGCGGGTGAAGCCTTTCTCTCCTGGCTGTCCCTTGGTCTGGGGAGCAAGGGTTGGTCCAAGTGATGCTTGATGCTGCTCCCTGCGACTTGTGGGATCTCTGCAAAGCCTGATACCAAGGCTGGCCGTCACCCTGGGGGTGTCAGGGGATGACAATGAACAGGGGAAATGGAGAAAAGGCAAAATACTGAGGCTCTGATATAGACCTGACACTGATAAATATAATCTGCTTTCTGCTGAGTGAGCTACTGCTTGCTGCAGTCGAGTGTCCCACTGTGACTGGCATGATGTCATCAACTGCCTAGCTGGGAAAGGTGCTGTCCCTAGATAAGACCAAATACAGGTGACAGAGGCTTAATACCAGCAGAGACTCGTGCTGAATATTGCACCCCAGCCTTCTGGAGTCCCGTTCTCACCGCACATGGGCTGGCAGAGATTCGTTCATAAACACGATGCCAAACATCCCATTGCCTCTTCTTTCAGGTGGCAAGCAACAGGATGAGAGAGAATGGCTTAAAATTGCACCAGGGGAGATGTAGGTTAGATATCAGGAAGAATTTACTGAAAGGGTTGTCAGGCGTTGGAACAGGCTGCCCAGGGAGGCGGTGGGGTCACCATCCCTGGAGGGGTTTAAAAGGTGCATGGATGAAATGCTGAAGGACACGGTCTAGAGGAAGGCGAGGCAGGGTTAGGCTGTGATTGGACTCAATAATCCAAAAGGTCTCTTCCGACCCAGGCGATTCCATGATTCTATCATTACTAAGAAGATGGAGTTTCAGACTAGAGTGCAGCACACCTTGTAGCTCATGTTCCCATCTTCAAAAGTTTCAAGTGTCCCACAATGATGACAAATAATTAAAAATATATATAAAGCGCCCGTGTGCCGAGTTTTGCAAAGCTCTGGGAGGAAAGGAACAGCTAAAAGGTTCTTAGTCGTAGAAGGTGCATTAGATACTGAGAACTAGATATTCTCCATATGGATATTATCCATGGATGGATATCCATATGGATATTATCCATGACCATCTGAAGGATTTTATACCTTATTAATAACATATGAGCCTATTTTTTTTCACTCCAAACAATTTCTAAGGCCAGCTTCAGCTCACCTGTGAAATGCACCCTCTGAGTGCTGATGTTATCGCATGCTCAGAGTTTCCTACTGTGCCACTGGCCCCAGTGGAGCCATACAGAGCAAAGGAAGATGTTTCCTTATTCTCCAAGGTTTGCTGGTGTGGGAGATTTTTTTTGTTTTCAGGGGTTTTTTTTGTTTGTTTGGTTGGTTGGTTTTTTGAAGGGCAGAAGATGCATCAAATTTTAATAAAGCCAAGTCCATTCTGTGCTTTTTTCATGAGTAATGAAAATTGTCTTCTCCATAGGATTGAGAATGTAGAATAAAGGCAATCCAGTAGTTCTGATCCAATTGATGGCATTGGATCAGAGCAGTCCAATAAAACCCATGGATGGCAGACCCATCCAAGAACAGTCAACTGTGTCATACATGGAGCATCAGAAAGATGAGATTCAGTTCTCTGCTCTGATTTGGACAGAGTGGAAATGTAAGCGTCAATACCATGCATCACCAGTGGGATCCTACCATGAAAGCAAGGCTCTGCCCCTTTCTATGCCCCTACCATGAAAGCAAGGCTCTGCCCCTTTCTATGCCAAGAAGTCCATCTTGGGTTGGAGAAATCTTCTGAGCCAAAATCAGTCAAGTCAAAAAAACCTTCATTTTCACGAATTCAACAATTTCTTAGGAAAAGTCATGAACTGTCCTCGCCTTGGTGATGTTTTTTTCAGCCATTGGACAGCTGATGCTTTCAACTAGAAGTAGTAAGATTTTGCTTGGTACTATATGGCACCTTTCCTAAGAACTGCACTGAGTATATGTTGCAGTCAATGGAAATTTGAGAGACATTAATGTTTCTTCTCAAAATTAATTTTCAACAATTTCCAATGAAGAGAGGACCATCTAGGCCATCTAGTCTGTCTCCAGCCTGTCAGGGTCACCATTGCTCCAGATCGGCTTAGGCTAAAGAATGTATTTATTTTATTCAGCTAAACTTTGTTTCTACAAAGGAATCTGAGGCCACATCTGGAATTGCACCAGGGCAACACAACACCTAGCCCCAAAGTGGATGTCGAAGCTTTAAGTGAGGTCTTTCCTCTACAGTATGTGGGCAGAGTTGGAAATTAGTTGGATTTACAGGGGGTAAGGGTCACTTAAGCTGTTATGTGGGAAATGCTGAAAGGAGGAATGGTCCCAGATTTGCTCCTTTGAGAAGTTAGGTACCTAACTCTGGTCCCTTGGTATCATGTAATTTCCTCACTTACAAGGCATTTTTCCTCTGGAATCAAATCTATTTCTGATAGCTAAACATAATTCTTCACTGCCTGCCCTGCAAATCATTTTCTCCAGCCCTCAATCTATTTTTTTTTTTTTTTTTTTTTTTTGCGGCTCTTTTCTGTACCCTCTCCAATTTTGCCACCATATGTTTTAAAATGTGGCTGTCAGACCCATAAACAGCCTCTCAAGTTCAACCTTACCAGTGCCATACACCACAAGTCACCTGGCTGCGGAGCCAAGGATCACATCAGTGCTTCTGGATTTGTGGGGCTAGCTCGAAGCCCACACTGCAGTGCTTGTCCAGGCTGTAGTCCCTCACATCATAGGATTTTTCTCTATTTTTTCAAGAAGATTCAGATCTTATTGCATTAAAATGCATTTTGTTTGCCCAAGCCAGGAGCTGCAGTTTGTCCAGGCTGCCCTGGACTTCAGTTCTTTGCTATTTTGCAAACTGTAATGTCATCTAAAAATGTCATCAGGAGTAGTTTTATATTTACTTCCAGATCACTGATAAATAGCATAAGGGAAAAGTCTAGTAACACTCCTCTTCAACAATAATTCTGCATTGACAATTACTTTCAGAGACCTGTCTGTTAGGCAGTTCTTAACTCATTTCATGTCCGCTCTTGTCCAGAACCCAATTATTTTTGCTTGGCTAAAATGTATCTTCTAGGAAGCCATCCAGTCTTCATCCTGAAAATGTCATGAGATGGTGATTTTTACCAATCCTCCTATTAAGTTTCTGAAATGATTAATCACGATGAACCGCATACCTCTTCACCGCAACGTGATCTTTCCTCTGAATTCAACTTCTAGTTATCAATTCCTTTTATGACTTTCCCTGCTAGATTACACAATCCTTTATACCTGGAATTCCCCAGCAGATCCAGCATTTCCATTCACTCTCCTAAATTACACAGCTTCAAATTAGCTCCTGTCGGTCCCGTACTTCATTGACTGATGTTATGTTTCAGCTAATGTGTTGCACTTATTCATGTTACTGCTTCTATAATAGTTTATAAAGTCTTAAATATATGTAAGTATGTAAACTCAAGGCTATATATACGTACATATGCAAAATTGTAATCAGTATGAAAACTGTGATTGAAATCCACACCACCATAGATCAATGATGCACATGAGATCCCTGGATAGGTTTTGATGCTTATTAGTAATTAGTTTCTTTGAAGTTATTTATGAGGGAAAGGATTCCGTGCGCTTAGTAGATCAGAGTTACTTGTTTGCTCAGGAAAGACAGAGAAGTATAACCACAACTGTAAGAGCAGTAACGAACTGATAGATGTTGAAAGAGCTGCAGCAGGCAAACATTCCGAGGTTTTCCAAAGGACTCACATGTCTCAGCAGCCTGAGCAAAGGGCAGGTCTTCTGCTGGCCTGTCAGCAAGCGCTGCATCACGGAGCCCTACAACTTTTGTATGCTGCCTGGTTGCAGAGAGATCTTCAGTCGCCGGCGCCGTACGGGGAGAAGGCTGGGATAAAAAATAAAAATGACAGGCTTGAACCTGAGCGTCCCGTGCGGTCATCTCCCACACTGTAATGCAAGGTTGCTAAGCTACCAAGGTTCTCTTCTAATTGTCCTGGTTGAGAAATTGGAGACAAAAATCTTTTGGTTTTGGACAGTAGTGATGACCGCGCTGTCTTTGCGAAAGCCAAGGAGGATAACAGTACTCAGTTATTGAAATTACACAGAGGAGAAATGATTGGGGGGTGCTGGCTGTATAAACATCCTAAATCAGTGGAAAATCAACCAAAAGAGGGGGTTTATCGCTTCTAAGTTTAGTTTTGCGCTTTGTTTCCAATCCCTTGGTCCCAAATTTCGATTCTTGCCTGCCATTGTTCACACAACAATGTTGAAACTGGATACCACATGTCTGAGGGATTTACAAAAAAAAAGGGCAACTTTAAAAAATCACTGTTACTTCTGGTTTGGGGCCAGTTGTTCGAACAGCTGGATTTCCAGCTCTGGAGCAAAAAATGGGAGGATCGAAACAAATTCACATTTTCCCCCTGATTCCAACTGCCCTGGGAACATAATTGCTCATTGATTATGAGGTAGCAGGATGCAGTGATATGCTAAAGACTGTAGGTCTGAGAGTTTATGTGTGTGTTGGGAGGGGTGTGTACTTAAATGGATAGATTGATATTGAGATAGATATAGATATTGAGAAAGACAGAAAGACAGGAAGAAAGACAGGAAGGAAGGAAGGAAGGAAGGAAGGAAGGAAGGAAGGAAGGAAGGAAGGAAGGAAGGAAGGAAGGAAGGAAGGAAGGAAGGAAGGAAGGAAGGAAGGAAGGAAGGAAGGAAGGAAGGAAGGAAGGAAGGAAGGAAGGAAGGAAAAGAAAAAGGAAGGAAGGAAGGAAGGAAGAAAGAAAAAGAAAGAAAGAAAGAAAGAAAGAAAGAAAGAAAGAAAGAAAGAAAGAAAGAAAGAAAGAAAGAAAGAAAGAAAGAAAGAAAGAAAGAAAGAAAGAAAGAAAGAAAGAAAGAAAGAAAGAAAGAAAAGAAAGAAAGATACCTCCTATGTGAAGCTCAAGATAGATATATAGATAGATACCTCCTATGTGAAGCTCAGAAGTGTGCTAGACAGCTGAGAAGCTAAAACATAGAAGGCAAATGGTCTAATTTAAGCAATTAATGCAATTGTAAGTGGATATTTTAAATTATTTGAGTGTATTTTAAAATTGTACAAAGAACTGCCGCTGCTTTACTGATGGCCTTGCAAAAGAAATCTTTTGTATTAACTTACAAATCACCCAATAATTCTGCATAGCATTAATTCATACCTTGAACCTGGAAATTCTTATATACATATTTGACTCAATATGCTGTTTATATAAAAATAACGGGCTCATGGCCTTCATTATAAAACATCTGCCTGTCTCATGCAGCCAAGGTTATGTACAGACTGTTAGACACAAATAGGAAACTCATCTCAGGTCTGCTGCAGGAACCAAACCAACTTTATGAATGCAGTAGTATTTTTCAAGTGAAAAGAACAAAGAGGAGGAAATTTCCTTTTTTTCAGATTACCCACTTAGATTGCACAAAACCCCTGACACACAGCAGAGTCAGAGGGAGGAGATTTCTTTCTTAAAAAAGAAAAATGTTCTAGATCTAGAAGACAAAAACATTGGTAAGAAAGCCTTTGATGTCAAGTCTGATCCACAATGATTTACGCACACACGTCCTACAAGTTGATCATTCAAAGGAATAGGTCTTTCTCAGTTTATTAAAATTTATCCTGATGGGTCTTTTCAGAGTCTGTGGTCTACAGGCAACCAGGTGCAACTCCTTTCCTTCCCTGGTTGCACATAAGACAGGCCTAAAAATAACTTTGGGCCAATCAAAAACTTCCTTTAGTAGTTTTTGAGGCTTTTTAAAAATTATTACTTTAGACTCCCTCATGCTTTCAAAGTAAGCGAGCATTAAACAAGTTATTATTTCAACCGCTTCCCAAATTGAACTCCTCAGCTTTAAATTATTTAAGTGGGGTGGCTCAAATACGTTTGTATATGCATGGTCTGCTGAAGGAAAAGAAATACAATATAAAAAGAGCAAAGCCTCTCGAAACACTTCTCATCCTCAACTTATCAAATATAAACAAAAACATTATTTCCTAACAAAGGAAAATCAAAAGGTTGGTTGGTTTTTTGTTTTTATTTTTCATTTGAAGTATTTTACTCCATAATTTGGTTTTCTGTGTCAATCCAATCCACCCAATTGCTTCATAACTGTATGTCAGCTTATTCCCAAGGAGGAAGATGATGGTCAGTGGGGCTTTTCAATGCACAGAGTTTACCTGCCAAAAGTTTTCTAAACCAAGGTCCTTCACAGTGAAACGTCACCGTCTGCTCTTCCAAGGAACGCTGAAACCGTTTCTTTTTGTTTTGCTCGGACAGAAAATGACAAAAGGTAGCTCCACCTGGGTGGTTTCCTTCACACCAACAAGCCTCCCCTCCAAGTCGCAGAGCTGATTCGAAATGACAACTCCAGTTGGGTTTCAATCAGAAGTGTCAACATTTTCAGCGTGGCGTTTCTGACTCAGAAGTTTTCTGCGTTGCCCCTTCGTTTGGGATGGAGGTGGGGTTGATCTCTTGGCCACGGTTTCTGTGTGTATTTTATTGATTTGCTTGTTTGTTTTCTCCCACTGATGGAGAGAAGCGGGAGGAAAGGACCGTAAGAGAAGAAGGACAGGCACAGCCTGGTGCCTCTACCCACGCTCATCAACTTGGGATTTGTAGGTATGGCGGCAGATGCCAGTCAGGTGGATAGATCCAAGGAGAGATGAAGCTTGGCGTGTTTATTACCTAGGAGCTTGTCACAGAAAGCATGAGGAAACACAGTGGGACTGAAGTCATACACTTACCTACGGAGCTGAGTCTGCTGAGGGCTGGTGAGGGCTACGCTGGCCTCTCCTGTGCCACACAAAGCTCTCCCACCCAGCTGGTGTTAGGTTGGGACATGTGTTATAGGTCACATTTAAGGGGCTGTGGCATACGAATAAACCTCCATGGCTGGTGGGGGTCAACCCAGGTAGTCCTTGCATCAGTTAAAGCCCAAATTCAGATCACTCAGATGACATCCTTCGGTTGCCATTTGTTCCAGAGAACAGGGGAGAACCTCAGTGAGCCTCCTAGAACCCCCTTACAACAGGGATCCTTGTGGGACCATCTCTGCAAGGGATTAAACATGCAGAGATACCCAGGGACTACTTCCTACTCCCCTCAAATGTTACTTTCCCCTCTGAGTAACTTCCAGAACTCCACATCACAATCCTCCCCTTTTTTTTTTTTTCTTTTTTGGCTGGGGGGAGGGACACCCTTATCAGCTGTGTGATTCCTCAGGCAGGTCAGCAGTTTACTCCTGTAAGTAAAGGTTTGCCAAACTGGCAACCCAAACGGCAGCATCTTCCAGAGGGCTGGCAGAGCAACGGTGGGAAAGCAGAAGGGCAAGGACTTGGATTTTGCACAGCTCCACTGGCCCGGAGTAGAATCTGTGCTGTATTTTGGGCACAATTACTACTTCATACTTAAAGTTGTGTATGGGGTGTGTGGGGGGGTGGGGGGCAGGAGGGCTTTAATCCTTAAACTAGGTGTTGGGAGTCTTTGCTTGTCTCCTGCAGCCCCAGAGAGGGATTCTTCACCTCAGGTCTGAACAGCAATCGCTGGACCCCAAAAATCTCCCGCAGACTTGAGCCTGTAAGGGTCTGCTCTGTGAAATGGGGGCGTGGGGGGGGGAAGTGTGTGTGTGGGGGGTGGCTGGGGGGCGTGTGTGTGTGTGTGTGTGTGTGTATGTGTGAGGGATTGGCGTGGAATGAATACCACTAACCTGAGTCTCACCTTCCCTGCCTTTTCTCCCCTGCCCCCATCACTGCTGCTGTTGTGTCAGGTAGTGGCACTGTTGAGTACATTAACCCAGGGCTGTGCATTGCAGCCACACCGAGTGTGTGTCTGTGTGTGTGCGCGCCTGATCATTACCATTTATTCCCCCCACTCCACCACCACCACCCCCCTCCCCACCACCCCCCCCCCTCAGTGCTGCAGGACTCGGGGAGCGAGAGAAACAGAGGGAAGAGGGGGAGAGGGAGAGAGAGAGGAGCCATCAGCCCCCAGATCTGCTTAAACAAATCACCGCCCCTTGCAGGGAGGGAGAGGGAGAGAGGGGGGAACCAGACCAAAAGACAAAATAAAAGACAGAGAAAGGGGAAAAAAAAAAAAAAAGAAAAAAGAATCCAACGGGGATCAGAACGCGGCCCCCAGACGCCCCCTTACCGAGCCTGTACTCAGCGCGGAGAGGGAGGGGGTGCGTGTGTGTATGTGTGTGTCTGTGTGTGTGTGAGCATCGATCCCGTGCCCGTTAGGAGAAGAGGGAGGGGGTGTGTGTGTGTGTGTGTGTGTGTTTTTTTATTCCCCCCGCCTTCCCTTTGCCCTCCCTCGGCGCGGCCCGGCGCGGAGCGGCGTGGGGCGGCGCGGCGCGGCGGGGGGAGCGGGCGGCCGCAGCCCCGCAGCCCGCCGGAGCTCCGGCACCAGCACGGGCCCGCTCCGGAGACGAGAGCCGGAATAAAGGGAGCAGCTTCCTCGCCGCCAAAGCAGCCCTGGTTTTTGGTTTTTTTGGGTTTTTTTTTCGTCGCGGGTATTTTTTGTGTGTGTGTGTGTTTTTGCTCCTTCTTTCTTTTCGTGGGTTTGTTGTTTTTTTGGGGGGATTTTTTTTATTTTTTCCTTTTTTCTTCTTCTTTTTTTTTTTTTTTTTTTTTTTTTTCCAAACTCCTCGCCGGGAAAAGCAAAACCGAAAACGCTTTCTCCCCTTCGCCCCCCTTCAAAAGGCAACCCCCCCCCCCCCAAGCAACCAACAACAACAAACAGAAAGCAAAAAAAAAAAAAAAAAAAGAGACTCCCTCAAAAAAAAAAAAAAACCAACCAAAAAAAAAAAAAAAAAGAAGAAAAGAAAAGAAAAGGAAAAGCAAGAGAGTCAGAGAGCCAGAGACAAGCTCCATCGATTTCAAATCCAGGATTTTATCCAGTGCATTGATTTTTTTTTTGCTCTCCCCTTTTTTTTTCCCTCCTTCCCCCCCCCTCCTTTCTTTCACCCCCACCCCCCCACCCCCCCTTATTCTCCTCCTTCCCACCCCCCTTTTTCCTTTTCATTTTATTTTGGATCCTGCTAAAATTAGCCGGGACTGCTCTGGGTGTTGCGTGTTAATTTGATTTACTCCGGGATTCCGGCTTCCAAGACGCCATTTTCCCCCCTTCTCGCTCTATCTCGCTCTATTTATCTATCTATCTATCATTTATCTATCGAGCTATCTATCCCTCTGTCTGTCCGTCCATCTCCCTCTCCCCGGGTGCCTTCCCTCCTCCCCCCACCCCCACCCCCCCGCCCTCCTCCCTCTCCGCTCTGCGTGTGCTGCGCGGCCGTGCGCTCCCCTAATCTGACAGATGAACACCGCCATGGGTTTGCCGCAACACAAGCAAAAGCACCTTTGGGGGCTGTGGCGAGGGATTGAAACCGGGATCTAAAAGAGAAGAGACAAGAAGGGGGGAATCCGAGGGAGGAGGAGGAGGAGGAGGAGGAGGAGAAAGAAAGAAGAAGAAGAAGAAGAAGAAGAGGAAGCTGCTAAGAAGCCCCCGCTGCCGTTTTGGGGATATGGGTTAGTAAAAAAAAAAAAAAAAAAAAAAAAAAAAGAGAGAAAAAAATCACCCTGAGCCATCGAGGAAAGGTCTGTCTTGATGATCCGGATTGCAGGAGGGTCTTACCCCTCTCTCTTTCCCCTTCCCCCCCCTCCCTCTCCCTCCCCCCTTTTCGCCTCTGCATGCAAAAGTTAATGTCGTCTCCTTTTTTTCGTGTTGTGACTTCGCAATGGCGCGGAAAGGGCTTTATTTATTTGGGGGGTGGTGGTCGTGGGTATTTCTCCGCTGTGCGATGCATGCGAGTCCTCCTCGCCCCCTCTGACCCCTTCCTTCCCTACGCTTTGTGGCTGCTGGTGGTGGTTGGATTGGGGAAGGGGGGGGCAATGTGTATGTGTGTGGTTGGGGGGGGGATGTGGCTGTAAAAGCCGTGCTGTTGGAAAGGGGGTGCAATTTTTTAAGGAGTTAGCCTAATGTATTTAACCTCCCCTCCCCTTGTTTCTTCCCCCCGCTCTATCCCTCCGTCCTTTTGGTAGCCGGGATGTGTTCCCCCCGATGGTGCTAGGGTAGGTAGAAGCTATGCGTGTGCTGGTGGAAAGGAGAAGGGGGGAGTGTGTGTGGGGGGAAGACCCCCCCGTTTAGTAAATTGCAGGTTAAGTGGAGCTAGAGAGCAACACTGTAACCTTATGGGGATTCGTATGTGTGCGCGGGTGTGCGCGGGTGAGTGTGCGGGTGTGAGTGTGCGGGTGTGCGTGCGTGTGAGCGGGGCTCCGCGGCGGCGCTGGGCGCGGGGAAGGGGGGTGTGGGGAGGGGGACTGTGGGAGCGGTGCTGCCCCGGGGCGGCCGCCGCGGCCCCGCGGTTGTTTTGACATTGAAAAGGACACGCAGCCCCGAAAAGCGGCGATTTGCGGGAGCAGAGAACTGCGTGGGGGTGTTGGGTGGAGAAGTGAGGTGGGGGGGGGGGGGGAAGAGGGAAGTAATTAGCAATGCGGGACACCCCCCCCACCCCCTTCCTTCCTCCCTCCGTAGCCCCTGCTCGGTGGCGGTGTGAGGCGCGTTAATAATGGTTATTAATAAGCCTGTGATTGCCGCTCCCGGGACCCCGGTGGCCCCTCTTCTTCCCTATGCGCCCCCTCCCTCCCCAAACCCCGCGATGGGAAGGGAGTTCAGCTTTGGACGGTTTGAATATCGTCGATATTGCCGGTGTGTGTGTGTGTGTGTGTGTGTGTGTGTATGTATGGTGATGGGGGTGTGCAAAACGCAGCCAAGCAGCCGCGGGCGGCTATTGTCAACTCCAGCCCTGGCGCAAGGCTCCCTGCACGCCGCCGTGCAGGCACACTCACACACACACACACACACTCACAGACACGCTCACACCCCTTCCATGCCGGGTTTCCCCGGCGGGCAGTGGCAGTTAGGGGTCCCTCCGGCGAGTCGGGAGCCCCCTCTCGCCCTTGTTCCCCGGTGTGCATGTGTGTGTGTGTGGGGGGGTGTATTTGAGTGTGTGTGTGTGTGTGAGTGTGAGCGCACCAGCCCGGGCACCGGCGGTCCCCCCGCGCAGCCTGCCCCTGCCTGTGTGTATTTATGTGACTAAAAAGGCAGTTGAGAGAAGGATTTCCGATTCGTTTCCGCTTCAAATAAACGGCACTGATAATCTCGGGCCTGACGCCTGATGCTAAAAGGGCATTTCGCCGCCGGGAGCCGGACCCGGGTAGCGGCCGGCTGCGGGGGGGGGGGTGTGGGGGTGGCGGAGAGGAGGGCAAGATGGGGCCGAACGTGACCCGTCCTGACACCCCGCGGCGGGCGGGTCGCCCGTTCCCGGGCGGGTTTGCAAGGGGAGATGCGGGTATATGTATGTGTGTGTGTGTGTGTGTGGAGGGGGTGTGGGGGGCTTCCCCGCGGGGGACGAGGGTATGCGGGGTGCACGGGGCGGCGGGTGAGGGGGCGGCGGGCATTGCCCACACATCCCGGTGCCGGGGGTGTGGGGGGAGGGAGGAAGAGGGAGATGGGGGTGTCGGTGCCCCCGCCCCGGGGCTGGGATGTGGGGCCGGCGGCTGCCGTAGAGCAAGGCGAGTCGAGCTGGGCACTGGGAGGAGTCCGCCGCAAGCAAATACGGCCGGCGGGGAGGGGAAGGGGTGGTGGTAGTGGCGGGGGGCGGGGGGGCTGTGAGCCGGGCAGGGCTTCTCTCCCGCCCCCCCTCCGGAGGTAGAGGTGTTTCATTAGCCGCGGGGTCCGCGGTGGCCCTGCCTGGGCTGTGCCAGGCCGGTGCGGGCCGGGTGGAGGAGGGGGGGGGGGGTTACGGGGGTGGGGGGACGACCCGCCGTGTTGCCTTATATGTCCATCTGTCAAACCGCAAAAGGATGTGCGAGGCCAGCAAAGCGCTGAGCCTGCTAGTCCTTTGCTGTCAGGGAAAGTAATTTGATCCTTTTCGTATTGACAGGAGGATTTCAGGGGTAAAGGACTGCTGGCAAATCCAATCCGGCGCTGAATATGACGGGCCCAAACGGGAACCGTTATTGATCCGGCGGCCCCCGCAAGCCAGGGCCGACCTGGTGCGGGCTACAGCAATGGTATAATCGCCCGCCTGACGTTAGGCAGCGACAGCGCGAACCTGAGGGAACAAGTGTCTGTCTAGGACCTTGTATCGTAGGCAGGAGGGGGGAAAAATACCCCCTCGTTACCGAGCGGCTGCCTCACACACACCTTCCTGCGCTTCCCCGGCCTTCGCTGGGATGACTCTTCCCCCCTCCCCACCCCCCAGCCTGAACCTACTTCCACTCCAAAGAGAAACTTTTTTTTAATCCCCATTTGAAATGTCGGGTGGGTTTTTGGGTTTTTTTTTTTTTTGGTTGGTTGGTTGGTTGGGTTGGGTTTGTTGTTGGTTGTTTTTTTTTTTTGGGGGGGGGATGGGGGTGTTGTTGTGTTGTTTTGTTTTGTTTTGTTTTGTTTTTTAGCTGAAAGGAGGAAACCCCCTCCCAAACAATATAGTGGTACTTTAATCTCTGCTCTTAGTCCAGAAGGGTTAGGTAAAAACGGGGTGTGGGGTGTGGGGGAAGCAGAAACACTCAGTGAATGGAGACTTCTCTTCCATCTCTTACTGGTTTGGTTTTTTGGTTGCTTTTTTTTTTAACTTCTCAAAGTTTTAATTGAAACCAGAAATCTATTGAGAAGTAACCGAGCCAAGAAAACCTCTGTTTTCTCTGCAACTAGGGATGGGGAATAAATAATTTTTTGCTGATGTTATTTCAAGTTGTTTGAGCTCTTTGGTTCCTGCCAAAAAGCCCAGCATAGATTATTAACACATTATCATTTCAGGAAGATGCACTCTCTGAAATGTAATAAAATGGTGCGTTACGTTTGTGCAGAGCCATAAGATATGCTAGTTGTTGGCAAACAAAAGAAACAGTGGCCATGATTTATTATTAATAATAATAATCATAACTGAGCTATTTAGCTTGAGTTGGTATTTGCTGGGTTTCTCTGCTGAGGTTCCTCAATATCATTTCCAATAATGTGCTTTGATTAAGTTGTAAACTGTTTTCTTTTTAATACATGCTATTTCCACGTGCATAATTAAGGAGTAAAAAGCTTGAAAACGTCCAACTATCTTGGGGGCGGGGGGCTTTGGATGCTACTTAATCTTCTCTTCTGGTCTGTTTTGACTCCTCATTTGAGCTCCTTTTCCCTAGCACATGGCTCTCTTAGGTGCAGTTTACCAACAGGACTCGTGTTCCGTTAGAAGATGTGGCTAATCCCAGTTTCAGTGACTTTTCTTTTTTTTTTTTTTTTTTTTTTCCTCTCAGTAGGGCTCAATTGCTCACAGATAATCTTTCCCTTCTGTTTTCTTTCCCCTTTGGACAACACCCTCCAGGACTGAAAAACTCTTTCCTTGTGCTCAGAGACTTGCAATTACACAGCAATTTTGACTCTTGACCCAACTTGTAGCAAGAAAGGCTACTGTCTAATGAACCACGTAAAAACAGTTCTGGGATCCAACAGATTGCTGTGATGGAAATGAAAGCTCTCCCAGTGAATTGATGACTGATTTGTTTAACCATATGCCTAGGCGGTCTTTCTTGTTCCCCGTTAACTACCCATCTCTGGAGTATCTGTGATCCGTGGGTCTGCGATGATGTTGAAAGGCAGCATTAATAACTGCCAAAATGTGCTCCATGATGCATGGCCCACAGTCGGGCCAATCTGAATAGGATTTAAGCGATGTTCAGAACATTCAGCATCCCTTTTTTGCCTACCACAACATGCAGGCACACAGGGTTAAGTGGCTGTGATTAAGCATGCATTTGGTAATGAGGCGAGGTCATCAAATCTGTGCACAAAGAGCCCCAAAAAGCAAAAGTGGTAAGGTGAAACCCACAGCAAAATCTGTCCTCCTTGCCGCAAAGTCCAGGCACTTTTAGGGTAGGGGCAATCCAAGGTTTAGAGCTAGTCCAAAGGCAAGAAGAGTCTGTGGGAGAACATTAGCGGACAAGGTTCCCAGTGTTTTGCTGCAGGGCTTGTGGTTTCTACTGGGACTGGTTTTGCTGCTATTATGGGTTTTGTTCTCATTACTTTCTCTCTTTCCAACTTGATTAAAAAAAAAAAAAAGATAGTTTCCTTTCCCCTTATTATTGTTGAGGAAGTAAAATGACTCATCCTTTTAGGAAGTTGTCATCCTGATTGAAGATGGGCTTTAAAACCCCTCAGCTCCAGGTTTTAGCTTGGTGGGTACTGTCAGATCTGAAAAATCATTTCAAAACTTTTGAGGTTGGGACTGCTTTACCTTCTGATACGGGCACGAAATCAGGTTGCCAGCATGCATTGTCAGCATAGCTGCTTCTGAGTTGCGCTCCAACCCTTAGGGGTGGTTTCTTTCTCCCATCTCCCAGTGTGAAGGTTTCTCTCCATGTGGATTCACAAGTTCATGGCGTCCTTGGATCTACTTAGACATCTGCTTGGTGCTGGAAACAAGTGCGGGTCCCTGACAGGCACCCGGGATCTGTTCAACTGATGGCAGAGGGAGAAAAGTGAAGGGAATAAATAGGTGGGGCCAAAAAAAAAAAGGGGGGAGGCAAGATAATTTCTTAAATTGAGTAAAAGCAGCCAGAGAATAGTGCAGCTTGTCTTTCAGAGCTGAGGATGTGTGTGAAGGAAGTAGGGGGCGGCGATTTCTGTTTATCAGCTCTTGAGGGGGAGCAGAGGTAGGGGCTATTTTGCCCTTTTGGAGTTGGATTTACTTTGCAGCATAGATTGTCCAAATACAATGGTGAGCTTTTACTGTAAGTTGTGGAGCAGCTGGATATGGAAAGCAATCTTCTGACATTATTTCATTTAGGGTGTTGTTGTTGTTGTTGTCGTCATTGTCTTTCATGAAACTGAAAATTTCAAACAGTTCTCAGGTTAGTCACCCATCTCTCTGAAAGGCCAAATTGAAACTCTGGACCTTGTACACCTCGAGGATTGTGAGGATTCAATCCAGTCTTGATGATAATCTCTATAGGTCTAGTTCACTGCCAAGTCTAGCTGAGGATCTTTGTTAAGTCTCAGGGCTCTGTATTTCCATGACCTTTGCCTGGCTGACTGTCCACCAAACCCAGGTACGGCTGCCAGGGCGCGAGGATGTCCCTGTTGATTTCAGAGGTGAAGGGTAAAGTGGTGGGACTGAAACACAAATGGCAAAGCAGGAAGGTGGTCAGGGGAGTGCTCTGGGTATACAGTCACTGGTGTGGCTCACAGATTCCAGGGTCTGGTTTACTCTTGCTTCTGAGTGGGGAGAGTGATGGGCCTGTGTACGTGCTCAACCAGCACAGGGGCCTTGCTGGGAAAAAAGGAGTTGGTAAGGATGGTAAGGATGAGCCTGAGCTGTCCTTCCTATCTAGGGCTGGGGAGTCCAATGCGTGCTTTTGAAAGCAAGTTCAGTGTGTTGAAAAGCCTTGTTGGAAAAAGAACAGTGTCCATGCAAACTCAACATCAGAAGGTGGTGGAGGTCTGGCCTATCCTGGTGAGAGTACCAGAGCTCAAGGCTTGGTTCTGCAGTGTGTGATGTATCAGGGTCCAAAGGCCTGGCAGAGTGAGGTGCAGGGGTTGAGGCTATATGCTGATGCAGGGGTGGCTTATTTAGCTTCTCCCTGCCTCTGAAGGAGTAAATCTCTCTTCCTGTAAGAGTTTCCCTGCAGTCCTGGGCAGTTAAGGGCTCTGTGAATGTGGCAGCCATCCGAGCAAAGTCGTGTGGTATCTCCTGTAACACCACTTTGTGAAAGCTGTTCAGAAGAATGCGTGGTAGGCAAGCATGGGGTAACCCAGGGCTCACTTAAATACCTCAAAATTAGAGATGGGTTAAAGATCGGAAGCCTGAGGTTTTATGTTGCTTTGAAATTTTTGTTAGCCTTAACCTTTAAAACTGAGATATATATGTATACAATGAATCATTCTGTTTCTGTCCTGGTATTTTAGCAGATGAGGAAGTTGGTTTTAAGATGGAAGGGAGAAAACCTCTCAAACCAGGGGTCAAGCTGCAAGGCGTTACAGGCATGTCTTTCCTCCGTATGAATCCACATACCCTGAATCTCCTACCAGTGTGATTTCTAAGACACAGACATGGTCATAACTTCACTGTGTGCATCCAGACCCAGCAAATTCTGGAGTGACGTGGTGATCCATGCCTCCCTCTCCTTGAATCTTGCTAAATGTTTGGCTTTAGAGAATGCAGTGGGATTTTCACTGAAGCTCCTGTTAGTTTGCTAGACAAGGAAATCTTTCCTGTAGGGTTTTTTTTCCTTTCAGGGCTTTTTTTTCCCCTTTAGGTTTTTTTTCTTTTCCTTTTTCTCTCCAGAGCCTTCCTATGGAGCTCTATAGTGGGGATTCAATAGAATTCTGTACAGGGGAATAATTCTCTGCTGAATTCTTCAGTTCTTTTTCAGAAGGGATCGGAGATGTGTAGCTTAACTAGGGGGGAGTTTAGTAAGTGTTCAAACAGGATTGTATACGTGTAAAGTATTATAGCAGGCATCTGGGCAAAGTGTTATTATACCTGTCCATTATTCCTAAGGTTGCAAAACAGTTTAAAATACTAACCCATATATTCACATCGTTGTAACTTCCACAAAACTTCACCTAATGGGCTGAAAAATTTCACACTTTTTCTTTGCTCGATGGCAATTTTCATCCCAAAAGGCTGAGTAAATTCTCTCCAGCTGTCAGTTGTTCCCTTTTCCTTTTTTCCTCCAAATTTATACAGAAAAAGTGAGGATGGAGGAAGAGGAGGATACACTTTTTCCTTTCAAATTTTTCTCATCTCGTGCTTTTAAACAGGGCTGTAGTCTAAACTGCTGTACTTCAAGCTGATATAAATACTGGGTTTGTTGAAGGTCTCTGTCTTATTTGAGGGGCATCAGGGGGACAAAAAAGAGGAGGTCGCGGTTTCTGAAGCCATGCCCATTTAAAAGTGCCGTGTAGGCACCCTAAACTCAAGATATTTTGGTCTATTGACTTAAAGAGAGAAGTGCTGTCCCTACAAATCCTGCTGGGTAAATGTCACAAATGACATTTTCTATAGTTGTTGGCTTTATATTAGATCCCAGTTCTGTGTTATGGGAGATAGACACAGAAACATGGAGCTCACTCTTTCATCCTTTTATCAGAAATGAAGGTACATCTGCTCTTGAAGTGTATTGCCTTCTAAGTGTAGCGTTCAGGCCAGAACATTTTCATCAGGCGTAGCTCAGTGAACATATCTCCCAGTGTCCATAAGGAAGACCTCTGAAAAAAACAGTGTGAGCAACAACTAAAATAGCAATAAGCTGCAGGGTGGCCCTAGGTAGGAACTAGTACCCTATTCAAACCTGCATCTATCTCCATTTGGGGAGAGGGGGCATGGATGCTTCAGTTCAGGGGTCTCTTGACCCGTTGTAGTCCACACATCAAACTTCACCTGGTTAGGACCTAAGTGAAGGACTCAGATTAGGAGATGGCGGCTTCAGTTAGGAGATGGTGGCCTCATCAGTGGAGAGAGGGGGCGTCCAAGACTGGCTTGCCCTTGTATTCCCCAATTCTGACCCCCTCCCAACAGTTAACACCCTCCTGAAGTCAGTGGTGTTACAAGGGAATAACAGCCCAGAGCCCCTGGTCCTGCTTCAGGACCGATTCAAGTCATGAAACTGGTGCTTCCGATCCTGTTTGCCACCTCAGAGGGAATCCCGTGCATGCGATGCCACGCAAGGAGCACAGTGGAGTAGCATGGTTGGAGAGGCCTTTTGGGTGTGCAGGTACTCAGTGGGCTCTTATCTCTGCTCTGACTCAACTTCTCCCAGCACTTCTGTAACCGCTTCCTCTTCAGCCTCATTAGAGGCAAAGCGACTCCTCTCCTTTGCCCGTAGCAGCTGTTGGTTATCTTGCCTTTATACCTGGCCTCAGGTCTTCCCGCCGGCACACTCCCGACTAACGTTTATGCCTCTTGACATCGCTGGCCCAGCACTGTGGGCTGCTCTTTGCCCTGTGCACATCCACCCGTGCCCACTTGTGTCCTGCGCTGCTTTTGCCCACTTCTTTTCCTTCTGAGATCCCTCAGGCCTTAGGGGTATTTCTCGTTTTGCTGACCCAGGCACCCTCTCCACAAAGGTGAAGGACTGATACGTCCTGCAAGGTGAAGCAGTCTCCATGCCTTCCTCTATCCTAGATTATCGCTCTTCTTTCTTCTGTGCCCTTCATATGCCCTGTTCTCCCACAGTCCCACACTTGATGCTGGGAATGCTCAGTAAGTTACACAGCAGCAAGCAAGAGAACGCTGGCTTATTCAGGGTGGAAACTCACAGCGTGAGCCTGTGTGGACAAAATCCAACCTTTCTTATTCCTAGCCTCATCAGAAGCACACAGAATTGGCTAACATGGGATGTGCTGTTTGTACAGCCTCTAGACCAGGCACAACATAGATCCTGGACCAAAGCCTTTTTTTTTTGGTCCTCCTTGTGCCATTGCTTACGGCTCTGAGGAATGAAAGCTGAGCCAAGACCTGGTTCATTCTCTATATCAGATGTGTTGTTTTATTTTATTTAATTCTTTGTTTTTTTCCTGAGGGGAGGGGAAGCTGGTACACTGGCACTTGTGCAAGCAGAAATGAAATAATGGAGGAGGGGAGAAAAAAAGGAGGAAGGAGGAGACCTGTGGCAGCAGCAGTAAATAAAAACGAACCTCTCATTAGTGGTTTGTATAGAGAAATAATTTTCCACATATTTCAGGGGGCAGAGGGAAAAGCTTGATCAGAGCGAGAAGGAAAGCTTATTGTCCTACCGCAATGGTGTTAGAAGGAGGCTACTGTGTCTGATGGCAGCTCTCCAAAAGCAGAGTCGATCTAGGAAAGTTTGGTAACACAGATGATGGAATTGTGCAGGGTTTTGCTTTCTGTGACTGGTCTCTGTGCCAACAACCTTTCCCTAAATACCCATAAAACTTTCCATTTGTAGCCTGGAGTGGCTGGCAGTACCTCCAGGATGGTGCGTTTGGCAATAGCCAGCTATAACAGAGTAAGCATTTGAAGTCCCCTTCTTGTTCATGTTGACACTCTTCCCCAAAGAGTTTTATGGCTGTTGTCAATGGAATAAATTTTACCCTTGTAGTGACACACACTTCTCCACCCAGCAGAGTGCTCATGGCATTCTCCTGGACCATCTCAGGAGTCACCTTTGATCGCTGAGAGCGATGATACTTGATCTGGGAGCTCAGCAAAATGGTGCTAACCTGAAGTCAGGTGAATCTCCTGGCTTGGATCTTTGTGTTGTGATGAGCTAGAACACAGTTGGCATCTCACTCTGCCTTCTAGTGTCCCAGAGGCCTAATCTTCACAAGGGTGATGGTCAACACAACAACTCTTATTTTGTAGAATCATAGAATGTGTAAGGTTGGAAGGGGCCTTTAGAGGCCATCTAGTCCAACCTCCCTGCAGTGAGCAGGGACATCTTCACTAGATCAGGTTGTTCAGAGCCTCATCAAGCCTGACCTTGAATGTCTCCAGGAATGGGGCCTCCACCACCTCTCTGTGCAACCTGTTCCAGTGATCTACCACCTTCATATTGAAGAATTTTTTCCTAATATCCACAAAAATCTACCCTGTTCTAGTTTAAAACTGTTACCCCTTGTCCTATTGCTACATGCCCTCCTGAACAGTTCTTCCCCAGCTTTCTTATGGCACCTTTCAGGTACTGGAAGGCCTCTATAAGGTCCCCCCTGAGCCTTCTCTTCTCCAGGCTGAACAAGCTCAACTCTCTCAGCCTGTCTTCATTTCACAGGGATCAAACACTACTCCTTGATTCAGAGGTGTAAATCTGTTGAACCAAGCCCAGCTTTATAGCAGTCCTGCAGCAACATTTGTCTCAGGGTTACAAGAGGGATGAGGTTGGTCCTTTAGAGACCAGAAGTCAGCATAAGGAGGTGTTTACAGGTCTAATGACTGCACTCCTTGCCGCGACACCCAGATATAGCTTTAGCTTGTGAGTGAGTAGATTTGTAAAACCTTGGCACAGTTCTCAGGCAGGAGCTTGTAAATGTCCTTGGGCAACATGATGGGCATCTCTCCTCCTACCGCAGATGGGTGCTTTGCTAGGCTGGCTGTTGCCACAGCTGTACCTTGGGCAGTATTGCTTTTATGGGCCTTGTGATTTATGGCTGTGTCAGTTGTTTAATCATTCAGTTGCCCTCCCTTCAGCGCTGTACGATAGTTAGTTACTTACATAAAAAGGTGGCTATCTGATCTAATTATGGAGTCTCAAACCTAATTATGGAGTCAAATATGATTCCATAATCTACTCTTAATACCTCTATGTTGAGAAGACAGATACACACGTGTGTAATGTGCACACTTACATGCCTCCGTAATTACAGATGTGCTTGGGCTCTCATTTATTTCTGTCTCTTTATCTTGAAGGAGATGCTTGCAGCCTCATCTGGCTGTGCAAGATCTTTGGGTTATGTTGTCTTTTCCCCTCCAGTGTGGCTTTTCCTGGCTCCCTTCACTGGGCTTGGGCATGCTAAGGCAGAGCCACCCGTCAGCATTACTCAGTCACACTGGTGGAGATGCAGAGGGCTGGTAGCACTTACAGTTCAGGACAAACCAATGCAAACGAGTGAATATTACATTCTGCTTTTGTTTTGATAACTGCCATTGATCCTTGCTCCTTGTTTTTGTGTCGATAGACCACAACTGGGAGAGCCTGCATCCCTTCCCTTCAGAGAAAGCCCCTGAAAAATTAAGAGGTGCAGGTGGAAAAACTGGAACAAAAGCAGTGTTGGGGCTATGGGCACCACAGGGAGAGGAACAACCTGTCTTCTGTGTAAGCCCCTGTGCATCTAACTCACCCTATCAGGGAATCACGTGCCTTAGTTGGTTACTTAGTTTTGTAGATAATCTATGGATTACAGCCACTCACATGTGACCATTCCACTTGCAATTATTATCAATGAAGATCTTAGAATAGCCATGTCCATTTTACAGATGCCTCTGTATGGGTGTATCTTACAGAGGACAGTTTTAGTGGTGTATTTAAAAGTGTCATGAAGCAAAAAAGCCAGTCTGCCCAGCACTGGAGACAGAGACCAAAAAACCCACATCACAGAAGCACCTTAATGTACGGGGTTGGAGGGACCTCTGGAGACCAGCAAGTCCACCATGCTGGTCAGTCCAGGGTCACCCAGGGCAGGAAGCTTGGGGCTGTATCTGGTCAGGATTTGGACATCACCAAGACATCGTGATTCTTTATTAAGAGACTATGTTAATTTGTTTTGCTTGAAGGGAAGTCCTTCTGCCTTGCTTCTGTCCTGATTGACCCAACATGGGTGAGAAAAACAGGGTGTTTCCTATGTGATCTATAGTGTGGACAGAAAATTGCTTTCACAGTCTTTTTTCCAGCTCCCTGCCCAACCTGGCTCGTTCTTTCAGAGTATTATGGACACAGGAAGTAACTAATGCTGTGTTCAAAAGATGGAATAAATCCAGTTCCAGGGCTCTGAGAGGCAGATTAAACACTACGGGTGCAGAATACTGCTCCAGGATAAACTTATTATTCTGTTTCAAATTTGTTAAAAAAAAAAAATCAAAAAAACCCAGTGATTTCATTTTATCCTAAGAGATTTTGTATTGTCTCATATTACGTCACCATGCTGGCTTTAGGGCCCACAGGATTTACCCATGCTGTGGAACTGCCTTTACATTTTCATGGAGAAAGCCTTAAAACCCCACCTTGTGTGCTCCAGCCCACTCAATAAAAGTGTGATCAGATGCCTGTTCCTGGTCTGCATCAGACTTGTGCTGCTGGTGATCTGGCAGCACATGGGCTGTGACCACAACCATGCTTGCAAATTATTTTATTTATTTTTTTTTTTTTGCAAAGCAGTAATGAGGGGTGGGGTGTTTTGGTTTTTTTTTTGGTATTCCTAATGTGGGTTAACTGAGTTCAGTGCATCTTGCTGCATGCCAGGGTGTTGGGTTTTTATGTCCCATGATGGATTCTGAAGTTTCACTGACACTTCTCATAAAAGCAGGTTTCTGACCAAAACTTTCCCTCGGGTGTAATGTGGGTTGTCCATTGGCCTCTGCCCGAGGCAGCTGCATTTCAGCGGTGGCATATATAATTGAGGAAGCAACCCGGGAGTCTTTGGAGTGAAAGGTGATATCTCATCATTAAATATTGCTGTATAGTCTCCAGTGCTTTGCGGTGAACGGTTTCAAAAAGACGGAGTGTAAAGAAGCTTCCAGGATTTCTGATATTTTTACAGAGATTTAGCTGCATGTCACATGAGAGAACGTGAGGTCCAAAGCCAACATGCTAGACAAGTGGTTCAAGAAGATGTGGGCTCCACTTCACCTTCACTATGACACTCTTAGACTTGTGCCTCAGGTTCCTCTCACTTGAACCTGTTCAATAATATCTTTATGTATTTTTATTTATTTTTTTATTCCTTTTTCATCTGAAGGCACTTTGGACTCCACAGATAAAACAAAAACAGGTTCAGTAGCTACAGCTATGGCTGGGGTTAGGGTGCTTTGGGATTTGGGCAGCATCTTTCAATATTGCTCCCAGCTCTCTGCTGGTGCTCCGGGGTGTTTGAGTAAATCAGAGCAGCAGCAGAAATGCTGGGCTGGTTAACTCGGCTTGCTTGCGTTTGGTCTGATCAGCACTTGCTTGTCACTAATGTGGTTGCTCCCGAGCACAGAGCGAAAGCCAATGCCAAGTGTTATGCCCACTGTCATCTCCTGGAGAATCCCAGACAGGTGGGTTTCTTCCTTCTGCTGCAGGCTCTCACCCTTGCATTAAAAGTAAAATTTTCACTTTAATCATTTTATAGTAGGGGCATCTGGATACTTGAGAGGTTGCCTGAGGCTGGAGAAGGGAGCATTGACTATGCGCCCTAATAGGAGGCATCTAGTGTGACCTACAGGGAGATCCTGTTCTCCAGACTGGCCATAGCTTCCAGAAGCCTGTCTGAGGTGCCCAGAGGAGCTGATAAGACGTGTGAGCAGCCTCAGCAAGTCTGAGAACACAGGCATTTGATTATTTTTCAGTACTTATCAGAGGAAGCGTGAATCTCTCCCTAATTAAGAGCTAGTGCCAACTTCTGTGAAATTTGTTGTCATTCACCTGTGAATTATCCTTCTCAAATGTAACTTGACTGCAGGAAGCCTGCTAGCGGTAACACTTTCCTCTGGGAGCTTAATTCGGATGGTAAAACGCCTCTGTAGCTGCTTATTGAATTGGGCTTGATGTTGGTGAGCCTTGAGGGCCTGGAAGGGCAGTTTAGGTGAGCACTTAAATGTCTAGACAGCCCCCCATCTCTTGGGTGTTTAAAATAGAGCTAGAGGTCTCCTGGAGGATCCACTTCCTCCCTAGATTTCCAGATCTGCACGTTTCCAGATAAGGCAGAAGAGCTGTTGGAGGAAAAAAAGCCTTCATTGCCATCCCTTCCGAGCTTCTGCTGGAAGGCAGCCTGGAGCGGGGAGATGGGGAAGGTTTCCAAATGAGGTTACACATTCAGAACCCTGAAGTGAGGTTTCCTAATTAGTCAAAGAGCAGGTAGCCTGCCCAAACAAGAAAGACTAGTATAATGTCCCTGCACCCAAGCAATTTAACTATTAACCCTGGAGGAGAGTAAGGAGATACCTAAAACAATGACCCAGTTAATTCAGCTTGGCGTTTGAGTGCAGGGTTATTTGTTGCTACCTGCGGGTTGGGTCTGGTGATATCATCATCTGCAAGGCTCCCAGCAGAACAGAAGGGCAATATTTTTAAGTGGGATTTCAAGGTGGATTTAGCGTGAACTCACCTGACACTGGTGTAATGCAATGACTTTATTCATCTGTTGCTTGTTTGTACTGACCTGGCGGCACACAGCCAAGCAGGGATAAGCGTTTGGGCATCATGACCCAGATCTTGTATCTAAGACCCACAACCAGACTTTGGAGTGGAAACCTGGCTTTTTATTCATCGGATAAAACACTATCCAACAATCCAAAACCTACAAGACCCTCACCAACTTGGAGCCATGATTTTACTTGACATAAGGTCTGGGGGCTGGGGAGAGGGGGAGTTGGTTCATCATGCTGGTGTCTGAGGTCCCTTCCCTGCCCCTTTGGTGGCTGCATACTCATCCTGCCGCCCTGCCTGCTAAGCCAGATGCTGCCTGCCAGCAGCCTGTGCGTTTTCACCAGCATGGAGAGAGGTTAAAAGCCTGTGGGCGGAGGCCGGCACAGGGTGCCCATTGTACATGCATGCATACCAGAGCAGTAACTCCCTGGAATGCTGCACTGCCGAGCTTTTACCACCTTGTGTTTGTGTTGCAGCCCAGGAGTGTGTGTACATTGTGTCCCTCTCCAAGGAGATTAACAATGTGAAATGTCAGATAAATAGAACAGCTATTTTTTTTTGCTTTTTTTTTCTGATGGGATGGGTTGGAGGAGTAAGGTAACCCTCACTCCCATCACCTCCCTAGACACAAAGGAGAGGTGAGGTGCAAGGTCCGTCAGTTAGATGGAGTAGCTCCTCGCATCTGGGTGGCTTTAATGTACTAATTGCATTTGTAATTAGCAGCTACCACATGGTAAACACTTGGGTTCAGAACTATGTAAGAGCATTAACTAACCCACCCTACACTGGCTTTGAGTGAGGTAAGCGTTATCCTTGTTTCTCAGGTGGTGAAATGGACTCACTGACCGCAGGGTGAGTCTAGGCAGGTCTGCAGGAGACCTTGGATCTGTTACTTCTTCAGGATCTCCTTAAAGGAGTTAGTGGCAGCAGATCTGGGAAATGAGTGCCCCTTATTGCCAGAAGATGTGCAACTCAAGCATAAGTAGTTTGATGGTGTACTTCTATCCACTCTGAGCCACAAAAAAATCACCTCTAAGATCACCAGATAGCAGTTCAGGTTCCAGAGTAGTGGGGTTTGGTGGGTTTTGGTGTTTTTTGTTCTTCTGGGTATTTTTCTTCCTGCTCAGGCTATCAGCTTGTGCTATTTACAGGAACGTTATTTGAATTTGTGTCTGCTGAGACCTGGGTGGAGGTCACCCAATGATTTTGTGGAGCTCTAGGATGCTTAGGACTCTACATTATTAGCCATATGTGCCAGGGTCAGACAAGTGACCCATGGCCATACTCCAGTGCAAATGTGGATAGATAACCAGTAAAACATGATTGTTACTTCTTCTTTTTGAACTTCAAGCCCATGCAAGGTATTTTTAAAAAGCAGAAAGAAGCCAGTGGAACAAAGACTTGTGATTTTTGTTGATGACCTGTGCTTTAGTGCACAATACTCTGCACCGACAATGCTGTTACGGTTTGGCGATAGGTGGCAGGGTCATTTTTATTTCTCCTTTGCGGTTTATCACTACTAAAACTGTCCTGGGAAATCCCTGGCTGTTCACAGATCTTGCTCACGGTTGGGTGAGGGGTAGGTTTTGGCAGTGTAGCAGAGCTAACCTAGCGGGGAGCTGCTGTTGAATGTGTAGGCCTCTGCCCCCAGCACCCACTCCTGGCAGTGCTGCCTTGTTTCCTTCCCCACACTCCAGAAACCACTCTGATCAGATGGGGAGCTGTTTCTGTTGAAGTAGCAGAAAGATACCTTTGTTTCTGTCAAAGTTTTGTGTAGCTGGCTACTCCAAGAGAAGGGGGACTGCTCGGTAGAGCATGGGACTCTTAATCCTAGGGTGGTGTGTTTGAGCCCCATATTGGGAGTGATAGACCAACTTTGGTGGGCGTCTGGCCTCCAGCCAGGCCTAAACCACCACACAGAGTTTCTCTTTGAGATACTCTTCTGTAATTTTGTAACCTAGACCCCTTTACCGTGAGGGACAGGGGTAGGGATCTGTGGGGGGATTTTAGCGAAGATGTGTGGAAGCACCGCAACACCTTTAAAAACACCGTAGGTGTATTCTTTTAACCAACGCTTAGTCTTTCTATGTCATCTTTTGCCTCAGTTGAACGTTCATGGCTTCTCTCCCTAAGTTTGACCAAGACTTTCCAGGGTACTGGGTCCAAGTGCTACAATCTCAAAGGGTTTAAGATGTGGTGTTCTAAAGAAAGCACAAATTTGAAAAGATGAAAG